>CM060920.1:1023615266-1026015266 GCA_030737875.1 Allium sativum
AGGGGCAGGTAACCAAGCATTTATGTTATACGATATATATTATATGTAATATAAAAGAAATGGAAGGGTGTCATAACGCATGGCTTGCAAATGAATTAAAAAAAACGCTTTGTTTTATTTTGCACTCAAGCCAAAACTGGTAACTAAGCATTAGAATTTACCTTTCCAAAATTATGTTTTGTTTTAAATGTAACGTATTAATTATTCCATTTTTTTACATAAATAGTTTGGGAAGGTATGAAGGAATTTATGGAAAACATAATAGTTATAAATGGGAATTGACGTACGTTTTATATTTCCATTTTTTTTAAACAAGTGGCAAACTTATAAAAAAAATATTTTCCATAATATATACATACCATATATAGTACAAAGTACATACAAACAAATGTATTTATAATTTTTTTTAAATACCCATTTCAAAATAAATTTCACATTTTAAAACGTAAAAATCTTGGTATGTTACACCTGCAATATTCTATAGTAATTCCAGCACAAAAAGGTTCGATTTTGGATCTTTCAACCTTAATCATAACTACCTGAAATCAATGTTCTTCATGGCCTGAATGAGCAACGCCACGTGCACTATTTATTATGATGAGATGTTAGATGTTGATTTAATGAATGAGTTGTGAAACTCATCAAAGAGCTCAAAGCAAATTTCTAAAAATATTTCATTTCTACATTCTGGTTCGTGCCCTTGAGCTGAGATCACCTACGTATTTCAAATAATGATTATTATTCTTTTAACGAGAATAAAAGGGAAATAAAATTTAATGATTGTAGCTAATTTAGAATTCAAATTTCTCATATTGCAAATTTCAATACTGAAAGAAACATTTCAGACCATATTACTTTCAAAAAATTTAAAGTGGTATCTGCATCAGATTATAGCAACTTAAGATTAGATTATATAAAGGGCACACATCAAATGTTTTTGTATAATATTGATATCGCATTTCAAATGCGGCTTGCATAGTCATTTTCCTTAAAGTATCTGTAACGACCCGCATTCTACGTATCGAAGGATCATAGAATATTTATTTTTTTTACATTCGAAGTCGTATGGTCATGTAATTTTGGGAGACGACTATTGGGGTCATTTCCCAAGCACAGTGTACATAAGTCCACTTGCTTGCTTTTGCCCACTCCCAAGTGGTTGAAGAATTTGTAGCAACTTTATCTATCGATAGAAATCGAAACCATGAAAATGACTGTTTGAATTTATGACCTTGTCATTAAAAAACAATAAATACTAACTATTACACTAAACTCTTAGGAAGTTCGTATGTCTTAGGAATCATGTATACATATAAATAACGAGTGCAAAAACAATATGACAACTTCGGATACAAAAGGGGTAGTTGCGTGACTAATCAATCTTAATATGTGCCAAATAGGTATGAGAAACTTGAATTTACATTTGGTTGAATACTTTTTGAAATTAAAATCTTAGAATGCACTTCTTTTTCAGAATTTATTTGTGTGTCCTAATACATCTAATTACGTATTTGTTAGAATTTATCTGTGTGTCCTAATTTACGTCAGGAATATTCTTAAGTACTGCGTGAATTTATGTGTGCCATGGAACAAAACTATAGGCGAAAAGTCCTTGTCTGGTAATCTTTATTTATTTATTTCCTTAAATGAGGATACAACAACAGTGATGACAAATTGATTACTCATTATTTCAAGACAAACTAAACTACTGGAAATCAATAAATTGTTCGTGAACAAACATAAATCACAAAAGTAAGCAAAATAAAACTTATCCAACTTCTTCATTCAAATTCATTTAGGCAGTCCAGTTTCTGGATTGATTAGTCATGGCTGCAGCTATGCTGATATAAAATCACTAAGATAGAATGCATGTGATTCACCACTTTTATAGTATTTTTGGAGGTCAACTAGCTGCATTTTGGATTTTTTTCCTTTGATCCTCCAGATCTAGTAGCTTTATAGTCACATTTTATTTTATACCCATTTCATGCTTAATCAATATTACATTTTGTCATTCTTTCAGCAAATCTTATCCCCGGTAATTGATTCCTTTGTTGATCAACATTCTAGAGTTCGATACTATGCTTGTGAAGCATTATATAATATATCAAAGGTTTGTTTATTTGTAGCTGGTTCATAAGTTGCACCTCTTTAGATTTATTTCTGAGGCACATTATTTACATGATTACTTTTCTAATTACAGGTTGTAAGAGGAGATTTTATTGTGTATTTCATTAAGATATTTGATGCACTTTGCAGACTCTCTAAGGATTCAAATCCTAGTGTGCAAAGTACTCAATTCTCACTTGCTTGACCGACTTGTGAAGGTTGGAGATCCAGTTTTCTCTTATGTTATTGAAATAACTTGTTCAAGTTGTAACATGTATTAAATTCTTATTAATTAGGATATTGTGACCGAATGTGACAGTTCAGGTGCACATTTTGTGGTTCATTTGATGTTATTTAATTGCATACATCAGGAGGAGCTTTGGTCTTCTATGTTTGTCTCTGGAGTAGTCTCTTTGATGTGCCTCAATTGCTTTTAATAGGTGTTGAATATTTTTGTTCATGTTATGATGCATGGAAATGCTGTTGTCTGGTTTGCAGCCAGTTTAAGGACTTTATGGGCTTTGGTGGAGCTATGTAGCTTTGCTGAGATTAATGTTTATGTAGGCTTTTTCGGTCTGTCACGTACTGTGTTATTGTTTATAGGATTTTCAGAATGGATATTTTGATATTTAATTCGAATTACAAATAATCAGTCAATGCTTATTTATAGGGATAGGATAGTTTGAAAGTAGTATTTTGCATTATTTTCTCAACTGCTTGGCTATATAAACTCCTATCCAACTAAACTACAACTCACGTATAAACCCACTTCGTAATTTTCAATCAAATCTTCTTCTTACCAACTTCAACTGGCACCTACATTTTTTTAATCTTACTGCTACTTCGTGCATTTTCAAACAATACTAGATTTCAGTTTATTTATATTTTTAGAAAACCTATAGCAATTTGATAGATCCTATCATATTAGCCTAACAAACCCATAACAATTTTACAGTAGTAGTTTTGTAGTAGCCAACCCCACATGTCTTAGTTTTGTATTATATACAAGTGTGCACCCGTGCTTTGCACACGGATGTGGCAAAAATAATGTAGTTTACTGGTATTAATTATGCTTACAATTGAAACAAAGTGCTATATCAATAATAATGTTGTAGAAGGATAAAGTTAAATATTTGGTATTAGAGGATAATACTTGACAAAATATAAATAGAGAATTTTGTTATTAAAATCAAAAGGGATAAGACATCACATTACCGATTACCAAAATATATTAATAAAGGTTATAATTTTGGTTAACAAAATGGTTGCTAATATTCTTGTTAAATTATAAGATTGATGATATGCAAGAGGGCACAATAATATGACAATGGAATAAAAATATGATAATCATCTAAACGTTCAATTAAGTAAATATCAACGTGGCCAAAGTGAAATGGAGGTAGGAAGGACCTAGAAGACTGATGAACAATTACGAACTCGAATATATAATTGATAAACGTACCGATATAGACAGCAGATGTGTATAACAATTGAAAAGAAGGATGGTAAATAACTGACAGAAAAAAATTAACATAACAACGTCATGTATAAATACAGTTGTCAAAACAAATAAGCTAGTTGTAATGGTAATGTTTTAAAGTTTTCACGCATTTTATCTAGCTCTAGTAAATATTGTTGGCCAGATGAAGTAGCATCATATGTTAGCGTTGTAGCTTGAAATATTGCAAGATATAGGCAAGGTGCAAACTAAAATAATAGTGTATGTAAAACTGAAGACTATAATTTGATTGATATGGATGTTTATATATCTTCTTATTATTTTGTTTGTTTACAACTTGGTCATGGATATTTTAGCAGAAAAAACCTAGGATTTTTTTTTTTTTTTTTTTAAGAATGGTGAATTATTGTAAAAAAAAAAAAAAAAAAAAAAAAACATTTTAATTAAAGTAAATATTTATACAATAAGAAGAATATTTTGTCTTTTAGATGTCGGGTGAAACAGCAATAGAATATCAACTATAAATAGTGACAGAAGCACACAATGCATAACTGAATCAATTAAATAATTAGACAACAGCCATCAAACAAAGGAAAAACTACAACATATGCACTAAGCGGCAAAAAGATCAGGCACTACAAAAAATAAGAATAAAGTGGAAAAAAAGATGGTGTTCCTATTTTATTATGATGTTCGGAAAATAGGACGTAGATGTATGGCAATACATAGAATGAGACATATTTTAGATTGTGGTTACCATATTTTTAAAATGCGTCCAGAACAGTACATAAAAGATAGTATTTGATACTGGCAATATGGGTGATCAACATTGACAAAGAAACAGGTGTATTAAAGTAATAAATAAATAGTTATACTTGTCATAGTTGTTACAGAAAAAATGTGGACTGTATCCATAGTTGTGTAGTTTTATGACAGACATGGTATTCAAATAATAACGTGGTTTGTAGATTCAACAATTGGGCCTAATATATATATACAACAAAGCAATGTGAATTTACAGAGAATGGTTTATACATTTCATGTTCAAAGTAAAATGTAGTGGATAACTTGAATTATATGTTGATGATGCGAACGTTTCCATTTTAGGTGTGGTTATCATCATAATGACTTTTGTTGTCCACACAATGCTTTCACTTGGGTAACTACTATCAGCAACGAATCTGTTTGTACCTGCAGCAAAGGAGGACATATCATATAGTTACATAACAAATGCTTGAATGCATTACTTACACTATGACAGTTGCAAAATAACCACAATCCGTAATTAAACATGGTAGAAAGTAAAAGCTAAATTTATTTCAACCAAGATCCAAAAAAAAAAAAAAAAAAAAAAAAAAAAAAAAAGAGAGAGAGAGAGAGATATAGCAAAATTAACATATTAAACATGGTTAAAGTTATATTGCAAGATGCTAGTGGATTCTTTTACTAATTAATCAACTTGTTCGTAATATTCTCAAAAATCATTAATTATTTCCTATTATTGATTAGGATGCCCATTCTTTCAATAACCAAACTTTTTACCTTTAGCCATTACCAATGGTCAATAGATGATACCATGTGACCATTAAGATCATTTAGTAAGTGATTTGGATACTATTTGGAGTTGGTATCCCATTTCACTATGATTTTAGAAGTATTAATATTTCAAATATAGGCATAAACCATAACTACGCTTTCGTTGAACTGGGTTATGTAATGTATTATACCACTTAGTTAAGATGTGCAATGTCGAGTGCATGAATATTTGAGGTGCACATAAAAAATTAATTTTATTGGATGTATCAAGTTTGTATATACAATATTCCCCGTAACACATCATCATGATAGAGAAAATGTTTTTTTTTTTTTTTTTTTTTTTCATTATGTTAGTATAGGATGAAAGATTACTGTTTTCTCAATCAAAAGACTGTTCAACTGTAATCTCTTTATTACAAACTATGTGACTTGTGAATCAAGTATACTTTTCCCATAGTGTAAACAATAAATAACAGAACTAAAATTGCATTGAAATCTAAGCTCATTAACATTCAAAGCATTTATGTTTTTTCATTCATATTACATTCAGAAAGACAAATTCCATGGAATACTTTGTTAAACTTTATTATTTGATTTTAATAACTGTACGTGGGACATTTTAATATGTCAAAGTGAAAAAGGGTAATGAATAAAATTTAAATGTATTAAGGTGCAAAGTGTAATAATTATAGGTAATTATTGTTTTGTACTTCCCGTGGTTGTTTATCTTTATACCCTTACTTACAAATGATTCTCTAAGTTCCAATTTATTGATTTGTCCTAAAAAATAAATGAGGTATTTTTGAGGCAAAGATTTAAAGTTTTTAGTTCTAATCAGCCATGTCAAAACCAATTTATTTATTCATCTCAATAATTGAACGGAACCACAAAATGGAATGAAAGAAGAAAAGAACGAAAGTGATATATGACTGGATGGGTCAGGTTTAAAAATTTCTAGCATGGTAAACTCATATCATAAGTTCGTGGTAAATTACCTATTTTCATGTTGCTTGAATACCAAACTCGACCTATTTGGATAGTGATTGAATTAAACTCAACTTCTGGTGAATGGGAGAAGAGGCAGAGCTGATTGCTTTCATGGTTGTGGAACCTGAAAGAAGACAGATATATCAATGAACAATGTAATTTTTTGCACATTTATTAGAGAATAAGAACAAAGGCCTATATTTTGAAGTGTGTCTTTCAACTTGTTATACATAGAGGGAATAGACCTGTAGTCCCCCTCCCTTCTCTTTACTGTAGATTTTCAAAATAGCTGCCCTTTCTTATATTACTCCATTTGATATTCGTTCCAGTTTTCTGTAATAATGTTTTCGTTTAATTGTTCCTTTGAGCAATATGTAGCTATCATCCTGAATGACAGCGGATAAAAGTTTTTTAAATTTCTTTGAGTAATAAATAATTATTGCTCTGAAAGGCAGGGGACATCCATTTAAGGAATCGGTAGTGTACATGTAACTAAACTGATAGGTAGGTAAAAAAAAAGCAAAACAATTATGGGACATAAGTATGTGGATTGTACCAACAATAAACATTTTCCTAGCTTAACTTGGATTTTATGAAAACTAATTGCATATTTTTTGGTAGTACTTTAATATATTTGTCAAAAGTAAAGTGCATGAGTAGGAAGAAATAAATTACATGGATTTAGATCTTTAAAAATATTATAAAGACCCGTAAGAACAAACGGTGTTACACTAAATGGAAAATATTATTAAAGTTGCTATTTAAAAAAAATTGTAGGGCAATGATTAAACAATTCCAGTTTTAGGAAAAATGGAAAGTTGAGTTTAGTTTCGCTCAGTCTGATGTTAATAAACGCTAATAAGAATAAAACCCTTTTCTTTCAATTTTATTTCCCCTAAGAAATGTTTTTTTACAACGACCGAATATGTGTCCTTTTCAGTAATTGTTGATAACAATAGTAGATCTCCATAACATATATGGGAAAAATCAAAATTAAAATCCCTTTTCCCAATAAACAACTTCTTTTGCAGTAAATAATAGCAACAAATATACAATTCTTTTTTGTAAATAGGATTAACTACTTTCCCAGTCGAAACTTTCCTTTAAATATTTGACCATTTCTTTTTTACCTTTTTCTATACTCAGTTAAAATGTATGGAAAGAAGAAGTAATTCACGGGATTACATGTTGATTTTTCATATTTTTTTTTTCAAAATTTAGGCTTGGTTTTGAAAAAAGATGTAAACTCAAAAAAATCTTCTTGAGAGGTGAGTTTTTTATTTTGAAATTTATAGGAGGGCTTGCTAAATTTTTCACATGGAAATTTACAATGAAAATTAGTATAGGAATAGAAAGAAATAAATTACATGGATATAAAGGAACTTTAAAATAGTATCAAGACCAATGAAGAAAGATGGTGGTTTTACTAAATTATAATGTGAAAAAAGGATGTAGAAAATATTATTACAGTTGTTGTATTAAAAGATATTATAGGTAAATGATTAGACAATACCAGATTTAGGAAAAATGGAAATTCAAATATTAGTTTCGCTCAATCTGGTGTTAATAGAAGCTAACAGGAATAAAACCCTTGACTTCTAACCTATATCATGTCACTAACTAAAATATCAACGTTGAAAAACCTTAAATTGTAGCTACATATATGAAAAAATTAATGGAGACGGGATGGTCACAGGTCATTGCTGGATTGCAATGGGTACTATTGATCCTTGGTAACTATATTTTATTATTATTTTAGGCACAAAGATATGTAATATGAATATATGAACTCAGGATATATGTTAAGCATAACTCATGCGAAAATGCAACGTTACACAAATTCAGAAAACAATGGCAGCAATATGGTTTAAGAGTAGGCAAGTAAAAAATTAGTGCCAGACCACAGTAATGCATTGTAGAGTTTTTGATAACAGTTAGGTGTACAGCTAAGACATGAAAATAAGCACATATGGTTTAACTACAAAGTGTAGAGTTAATAAAAAGATAATATGATTAACACTAACAAATGGCTAATAAGGTAAACCAACGACATTCGTAATTTGAAAGACATATGGTGGTGTAGAATATTGATACAACAGTTAAATATCATAGTGCTGAACATATGTTAAGGACATGCCCAGATTATAGTTTTAAACGCAAAGAGATAATGACTAAAGATTATCTTGAAGGGTGAGATTAACATCATCTTGAATTTGGGGAGCAGCTTTATTGACAATCCAGCAAAGTTAAACTTATTTGGGTATAAGAAAACATTTTATACTCCTCAACTAATTCAGCAAAGTTAGTTCAACGTGCATGCTTATTACATTAAATTTCATATCAATTATGTACTCACATTTAATGTCTCAACTAATCCAATGATAACAATACATCATGCATATTTATATTCATATAATATAGAATTGTGTTTGCTAGATATGCAAGTTTACCGATTGATTTGTAATATAAATGTATAAACATGTTAAAAATAGACGAATTAGAGTACAACAATATTGGAAGGATTAGCTGCAAACAAATGTTAAAAGGAAGTATAGGGCTTCCTAGCAGAATTACTAATATGTACTGTAATATCATCTCATTTGCAAACTGTGGTTTGCAAATATAAAAAATCCAAAATTTGTAGGAAAAAAAACACTTAATTATACAAACAGATATCAGTAGCAGAACTACCTCATATCCTCAAATTTTGTATAGTAAACCTGACCGCATATAATTCATTAATTCCTATATGCTTTCATTCATTAAAGCCAATTCCTATTTTCTTTACATTATTTTGTATAGTACATTTTCGATATTTGAAAATATATAATTATATGTTTACAACATGATAGGACTTGAAAACGCTGCTGACATCTTGACAGGATTGACTTAGATGGTTCCAATATCTCATTTAATCAATGTATATTTTGTAACTGTAACTATAAGAAATACACAATAGCCCCTAAGATCTAGCTCAAAAACACAGGCAAATTAAGAAGAAATAAATTTACCTATAAAGACTTCACTGCAATGTCCACTCTTCCAATTTTTCGCAAAAGTTGAGTTAATGACGCAGGTGTCTGTCAATCATCATTAAATAACAATAAATTTAGTCCAAAAATAGTATACAATTACCACTAATTTATAACACACCAGAATTTAAAGCATACTATTTATTACTTGATAGGTTCACTCTGCTATTCCTTGATATTAAGGAGAAAATTCTCCTTCGGATAATCAGTTCTAAAAATTGATTTAGTTTCCTTCCATCTTGATTTTCCCCAAGTTTGATTCTTTCTAACGTACATCATCTGGACAATGCCATCTCTGCTTAATTGGAGCTCCGATCCATTCTCTGAAGCAACAACATCAGTGGTAATTCAAATGAGCTGCTTTCTGCTGATCAAAATCTAGGCAAACGAAGCATGCATAGAATGATTTGAGGATATGGATATCAATTAGTCATGTATTGCAATCTTCTTAGTCTTCTTACTGGCAGATTAATGGATAGCTAATCCACTATTTTTGCACGTTCAAGGGTAAAAGGCTGCTAGTGTGTAATTTATCAATAACAATGTTCTATGTCCTGCTTGTTTCAAGAAATATATGTCAATATCTATAAGAATTTTTGGAGTAGTCCAAAAATTAATTATCTCATTTGAAGATTGGTATGAGGAATATATGTTGTATTGTGGAAATAGTTGAGATAATATATATACTACCATTAAGTTCCAATATCAAACTACTACTATTAATATAAGTATACCTTTGCTTTAATCCTAAAGTAAAAGGGTTGCGCTAAATATTCAGGTGGAACATGTAGTTTTTCTCTTTCGTCATAAGTGCACCATATTAGATACAGTACCCTATAATTTGAAGTGCTAACAGTGTCTTGAATTTTCTAAAAATATCAACAAATTCACAAACGATAACACCCTTTCTAGCAACAAATTAGCCTTTCAAAAAAATTTAGCCCAGCATCCAGATCATCATACAATTGTATATATACATTATAAAAAACATCAACCATTTGTTTAACTTGCACCCTAATCAACTTTGTGCATAGTAAACCTGACCAATGACCATATATAATTCATTAATTCATATATACTTTCATTCATAAAATCCCATTCCTATTTGTTTTACATCATTATATATTGTACATTTTTTATATTTGAAAATATATAGTTATATGTTTACAGCATGATAGGATTTGAAAATGGTGTTGACATCTTGATAGGATTGACTTTGATGGTTCCGATATCTCATTTAATCATTGTACATGTATATTTTGTAACTGTAAGTATAAGAAATACATAATAACCCCCAAGATCTAGCTCGAAAACACAGGAAAAATAAGTAGAAGTAAATTTACGTCTAAAGATTTTACTCCCATATCCACTCTTCTGATTTTCCATAAAAGTTGAGTTAATGTAGGGCTGGCAATTAGAACCGAGACCCGCTCACCCGAACCGACCCGAACCGAAAAATTAAGAACCAACCCGAACCGTTACCCGTTTCAAACCGAGACCCGACCCGACCCGCCGGGTCTTGGGTCGGGTATGGGTGTCACAAAATACCCGTTAAACCCGACCCGAACCCGTTGACCGTACCCGAACCATAGACCCGTATAACATACCCGAACCGAATAAGCATTTGAATTTGAAACATACTTGATACTTTATTGCAGTATTATGTGCGTCACTTGGAAAAGGAACAGCAGCCTCTTCCACATGTTTCAATGCTATGAATATCAACACCAATAATATATTATCAGGAATTGCAACAGTCAGCGCTACATTCTATGAATATGAGAATAATAATATCAACAATAAACTGCATCTGCATGTAGCATGCATGAAGATCAAAAATTAACATACATGCGCATTGCACAGCATTGCTTTGGTAATGAACAATAATTATATAAACATAAAGGATGAAATAATTACATCAAGCTGACTGGTTACATCTTCCCATACACAACTTTATATATAATACAACAACACAACAGCAAATGATTAACATATAACTAGTTCTCTTATTTTCTCCCGTACAAGTTTCCATTCTAGTTCTAGATCAAATTGATCAATTAATTCAACAATATAGCCTAAGCATCCCAAGATCTCTTGTTGGTTGGCTGCAAGATTTGGATCATACCTCAGCAAAAGAAGCTTTGTACCTGGATTTAAAGAAGTCAGGTTTTTTTTTAAAACTTATGTAACAGTGATAACAATAACATACAGTACTTCAACATGATAAAAGCATGGCCATGCATGAAAATATGAAGCATACTTCTACTTATTTGTTGTTTCTAACTGTATAACATATAAATAATGCATGACAATGAAATTAGCTTATATGCAATCACCTAGCATACAACATACTACAGATTATACACAACAAATTTGACTATTATAGTATTATCTCATATTGGTTCATGTTTCAAAAATGTAGGTTTCGAAATGGGTTGTCAGCTTAAAAAGTAAAGACCGGCATACTGGACTAAAGCATGGAACTTGCAGTCTGAAGTATTCTGGGTTGTATTCCTAAACATTAGTGCTTATTTCATCATATTATCATTTCCTGAATCATTTAGAGCATAAGAATCAAAATGGAAAATGAAGAAAATGCTAATTTACCTTTGCTGACTCATTGTGGTTCTAATCTCCCGGATGTTGAAACTGAAGGATCTTTAAATCAACCTAAAACTGGAGAAAAAAAACATCCACGGTATGGGAAACATTTGAAAAAGTTTACACAGGTGAGATACATCCTACAAAAAATAAAGAAATCATTAAAGCAGAGTGTAAAATATGTCAAGAAAGGTTAGCGGGTAATGCATGGAATGGTACCTCTCATTTACGCAAACATGAGGAAAAACATAAACGTGCTTTAGACACCACACAAACTTCTTTGATCCAAGATGCTAGAAGTGGTCATGTAGTTAATTTTCGATTTAGTGCCGCGGTTGCACGAAAAGAAATAGTAGCATATATTCAAAAGACACAACAACCTTTAGGATTTGCTGAAAATCCTCATTTTGTTAGCATGGTTAGAAGAGCTTTCCAACCAAGTTATGAAGGCATATCAAGAAATACTTGTAGAAGCGACATAATTAAATCTTACAACAAAGGCAAAATTGAATTAATTGATTTTTTTCAGAAGTTTAATGGAAAAATATCTCTAACTTCTGATTTTTGGAGCTCAAACCAAAAGCTCGACTACGTATGTTTCACTGCACACTTTGTGGATTCGGATTGGATTTTGCAAAAAAGAATTATTGCATTTAGACTTGCTGAAATACCCCATAATGGACTAGTTGTTGCTACAGAATTCCTACATATCTTGAAAGAATTTCATTTGGACAAAAAGATTTGTTCTATTTCTTTGGATAATGCTGGTTATTATACAAACGCCATTGAGCATATGATGTTCGACTTAGATATTCGAAGTGATTCAATTACGTCTAAGTTGTTTCACGTGCGTTGTTGTGCTCACATTATAAACTTAATAGTTAAAGAAGGTTTAGATGTTATTTCTCACTCCGTCGTTAAAATTAGATCATTTGTTACATATGTTAAAAGCTCCACAAGAAGAGTGAAAAATTGGAAAAATGCATGCGTCGAAAAAGGCAAAAAGCCCTTGATGCTTATTCCAGAAGTTGCAACTAGATGGAATTCTTGTTATCACATGTTGGAAAGAGCACACGAGTATAAAGATGTTGTGGCATATTACTTAGCTCGTTGTGAAAGAGATTACGAAGAAAAACCAAATGAAAATGATTGGATAAATTGCATGATCTATAAGGATTTTCTGAAAGTGTTTGATGATGCCACCCTTGTTCTTTCAAATGTTTATACTCCTACTGCAAATTTAGTACTTGCGCAACTAACCAAAGTGGCAATGATATTTAGTGCCTATGAGTCGGCTATTGACTATGACCAAAAGTATAAGTTCGCAATGACAGTGATGAAGACTAAAATTTTCAAGTATTGGGGTGAATTTCCTGCAGTTTTTGGAATAGCTACTGTTTTAGATCCGCGATTTAAATCTAGAGGGTTAGAAAAAATGCTACACTTCATATACGGTCCATATGAGGGGAAAAAAAAACATGACTATATTATTTCAGCAACAAGAGCTGTTTTTGCAGGTTATAATGTGCAGGCTGGTGAAACATCAACTAGTCCATCTATTCAAAGGGAAACTTCTTTCAATGGAGATTCAATTTGGGAATTTTTCAAGAGACAAAGAACGATAGATCCAAATGTAGATTCAGAGTTGGAGCTTTATCTTCAAAGGGCAGAGGAAAGAGGCGATGATAGTATTGATATACTAGAATGGTGGAAGAGAGAGTCTAACGTATCAAAATGCTTAGCAAACATGGCTCGTGATTTTCTAAGTGTACAAGCATCAACAACCGCATCCGAAAGAGCTTTTAGCACAAGTGGGCGTTTAATTTCAAACTATCGATCTTGCCTTAGAAATGACATTATTGAAGCGTCTATGTGCAATGAGGATTGGTTGAAAGCTCAAGAGAGGACACAAGATGAAATAATAAGGCAAAGAGTAAAAGAAGATGAAGCAATATTGAAGACATGTGAAGATGAAGTTGAAGACCTAACCATAAATGAATAGCGCCATCATATTTGATTCATTTGCATGCTTTATGCGATTCTTATTATGTAAGTGGAAGTTTATCCTATTAAAAACTCAGTTTTTCAGTTAAACAGCTTAGTCAATGAATCAATATATGCATGTTTGTGTACCCAAGTGGAAGTTTATCATGCTTTTATGATTTTCTGTACACAAACTCAGTTTTTTGGGTATGCAACATATGCATGTCTGCGTACACAAACTCGGCTTTTCTGTACACAAACTCAGTTTGTTATTGGGTACACAAACTCAGTTTGTTATTGGGTACACAAACTCAGTTTTTTATTTTCATGATTTTCTGTACGCAAGTGGAAGTTTATCATGCTAATGATATTATGATTCTTTTCGATCAATGTTCATGCATATAATAGAAACATCTAGAATGCAAATAAAATACAAACACACTGATCTAAAAGGGTATTAACCTCTTACCTGCCAACCTCGAAGTGAAAGGAAGTAATTTGGTAAATCTGAGTTGCGAAAGATGGAACAGGTGAGGCATTTTCTGAGTTTCTCCTTGGATCATGGATGAGAATCAGAGCTCAACCTCTCTACACTGCCTTCGGATCTTCTTCGGAACGGTCGATTTGTGGATTCTGAAAATGCACGGGGCCACTTTACAGCTAATACAAGCTCTGATAGTGAACTTCTGGCCTTATCTTTTTGTCTAGCTGCAAATTTCTTTCAGTTCGTGACAATCATCGTAAACAATATAAGTATTTTTCTTGAATAGTTTAGAGGAATAAAAATGGAGCTCCTTATCACCAGAATACAAAACTGTAGCAGCAGTACATCACACACACATGTATGTATGTACGTATGTATTTACATAAGTATATATATGTGTGTACGACAAATCAAAGAAGGTAATAATTACTTTACGACTTGCCTTATGCTTTGTATTGACAATTTATTTCAAGGTGTATTTCCCCCGGTACTGAAGTTTACGAAATGACTCCCCGAACATAATGAAATATTCGGTCTTCGAACAGTTGGTGCAAGGATCACCTAGTGCTAGTTTGAGTATACTTGCTGCTATTTAATCAACAATATGGGGAGGTTTTCTTCAACTTTCCTAGTAAAGTCCATTTTGTAAAATTAAGAGCTTTCATATATGATAAACAGGAACATGATTCTGGCACACTATTATTCCATGATTTGGCAGAACATGTTTTCATCATGGTAGGACATGAGCATTGTTATATCCTAGATCCCAATTACTGTCAAGTAGCAATAGATCATGCTGCTAATGAAACTGGTAAAACACATCAGTAAAGATTCATATGGTACCATCATATTTAATCAAAGATTCTGGTAATCCATTTGGGCAGACAATTGTATCTTTTGCCCCTTCTGTCAGCTTACTGACCTCAACTTGCATCCTAAGGTGAAAAAAAAGCTCATTCTGTCATTCAGCAGCATCAATCAAGTAAAATTTACAATATAAAATAAACGTATAACAATCTTAAAAAATAAAAAGTAAACCTGAAGCTGATTTGGCCCGTTTGAAAAGTCTCCTTTGATTTTTCTGGCGGATAAAGAAGGCGACGAAGTACTGGAATCTCTCCCGTGCTTTCTCGTCGAGGCTCGAAGCCAAGGCGAACCTTGAGATGCGATTTTGATAGAGTTCTCCATTCTTGCGCAGCCTTCACAAATTAATTTGAGATTGGATTCAGTAAACTAGGGTTTATTAGGGTTGTGGTTACTGGTTACTCAGAGAGGAAGAAAGTTGGATAAAAATATAATCGACGAGTGATTCACCTGTGTAGGCTGCAGGTCCCCTTTTTTGTTTTCATCATCGGGTACAAACCGTACCCGAACCGAACCGAGGCCCGATTGACCCGCAATAACCACGGGTCGGGTCGGTTATAAAATGTTGCAATTCATCTTTCATACCCGTACTTACCCGACCCGAATAAACCGCATACCCGTTGGACCCGAACCGCTGCTTACCCGAGACCCGACGGGTCGGGTCGGGTCGGGTCGGGTCGGGTCTAATTGCCAGCCATTTAGTTATCTGTCAATCATCAAACAACAATAGTTTAACCCAAAAATAGTATATAATTACCAACAATTTATAACACACTGCAAAATTTTAAACCATATTGTTTATTACTTGATGATTTTAAACCATATTTTTTCGAGGTTTGACTCTTTCTGGCATACATCTTCTGGACAGTGCCATCTCTTCTTAATCGGAGCTCCGATCCATTATCTAAAGCAGCAACATCGACGGTAATTCTAATGAGATGTTTTAGTTAATGCGGAGAATAGGGCTTATTTTACAAATATTAATGGCATTTCTAATTATTGCATAGTTATCACGTATCCAACCCAGGCTTAGAATGATCAATTCTCTAGCACTTCGTTATTCTTATTGATTATTTTATCTTGGATATATATTTAGATAAATAAATACATGTGCTTGTGTATATATGTAGCTAATTATCAAGTTTAGCATATACATAATAAGGTAAGTGTCAAAAAAGGTAGATACATAACGACTCTATTAAACCCGACTTTTGTGTTCTTTAAATTACTTTAGCCCGGAGGATATATGTTTAGATGAATAAATGTATGTGCTTGTGTACATATGTAGCTAATTATCAAGTTTAGCATATACGTAATAAGGTAAATGTCAAAAGAACAGTGGATATACAACGACTCTATTAAGCCTGACTTTTGTGTTCTTTAAATTACATCAGCCCAGATTGAGCTTAAAGGGTACAAATGTCATCAAGATAAGTGTAGATAAGTTTGATAGAAAATATAATAATGTAATCATTCTATTTATAACCATAATAAATAACGAATATAAGGAAAGAACAAAGCCATATCACAATTATAATTCTAAAAATGTTCAGGTGCATAAAATTCTCAGTGCGTTGTCCCTACAATTATGTGATAACACAGCAAATGCAAATTTTGGATTTCCTTACATCGAAACACGTATAACTAACTTCGGGAACACTTTTTCTTTATTTGAGAATAATATCATCATGCTTTCTGATTTTGTCAATATTGCAAAATATGATTCAAAAACAAAATTTTCTTAATCGTATGATTCGGATCAGCAAAATATGTTGAGCGTGCGCGTATTCCTTTGTATATGTACATGCATATATGGATGCATGGTTAGGTTGACCGAGTACAATTTAACAAATTAGTATGTATTAGTTGCACAATTATTTGATAATCATGTTACAATTAAGCAGCAGTCTTTACTCATTCATTATCGTATTTCACTAGTAGGAGTATTATCATTTGAATCAAATGTACTATTTATAAACCAACTCAAGACATCATCTTATAACACGCTTGCTCAAACTTGCCAATCTTTCCAAAGTACGGTTTTGGTCACAAACTTTAGCTCACTAAAGCTTTAAATTCAATCAACAAATATTAGATAGAAGGAAAAAAATGCATACTAAAGATAGGAGAAATAGTAAATTTGTTCATTGTTTTTTCCCTAATTATATATTGTACTGAAAACGGTAGATTCAAATTGTAATAATTTTCAACGCCAGGAAGTAAGTATATTTAAAGGCATTATCAATCTAACCATGGGTAAAAATATTTCAGAAAGCATTTTTTAGCTGGAATGCATTCACAGACAAAATAATTGATTGCAATAGTATAATAGCCACAAATACATGTTACTAACTTGAAGTAAAACATAAGTTTGGAAGAAAAAAAGATGAATAACTTTGTTTAACGGTAACCAAATACATATAGATCAATTACAAATCCAGGGAAATAGTTCAACCACTCTTGGAAATAATAATTCTAATAGCATACATATTTGATTCTATTCACAGATGAAGAATTTCAGTTAACTGTAAGGTAGAAACTAATTCGTGTGATAAATTAACTTTGTTTGATTATATTAAAATGGCAGCAATCCTCATATGTAGCCTTGTAGGTTTTTAAACAATGAATACCTGACCAAATCTTATAATATTTAGTTTTCCATCAAGTTCCACAACTATAGTTACACAAAGGGTACAAATAAAAATAGTTACCTGACTGAAATCCAGTTGTTGCAATTTTCCCTGTAGGTTGGAAATCTTTGACGCTGAAGGAAGGGAAAGGACAAAATTTGAATTATCGATCGTCAATACCATGACCAAACAGGAAGGAGACATTGCGATTTGGATGGCTTTAAAACGATTAGGTGGAAGTTGGGCGGGAGACGGGCGAAATTGAGGTTCAGCACAGTCGAAGAGGGAGGCCTGCGGTACGGACTGTCGACTGTTTGGAGAGGAGGGATGATGGTAGGAGAATTTGGAGAAGGAGAACTTGGAGGCTTTAGGAATTCGTATTTCTACGGCTAAGCAAAAATATATGAGAAAAGGGTTTGATAAAAGAAAGCCGATGAGAATGAAGATAAAAAGGAAGATACGAATTACAACGAAAGGAGGCAAGTGGAGAGCAAGGACCAAAGGAAAAAAAAAGGCTTTTCGTTTGCTAAAATAGCAGGGAGGTTTATGCGCCCTTGAAGTAAAACTCAGAAAGCATTTTTTAGCTGGAATGCATTTACAGACAAAATAATTGATTGCAATAGTATAATAGCCACAAATACATGTTACTAACTTGAAGTAAAACATAAGTTTGGAAGAAAAAAAGATGAATAACTTTGTTTAACGGTAACCAAATACATATAGATCAATTACAAATCCAGGGAAATAGTTCAACCACTCTTGGAAATAATAATTCTAATAGCATACATATTTGATTCTATTCACAGATGAAGAATTTCAGTTAACTGTAAGGTAGAAACTAATTCGTGTGATAAATTAACTTTGTTTGATTATATTAAAATGGCAGCAATCCTCATATGTAGCCTTGTAGGTTTTTAAACAATGAATACCTGACCAAATCTTATAATATTTAGTTTTCCATCAAGTTCCACAACTATAGTTACACAAAGGGTACAAATAAAAATAGTTACCTGACTGAAATCCAGTTGTTGCAATTTTCCCTGTAGGTTGGGAATCTTTGACGCTGAACGAAGGGAAAGGACAAAATTTGAATTATCGATCGTCAATACCATGACCGAACAGGAAGGAGACATTGCGATTTGGATGGCTTTAAAACGATTAGGTGGAAGTTGGGCGGGAGACGGGCGAAATTGAGGTTCAGCACAGTCGAAGAGGGAGGCCTGCGGTACGGACCGTCGACTGTTTGGAGAGGAGGGATGATGGTAGGAGAATTTGGAGAAGGAGAACTTGGAGGCTTTAGGAATTCGTATTTCTACGGCTAAGCAAAAATATATGAGAAAAGGGTTTGATAAAAGAAAGCCGATGAGAATGAAGATAAAAAGGAAGATACGAATTACAACGAAAGGAGGCAAGTGGAGAGCAAGGACCCAAGGAAAAAAAAAAGGCTTTTTGTTTGCTAAAATAGCTGGAAGGCTTATGCGTCCTTCAAGTAAAACTCGGCTTTAATATAGTAGTATAGATTCCTAAAGGATAAATTTCACGTCCTAAATCAAATATGTGCATCTTTACTCTACATGCAACTTGTTATGAACATAACATACAACTTCTGTCTCAACTAACACTACGAGAAATTATGTTTTTAGTTACATTGTACAGCGGCGTTTGTATGCTAAATGTAACAACTTCGTTTTCCTCCTAAAAATGGCTGCGTTTTAGCTTATAAATAGTATTAGGAGGGATTTGTTTCTCAATTCCCCCTTACCTCCCTACTATTTTCATTCTCTAAAGTAACGTTCTGACAAAACCCGATTTGCCAAAATGCCTAATTCAATCACTCCGCCCTAATTTCCAAATCATGAATCGTTCCACCTTAATTATCAAACAACATCTGTGAATCACTTCGCCGCTTCATTCAGCCTCCCAGCCCAAATTCTGATCACTTGCCTCAACTTTTGTATTGCTCGTCTCTACCAGGTACTTTCTAATCCAGGCAAAGTAAGCTTTCATCTACAACTAGTGTGAACCCGTGCTACGCACACGGTTGTTTCTCTATACTTTAGTATAACATGATAAAAAATTAAAATTTATTTCTTATTAATATCGATAGTAAAGAATTGTTGATTTCTTCTTTATGGAAATGGCTTTATCTGATAAAATGATGCACTACTCAGCAAGCGTAAATTAGGATGTAAAGAATTAAGCTTGCACTTTGAGAAAAAAAATGAAAATGCTACTCCAATGGGGAATTCATTAGTTAAATACTACGACAGGTGTGGGCACCCATGGATTGTTTTCCTCTCGTGAATTTCAGCTGCACGTTTAAGGATTCGGTGAATTCAACTGCTAAATTTTTAAGAATAAAGTAAGCTGACATATCTAGGACTTTGTGCCTTCTTTGTTCTCTAAACCTTTTTGATTCTCTAATAAGCCTTATTAGAAATGTAACTGAATTTGAAGGCTGACACAATAACAACCAATAACAGTCAAAATTTGGTACATTGCTAAATATATGAGGAAGTTATTTGTATATTGTGACATGGGTAATTTTTAAAGCATTAAGCTGACCTATCACAAACACTTAAAAAGAATTCTTCGAAACAAAAATTAAGAAACCAAACCATACACAAACACTTAAAGTTTTCCTAACTATCAGGGTTACTGCTACCACTTAGGCACTAAGATGACACCGTTTTTCCAAAGCAGCATATTTATTCACTATAATATGTATGTTCTAAGTGTGGGCTAAAAGAATAAGAATCAAGGTTTCATTTTCATTGCAAAACACTATAATTATGTATTTAGATCAGAAAAATATTTGGAATAAAATGAATAGCTCATTGTTTATGCTTGAATCTTTATCAACAAAATACAATAAGCAATCAAAAAGCTGACTTTCATAAACATAACAAATTATTTGGAAAAATAGCCAACACTACTAAAATGATAGACAAAATTTTACTTAAGAATACATTTTAACTTCGAAGCAATTGAAGGTAAAATAGTGACAGGTTTCATATTTTACTATGACAACTTAAAGCTTGCCAACATACAATATAAATTAAAAACGTTTTTTATGCTTAATTTGGGTAAACTGGGCCCGACTCAGTTTGAAACAGAGTCCGGGTCAGTTTTGTATAAGCTGAACCAGACTCAGTTCTCAAAACTGAGCCAAGCCAAGCTCGGTTTGGTCGTACTAAATCCGTAAAGAAAAGTTAATATATCATATAAATGTGAAATACAAAAATCAATCTCAAACCTCTAATAACTTTAAACCAGAAGCTCAGAGTTCAAAAGAGGGAAAGGTCAATTTTAATATGAACAATTAGCTACTAAAATATTTAGCAGAAAAGGGAAAAAAAAATCAATTTATCCGCTAATATAATTTTCTAGTATGGTTTTTCACTCATGCATGTGGAAATAAATGTTTATGCTTGTTATCAAACAAAAAATGTAAAACTAAGGAATATAAATATTAAAATATAGTTAAGCTTCCTATAAATACAGGTGATATCAAGGTGAACTTTACCGAGTAAAATGAGGTAAACATATTATAGTCTCCTCTTTACACATCATTACAGTGTGAATCCGTGCATCGCACACGGACTACAACTATACTTTTTAACTACGTAAATATATATTTGTCTTACGAAAATCAGGCTGTGTAGAGTTATTAAGCTGCATTTAACTATGCAAGTGTTTATTTTTCTTATAAAAATCAGACTGTGTATAGTTATTAAGCTGCATGCGTGTAGCACCTATTTGTAAGAAAATTATGAGAAGTTATGCATCTAAAGTTATTGCTTCCTCGACACACTAACATATGAAGCAATCGTCAATTACGTGTCTACCATCGAGTGCAAACACCAAATTAAACCGTGAACTCCTAAGTGACTCAATTAAGGAGCAAATTGATGACATATAAAAAGGACAGGAAACAGAAAAGCACAGAAGTTGAATTTGTGGGTTCATACTTAGTCATTGCTACCGTACAGATAGCTAAAATTTACATCACCGCAGAGATTATGCAGTTAATTCAATCAAAAGCTCCGGCTAAGAACTATATATATATATATATATATATATATATATATATGTTTATTTATCGCTCTATGTATGAATATTTACATACACACACATTTACTAAAGATAATAACAGATTTTAAAGAGTGGGTCACCTTTAGTATTAATAGATTGCCAGCTCTAATTTAAAAATACATTAGTTTAGCACAACCATTCTTATCTATTAACTTTACTCTTAAATTGCTACAAATTAAATAAATCGGTAACCACATCAACCTATAATCATGTCATATCACCATTTATAAGTATATAAGCACATTTACATGCAAATACAAACACGATAGTTTTCCCGGATGGCATCTCTTCATCAGCATTTCATGGTTGTTCACCCTCTCTCCTCAGGCAAAATCACGCTGCACTTTACATGTTATTGCAACAACATGCATTCCCATCCCAGGCGACATGGCACTACATCATTTCTGTATTATTGATGGTTGACATCTGTTCTCCAACGCACAACATCTGGTCAGTTTTTAACCCTTCACTCCTAAATCAGTTTTTTCGCATTTATCATCAACTTCTATTCTCATGCTACAACATCTGTTTTCAGGTGCAAACGTTTGAAGCACTATGTATCAGTTTCATCTCACTTGTTATTCAAGTAGGGAAGCACAGTTTAGCAACTGTTTTTTTGGACTATTTCATTTGTCAACAGTAAGGCTTGAAACATCATAAAACTAAATAATACTTCAGTTGTCTCACCTTCATACAGATAATATATATAGCCCTATTGGACCGGTTTGTTGAAGCATCAGAATTTTTCAAAAAGAAGTCTTGTGTGCCATATCAAATCTCGTAGTCAAGCATCCTTCGCTTCCTACGTATTATCCCCCAGTTAACCCATACACGTTGTTGCTAGCTCTAGCAGCCGTACTATTATTGCCAACTTGACCATTTCCTAAACATGCGCACAACCATCGATTTAATGCAAGGCCATCCTCTTCCTGTTTGTTTTCCAATAGAGATAATTGTTAATATATCTATCTTGACCTTTTTGCCCATTAAATTTTTTTGTCAATCGAAAAGATAATCTGATACTGATGGTTACATTACTCAACACGCATTTGTATGGATTATTTTAATTAACTGATAAGATAATGATTTCTCTTTTCATAAGAGGAAGACGATCTTGAAAAATATGTGCAATATGCAATTATAACTACTTCAATTATGTATTTATGCAAAAATTTGCATGATCAATCTTATATGATAACCAAATCTAATATAAGGTGGAATGTTTCACAACTACTGAAAGAATATATTTGCTCTTTATAGAAACGAACCTAGAATACTGCATAGAAATCATAGTGAAATCAACAATTTGTGCATTATGCACTTTTTGAGATTAAAAATAATTGGTTCGCTTAAAAAATAATCTAAAATCATTTATGACAATAGTTGAATCTGCAAAGTTGGACTCTATTTGTCTTTCAAAATGTCGAGGCATTTTCTTTTAAGATTGTAAATGTTCGGATGATATACTTCTGTAAGGGACCAAACTAAGGAGCAGTCTTTGTATACTCTATAAGCAAAAGCAAATTAAGATTCAAAACTACATATTTATATGATGACTGAGGTAGATTGAGAAGCAACCAATAAAGTATAATAATTTTATCCTCAACGATGCATTGATTCTAGATCCTAGTTCGCTCAGTTTTACTTGTAGGTTTGCTAAATGATACTTTGAGGAAAAGTTGTTGTTTGCCATTTGAAGATACTCTAAAACATTGATAATTTTCAATTTTGATGAAACAAAAATTAAGAAAATTGACTTTTGCTTGTTCTTTCCTTTATAGAAACTTTATTATGTTCACTTACCTTTTGCATTTTTTACAAAAGGAAAAGGCAAAAAGAGTCCATATAAAGTGACCATGTAGCATACGAATTAATAAAATCATAATTTATAGCTTAATGTAATGCATATCGGCTTAAGTATTTATAGTAAACAAACAAATATATGAATGTTATCAATTAGGTTCAAAGGACATGGAGCAAAAGAGGATAGCGGATTTCCACTCTTGTGTGGAAGAGTGATAGTTTCGACAATGAAAGGTTTTGTCATACTATGCAAGCACGAACATAATATGAAGTTCCATCCTGATTATTGCTTAAAAAAAGGCAGCCATCGGTTGTCAAGGACAATCATATGAGATGGTCTTAAAACCGCTAGCATGCGAGTAAAATCTATGTTCATTCTTAGCATTCATACTAAGCAATTTTCTAAAACAGACTTCCATTCTGAATATAAACGTGCTAGTCATCTACATAAATTTAGATAAACAAAGAGACAATTAAACCAAATATCAAGAATATCGCTTGATTCTAGCTTTTAGAAATTTGATACAACGTCTAGTTTTATCTTGGTTTTCACAATATAATACGACTAATAATCTGTTATTGAATTTAACAATTGCCACATGACTAATCTGATATGCGAGAGATAAAGTTAATAACTATATATAATTTTCTGCTTATTAACAATGAAAAGCTGAATTACGTATATTTTCAACATTGGTTACTTGGTGCCATGGAATTCAATCCAAAGACTTCTATATATACAATCTGAAAACCAACGAATCTCCTATATGGACAATATATAGATTGGACTATATATCCATCAATCCTAATATACTGGGTAAACATATATTATGAAATAGTCCCTTCATAATTAAAAGTATCATTAACATAGGAACATCATAAAAGTGCTTGATAAACAATCAGCTAACATTTAACATTTAAATATTCGACCAACAACTGCCTTTAGTGTTAAAGGTCATTCAGTTAAACTTAGATAACTAATACTATAATTAACTTTTTTTAACTAACCATATCCATTCTGTTTATTAACTCTTTAATCATCTGAACATAATATTTGTGCATGACATATTCTGTTATGATCTATTTTGTAATTGCATAACTACTTGATTTAACTATAAAAGAAAAAGGTTAATTCAAAGTAGTCATTGGTTTGGAAATATATACCAACTATAATATCTTAGAAGAACAATATGCAAGAAATAAGTACAATATAATGTAATCAGTCCTATATATATATACCCACATATTTAATTTTATGACAACAAAATAAGGTGTAATTCCAACCATAATTATTAAATCTAAACAAAGTACAACAGATTAAAAGAATGATACTCATGATTTATTTTGATTTGAGCACTACGGCTTCCAATATTTATATATGCAACATCTTATAAAAACAACTCATCTGATCCATAATATGAGTACTATGCTACCTCTTGATAAATGCCATAAATGTTCATTTTGGAAGTTACTATGTGAAATGTTTATTGAATGTCATTGTGTGCTCCTTTTTCTTTTTACTCCTATTAAAAATAATGCTCAAAATTTCACCACTAAATTGTAACTATATTCCTGTGTAGTTTACTGAAATGATTTGAATCACAAAAACAAAAATTTAAGATTTTGCTTACAATTTCGGTCATAAGAGCACTAAAAAATTATAAAGTAGGGGTTTGATGCACATATAATGCATGAACTTTGATAATGTTTAAGTATAACCTTCACATTTAGATAATTTACTTGATATCTCATTAGCCAAATATAAATATTCTCTCCAAGTATAAGGTTTCTAGAAAGTTACAACCTATAAGCAAATAAATTTTTCCTAGTTGTACGCTCAACATAAGCAAATTTATTGGTAAAATTTGTTGAAATTTATTTCCTTTTTTCTCATTTTAGTATAATATGCTTTAATAGAAGATATACATATGACTTCACTTTTGAAAGAATATGAATATATTACAATGAGTACCTGCATAGAGTCAACATCGCCAAATGTAGAAGCCTTCTTGCTCAAATTCTTCGCCCACCAATGATTGCATGCATGTTAACACAGCTCACCATCAGTGTCTACAACATGTTCATTTACGAAAAACATATAACAAAAGCAAAACCCCAAAATATCATTTTAAATCAATACCAATCCAGCTAACTTCGTCAGCTACATGCTTTACGCCTCCTGTCCACTTCATTTGTTGTACTGTTCCATGTGAGTATCTCACTGGAACAAAAACCACATATACGTGATGTTGGATTTTGGAAGTATCATATACTCTCCACTAATAGATTAATATCCACTAATAAACATTTTTATAATTTCGTATTGGAGCAGTATCATGGAAATACAAAATGCTGTTTTAGGAAGATGGTATACAAATATGCCTTCAACATTGTTTGAAGGAGAAAAAAGAACAGTGCTATCTTGTGATGTATAGGGTGCAGTTCTAGCCAATGGCACTTATTGAGTAGTTGCTTGATTCTTCCTCTATACGTGTATATACACATTTCTCTGCAATTCAAGGAATACCATGGAACTAAAAATATAGAAAACATGCCAGTAAACTAATACATCTCTTAACATAGGTTGACTTAAAGAGTAAAATTAGAAAATTTATTCAAATTAAAGAGTTAAAATTTCAATTTCAAGGCAGTGGCGAACTAAAATACATCTCGTAACAACAATTAATCAAGACGAAGCCAAATAACTGAATAGTTATCGACATTTATGCAATCAATCAAAATTCAGAAGTAATTTACCAGGGAGAGATGATATTCAACATCGGCTGTCAAATATAATTTCATGAACCCTTTGGACCGTTTCACCTTATCACCACTTCATACTATTGAATCCTGTGCATCATTTTGTAGAGTAGAACTAAAAAAAGAATATGAACTTCTACCTATATGCTTGCAAAAATCGCTGTCATCTACGTTAGACACAGAATTTATTTAATAGTAGAGCACCCTGCATAGAACAGAAAAGATATTGGTAAGTCGAATAAAATTAATATGTAATAAAATGAGTATTGTGGCATCTTAATATAGCTCCAATGTAGAAGATAACATCATTTAAGATTAATAAGCCACCAACTATAGATTCATTTTCGATAGTTGAAAAATGATGATGATGCAAATCTAAGTCTATTGAACTCCTAGATATGTATACAAAGGTAAACATGCTACAGCTTTATATTGTTCCTAAATTAGGTTGAATCCTAAATGAATCTGACCTAAAAAAAAGAGACCTCATACGACTGATAAACATATGCGAACCGCCTATAAATGACTACACCTGATGTGGAAATATTCATTTTACTTTACCAAAATATCAGGCAATTTATGTTGTTTTCTATATATAGTAAAGCGAAAATCCTGCATTGATATGTTTAAAAAACACATCTCGAACATTTTTATTTGCAAATCCTACAACTTCATTGTTAGCGAAATTCTAAAGTACAGCAAAATTTCCAGCAATATTCGTATGACCAAGAAAAAAACCACACAAAATTCCTATAAATGATTCGACCAAATTTAGCAACATATATTGAATAGTGTTATAAATAAGGTGTTTTATGGTGTTTTTGTGTAGTATAAAGGCAAACAAATCACAATGTATCCCCATAGTTACTCATGTTTCAAATCAATGCTCAAACAGGAAAATTCATTTAAAAACTTCAACAATGAAATTATAGAAAACTGTTTTCGCTTACTACCTAATTTGTTTAATAGTTTTCAAATTTAAAAAAAAAAAGCATCTGTTATTAAGCTGTTGCACATAAATTGTTACAAAGTAAAATAGAAAACATATTTTGTTGA
Organism: Allium sativum; assembly: GCA_030737875.1. Lineage (NCBI taxonomy): Eukaryota > Viridiplantae > Streptophyta > Magnoliopsida > Asparagales > Amaryllidaceae > Allium > Allium sativum. The sequence continues at coordinate 1,023,642,666 of CM060920.1, forward strand.
GTAGTTGTATATAGCAGTTTGCAAGAAGCAAATTTCATATGGCATTGAAACCAACAACCAAATAAGAACAATGGCATTTATCTTCTTAAAACATATAGTAAATCACCCACTTATCAGTACATTTTATGCACTGTAAATACAATGACAACATATTTCAACATGAAGCTGAAAATAATATGCTAATTCTCCTTATTTACAGCTGAAACTACATAGCCTTTCCTTATAAATATTACTTGTTATGGCGAAACGAACAATTCGGGCGATCAATCAAAACATAATAGAAAAAAAAGTGTAGAACCACATAATATTATTAACTTCACCTAAAATGCTAGATAGTGTTAAAATAATGACATCCAAAATGAGAATTCAACCTTAAGCATATGCATACACATAAGGTTATACACCTCCTAGGAAAACATCAAATCTAAACTTAGAATAAATAACAGACATTTAGGATTAAATAGAATAATAATTTTATAATAACGAAGAGGTAAAAAGAATACCTGAATTTTAACTAAACTATTCCATTTGATATTATTGGAGATATATATAAAAATAATGGAACATCAAATTTTGGGTTGAAATTAAAGTTCACTTCCATATTTAGCTTTTGGTAGCAATAATGGAACCTCAAGCCTAACAGTGCTGCCATTATTGAATGGAAGTAAAAACCGCTTAGCACTCACACAGTTAAACTGAGTTAAATTACTCTTGAAACTGACTTTGAAAACTCATTTTCAGTCGTTTTAGAGTAAGCTAAACCCATTAAACTAATATTTTCACTCAGTTTTTTAGATTGACTGTAACTCAACTTGACCTGATATATATGAGAGAGGATTAAATTCAAGTTTACTCAAACCCAAGGACAGCAGAAGTAGTCTCTTCTTTGAAACAAAATAAAAACCAGACCTGGTATATGTCAAAGAGGAATAGATTGAAATGTCAAAGAGGATTAGTTCAAGTTTACTCATACCCAAGGGATGCAGAAGCAGTCTCTTCTTTGAAACAAAATAAAAACCATACCCTATAGTGTATGTCACCAAGATGAAGGCAAAGAAAGATCATTGTATCTCATCACTCATGAACATACCCTATAGCAACACTATTGGTTGTACCATACTTTGCAGTGTATCGTCTTTGACAATCAACATTGACATTTGATCAATACGAAGAACGCTATCCAACGAAAAGTTCAACGAACCATTGCAACAACGAAATGAGATACACGAAAAAAAATAAATTACCAATAAAAGAATCCCAAATCAAAATAGTACGACTAAATTATCCAAAAAAGGAGAAACTGAAAAACTAAATTATGTGAAAGTTTAGCGCAATCCTTAGACAATAAGTTCCGCTTTAAAATAAATTTCAAAGTATCAGAAAGGTACTAAAATGTGAAAATATTGGTGAGTAAAGCCGGAGGAAGGAGCAATGAGGAAGGCAAAGCAAAAGATGACGGTAATTGAGAAAACCATCATCAATAACGGGCATGAAATTGAATTCAAAGCAACAATGTGTTGAAGGCTACATAAAGTGGAAGTGTCTTGTATGTAGCCCTCTTTTATATATGTGCAAGTATTGACATTTGATAGTACAGACTTAATTAAATACCACTGAAAGATAAATAATGGAATGATAAGTAAATAAAATGTTTTGTCTTGTATTGTGATATTAACATTCATAAAGCCAATATGCTTTTTTCGTGTAATTCATATTCATAAAATTTAGCAATTATACCAGACTTGAAAGCATTTATAAAAAAGGTTGAGTATTGATAAGGTATGCATAAATTACAATCCACTTGTAGCAAATATTACAAACTTTTAATACAAAGAAAATGTTTAAATCCAAGCTTCATAAAGTAGGCTACATCGCTCAATAATCATGCAAAGGGAAGGTAAAAGAACTTTAAAACCAGCTAAAATACGTTATAGTTAAAATAATCCACTTTCAACATAAAATATTAAGTATTTTATAAAGTTACAACCTGGATTCCAAAATCCACCCAATCAGAAGTTACCAAATTGATGCATAACTACTTTTACTTATGATTTATACATGTTGATGTTGTATATGCATTTAATAATCAGCTTATTTCCTACGGCTAACAGGAAATGGGAATACTCTGAATTATCTTTTTATATTCAAAAATGTGATTGTTGGTATACTGTCCCTAAATGTAAATAAGATTGCAAATACTTGTGTTTCACTTAAATTCCATTCAGCTATGTTCTTTCTAGCGTAAAAAGAATTGGTATACTAAAGATAACACATTATTTGAGTTAATAAAGTAGTTGCAACCAAAGTGAAATAAGAACTTTATGTATTGGAAAAGTTAGATTTAGTGTTTCATGAGGATTAAAAAAAAACATAATCTTTAAGAGAAGCTAATTTTTTTGCATACCGTAAGTAAATTCTTTGTCGAATTGAACATTTGCCTTTATCTGCAAACAGAAAATATCATAAACTATATGTATTATATTTTTTGCATCAAATAGAAGCTACAAATATGTATGAACACCGTAACCTTTTCTGCCTACTATATATGTCGAACTCAAAAATGCTGGTATAACGCACTATAGAATAAAGGAGGTTATGCTAAACTAATAGGTATTTACTTCAAGTTTGGTGACTATAATAAGTTGCACGCAATTCTTAGCCAAACTTAAATAAAAAATTCGACAACAATAATCATTAAAATAACGGTTATCAAACACAAAGCTAAGAAGGGATCCTTGTTCTGTCCCCCTCACAGCTCATTCATCCATTAGAACATTATACCTCAAAAAAATGTTCGGAAAAATTATATTTTTGTAACAACTCACTAAAAACTGTAACTCAACATATAGCTCAATGATCGATACAAATATTTAACCAAGCATTTCCACTGCCTAAAGCTAACTAAAGTGAAAAAATATTTACCACCGATGTTGTTGATTATCAAGAAAGAAAAGATACATATGAAGGTAATGAGTTATTGAAAAATGATTAACTAAAAAATGAAGTATCGGACCTGCACTGGTTGAGAACGATATGAAGACATGCATGCATTAGGTAATGGACGTGGTCAAAGCTGCAAATTGGTACGTACTGTTGGAATGTGATAAGAGCTTCAATAGATGGCTATAGATATGCGCAAGTACTTGTACATGAAAACGTACAATTTCGAGTAATAATATTTTACCCTTTCTTCTACATGCTTCTATGTTACTTCTTCTATCAGCAAGTACCTAGATAGGGATGCAAACTAATATATAATAATTTGAATGGGATGAAAAATTCAGTAGATGGCTAACTTCTTGTCTTGCTTCTTGTCTTGAGGTCAGACTAATTATCATCATTCTATTTTGCTCTTGAAGGGCACGTATGTGAAAACAACAACCAAGTGAGGAAACAAAATAATATAATAAAACAGACAATGTAGCGAAATAAAATCAATAAATCAGGATATAACTATTTACAGATCAGCATCAAATTTTCTACAGTTGGATGCTAAGGGCATGGATGGAGATTGGAATCAAAGTCGGTGGAATTCTTCAAATATTCAGAAACAAAACCAAAATTTGTAAGAGTGTGTGTGTGTATGCACACATATGGATGGTAACTCTTATTTAACTTCTCACAAAATTTGATAAAAAAAAATGTAAAAGGATGAGATTGAGCCAATCATGGTAAAATGATAAAATCCAAGTATATTAAAATATACTCCCTATTTACAACTATGTTTTAAGCCAGCTAAAAAGTATCAAAACCTCAACATACTTTAGGGTAGCAGAAATAAGTAATAACAAAAACAGGTAAAATATAGTCACCAAATAATGCAACCTATCGATGCCTGTAACGAACAGCCGAGAAAAAGAACCGAAGACTGGATAAGAGGAAAAAAAAAAGAGGAAAGTAACTTACAACGTTTGGATCGGTAGATCGGGCGTATACGTCGATGAAACGAGAAGGCAGAGACAACCACGACCACGGGATGGTTGGTGGTAAAAGAAGCGACGACGGAGACCCACCAGGACCAAATCAAGTTAGTGTTTAAAGAGCGGAGCTTGTGCGCCGTGAGAGAGGAAGGGGAGGGGGAACGCCGATTGCAGGTTTTGGGGAAACGGCGGGGAGGTAATTAGGCGATAGGAAAGGAAAGAGAAGCGCAAGCAGGAAGAAGGGGAGGTGTCAGATGAGAAGGGCGATGGGAACTACGCGATGGAAAAGGCAGACACGTGGAAAAGTGAGACGATTGAGCAAACATTCCACGTGTCGTGCTCATGTTAAATGGTAATAATAATCTGAGGGGGCTTGTGAGCCAACTAAAATCAACTCAGCTTTAATAGTATAGTATAGATTTGTGTTACCGTTTTAAGTGTATTTTGGAGTTACTTTCAAAATTTAACATTAATTTTGATTTTTCATAAACCACCCACTGCTTTAGTGGATGTTTCATTTGTTTTTTTTTTTTTTTATAATCCTGAGAGTTTATAGGGTTTGTTTCATTGTTTAGGTAATTTCTAATAGTCTGCTACAGTACAAAGTCCGTTTCTGTTATTTTTCATCAGTGCAGTATTGGTTAGTTTACTTTTTATTACCTGAAGTTATTTATGCATCTTCATCTCGTAATATTTTCTATCTCTATGAATAATTTGTTTATAAATTTTACAAATATTGTGGCGATGGAGATGGGGGATTTTTAAACAATGTGAAGTCGAACAATTTGGTTGGACATTTTCGTCATACTCTGGTTCTTGTTCCTCATCATGGATGGTAACCAATTTTTCATCTTAATGTTTATATTTCTTTTGCGCTTCTAAAGGAAAAATGATATACTCATATGGTATGTGCTCAAAAGGGATTATTTTTGGAGTAATTGTACTCTAGTTTAGCGCTTAGTAAATGTTTTGTGTTGAATAAAATTGCAATACTATTAATTTATCAAGGAAAAAAGAAGAGAACAGCAACTAGAAGTGTTTAATTCTTTTCATTTGATGTGTTAGTATTTCGGGTTTCTCTCTTATTTTCCTATGTTGTTACATAAACAGTCTCATTAAATATCTCCAGAAGCCAGTACACGTTCATTGTTTTAGTTTGACTAGTCGGTCGTTTTGCTGGTTTGTAATGCTCTTTGAATTAGCCGGTCATTTTTTATGCAGTAGAAGTTCAACAATTTGCTAGTTTGTAGAGTAAATTAATATATGAAAGACAAAAATTTGCTGGTTTGCAATGCTCGATTTAAATTGCAAAAATATTTTAGTCAAACAGTACTACTTGTTGGTTTGAAATGCTATTTGTATATAGTAATTTTTTTTATTTCAAACCAGAATTGTAAAACAACCAACAATTTATTGGTTAAGCAATTCAAATGCTTGCCGGTTTGCAATTCTCTTTTAATTTACTGATTTAAAAATTACAATTACTATATGTAAGAAAGTAATCATTCACCAATTTGCTGGTTTGCAATGCTGGCATTAGTTTTGTTGTTAGCTTGGACCTTCAATTATGCTTAAGCTCTATGGTGTACCTTATAATGTAAGTAACTTTTAGTCGTGTTACTAAAATGGTATGATGGCTATTGTTTAAGTTGAAAAAATATATGTTCTACTTCGACGACCACATCGGTAGGACAAGTGCCAGGTTTGATTCTATCTTTCTTTTCTTTAAGTTACATTCAAATGTTCCTTTTTATAGCCACTGCTATAGCAGTAAAAATGTTGCCTTTACCTATTTCGTATTACTAAATATAAATACGTACGTGAAACTACAAGACGTCGAGAAACTCATTTTTCATATTAAATTTGTTAGGATTGATGATTGCAATGTGGAACTAAGATTGCATGAATAGATCCAGTCAAAGTCCAAGCCTGCTGCCTAGCAAAATGAATCTTGGTGCTAATTATTCTCTGTAAATCACTTGTTTATTTATTTTCTACTACATAATTTTACCCTCAAATATAGTTTTTATATTCTTTTTGGTTGTTAGCAAGAAAAATGATGGGTTGGGTTGGATCTCACTGAATGATTTCTTTTATGGTATATGGTTTCTTTAAAAATAATTAGCTATGTATGCATTTGATGATTTGTAAATCCGCTTCAATTTTATGTTAGAAACTTGAATAACTCATCACTGTTGAGTATGTTATGGTTTTTTTAATGGGATGATGCACCGTTGATCAAATGATAATAACATAATCTGATATTGATCAATAAACTTGATTATATGTTTATATAATGCTGTTATATTAGTCCAATGAGAATTATTTCATTATAACTTGAAAATAAACTCATAAATGAAAAACCTTTATAATTTTGGTATCCAAATGGCTACTTACCATAATTTTGTGGTAATTGCAAATATCTTACCGCAGCTGCAATGACCGGACTTGAATTTACATCCTACTGCAGAAGTCAATGATAGAGAAATAATAGGGAAGTCAGTAAGACCGTTCTGTTTCTTTATGCCACATTCTACTTTTTTTACGAAATTGGGGATTACTAAGCTAGTTTCCGGGATTTTATACTTCGGCTACAAGCTCATTGCTTCATACGCCTTTTTCGTGCTCAAGTGTGCTATTTGACTCTATGCTTGCTTCTAGTTCATTAGGTTGATATACTCATCCATTAAAATTGATTGAGCCAATTTCCTGTACTTTTGCATTATCACCTTCAGACATTTGTTATGGTATGCAATTCTTACATGCGCACATGGACGGTTAGGAACCACAGGTAATTTCATGTTATATTTGCAAGGCTTGGAGCAACCAATTTGAGTCTCTGTTTAATAGGTTTATAAAGTTAAGAATTCTTGGTTATGAACCAACATTTTTCTTTTAACTGTGGCAATGCTTCCTTGTTATAAAACTGCAAATACAGTTCATTTTTATGTTTTTTTCTTAAAGAAAACAATGGGGAAGTCATCTGGTAACTGGTTCAAAATACTGATTATGTTATCATCCATTACATACCACATTTTAGCATGTTAACAATGAAAAATCTTCTGATATTCAGTATATATAAAATGTAAGTAATAATGGTCTTAAAATCGGTGACAGCTATAGGTAGACCTCGGAACTGAAGTGGGCTTGTGACCTGCAACACTGCTGTTGAGGGCTGTTGAAATAATGATGATTTAGAGTTTGTCGGGGTTCAACCAAGGCAAAAGGAGGAGTTTTTACGTGCGAACTCCAGTCTAATCCTACTCGGAGGTACTATGCTCATAACTTTTATGTTTAGCTAATTTTTATTATTGGTCTTTGAATGTTTTGAGAGTGATTGTAGTAGTGCATGTAGATGGCAATACCAACGAGTTTTGATTTTTGATGTGCTTTCGCTTGTGTTGTCCTTTAGAACGATCTTTTCAGATCAGGACTCGGATAATAATTTAAAATGCTACCCACTGAAGTAATTTGTTTACTAAAAATATTACATAACAATACCAACTATTTATACTTAAATTATATGAATGTTTGGCACTTCGAATTTTGAGAGAACTTGAATATGATATTTGACTAGCTACGCTTTGCTCTCAGTTGAAATAGGTACTGCTTGTTAGTTCTTAACGTGGACATCCATGGTTTGTTTAATTTCTTAGCAGCCCATATGCACAATAATCTGAACGTCTACATGTTCTTTTCACTGGAAATAACATCTGGTTAGTTAGCTGTAATACTTAAATAATGTAAGGTATGATTAATCTCCAAACATTACAAAACGGATAAAAGTTACTTCAAATGTTAATCTTCAAACCTAGTATAAACTGTCTCCATGATAAAATTTTGCAAACTCAAGAAAATATAAATTAATTTGATAAAGTTGTAATTTCAACCATACTATTGTGATATAATAACCCTTTTTATCTTCACCCTTCATGTCCATCTCATCCAGTCATCTAACTCAAAAGTTGGAGCAGAAGAAGTTCTATAAGCCGAGGGAAAACACTGGCTTCAATAATAGCTTGAACCTTATTATTTGTACCGTCAGACATGTACGAAAGTGCCTAGCATGCATCAGTGAGGACTTCATCGTCGGTTGAATTAATGAGACGCTCGAGTGCAGGAAGAGCTGGTTTTGTCTGCTCAAAAGATGGTTGAGTCTTTCCTCTACAGAACTTTGATAATGTTCAGGTGGCATTCCTCAACATGAATAGTTTAGCATGTTCATTCAATTGAGCTAACAAAAGCATCAAATCACCATTAGAAAGATCTTTGCATCTCGGAGAATCACCTGCTACATTTCCAAGAGCCCACAGAGCCTGTTCCCTTACATCATCACTTGGGGAACCAAGAAGTTTAATAAAGATTGGAACAGAACCATGCTCGATCACAACTTTTGTATTCTCTGATCTCCCAGAAGCAATATTTTTAAGTGCCCAAGCAGCTTCATACTGAAATTGTGGATAATCCTCCCTTATAAAAAACTCCACAAATTTAGGTACAACACCCGCCTGAGTAACTTCTTCAATAGGAGGATTTCCTTCTATAGACAACAGTTTTATGAACTGAGTAGTAGATTCAAGCTGCAAAATTCAATCTTCTGAATACACCCTTGCACCATTGCAGGCAGGCTCTCCTATCTCTTCTCGACAGTAGTTCCAAGTGTGGAATTAGGAAAATCTTGGGCTTGATTCTGCATGCCTTCTCTTCTTCTTTTTTCAATAGATTTTCTTCCCTTTTGTTCTTAGAATCTCAACCATATTGTCCTCTCCCTTGTCGACATTGACGGTGACCTTGTACTTGTTCCAGCAAACCTCATCCCTCTCACTCGGATGCCATGACATGCCTACTACTAATGTCAGGTGAAGATGATGAGGGATACAATTAAGTGAGAAATTATTAAGAGTGGTTCCAGGCAATATCTTGGGAATGTTTGATCGGGCTGTAACATTAGCTTTTTTATATTAGATTGTTGTTCATTTATATTACTGAGGCCTGAAGCATTACCATCCATGTGACACCCCATGTCCGTTAATATCACTCATTTAGAGAATGCATTAAGTTTCGTGAAGAGTTATAGGTAAACAGAAATAGAAATATTACAAGATAGATATAAAATTGCAGTGGGATAAAGACAAACTTTATTAATCATAAAGCATCGTGGTTCAAAACATCATATGTCTGAATTACATAAAAAAACAGTGCATCATAAAAACTTCTGTCTTGCACTTAAACATAAGAGTACAAAATAAAAGAAGCATAATCCCCAAATAAAAACATAGCCATAGTAGCAAAGTTAGGAGCTTGAGCAATAGATCTAAGCAGCTCTAGCAAAATGATAGCAGAATCCTGATCAAGCTTGAGTATTCCCACCATGAGAACCTTAGAAGGGAGGAGGGATGGAAGAAATAAGAGGAAACAAAAAGGGTCAGGCATAAAGTCTGGCGAGTCTAGTTACTTTTAGCAAATAAATAAGTAAAAGTATCATGATAGGCATAATAAAGTGGACAAGAAAGATAACAACATAAAAGGCAGGTATGACAAGGTAAACATGAAAGGGTGTATACGCTTCTCTAAAGATTACTCTGCACTGATACTAGTATAACCAGAATGAGATGATCCCAATAACTAAAAGATGGTAGACTCAGGCGTACTTCCGTTGAGAGATTTTAACCGCATACAAACCACAGGCTCCCAAACTTTACCAGAGTCTAAATGTACCCTAACCACTACCCTAATCGATTGGCTGCCTACTCTATAGATGCCCTGTGTCGGCCCCACAGTAGGAGTTATCACTTCCTAAAGTGGAAACCCTTCGTTAATGTGCACAACCATATCTACTGGTGTCATGGTCATCTTATCCCCTTCTACCCGGCCCATGCACGCACATGTCCCCAGTCGGTTTGCGCCTCCCACACCATCCTCCACGTTTGGATCTCTTACTGCCCAGTAAGCGTGTCCCTACTTCGATCTTGAGCGGAGTTCTCGTTTGATACCGTTATATGGGTTACTGACTGAAACTTGTCCCCCACACAAGATACCAGCTCTCCCTCTTGTCTTGTATCCTCACTAGGATTTCCACGGGTTATGTATACCTATTGGTGTCTTTAATTACATAACCCCCTCAGGTTAAGTTTGTGGGCCTATGTATAAATATTACCCACCCCTGTCTCCCCTTAGATTTACTTAACCCATCCACTATTCAAACAGGTTTACTTAACCCCTATTCAAGTTCATGTTCGTACAATCCCTATGGATTCAACTAGGTTAAGTGTTCATGTTTATTACCATATATTCATTTATGGTTATCTTATGCCAGACCTCCCATATTAAGCCTACGAATGGTGGATGCTGTATATGCCGGGCAGGTCCGAGCAGACTTATTCCACAAATCGGGCTTAACCTTGTGTCTTAGCACATCTCGTATTTGTGCCCCTTGACTCTTCACATTAGATTCACTACTTGTGGTCGCTAGATATGGTCCGGGCAGACTTCCACCACAAGCGTAATTTAACCTCGTGTCTAGGCGCAGTTACAGTTTCTAATTACTGTAATCCAAGGCATTTCATTATTAACCAACTTTACTTATGCCGTTATAGATTTTCATTCCCCTTTTCCCCAAATATGTTCGTAATTCATATTCATATATTTTATTTAGGTTATGCCCCAAATTCCCAATTACAAGTTATGCCAATTTCAATGTTTCCCCCTCATTCCCTGTTTAACGCGTTCGCATATTTCAGCGGCATGCCTAGACTCAAAGTATCCTAGCTATATAAAATAAAAAGGGAAAGATGAAGGGAAGATGGTAGAAATGATTATACTAACAAAGTTGACATAAACATATAGTGGCATAATGATAAGGTGGGCATATAAGGACAGATTTAGTGAACATGAAATAGTAGAACTGATTCCAACACAATAAGGGTGTCATAATAGGCATGATAAGATCTAAACAATAATTTAGATGACCAACTAATAACTGATCCAATTTAACCATAAACATGATAGTTACAAGGTGATCTAAGTAGCAAATTAAATCTATAATCAAAGGTAGATCTAACATGATAAAGGTTAAGATCCAAGTCATAGTTATGCCAAAATATCCTGGATTCACAAGTTATTACAGATCTGATATGATTCAAACAGCCACAGGCATAGATCCAAATTACAGTCATATCATGTTTTACTTTTTTATTATTTAAATCTAAAAGTGACTTAAACTCACAATGTTTGGATCTAAAAAGATAGAAGAGGGATAGCAAAGTTTGAATCATAGATCTACACTTGAATAACTTGATTGTAGAAGAAGGAAAAAGGTTTGCTTCAGTCTGGGCACCGATAGCATCTAGTCCTCCATTATTTTTCAACGAAGAAAACAAGAGAAATGGAGCCATATTTACAGCTGTCAGCCCCCAAATCCTACTGCCACGTTGGCCCTAGGGGGGCCGACCAACCCTTTTAGGGGGTCGACCCATGGGTCGACGCCCTCCTTGGAGGCTCGAATCCCCTGGGATGGATTTTTCCTGCTCACCCCAATTTGTGCGATTTTGAATTTTCTGAACCAAATTTTGAATTTCTGGATCCTATATGTGTATATATTTTAGTTGCGCGTATACAGACTTCAAATCTTCATAACTTCTTCATACGGTGTCTGTTTTACGCAAAAACAGTCGCAATGGCGAAGTCCGTTTCCTTAATTCTGAATATTAAATTAATTATTCTTTAATTTGTTCCCTTTAGTGTTGTTAAATTTCGGGGTGTTACATTCTCAACTAATCAAAGGATTTTGTCCCCGAAATCTCCAAGTTAAGAAGAACGTATATCCTACCATCCGCATCCATACACTCATCCACCAATCACTGGCATCCGTTGTCCTTAAAAAATTTCTAATGCTTATATGAACATATGCAAAGGTGTGTGTATATGTCCCAATGCTAATACAAAAGATCAGGTGGTCTACTGATTCAGTCGACCTTCTTAATGCAATGTATGCTAGTGTCATGAGTCCAACATGTATGCAACAATCCTAATATAACATGTAAGTTCTATATGTGTGCACAATCATCCTTCCAAATGCAACATCCATATGATGATACATCCATTTCCATCCATTAAAAGAAAGAAAAATGCACACACATCCATATGTAGTATGAAAGTGATTGAGCCGATCTAGTGCCTAATGTGTGCGTATATGCATCCACGAGCAATCACTAACAAATACTTGCATCCATTAAACATAACATGTTTCAAACAAATATTTACATCCATGAGATTCCTAACAAAAGGTCGAAAATTCAATAGATAAGATACACTAAAATGATAGATACAAGCATAAATAAAAGCTTTGGAAAGGAAACTAAGAACATACCCACGAAAAGAAAAGGGTACGAAGCACGAATCTTGTCTTCGGTCCCCCAAGTCGCATCATCTGGGTTATCTACCCACTGAACCATCATCAATTTGACTTCTCTGTTGCATAGCTTCTTAACTTTAGATCCAAGAATACTGGTAGGATTTCGTCTGACTGTCGCCTCCCGTTCCATCTCTACTTCCTCCAATATACTTGGCTCAACTACTTCTGCAGTATCATTTAAGCACTTCTGTAACACCCCACGTCCATTAATGTCACTCACAAAGGTAATGCATTAACTTTCATGGTCATTATAAGTGTATAGAACAGAATATTACAAGATAGATATATAAAATGTACTTCAAATTTCAAAATATCTTTATTGCAGCGAAAACTGAGTATAGTTTGGTTACAACATCAAAACCAAATAATAAAGCCAAGTACACGAATATCCATCTTGGACAATTTATTTTCAAAGTACATAAAAACAAAGGCATAATCCCACTCCAACTATCCATAATGAAAGGAGATAAAGCTGAACATTACTTCAATGCTTCCAAGCACTTCAAAAAGAAAGAAAGCTGAGTCAAGCTCCACTAATCCCACCTTGAGCACCTGGGGGGGAAAAAGAAAAGAAAAGAGGCGAAACAAAACGGGTCAGACATAAAGTCTGGAGAGTCCAGTGACTTTAACATGTAATCAGTAAAGTAACAGGATAAGAACAAAAACTGGATATAAGAAATGAATATAACATGAATAGATATGACAAGGTAACAAGATGGACAAGATAAGAAAGATATAACGTTGATTGAGCTTCTAATCACTATAAGATAATTCCTACACCGCACCAATGCTAATTACACCGCACCATTACTAGTCCCATACTGGAAGTTGATCCCTCTTACTAATCATAATAATGGTAGTTTCGTGTACTTCTAGCTGCTATCGTAGGTGCCGCCTGCTCCTACCTCCACTAGCTATACCCACTACCCTCCCCATTCTAATTACAACATTTATTCATAGTATGGTAGTTGTACTCCTAGCTGTTGTCATAGGTGTCGCCTGCTCCTATCTCCACTAGTTGTACCTACTACCCTCCCCATTCGATCGCCTCCCTAACTCGTAGATACCCGTGCTGGTCCCATAGTAGGGTGTATCACTCCTTAAAGTGGAGACCCGATATTACTAAAAATGCATGGCTTATACCTACACGATGCAACAACATCTTACCTACCAGCCCAGACCCATGCACACACCGTTGGACTTGCACTGCTACCGCTAACTCTTTATTGACCTCTTACAATCAAACCCAGTAAGCATGTCCCGTCTTCGACCTAGTTCGAGCTCACATACATACAGAATGGGTTACTGGTTGAAAAGGGTCTACACACTTGACACAAGCTTCCCTCCTAAGCTTGGTCCCCACTAGGAATTGCCACTTATCCCCTTCTTATTCCCATGTCTTCTTACATGTTTTACCTTGGTTAAGTGCTTCTAATTATATTTCACATCTCATCCATGTCAGCCATGTCTTAGCACATGCCTTATCTTGGTTAAGTTTTCATTATTTATGTTATACATGCTACCCATGCAATACATGCTACACATGTCACCCACTTAACCCTTTTACTGTTCCCATGTCTTAGTACATGTCTTATCTTGGTTAAGTATTGTCTATCCGACCAATTGACTTAATCCCATCCACTTGTCAAATCAATATGTATTATTGGTTAAGCTTGCCTTAACCCTGTCCACTTTGTTCATGTAATATTGGTTAAGTAGTCATCTTACATAGGTTAACTTAACCCCACCCACATAACATATTTTAGATATCATATTCATCTTTGATCAGCATTAATTAGTCATTAATGCACAGACCTCTCACATTAAATCGGTTGCTTGTGGCTGCTGGATATGCCGGGCGGCTCCGGATAGACTTCTGCCACAAGCCAGACTTAACCTCGTGTCTAAGCATCTTTTAGTTATGCCTACGACCTCTCACATTAGACTGACTATTTGCAGTTGCTGGTTAGGCCGGTTGGTTACGGGTAGGCTTCTACCGCAAACGGAGTTGCTTCTACCGCAAACGGAGTTTAACCTCATGTCTCAGCATGCTTATCTTAGCCAATTTATTTATTTGCAGTTTATGCCAATTTCAGGCTAATTATGTCAATTACTCAAAATCCCTCATTAAAATTATGATTATAATTTTAATCCAAATTAGGTCTATAATCTTACGTATACATGTCATGCCAAATTATGCCCAAATTACTTTGCGTTCATTGTTATTAACAATCTATGCCAAACCCCATGTATACAAATTGTACCAATTCACGCCACAAATCAGTTACATGATTACAAACCAATTTATTCCAATTACATATTATTCAATAATTTCCCCAATCTTTTCCCACAACGTTCCCACGTTATTCGTACGTATAATTCAACGTAATATGTTAGGCTCGCAGTTAGCCTAATCTCATAAAAAGGAAAAGAAAAGAAAAGAAGGGAAGAGAATTAAAGCACCAAAACTGGCATAACACATAAAATAGATCCAATAACATATGGAATATAGACTTTGGGTTTGAATAATAAAATAGATCCAATAAGCATATTGAACTTAAACTGGCATAAAACAATAACATAGATCTGATAAGCATATATGAACTGGCATAATAAAATAGATCTAATAAGCATATGAACTGGCATAGATCTAATAAGCATGTGAACTGACATAATAAAATAGATCTAATAAAATAGATATAATAAGCATATGATCTTGGCATAATAAAATAGATCTAATTAAGCATATGAACTAGCATCATAAAGTAGATCTAATCAAACATATGAACTTGCATCATAAAGTAGATCTAATTAAACATATGAACTGGCATCATAAAATAGATCTAATTAAACATATGAATTTGCATCATAAAATAGATCTAATTAAACATAGGAACTTGCATCATAAAGTAGATCTAATTAAACATATGAACTGGCATCATAAAATAGATCTAATTAAACGTATGAACTTGCATCATAAAATAGATCTAATTAAACATATGAACTTGCATCATAAAATAGATCTAATTAAATGTATGAACTTGCATCATTAAACAGATCTAATTAAACATATGAACTGGCATCACAAAAGAGATCTAATTAAACGTATGAACTTGCATCATAAAATATATCTAATTTAACATATGATTCATCTCACGGTCATATTCATAAAATCCAACCCACAAACTTATCACAATTACTTTTAATTAATTACTTGTGAAAGCAACGTGGACTCACAGTGGAAGAAGAGAAACAAGATCTGAATTCTGTATTCTGAATTTGATTAGCTAAACCATTGTTGTAGAATTCTATTCTTATCTTCCAATATGAATTACTCCTATTTAGACTTGCTTTAGTGTAGAAGAAAGACTAGCTTAGGTTGTAGCAACATGGAGGCGTATGAATTAGTGTATTGTGAATTAGGTTTAGGTATAGATATGTTTATATAATTGTAGTGAGTGAATTAGGGCCTTTAGATATGACCAGGATTCATCTAAACCATTCAGATTAAAAAGACATATTACTCAGCCAACCAGAAGAGGCCACGTCAGCTCTAGAACTCAAAAATCATCATTAACCAATAAAAATGCGCCATGTGTGCAACATGATGCGCAGCAGCAGGGGTGTTGATTCCCACATGTCATATATATGTATATTATATATATATATATATGTATATTCTTTTTAACTATCTTTTCAATTAACCTTTTTCACACAAATCCTCTTTCTTTAATTGAACTGCATTCACACTAAGCCACTTTTTAGCCATTCCCCTGAAACAAAAATATGGCACTAGCGGGGATTGAACTCAGAACCTCTTGCGTATAAGTCCCATGTACTAACCAAATGAGCTACTAAGTCTTTTTCTAACAAGACTTAGGACAAAGCTACACATTATTCTCTCATTCCTTTTTTTCATGTTTTGCTGCAATATTTAATTTAAAGATATCTTCTTCATTTTAAATCAGTTTTCTACAAACTGTAGATCTAAATTGACTAGAAAATCGCCACGAACGCAATGACGCTAATTTGGTGACCAAATTCTTAAAGCTTCTCAAATTTTCCTTTTTATTTCTGTTTAATTGTTCGCATGCATTTCTTCGTATTTCATGTTTTGCATTTAATTTATTTTATTAATCTTTTTCCTTTCATTTCACTGCATGAACTTATTACATGTAATTTTATTATCATTATTTATTTTTTCTCTTAAATATATCTATGTATATAATATATATACATATTTCCACATTTTAATTTCATTAAAAATGCGGGGTGTTACATTCTTCCACACTCAAAGGATTTCATCTCCGAAATCTTCAAGTTAAGAAGGATATATCCTACCATCCATCTACTCATCCATCATCCACAAGCAGCCATTTTCCTTAAAAGATTTCTAATGCTATATGAACATATGCAAAGGTGTGTGTATATGTTCCTTATCTAATGCAAAGATCAGGCGGTCTACTGATTCAGTTGACCTCCTCAATGCAAATTATGTCAGTGCCATGAGTCCAACATGTATGCAGAGGAATCCTAATGATACATATCATTTATATATGAGTGCACAACCATTCATTCAAATGCAACATTCATACGATAACGCATTCAATATATATCCATTAATTTAAATATGCACACTCGTTCATATGCAATATGAAATTGATTGAGTCGATCTAGTGCCTAATGTGTGTGTAAATGCATCCACGAGCAACCGCTAGCAAATACTTGCATCCACTTGCATCCACCAAACATAACATGTCTCAAACACATGTTTACAACCATAGGATTTTCCTACCTAAAGATCGAAGATGTAATCGAGAGGACATACTAAACGATAGAACAAGTAGAAACAAAGCGGTAGAAAAAGGAGAAGTTAAGATCATACCCTCAAAAAGGAAAGGGTATAGCGCACGTACCCTTTCCCAAGTCGTGTCTCCTTGATCATCTCCCCATTGGACTTCAACCAACTTGACCTCTCAGTTGCGTAACTTCTTGACCTCCGATCCAAAGACGCATGTAGGAGCTCGTCTAATCGTGGCATCTCGCTCCAGTTCCACTTCCCTAAGCATGCTCGGCTCCACTACTTCCGTGGTATCATGTAAATACTTCCGCAAATGCGACGCGTGAAATACATCATGAATACCACTAAGCTTCTCCGGCAACTTCACTATGTACGTCATCTATCCAATCCTCTCTTTAATGGGGAATGACCCTGCGAACCTCGGTGCCAACTTCCCTATAGATCCAAAACGAACTGCATTCCTCAATGATGATGATAAAAACCATGTCCCTAGCACCGAACTCAAAATCGGTCCTTCTCTTATCAGCATATCACTTTTGTCGGCCTTATGCCATCTTCAAGAATTGTCTTCCTCAAGCTCTCGTCTCGTGAAATGCAAAGTCTTTAATGTACTTCCTATAATAGCCCACCAACACTAGAAAACTTCTTACTTCCGTTGCTTTTCTAGGAACCTTCCAATCTTGGATTGCCACCACCTTCGCGGGATCCACTGCTATCCCCTCCTTAGAGACCACGTGTCCTAAGAACCTCACTTCCTTCCTCCAAAAATGGCATTTGGAGAACTTAGCCTTAAGTTGATGTGCTCGAAGAGTCTCTAAGACTTCCCTAAGATGTAGGGCATGTTCTTCCTCGCTTCTAGAGAATATCAAAATGTCATATACAAAGACTACTATGAACTTGTTTAGAAACTCCCTAAACACCCTACTCATCGAGTCTACGAAATATGCGGGTTCATTCGTCAAACCAAAAGGCATGACGAGCCACTGGAAACCGTCAGGAGTCCTAAAAGCAGTCTTATCTATACTCTCCTCGGCTACCCTCAGCTGATGAAATCCTGTAGCTAAGTCCAACTATGAGAAAACCGAAGCGCCAACCAACTGATCGAACAAATCATCTGTCCTCGGTAATGGGTGTCTATTTTTCATTGTGAGTTTATTTAGCTCCCTATAGTCCACACACAATCTAAGTGAACCATCTGCCTTTGTAACAAAAACAACTGGAGCATCCCATTCGAAAATACCTCTTCTTATGAACTCTTTCTCAAGTAGCTCCTCTACTTGCTTAATGAGTTCCCTCCCCTCTCTCTCGGAGCCATGTGGCGCACTGGCAATGCAATTGGCTTTGCATTATCTACTAAGTATATACGGAAGTCTATCTCACGCCTCGGGCTAAACCCCGAACCTCATCAAAGGCGTCATCATACTCACGGACTACATGAACAGATTTCAAATCATCGATGGATGCGTCAATTGATTCTAGGTAGCTCAGAATCACTGAACCTCTAGGGTCACAAGAAATATCAAGGGTCATTCCCTAACGAGTCAACAGTCTAACTACCCTCTTTTCACAGTCTAGGATGACACCATACCTGGCTAGCCAATCCATCCCTAGAATCAAGCCATAGCCCATGAAACCAAGAATGTAGGCGTTGCATTCAAACCCAACGCCCAAGATAGACACTCTCAAATCCTGACAAAGCATAGATAAATGAGCCGAACTACCAATTGGATTTGAGACTACAATGGGATCTGAAACTAGACTAGTATTTTAGGTGCAATGTTCCAAATAATGAAGCAGATATAAACGAATGCGAAGCGCAAGAGTCAAAAAGAGTCCTAGGAAAAAGAAATCAAATTTTCAACCGTAACTTCCTAGCTTTTTCCGATATACTGACCACGAGAACACAACCTGCCCTCCAGAAGATCCTTCCCTCCGTCCTAGCCCTTGCCTCCTCGGGCAATCTTAAATCATATGTCCTGCCTCACCGCAATGGTAACAGCCAGTCTTCTTCTTCTTTCTAATGTCTTTCTTTAAGTGGCCAGGTATTTCACAATTGTGGTACTTCCTTTTCTCTTGGCCCTTTTTATCCTTTCCGCCTTTCTTTTGTTGTTGTTGTGCCTTCATTGGATCCCCTTTCTTATCCTATGTCCTATCTATGTCTTCACTGCACGTTCTCCATTCGTGACCTCCTACTAAAATGAAGCTTCATCCTTCATTAACCAAGCAGCTAGTTGAACCTTCCTCCCATCGTCTATCTCAAAGATACCAATAAGTCCTCCACTTCCTTGAGCCAACTTCTAGCCTCGACAAATGTCTCAGTCCCATGAAGCGGTTTTCCGCCCATCGCACGGAAGTACTTACATATCTTAGAAAAAACATCTATACGCGATGGAAGAGATTCAAAAGGGAAAGAGGAAGAGATTCGAAACAAAGAATCGAAAGAAAGATATATGGCTTTTGGGGATTAAGTTTTTCTGTAATAAACATTTCTCTCAAAAGTACTCTCTTTAAAACATGTTTTTAAAAATACTTCTAAAAAATTGCTTTTTGAAAACGATTCTCAAAATCTTTTATCCGTTCTGGTAACCTTCAGCTTCGATACCACGTGTAACACCCCTCGTCCATTAAGGTCACTCACAAAGGGAATGCATTAACTTTCATGGAACATTATAAGTTTATAGAACAGAATATTACAAGATAGATATATAAAATGGTACTTCAAATTTCAAAATAACTTCATTGCAGCGAAAACTGAGTATAGTTTGGTTACAACATCAAAACCAAATAATAAAGCCAAGTACACGAATATCCATCTTGGACAATTTATTTCAAAGTACATAAAAACAAAAGCATAATCCCACTCCAACTAGCCATAATGAAAAGAGATAAAGTTGAACATTACTTCAACGCTTCCAAGCACTTCAAGAAGAAAGAAAGCTGATTCAAGCTCCACTAATCCCACCCTAAGCACCTGGGGGGAAAGAAAAGAAAAGAGGCGAAACAAAACGGGTCAGACATAAAGTCTGGAGAGTCCAGTGACTTTAACATATAATCAGTAAAGTAACAGGATAAGAACATAAACTGGATATAAGTAATGACTGTAACATGAATATATATGACAAGGTAACAAGATGGATAAGACAAGCAAGTTATATGTTGATTGTGCTTCTAATCACTATAAGATAATTCCTACACTACACCAATGCTAATTACACCGCACCATTACTAGTCCCATACTGGAAGTTGATCCCTCTTACTAATCATAATAATGGTAGTTTCGTGTACTTCTAGCGGTTATCATAGGTGCCGTCTGCTCCTACCTCCAACAGTTGCACCCATTACCCTCCCAATTCTAATTACAACATTTATTCATAGTATGGTAGTTGTACTCCTAGCTGTTGTCATAGGTGTCGCCTGCTCCTATCTCCACTGGTTGTACCCACTAACCTCCCCATTCGATCGGCTGCCTAACTCATAGATACCCATGTTGGTCCCACAGTAGGGTGTATCACTCCCTAAAGTGGCAACCCGATACTACTAAAAATGCACAGCTTATACCTGCACGATGCAACAACGTCTTACCTACCAGCCCGGACCCACACACGCACATGACTCCGTTGGACTTGCACTGCGACCGCTAACTCATTATCGACCTCTTACAATCAAGCCTCGTAAGTGTGTCCCGTCCTCGACCTAGTTCGAGCTCACATAAATATAGAATTGGTTACTAGTTGAAAGGGGTCCGCACACTTGACACAAGCTTCCCTCCTAAGCTTGGTCCCCAGTAGGAATTCCCACCTAACCCCTTCTTATTCTCATGTCTTCTTATATGTTTCACCTTGGTTAAGTGCTTCTAATTATATTTCACATGTCACTCATGTCTTACCACATGCCTTATCTTGGTTAAGTGTTCATTATTTATGTTATGCATGCTACCCATGCAATACATGCTACACATGTCAGCCACTTAACCCTTTTACTGTTCCCATGTCTTACTACTTGTTTTATCTTAGTTAGGTATTGTCTATCTGCCCAGTTGATTTAACCCATTCCACTTATCAAATCAATATGTATTATTGGTTAAGCTTGCCTTAACCCTATCCACTTTGTTCATGTAATATTGGTTAAGTTGTCATCTTACACAAGTTAACTTATCCCCACCCACCTAACATGTTTTAGATACATATTCATCTTTGATCAGCATTAATTAGTTATTAATACACAGACCTCTCACATTAAATCGATTGCTTGTGGCTGCTGGATATGCCGGGCGGTTCCGGGCAGACTTCTACCAAAAGCCAGACTTAACCTCGTGTCTAAGCATCTTTTAGTTATGCCTACGACCTCTCACATTAGACTGACTGTTTGCGGTTACTGGTTAGGCCGGTTGGTTCCGGCAGGCTTCTACCGCAAATGGAGTCTAACCTCGTGTCTCAGCATGCTTATCTTAGCCAATTTATTTATTTGCAGTTTATGCCAATTTCAGGCTAATAAATTCAATTACCCAAAATCCCTCATTGAAATTATTATTATAATTTTAATCCAAATTGGCCAATAATCTTACGTATACATGTCATGCCAAATTATACCCAACTTACTTTGTGCTTATTATTATTAACAATCTATGCCAAAACCCATGTATACAAATTGTACCAATTCATGCCACAAATCATTTACATGATTACAAACCAATTTATGCCAATTACATATTATTCAATAATTTCCCCAATCTTTTCCCACAACGTTCCCACGTTATTCGTACGTATAATTCAACGTAATATGTTAGGCTCGCAGTTAGCCTAATCTCATAAAAAGGAAAAGAAAAGAAGGGAAGAGAATTAAAGTACCAAAACTGGCATAACACATAAAATAGATCCAATAACATATGGAATATAGACTTTGGGTATGAATAATAAAATAGATCCAATAAGCATATGGAACATAAACTGGCATAGAAAAATAACATAGATCCAATAAGCATATATGAACTGACATAATAAAACAGATCTCATAAAATAGATCTAATAAGCGTATGAACTGGCATAGATCTAATAATCATGTGAACTGACTTAATAAAATAGATCTAATAAGCATATGATCTTGGCATAATAAAATAGATCTAATTAAGCATATGAACTAGCATCGTAAAATACATCTAATTAAACATATGAACTTGCATCATAAAATATATCTAATTAAACATATGAACTGACATCATAAAATAGATCTAATTAAACATATGAACTTGCATCATAAAATAGATCTAATTAAACATAGCATCATAAAATAGATCTAATTAAACATATGAACTTGCATCATAAAATAGATCTAATTAAACATATGAACTTGCATCATAAAATAGATCTAATTAAACATACGAACTTGCATCATAAAATAGATCTAATTAAATATATGAACTGGCATCATAAAATAGATCTAATTAAACATATGAACTTGCATCATAAGATGGATCTAATTAAACATATGATTCATCTCACAGTCATATTCATAAAATCCAATCCACAAACTTATCACAATCACTATTAATTAATTATTCGTGAAAGCAACGTGGACTCACATTGGAAGAATAGAAAGTAAATCTGAATTCTGTATTCTGAATTTGATTCGCTAAACCATTGTTGTAGAATTCTATTCTTGTCTTACAATATGAATTACTCCTATTTAGACTTTCTTTAGTGCAGAAGAAAGACTAGCTTAGGTTGCGGTAGCATGGAGGCATATGAATTAGTGTATTGTGAATTAGGTTTAGGTCTAGGAATGTTTATATAATTGTAGTGAGTGAATTAGGGCCTTTAGATCTGACTAGGATTCATCTAAACCATTCAGATTAAAAAGACACATCACTCAGCCAACCAGAAGAGGCCACATCAGCCCTAGAACTCCAAAACCGTCATTAACCAATAAAAATGTGCCATGTGTGCAACATGATGCGCAACAGCAGGGGTGTTGATACCCACATGTCATATATATATATATATTTATTTATTTATTTTCTATTTAACTATCTTTCCAATTAACCCTTTTCACACTAAACCGCCTATTTTTATTGAACTGCGTTCACACTAAGCCACTTTTTAGCCATTCCCCTGAAACAAAAATATGGCACTGGCGGGGATTGAACTCAGAACCTCTTGCGTACAAGTCACATGTACAAACCAAAGGAGCTACTAATTCTTTTGGTAACAAGACTTAGGACAAAGCTACACATTATTCTCTCATTCCTCTTTTTCATGTTTTGCTGCAATATTTAATTTAAAGATATTCTTCATTTTAAATCAGTTTTCTACAAACTATAGGTCTAAATTGACTAGAAAATCGCCGCGAATGCAATGACGCTAATTTCGTGACCAAATTCCTAAAGCTTCTCAAATTTTCCTTTTTATTTCTATTTAGTCGTTCGCATGCATTTCTTTTCATTTCATGTATTGCATTTAATTTCTTTTATTAATCTTTTTCCTTCATTTCACTGCATGAACTTATTACATGCAATTTTATTGTCATTATTTAATTTTTCTCTTAAATATATCTATGTATATAATATATATATACATATTTCCACATTTTTAATTTCATTAAAAATGCGGGGTGTTACAACTTCTATAAATGAGAAACGTGGAAAACATCATGAACGCAGGATAATCTCTCTGGTAGCTTTACTTTATAGGCCATTTGGCCAATCCTTTCTGTTATGGGAATGGCCCTACAAATCTTGGCGCCAATTTCCCTACAGAACCAGAGCGAACCACATTCCTCAAAGGTGATACCTTAACGAAAACCATGTCTCCTACTTCAAACTCAATGTCAATCCTTCTCTTGTCTACATAGAATTTCTGCTTGTCTTGAGCGGTCTTCATTCGCAGTCTAATAAGATCGATCTTCTCAGATGTCTCTCTAACCATATCTGGTCCAAGTAATAGCCTTTCTGTAGATTCCCACCAACAAGTCAGTGATCTACAGGGTCATCCATATAATGCTTCGAAGGGTGCCATGCCAATGCTAGCTTGATAGTTGTTATTGTAGGAGAACTCTACTAAAGGAAGGTGCTCTTCCCAAGTCACTCCGAAATCTAGGATACACAGCCCCAAAAGATCATCAAGAACTCTGTTCACCCTCTCTATCTGTCCATTAGTCTGAGGATGATAGGCAGTGCTCAAACACAACTGTGTACCTAATGCTTCTTAAAGCTCCTCAAAAACTCACTAGTGAAAATGGGGTCATGATCACTTACGATGCTAGAAGGTACTCCATGAAGACGTACTATCTCACAAACGTAAATCGCTGCTAACCATGCTGCCGTCCTCTTGCTCTTTACCGAAATGAAATGAGCGCTCTTGGTAAGTCTATCCACCATAACCCAAATGCTGATATTGCCTTTCTTTGATCTAGGCAAACCACCTATGAAATCCATAGAGATGCTTTCCCACTTCCACTGTGGAACCTCCAAAGGATGAAGTAAACTGTAACATCCTGGAATTTTTAGGATTCAATAATTAATTAATTAATTTTTTTTTATAATATATTGGTTCGATAAATTTAAATGGTTTTGAATTCAAATATTTTGAATATTTAAATTAAAATAAATAATGGGATAATATAATTATTTCTGAAATAGTCGGAAATAATTGAATTTGCAATTTTGTGTGAACTGGATAACGAGAGATATTTAATTTAGTTTATAAATTTTTTATAATGAATTTATTATTTAAAACAACGACTAAACGTATTAATTAAAATATAAATTATAATCGAGCTTGTAACGGCGTGGTAGTTCGTAATATTACGATTTGAACTTCAACTGAGTGTAAAGATTCATTATAAATCGGATTTCTTCGAAACAAGAAATGTTGGAATCTAATTAACTATATTTTTCTAATGGAAGAGAAAAATGGATATTTCGTCTTATAGACTGTGAGTTATGTTCAAATCAAATTTTCAAATAGTCGCTACATGTAACACTCCACATCCGTTATTGTCACTCACAAAGGGAATGCACTAAGTTCTGTGGAGCATTTTAAGGTAAAAGATGCAGATGAATTACAAGACAGACAAAAATTAAAATAGTGGAAAATAAAACTTTCCTCTATTGATAAAATAGTTTGTACAACGATTTCTTTACAATATCAGAGTATCATCTGTCCTACAAAATAAAGAAGCATAAAACAACATTTATATTCCCCAATGTAGCAAGAGCCAGCCATAGCATCTGAAAAGAGAATCCAAGAAAAACTTCGATAAATCTTCAAGCTGGGAAAGAGTGACAGTCCAACTTAACCTGAGCTATACTATTCCCTCCTTTACTACCTTAGGGGGGGAAACGGAAGAAAAGAAGACGAAAGAAAAACAGAGTCAGACATAAAGCCTGAGTAAGTTCAGTTAATTCTAGCATGTGAACATGGAAAAACAAAACGACATGAATTAACTGAATACAAGATAACACCATGATGATAGGGTCAGCAAGATTAGACAAGATTAACACAAGATATGCTAAGATAAGATAAACTATATATGCTCTAATACTTTCGCCGCTTCACTATTTCCTTGTTATACTGGCTTCTATATCTCTGCACCACCTAACTAGTGTCCCAACTAGTAACGATAACGTGATCCCAATCACTATAGTTTCCGTTACCTTCAGGCATGCATTTCTTATTTATTACCTAGATCTAATCTAGGGTTTTCTATCAAGTGTTTTCTAGATTCAACTAGAGTTTACGCTATCTGCTGAACGCTTCTCGGATTTAGGGTTTATGCCACCTAGTCCAACTAGGGATTATGCTACCTGTCGAACGATGCCCCCAAGTCTAGAACACACTACCTAGAGTGTTATATGTTCCTAGACTTCCCCACGCATGTATTGCGAATCGTTATCGCTTGTCTAGACGCACATGTCCTGTAATGTGCGGCCCGAGTCCTGTGGCAAGGCAAATCAAGAAACGCAGAACTCGGTCGGGAGCTTTCAGATATCTGCCGATGCAGATGCTAAGGTCTGTTTTTATTCCAGTGGCTATGGTCCTACTTGACCCCTCCCTCAGCTAATGAAAGGCACACCTTGAAAAATGAGAACTATACGCAGGCCCCATATGCCCCACTAATCTATGGCCATCCTCACCCGTAACTAGATAGCAAGTATTTGGTCTTTTGGAGTTCTCCGCCTTTCCGCTTCACGTATCTCGATTGACTGAAGATGGATGGTAAACGACGAGTTGCTATCACAGGGCTACCGTTTTCTCGCCGAATCACGCTGGTCCATCCTAGCCTTTAGGTTGCCATATTTTGCAACCAAGGCATACCCTTGGTTCTTCTAACGCAGACCTTAACCTCTTTGAGCCCAGGAGGATCATCTGCAGCCTCACAGAGGGATACCAAGAGTACCCTTACGTCCCCTCGAAGCCTCGGGCTTCGTAACCCAATTCGTTGGAGCCTTCTTTAAAATTAGATGGACGTTCGCTCCTTCCCATGTTATACTAAGAATTACTACTTAGTTTTGCTAACTAAGGTTTACCATTTAGTTTCCAGAATCGTTGTTTTCTTAACTAAGGTTTACTACTTAGCTCCTTTTAACTAAGGTTTACTACTTAGTTCTCTTTCTCGTCAATTTGGATTGGTTAAGTGTCATTAGTCAATTTAGGCTAACTTAACCCTCTTCACTTATCCGGTTAAACTGGTTAAGTGTTACCAGTAATTCACGTTGACTTAACCCAACCAGCATCAAGTTATATTGGTTAAGTATTTACTTAACCCTACCCATTCATCTTTTATTGGTTAAGTGTTCCTTTTTAACTTAACCTTGCCCATCTGTTTTAACTAACATTTTATTAATGGTTAAGTATTACCCCTTCATGTTTTAGACTTAACCCTATTCATTTATCACAATCTGATGGTTAAGTGTTCAAGTTTACTTAACCCTACGGTCTAGTCCAGCTAACATATCAAATTGGCTAAGTGTATTAAATTTTAATTAACCCCAACCTCTAGTCTAGTTAACATGTTAATTTGGCTAAGTGTATTAACTTTACTTAACCCCACCTTCTAGTCTAGTTAACATATTAATTTGGATAAGTGTTTTCTTAGTTACTTAAGCCCTACAAATCTTGTCTTGTTACGATGTTAAGTTTGGTTAAGTGTTCCTATGGACTTAACCCTCCCATTCTATCTTAACTGTGTTAAGTTGGTTAAGTGTTCCTATGGACTTAACCCTCCCATTCTAGCTTAACCGTGTTAAGTTGGTTAAGTGTTCCTATGGACTTAACCCTCCCATTCAAGCTTAACTGTGTTAAGTTGGTTAAGTATTCCTATGGACTTAACCCTCCCATTCTTGCTTAACTGTGTTAAGTGTTTGTATGAACCTAACCCCACCCATCGGTTTGGTTATCATGTTGAATTGGTTAAGTGTCTTAGTTAACTTAACCCTACCATTCTTGTTCTAGCTTTAACTAAATAAATTAAAGCCGCGACCACTCACATTAGACAGATATTGTTGCGAATACTGGATGTGCCGGTTGGCTCCGGGAAGGTTTACATCGCAACTCAGTCTAACCTCGGGTTAGACATATTCGTGTTTTCTAAGTTCAAAGGGTTTTGATTAATTTTCAAATCAGGTTTTTGAAAGTAACCATCCCGTCCGTCGGATCAGTTAGGGATAGCCAGGGAGAGCAGGAAACTTGTATTTTCCAAACCCAAGCCTAGACACTATCCTCTCTGTCACCCTAGAACTTTCTGGTGTATGTATTATTAAAAGAGATGTCATTAATAAACCTTTCTTTTGTATATTTATAAATTGTTAACAATTTATCCTTAAAGTCCATTTTCCCTTTATAAATAAATTTGTCCTATACCATATACATTTGCCATGCCCACTAATGGACTTATATTCTAGGCCCAAATCTTGATTGGCCTATCTTAAAGTTTATAGCAATTTAGATCCAACATCCTCATTTATAGTTCATGCCAAAAACTAGATTTTATATTCTAGTTTACAGTTTATGCCAAACTAGATTTCATATTATAGTTCACTGTTTATGCCCAAAACTTAATTTGCATACCAACTACCTACTTTGTGGCCCATTTAACCATTTACCATTTACGCCCAATGTATGTAAATTATTCACAATTATGCTAATATACTTATCATGCTTAATCTAGCCACCCAATTCTGATTTAATATTCTAATTTCAGTTCATGTCAAAACTAGACTTGTTATTCTAATTTTCATCTTAGTAGTCATGCCATAATGCATGTTCCCAAATTATGCCAATTTCCAAGTTTAGTCAATTTCACGTTTTTCCCAAAACGTATTTCCATCGTTCGTAAAATCGTGATTCAACCTAGTTTATAAATAAATCTAGATTCGTAGATAAAAGGGAATGAACCAAAATGCCATGAAAGAATATACATAATAACTGGCATAAGATGATAGTTCACAGGCACATAGATCTGGGAATATTACGACATGAAAAGGGTTGAATAGTATAGGTTCAAGAACATGGGTAGACCTAACTTAATAGGTAAATTCTCAAGGTCAAGATCCAAGGATAACTAGAAATAGAAAGTCAAGCCTAGATCCAATATAATGCCAGTTTGGGGTACAACATGGTTTTGTAACTACAGTGTCATGGGCATAAATAATAACCTTATATCCATAGTCATAGGCAATAAATCCTCACAGTTAATGAATCACAGTCATAGGCGATGTTCATAGTCAAAGGAAAATAATTCTCACAGTCATGAGTCACAGTCATAGGCAATGTTCATAGGCAATGTTCATAGTCAAAGAGGCATATGGTTTTAAGGTCCATAGTTTCATAGTCACAGTCTTATTGGTCATCGAATCATAACAGTTCTTATTTAGGTCCAGGGATATAAGCACTGATTCGAACAGAAAGATTTGGCATATTCTTTTATTCCTTTAATTTCATGTCACGAATAGAGAAAACGTTCAAATCTAAAAAGTAACCGACTTACAGAGATTATATTAGCTTCGTAGAAAAACAGTCGTTGAAGTCGTTCGAATCTTCACTTGAATCCTAGCTTGTTTTGAATCTCCTCTTGAAAGTCTTGAGCAACATCTCCTCGTCTTGATTTATTTTACATATTATTTTATTTATTATTTAATTTAGAGGAGGAGAAGAAGCCATGTCCACCAAGAATCTTTGCAGCATAAGGTTAGAGAAGGATTGTGAATAGAGAAGGAGACTAGGGGATGTTTATATAGGATTAGCCGGACGAACCTAGGCAGAAAACGAGACCAGGTACATCAAAATGCACCCAGGCCCAAAAGTGGGTTTTGTACCCAGGTCGAGACCCATGTCGACTGGGCAGTCGACCTGGTCAGGGGGGGTCGACTACCCAGTCGACTCCCCAGTCGACCTGGGTCCTGGGCGGGAATTTTCCCACCCAGCCCGCTTCTGGGTTTGAATTCGAATTCGAATTTCGAGCTGTTTTCGATTCTGAAAATTCCTTAAACTTCGGAGGGTCATATCTCCCTCATACGGACTCCGATTCTCGCAAACTCGGACTCGTTTTCATGCAAAATTCTGAGACGAACGCAATGGCGCTGCCCGTTTCCCTTTATTTTGGTTTTAAAATTTAATTCCGCCTTGATTTGTGAATCCTAATGTTACAGAATTATGGGGTGTTACATTCTCCCCCACTTAAAAGGATTTCGTCCCCGAAATCTTTAAGTTAGGAAGAATGTGTCCTACCATCCCATCATCCATCTAATCAACCATTCAATCACAGGCATTCATTGTCCTTAAAAGTATTTCTAATGTTTTCATGTTCATATGCATAGTGTGTGTATGTGTCTTTATCTAATGCAAAATCAGGCGGTCTACTGATTCAGTTGACCACCTTAATGGGAATCATGTCAGTGCCATGCGTCCAATCATGTATGCAAGCATCCCTAGTTTTGTAAATACTACATGTGTGCATAGCCATTCATCCATATGCAACATCCATATGATAACATATCAATTTCAACTTACAAACAAATACATATCTGTAAATGCAATATGAAAGCGTCCGAACTGATCTAGTGCCTAATACGTATGTATATGCATTCACGAGCAACCATTAGCAACCACTCGCAACCATCAACCATAACATGTTTCAAATACATGTTTACATCCAAAAGAGTTTCTACCTAAGGATCGAAGATACGACCTAGAGGATATACTTTGGAAAGAGAGAAACAATTATGCGTAAAGCTCCTACAAAAAAGAAATCAAGGATGCACCCTTAAGGAAAAAGGGTATGATGCTAGTATCTAGCCTTCTTGAGCTTTACTCCACTGTATCTTAACTAATTTAACTTCACGATTGTGAAGTTTCTGACCTCCATTACCAAAATAAACAGATGTTAACTATAATACCAAGTGTATATACCAAGATGGTTTGAGGTCTCTCCTCTTAGCTTATCCATCACGCCATAACTATGAGGGTCAAAAGGTCACTACGTGCTTTTAGAAGTGCCTTCCACAACTATTCATCTCTCACGCAAACCATCCTAGTCGAACTCGACATTCCTCAAGTACAAGCCCCAAAGGCCTAAACCAATATTAGACGAGCACCCAAGGAATATCTCCTCCAAATTTAGACGATCTACGTGAGATGATATAAGCAAACTCGATAGCTATTCTCAAATCCCTACTAACCAAAAATAAACTGGTCGGACCACCAATTGGATTTGAGACTCTAGTGGGATCTTTCTACTATACAAGTACTATGGTGCAGAGACTCAACTATGGAAGTGGATATGAACAGATGCGAAGCGTTAAAACCAAAGGAAAGAGAACGAACAGCAAAACTAGACTCTTCCAACAGAACTTTACTACTTTTCTCCTAGGTACGCTTGGTGGCGAAAGTAGGTTCTTGCCCTTCTGAAAATCTTGTCCTTTGCCCTTAATTATATGCCCTATTACACCATAGTAAAGATACTTCCTCTTGTTTTAGGTTTTATAATTCCTTCCTCCTTTGTGAGCTAAATCTACATCCATTAATTCCTCATCCTCTTCCGTGTGTAGTCATGTTGAAAAATCTCTCGAAAGCTGCTTCCATCGTACAGAAAACCCTATAAGCTTGAAAGAAAACTGGCCGTAGGTGAAACAACTACGGCTATGGATGGAAGCCAGGCACGACTTCGCCCATCGATGAGGTTACCTCCCAGAAAGCCAGGAGCCCCAGAGACTCAAGAAAGAAGGAGACAAGAATTCAAACAGAGGAAGAGAAGATAGTGCGTAAGGCTTTGGGGAATGTGCCTTTAAAACAAATCTTTTCTCTTGAAAATGCTTCTTTTAAAACCGTTTTGAAAATAATTTTTCAAATCCTTTATCTGATCTGGTAACCTTCAGCTCTGATACCACGTGTAACACCCCACATCCATTAGTGTCACTCACAAAGGGAATGCATTAAGTTCTGTGGAGCATTTTAAGGTAAAAGATGCAGATGAATTACAAGACAGACAAAAATTAAAACAGCGAAAAATAAAAATTTGCTTTATTGATAAAATAGTTTGTACAACGATTTCTTTACAATATCAGAGTATCATCTGTCCTACAAAATAAAGAAGCATAAAACAACATTTATATTCCCCAATGTAGCAAGAGCCAGCCATAGCATCTGAAAAGAGAATCCAAGCAAAACTTCAACAAATCTTCAAGTTGGGAAAGAGTGAGAGTCCAACTTAACCTGAGCTATACTATTCTCTCCTTTACTACCTTGGGGGGGGGGGGAAGGAAGAAAAGAAGACGAAAGAAAAACAGAGTCAGACATAAAGCCTGAGTAAGTTCAGTTACTTCTAGCATGTGAACATGGAAAAACAAAACGACATGAATTAACTGAATACAAGATAACACCACGATGATAGGGTCAGCAAGATTAGACAAGATTAACACAAGATATGCTAAGATAAGATAAACTAGATATGCTCTAATACTTTCGCCGCTTCGCTATTTCCTTGTTATATTGGCTTCTATATCTCTGCACCACCTAACTAGTGTCCCAACTAGTAACGATAACGTGATCCCAATCCCTAAAGTTTCCGTTGCCTTCAGGCATACATTTCTTATTTATTACCTAGATCTAATCTAGGGTTTTCTATCAAGTGCTTTCTAGATTCAACTAGAGTTTACGCTATCTGCTGAACGCTTCTCGGATTCAGGGTTTATGCCACCTATTCCAACTAGGGATTATGCTATCTGTCGAACGATGCCCCCAAGTCTAGGACACACTACCTAGGGTGGTATATGTTCCTAGACTTCCCCACGCATGTATCGCGAATCGTTATCGCTTGTCTAGATGCACATGTCCTGTAATGTGCGGCCCGAGTCCTGTGGCAGGGCAAATCAAGAAACGCAGAACTCGGTCAGGACCTTTCAGATATCTGCCTATGCAGATGCTAAGGTCTGTTTTTATTCCAGTGACTATGGTCCCACTTGACCCCTCCCTCAACTAATGAAAGGCACACCTTGAAAAATGAGAACTATACGCAGGCACCCTATGCCCCACTAATCTATGGCCATCCTTACCCATAACTAGATAGCAAGTATATGGTCTTTTGGAGTTCTCCGCCTTTCCGCTTCACGTATCTCGATTGACTGAAGATGGATGGTAGACGACGAGTTGCTATCACAGGGCTACCGTTTTCTCGCCGAATCGTGCTGGTCCATCCTAGTCTTTAGGTTGCCATATTTTGCAACCAAGGCATACCCTTGGTTCTTCTAACGCAGACCTTAACCTCTGTGAGCCCAGGAGGATCATCTGCAGCCTCACAGAGGGATACCAAGAGTACCCTTACGTCCCCTCGAAGCCTCGAGCTTCGTAACCCAATTCGTTGGAGCCTTCTTTAAAATTAGATGGACATTCGCTCCTTCCCGTGTTATACTAAGAATTACTACTTAGTTTTGCTAACTAAGATTTATCACTTAGTTTCCAGAATCGTTGTTTTCTTAACTAAGGTATACTACTTAGCTCCTTTTAACTAAGGTTTACTACTTAGTTCTCTTTCTCGTCAATTTGAATTGGTTAAGTGTCATTAGTCAATTTAGGCTAACTTAACCCTCTTCACTTATTCGGTTAAACTGGTTAAGTGTTACCAGCAATTCACGTTGAATTTACCTTACCAGCATCAAGTTATATTGGTTAAGTATTTACTTAACCCTACCATTCATCTTGTATTGGTTAAGTGTTCCTTTTTAACTTAACCTTGCCCATCTGTTTTAACTAACATTTTATTAATGGTTAAGTATTACCCCTTCATGTTTTAGACTTAACCCTATTCATTTATCACAATCTGATGGTTAAGTGTTCAAGTTTACTTAACCCTATGGTGTTTTCCAGCTAACATATCAAATTGGCTAAGTGTATTAAATTTTACTTAACCCCAACCTCTAGTCTAGTTAACATGTTAATTTGGCTAAGTGTATTAACTTTACTTAACCCCACCTTCTAGTCTAGTTAACATGTTAATTTGGATAAGTGTTTTCTTAGTTACTTAACCCCTACAAATCTTGTCTTGTTACGATGTTAAGTTTGGTTAAGTGTTCCTATGGACTTAACCCTCCCATTCTAACTTAACTGTGTTAAGTTGGTTAAGTGTTCCTATGGACTTAACCCTCCCATTCTAGCTTAACTGTGTTAAGTTGGTTAAGTGTTCCTATGGACTTAACCCTCCAATTCTAGCTTAACTGTGTTAGGTTGGTTAAGTGTTCCTATGGACTTAACCCTCCCATTCTAGCTTAACTGTGTTAAGTGTCTGTATGAACCTAACCCCACCCATCGGTTTGGTTATCATGTTGGATTGGTTAAGTGTCTTAGTTAACTTAACTCTACCATTTTTGTTCTAGCTTTAACTAAATAAATTAAAGCTGCGACCACTCACATTAGACAGATATTGTTGCGAATACTGGATGTGCCGGTTGGCTCCGGGCAGGTTTACATCGCAACTCAGTCTAACCTCGGGTTAGGCATATTCGTGTTTTCTAAGTTCAAAGGGTTTTGATTAATTTTCAAATCAGGTTTTTGAAAGTAACCATCCCGTCCGTCGGATCAGTTAGGGATAGCCAGGGAGAGCAGGAAACTTGTATTTTCCAAACCCAAGCCTAGACACTATCCTCTCTGTCACCCTAGAACTTTCTGGTGTATGTATTATTAAAAGAGATGTCATTAATAAACCTTTCTTTTGTATATTTATAAATTGTTAACAATTTATCCTTAAAGTCCATTTTCCCTTTATAAATAAATTTGGCCTATACCATATACATTTGCCATGCCCACTAATGGACTTATATTCTAGGCCCAAATCTTGATTGGCCTATCTTACAGTTTATAGCAATTTAGATCCAACATCCTCATTTGTAGTTCATGCCAAAAACTAGATTCTATATTCTAGTTTATAGTTTATGCCAAACTAGATTTCATATTCTAGTTCACCGTTTATGCCCAAAACTTAATTTGCATACAAACTACCTACTTTGTGGCCCATTTAACCATTTACCATTTACGCCCAATGTATGTAAATTATTCACAATTATGCTAATATACTTATCATGCTTAATCTAGCCACCCAATTCTGATTTAATATTCTAATTTCAGTTCATGTCAAAACTAGACTTGCTATTCTAATTTTCATCTTAATAGTCATGCCATAATGCCTGTTCCCAAATTATGCCAATTTCCAAGTTTAGTCAATTTCATGTTTTTCCCAAAACGTATTCCCATCGTTCGTAAAATCGTGATTCAACCTAGTTTATAAATAAATCTAGATTCATGGATAAAAGGGAATGAACCAAAATGCCATGAAAGAATATACATAATAACTGGCATAAGATGATAGTTCACAGGCATATAGATCTGGTAATATTACGACATGAAAAGGGTTGAATAGTATAGGTTCAAGAACATGGGTAGACCTAACTTAATAGGTAAATTCCCAAGATCAAGATCCAAGGATAACTAGAAATAGAAAGTCAAGCCTAGATCCAATATAATGCCAGTTTGGGGTACAACATGGTTTTGTAACTACAGTGTCATGGGCATAAATAATAACCTTATATCCATAGTCATAGGCAATAAATCCTCACAGTTAATGAATCACAGTCATAGGCGATGTTCATAGTCAAAGGAAAATAATTCTCATAGTCATGAGTCACAGTCATAGGCAATGTTCATAGTCAAAGAGGCATATGGTTTTAAGGTCCATAGTTTCATAGTCACAGTCTTATTGGTCATCGAATCGTAACAGTTCTTAATTAGGTCCAAGGATATAAGCACTGATTCGAACAGAAAGATTTGGCATATTCTTTTAGTCCTTTAATTTCATGTCACGAATAGAGAAAACGTTCAAATCTAAAAAGTAACCGACTTACAGAGATTATATTAGATTCGTAGAAAAACAGTCGTTGAAGTCGTTTGAATCTTCACTTGAATCCTAGCTTGTTTTGAATCTCCTCTTGAAAGTCTTGAGCAGCATCTCCTCGTCTTGATTTATTTTACATATTATTTTATTTATTATTTAATTTAGAGGAGGAGAAGAAGCCATGTCCACCAAGAATCTTTGCAGCATAAGGTTAGAGAAGAATTGTGAATAGAGAAGGAGACTAGGGGCTGTTTATATAGGATTAGGCGGATGAACCTAGGCAGAAAACGAGACCAAGTACATCAGAATGCACCCAGGCCCAAAAGTGGGTTTTGCACCCAGGTCGACACCCATGTCGACTGGGCAGTCGACCTGGTCAGGGGGGGTCGACTACCCAGTCGACCCCCCAGTCGACCTGGGTCCTGGGCGGGAATTTTCCCGCCCAGCCCGCTTCTGGGTTTGAATTCGAATTTCGAATTCAAATTTTGAGCTGTTTTCGATTCTGAAAATTCCTGAAACTTCGGAGGGTCATATCTCCCTCTCTTGAAAGTCTTGAGCAGCATCTCCTCGTCTTGATTTATTTTACATATTATTTTATTTATTATTTAATTTAGAGGGGGAGAAGAAGCCATGTCCACTAAGAATCTTTGCAGCATAAGGTTAGAGAAGAATTGTGAATAGAGAAGGAGACTAGGGGCTGTTTATATAGGATCAGGCGGATGAACCTAGGCAGAAAACGAGACCAGGTACATCAGAATGCACCCAGGCCCAAAAGTGGGTTTTGCACCCAGGTCGACACCCATGTCGACTGGGCAGTCGACCTGGTCAGGGGGGGTCGACTACCCAGTCGACTCCCCAGTCGACCTGGGTCCTGGGCGGGAATTTTCCCGCCCAGCCCGCTTCTGGGTTTGAATTCGAATTTCGAATTCAAATTTCGAGCTGTTTTCGATTCTGAAAATTCCTGAAACTTTGGAGGGTCATATCTCCCTCATACGGACTCCGATTCTCACAAACTCGGACTCGTTTTCGTGCAGAATTCCGAGACGAATGCAATGGCGTAGCCCGTTTCCCTTGATTTTGGTTTCAAAATTTAATTCTGACTTGATTTGTGAATCCTGGTGTTACAGAATTACGGGGTGTTACACTACGGAATAGTTATAAACCATAATGATATATTTAATTTTAATTAAATAGTGACTTCGAATTTGGACAAGATATTTGAGACGTGGTTATAATTTAATTTTTAGAATTTAATTGTAATTTTTAATCTGGAAAATAAGCCACTTTTTATTTGAAGTGTTTTACACCCTGTATCAGCAATTGGTATTTCACAGGATAAGCTATCTTGTCTATATTATTGTATTTTTGGAATCGTGGCACATTGCTCGACATGTTGATATTTTTATTTTTGTCTATAATGGTCCGTGAAACAAATGAAGTTATGTATAACGGAGACCGTAAAACTCTTCACTTTGGAAGCAAAACATTACTTATCTCACAACAATAATAAACATTTAAATATTAAAATATCCCATACATCCTCCTTTGCTTATCAAATAAGGAACGCGTATATAGATTAAGTATTTAGACCGTCGAATAGAGCGATGGGAAAACTCAAATGTTGTGCTTCCTTGCTTAGTATGGTGTCACTATTAGCTATCCTATATACTTAGCTATTAAGTAATGTTTCCTATATAAACTAATGCAAGCCAACAACATTCCATTTTTCCTAGAAAGCCGAACTTTTTAATGGCTTTTAGAAAATAAAATTAAATATACATATATATATATATAAGTACTGGATGTGATGGCGGCCAACACAGTGGAACGGGAATCTGCTACTCCGTTTTGAGGTTCGTTTCAGTTTAAGTGGGAAGGAGTTCAGAAATGGTGGCTCCTGGAGGCGAGGCAGGCAACTTGAGAATGGTCTGGTCTGATTCAGTGAGGGAGGGGGACGACATGCCTGTAGTCGTGGTGCATGAAACACAAGCGAGTTCGATGGTGAGGGATGGAGAAGGAGGTCGGGAGTAGCGCATGGAAATATAAGGGAAGAGCATGGCAGGTGTTATGTACAGGTAATGGGCAAACACTTGTAAGGATATAACACAAGGGATGGGTTCGGAGTCGGGAAAGTTTGGATGTGAGCATTTTACTGTGTGCATTAGATCGTGGAAGGTGAAGGAGCAAATGACCATTTGTATGAGCAGGAGCGAACTGGAAATTGTATTCGAGAAAGAGATGATGGAAATAGGAGGTGGCGAAAGCCTGTGTAGTGTTTTTATTTATTGAAGTGCGACAGACGTGAGGGATAAGTTGGGATTGGTTTCTGAAATAGTGAGTGGTGAGGTTGGTATGAAGTTTAATGGTGATTTGCGTTTTGTTTTTCATGAAGTAAGGGAGAAGGAAGTTGTTATCAATGACATGGAAATGGTAAGTTGAGGAACTACAGGAGCATTATGTTTCAGATGGGAGATGAATCAATAGTTCATCCATGCGTGGGTCTTGGGTTTTGAGGCGGCCTGTGCTTCTTTTGTGGGCTGGTTTCAAATATATTCTAAGGCCCGTTTTATATATAAAAATAAAAAGAATAAGAGAAAAAATTATAAGAAGAAGGCTAAATGAAGGAAAAAGGGAAATCGTATGGGAATGAAATGGGAAAACGCAAGTATGCAGGCGTGATACAATGGGGCATTTGAATGAGAATGGGCCGGTATAAGAAGGTAAAGCCCAATTCTAATTATAACTAAGTTTTTATTTAATTAAATTTGTGTACCAAATTTTACATGTTGTATCTTGTCCATATGAACTCAGATTGACAAGTCGTTGGTCACATTGGAATCGTATGATCTCAGGCTACACGATGAAACTAGTTTGGAGCGTTTTGGAACACGTCGTGAATTATGGCAAAATAAAACGATTGATCTGATCTATCGGCAGTTAACCGTTATTCAACGACTAACGATCAATGTGAGTAATCTCACTAACTCTGTCCAATTTTACAATTTTATAAACATTATCTAATATTGAAAAAATGATTGAATGCTGTAAGTGATGGTTGTTTGGATGATTTGTTGATTAACTGGTCGAATAATATATATATATATATATATATTATTGACTAAATATTGTTCTGTTTATTATTATAATTCATACCAATATGAAATTAGTGTTGATTAACATATGTGGATGCAGTGAACAGGTAGGAGGGATCCAAGTGGATTCCTCAACAATTTTATTGTTGATTTTCATATATTACTTATATGATGTGACGAATAATCTGTGGTTGATTATTGTATGGTTGGGGTGTTTGAACAACATTGACCTGAATTAATTGGTGTTAAAATACCGTAAAATATTTTCGAATATACTGGAAAAGAAATTGGGTTTTTAAAAAGGGAAAATTTATTTTTAAAATATAAATTTAAGATCAAGTAAGCTAGATTACTTGTTTTAATATTAAAACAAGTAATTAAATTTATAGATAATATTTTGAAAATGGAATAGAATAATCATTATTAAATAATAACTTCGAATTGTAAATCCAAGAAGGAATTTAAAAAGGAAATGAGAAATAGTTTTCCAAAGAAACGATGAGATTTTTCGCTATTCGAAATATAAGCAGGATTGAAATAAATACATAAGGATGTAAAATTAGAATTCGACTTTGTCGAATATTTTTAACTAAATATAATTGTAGAAATTATATATTATATAAATTTGAGAGGATAGTTAATATTTGATTTGAAATAAATAATTTAAATCAATTTTGAAATTGAGATAAAGCATAAACTTGATAAAATTATCAAGAAGTTTACTTATGAATGGAGAGTATGGAGTGGATATAATTATGAAATTATAAAATAACTCGATGAATGGATTTTAACCGATAATGATATTTTCAATAGGAATCAAGATTTGATTTGGTAAAACGAGTCTAACTTTAAGTATAGAAATGATATTCGCATTTTAAACTGAAAAAAGGTTAAAAGAAAATGTTTTGCAAATAGAAATGGAATTAAGGAAATTAGAAACTGATTAGAGATTAGTTAAGTCGAATGGCTTTCTGTATATCGATCTGATGTTGGTTTCGGCCTTTGGGATTAATACTTAGAGAGTTGTTCTCTTACTAGTTTACGGTTAGGGACTTATGAACGTTGAAGGATAGTGATGAGTGGATAAGAAATGAAAATGTTTTCCAAAGATAACGTATATTTTCGAAATACAAGAAATTAGGAGTTATGAATATATGGAAACGATTTTCCAAGAAACCTTATGAGGATAAACGAGTTGAAGGAATATTTGAGTAAAGATATTAAAGGGAAATAGGGAAATGAATAATTTAATGATAAATCAAATTAAAGGGGATCGGTGTTGATCGATGACTGATCGGTAAGATTTCCATTTGGGAATACGACCGTTGTTTGTACACTTGTTTCCCTTTGATCGTTAAATAATCGACTATCAAAGATTTTGACCCTTTTTCCATTGTCAATACAGAGAGACCGGGATCAGATTTATTATCTGAAAACCACTCCGTATGGGCATTAGCGTTGCGAATCAAATATGCTGAAGATAATTGAAGACGGAGTTTTTGCAAGGGCTGTTATGGCGATCCTAAGTAGAAATGCCTAAGATGGATTTATAGAATAATTCCTTCGGGTTATCCAGTCCTAGGACAACTTGAATGGACGAATATCTGACAGAGTGTATCTAACAGATCGCGTAAGTTGATTGCTTCAAACATATATGCGTTGGTGGAGGAGGAATTCGTTGGGAAAATCAATTTGTGATTTGGTGGGTATGATGATGTGGCATTCAAAGTAAATATAGATGTGATCTGTATAATAGTACGTTATGACCTCAAGCCTCATCAACTAGGAAATTACAGAAATAGGACAGGCAGCATGACTAAGTGGGTCGCACCCAAGTAGGATATATTGTCACCATCTAGAGAATATTCATATTTGTTACTTCTTTCGCTTTTGTATCTCCCGGGAACGGTTATGTTGGTATACCAACCGTAAGGTGACAATATGTAACACTCCGTAATTCTGTTAATATAAATATTCACAAATTATAGAATAACTAATCTCAGACGTGAGAATTTTGGGAAACGGGTTGCGCTATTGTGTTCGTCTCGGAATTCTGATTGAAATAGAGTCCGAGTTTGCGTGATTTGGACTTCATATTAAGGAGATATGGCCATCGGAAGTTTCAGAAAATTCAAAATTCGAAGTCAAACAGGCCAGGCGGGAAATTTCCCGCCCAGCACCCCAGGTCGACTGGGGAGTCGACTGGGCAGTCGACACCCCCAGGACCAGGTCGACTGCGCAGTCGACTTGGGTGTCGACCTGGTCAAGTCGGCCAGGTTTTAGAAGAGCCCAATCTTGAGTTGCTGATGTGTCTTTAGGGCTGAGTTGGCTAATTTAACGGTTCAGGTTAGTTCTGAGTTGATCTGACGGTCTAAATAAATCCTAAACTCTATATATACCTAGGTAGTCTCTCACTCTAAAATCACATGAAAAATAGAATAGCCGCCGTCATGCCATCGCCATGGAACTCAGTGTAGCCGCCGCCAACTAAGAAGGAAGAAAGCTAATCAAAACTCTAATTCTACTCAACTCTAAAGCAAATCAAGACTCTCTTTCTTTTCTAATAGTGAGTATGATGATCTTAATAAGATTATTAGCAAACTAATTAGATTAAGATCTGATATGGATCATAAGAAAATGATGTGAATTGTCATATATGTTGTTGTAAACCTTATGCTATCATGCATGTTGTAAATCCTATGTTATGTGATGATGATATCCTATATGTTGTAAATCATGCTATGATGCAAGTTTCTATGCTAAGTTGCAATGTTACAAAGCCATGATGTTATTATGTTGTAGTTAGCTTATGAATCATGATGTTGATTATATATATTTGGGCTATGATGATTCACATGATAAATCACATGTACCTATGCAAGTTTAGATTTATTAGTATGTATAATCTCACATATTGTATGACATCTATTTAGATCTAGAATTATGCTATGACATGTATGAGTTTTATGTGTTAGATGCTAGTTCACACCATCATTATGTTACATAAACCACATATGCAAGTTTATACATGAACTTGGGTTATGATCATATTATGTAAGTTGTGACATTTAACCAAACAAGTTGACACCTTTAGATCCATGACATGTGTAATTTTTTGCAAGTTTCACCCCTATTATGATTAGATCTATTTTATTTTTCTATATGTTGTGATAATTTATCTTTGTGCTATGAGTTAGACTATTCGAGTCTAACGTATATGTTGCGTTGAATAAGCGAACGTATAACATGGGGTAGGGGTAATATTAAGGATTTAATATTAAGAAATTGGGGTGCAATTGATATGATTTTGCATACCGTAAGTGGATGGCCATAATTGAGTCAATTATGGACATCATTAAAATTGGAATTAATTAATGATTTGAATAGGAATATATTTAAAACTGGGGTAAAAGATTATAAGTAATAATCAATGCTTAGAACACGAGGTTGGACTCGTTTGTGACGTAAACCTGCCCGGACCCGACCGGCAAATCCAGTAGTTACAAATGTCAGCCCAATGTGAGAGGTCCTAGTCCCAAATTAAAGCATAACAGTTGTAAAGACACGAGGTTAGACTCTTTTATGGTGTAAGGCTGCCCGGACCCGCCCGACGAATCCAGCTGCCATAAATGCCAGTCTAATGTGAGAGGTCTTTATGAGGTTATGGCCTGAATGAATTAAGAAATACTTAACCAGATAAACATGTGAAGTGGGACATGGGGGTTAAGTAGGTGCCTTGGGTGGCATGAGGAATCTAGTGGGTGCCTTTAGTGGCATTTGAAATACGATTAGTTAGACTTAACCAAACACACATGTAAATGAACATGACTAAGAAGAGGGTTAAGTGGGATACACTAGTGGGGACAAGCTTAGGTGGATAGCTTGTGGTAAGTAATTGGGGGCCCATTTCAACCAGTAACTCAAACGTATCTTTGTGGGCTCGACCCAAGTCGAGGATGGGACACGCATACTGGGCTTGACTATAAGAGGCCAAACGGGTTAGCGGTGGCAACGCAAGTCCAACGGGTTTCATATGCGTGTGTGGACCCGGGCTGGTAGGTAAGACGTTGTTGCATCGTGTAGGTATAAGCCGTGCATCCTCAAGTTGTATCGGGTTGCCACTTTAGGGGAGTGATACACCCCACTGTGGGGCCAGCACGGGTATCTACGAGTAGGGAGCCGATCGAAAGTGGGTAGTGGGGTACACCTAGCGGAGATAGGGGCAGGCGGCACCTATGTAGTCAGCTAGGGGTACACGAAGTTATTTATAAAATTTCTAAGTGAAGCAAGTGGGATCCACCTTTAGGGTGACTGGTGTGGTGCAGTGTAGTAATTATTCGTTAGTATTAGGTGTGCCTTTAACGTTATCTTTATCAGCTCTTCCATACCCAATAATTCATAGACATTTCCTTATTTTCCAGCTCGTGCCTCAGTCTAATTATTTTGATAATAGTATTGTTAGAATTATCATACTCGCCAGACTTTATATCTGACCCCCTCCATTTCTATCTTTTCCCCCCTCCAGGTCCTCAGGGTGGGCCCAGCTCTAGCGGAGTTTGATTGGATTGCTTTATCTCTCTATTGGAAAGCTTGGACCGCTGAAGTAAAGTCCAGCTTTTTATCTTCTTTAATGGCTATTTATGTAATGGGGTTATGTATTTTGTTTTATCAAGATGGATATTGTACTTGACTCTGATTTATGGTTTTATGATGTAACAAACATGTTTAATTTCCGTTGCAATGAAATAAAGTTTTAGATTTCCAAGTACTACTTATTATCTGTCTTGTTGTAATTTTTCTGTTCTATATTCACTTAAAACCTCCATGGAAGTTAATGCATTCCTTTTTTGAGTAACATTAATGGACGTGGGGTGTTACACGTGGTATCAGAGCTTAAGGTTACCAGAACAGATAATTTTTTTAGAAAAACTATTTTTCTAAAGTATTTTTGGAAGAAGTGTTTTCAAAAACATGTCTTGATGAGTAATTTAAAGAGGAAAGTTTTTATGAAAAACATAATCCCCAATAGCCATATATCTTTATCTTTCGAATTCTCCATTTTGAATCTTTCCTTTTTCGTTTCAGCATGGCTGAAGATCTTAACCTTCCGGAGGGTGTAACGATACCAGGATGGTATAGGAGGTTATTAGAGGCTAGGGCTGCTGCAGGTCCAGCCAATGTTCCTCCACCACCAGTTGCACCCGCTCCTCCTCCTCCCCCCCTCCTCGCACTGATACTTTTGCAAAGACATGCAAGGAATTTAAGGCTATGGGTGGAAAACCTTTTCAAGGGTCAGAAACGTTTGTGGAAGCTAGAGATTGGCTTAAGGAGGTGGAAGAATTGCTAGAAATCTTTGAAGTAGAAGAAGGGAGGAAAGTCAAATTAGCAGCTTGGTTAATGAAGGGAGAGGCCTCGTTTTGGTGGGAGGTCAC
Organism: Allium sativum; assembly: GCA_030737875.1. Lineage (NCBI taxonomy): Eukaryota > Viridiplantae > Streptophyta > Magnoliopsida > Asparagales > Amaryllidaceae > Allium > Allium sativum. The sequence continues at coordinate 1,023,686,696 of CM060920.1, forward strand.
TAATGGAGAGCGTCCTGTTGACTCTTGGGCGGATTTCAGACGTAGGTTTGAGGCAAAGTTTCTCTCAAGGGCAGAAGAGAATCTATATATGGAAAGGTTCTTGACATTAAAGCAAGGAAGCTCATCAGTGAAAGAATATGTCAACAAATTTAACCAGTTAGCAAGGTTTGGCTTGGACTTAGTGAACACGCCGGAGAAGAAGGCTCTGAGGTTCGTTAAAGGCTTGAATGAGCCGTTGCAAGGGTTGGCTATGACCCACATCCCTATGGGGGCCACCTTTGAGAAGCTAGTAGACATGGCACTCATGCACGAGGAGAAAGGCGCTAATGCTAATAAGGCACCCGAGAAGAAAGGGGATCAGAAGAAACCACAATAGCAAAACAAGAAGCGTGGTAAAGAAAATAATGCCAAAGGAAAGAAAAGATGCTTTAACTGTGGGACAGCAGGCCATCTCAGCAAGGATTGCAGAAAGAAAAAGAAGACTGGCTGTTTTCACTGTGGTGAAGCGGGACATCTAGTGAAGGATTGCCCAAAGAAGGGGCAGAGGGCAGGGTCTACCTCGGGAGGATAGGTGCAGGCTCTTATGGCACCAGGGCAGGCAAGGGGACAAGTTCAGTCTCTCGCGGTCCCACCGCTGCAAGAACGAGGTAGAACCATTTCTGTTGAAAGCTTAGTTTTTCTGTTTGATCATCCTATCCGTACCTTATTCGATTCGGGCGCATCGCATTCGTTTATCTCTACATCATTAGTTGAATCACTGCACTTAAACACCAGTTTAATAGAGGATCCCTTAGTTGTTTCGAATCCAATTGGGGGCTTAGCTTATTTGTCCATGATATGTTTGGATTTGAAAATTTCTATACTTAGCGTTGAGTTTAGATGTGATGCTTATGTTTTGGGTTTCACGGGCTATGGGCTAATTTTAGGAATGGATTGGTTATCCAGAAGGCCGTTCTTGATTGTGAAAGGAGCGTAGTTAGGCTCATGACTCGCCTTGGCAACACTCTCGAAATCTTTTGTAATCCCATAAATTCCGTTATGCTAAGTTATCTTGAATCGCTTGACGCGTCGGTGGAAAATCTACGATCTGTTAGAGTGGTCCGAGAATACTCGGATGTGTTTGAGGAGGTGAAGGGCTTGCCTCCGAAGCGGGAGATAGATTTTCGAATATAACTTGTGGATAATGCAAAACCAGTATCTTTGCCAGTACGCCACATGGATCCTCGTGAAAGGAGGGAACTCAATAAGCAAGTGAAGGAGTTGCTTGAGAAGGGGTTCATAAGACGAAGTATATCGGAGTGGGGTGCTCCAGTAGTATTTCCCACGAAGGCGGATTGGTCCCTTAGACTTTGTGTGGATTATAGAGAACTTAATTAACTTACTAAGAAAAACAGACGCCCACTGCCGAGGATTGACGATCTCTTCGATCAGTTAGTTGGCGCCTTAGTGTTTTTGCAGTTGGACTTAGCCACTGGTTTCCATCAGTTGAGAGTGGCTGAGGATAGCATTGACAAGACTGCCTTTAGGACTCCGGACGGTTTCTATGAATGGCTAGTGATGCCCTTCGGTTTGACAAACGCCCCCGCATACTTTGTTGATTTGATGAGTAGGGTGTTTAGGGAGTACCATAATAAATTCGTGGTGGTCTTTGTAGAAGACATCTTGATCTTTTCTAAGAATGAAGAAGAGCATGCCCTACATCTTAGGGAAGTGTTGGAGACCCTTCGAGCACATAATCTTAAAGCTAAATTTTCTAAGTGTCACTTCTGGAGGAAGGAAGTACGGTTCTTAGGGCACGTGGTTTCCAAAGAAGGGATAGCTATGGATCCCGCGAAGGTGGTGGCCATCCAAGATTGGAAGGTCCCTAAAAATGCTACCGAAGTAAGGAGTTTCTTGGGGTTGGCTGGCTACTATAGGAGTTTATCAAATACTTCGCAAAAATATCAGCTCCATTGACACGCCTGACGAAGAAGAACCTAGTCTTCGCATGGGACGTAGATTGTGATGATGCGTTCCAACGTTTAAAGAGAGCTTTGACCTCAGCTCCAGTCTTAGTGCTGCCAGACGGGAGTAAGCCGTTTACTGTTTATACCGATGCTTGTGGGACAGGATTAGGCGCAGTCTTAATGCAAGAGGGAAGGGTAATAGCCTATGGGGGAAGACAGTTGAGAGCGCATGAGAAAAATTACCCTACACATGATCTAGATTTGGCCGCTATTGTTTTCGCGCTTAAGTCTTTGCGCCATTATCTTCTTGGCAAGAAATTCGAATTGTTCACTGACCATAAATCTTTAAAATACTTATTCTCTCAGAAGGACTTGAACTTAAGGTAGCAAAGGTGGATGGAGTTCTTAGCGTCCTACGATTTCGAAATAACATATACCCCTGACAAGGGTAACGTGGTGGCAGACGCCTTAAGTAGGAAAAGGCTGTCCTTGAGTCCGTTGTTTGTTAAGCAGCGAAACTTAGAATTCATCTCTATGTTTTACTTTAGACCTTCCATTGACTTTGTACCCGGTTTGCTAGCATCCTTGGAGGTCAAACCTACGCTTTTGGGACGGACTGGTGAGGCACAGCAAGACGACCCACAGTTGGTTGAGTTAGTAGAGAAGCTCAAAAGAGGGGAGTCAATTAACCATCTCCGTAGGTATACCCTAGATGATAAGGGTTGGTTACGTAGGGATAGTAGACTTTGTGTACCACGAGACGAGGACTTGAGGAAGACTATTCTTGATGATGCACATCGTTCGAAGATGACCATTCATCCCGGCGGGGAAAAGATGTACAAAGACATGAAGCGAGTTTTCTTTTGGGCCGGTATGAAGAGGGATATAGCCGAGTATGTCGCTAGATGCTTGGTGTGCCAACAAGTAAAAGCGGAGCAAAAGAAACCCGGTGGGTTGCTTTACCCATTGGAGGTTCCGCAATGGAAGTGGGATAGTGTCTCGACGGATTTTGTGGATGGATTACCAAGATCAAGGAAGGGTAATACGGGGATCTGGGTTATAGTAGCTAGACTTACTAAAAGCGCCCATTTCATTCCCGTGAAGAGTAAGAGGACTGCTCCATGGTTAGCTTCTGTATACGTTCGAGAGATAGTTCGTTTGCATGGTGTTCCTTCTAGCATAGTAAGCGACCGTGATCCTTTCTTCACTAGCGAATTTTTGAAGAGCTTGCAAGAGGCGGTAGGGACTCAGTTATGTTTGAGTACCGCGTATCATCCTCAGACGGACAGCCAGACCGAGAGGGTGAATCGCATTCTAGAGGATCTTTTGAGGCTATGTATCCTAGACTTTGAGGGTACATGGGAAGAGCATCTTCCGTTGGTAGAGTTCACATATAATAACAGCTTTCAATCTAGCATTGGCATGGCACCTTTCGAAGCTCTTTATGGACGACCTTGTCGTTCACCTACATGTTGGTGGGAATCTACCGATAAGATCTTACTTGGGCCCGATATGATTAGAGAGACTTTGGAAATGATCGACTTGATTCGAAGGAGGATGAAGACAGCGCAAGATCGGAAGGAGGACAGATCTTGAGTTTGATGTTGGGGACATGGTCTTTATCAAAGTGTCTCCATTACGGAATGTTGTTCGCTTTGGGTCCTTTGGGAAATTAGCACCAAGGTTTGTAGGGCCGTTTCCTATTAAGGAGAAGATTGGACAGATGGCGTATAGAGTGGAGTTGCCTGAGAGACTTAGTGGTGTACACGATGTATTCCATGTGTCACATTTGAGGAAGTGCTTGCACGAGATCGCGGAAGTGGTAGAGCCGAGCTTGCTTAGAGAGGTGGAGATAGAGCGTGATGCGACGAGCTCCTATGCGCATTCTTGGGTCGGAGATCAAGAAGTTGAGGAATCGAGAGGTCGGACTAGTTAAAGTGCAATGGGGAGATGATGAGAGCAACGCTACTTAGGAGACAGAAGAGAAGATGCATTCATTTTACCCTTTTCTTTTTGAGGGTATGTCTTTTAATTTCTCCTTTATCGCTTAGCTTGTACTTATCTTATCTTTAGTATGTCCTCTCGCTAGTATCTTTGACCTTTAGTTAGGATAATCCTATGGTTGAAACATGTGTTTGAGACATGTTATGTATGATGGATGCAAAGTGGATGCAAGTGTTTGCTAGCGGTTGCTCGTGGACGCATATACACACACTATTAGGCACTAGATCGGCTCAGTCACTTCATATTGCATATTGCATATATATGGATGTATTTAGTAAAATGGATGTATGAGGATTTTTTTATCATATGGATGCTGCATTCAGATGATGTTTGTGCACGCATATAGAGATAATATGTAGCATTAAGGAACTTTTTCATACATAATGGACGCATGGCACTATCATGATTTGCATTAAGGAGGTCAACTGAATCAGTGGACCGCCTGATTTTGCATTAAATACGGGCATATATACACACTGTGCATTTAAACATGAAAGCATTAGAAGTCTATAAGGACAATGGATGCTGTGTTTGATGGTTGAGTAGATGGACTGCGCAGTCGACTTGGGTGTCGACCTGGTCAAGTCGGTCAGGTTTTGGCAGAGCCCAATCTGGAGTTGCTGATGTGTCTTTAGGGCTGAGTTGGCTAATTTAACGGTTCAGGTTAGTTCTGAGTTGATCTGACGGTCTAAATAAATCCTAAACTCTATATATACCTAGGTAGTCTCTCACTCTAAAATCACATGAAAAATAGAATAGCCGCCGTCATGCCATCGCTATGGAACTCAGTGTAGCCGCCGCCAACTAAGAAGGAAGAAAGCTAATCAAAACTCTAATTCTACTCAACTCTAAAGCAAATCAAGACTCTCTTTCTTTTCTAATTGTGAGTATGATGATCTTAATAAGATTATTAGCAAACTAATTAGATTAAGATGTGATATGGATCATAAGAAAATGATGTGAATTGTCATATATGTTGTTGTAAACCTTATGCTATCATGTATGTTGTAAATCCTATGTTATGTGATGACGATATCCTATATGTTGTAAATCATGCTATGATGCAAGTTTCTATGCTAAGTTGCGATGTTACAAAGCCATGATGTTATTATGTTGTAGTTAGCTTATGAATCATGATGTTGATTATATATATTTGGGCTATGATGATTCACATGATAAATCACATGTACCTATGCAAGTCTAGATTTATTAGTATGTATAATCTCACATATTGTATGACATCTATTTAGATCTAGAATTATGCTATGACATGTGTGAGTTCTATGTGTTAGATGCTTGTTCACACCATCATTATGTTACATAAACCACATATGCAAGTTTATACATGAACTTGGGTTATGATCATATTATGTAAGTTGTGACATTTAACCAAACAAGTTGACACCTTTAGATCCATGACATGTGTAGTTTTATGCAAGTTTCACCCCTATTATGATTAGATCTATTTTATTTGTCTATATGTTGTGATAATTTATCTTTGTGCTGTGAGTTAGACTATTCGAGTCTAACGTATATGTTGCGTTGAATAAGCGAACATATAACATGGGGTAGGGGTAAATTAAGGATTTAATATTAAGAAATTGGGGTGCAATTGATATGATTTTGCATACCGTAAGTGGATGGTCATAATTGAGTCAATTATGGACATCATTAAAATTGGAATTAATTAATGATTTGAATAGGGATATATTTAAAACTGGGGTAAAAGATTATAAGTAATAATCAATGCTTAGGACACGAGGTTGGACTCGTTTGTGACGTAAACCTGCCCGGACCCGACCGGCAAATCCAGTAGTCACAAATGTTAGCCCAATGTGAGAGGTCCTAGGCCCAAATTAAAGCATAACAGTTGTAAAGACACGAGGTTAGACTCTTTTATCGTGTAAGACTGCCCGGACCCGCCCGGCGAATCCAGCTGCCATAAATGCCAGTCTAATGTGAGAGGTCTTTATGAGGTTATGGCCTGAATGAATTGAGAAATACTTAACCAGATAAACATGTGAAGTGGGACATGGGGGTTAAGTAGGTGCCTTGGGTGGCATGAGGAATCTAGTGGGTGCCTTTAGTGGCATTTGAAATACGATTAGTTAGACTTAACCAAACACACATGTAAATGAACATGACTAAGAAGAGGGTTAAGTGGGATACACTAGTGGGGGCAAGCTTAGGTGGATAGCTTATGGTAAGTAATTGGGGGCCCATTTCAACCAGTAACCCAAACGTATCTTTGTGGGCTCGACCCAAATCGAGGACGGGACACGCATACTGGGCTTGACTATAAGAGGCCAAACGGGTTAGCGGTGGCAACGCAAGTCCAACGGGTTTCATATGCGTGTGTGGACCCGGGCTGGTAGGTAAGACGTTGTTGCATCGTGTAGGTATAAGCCATGCATCCTCAAGTTGTATCGGGTTGCCACTTTAGGGGAGTGATACACCCCACTGTGGGGCCAGCACGGGTATCTACGAGTAGGGAGCCGATCGAAAGTGGGTAGTGGGGTACACCTAGCGGAGATAGGGGCAGACGGCACCTATGTAGTTAGCTAGGGGTACACAAAGTTATTTATAAAATTTCTAAGTGAAGCAAGTGGGATCAACCTTTAGGGTGACTGGTGTGGTGCAGTGTAGTAATTATTCGTTAGTATTAGGTGTGCCTTTAACGTTATCTTTATCTGCTCTTCCATACCCAATAATTCATAGACATTTCCTTATTTTCCAGCTCGTGCCTCATTCTAATTATTTTGATAATAGTATTGTTAGAATTATCATACTCGCCAGACTTTATGTCTGACCCCCTCCATTTCTATCTTCCCTCCCCTCCAGGTCCTCAGGGTGGGCCCAGCTCTAGCGGAGTTTGATTGGATTGCTTTATCTCTCCTTTGGAAAGCTTGGACCGCTGAAGTAAAGTCCAGCTTGTTATCTTCTTTAATGGCTATTTATGTAATGGGGTTATGTATTTTGTTTTATCAAGATGGATATTGTACTTGACTCTGATTTATGATTTTATGATGTAACAAACATGTTTAATTTCCGATGCAATGAAATAAAGTTTTAGATTTCCAAGTACTACTTATTATCTGTCTTGTTGTAATTTTTCTGTTCTATATTCACTTAAAACCTCCATGGAAGTTAATGCATTCCCGTTTGTGAGTGACATTAATGGACGTGGGGTGTTACACAATATATTCAGAACATTCAAGCGAAATGAATGGCGGTCATGTGTGGCTGAGTTACAAGATGTTCTTGTTGAACTTCAGTGTATTGCTTCTAGATTACACTGATCGGAACGTGTTTACCTTGTCATAGTTGGAAATCCATTCCCTAATAGGAGCCCACGGTTTTTGATTGTATATTATATATGTAGAGCATGAGATGAAAGCATTCTGCTAGATTTCTAATTACTTGTATTAGACACTATTATAATATCAGAATAATATTGGTTTCAAAAGAAAAATGTTTTGGATTATCATAAGGTAAAAACCATCCATGTTTATGTGTGGATCGGTCTTACGATTATCATTGCTTTTGAAAAGGATTTGGAAAAGTTAAACCAAACGGTTGGAGTTTACTCACACCAGTCACATGACTGACCCGGAGTTTATTTTGTTTTGTTTTCCCTAAACTCTTCGGTGCCTAAATTTGTACAGGCATTTAAGTAGCCGGGATTTTTCAGATACCATTGAAGAAGCTTGGCGCAGGATGCTTCAGTTTTGAATTATATATAGAGAGATATTTTCGCTGTGATATTTATGTACTCTGATGATGATGAATGTAAGTACAAATACAGTTTTGTATTTCGAAGTATTGTTATAATATTCGTTCCACTGTGTGATTCGTGTTTCATCTGTTGTGATCTTCTTCTTCTTATATTCTAACTTTCTTTCTTTCTATTTCTCACCCTCTAACTTCTTTCTATTAATGAACTAGTATTTCTGATGCTTGATAGTTGACATCATGTTTTATGTCGATTTTTAGGGTCGAAAATCCTCAGGATGTTACAGTGGTATCAGAGCTGAAGGTTAAGTGATTACCTTAGCTCTGTGGTGTAACTCAATAGAGATGGGGTTAGTAATACCCTAGATTGAGTTTGAGTGTACATATACATACATATATATATATATGTGTGTGTATATGAGCGAGTGTATTTGTTGGTTATATAAAAACAGTTTTATATTGTGTTGATTCGTTTGTTGAATAGTTTATGAACTCTGGTCAATACGGTAATGCAAACTGTATCGATAAGTATTTCTAAAACTCTAGAATAGATTAATTCGACATAATATTATTTTAAAAGCTGGGTAAATGAAATAAATTTACCCAAAATATATTTTGATATAAAAAAAGTATATATATTGAAATTATTATAATATATATTGGAAGATTTGGTTGTTATTATATTCAAATAAGATTACAATTGAGATGGTTATATATATAACCAATCGGAATTCATACAAGTATAATATATAAAAATCATATGGATTAAATCTGAATTTAAACCAGCATTGAAGCTCTAGAAATTTGGAAAGATAATTGTAAATGGTTTTGGGTTGAATACATGGGAATTTTAAAATCTTGGGGAGATTTGAAAATGTTTTCCAAGAGCTGGAAAAGGATATTTTGAAGTAATTTCAAAAAGGAAGTGTTTAAGAATGAGTTTTGAAAGTGGTGTAGTACTGAATTCACTTCGGTCGTTGGAAAATAATTCTGATGATGATCCGAACATCATCGATGTTCATTTTCGAGTTTCAAAGTGACGGATTACTACTAAAGTTTTTGTTTTTGAATGGTTTTGAGGAAATAAGTTATTCAGAAATTCAAGTGTTTTTATTGCTATTATTACATATGATTTTGAAATAATTTGAAATCAAACCCAGGAATTTGAAATTTAAATTTAACTTATGAAGTTAAATAGATTGAAATGGTAATAATGAATGAATAAATTGAAACTTAACTTAAATTAAGTTAAATAAAATTGGGTTGGATTAGAGGAAATCTGAAATGCAATTGAATTGATAAGTTAAGAGTTTGGAATTGAGGTTGGAAATGGAATTGAAATGGATTTGGCTTGGGTATAGGCGAATGGTTTGGTTCAAGGATGATTTGAATTAAGACCAATTGGGAATGCATTTGAAATGTTGGATTGATAATAGATGGAAGTGATAGAGTTGGATGCCCAATAAAAAGGTACGAATATATATTTTATTTGGATATGAGATTTATAAGCCTGTATGGAAAATCGCTTGGCTGTCTGATTTTCTATTGGATTGGAGAAGGCATAGAGACGCAAGTTGTAGTTATATTGATCGAGCGGTACAAAGGAGACGCGGACGAATTTTTTTGGAAATTTAAGGTGTTAGAAAATTTTCAGAAATTTTGGGAATTTTCGTTAATATAAATAAATTAATATTTTAATTGAAATTAATTGGTTCAGGAGAAACTGAAGTTAAGAAGTGAAATAAACTATTTTTTTAACCTGCTTATAATATTGTCTATAGAATTTTTCTACCTTAGTAATTTCGGGGACGAAATTCTTTTAAGGGGCAAAAGTATGTAACGTCACGAAATTTTTAGGATTTAATAATTAATTAATTTAATTATTTTATAATATAGTGGTTCGATAATTTTAAATGGTTTTGAATTCAAATATTTTGAATATTTAAATTAAAATAAATAATGAGATAATATAATTATTTCTGAAATAGTCGGAAACAGTTGAATTGCAATTTTGTGTGAATTGGATAATGAGAGATATTTAATTCAGTTTATAATTGAATTTTTTTTAACGAATTTATTATTTAAAACAACGATTGAATGTATTAATTATAATATAAATTATAATCGAGCTCGTAACGGCACGGTAGTTCGTAATACGATTTGAACTTCTACTGAGTGTACAGGATTCATTATAAATCGGATTTCTTCGAAACAAGAAATGTTGGAATCTAATTAACTATATTTTTCTAGTAGAAGAGAAAAATGAGATTTACTCTTATAGACTGTGAGTTACGTTCAAATCAAATTTTCAAATAGTTGCCATGGAATCGTTATAAACCATAACGATATATTTAATTTTAATTAAATATTGGCTTAGAATTTGGACAAGATATTTGAAACATAGTTATAATTTAATTTTTAGAATTTTACTATAATTTTTAATTTGGAAAATAAGCCACTTTTTATTTGGAGTGTTTTACGCCCTGTATCAGCAATTTGGAATTTCACAGGATAAGCTATCTTATCTATATTATTGTATTTTTTGAATCGTGGCACATTGCCCGACATGACGGTATTTTTATTTATGTCTATAGTGGTCCATGTAACAAATGAAGTTGTGTATAACGGAGACCGTAAAACTCTTCGCTTTGAAAACAGAACATAACTTATCCCATGACAATCATAAACATTTATATATTAAAATATCTCTTACATCCTCCTTTGCTTATCAAGTAAGGAACGCGTATATAAATTAAGTATTCAGACCGTCGAATAGAGTGATGGGAAAACTCAAATGCACTGCTTCCTTACTAAGTATAGTGTCACTGTCAGCTATCCTATATAATTCGCTATTAAGTAATGTTTCCTATATAAACTAACGCAAGGCAATAATCTTCCATTTTTTCCAAAAAGCCAAACTTTTTAATGGATTTTAGAAAACAAAAATAAATATACATCTATATATAAATAAGTACTGGACGTGCTGATGGCCACTACAGTGGAACATGAATCTGCTACTTCGTTTTGAGGTTCATTTCAGTTCGAGTGGGCAGGAGACATGGTGGCTCCTGGAGGTGAGGCATACAACTTGAGAATGGTCTGATTCGGTGAGGGAGGGGGCCGACATGCCTGCAGTCGTGATGCATGAAACACATGCGAGTTTGATGGTGAGGGATGGAGAAGAAGGAGGTCGGGAGTAGCGCATGGAAATATAAGGGAAGAGCATGGCATGCGTTGTGTACAGGAAATGGGCAAAGGCTTGTAAGGATATAACACAGGGGATAGGTTCGGAGTCGGAAAAGTTTGGATGTGATCGTTTTACTGTGTGTGTGAGATCGTGGAAGGTGAAGGAGCAAATGACCATTTGTATGAGCAGGAAGGAATTGGAAATTGTATTCGAGAAAGAGATGATGGAAATAGGAGGTGGCGAAAGTCTGTGTAGTGTTTTTATTTATTGAATTGCGATAGACATGAGGGGTAAGGTGGGATTGGTTTCTGAAATAGTGAGTGATGGGGTTGGTATGAAGTTTAATGGTGATTTGCTTTTGTTTTTCATGAAGTGAGGGAGAAGGAAGTTGCGGTCAACGACATGGAAATGATGGGTTGAGGAATTACAGGAGCATTATGTTTCAGATGGGAGAAGAATCAATAGTGCACGCATGCATGGGTCTTGGGTTTTGAGGCGGCATGTGCTTCTTTCGTGGGCGGGTTTCAAATATATTGTAAGGCCCATTTTATATATAAAAAGAATAAGAGAAAAAATTATAAGAAGAAGTCTAAATGAAGGAAAAAGGGAAACCGTATGGGAATGAAATGGGAAAACGCAAGTATGCAGGCGTGATACAAGGGGGGCATTTGAATGAGAATGGGCCGGTATAAGAAAGTAAAGCCCAATTCTAATTATAACTAAGTTTTTATTTAATTAAATATGTATACCAACTTTTACATGTTGTATCTCGTCCATACGAACTCAGATTGACGAGCCGTTCGTCACGTTGGTAACGTATGATCTCAGGCTACACGATGAAACTAGTTTGGAGCGTTTTGGAACTCTTCACAAATTATGACAAAATAAAACGATTGATCGGATCTATCGGTAGTTAACTATTATTCAACGATTAACAATCAATGTGAGTAATCTCACTAACTCTGTCCAATTTTATAATATTATAAACATTATCTAGTATTGAAAAAATGATTGAATGCTATGTGTGATGGTTGTTTGGGTGATTTGCTGATTAACTGGTCGAAATAATATATATATGTGTGTATATATATATATATATATATAATTGACTAAATATTGGTTCTTTTTATTATTATATGTCATACCGATATGAAATTAGTGTTGATTAACATCTGTGGATGCAGGGAACAGGTTGGAGGGATCAACTGGATTCCTTAAATATTTTATTGTTGATTTTCATATATTACATTACATGATGTGACGAATAATCTGTGGTTGATTACTGTATGGTTGGGGTGTTTGAACAACATTGACCTGAATTAATTGGTATTAAAATACCGTAAATATATTCGAATATATCAAAAAAGAAATTGGGGTTTTAAAAAGGGAAAATCTATTTTTAAAATAGAAATTTAAGTTCGAGTAAGCTACATAACTTGTTTTAATAATAAAACAAGTAATTAAATTTATAGATAATATTTTGAAAATGAAATAGAATAAATATTATTAAATAATAACTTGGAATTGTAAATCCAAGAAGGAATTTAAAAAGGAAATGAGGAATCTTTTTCAAAAGAAACGATGAGATTTTTCAATATTCAAAATATAAGTAGGATTGAAATAAATACATAAGGATGTTAAATTAGAATTCGACTTTGTCAAATATTTTTAAATAATTATAATTGTAGAAATTATATATTATATAAATTTGAGAGGATAGTTAATATATGATTTGAAATAAATAATTTAAATTAATTTTGAAATCGAGATGAAGTATAAACTTGATAAAATTATCAAGAAGTTTACTTGTGAATGGAGAGTATGGAGTGGAATATAATTATGAAATTATAAAATAACTCGATGAATGGATTTTAACCGGTAATGATATTGATTTGGTAAAATGAGTCTAACTTTTAGTATAGAAATGATATTCGCATTTTAAATTGAAAAATGGTTTAAGAGCAAATGTTTTGCAAATAGAAATGGAATTAAGGAAATTACAAACCAATTAGAGATTAGTTAAGTTGAACGGCTTTGTGTATATCGATCGGATGTTGGTTTCGGCCTTCGGGATTGATACTTAGGGAGATGTTCTCTTGCTAGTTTACGGTTAGGGACTAATGGACGTTGAAGGAGAGTGATGAGTGGATAAGAAACGGAAATGTTTTCCAAAGATAGGAATACGAGAAATTAGTAGTTGTGCATATATGGAAATGATTTTCCAACAAATCGTGAGAGGATAAACGAGTTGAAGGAATATTTGAGTAAAGATATTGACGGGAAATTGGAAACAAATAATTTAATGATAAATTAAATTAAAGAGGATCGATGTTGATTGATGATTGATCGGTAAGATTTCCATTTGGGAATACGACCATTGTTTGTACACTTGTTTCCCTTTGATAGTTAAATAAACGACTATCAAAGATTTTGACCATTTTTCCGTTGTCAATACGGAGAGACCGGGATCAGATGTATTATCTGAAAACCACTCCGTATGGGCATTAGCATTGCGAATCAAATATGATAAAGATAATTGAAGACGGAGTTTGTGCAAGGGCTGTTCTGGCGATCCTAGGTAAAAATTGCCTATGATGGATTTACAGAATAATTCCTTCATGTTGTCCAGTCCTAGGACAACTTGAATGGGCAAATGTCTGTCAGAGTATATCTAATAGATCGCGTAAGTTGATCACTTCAAATGTATATATATTAGTGGCGGAGGAGTTCTTTTCTTAGCTTATACCCGTGGTATTTTTGGGGAAATCAATTTGTGATTTGGCGGGTATGACGATGTGGCATTCAAAGTAAATATAGATGTGATCTGTATAATAGTACATTATGACCTCAAGCCTCATCAACTGGGAAATGACAGAAATCGGACAGGCAGCATGGCTAAGTAGGTCACACCCAAGTAGGATATATTGTCACCATCTAGAGAATATTCATATTTATTACTTCTTTCGCTTCTGTATCTTCTGGGAATGGTTATGTTGGTATACCAACCGTAAGGTGACAATATATTCGGAACATTCAAGCAAAATGAATGGTCGGTCATGTGTGGTTGAGTTACAAAATGTTCTTGTTGAACTCTAGAGTATCGCTTCTAGAGTACGCTGATTGGAAGGTGGTTCCATACCTAGTCATAGTTGGAAATCCATTCCCCAATAGGAGCCCGCGGTTTTTGATTGTATATTATATATGTAGAACGTGAGATGAAGGCGTTCTGCTAGATTTCTAATTACTTGTATTAGACACTATTATAATATCAGAATAATATTGTTTTCAAAAGAAAAAGGTTTTGGATTATCGTAAGGTAAAAACCATCCGTGTTTATGTGTGGATCGGTCTTATGATTATCATTGCTTTTGAAAAGGATTTGGAAAAGTTAAACCAAATGGTTGGAGTTTACTCACACCAGTCACATAACTGACCCAGAGTTTATTTTGTTTTGTTTTCCCTAAACTCTTGGGTGCCTAAACTTGTACAGGCGGTCAAGTAGCCGGGATTTTTCAGATACCATTAAAGAAGCTTGGAGCAGGATGCTTCAGTGTTGAATTATATATATAGAGATATTTTCACTATGATATTTGTGTACTCTGATGATGATGAATGTAAGTACAAATACAGTATTGTATTTCAAAGTATTGTTATAATATATTTTATTCGTTCCACTGTGAGATTCATGTTTCATCTGTTGTGATCTTCTTCTTCTTCTATTCTAACTTTCTTTCTTTCTATTTCTCACCCTCTAACTTCTTTCTATTAATGATCTGGTATTTCTGATGCTTGATAGTCGACATCGTGTTTTATATCGATTTTCAGAATCGAAAATCCTCGGGTCGTTACATAAACCACCGGGCTTCTTTTGTTCAGCTTTGACTTGCTGACAATCCAAACATTGGGAAACAAACTCTGCCACATCTTTCTTCATCCCAGCCCAAAATAAAACCAGCTTCATATCCCTGTACATCTTATCACCACCTGGATGAATAGTCATCTTAGAATGATGGGCTTGCTCTAGGACTGCCTTTATCAAACTTCTAGTTTGGGGAACACAAAGCCTTCCATCTCGTCGCAACCACCCTTTATCGTCAATGGAATGTCTATTGAGGTGACTAGAAGTCTTCCCTTTACTAAGCCTATATAAGATGTCTGAAATCTATGGATCATCTCTTTGCAAAGCTTCTATCTGATCCATAAGAGTAGGTCGTATCTCTTGCGATGCAAACAAAACAGGTAATAACTCGGTGGAGGGTCTAATATCAAAAGTCGGTATGAACTCCAAGCTCTTCCTTTCCACAAAAAGAGAACTTAAGGCCATCCTTTGCCTACTCAGTGCGTCTGCCACCACATTACCCTTGCCAGGGGTATAGGCAATCTCAAAAGCATAAGAATCTAAGAACTCCATCTACTTTTGTTGCCTTAAATTAAGATCCTTCTGCGAGAACAAGTACTTGAGAGATTTATGATCGGTGTACAACTCAAACTTCTCTCCAAGCAAATAATGATGCCTAAGCTCTAATATTATGGCAGCCAGCTCTAAATCATGGGTAGGGTAGTTCTTGACATGAACTCTTAGTTGTCTACCCCCATAACACACTATCTTTCCTTCTTGCATCAGAACCGCACCAAGCCCTGTACCACATGCATCAGTGTATACTGTAAACACTTTATTCCCATCGGGCAAGGTTAAGACTGGGGTTATTGTCAGATCCCTCTTCAATCGTTGGAAAGCAACAACACAATCTATATCCCATGAAAACGCCAAGTTCTTCTTCGTCAGCTTGGTGAGTGGAGCTGATATCTTTGCGAAGTCCTTAATGAACTTCCTATAATAGCCTACTAACGCAAGAAAACTTCTCACCTCCGTTGCATTCTTCAGAATATGCTAATCCTGAACTACAACCACCTTTGCGGGATCTACTACTACTTAGAAACCACGTGCCCTAAAACTCTCACCTCTTTTCCCCAAAAATGGCATTTAGAGAACTCTGCCTTAAGCTGATGCGTACGTAGAGTTTTCAAAACTTCTCTCAAATGTTGGGCATGCTCTTCTTCACTCTTTGAGAAGATCAAGATATCATCAACAAAGATCACGACAAATTTATTTAGAAACTCCCAAAACACCCTACTCATCAGATCAACAAAATAGGCGGGTGCATTTTTCAACCCAAAAGGCATAACTAGCCATTCAAAGAAACCATATGGAGTCCTAAAAGCGGTGTAACAACCCGGAAAATCTGAACCAATTAAATTTTTTTAAATTGGTTATTTTAGTGGATTTTAAATATTTAAAATAAATATTTTAAATAATAACGACAAAAAGTGAGTTTGAATCGATGTTTGAAAATGAATATAATTAATTTTAATTATAAACAAGGCCTGAAATGGCGCGGTAGTTTCAAAATTTGAATTCAAACTTTGACTGTTTGTACCGGGTGCAAAATAAAACGGATTTTAGTGAAACCAAAAATATTTAAATCTATTAGTGAATATCTTTCTAACGAATCTGAAAAATCGAAGTTTCATAGTGGTAAGCAAAAGTTACGGCTAAATGAATTTTCAGAAAGGTCGCTATAGAGTTTATATAGCCCGTGAAAATGGCCATTTTGCAAACAACCTCAGAATTCGACGAAACCACTTTTGTTGGATCCGGGATGTCAAATTATTGCTAGGTTTCAAATTTCATAATTTTTGAAGCTAGTATGTGAGCGTGGCAAACGAAAATGTGTTTGGTCGATTTCTATTAAATTGGATCGACCAGAAAATGGCCATTTTTCAAACAGTCTCAGAATTCAAAAAAACTAGTTTTATTGGGACTGTATCGTCAAAACATAGCTAGATTTATTTTTCGGGAATTTTTAGAATCAGTATGTGGCCCCGGCAAATTGAAATGTACATTCAAATTAAATATTGAATGTTTTATATTTTAATTTGAAGGAAAACTGACTGAAACAGTCGAATGGGCCTACGAAACATATCCCATTGTGTTCGGAATGGGGGTATTTAGCTAGGGGCGACAGTCATTGGGTTTGGATTGGTGTTCGTGTGTGACAAGGAGTATTTTCGAATTTTTAAAATTTATAAATAAAAAAAATCATATTGGCCACATCATATTTCTCTCTCCCCGATTATCTGTAGAACGACGGCGATAATCCCTTCAATCTTTCCCGTCCACTTTCCGACCAAACTACAAAGAATCAGTCCCTCCTCCAGTTGAAGATTTTGAAGAGCTCGAGACGAGCTTAAATCCATACCAGGGTTTGATTTTTTCATTGAGTAAATCGCGAGAATCACCTCCAGGAAGTCGGAGGTTTTAAACCGCCGCCGCCGTCAGCTCCGACCATCGAGTGGGCCCCTCCACCGCGCGCAGGTGCGCCGCTCCTCCCCCTCCGACACTGCAAAGGCCGACCGACGAATAGCTACACGGATTCGAAGAAAAATCGAAACCTAGTTTCGAACCCTTCAGCTGAGGTACGGCTGATTTAATTCTAAACTATATTATAGCACTTTAAAGCGCTACGGTTTTTGATTTCACTGTAAAAATCATATCTTTTTCGTTTCTTGATGAAATTCAGTGAAACAAGAGACAGTGGACTCGTGTGGACGTCTTCTACATTCTAGAAGAGACCGCATATTTTTCTGAGCCTTCTGCTATTTTTGGTGGAGTGGAACCCAATGTGAGATTTCTGAATTATAAACGATATGGAAAACGACGATGTATAAATTATAGAGTCGATATATGAGTTAAATAAGCGTTGTACACCTCATGTATAAGCGTTGTATAAGTTGTACGGTTGATGTATAAGTTATATATGCATTGTAAAAATTATATATGTGTTGAAACAGAAGTGAAATATACTTATATATATATACGTCCCTCGTCCACAAACCATGGACGATATTTATTGGTTGTGATTGGGTGAAAATTGGTTGATAGCGAATGGTTGATTAGAATTGTTTATGGTTAAAAATTGTTTGATTGTGGTTGAAAAATACCTGTTTGTGGTTGAGAATTATTTGGTTGAAACCACATAGGATTAGTTGTGGAAAAAGAGAAAAGTATACATGTCGCCTGCGTGCGAACTAGATACATGAAATCACCATTGTCAAAAGCTGCGAGGCTTTAAGGTAGAGTGACAAGCCCCGGTTTTAACTACCCTGCCGTTATGCTGCCGAAATTTTCAATAATATTCATGTGTTAGAATTATTTTCGTGTGTTGAAACAATATTCGAGTGTTGAATAGAAAACATTCATGTGTTGAATAGAAATTCATTCGTTGAATTGAAATTCATGTGTTGAATAGTATTCGTGTTTTAAATAAATTTTTTTAACAATAAAAATCACATTTTTATTTTATATATACGAACTATAGAAAACATTCATGTGTTGAATAGAAATTCATTCGTTGAATAGAAATTTATGGGTTGAATGGTAGTCGTGTTTTGAAATAAATTGTTTTATAATAAAAATCATATTTTTATCATTTATATGAACTATATAAAATAGTCGTGTTTTGAAATAAATTGTTTTATAATAAAAATCATATTTTTATCATCTATATGAACTATATAAAATAGTCGTGTTTTGAAATAAATTGTTTTATAATAAAAATCATATTTTTATCATCTATATGAATTATATAAAATAGTCGTGTTTTGAAATAAATTGTTTTATAATAAAAATCATATTTTTATCATCTATATGAACTATATAAAATAGTCGTGTTTTGAAATAAATTGTTTTATAAACAAAATCATGTTTATATCACCTATATGAACTATATAAAATAGTCGTGTTTTGAAATAAATTGTTTTACAATAAAAATCACAATTTTATTATATACATGAATTGTTAAAAATAGTGAAGTGTCGAAATACATTTCTGTTGGATAAAAATATCATTTTTATCAAATGTATGAAAATAATATGCTTTTGAAATCGAAGAATCGATTATATATATATAATTAAAATATATCGAATAACGAAGCTACAGTTCGTGTTTTGAAACCGTGTTTTCAAACGATTAGTGCGGGAGATCCGACCATCGGATTTTCCCGAAACCGAAACCATTGGGTTCGCTTTGGAAATATCTTTCCAACGATACCAACTTTGTGATGATCCAACGGTTAGATTTTTAGATATGTGTAAATAAAATCTGAAGAAAACCGGCGCCAAGGACGTGTTATGGCCTGAAGCGTCGTTTGAATAAATTGGCTATTTTTAAATAAATAAAAATAGGATAAATCGTTATAATATATTATAAACGATATGGAATGTGAAATTTAGAAACTAACTGAAGGTTAACTAAGTCGAATGGTTTCCTGGGTTTTGATTTGATGCTGGTTTCGGCCTTTGAGGTTAATATTTGGAAAATCGTTCTCTTACTAATTTACGGTTAGTGACTAATGAATTGGAATAAAGAGTATATTGTGTTTGTGTAGCACTTGTTAATTATTTACGCGAGTTGCTCAGAAATACCGGGTTTATCCCATTCTGAATAACTGAATCGACGATAAGAAATCGAAGATGAAGACGGTGGTTGAAGACCGGAGATCTTCACCTCGGTTGGATGATAACTGATGTCCTGATTGGGAGGCATCCCGAAATATGGATAATAAGTGGTGATCGTCCAGACGTACGTGGAAATCGATGGGTATGCGAGGTATATAGTGCCTCCTGTTTCGTTCAGACCCAGAACGGACTTGTAAATGGACTCTGTGTCTGACATTGGAATTCATTATGTGTGATTGATAACCATCAGTTACATGGTGTGAATCGCCTATGTGGCATGCTCAAATGTAGTGATCAAGGCTTCTATTGAAAAGAAAAGTCTTGTAGTTGATGATCAAAGCACGGCCGGTGTGGCATAGCTTTGTGCATAACGTGAATTCGCGAACCTCACACCCCGGTATGAACCAGAAACGGGAGAGGACATCAAGGAGGGCATGCGTCTCTTTCTAGATAGAGGTTGTGTTAGTGCTTGAACTGGCTGACATTTATACTATTTTCACCTGTGTGGTTGTTACTGTTGCGAGGCACCTCGGTTTTATTAGTCGATCCGGGACTATGGAATCATTTGTTGGCTCGTTTGCGCCCCATAGGGCGGGGAGACGTATTGTTCATGGTTTAATTTTAATCCATATCAAGTGGACCGGCCCTGACGATCCAAGGGTCACTCAAGCTCTGATACTGAGACATGGTAGGCTAGATTGTCTCGAAGTCGGTAAGGACTATCTTTTGCCTTGGTTCATGATGGAAATCAAATTTCCAAATACGACATCGTGCGGTTTTGATTGCAAACCTATATTTGGCGACATAGTGGCATGGGACGCTCATATCGTCTATGATTGATATTTATGATTGTTTTATAAAATTAGAAACTAACTGGAAACAAGCTAAGATGGGTGGTTTCATGGGTATTGGTCTGATGTTGGTTTTGGCCTTCGGGGTTAATACTTAGGGAATCGTTCTCTTACTAATTTACAGTTGGAGTCTAATTAAGAATTAAACGACAGAACTTACATTTTAAGTGTTTTATTCGTATCAAGCATATTTTGGCCATTATAAGGTAAAACTCTATCCTCCGGTTTGCGTTGCATTGTGTGATGGGAACTGAGTCTTATAATGGTTTCATTTTTATAAAAAGCATTGCGATGTTTAAAAGATTTACTTGTTTTAAAGCACTGGCAATCCAATGGAGTAAACCCGTTCTGCAAAAGTGGTGTGGTCCTGTGATTGGCCATAGTATAAAATGTGTTAAATAAATTTCTCATACCAGTCCCATGACTGACTCGTAGTTTGTTTCACTTGCAAACTCGGGTGCCTCTTTTTCTACATGGACAGACTTGTATTCAGGTTTTAGCAGGCTCTTTCTGGATAGCTAGAGTTGAAGATGGATTCTATCATTTATCTCTTTTTATGTTGTTCAGCTCCTATTGTACATAATATGTTTGTTTTCCGCTGTAGACATTTATGTATAGCTGAACTGTATTTGTACTAAGTATGATCCTGTATACTGTGTAACTCTGATGATTATGTTTATCTAGTGATTATTTGTACATTATCTGGTGTATTTATTTAATTCTATTCTGCTATTATCTGTTTATGTGTTATATTCCAAAGTTACCCTTGCCACCATCAGTACGTGGTTTGGGGACGTCACAACGTGGTATCAGAGCTTTGGTTA
The DNA here is from genome assembly GCA_030737875.1 of Allium sativum. Classification (NCBI taxonomy): domain Eukaryota; kingdom Viridiplantae; phylum Streptophyta; class Magnoliopsida; order Asparagales; family Amaryllidaceae; genus Allium; species Allium sativum. The sequence goes on from CM060920.1 coordinate 1,023,707,757, forward strand.
AGCTTAGTGCTGGAATATAGCATATTAACGAACTCGTCAGAAATAGAACCAGTAGTGTTCTAGGACGAAGAACTGATTACAGATAGGATCAGCAATATCCTAGTATGAGTATATCAGAATGGAATACACCTCGATAGACACATTTACATTCAAGTATTTGTCTCTATGTTTTGAAATATCTTTTCTGGTGACCTGACACTTTGTCTGCTAATTGCAGACGCACTTAAAAATGAGTGGCAGGAACAGAAGAAATAATCATATGACTCGACAAGCTAATGAGCCGGTTATGCTCCCACAGCCAGAAACAGAAATAGAAGCTCTAGTAAAAAGGTATCGAAATCTGGGTGGATCACCATTCTTGGGCAAAGAATCCATTATGGAAATACAAGCTTGGATTCATTCTGCTGAGAAAATCTTTGAATGTTTAAAGCTGAGAGATGATCAGAAAAGATTATTGGCGTCTTGGGCACTCAAAGAAGAAAGTTTGTTCTGGTGGGATTCGATTATTAAGGATAATCCAAAAGGTGATATCACCTAGGATAGATTCAAAGTGATTTTCCTGGAAAGATTTACTTCTCCTGAAGCAACTGAACGGTTATGTGATGAATTCTCTTATTTAATACAAGGAGATATGACCATTCCAGAATATCATAAGAGATTCAATGAACTTTCTCATTTTTCCCCGCATCTGATTCCAGATCCAAAGAGGAAGAATCTGAGGTTTATTCATGGACTGCAATGAAAATACCAGAATAGTGTAATGAGGAATGTGAAGCTTCCCTTTTCTGAATGATATACATGGCCTACCAGTATGAGGATCTCTATAGGAAAGGTATGTTGCGGGACGAAGAAGAAATCGGTTCTAGCAGCAAAAGAAAATTCGAAGCTGATAGCCCAGAGACAAGTGCGCAGCCTGAGGCAAGTACGAAGGCTGAGGTCAGAAAGAGCCCAAAGGTCCGAGAAGAATTTTCAAGAGAATAGAAAGTGCAGTCAATGCCATCAGGCCGGTCATCTTTCAAAGGCCTGCCCGCTATTCAGAAAACCTGAAGCAGTACATATAAATGAAGTGGCATAAGTGCCTGCATCTTCATCTGGTCAGGAAAGGTCGGATGTTTTGGAAGGCACGCTTAATGTCAAAAATATTCCAGTTAAAGTGTTGTTTGATACAGGCGCATCCCGAAGCTTTATTGCAAAGAATGCGATTAAGAAATTGGATTTGAATTTGAGGAAGCTCAAAGAACCCATCACTGTCCATAATCCGGTTGGAGGTTCTCTCGATCTTAGCTGGATTTGTGCGGTGCCTGTCTCTTTTTCCTGTTATAAGTTCCCTACCATCTCTATCGTCATGAATTTTACTGAATTTGATCTTATTTTGGGATTGGATTGATTAACCAAATATGAGGCAGAGGTTAGATGCGCCGAGAGAGTTCTTAGGGCAAAGATTAAATTAGGGAATTATATAACCATACCATGTGAAGGCCCAAATTCTAATAGAAAAGATTTTTGGTCAGCTCTTGATGTTTCTCCTGCTCAATTAGAACAAACTCCTGTCGTCAAAGAGGATATTCAAGCTGTCATAGAAAATATTCCTGTTGTTAAAAATTATGCGGACATGTTTGAAGAAGTAGTTAGGCTACCTCCGCAGAGAGAAATTGATTTCAAGATCGCATTAATTCCGAATGCAAGGCCAGTAGTGCATGGTATTCGGAGAATGACTCTGAAGGAGAAAGAAGAACTAGATAATCAAACTCGACAGCTTGTATGGAAGGGTCTGATCAGGCCTAGTTTCTCTGATTGGGGAGCAACAGTTGTGTTTGTCCCAAAGTCTGATGGTACTCTATGACTATGTGTGGTTTATCGTGACTTGAATAAGCAGACAATAAAGAATAAATATCCATTGCCGCGGATCGATGATTTATTGGATCGTCTGAATGGAGCACAAGTATTTTCAAGGATGGACCTAGCTACAGGTTTCCATCAGCTTCGTATTGCCAAAGAGTGTGTTCCTATGACAGCATTCAGAGGTCCAGACTTATTCTATGAGTGGTTAGTAATGTCGTTCGGCTTATGTAACGCTCCAGCTTACTTCATCGATTTAATGAATAGAGTGTTCAGAGGGGTCCTGAATAAGTTTGTTCTGGTCTTTATTGATGATATTCTAATCTTCTCTAAGTCGACGGCCGAACATGAAAAACATTTGGAGCAAGTTCTAGAAATTCTGAGAAGGAATGTATTGAAAGCCAAACTGTCCAAATGTATATTCTGGCAAGATGAAGTAAAGTTTCTTGGCCACGTCGTATCAAAAGAGGGAATTGCTGTGGATCCAAGCAAAATCACCTCTATTCAAAATTGGAAACAGCCTAGTACTCCCACAGAAGTCCGAAGTTTTCTTGGATTGGCTAGTTATTACTGGAAGTTCATTAAATATTTTTCGAAGATATTTAGTCACTTAACAAAGCTTACAAAGAAGCACTCAAAATTCAAGTGGACTCCAGAATGTGAGGAGGCTCTTGAAAAGCTAAAGTTAAGATTAACAACGACTCCAGTGTTAACTATTATCGACGGCAATCAGGACTTAAAAGTCTATACAGATGCCTCTAGAGAGGGCCTTGGTGCAGTATTAATGCAAAGAGGTCAAGTTGTTGCTTACGCTAGCCGTCAACTGAAGCCGCACGAGAAAAACTACGTCACTAATTATATTGATTTGTTGGCTATCGTATTTGCTTTGAAAATCTGGAGACATTATCTTTTGGGTGAGAAATTCGAGCTATTTACAGATCATCAGTCGCTAAAGTATCTGTTCACCCAGAAAGACTTGAATCTGAGGCAGCAACGTTGGCTAGAATTTCTTGCAGCATACGATTTTGAGATTCTATACACTCCAGGGAAAGCCAATGTCGTGGCTGATGCGTTAAGTAGAAAGAATGAAATGATCGCCAGTTTTATTATTGCGACTTCTTTAATTGACAAGATATCTACTCTCCAAAAAGACGACAAATTTATTAAAGGAATGAGCCAGTGGATTCGTGAAGGCAATGCTTCAGATTTCCAGCTCGATAGCGAAGGGATTCTGAGGTTACAAGGACGAATTTGTGTTCTAGAAGTTCCTGAACTCAGAAGAGATGTGCTTGATGAATGCCACAAATCTAAGCTCAGTATCCATCCGGGTGTGAATAAAATGTATAACAATATCAAGCGAACATTCTAGTGGAAATCGTTGAAAAGAGACATCTCTATATATGTTAGAAGGTGCCCTACTTGCCAGCTAGTCAAAAGCGACCAACAGAAACTGGCTGGATTGTTTCAACTGCTGGACATTCCAGATTGGAAGTGGGAACATATTTCCATGGACTTCATAGATGGTTTTCCCAAAACCAGAAAAGGAAACGATAGTATTTGGGTGATTGTAGATCGCTTCACGAAGACCGCCCATTTCATACCCGTCAAATCAAACCGAACTGCTCAGAGTCTGGTGTAGATATATTTCAAGGAAATCGTTAGGCTACATGGAGTGCCTCTTAGTATATTTAGTGATAGAGATCCAATATTTACTAGCAAATTCTGGGAGGCCTTTCAAGTAGAACTGGGAACAAAGCTGAATCTAAGCACCGCCTATCATCCTCAAACAGATGGTCAGACTGAGAGGGTGAACGTATTTGAGAAGAACTATTGCGGGCTTGTGTTCTTGATTTTGGTGGATCATGGGAAGATCATTTACATTTAGCTAAGTTTTCATACAACAATAGCTACCAGGCAAGCCTGACAATGTCACCATTCGAAGCATTGTATGGTAGACCGTGCCGATCTCCTGCTTGTTGGGTCGAACCTGGTAATAGACTTGTATTGGGACTGGATATGATTCGCAAAGCCGCGGATAAAGTCGATTTCATTAAGAAACGATTACTCGCCACTCAAAGCCGACAGAAGAGCTATGCTGATTCGAGAAGAAGGGATTTGGCTTTTTCTATTGGTGATTATGTGTATATAAGAGTTTCTCCAATGAGAGGAGTGATTCGATTTGGCAAAACTGGGAAGTTGGCGCCCAGATTTATTGGTCCATTCCCTATACTTGAACGGATTGGAACCCTCGCTTATAGGGTTCAATTGCCTGATTGGCTGACTGGAGTACATGATGTTTTTCACGTATCTCAACTTCGAAAGCACATTCATGATCCAAACTTTATCGTGGAAGAAGCAGCGCAACAGGATATTGAAATTACTCCAGAATTGTCTGTGAGAAGAGAGCCGCTAAAGATTGTTGGCAAAGAAACCAAAGAACTGAGGAACAAGAAGGTTCACTTAGTCAAAGTGCAATGGAGTGGAGATCCGCGAGATTGTACTTGGGAAACAGAGGAAAGCATTAAGAAAGCCTATCCTAAGTGGAGGGTGGATATCTCTGATTGACTCTGGTGCAAGGTACATCTACCATATTTTGCATTTCCGTTCTTTACTTTGCTGTTGTTTTCTTTGCATTGATGTAAACTTTTTAATTATATAGTCTGAATGTTTTCAAAAGAGTGTATGAATTAATTTGTATGATTTTGAAAAGTTAAAAACAAATTGCTTGTTGTTTATGTCATGTGATAGTGGATATGGTTAATTAAATTATTAGAACAATAGTTAATTTAATCAATAAGAGAATGAATGGTAGAATTTATTTGATTAAATCACACACTGAACTGATTTAAAAATAGATAGAAATATATACATGTGCATTATATATGTTTCAACAGGTAAATGGATTAGCTGTTGAGTAAAGAATTTATTTGCGTGCCCGACAAATAGGTAAACCTTAATGAGTTGGATGCGAAATATTATTATATCAACTCCTGTGAATGTCATTGGATACGGAGTGCTGGTTGTTCTGTGTGTAATAATAAATGTCGCCATAGGATAGTAACAATTAATTTTGAACTACATTACATGGTATACTTCGTGAAGATAAGCATGCTTCATCATATACCACATACGCATTTGGAGCTTGTGTGACGAGGTTGAAGATTTACCATACGAGCGAGAGGCTTGTATGGCAATGACTATATATTACAGGTTTAACTGATGACTGATATGGACCATGTAAAATATAACGGTAAATTGCCAGATTAATAAAAAAACCCACACGGGTCTGGAGATGACAATAAACACGTCTCTCTGGTCATTAAGGCACAAAAACCATTTATAGGGTGACGAGAATTTATTCTCTGGAGTTATGATCTATACACACTCCCCTGTGGACACCGGAATATTTCACTGTAAATATGTGCAAGCTTATTAGGATTTATTGGGTACCTAATACGGCCCAATAAATTTCCAAACCCCTCCCCGTACAAAGGAGGTTATGGCGAAATTTTTCGAAAATTTAGGGTGTTAGCCAAATTTTTGAACAATTTGAAAATTCTTAGAAACTGAAAAGTTGAAGAATGGAAGCCAGATTGAAAGTAGAGTTGGTTAATTAATCTACTTTCGACTTTGTTCCTTTTCGGGGACGAAAAATTTTAAGTGGGGGAGATTAAAACAACCCGGAAAATCTGAACCAATTTCAAAATTTTAAATTGGTTATTTTAGTGGATTTTAAATATTTTAAATAAATATTTTAAATAATAACAACAAAAAGTGAGTTTGAATCGATGTTTGAAAATGAATATAATTAATTTTAATTATAAACAAGGCCTGAAATGGCGCGGTAGTTTCAAAATTTGAATTCAAACTTTGACTGACTATACCGGGTGCAAAATAAAACGGATTTTAGTAAAACCAAAAATATTTAAATCTGTTAGTGAATATCTTTCTAACGAATCTGAAAAATCAAAGTTTCATAGCGGGAAGCAAAAGTTATGGCTAAACGAATATTCAGAAAGGTCGCTATAGAGTTTATATAGCCCGTGAAAATGGCCATTTTGCAAACGACCTCAGAATTCGACGAAACCAATTTTGTTGGATCCGGGATGTCAAATTATTGCTATGTTTCAAATTTCATAATGTTTGAAGCTAGTATGTGAGCGTGGCAAAGGAAAATGTGTTTGGTCGATTTCTATTAAATTGGATCGACCAGAAAATGGCCATTTTTCAAACGGTCTCAGAATTCGACGAAACTAGTTTTGTTGGGACTGTATCGTCAAAACATAGCTAGATTTATTTTTCGGGAATTTTTAGAATCAGTATGTGGCCCCGGCAAATTGAAATGTACATTCAAATTAAATATTGAATGTTTTATATATTAATTTGAAGGAAAACTGACTGAAATAGTCGAATGGGCGTACGAAACATATCCCGTTGTGTTCGGATTGGGGGTATTTAGCTAGGGGCGACAGTCGTTGCGTTTGGATTGGTGTTCGTGTGTGATAAGGGGTATTTTCGGATTTTTAAAAATTTTAAATAATAAAAAAATCCTATTGGCCACATCATATTTCTCTCTCCCCGGTTATCTGCAGAACGACGGCGATAAACCCTTCAATCTTTCCCGTCCACTTTCCGACCAAACCACGAATAATCAGTCCCTCCTCCAGTTGAAGATTTTGAAGAGCTCGAGACGAGCTTTAAATCCATACCAGGGTTCGATTTTTTCATTGAGTAAATCGCGAGAATCACCTCTAGGAAGTCGGAGGTTTTAAACCGCCGCCGCCGTCAGCTCCGACCACCGAGTGGGCCCCTCCGTCGCGCGTAGGTGCGCCGCAGCTCCCCATTCGACACTGCAAAGGCCGATCGATGAATAGCTACACGGATTCGAAGAAAAATCGAAACCTAGTTTCGAACCCTTCAGCTGAGGTACGACTGATTTAATTCTAAACTATATTATAGCACTTTAAAGCGCTGCGGTTTTTGATTTCACTGTAAAAAACATATCTTTTTCGTTTCTTGATGAAATTCAGTGAAACAAGAGACAGTGGACTCGTGTGGACGTCTTCTACATTCTAGAAGAGACCGCATATTTTTCTGAGCCTTCTGCTATTTTTGGTGGAGTGGAACCCAATGTGAAATTTTTGAATTATAAACGATATGGAAAACGACGATGTATAAATTATATAGTCGATGTATGAGTTATATAAGCGTTGTACACCTCATGTATAAGCGTTGTATAAGTTGTACGGTCGATGTATAAGTTATATATGCGTTGTAAAAATTATATATGTGTTGAAATAGAAGTGAAATATACTTATATATATACGCCCCTTGTCCACAAACCATGGACGATATTTATTGGTTGTGATTGGTGTGAAAATTGGTTGATAGCGAATGGTTGATTAGAATTGTTTGTGGTTGAAAATTGATTGATTGTGGTTGAAAAATAACCGTTTGTGGTTGAGAATTATTTGGTTGAAACAACATAGGATTAGTTGTGGAAAAAGAAAAAAATATACATGCCGCCTGCGTGCGAACTAGATACATGAAATCACCATTGTCAAAAGCTGCGAGGCTTTAAGGTAGAGCAAGGATCCGCACTAGGGACGGCCCCGGTTTTAACTACCCTGCCATTATGCTGCCGAAATTTTCAATAATATTCATGTGTTAGAATTATTTTCATGTGTTGAAACTATATTCGAGTGTTGAATAGAAAACATTCATGTGTTGAATAGAAATTCATTCGTTGAATAGAAATTCATGTGTTGAATGGTATTCGTGTTTTAAATAAATTGTTTTAACAATAAAAATCACATTTTTATTTTATATATACAAACTATAGAAAACATTCATGTGTTGAATAGAAATTCATTCGTTGAATAGAAATTCATGTGTTGAATGGTAGTCGTGTTTTGAAATAAATTGTTTTATAATAAAAATCATATTTTTATCATCTATATGAACTATATAAAATAGTCGTGTTTTGAAATAAATTGTTTTATAATAAAAATCATATTTTTATCATCTATATGAACTATATAAAATAGTCGTGTTTTGAAATAAATTGTTTTATAATAAAAATCATATTTTTATCATCTATATGAACTATATAAAATAGTCGTGTTTTGAAATAAATTTTTTTATAATAAAAATCATATTTTTATCATCTATATGAACTATATAAAATAGTCGTGTTTTGAAATAAATTGTTTTATGATAAAAATCATATTTTTATCATCTATATAAACTATATAAAATAGTTGTGTTTTGAAATAAATTGTTTTATAATAAAAATCATGTTTTTATCACCTATATGAACTATATAAAATAGTCGTGTTTAGAAATAAATTGTTTTACAATAAAAATCACATTTTTATTATATACATGAATTGTTAAAAATAATGGAGTGTTGAAATAAATTTCTATTGGATAAAAATATCATTTTTATCAAATGTGTGAAAAGAATATGGTTTTGAAATCGAAGAATCGATTATATTTATATATATATATATATATATATAATTAAAATATATCGAATAACGAAGCTGCGGTTCGTGTTTTGAAACTGTGATTTCAAACGATTAGTGCGGGAGATCCAACCATCGGATTTTCCCGAAACCGAAACCATTGGGTTCGCTTTGGAAATATCTTTCCAATGACACCAACTTTGTGAAGATCCAACGGTTAGATTTTCAGATATGTGTAAATCAAATCTGAAGAAAAACAGCGCCACAGTCGCGTTATGGTCTGAAGGGTCGTTTGAATAAATTGGCTATTTTTAAATAAATAAAAATAGCGATAAATCGTTATAAAATATTATAAACAATATGGAATGTGAAATTTAGAAACTAACTGAAGGTTACCTAAGTCGAATGGTTTCCTGGGTTTTGATTTGATGTTGGTTTCGGCCTTCGGGGTTAATATTTGGGAAATCGTTCTCTTACTAATTTACGGTTAGTGACTAATGAATTGGAATAAGGAGTATATTGTGTTTGTGTAGCACTTGCTAGTTATATACGCGAGTTGCTCAGAAAGATCGGGTTTATCCCATTCTGAATAACTGAATCGACGATAAGAAGTCGAAGATGAAGACGGTGGTTGAAGATCGGAGATCTTCACCTCTGTTGGATGATAACTGATGTCCTGATTGGGAGGCATCCCGAAATATGGATAATGAGCGGTGATCGTCCAGACGTACGTGGAAATCGATGGGTATGCGAGGTATACAGTGCCTCCGGTTTCGTTCAGACCCAAAACGGACTTGTAAATTGACTGTGTGTCTGACATTGGAATTCATTATGTGTGATTGATAACCATCAGTTGCATGGTGTGAATCGCCTGTGTTGCATGCTCAAATGTAGTGATCAAGGCTTCTGTTGAAAAGCAAAGTCTTGTTGTTGATGATCAAAGCACGGCCGGTGTGGCATAGCTTTGTGTATAACGTGAATTCGTGAACCTCACACCCCGGTATGAACCAGAAACGAGAGAGGACATCAGAGAGGGCATGCGTCTCTTTCTAGCTAGAGGTGGTGTCAGTGCTTGAACTGGTTGACATTTATACTATTTTAACCTGTGTGGTTGTTGCTGTTGCGAGGAGCCTCGGTTTTATCGGTCGATCCGGGACCGATGGAGTCATTCGTTGGCTCGTTTGCGCCCCATAGGGCGGGGAGACGTATTGTTCAGGGTTTAAGTTTAATCCACATCGAGTGGACTGGCCCTGACGATCCAAGGGTCACTCGAGCTCTGATCCTGAGACATGGTAGGCTAGATTGTCTCGAAGTCGGTAAGGACTATCTTTTTCCTTAGTTCATGACGGAAATCAAAATTCCAAATACGACATCGTGCGGTTTTGACTGTAAACCTATATTTGGCGACATAGTGGCATAGGACGCTCATGTCGTCTATGATTGATATTTATGATTGTTTTATAAAATTAGAAACTAACTGGAAACAAGCTAAGATGGGGGATTTCCTGGGTATTGGTCTGATGTTGGTTTCGGCATTCGGGGTTAATACTTAGGGAACCGTTCTCTTACTAATTTACAGTTGGAGTCTAATTAAGAATTAAACGACAAAACTTACATTTTAAGTGTTTTATTCGTATCAAGCATATTTTGGCCATTATAAGGTAAAACTCTATCCTCCGGTTTGTGTTGCATTGTGTGATGGGAACTGAGTCTTATAATGGCTTCATTTTTATAAAAAGCATTGCGATGTTTAAAAGATTTACTTGTTTTAAAGCACTAGCAATCCAATGGAGTAAACCTGTTCTGCGAAAGTGGTGTGGTCCTATGATTGGCCATAGTATAAAATGTGTTAAGTAGATTTCTCATACCAGTCCAATGATTGACTCGTAGTTTGTTTCACTTGCAAACTCGGGTGCCCCTTTTTCTACACGGGCAGCCTTGTGTTCAGGTTTTAGCAGGCTCTTTCTGGATAGCTGGAGCTGAAGATGGATTCTATCATTTATCTCTTTTTATGCTGTTCAGCTCCTATTGTAAATATTATGTTTGTTTTCCGCTGTAGACATTTATGTATAGCTGAACTGTATTTGTACTAAGTATGATCCTGTATACTGTGTAACTCTGATGATTATGTTTATCCAGTGATTATTTGTACATTATCTGGTGTATTTATTTAATCTGTTCTGCTATTATCTGTTTATGTGTTATATTCCAAAGATTACCCTTGCCACCGTCCGTACGGGGTTTGGGGACGTCACAAGCGGTCTTGTCTATATTGTCCTCAGCCACCCTCAGCTGATGAAACCCCGTGGCGAAATCTAACTGAGAGAATACCGAGGCACCAGCAAGATGGTCAAACAAGTCATCTATCCTCGGAAGTGGATGTCTATTCTTCTTAGTGAGTTTATTCAACTCCCTATAGTCTACACATAAGCGAAGCGAACCATCTGCCAAGTTGCAAATACTACAGGAGCACCCCATTCAGATATGCTTCGCCTAATAAACCCTTTCTCAAGAAACTCCCCAACTTTCTTATTAAGCTCCCTCCTTTCTCTCGAGGCCATATGGCGCACGGGCAATGCAACTGGCTTTGCATTGTCCACTAAATATATGCGGAAGTCAATCTCGCGTCTTGGAGGTAAGCCCTGAACCTCCTCAAACACATTAGGATACTCACGGACTACTGCTACAGATCGTAGATCATCGATATATGCATCAAGAATTCCAGGAAACTAAGCATAACAGACCCTTATGGGTCACAAGAAATCTCGAGGGTCCTCTCATGACAAGTCAGAAGCCTAACCACCCTCCTTTCACAATCCAAAATAGCACCATACATGGCTAGCCAATCCATCCCTAGAATCAAACCGTAGCCCATAAAACCAAGCACATACGCATTACACTCAAACTCGACACACAACACAAATATCCTCAAACCCCGACAAATCATGGACAAATGATCCAAGCCACCAACGGCATTTGAGACAACAATGGGATCCACTACCATACTAGTATTTAAGGGCAGAAACTCAACCACAGAACTAGATATAAATGAATGTGAAGCGCCAGAATCATAAAGAATTCTAATAGGATGATTAGAAAGAGAAATCAAACCTTCCACGGAAACTTTCCTACCTCTAACTGGAGCACTAATCCCGAGAGCATGCACTTTCCCTCCAGAAGCTCCTGCCCTTTGACCTTGTCCCTGTTTCTTTGGGCACTCCCTAGCAAAGTGTCCGACCTCTCCATAATTAAAGCAAGCATTCTTCTTTCTTTTGCAGTCTTTTACCAAGTGATCCTCATGTCCACGACTGTTACGCTTCCATTTATCCTTACCCTTGTCATTCATTCCGTCCTTCTTTTGTTGCTGTTGTTGTCCTTTCTTGGGCCATACCTTCTTGTTCTGCATTGTTTGCTTAGCCTTAACTTCCTTCTTTTCTCCTTTGTCTTCCTCATGCATCAAGGCAATATAAACAAGCCTTTCAAAAGTCGCTCCCATTGGAATATGGGACATAACTAACCCATGAAGGGGTTCATTCAACCCTTTAACAAACCACAAGGCTTTCTTATGCGGAGCATCCACTAGTTTCAATCCAAACCTTACTAGCTGGTTGAATTTGTTCACATATTCTTTGACAGTCATGCTTCCTTGCTTAAGTGCCAGAAACCTCTCCATATGCATGCTTTGCTCGGCTTGAGATAGAAACTTCATTTCAAATCTTTACCAAAAATCAGCCCAAGTCTCTACTGGACGCCCTTCTTTTGTCACTTCCCACCAGAACGAAGCTTTATCTTTTAGTAGTCAGGCGGCTAACTGAACCTTCCTATGATCATCAACTTTGAAAATTACAAACAAGTCCTCCGTTTTTTCCAGCCAATTTCTTGCCTTTATGAAAGTCTCAGTTCCATTGAATGGTTTTCCGCCCATAGCACGGAAGTCTTTACATATCTAAGAGAAATTATTAGCACGCGGAGGAGGAGGAGGTACAATGGGTGCAGCTGGGGGAGGAGCATTTCCTTGGCCTTGAGCAGGCGTCGTAGCCTCAAGATACCTATGGAACTAGCCTGGTATCGTAATGTCCTCAAGAATATTATGTTCCCCATACATGCTGAAAAGAAAAGGAAAGGGATTCAGACAAAGGATTACAAATGGCTTTGGGGGATATGTTTTTCAAAACAGACTTTTCTTTTTGAAAATGCTTTCTTTTAAAACCATTTTTTAAAATACTTTTCAAAATCTTTTATCCGATCTGGTAACCTTCAGCTCTGATGCCAAGTGTGACACCCACATCCATTAATGTCACTCATTAAGAGACTACATTAAGTTTCATGAAGCGTTATAGGTAAACAGAAACATTATAAGACAGATATAAAATAGCAGCAGAATAAAAACTAGCTTTATTAATCATAAAGCATCGTGGTTCAAAACATCATATATCTCAATTACATAAAAAAAACCAGTACATCATAAAAACTTCTGTCTTGCACTTAAACATCAGAGTACAAAATAAAAGAAGCATAATCCCCAAATAAAAACATAGCCATAGTAGCAAAGATAGGAGCTTGAGCAATACATCTAAGCAGCTCTAGCAAAATGACAGCCGAATCCTGATCAAGCTTGAGTATTCCCACCCTGAGAATCGGGGGGGGGGGGGGAGGGAACGAAAGAAAGAAGAGGAAACAAAAAGGGTCAGACATAAAGTCTGGCGAGCCCAATTACTTTTAGCAAATAAATAAGTAAAAGTATCATGACAGGCATAATAAAGTGGATTAGAAAGATAACAACATAAAAGACAGGTATGACAAGGTAAACATGATAGGGTGTATACGCTTCTCTAAAGATTACTCTGCACTGATACTAGTATGATCGGAATGAGATGATCCCAACAAATAAAAGTTGGTAGACTTAGGTGTACTTCTAGTGAGAGGTTTTAACCCTATAAAATCCACAGGCATCCCAATCCTAATAGGCTCCCAAACTTTACCAGAGTCTAGATGTACCCTAACCACTACCTTATCGATCGGCTCCCTACTCTGTAGATACCCTGTGTCGGCCCTACAGTAGGAGGTATCACTTCCTAAAGTGGCAATCCTTCGTTGATGTGCACAACCATATCTACTAGTGTCGCGGTCGTCTTATCCCCTTCTACCCGGCCCATGCACGCACATGTCCCTGGTCGGTTTGTGCCGCTCACACCATCCTCCACGTTTGGATCTCTTACAATCAGCCCAGTAAGTGTGTCCCTACTCCGATCTAGGTTGGAGTTCTCGTTTGATACCGTTATATGGGTTGCTGACTGAAATGGGTCCCCCACATAAGATGATACAAGCTCTCCCCGTTGCCTTGTATCCCCACTACGATTTCCACAGGTTAGGTATACCTATTGGTGTCTGTAATTACATAACCCCCTTAGGTTAAGTTTGTGGCCTATATATAAATATTACCTACCCACCCCCCTCTCACCCCTTAGATTTACTTAACCCATCCACTATTCAAACAAGTTTACTTAGCCCCTATTCAAGTTCATGTCCATACAATCCCTATGGATTCAACTAGGTTAAGTATTCATGTTTATCAATATATATTCATTTATGGTTATCTTATGTCAGACCTCCCACATTAAGTCAATGACTAATGGATGCTGGATATGCCGGGAGGGTCCGGGCAGACTTATTCCACGAATCGGGCTTAACCTCGTGTCTTAGCACATCTCGTATTTGTGCACCTAGACCCCTCACCTCTTGTGGTCACCGGATATGCTGGGTGGGTTCGGGAAGACTTCCACCATAAGCATAATCTAACCTCGTGTCTAGGTGAACTTACAGTTTCTAATTAATGTAATCCTAGGCATTTCATTATTAACCAAATTTACCTATGTCGTTATAGGTTTTCATGCCCCTTTTCCCCAAATATGTTCGTAATTCATATTCATATATTTTATTCAGGTTATGCCTCAAATTCCCAATTACAAGTTATGCCCAATTTCAATGTTTTTTTCCTCGTTCCCCGTTTAACGCGTTCGCATATTTCAGCGGCATGCCTAGGCTCGAAAGTAGCCTGGCTATATAAAAAAAAAGGGAAAATGAAGGAAGATAATAGAAATGATTATACTAACAAAGTTGATATAAACATATAGTGGCATAATGATTAGGTAGGCATATAAGGACAGACTTAGTGAACATGAAATAGTAGAACTGATTCCAACACAATAGGGGTGTCATAATAGGCATGATAAGATCTAAACAATAATATAGAGGTCCAACTAATAACTGATCCAGTTTAACCATAAACATGATAGGTACAAGGTGATCTAAATAGCAAATTAGATCTATAATCAAAGGTAGATTTGACATGATAAAGGTTAAGATCCAAGTCATAGTTATGCCAAAATATCATGGATTCACAAGTTATTACAGATCTGATATGATTTGAACAGTCACAGGCATAGATTCAAATTACAGTCATATCATGTTTTACTTTGTTATTATTTAAACCTAAAAGTAACTTAAACTCACAGTCTTTGGATCTAAAAAGATAGAAGAGGGATAGCAGAGATTGAATCACAGATCTACACTTCAATAACTTGATTACAGAAGAAGGAAAAAGGTTTGATTCAGTCTGGGCACCAACAGCATCTAGTCCTCCATTATTTTTCAGCGAAGAAAACAAGAGAAATGGATCCATATTTATAGCTGCCAGCCCCCAAACCCTACTGCCACGTCTGCCCTAGGGGGGTCAACCCACCCCTTAGGGGGTCAACCCATGGGTCGACACCTCCCTCAAGGGGTCGACTCCCCCGGGCGGGGTGTTTCCCGCTCACCCCAATTTGTGCGATTTTGAATTTTCTGAACAAAATTTTTAATTTCTGGATCCTATATATATATATATATATATATATATATATATATATATATATATATATTGCGCGTATACAAACTTCAAATCTTCATAACTTCTTCATACATTGTCCGTTTTATGCAAACCAAATGTCTATCTTGACCAGAATTTCGAGTAAGTCGTAATAACGCAGTCCGTTTACCTTAATTCTAAATATTAAATTAATTATTCGTTAATTCATTCCCTTTAGTGTTTTTAAAATTACGGGGTGTTATAATCCATGTTAAATATATATCCTGGTGCTTGTTAATATTTGCACTATTTTGTCTTTAGTATTCATATTTTCCATTGATTTCTTACAGGTTGCTGTTATTTAGACATCCATGCTTTTGGTCTCTGTTTAAAGGGGTACCTTCTGTTCAGTTTAAAGGGATCAATGGGTGATCTTGAAGAGTTGAAGGTATTATCCATGAAAGTCCAGCAATTAAAATATTAATTATGACAAACACATTTACATTATATTCTCACTATGGTTTGTATGTTCATGTCATATCAAAATGACCAAAATATGGCCTATTTATTTGGTGCATTCATATTTGTCAATCTAATCTGAGTAGTTTAGTGCTTCAAAAGTGGGTAAGATACATTGATGTTTCCTTTTACAATAATTCATTTCTACTTATTCTATGGTAACTAATATCAACATATGTAGATTGAATTGATATTACTGCACTTCAGTTAAAATTAAACTGAGCCATGCACACCTCTGTTTTTTTACTGCACTTGGCCTACACGCCTTAGTAAAGCCTCAGTTCAGCATAAGTGGCATGTTGTCTGTTTTTTACTGCACTTGGCATAGCCTTAAATAACTTAGGCATGCACGCCTCTGTTCAGTTTTAACTGAGGCATACACACCTTAATTAAAATTAAACTGAGGCAACTTGCCTCATTTTTAACTAAGGCAACATGCATCAGTTAAAACTGAGACGTCTTGCCTTAGTTAAAGAAGGTACCATCATAGAAATTGTTATGCAAGTTCCAAGTGCAACTCACAACAAATACTAACATATTTGAAGATGAATGCGTTTAACCATGTAAGTTACTAATGCTTATAGGTATGACTAGTAAGATGAGATCTATGTTGGTAAGTTTAACCATGTAGATGATAGTGTTGCCACAATACCATTCAATTCGTTTAACCATGTAAGTTACAGACATATTTGTAAACCCATTTATTATAAGCTGCCACAATATCTCTTTCACTCTGAAAATTGTTGCCTTAGTAGTTGTCAGTGAACATCGTTTTCATAATCCGTATTCCATGTATGTTCAACGAATTTTATACAAGTAACCAAGTTTTGTTAAATGTAAACAAGTTTTATAAATTAACTAGGTCTAAGTTAATTAAATTTCATAAATAATTTATTAAATAATTTAAAAAAGTTTTATAAATAAAAATGAAGATGATGTTTATTAACAAATTCTATAAAATTTATGCTACAATAAAACACTTATTTTGCAGCGGAAAAATCCGTCGCTAAACCATCGCTAAAGGCCTGTTAGCGACGAATTTGCAGCAGAATACGGTTGTCGCTAAAAAACACATCGGTATTTTAGGCATAATTTTGCAATGGAAATTAACGTCGATTCTCCGTCACTTCACTGTCGTTTTGTATTATAATTTCATTTTAAAATATTTCACCGATGTTTTATTGACGGATATACTTAACATAATAAATTCAGTAAATATTTTTCCATCGCTAAATGCATGCTATTTAGTGAGGGATTACCGACGGAAATATATAGTAAACATTTTACATTTCTGTTACCCGTTAGTAAATCCTAGCTATATAGCGACAGATTACTAACGGAAATATATAGCAAACATTTTGCAGCATTTCTAACCATCAATCTAGACATAAAATACATTCATTTCAGGAGTACTCAACATTCGTCAATACTCAACGTGCAATGAAACATATAGACATATATATATATATCAGCTAGAAAAATCAATGTCATAGAACATTATATAACAATAAAAAATGGTACAATAATTGATAAAATATTCACGTAACACCCAACATTATCCGATATAACTAAAAACTAATGACACACAAATAAAAATCTAAACAAAAATTATGTTTACATAGTTGATGGATTTATGCATCATAATGTCTAAAGTTAAAAAAAAATGGAAGAATAAGAAGGAGAACATGCATATATATATATATATATATATATATATATATATATATATATATATATATATATATATATATATATATATATATATATATATATATATATATAACTTCTCGTTTTCTACATGGATCTTTCTTGACAGGGCTCGAATGCTTGTCCTCCAATTTACTCCTTGATCTTGGAACTGTAAGTTTGTAACATAGCACCAAAATAAGTTTTAGTCATTCAACATCACGAAAGTATTTAACGGTCGTCAACACTATAAGCCCAGTTGTGCACATGCACGAAAAAATCGTTCATTTAAAGCATACACACAAAAGCACATCTGCTCTTGGTCCAGTAAATAAAGAAAGCATTAACTTCACAAATAGGTACCCATAACTACAAAAAATAATTAAACAAGGATAATGTAAATATTACTCAAATCTTCCTGTCAGATGTCAAAATTCAACAACTCCGGTTATAAGCACATTAAAATTTGAGAAACTCAAGTCACTTCCTTTTCTGTCAAGAAAAAATAAAATAAAATAAACTTCCATTTTAGTGAGGAAAATAATGATTTACCATACTTTTGTAATCTCAAGCAGATCTTTAATTAATTTGCCTTTTTAATTTCCCACTCTGTATTCTCTGATTCAAGGTGGCGTCTAGCTCTTTGGGTTAAAATTCTTTTGCAAATTATATTAGAAAAAGATTCATGCACAACAGCAGAATTGTACAATGCAGTGAAATATGAAATAGCCATATTTCTCAACTCAATGGTATCCATCACCGCCGCACCATGATCATTGACCACACCATATATATACTTTGTCTTCGTTTATTATTCGTCATTTTAGATTAAAAAAAACTTAGAACCTTGATCACCAGCTGCCAACCAATTTATTTTTGATTTTTGCCTAATTTCTGTTGCGTAAGAGAACACATTCCATTTGCAATATATTATCTTTATATTGTTGTAGAGTCACATGATCATTAGGACTCAAAAGCAGCTTATTATATAGTTGACCAGATTTCTCCCTCAAAATTGAAATAGCAGTTGACATAGAAGTTCTGCCTTTATTCCAAGCCTTAAGAGCTTGTTTTACGGTTATTAATTTGCACATCAGCTTATATAAATTATTGCCAGAGTATTGATTTCTCCGATTGTTGGTAATAATATCATGATATCCATGCATATGAGGCCACATATTATTGTATCTAAACGATATGTTCTTCTTATCATGCATAGAATTAACATTGAGCTGAACCAAAATCGGGAAATGGTCGCTTGTGGAGTGGGGTAAAATAATGGTGGAGAAACTACCAAATAATTGCTGAAACTACATATTAACAAAAATATGGTCAATCCGACTATGAATCGAAAAATCTTTACCTCCTCGCCATGTAAACTTGTTTCCGTTTTCGTGGATTTCAAAGAGACCAGTACTCTCTATAGTCAAGAAGAAATCGTCATCTGAGTTTTAACATTAGCTGAAGGGCCAACTCTGTCAGGTTCATACAGAACCGCATTGAAACCCCCCGACACAATCCACGAACCTGTGACATTTGCCGACACTTCCTTGAGATGGTTCCAAAGCGCTCCTCTTTCAACAGAAGTGTATAGGCCATAGACGGCTGTATAGATTAACTTGAGACCCCCAGAGTTAATTAGAAAGCCTGCCTGCATATTAGTATAGATTGGATCAAATTTCCAGCACCGCATATCCCACATAATGCAAATCCTAGCTTTGTCATTTGTCTCTTCATTGCTACAATAATTCCAGTCTGTGAAATAACCTTTAACAAAGGAATTAATGTCTACCTTACCCATCTTATGTTCAAACAATGCCACTACTTATAACTGGTATTTCGAAATATGAAATCCGTATCATTCCTTTTGTGACTTGATCTAATCATATGGGCAAGTCCAAAACAGATGCATTTCAACCAATTATTTCTTCCGGCCAAAACTCAAAACCTAGGGTCATATGTGTCTTTATTTATCAGTGAACATTTCATCAAAATTAGAAAACAAAATGCAGATTTATAAAATTAACCCACACGTCTTACTGTTCCTCCTCATTCCATGGTCTTTAAAATGTTTAGATTACTCTATAAAGCAAAGAGTTGTATTTAAAAGTGATGAACATATGTGTTTTTTTATGTTAAACTTAAAGAACAAAACAGTGATTCGAACACTATTATTATACCTGAGTATGTACATGGCTAGTAAAATCGGCTGCAAAATAGAGTTTGAATACACATTACCTACTTTATTATAAGGTTGTCAAGTTCAGTTTCCTTGTAAAACAACCATTTCGGTTGTTCAAAAACTCATGTTGTTTGGCATATACATAATCTATAGCAAAAAAATATTTGGTTCTTGCTACATTCATGGAACTAAGGACTTCCAATCTGTGAAATTTTGCAAAGGCTCTGTCCAGCTAGAACATGCAAAATATATTTGCATAAAATTTCAGATAATGATGATAGCCTTATTAGAACCAGCATGATAAACATGCACATTTAAACTAAATTATGGATTTTACGGACTTATTAGGGATCTTAATTGTTAGTTTCACATCCCAACTCCATGACCATGAAATTTTAATGAGATAAATATTACTTCATTGCAGAAAAAACATAAATTCTCAAGGTTCTGATCTAACGCTTTAGATGAAAGTTGAAACTCTTAGGTCAAAAATTATATAGAACACTTGATGTATAATTTGTATTTAAACTTAAATTTTTTTTAGTAAAACATACAAAGGGATCTGATCCGATACCCCCTGATGGAAAAGTTTAAAAGAAATCCAACGGAATGCACACTCTACAAAACCATTCACATTCCAGGTAATGTTAGACTTAATAGGTACGACGCAGGTCAATAAATGAATGTATGCTTTAGTGACTACTACTCTTCACTCTCTAATGAAAATCCTTATAAAAAAACAATCATAAACTGGTAGACGAGTTCAACCAGAACAAACTCTAAAACAACCCATAAACTATAGTCAATTCAACTGCATGCACTGCGGTTCAACTTCATGTACTCAGCTACATTTAAACTACAAAACAATAAAAAATATGATTAACACAGCCCAAGTTTATTGCATGAATTATGTTCTTTTAATCAATGCACAATGAAGAACCATATATTTTTAGCATGCCTTCATAATAGCTTACTTCATAAATCCACTAGATACAGTCAATTTAGCTGGATGTAAAGCAATTCATGTACTAAAATCATCAATAAATAACACCAAAATCATATATAAATACCTGCCAGCAGGTACATATTGACCAAAGGTATCAGTAGGAAAAGGAAGATCCTTAGCATCACCTTCTGCAATAGCACACTCCTGCAAAGCCTCTATCTATATAGCCATGTCAAGCTGATGTGGTGACTGATCCAAAATCATAACCTTTTTTGGGTAGATGATCTTGAAAAGATTTGCTTGTGTAAAATAGGAATACAAATAATAGATTACCAAATTTTGTTAAACATGGTCGTCCTTTCTCGAAATAAACATAAAATTACGACGATAACCTTAAAAAAAGATGCTTTGAATTTTAAGTGGTAGCCTTTCTTTCTTTCATTCTATTTTATGCAAAAAACAGAAAATATCTGTTATAATGCTAATTCCAAGAACATTAAAAACATGAAACTCTCTACATATTAATTTCAATAAACAAACAAATTTACAAAACCAAAGATATTAACGAAAGGCGAGCATGCTTTTTTTAATAAAAATAACAGCATGATGCAATTATGTACATAAAAATCCTCTTTTGGTTTAAATAAACCTAGTAGGTTGGAAGTGTTGTAGAATAGTGAAGAATCAGGCGTAGACGGTTTTGAGGCACGGCTTTGCTTTCCTTAAAGCAATATCTGCCCCAACTCGTTTGAGTTTTGCCAACGGGTTGAACGACAGACTGCTTCCCAGGATACAACAAAACCTAAACCTAAAGGCATAGCAATGCCTATGGGTTTAATGGGATTTATTATTGGCAGTAGATAAAACAGAAACTGTATTTACAGGAGGAGAAAGAAGAAGGGCGGAAGTTAATTCTAGATTGGGCGAAAAGGAGATGTATTTATAAAAGGCAAAGAGTCGTGACCGTTTGGGAACAGGTGCATTCAAACAGACGCGTCCGTCTGTTCAAATTCAAAAAATGTGATTGTTTGCGTTCAAGCCACACCGCTTCCGTACAGTCATGCACGCGCCCACGTGAGCCAAGTGCCCAAGTGCCCAATCTATGACCCATAATAAATATTTTATAGGCCCAATCCCATATGCATACCCATCCAAACCACTACTCAAGCCCAAGTTATTTTAATTCACAATATCATACACAAAGCTTTGTTATATACCTTGGAATATTCCAAAAGACTTAGTGATGTGGGATTTAATGTTCTCCTCATTAAAACAATCTACCTCAACAGGAAGTGCTATAACCATGGTTAAAGGAAGAAGATACGAAGAAGGAACCAATTCTTTATGGGTTTTCAACCCAACTAAAGAGTCTATGACATGTTAGGTAATCAGTTTTTAGATAATTTTGGAAAATGAAGAAGATTTCATCGTCAATAAGAAAAAAAAAATCCAGTAAATAGGCGAAAATGTATACAATACTATCCAAAAACAAAAATTAAAAATGCATGATTTATTACATTTTTGTGCCTTTGTAGAATGAACTGAGATAAGTATACGATCCAAGTCAGCATCAATGAAAGAGATGATTTCTTTTGGGAGTTAATCATAACATAACATAACACAATTAATTAATTTCTATGTCAAAGTTAGACATACAATGTATATGCGTGTTGATAAATAACAATATAGAAGGTAAATTTTAGCTACTCATAGAACATAAAAGGAAAAAGCCTCAACACTAAACCTATTGTCTAATTCATATTCTGAGAAGACTGCCATAGATGATGAAAATTAAAATCAAAATCAAAATTGGAAGCAAATAGAATAGGATTAAGTTACAACAAAATATATAGGAAGTGATATAAAGACACATATGTTAGGAGTTAAACACACTTAAATATGTATGGTTTTATTGTAACTATCGACCATCCAAAAAGGAAAAATACTTAAATGTGCTAGTAATCCGATGTATAATTCAAAATACAACCAACCTAGTATACAAAATTACATCTATTTTAATTATTGCTAGAAAAATGATTATTTTATCCATTGAAAATAAATCCAAAAATCTAACTTGTATTAATGCAAATTATTTATGGCACATATCTTACACTTGATCACTTGTTATATATATAACTATTTTTTCAAACTGTTAATATAAAATATTTATATAGAAAAATAGTATAAGTGAAAAATTATATTTATCCGTTATTTTAAAGTTTGATAAATCAAATCCTACTCAAAAATGTGCTTTAAACTAAACCATTGAAATTACTTTTGATTAAAAAGAAATTCATGAAATAGATGCATAGAGAAGACGTAGGAAAATTATTTAGAAAGCAGGAATGAAGAATAACATATTAAATAAGAAAGCCACAAATTGAATTTTTTTTGCTGAAATGTATAAAATGAAAAGTCCAAATCTAAGAGGTGTGAAACCTATGAAATGAAAATTTCAGAAGAAATAATACTAATAATAAAACAAAATTTAAAAAATAAAAAACATAAAGCGTGAAACAAATATGGATTGACTTACAAAGCTATAAAAAATTCGCATTAGCTAGAAAACCTACAGGCCATAAAATCTATAAATTGTGCAAAGGAAGTTTTTTTTTTTTTTTTTTTTTTTTTTTTTGCAATCCTTGAAATGTTTACATAAAAAATTCAGACTCTAAGTCATACAAAGATAAACTTATATAGTTCTAAAAATTATATAAACCAAATTTGTAAAATCTGGTAAAAATTCTAAGTTGAACTGTTTTTGAAAATGAAAACACAAAACATTGGAAATTCAAAACCATAGCCCCTAGGCCAATATGCAACTGGTTTGACAAATTTAATTTTAATGAATCAATTATTCAAGCAACTAATAGAGCCATTTTCCCAATCATTACACAGGCTTCAACATTTTCCACGTCTGAGCATACTCAAAACAAAAGTAACAGTTGTCGATAACGGGTAGAATCTCAACTTTACACAAAGTAGCTAAAATTAGCTAACCATTGTCTTACCAGTTTTACTTTAGGACCGAAAATACCAATTGGATGCATGATGATGGATGACAGACGATAAGTGATGCTTCCAGTTCAACGATTTGTGGGGAAGGGGAAGTAATGATAGAAGCTGAAGGCAAACTGATAGGGTGATGGAAGATTAGGGTTTGACAATCAGTAGAGAAACACTGAGATTAATAATAGGAGAGAAACTGGAATAGCTGAGATTGCCACGAAGAATCGCTTTGAGGTGCAAGATAAAAAGTACGACCGTGGAATTCTGAATTCTGATGTGCCGCTGAAATGAAACTTAGTAATAATATAATAGTATGGCAAATTCTATTCAAGCCCAAATAATTCCGTAGTAGCCCCCCGTTTTTATGAAAAAATTCAAGGATCAAACTGTCCTTTTCGATTATATTTTTTTTTTAAACTTTCAGCCTACCTCGCGGAGTCTCTACGTGGTTCGTAAGTAAACCACGTAGGAGCATTGCGTGGTACACTACAAAACCACGTAGGGCCCCTACGTGGTTTTGTAACATACCACGTAGCACTCCTACGTGGTTTCCTTACAAACCACGTAGAGCTCGTACGAGGGAGGGTATTTTCGGTTTTTTTTTTTTTTAATTTCATGGGGGGCTACTCAGCAAAATTGGGGGTATACCGGTTTTTTTATATTTTTGGGGGGCTGCTAAGGAATTAGTTGGGTTCAAATAGAATTTGCCTAATAGTATAGATAAGGTCCGCCAGCTAACATTTATGGCAGTCTTCCTGACAATCAAAATGTATTAGAAAGAAACCATTTTCACGAGTGAAAATTTGAAATCCAGCAATCGGTTTCCAAACACGATTGATGTATCCAGCAATCCAGCACTCAGCTCCATCACAATTTGCCGATTGTGAGCTTCGTTTACTGGCAGTATTTTAAAATTGGGAAAAAACTTTTGATCTAGGTTTAAGATTGAGGAAGAAGGAGAGAAGGGGAAGGCGTGATTTGATCTGTAGGGAAAATTAAAATTTACGTTTTACATTTGTTGTATTTATTGTTTTTCCAGTTCACGCGGATGACCAATTAGAGCCGTTAGATAGTTAGATCTCAGTGGCTCAAATTAACAGTGGTGTGAGGATGTGGATTGCCCTCTGTATATCTTAAAAAAAAAAAAAAAAAAAAAAAAAAAAAAAAAAAAAAAAAAAAAACATCATTTGCATGTTTGTTAGAATTCTGCTGCAAAATAGCTTCTATAAATTTTCGTCGCTATCCTACCTAAATTTACAGCGGAAACCAGCGATGGAAATTTCCCGTCGGCGATTTGATGCAATTTGCAATAGCTTAGCGAGGGATAATAAAAGACGACGGTAATAAATGATAGAAAAAAAAAAGTTGGAAAAACAAAAACTTATCCCTTGTAGATCGCATAGAAATCCATCGTAAATTAACGACGGAAATTTCCCCTTCTAAATTTTTGACGCTAAATCTGTGTTTTCTTGTAGTGAAATTAACTAAATTTATAATAATAATAATATAATTAAGTTAATCGAGCTCTAATAATAATTATAGCACCTATTATTATTCATAGCTATTATAATAAACTAATTAGGTTAATAAAAATTAATAAAGCTAACTAAGTTAATTAAAATTAGCTAAGTTTAAGTTAACTAAAATTTAGATAATATTATAACTAATTTGACAAAGTTTTATAAATAATAATGTTGATGCTGAATTAACTAAATTTCTAAAAAGTAACTAAGTTTATAATAATAATATAATTAAGTTAACTGAGTTTTAAAAATAGTAAGAATAAATTAACTAAGTTAATCAAGTTAATAAAAATTAACTTAGTTTTTAGAAATTAAACAAGTTTATAAAATTAACTTAATTTAAAGTAACCATATTTTATTATTGATTATTATATAACCAAGTTAACAAAGTTTTATATATAAGTGTAAGATTGCTTGAGTATATGTTGTGCTTATATTTATCAAGACTTTGGACTTACGACGAGGGCAAGGTCGAACTTTTAAGGTAATCCTGTAAATTTGCTTATATACTTAGATGGCTTGATTGTTTTTGTTCTTGTTTAAACAATTAATTAATATTGTTTGGACGTTACTTGATAATTTATGTCAAAATCTTATTGTTGTTTATCGAATTTGTTTACAGGTAATTAGCTTTTTCGAAGTGAAGACCATCAGCAACAATGGATATGACTTCAATTGTTATATGTATTATGACATTAGTTAGTATTTGTTGTGTAAACTTTTTTGTGAATGCTTGTAGCATGTGAATGTGCTTATTTTGGTAAACTATTATATAAATGGTTATGAATAATAATTATATGACTTACATGTTGTAACATCCCGAGATTTCGCGACAATTTAAATATTAAATTTAATGTGTTTTTGAACAAAGTTGTTTTAAATATTAAATTTTATGGTTTATGTCGTATATTAATAAGGTATGAACTGAAATTGACTTGTTGAACAATGAACTGTAATAGCTATGTATGATGATGACAGTGTTTGATAATCTATTTAAACTGGAATGTGGAATTTATATTGAGTTAACAATATAAAATGGATTAACTAAATTTGAGATTTATTTTATATTGGTAATTTTAATCAATGGAATATGAATAATATAAATCATTTGATTATGTAACGAATTGTAATGAATTTATATTTGTTGTAAATTGAAATAACTTGCATTGAATGTAATGATAACTAAGTTTGGGTATATATTATTAAAGATAGAGATGTGGACTTTAATATTAAATTATATGAATTAAATTGAGTCAATGAATTTGTAATTAAAAACTTTAAGGATTTAAAGTTTTGAAAAATTTACAGTGAAAACTTAATTGAATGGTTAAGTTTGAAATTCAATCTATTATGTAAATTGTGACTTGTTTTGATTCCAAATAAAGTTGTGATTTGTCTAAATTGATTGATGGTGAAAGCTGGAATTGATATATATATTTAATGAAATTGGTTGTGTAATTTATCATTATAATAAAATTGGAATTTGGTATATAATGAAAAATTAATTTAGCAATTAATGATAATTGATTTATAAATTTATTTGCATTGATTTGAAGAGAGTTTATATAAACCTTTGAATTTAATTTAAAGGTGAATAAACGAAAATTTAAAATGCGTATAAATTTACATGTATAATTTAATTAAATAATCAATGCATAGTGTGTATATATATATATATGTATGAATTAATGTGTATTTTACATTGTGTCGTAATATATATATATATATATATTTGGAAATTATGTTTGTATAAATGGTAAGGTAAATGATAACAATAATCAAGAATGGTAATTAAAGGAATACATTGAATGTTAAATAATTTTAAAAGTAACGATTGCAATAGATTAGTTGACTAGTGTGGGAAACCAGTTGCTATTTAATTCATAGGTGATAAATTGGAAATAAGTTACAATTAGTACAAAAAAATTATTGTCATATTTCCACGCGTGTATGTAGCATACTTTGTATATACGTGTGAAACCAAACAAATGGATATAAAGGCGACAAGTGAAGATCGAAAGGCAACAGGTGAATAGAAATTTATGCATGCATGTATGTACGTGTTAAAAGAAATTTATTATCATAATGTTTTCTTCCCTTAATTTTGCTGAGCATTTCATGATATATATATATATATATATATATATATATATATATATATATATATATAAAATGAAAGATGACAATGACATTAATGTTTCCTGCACATGAAAAAAAAAACAAATAATTGCTCAATTTAAATTGTGGAAAATTGAATTCTAGATCTATAGTATATGAAATTTATTTCTGTAATTAATACAAGTCCTAATTTGACTGTTAGAATTAATTTATTTACGTTAATTAGTGATGAATACAAAAAAGATGGAATGTTTTATTCATTAACTAAACCATTGAAATTCTTTACGTATAAATAATTATAAACTTTAACCTAACCAATCTCTTTAAGAAAAATACATCTTTCTTTCTCACGTACAATGGAAGAGCCGCAACTTCTTCTTATCATAAAAAGAAAGAGGGCTCAAAAAAAAATCAAAGTTGATTGAAAATAAATTCAATCAAAAATCAAGGCGTGAATCCTTATGCTTGGCTTGGTGAGTTCTTCATCTAGAATGGTTTGGCCATGAAAAACGTGCGTGTTTTTTTTCTTTAGCGTGAAGTGTAGAAGAAGAAAGGAGGGAGATAAAGGAGTGATGAGGTGGCAATTATTTTAGTGGTGAGAAATTTGTTTAGTTTATTTTATATAATTTAAATTCCAATGTTTAAACGTTCATAACTTTCTGCTACGAGGTTAGTATTGGACGAAATAAATTGCATTGGGATTGTATCAACGAGCTCTTCGTGATGGCACTGATTTAAACTAATTCTAAAAACATTGATTTTTGGGCTAAATTCGGATTTCAATCTCGTTCAGAACCAAAGGTGAGTGATTAAACCCACTTACGCATGACTAAAGTATTCTAATATGAGTTAAATTAATATCATGTCATGATATGATTGTATGGATTGATGTTTGGCAGTTTAAATTGCATGTTTATATTTATTTGTATCGATAATGTAATTAAATTTGACTGTTAAATATAATTTTACAGTTAAGTTAAAAATTCGACATTTAATTTCTTTTTAAAACCTGACATTTGAAATTTTGAAAATTTATATGATATTGGACTGTTTGTATGTGTTGATGTGATGAGTGGCATGAATTTGATATGTTTGACCTATTGATGTTAGTTGTGTGAATCTACATTTTATGCATATATGACCATTGTTTGTGTTGATTAATCCCAGTCATTACCCCAAATGTTACGGGTATCGAATAAACCCGGGATTAATCATTAAAATGAATTAAGAACGTAGGTTGAAATGATAGATACCTGTGACCCTGGTTTGGATTGGAATGATATATATCCTTTCCCAGAATACTAAAATTAAAATTTAAGTAACACTTGGCCATAGGATAGAAAATTATATACGAATACCGGTTGGTTAAATAAATTTTGTTTTAACCATAAATTTTGAAATATTGTTTTAAAGACAATATAAGCGATGTTCTATAATTTATTTTCTTTGAACTTGAACTTTGAATTTTGAAATATAAACAAAAAGAGGAAATAAAGTAGTATTGTAACTGAAGCTAAATAAAGTGGAATATAATGTAAATTGAATTTATTGAAATTGAATGGTTTCACCCACACCTTTGAAATTTATTATGAATCAACATTGATTTGAATTATATATGAATTGTGAACTCGATATTTGTTAAAATTGAAATCATTGAAAATGAGAATTTGATTTGAAATGTAACTATTCGAATTAATTTGATCAAATAGAAATGAATGTAAATTGGAAGTTTAATCGATGGAATTATTGAAAATTGAGTTGGTTGAATTGAAGTAGAAATATGACTTCAAGTTTAATTGCAAAGGTTAGAGAAACGATTCTAATTCCAACTATAGTATTTCAAATCATTTTATAAACTATTTTAATAACAATTATATTTTTTTCTTTATGAACTATTTTACTTTATTACTATTTTATTTTATAAATTATTTTAAATAAATCATTTTATAATTAACTATTTATTTTATAAATTACTCAATGTTTTAACTATATATTTTAATAAATTTAATAAATTCTATTTTAATTACAAGCTATTTATTTTCAAACTATTTCAATTATATATCTAAACTATTTTAAATATACTATTAACTATTTTAATATTCAAATTATTAAAGTTGGAATTGTTTCAAGATTTTAATTGGTTTAAATGGAGATTTTAGTATGAATAATATTCTATCTTGAATGTTGATTGATTTTAATTTGGAAAGCTGATATTTTGATATTAAGTACGAACCCCTTTGAAATGTAAAAGAACCAATCGGTGTGAAAAATGTAAACGTTGGGTTGTTAAAGAGACCGGGATCGGATACTGTCATGCTCTCTACCAATACTGAAAACCACTTTAACAACTGTGTACGCGGTGAAGTTCTAGAAATGGTGGTGGATGGATTTGGAGGCGATTACTGGATTTAAAGAAAGAGAACGATGATGTATAGCCTTGACCTTCGGGTCATAATTGAAATGACTAAAACAGGAGCCATACCCAGATTAATTGATTTAGCTACTCTGAGCAGGCATACTTCTTCGATACCATATATATACTTTGTGATTGATTGGCGCCATTGGTTGATTTTGGGGGTATATCTGGGGTAGGCGGTAGTAGCGGCTATGCGTTACCACCTGCCTGGGTCCGCAATCCGGTAGAATCACTACTGATGGGTATTGCCTTGATGCCTTGTCATATTTATCATGATCGAGCCCCCTACGATTTTGATTTAACGTTGTCGTATCACGGTGCATCCCTATCCGCCGACATACTGGTGTGTTATATGCAAACTGTACGGCAACGGTATAAACGGTGTAAGGGTAATAATGGTAATCCCGCTTACATTATTTTATTATATTATATTTAATAATAGACATCATTATAATAGCGTATTATATTATATAGTATTAGTTTGACGGATTCTTAAGAGATGGAAATTCCCGTAACATCTCTTAAGTTATTGCACTCATATTATTACATGAAATTTGATTTGACTAATACAAGAACGATTTAGTTCTGATCCGAGTGTTTGTTGCGTTTTCTTTTCCTTTTTTTTTTTTTTTTTTTTTTTTTTTTTTTGCAATACGCTCGGGTCAGACCGAATTGCAGTTAGGGAAGTTTCACTTGCTTTGAAGATACCATTATGAAGATGAAGATTAACAGACATATTATTATTATTCCGCTGCAAATGCATTGATATGTTGTATGTTAATTTACTCTGATTTTAACAGCTTCATGAACTGTTATTTATTTATTATTTTTTCCTTCCATTGTGAGATTCTGTATTTGTTTTCTTCTTTTTCATATTTTAATCCCAGTATGTATCCGTATTTTTGATCTGTTTATGTCGACATTAAGGATCGTTGTCAATTTGAATGGTCAAAAATCACGGATGTTACACATGTTCTTAATTATTTGAGTATGATTGGTTGATTCTTGGTTTGAATATGATAGTTATACGATTTTTGCTGATTTTGATATGATATCACATTAGTGGATGTTGGAAATAATATAAGCCATTAACAATATATGGTAGCATTTAAAATATGCTACAAAACAATCAATACAATTTAGTAGCGTTTTAGAAACGCTACAGAAACAGGTGTAAATATTCCATTTGAATTTATAGTGACATAATTTAAATGTAACGAAAAGCTATGGTATCCGTTAAAAAATGCAGTTATATGAAACATTTGGTAGCATTTATTAAAACGCAACAAAAAAAAAAAAAAAACAGACTTTTAGTTGCGTGACCTGTAGAAGCGTTCTTTAAAACGTTCCCAAAAGCTTTATTAGCGTTTTTTAAACACTACTAAAGATCCTCTTTGGTGTAGTGTAAGTGTTGCAAATACATTTCTTGCCTCAAAATGAAAAGGCGGTCTGTATGTTGCAGCGTATAGCTACTACCAGATCCTCAAAGAAAATATTTATACAAAAAATATCACTTTTTTTTAATTCACCTATCATGAGAAAATGTCCAAGCTAAATACAACACTTCTGTAACGTGACAACAAAGATTAATATAATTTAGATTTAAGCGAGTATTATTATTATTATTATCATTATCATTATTATTATTATGTCACATAAAAGTTAAAATCTGATTATTTGTATTTGATTAGGATTTACATCGGTTTTACCAGTTAAATGGATATGTCAAGAAATATTATCCTATTGCGTTACTGAACCCACACCAATGCAATTGGAGAATCATAGTTCGAGTAATAAACAAAGGCAATATGAGATCTTACAAAATATTAGGGGGGAACGATGGGTGTTTAGCATAGAACTCAGGGATGAAGAGGTAACTTTTTTTTTAGCTTTATCCACTCAATTGTATTTTCTCCAATACTATTATTAAAATGTAATTAATAGAAATTTTTACTTTTTTCTTAAAAAAATAACAGGGTGCCCAAGTCTAAGCAACGATGTTTAACAAAGCTGCAAACAAGTTTTATCCTATATTTGAATGTAAAGATTTATTACATTTCAAAAGGAACTCTTGGACAGGCAAATAAAGATTTCAACACCATAAAAAAATGTTTATGAGATTATTTTAAATGAGTACTCATCAGTCGAAATGATCGATGACGCGAGCTCCTCTATACCGAAGGTTATATATAATTTTGCAAAGATTAATCAGCTCCAAAAGTACCTTCCAAAAAAGCAAGTAGTAGGTAATGCATCTACATTATTAATTCTTAAAATCTTATTGTGTATTTTCTTATCATGAGTGTCTTTCAGATATAGTCGGGCTTGTTCAAAGTGTCTCATCAATTTAAAATTTTCGAAGACAAAACAGTGAGACCCTTCTAAAACGGGATGTAATTATTGCAGATGATTCGTAAGTAAGTATATTAAACTTTTTAGTTTTTTTTTTTCAAAATTGAAATATTAATGATTAGATTTAAATTGCAGAACCAAAACTGTGAATGTAACATTTTGAGGAGAGCTTGCTGTGGGAGCAGGTTCTAAATTGGATGAAATTTTTGATGAAGCTCGTATAGTAGCTATTAAATATGCAAAAGTTGGAGATTTTGGAGGTAAAAATGTTTAATATTTTTAAATTTTATGATGCCACCATTATTTAATATTATTTGATCCATCAATTTTAATATTATTTGATGTTATCATAGGTTAACTTTATCAACATTGGTAAAACAATGTAGCCATAAATCCGGACATTTAGAAGTTAAAAATCTCAGATGTTGATACAATCAAGACGGCAAAAATGTGAAAATATCCCTTACTACTTATGATAAAGTCATGTTTTTCGAATAACAAGCAATTCGACATTGGGTAAGGACAATGTTAGTCCTCCTTTTTTCAAATTATATTGCAAACTAATAATTTCATATATGTTGATTGTTATTTTTCAATATGCAGTGTGTATTCTTCAGCGTACTCGCGTACATAACGTACGTTAAAAGTCAAAAACTATGGAACGAGGCTTATAAAAAGTGCAACAAAAAGGGTATAGAAGCTACCAAATCTAACTATTGGTGCGAAGCATGCCAACATAGTGAAAGAACTTATGTTTAGAGGTACACACACACACACACATACACACACACACACACACATATATATATGTATAATTAACTATTATACCAAGTGTTAATATATGCAATAATATGCTTTTATAATGCAGATATATAATAGTAATGAAAATTAAAAATACAACTGACGAAGCATGGATTACCGCTTTTAACAAAATAGTAGATGAAATTATGGGTTGCAATGCTGATGATCTTTGCAAAATTAAGAATGAAAAAGCCGAGGATATATATGAACAAAATCTGAAGGAATTGCTATGGATACCTCGTCTTTTCAAGTTTGGCGTTGCTCAAATTAACTACATGAACGAGAAAAAACAAAAGATCACTGCTATGTCACAGTCGATTGTTGATTATTCGGCCAAATCAAATTTTTTGTTGGAAGAAATATCAAAAATGACAGATTCTTCAGTTTAATTATTTATTTATTTCTGCAATGTTACTTTAGTTATCTCAGAATTTTAGTTTTTGAAATTAACAATGCTACTTTTAACTATTTATTTTAATAATATACTTCGTTGATATGTGCAAATAAATAGTTAAAAGTAATATTGTTAATTTCAAAAACTAAAATTCTGAGATAACTAAACTAACATTGCAGAAATAAATAAATAATTAAATTGAAGAATTTGTCATTTTTGATATTTCTTTCAGCATAAAAAATTTGATTTGGCCGAATAATCAACAATCGACTGTGACACAGCGGTGATCTTTTGCTTTTTCTTGTTCATATAATTAATTTGAGCAACGCCAAGCTTGAAAAGACAAGGTATCCATAGCAATTCCTTCAGATTTTGTTCATATATATCCTCGCCTTCTTCATTCTTAATTTTGCAAAGATCATCAGCACTGTAACATATAATTTCTTCTGCTATTTCGATAAAAGTGGTAATCCATGCTTTTGCAGTTGTATCATTAATTTTCGTTACCATTATATATATGTGTGTGTACCTCTAAACATAAGTTCTTTCACTATGTTGGCATGCTTCGCACCAATAGCTAGATTTGGTAGCTTCTATATCCTTTTTGTTGCACTTTTTACAAGCCTCGTTCCATAGTTTTTGACTTTTAATGTACGTTATGTACGCGAGTACGCTGAAGAATACACACTGCATATTGAAAAATAACAATCAACATATATGAAATTATTAGTTTGCAATATAATTTGAAAAAAGGAGGACTAACATTGTCCTTACCCAATGTCGAATTGCTTGTTATATGAGAAAGCATGACTTTATCATAAGTAGTAGGGGGCATTTTCATATTTTTGCCCTCTTGATTGTACCAACATCTGATATTTTTAACTTCTAGAATGTCTGAATCTATGGCTAAATTAGTTTTACTCAATATTGATTAAGACAAACCTAAGATAATGTCAAATAATATTAAAAAATGATGGATCAAATAATATTAAAAAAATGGTGGCATGATAAAATTAAAAAATATTAAACATTTTTACGGTCAAATTCTCCAACTTTTGCATATTTAATAACTACTATAGGAGCATCATCAACAATTTCTACCAATTCAAAACCTACTTCCGTAGCAAGCTCTCCCCAAAATGTCACATTCGCACTTTTGGTTCTACCATTTAAATCTAACAATTAATATTTCAATTTTGAAAAAATAAAAAATTTAATATGTTTACTTACGAATCATTTGCAATGATTACATCCCGTTTTAGAAGGGTCTCACTGTTCAATCTTCGAATTTTTTTAATTGGTGAGACACTTTGAACAAGCTCGACTATACCTGAAAGGCACTTATGACAAAAAACACACAATAAGATTTTAAAAATAAATAATGTAAATGCATTACCTACTACTTCCTTTTTTGGAAGGTACTTTTGGAGTTTGTTAATCTTTACAAAATTATATATAACCTTCGGTATAGAGGAGCTCGCGTCATCCACCATTTCGACCGATGAGTATTCATTTAAAATAATCTCATAATCATTTTTTATGATGCTGAAATCTTTATTTGCCGGTCTAAGAGTTCCTTTTGAAATGTAATAAATCTTTTCACACTGAAATATTGAATAATACTTGTTTGCATCTTTGTTCAACATCGTTGTTTGTACTTGGGCACCCTTTTTTTTTTAAAGCAAGTATTGTAATTACATTTTAATAATAGTAATGCAAAAGAAAATACAAGTAAAATGATTAAATTAAAAAAAAGTTTTTACATCTTCATCGGTGAGTTCTACACTGAACACGCATCCTTCTCCTCTAATATTTTTGTTAGATCTCAAATTGTCTTTGTTTGTTACTCGAACTTTGATCCGCCTACCGCATTGGTATGGATTCAATAATCCAATAGGAGTAATATTTCAGGATATATCCATTTGACTGATAGAGCTGACGTAAATCCTAATTATATACAAATTACCAGATTTTGACTTTTTTGTGAATCGAGAACAAATGAATATATATCATAATCAAATGTTAGTATCAAAAAGAAACTAAAAATATGAACAAGCACGGGTAAATAGTATCACAAATTTCAAAGCAAGTAGTTGTTAATATATTAAGAGAAAGGGTCTAATTCTGATGGTTTTGGGGAAAATAAGCAGCTTGAGTTGTTCTTGTGCAGTATCTTGTCATATATTTGACTTGGTAATGACCGACATTCATAATAAAAGCAGTGTTTATACGTTACTATGTATGCAATGCATGCAACATGAACTTGAGGGAAACAGTTTGTCTTAGATAGATATGAAGACAATATTACAAAAATGTTTGTAATCATGCCTTTAAAAAGAAAGCTGAGTTACGCTGTTCCTATTTAAGCTTGAAGCATTCCATCACCCAGAAGACGTATTTTTCCCTTTTAACAAAAATACATTACACTGTGAAGTTCATGCGGGTACTTGCGGGTACTTACAGTAACAAGTATTTGACGTAGAATATAAACAATAAAATGTTTGATTTTATATTAAAGAAATATAACTTATTAAATGTTTATGCACGCATGCTAAATCTTACTGCATACACGATAATAACAAATAGTAAAAATGAACAAATCTATTTATATACACGCATATATGTATATTTATATACGTATGTTGATGAACCCAACCGAATGACCGATAATTTGATCAAGTAACGGAAACATTGAATTTTTAAAAATAATGTTTTCTTAGCTGTTACATGCTTGGATCTAATAATGCATATTATGTATGTATGTTTATTTACTGGAAAAGCAAAAGAGCACAACCACAGAGGTGTGCCATTGTGTAAACAAGTGTAAAAATAGCCAAGTGTGAGTAAGCTGTGAATATAAAACGTTTACATAAACTCATGCTTTGTTTGTTTTAACATTTGAATCTTTAATATTTGACGCTGGCTATTAAATTCATGAAAAGTTGTTTGATTGCATGCCGGTAAAAGAATCGCTTTATTAAAACAAATTTCTATATATGACAAAGTTTCCCCTCATTGTAAGTTTTAATTATCTTGCAAGTACATCAAGATGTATACACATGCAGCAATCTTGTAAAGTAAATAAAATATATAGTTTATTTGCAATACAAATAAATTAAAGCAAATCAACTAAAACAATAATTTGTAACAATCTCATATGGTTCTAATGTTACTAAGCACACTGGCTGTAACACGGAAAATGATATTTTTAATACCTTGTTTCAGAATGTCAGCAAAAATAATAGTAGCAGCAAATAAGAATACATGTTTCAAAATTAACGATAAAATACAAATTATTAAATGTATAAGAAGATGAACAACTTCTTCAAACATAGTTAAAATCTTTGTTGAAGCATGCTATAATTAAAATAAATAAAAAATAACTCCGAAAGAAAACAGTCAATCAAAGTAATCTAGACAGGTTTAGCACAAATTTGAAGAATGTACAATACACCTTATACAATACAATACAAGAGTTATAGGGAAAATAATGACAAAGAAATAAAAAAAACCTATCAACATCTCCTTCAGTGGGGGTACACGTGCACAGTTGCATCTTAAAATTTTCATTGTGCGAATAATGTCCATAAATTTGCATTATTCATGACAAATATGCATTATTATTTTTTGCTCCTTAGCTTGTTTTGACGAAAATAATGAGAAATTTGATCACCAAAAAAACTGCAGTTTTCTAACTAACAAATTTTCCTCAGCCATTATTCTTGGGCCTAATGCTAAATAAGTGGTGATTACTGCATACAGTAATGGTTAGAGATTGACCTTGCTATCTCAAAAGCAGTTGATTCTATGTAAGAGCAACAATAATATATATCATACGTCATTTACAACATGGGATTGTTCTAAATAGTAAGTATATTTAATGGATGTTAAAGTATAATGATATCTAATTCGTAAAGAAAAACAATGTAAACAGTTTACCTAAATTCAGAAGTTTTTGCAAAGCAGTTGAAAGAATGAAAGGAAGGAGAGAACTTCTATGCGGTTAATGAAAAAAAATGAGTATTATGAGATCCTTTATAGATATATTCATATGAAATAGGAAGACTCGGTATTCAAGGAAAAAAATATCAATGCTTGCTTGAATTGAAATACTGAGGGAAAAAAGGAGTTGGCCCGGTATTCAAGAATCAACTTACTGAATGAAGTTTTTTTTTTTTTTTTTTTTTTTTTTTTTTTTTTCAGAAAAAAAAAAAAAGCCCGTTTAACTGAAGTTATTTGCTGTAGTTTTTTTATACCCTGTAATGGGCTTCAAGTAAGGAAGTCACGATTTGCTTTATGTTGAATATATCATGTGTATGCACATTAAGGTTAAATTTTTTATTTTTTTGGTTAATCTGTATAGAAGAGATAGCACACCATATTGAAGACCCGATTGTTCACCGGGTTGCAGTTCAAGTTCTTCTCATGGCTACAATCGAAGAAGGTTGTCTTTGATAATCGGTGGTTCAAGCAACTACCAGATCATTTGTAATGATGGATAAATAATGTATTGTGCTACCAAGTTCAAATACCGGAATGTGAGTTTCAATTGACTTCAGCTGATCAAAAGAACACTGTGTGTGTACAAGGGTGAAGTTCGCTTAAGGCTACTGAATATAAGGAGACGGTCTCCTGCTTAGTGATGAACACTCAATGATAGTTTTCGAGCAAGATGTACTTGGTTTTACCTCTGGTGCACAAACAAATATGAGACCGAAAGGTGATAGTCATCGAATACAGATTGTATACTATATAGCTACTAAAATTACTGCAAATGAAAATGTCATATCTCACTATTTAAATGTGTCAAGAAAAAGACAATCCACCAAAATGGAAAGAGACATTCCAAAATGAATTGCAGTCTCTAGCAAGAAGAGAAATCTCCGGACTTATGTGAGCACTCAATTATTAAAATAAAGACTGTCAAACATGTTGGTTGCCGATGGGTACTCACATCCAAGTATAATGAAAAGTGTGAGATTGTTTACCATAAAACTGAACTCGTTGCGATAGGT
Organism: Allium sativum; assembly: GCA_030737875.1. NCBI lineage: Eukaryota > Viridiplantae > Streptophyta > Magnoliopsida > Asparagales > Amaryllidaceae > Allium > Allium sativum. Next base: position 1,023,745,871 of record CM060920.1, read on the forward strand.
CTCACAGATACCCAAGGTTTATTTTGATGAGACATTGAGACGTGCATCTATTATGGATGCAATTATAATTCAATGCCCAATAAGAATACTGGTATCAAAAGGACTGGAAATGCATCCAACAGACATTAATTGTGTATCTATATGGAGATTTACTCAAATTCATATGAAAGTCCCTGAAAGATTTAAGATAACAAAAGGAAAACCACATACCATGTATTTAATAAATTTCAAAGATCATCCTAGGAGCTAAAATAATCTAAATGAACGCTGTATAATTGTTTAAGCAAGTAATGGATCAAAGAATGTATTAATGACTCTGTATGTCCATGTTTGTTCATCAAGAAAACTGAAACCAAATACACTATTATCAAAATATAAATTTATCCAAAAAAATTCAAAAAAAGATTGAAATAAGTCGTTGGGTGTTTACAGCAAAAATTTGAAATGAAAGACCATGGAAAGATAGTATTCCCTTGGTCTGCAGATCGAACACAGCTGCACTCTTATCATTATCCATCAACAAGGCATAGAGAGAAAAATATCGAAAGCATTTTAACATGGTTAAAAATCATCAGTTGAGTTCACCTGTGGTTGTACGGTAACCTGCATTCACATAATTGGTATACTCTTTCATGGGTAGCAGGCTAGCACAATATACAAAACCTGATATTGTTTTTTGCTTTTAATTTATTAGCCAGATTTAATTATGAACCAAACAAAAGACACTGAAACAAAGTTAATAATGTGTTATGTTATATTCATGGTACAACAAAAAAAGTTTATTCTATTAAAAATAGTCGAACCATCACTTTGTACTCGAAGGCTTTGCCAAAGCTGGTTCACAAATAGGACACGATATGTATTCGTGTCAAAATGAAACAATACATTGATAACAATTTATTGAAATATGGGTAAAACAAAATTTTCAGGAAATCGCGGTTAAGCAGTAATTAGCAACCTTGATGTAGGAATGGTAATATGAAGACGATGCTGGAAAACCTACGTCTTTCTCAGAAGCAGCAGTAGATAATATAGATTACACACCATATTGAAGAGATAGCACACTGTATTGAAGAAACAGCGAGAAAAGAAAAGTGGAAAAAAATGCCCCCATGTTTGATCCTAATATGTAATATAAACAAGAGCGTGAGAAATCAAACACTCCATCAACTCCTTATAAAAGATCCACAAAGGAACCAACAAAGTTAAATGAATGCACGATACTGTAGTCTCACAGACTATCCATTGTAGCCGTATTGAAGTCAAAATTGAATTGCGTGGGTATTCAGAGATTTATGAATAGATTTCCAGCGTATTGGTCTTTCTATCATAATAATAACATGGGCTGTAAAGGAAGAATGTTGATCATCGTTGATGCCAATGCCTGGACAGTTAGTATTTCAGATAAAATCCCTTGACGAGTTACTGCTGATTCATTTAATGTTGGGGGATTTCAATGTACAACAACTTGTATTTATGCCAGCAATTCTGGAACGAATTAATTCTCAACTCAAATGCCATTCATAAGCCATGAATTACTTGCTGGGATTTTAACAGTGCCTTTGAACTCAAAAGAAAAAGGATGTTGAAAATAAACTTGATTTTCAAGAAAATATTAATTATGCAATAAAGTTAATTATTGTATTAAGGGAAGGTTAAAATATATTGTAAGAAATTTTAGATTTATCAAATGGAGAATTCTAGAATTGATTTGTTGAGTAAAGTAGAAATTAGAGAATAAAAGAAAACTCTAGAATAAGAAGGCTCTAGATAATTGGCTATGTTATAAAAGGATTGTACTCTCTCATTTGTAATGAAGTTGAATGAAAAAAATAAAGCAATAAAAATGTAGTCATTCAATTATTCTATATTTTATCTCTTTCCTCCTCTCTGTATTTAAATTTCAACAAAGGAAGGACTGCCTATTTCTTTTCCTTATCTTACTAATTTTAATAATTGTAATTTGTAGTGTGGTGCTTTTCATTAAATATTTAACTGCTTTATGTTGAATATATCATGTGTATGTAGCCTTCCTTCCTTCCTTCGTGGTGTTATCAGATGACCAAAGCATGTGGATTGTATAAAATGTAAAGAAAATAAAATCATTTACTGTACCAAAGCATGCTGAGATTTTAAACATCATTAATTGATAATTTAGCTTTAAAAACTTGTGATTGTTGTAAAGAAATTACATGGAGATTTAATATCATATATAAAGGGCGTGTTATTAACATATTAAGTACTGTCAAGGGGTTGTTAAGGGGAGTACCAATAAAGAAAGTAGCCCTTTAACAAATAAAGTAGTTTTACTTTGTTACCTATTTAGTCTTAATTTCACTCTTCTGTTCGTTAATTTAATTTTTAATGGTTAATCAACACAATTAGTTGTGGAGAAATCAAACCCTAACCAAAAAACATGAACGACAAATATAAGCATTTTCGGAGGAATAAGATCGAACTTTTTTTTTTGGTCGATATAAATATGCTGAATTTTATGATTACGAAGGCAATGTACCGAAATGATTATTAATTTTTGATAGATCATTGTCGAATACATATATAATTGATTGTATTCTGTAACGACCCACAAATCCTTAATATCTGAGTTGACTAAATACACCACACGTCCAACCCAAATTGCACAGAAATACGAATCATTATTAGAAAGAAGTTAGAGGATGAGAAATAGAAGGAAAGAAATATTAGAATAGAAGAAGAATACACAACATCAGGGTAAAACATGAACCTCACAGCGGAATGAATAAAATATAATATATCATATACTTTTGTAATACAAAATTTCTGTATACATGTACATTCAGAATCAGAGTTCAACACTTACAATACAGCGGAAAATAACACTAGATAACTAACGCTGAAGCCTCCTGCTCCAAGCTCCTCCAATGTTATCTGTAAACACCTGAACTACTTGACTGCCCGTACAAATTTGGGCACCCAAGAGTTTAGGGAAACAAAACAAAATAAACTCTGGGTCAGTCATGGGACTGGTGTGAGTAAACTCTGACCACTTGTTTAACTTTCAAAACCCTTTTCGAAAGAAAAGATAATAGTAAGACCAGCCCACACATAATCATGGATGGTTTTTACCTTACTATAACCCAAAACACTTTGATACGAAAATCCAGTGATATTATATTAATGTCTACATCAAATAAATACAATTTAGCGGAACGCTTGCATCTCACGCTCCACATACATAATATAAAATCAAAAACCGCATGGCGCTTATTGGAGATTGGATTTCCAACATGACAAGGTATGGAACCACCTTCCGCTAGTGTATCTCTAGAGAGGAATACACTGGGTTCAACAAGAACATCTTGTAACTCGGCCCACACATGACCGACCACTCATTTCGCTTGAGTGTATCGAATGTATATCACCAACGGTTGGGATCAGCAACCGTCTCCCGACTGGGACAACATCGAATAGAATAAGAAATTAAATGAACCTCTAGATAGGTGATTATACATCCTAATGGGTGCGACCCACATAGCCATGCTGCCTGCCCGATTTTTGTCCTTTCCCGGTTGATGAGGCCTGAGGCTACGAATACTTACCATTCATTGATAGCACAATCACTTTGAATGCCACATAGTCAGATCCGTTAATCACTAGTTGAGTTTGCACGAATATTCTGGATGTTATGCTAAGGGAATAAATCCGTTGCAACCATATATATTTATACAGACCAACCCATTTGATCATTGGAAATACTCTGTCAGACATTCGTCCATTTACGTTCGTTCTGGGATTGAACGAAACCGAAGGCACTATTTCTATTTAATAGAAAAGCCCTTGCACTTTACTCCGTCTTCAATATATTCAGCATACTTGGTTCACAACGCTTATGCCGATACGGAGTGGTTCTTCGGATAATAATCCAACCGGTCTCTCCATATTGACAACGATGGTCAAAACTTCGATAGTCTGTGATTTAACTATCGAATAAAAACAAGTGTTCATCCAAACATATCAAACAAATCACTGGGCTCTTTAATTAATATTTCATTAATTAAATCTCTTCTCCATTTCCTTATCAATATTTGTTATCCAAATATTTTCAATAATCATCTTGCCTCTTATGCCATTTGGAAAACGTTTCCAAATATTAACTTCTTTTATTTTCTATATATTAGAAAATATCTCTATTTGCAACTGGAAACAATTCCAATCACTTATCTCTATCCCGACTATTTTAATTATACTCAGGAAATATTTACTTGTTATATTTCCAAAATTCCATCACTTGGGTTTAAAACGAATGTTGTGTAAACATCGTTACAACAACCCAAAATATTTTATTCAACTAACTCTTTTTCAAACACTTCTCTTCGAGACTGGATCTTGCTATTTATCCATTAAAAATGAAATCAATCAAGTTGGGGTAAAATTACCTCTCAGACCTTAACTGAAACATCCTCAACTTCAAAACGGCAAAACCACTTACCTCGAATAAACACACTATACAATCCAATTGTTCATTTTTAAAACATGTATAAAGTTCGCTTTCTATTTCTAATTTATAGATTTCCCTTTTTGTTTACATTATTCGATTTTTGATTTCGTTTCCTTATCGAATTCTATATATATCGATATATAGATTTCTAATTGTCAAATTTCTTAAAAATATTCTAACTCCTTAAATTCCCGGAAAAATTCGCCATAACCTCCCCTACACCGGGAGCATTGGGAAATTTCAAATAGCTTTCCCGGTCCTTCTTATTTCAAAAAGAAAAAGCCAAGCGGCTAGCCGATACGGCGCATAAAACCCATATATGAATTAAACATGTACCTTATTGTCGAGCACACTAATTATATACCTTCATCACTTTATCCCATAACTGTCTCCGGTATACCTATACCTGTACATTTCATTTCAACTTCATACACTCGTTTTGACTCCACTCGTTAAATTAACTCGTTAACTATCTCTTTGTCCATTTCGCTTGCATATTTGAATATAACACGTTTCAAATATATTTCAACTTGCTTATCAACTAATTGAATTCAAATTTCAATTTAAGTTCTATATTCGAATATGTATTTACAATTTCCAAATTCACTTTTCAAAGTTTGACTTCAATTCAACACTCGATTAACTAATTCTTCTTTGACTTAGTTAATTCTATTCAATAGTCAAAAATATGATTATTGTTTCAAAAATCACTTTTCTTACTTCACTTGAGTTCACCTTTATGTTCTAACTCAAGACCAGGTTTTTAAATGGAAAATTCGGATTTTTATTTGCTTAAAAATCCCTATATTTATTATATAAAATCCATTATGGTTTTAATGGTTTCTGGCGCTGCACTTTTAAAAATTTGATTTTTGACATAACTCAAAATCTATTCGACGAAATCCAGATTTTTCTCTTCCATTAGAAACTATTATTCAACCGGTCCTGACGATTCTTGTTTCAAAGAATTCCGACTTCAATTGAGTTCTATATATTAAATTGAAGTTCGAATTGCCAATTTACGAACTGCTGCGCTGCGGCGAGTTCGTTTTAATTATATTTATAAATATAAACGTTTTAACTTCGTTTATAATAACTTCAACTCCATCCTGATATATTTCTAATATAAAATCCATTACAACATAACATTTCTGATCTATTTCACTTCCATTTGAAATTCTATATTCGAATTCCATTTCACTTCTATTTGAATTCTATATTCAAAATTTCATTTCACTTCTATTTGAATTCTATATTCAAAATTTCATTTCACTTCTGTTGAATTCTATTATTCACATTCCTTTTAAATCTCCATTTGAATTTCTATTCAAATCTATTTTCCAACTTTATTTTAATTTCTATATTCAAATCAATTCCATTTGAATCTTATATTCAAAATCTATTCAAATGAGATATTTGAATTTCCTTTATTTTTCTATATTCAAATTCTATATTTGAACTCCATTTGATTTACATATTCAAATTCCATAGTTTAAATTCCATTTGAATCCTCTATTCAAATTCCATATTTATTCTATTTGAATTTCATATATTCAAACTCCAATTTAATTCTATTATTCAAATTCTATTTAAATCCTCTTATTCAAAATCTATTTAAAAATTCAAATTCTATTTTTAAATCCCATTTGAATATCCATATTCAAATTCTATATTAAACTTCATTTGAATTCTATTTTCAAATCTCTATATTTTTAAATTTCATTTGAACTTCTTTCTTCAAATCCATTTGAATTCTTTTGAATCCAAATTCTATTTGAATCCCTTTGAATTCAAACTTCTATTTGAATTCCTATTTGAATTCCAATCTATTTTCAAACTTCGTTTGGATTTCTATATTCAAAACTATTTTCAAACTCCATTCAAATTCTATTTTCGAAATTCTATTTCAAATTCTACTTAAATTTTCTATATCAAATTTCCATTCGAAATCTTATATTCAACTTCTTTAAACAAGTCTCGATTTCAATTCCCTTTGAAATCGATATTTCTATATTTTTTTGAAAATAAAATTCCCTTTTCAATTTCACACTTGTATTTTGATTTCTGAACTATCAAGTGATAATTCTTTTCACTTCATTTATAACTTCGTTATAAAAGAACTATTTATAAACTTTGCTTATAAAGGAACTACTTGTTTTATTTTTCAAAACAAGTTTATATTTTTATTCCATTCAAATTTCAAAATTCTATTTAAAAATAGAATTTTCCTCTTTAGTCTCAAATATCCTTTTCACGATATTTTAAATAAATTACCACTTGGCCTAGTGATATTTAAAACAATCAAATCACCCAATTGTCAATCATTTTGTTTTTCACACGTCATATATGAATATATGAAATCAAGCAAACAAACAAACAGATAATATATTTTTGAGGAATCCAGTAGGATTCCCCCAACCTGTTTTCCTGCATCCACAGACGTTAGCACATAAATAATACCCATTCTGCTTCGTGGCAGAATATCGCGGTATAGAAGGTCATCCACTAATCATAGCGTGGGGCGTATAGGGTAGTCATCCGCTATGGTACCACGGGCATCCGCTAATGAAACTGCGGGAATACAACCAATCAATCAACCCAATATATATATAATAGCCTTAAATAACTAATATATATAAAACAAGCAGAAAAATCCAAACAAGCAACGACAATTATTTTTACGAAGTAAAAACAATTATAAATAAAAGGTGAGTGAGATTTACTCACCAGGTTTTCCATTTGTCGAATATCCATTTTAAATCCCATATCTCGCTCTATGAATCATCTCAAATGAAATTTACCTAGCACATACGATTATTCGATTTAATTTAACGATTAAACGGTTACTCATTTAAATTAACTTCTACCAAATAAATAAATAAATTCTGGTGTTTATATTTCATAAAATGTATACCTTAAATCCTGAAGCCAATCTCGGAAAAATCATTGGTTTCACTCTACTTGAACATCCCAAGATTTTACCCATTTCCTACTTCGACTTTTCATCGACCATCTTTCCGACAATCCAGCATTCCTCGACATCACCCACCACCACTGCCACTACATCAAAATACTGCACCTGGTTACCTCTGAAATGCCTTAAAACCCATCAACTATGTTGACCCGACCAACTCCTTCTCCATCTACAGACAACATCCTCTCAGCCTTCGAAAATGCCGAGATCAACAACATCGATCCTCTGAAATCGTGATACCTGAATACGTCGACATCCCCTCCTGCGAGCACAGTTCAACCCACGGCAACCTCTCATCAACCTCGAGCACCCATTATAGACATCGCGACCCCCTTCTGGCCACCCACGTGACGAATCCGAACCCCTAAATCCCCAAATCATCGTCGCCTTTTCTACCGCTGATCGAAACCTCTGCAAAATCACATCCCACAACTTCGAGCGCCTTCAATTTAGTGTCGAGCTTCAGATTTCGAGCTTCAGATGGCTCATGGTTCCATCTCGGTTTCATCAGTGCGATCCCTTTTTTTATATATATATACGGTGGAACTGATTTTTAATTGGAAAAATGAGGAGGAAAGGCTCGAATTGGTTTTGGGGTTCAGAATGAAAATAACGATGGCCGATGGTGATATATATTTACACACGAATAGGAGACAATTGGTACGAGGCCATTGATTTCTTTGTTCAGCTTTGCGTTGAAGGTTAGGGACAAAAATTGGTGCTCGAGAAGAATAATAGGTCTGCTGAATGAAATAGAGGTCGGCTGATGTAATATAGGGTGGCGCCATTAAAACTTGTCTTCCTTGATTGTGAATGAACGAACAAAATGTACAAGAAAATTTCAGAAGGTATGTCTGCGTTAAAATGAAATATAGGTCTGCGATGTAAAAATTTAGAGGTCGGCTGAAAAGAATTTGAAAAGATTTTGATGTAATAATATAATATTCCCAAAATATCTTGTGGTCCCTAATTCACAAATTTTGAACTGCTATTCAGTCGTAACGAACGACGTTATAAGATTATTACACTATTCTGAATTAAACTGAACATATTTTGATATTTTAATTTCAATGTATATACTAATATAATATAATATAAATTCAGAACAAACCAAATATTCAAACAGAATTTATACCGGTCCTCTGGATTGTTTTGACTCAGTTTAAATCTCAAATTGAATTATTTCAGTTCTCGTATTTCGATAAATGTATATATATATATATAATCAAAATAAACCAAATTTTGATTATTAAATCGATAAATCCAATATAAAATACCATTTATATTATAAATTCAATATTTAAAACCATACTAAATATTTAAAATAAACTGTTCAAAAATATGGGTCGTTACATTCTTCCCCCCTTAAAATAATTTCGTCCTCGAAATTGCTAAGGTAGTAAAATGGTACAAATCTATTACTTTTCAAAAATTCACTTATGTTGAAACTCAACTCCTCATATTTCAACAAATTCGCTCCAACCAAAACTTTTGGTCTTCACACATTTAATTCGAATGATCTACGATCAATCCATTTATATCCAATCTATATTCCATTAAACCTATTCAAATTGATTATAGTTAATTGATTCACTTCAATCCATTTAACTAGCTTAAGTTAAATTTCAATTCCAGAATTCAAATCCCAGGGTTATCATTTCAAATCCTTTTGAAATCGCTTAAACATGTACATATATTTATAATCTTTTCAAATTCAAAATATTTGAATTTTTCAACTAAACCTGTTTTCTTTCAAACCAATTTCCATCAAAATATCTCTAAGGTAGCAATCCATCACTTAGAAACTCGAAAATGAACACTGATGATGTTGCAATCATCATCAGAATAATTTCCCAGCCACTGAAGTGAGTTCAGTGCTTTATTATTTCAAAATCCATGATTTTCTTTCAAATCCTTTAAAACAAATCTATATTATTTTAATATACTTTGAAAAATATTTTTCAACTTCCCAGGATTAAAATTCCAAATTCTGGTTTGAATTAAATTCTAATTCATTTCATTTGTATATTTAATTCCTATACAAATTCTATTTGGTTATAAATAACCATTTTAAATTTTATAATCTCATTTGATTATAAAATCAACATCCAACACATCCATATAATAAGAATTCTAGTAAATTATTCTTTCTATATCAAAATAGAAATTTTGGGTAAAATTATTTCATTTACCCACTTAAAAACAATATCATGTCGTACTTTCTGTTCAAGTGTTTAGAAATCCCTATCGACTTCGTGGCGTCCCACGATTCGACCAGAATTCATAAACCACTCACAGACTAGCCAACACAATATAAAACAAATTTTATATCAATTAACGAATACGCTCTCTCGTATATACATACACTCAACTCATTCTAGGGTACTACTGACCCTATCTCTAATGAGCACATTCCAATAAGCCTAGGTATTCGCTCAACCTAAGCTCTGATACCAACTGTAACGACCCACAAATCCGTACTATCTGAGTTGACTAAATGCACCACACGTCCAACCCAAATTGCACAGAAATACGAATCATTATTAGAAAGAAGTTAGAGGATGAGAAATAGAAGGAAAGAAATATTAGAATAGAAGAAGAAGAATACACAACATCAGGGTAAAACATGAACCTCACAGCGAAATGAATAAAATATAATATATCATATACTTTTGTAATACAAAATTTCTGTATACATGTACATTCAGAATCAGAGTTCAACACTTACAATACAGCGGAAAATAACACTAGATAACTAACGCTAAAGCCTCCTGCTCCAAGCTCCTCCAATGGTATCTGTAAACACCTGAACTACTTGACTGCCCGTACAAATTTGGGCACCCAAGAGTTTAGGGAAACAAAACAAAATAAACTCTGGGTCAGTCATGGGACTGGTGTGAGTAAACTCCGACCACTTGTTTAACTTTCAAAACCCTTTTCGAAAGAAAAGATAATAGTAAGACCAGCCCACACATAAACATGGATGGTTTTTACCTTACTATAACCCAAAACACTTTGATACGAAAATCCAGTGATATTATATTAATGTCTACATCAAATAAATACAATCTAGCGGAACGCTTGCATCTCACGCTCCACATACATAATATAAAATCAAAAACCGCATGGCGCTTATTGGAGATTGGATTTCCAACATGACAAGGTATGGAACCACCTTCCGCTAGTGTATCTCTAGAGAGGAATACACTGGGTTCAACAAGAACATCTTGTAACCCGGCCCACACATGACCGACCACTCATTTCGCTTGAGTGTATCGAATGTATATCACCAACGGTTGGGATCAGCAACCGTCTCCCGACTAGGACAACATCGAATAAAATAAGAAATTAAATGAACCTCTAGATAGGTGATTATACATCCTAATGGGTGCGACCCACATAGCCATGCTGCCTGCCCGATTTTTGTCCTTTCCCGGTTGATGAGGCCTGAGGCTACGAATACTTACCATTCATTGATAGCACAATCACTTTGAATGCCACATAGTCAGATCCGTTAATCACTAGTTGAGTTTGCACGAATATTCTGGATGTTATGCTAAGGGAATAAATCCGTTGCAACCATATATATTTATACAGACCAACCCATTTGATCATTGGAAATACTCTGTCAGACATTCGTCCATTTACGTTCGCTCTGGGATTGAACGAAACCGAAGGCACTATTTCTATTTAATAGAAAAGCCCTTGCACTTTACTCCGTCTTCAATATATTCAGCATACTTGGTTCGCAACGCTTATGCCGATACGGAGTGGTTCTTCGGATAATAATCCAACCGGTCTCTCCATATTGACAACGATGGTCAAAACTTCGATAGTCTGTGATTTAACTATCGAATAAAAACAAGTGTTCATCCAAACATATCAAACAAATCACTGGGCTCTTTATTTAATATTTCATTAATTAAATCTCTTCTCCATTTCCTTATCAATATTTGTTATCCAAATATTTTCAATAATCATCTTGCCTCTTATGCCATTTGGAAAACGTTTCCAAATATTAACTTCTTTTATTTTCTATATATTAGAAAATATCTCTATTTGCAACTGGAAACAATTCCAATCACTTATCTCTATCCCGACTATTTTAATTATACTCAGGAAATATTTACTTGTTATATTTCCAAAATTCCATCACTTGGGTTTAAAACGAATGTTGTGTAAACATCGTTACAACAACCCAAAATATTTTATTCAACTAACTCTTTTTCAAACACTTCTCTTCGAGACTGGATCTTGCTATTTATCCATTAAAAATGAAATCAATCAAGTTGGGGTAAAATTACCTCTCAGACCTTAACTGAAACATCCTCAACTTCAAAACGGCAAAACCACTTACCTCGAATAAACACACTATACAATCCAATTGTTCATTTTTAAAACATGTATAAAGTTCGCTTTCTATTTCTAATTTATAGATTTCCCTTTTTGTTTACAATATTCGATTTTCGATTTCGTTTCCTTATCGAATTCTATATATATCGATATATAGATTTCTAATTGTCAAATTTCTTAAAAATATTCTAACTCCTTAAATTCCCGGAAAAATTCGCCATAACCTCCCCTGCACCGGGAGCATTGGGAAATTTCAAATAGCTTTCCCGGTCCTTCTTATTTCAAAAAGAAAAAGAAAAAGCCAAGCGGCTAGCCGATACGGCACATAAAACCCATATATGAATTAAACATGTACCTTATTGTCGAGCACACTAATTATATACCTTCATCACTTTATCCCATAACTGTCTCCGGTATACCTGTACCTGTACATTTCATTTCAACTTCATACACTCGTTTTGACTCCACTCGTTAAATTAACTCGTTAACTATCTCTTTGTCCATTTCGCTTGCATATTTGAATATAACACGTTTCAAATATATTTCAACTTGCTTATCAACTAATTGAATTCAAATTTCAATTTAAGTTCTATATTCGAATATGTATTTACAATTTCCAAATTCACTTTTCAAAGTTTGACTTCAATTCAACACTCGATTAACTAATTCTTCTTTGACTTAGTTAATTCTATTCAATAGTCAAAAATATGATTATTGTTTCAAAAATCACTTTTCTTACTTCACTTGAGTTCACCTTTATATTCTAACTCAAGACCAGGTTTTTAAATGGAAAATTCGGATTTTTATTTGCTTAAAAATCCCTATATTTATTATATAATATCCATTATGGTTTTAATGGTTTCTGGCGCTGCACTTTTAAAAATTTGATTTTTGACATAACTCAAAATCTATTCGACGAAATCCAGATTTTTCTCTTCCATTAGAAACTATTATTCAACCGGTCCTGACGATTCTTGTTTCAAAGAATTCCGACTTCAATTGAGTTCTATATATTAAATTGAAGTTCGAATTGCCAATTTACGAACTGCTGCACTGCGGCGAGTTCGTTTTAATTATATTTATAAATATAAATGTTTTAACTTCGTTTACAATAACTTCAACTCCATCCTGATATATTTCTAATATAAAATCCATTACAACATAACATTTCTAATCTATTTCACTTCCATTTGAAATTCTATATTCGAATTCCATTTCACTTCTATTTGAATTCTATATTCAAAATTTCATTTCACTTCTATTTGAATTCTATATTCAAAATTTCATTTCACTTCTGTTGAATTCTATTATTCACATTCCTTTTAAATCTCCATTTGAATTTCTATTCAAATCTATTTTCCAACTTTATTTTAATTTCTATATTCAAATCAATTCCATTTGAATCTTATATTCAAAATCTATTCAAATGAGATATTTGAATTTCCTTTATTTTTCTATATTCAAATTCTATATTTGAACTCCATTTGATTTACATATTCAAATTCCATAGTTTAAATTCCATTTGAATCCTCTATTCAAATTCCATATTTATTCTATTTGAATTTCATATATTCAAACTCCAATTTAATTCTATTATTCAAATTCTATTTAAATCCTCTTATTCAAAATCTATTTAAAAATTCAAATTCTATTTTTAAATCCCATTTGAATATCCATATTCAAATTCTATATTAAACTTCATTTGAATTCTATTTTCAAATCTCTATATTTTTAAATTTCATTTGAACTTCTTTCTTCAAATCCATTTGAATTCTTTTGAATCCAAATTCTATTTGAATCCCTTTGAATTCAAACTTCTATTTGAATTCCTATTTGAATTCCAATCTATTTTCAAACTTCGTTTGGATTTCTATATTCAAAACTATTTTCAAACTCCATTCAAATTCTATTTTCGAAATTCTATTTCAAATTCTACTTAAATTTTCTATATCAAATTTCCATTCGAAATCTTATATTCAACTTCTTTAAACAAGTCTCGATTTCAATTCCCTTTGAAATCGATATTTCTATATTTTTTTGAAAATAAAATTCCCTTTTCAATTTCACACTTGTATTTTGATTTCTGAACTATCAAGTGATAATTCTTTTCACTTCATTTATAACTTCGTTATAAAAGAACTATTTATAAACTTTGCTTATGAAGGAACTACTTGTTTTATTTTTCAAAACAAGTTTATATTTTTATTCCATTCAAATTTCAAAATTCTATTTAAAAATAGAATTTTCCTCTTTAGTCTCAAATATTCTTTTCACGATATTTTAAATAAATTACCACTTGGCCCAGTGATATTTAAAACAATCAAATCACCCAATTGTCAATCATTTTGTTTTTCACACGTCATATATGAATATATGAAATCAAGCAAACAAACAAACAGATAATATATTTTTGAGGAATCCAGTAGGATTCCCCCAACCTGTTTTCCTGCATCCACAGACGTTAGCACATAAATAATACCCATTCTGCTTCGTGGCAGAATATCGCGGTATAGAAGGTCATCCACTAATCATAGCGTGGGGCGTATAGGGTAGTCATCCGCTATGGTACCACGGGCATCCGCTAATGAGACTGCGGGAATCCAACCAATCAATCAACCCAATATATATATAATAGCCTTAAATAACTAATATATATAAAACAAGCAGAAAAATCCAAACAAGCAACGACAATTATTTTTACGAAGTAAAAACAATTATAAATAAAAGGTGAGTGAGATTTACTCACCAGGTTTTCCATTTGTCGAATATCCATTTTAAATCCCATATCTCGCTCTATGAATCATCTCAAATGAAATTTTCCTAGCACATACGATTATTCGATTTTATTTAACGATTAAACGGTTACTCATTTAAATTAACTTCTACCAAATAAATAAATAAATTCTGGTGTTTATATTTCATAAAATGTATACCTTAAATCCTGAAGCCAATCTCGGAAAAATCATTGGTTTCACTCTACTTGAACATCCCAAGATTTTACCCATTTCCTACTTCGACTTTTCATCGACCATCTTTCCGACAATCCAGCATTCCTCGACATCACCCACCACCACTGCCACTACATCAAAATACTGCACCTGGTTACCTATGAAATGCCTTAAAACCCATCAACTATGTTGACCCGACCAACTCCTTCTCCATCTACAGACAACATCCTCTCAGCCTTCGAAAATGCCGAGATCAACAACACTGATCCTCTGAAATCGTGATACCTGAATACGTCGACATCCCCTCCTGCGAGCACAGTTCAACCCACGGCAACCTCTCATCAACCTCGCGCACCCATTATAGACATCGCGACCCCCTTCTGGCCACCCACGTGACGAATCCGAACCCCTAAATCCCCAAATCATCGTCGCCTTTTTTACCGCTGATCGAAACCTCTGCAAAATCACATCCCACAACTTCGAGCGCCTTCAATTTAGTGTCGAGCTTCAGATTTCGAGCTTCAGATGGCTCATGGTTCCATCGCGGTTTCATCAGTGCGATCCCTTTTTTTTATATATATACGGTGGAACTGATTTTTAATTGGAAAAATGATGAGGAAAGGCTCGAATTGGTTTTGGGGTTCAGAATGAAAATAACGATGGCCGATGGTGATATATATTTACACACGAATAGGAGACAATTGGTACGAGGCCATTGATTTCTTTGTTCAGCTTTGCGTTGAAGGTTAGGGACAAAAATTGGTGCTCGAGAAGAATAATAGGTCTGCTGAATGAAATAGAGGTCGGCTGATGTAATATAGGGTGGCGCCATTAAAACTTGTCTTCCTTGATTGTGAAAGAACGAACAAAATGTACAAGAAAATTTCAGAAGGTATGTCTGCGTTAAAATGAAATATAGGTCTGCGATGTAAAAATTTAGAGGTCGGCTGAAAAGAATTTGAAAAGATTTTGATGTAATAATATAATATTCCTAAAATATCTTGTGGTCCCTAATTCACAAATTTTGAACTGCTATTCAGTCGTAACGAACGACGTTATAAGATTATTACACTATTCTGAATTAAACTGAACATATTTTGATATTTTAATTTCAATGTATATACTAATATAATATAATATAAATTCAGAACAAACCAAATATTCAAACAGAATTTATACCGGTCCTCTGGATTGTTTTGACTCAGTTTAAATCTCAAATTGAATTATTTCAGTTCTCGTATTTCGATAAATGTGTATATATATATATAATCAAAATAAATCATATTTTGATTATTAAATCGATAAATCCAATATAAAATACCATTTATATTATAAATTCAATATTTAAAACCATACTAAATATTTAAAATAAACTGTTCAAAAATATGGGTCGTTACATATTCGGTGCAGTGGTAGCGAACTGCTTATTTTAATTAGGTTTCCCTTATCGAATAAGTTTTTTTAAAATCCGGTTTGAATGGACAATCCATGAATATTGAGTAGTGTGAAATAATATATTTGAGTAGCCCCTTAACAATTTTTTAAAGATTGGAGTGTTTTTTTTAAAGTGATCCCTCCCATTAACAATAGTTGGAGTGTCAATAACAACACCCCATATAAATGTGAATCTGATGTTATAAAAATAACATTTTAAAATTCAAATATAAATCTGTAAGTAATATAAACAAAATTAAAAAGAGCTTCTATACAAAGATATACATCGGGGTAGCAGGGCCGGTCCTGGCCTAGTGCGAGCCGTGCGATCGCACAGGGTCCATTAGGTCAGGGGGCCCAAAAAAAAGTATTACCTTTACTAGTGCTGTTTTTTCTTATCAGAATGCGTGTACTTGATAGTAATTTATCTATGCAAAAGTAGATATGATTGTATGCTTTGTTGACAACAATCAATATATTAAAATGGAGATGTGGTTTGTGTGGACCTCTAGTTGACAGATTGAAAATATGTGTAAAATTTTTATGAATTTGCTGAAACACGCAATTTTCTCAATGGAGATGCACAGTAGAAAAAGCACATTTTCACTTAAGTTCAATTTCAAAAAAAATAAAAATTAAAGGCCCAAAATTTTGGGTCCGCACTAGGCCCATAAATACTCAGGACCGGCCCTGCGGGGCAGTAAACGTGAATTTTGATAATGCTCAAATCTAACATATAAAGTCAACAATGCTTTGCCCACAAAAAACCAAGGCATCAGCTCTCTTTTAAATATGCACTCTCTTTCAAATAGGGTATGACTGTTCACACTCCAATTTACACTTCTGCCCATCAAAACTAATACTACAATAAACATTGTCAATAGCAACGCCTAAATGACGACAAAAAAACACTGGAAATCGCGACGCAACACCAATGTATTAGTGATGGTTGATACTACCTAACAAAATTAAGAAAAAACATCGCGAAAACTATAGGTATTTGGGCCTTTTTTCCGACAAAAAAAGCATCGGAAATCGCAACGCAACACCAACGCACTAGCGATGTTTATACCGCCCAACTAAATTGAGAAAAAATATCGCGAAAACTGTTGGTATCATGACATTTTTCTCGACCAATTATTAGTATCGTAAAAACTAAAGTATAAACTATTTTATCTTTGAAAATATCATCTTGTCGAACAAGCAAATTAATGATTATGCCAACTGTTTTTACAATATTTTAAATATATTTTCAATGAGTTATAAAAGTTAATGATTTTAATGTAATTAATTTAGATGAATAATCCACTACAAAAATAATGGTTGATTTCTTACGTAGAATAGCGACATCATAATGACCCAGTATCAGAGCGGCGTCGCCAAATTTAAGTTCGTCGGCAAATCATAACTAAAGAGTCACTAGGACATCGCTATTTGACTTCACCTTAGTGATGCCTTGAACATTATGCTACTTTCAAATCGCCGTTGCAGGTGCGTTGTAAATTAGTCACGCATCTATGACGCTCTATAAACCTAGAAACGCCATAGCAACCACCTGTCTAATTTTATTTTTTAAATTTTCTTTTGTGATCGCAAAAGGGATAGGGATTTGACTGCACCCTTACGACATCATTGAAAATTGGTAATTCTTAATTCTACTTTAACTGTTATATTAACCGTTCGTACCCTAAAATCCAGCGCTTACAAATAATAATGGGCATTATTATTGACACTCCAAATATTGTTAAGGAGAGACCATTTTTTTTTTCTTTCAAAAATTGTTAACGGAAGTACCAATGAAGAAAGTAGCCTCTTAACAAATAAAGGTAATTTTACGTTATTACCCATTTATCCCCTTAACAAATAAAGGTAATTTTATCTTCACAAATATTGCAAAGGCCCTAGTATTTTTTTTCCAATTCACGTATATCATTTTTTTAACCCTAAAGGATAAGCGTTTACGAAGGAATATGTTTGAACTATTTTTTTTGGTCAACATAAATACACCGAATTTTATAATTACGGAGGCAATGCACTGAAATGATTATTAATTTTTGACATATCACTGTTGAATACAAATATAATTGATTATGTGTTGCATTCGGTACAATGGTGACGAACTACTTATTTTAATTCAGTTTACCTTGTCGAATACGTTTTTTTAATCTAATTTGAAGGGGCAATCCGGGAATATTGAGTAGTCTGAAATAATATGTTTGTGTAGCTCCTTAACAATTTTTCAAAGAGTGGAGTGTTTTTAAAAAGTGGCCCCCATTAACAATAGTTGGAGTGTCAATAACAAGACCTATAATAATCCGCATGCGCATTTTAATAATGATCTGAGCCATCGAATCGAGTAAAATTCAAATCTATTTCGTGTATGCCTGACAGCTATGTGCTGCTCGTCGCTCTCAATTGCACATCACTCCAAAAATCATAAAATTATTCCTAGATTAAAAGACCCTAATTTCCTAGTAAGCAAACGAGAAGAGAAAGACCGTCGCTCTCGATTCATTAGCTTATCCGAAAATTTGAAGCCCTAATTTTCTCCTTCTATCGCAGTGGCATGTACATACAAAACCGCTAGGAAATCAACCAGCGGCAAGACCCCTAGAAAGCAACTCGCAAATCTTCTCCGACCACCGGCTATATGATGAATCCCCATAGATTCAGGCTAGGTATCGTTGTCTTCATGAGATCCGCAAGTATCAGAAAAGCACTGAATTTTTGAAAAGGAAGCAATAAAATCCTCGAAGATTTTGCCTGTAAGTACTTTGATTGCAAATTTTTTTCCTTCTATGTTTTTGTGGTTTTCGGTTCAGATTATGATAGTTTTCCAAACTTGGTTCTGTTTACTTTAATGATTTAATTGCGTTAATTAGGTTTAATTTGAAGGAAAAAGAAGATTTAACATAGTATCTTGTTGCATCAATACACCAATCAGTAGTTTGTTGTGTATTTCTATGGCTGTATTATCTATTGATTTCTTGATTGGATTTAATTTGGACTTTGAATAATGAATACATTCAGATTTAAAGTTTCATAAGTTAATTGATTATTTTGTTGGATACTGTAGATTGCCAGATCTAGTTGAATCTAAATTCTTTTTGGGTTTGCTATCATATGACGGTCCTAGTTTGCTAATTTTCTATAAACTCAAATTTGCATCTTTTAGGCTGCGTTTTTTTGTAAAAAAGTTCTGAATGCAAGTTCCGATTTATAAATCAGAACTTTTTAAGTTGTTTGTTTTTTGTTTGTGTTCTGAATAAAACCATATATTCAGACAAAATAATTCAGAACAATTTTAGTTTTTATTTTTTGTTCTGAATGCTGAATATTAAAATTTGTTCTGAATGTTAAATGCAAACAAACAAGTAATGGATAATTCAGAATTCAGCATTAAGCAATCAGCACTCAGACTTCAGAATTCAGCATATTAAACAAACAGATCCTTAGTTAGACATGTACCATTTTGCATACTGTAATAACCCGCAAATTCTGAGCCAGTTTAAAATTTTTATTTTTGGCAATTTTAGCGAATTTTGAATATTTAAAATAGATTATTTTAAATAATATCGACGAGAAATTTATTTTGAATGGAATTCGACGTATATTTTATGTACGTCGTCGTTTGAATATAAATATTTATATATAATTATAAATAGAATTGAAAATGGCGCGGTAGTTCGATAATTCGATTTCAAACTTCAATTGAATGTATCGGGTGCAAAACAATCCGGATTTTAGTGAAACCAAAAACATTAGGATCTAATTGATTATATCTTTCCAACGAATCCGAAAAATCGAAATTTCATAGCGGGAATCAAAAGTTATGCCCAGTTGAAAATTCAGAATAGTCGCTATGTAAATTATACATGGCCCAAAAAGTCAAATTTTGCATACGGATGAATTTGGACTCGAAACCACTTCCATTGAGTTTAAAATGCCGTTTAGAACTCCGAAAAGTATAAGCTTCGATATATTCCGATATCCGGAATAGTGGCTATGGGCTGGAGTTGTTCGGTTAACAAAACATAGCCCTTAAAAAGTGAAATTTTGCATACGAGCTCAGAATTCGACGAGATAAATTTTTATGGATTCATAATGACAAAATATTGTTATGTTCCAAAGGGCTCGTCGAACGGAGTCAGTATGTGGCCGTGCGAGCTAAAACAGTTCAGGGTAAAGCGAGCAGTCATTTTACAAAGGAACATTATTGATACGACCTCGGAATTCAATTCTACTTTTTTTTCTAGATTCGTATCGTCTAATAATGGTTAAATCCAAGAGAGCTTGATTTTTTGAGTTAGCATGTGAGCGTGCGAGAAGAAAAGGTGCGCCAAAATCGCATCTTTAGAGCTTATCTGAGCATATTTGTGATTTTTAACGGACGGTCAAACGAACTCGGAATTCGACGAAACTTGTTTCGTTGGACTCGTCTTCACGTCTACTATCTCATGTCCGAAATCCGCGGCCATCGGAGATCGCTAGCGTTCGGGCGATACAGGAGAAACTAGCATATAATCACTTTTACTTCCTTTTTCTCTTAATTGTTTCTCACTTTCTCTCTTCCTCTCTTTCTTCAAAAAAAACTCAAAAATGACCACCGCTCCCCAAACCCGCTGCCCCTCCTCCACCGGCGCCACCACCCACCTCCACCGCCGGCCGTCGGCCTCCTCCTCCTCCCCTCCTCCTCCTCTTCCTCCTCCTCCTTTCTCTCTTCCAATTTCAAATCCCTAAACCCCCAAATCATCATCACCACCACCACGGACCCCACCACCACCGCCACCACCCCTTAGCAACCTCCCCCACGTCCATCAGGCCCGCGCCCCCCCTCCAGCCCCCTCAATTCCGGCCGTGGGCCCCGCTACACCCAAAAACCCATTTTCACCAAAATCGCCCGTTTTGCAAATAAGTCTCTGACCGTATTTCGCGAATAACTCCCAAACCGTGCGTTTTTAGCCAAAGTTCCTCAAGATCAAAGTTGTAGAGCACGAAATTCTCTTCGATTTGGTATATGATAAGTCCTATTTTGCATTGCGGAGTTGTCGGGAAAACGCGTCCGAAGTCTGCTGATCAAACACTGTCAAAATGCTGTCTTTTCGTGATTTCCGGCGAAATGGCACATTTTCGGCAAGAAGACCACTAGGCAAAAGTTGTTCAGAATGGCGTGCTTGTGCTAGAAAAAAGGATGGTGTGAAGATTGAAGCTCGTTTGCAAATTCTAGGACCCAAACAGCGAATCCGGGCGTTAGAAAAAAAGTGAGTTTTCTCCGTTCTAAAGCTTCTACAGTTTTGACATATGAAATAAATAAAAATATGATTTTTATATTATAGAGAGGATAAAAATCCGATTTTTAGCTTATAGAAGATATAAAGATGAGATTTTTATATAATGTAGATAATAAAAATGTGATTTTTATACATGTAGCGGCTACGGGCAACGAAAGTGATAAAAGGCGAGACCGACAAGATTTTCTACATAAGAAGAGTCGAGATGATTGGATTAGCTAGTTGGTGAGAACTTCTCACTCAAATCTCTTTTTCTAGTTATATATATACTAGGATGCAGATGGTGCTTAGTAGCACCCGACACAATCGTCCACAGACCATGGACTTGTTTGATTGGTTGTGTAGTTAGTTAGATTATTTGGTTTGAATTGAATTGTTTGGTGAAATGGAATGGATTTGATTGATGTGTGAATGGCGTGGGCCTTCACTAGACCGGGGATAAGGCTAGGCCTCGTCCCGTTTCTAGTATCGTGCCGTTATGCCGTCGAAATTTTCTAAAATATGTTAGAAAAATAAAAATATCATTTTTATTGTGTAAATGAACCGAATAGAAATTCAAGTGTTGAAATAAATATTTTTGACGTTAAAAATATAATTTTTAACGTGAAAGTGAATAAATAATATATTCATTTACAAACCGGACGGTTTGTTTATGTACACTGATTTGACTGACATTGATTGGGTCGATAAATTTTACACATCGCCCAACTGCACAAATAAAATCTGTGTTTGATTGTTTGAAACCCCACACGGGTGTTGGGATGAAATTTGAAGTTCACTCATCCTGATTGATTAAATATGTTGATCGATTGATTGACAGGCTGTTATAAGCGTTAGATATTTATATTTGATGCTTATACAGTGTGGTGCACTTTGGTTGATGGTTGATTATTTTCCAATGCTATTATATACATGTGTTGTATGGAATCCATATAATTAACGTTATATGGTGATTGATTGGGCCTCATTCCAATCGGGAAAATAAGGAATATTATAAAAGAAAATTCATGTGTTGAATATAAAAATAGTCATGTGTTGACGATGTTCATGTGTTGAGTGAAATATTTTAATAATAAAAATTACATCTTTATCATATTTAAAATTAGAACTACTTCCCAGTAGAAGTCTAATTAAAAATCAAACGATAGATACCATAGTTTTATAAAATATTTTACATAACAAAAATAGTGATGTGTTGACAGTACTCATGTGTTGAGATTAGTCAGGTGTTGGAAGAAATATAGATTCATGTGTTGAATAGAATAAATATTCATTTGTTGAATAGAATAACGAATTTATTGAAATATATAAAGCCGTGTTGATTAGAGTTGCGCTATTTTGACGTGAATGATATTTATATCGATTATATTCGTTTTTACAATGAATATAGAAAAGAAGTGATTTCAAAATATAACGTTTTGAAAATATTATCATTTATATAGTAATGATATGAAATATTCAATTTTGATTAGAAATTGAATATAGTGTTGAAATGGTTTTGAAAACGAATTTAAAACGATTTATAAAATGCGTTTTAAAGGGAAATCGACGAAATATATATATTATATATATAACGGCCCGAATAGAACGCGCCGCGCCGCGGCAGTTCGTGAATTTCGACCATTGACTTCGAATTGACGTTGCGGGAGATCCGACCGTCGGATTCTCCTAAAACCGGAACCGTTGGGTTCGTATCGAAAAGAGCTTTCCAATGAATATTAAAAATTTGAAATCTAACGGTTGGATTTGGAATTATGTCCAAATCAAATTAGAAAAAGGTCGCTGTAAGTGTAGTCCGATGGCCGTTGATGGAAATCGACTGTACGGCCTTGATAAAATTATTAAAAATAATCAATATTCCCAATATGTGAATTGGACTGGAGTTGAATCGAAATTATCTTCGGAATATTTCGATGTTGGATTTCGTGACTGTACAGATATTGTTATGGGAATTCGAAAGATATATTTTATATCGTTATTTCCAATACAATATTTGTTGGTTTCAGAATTTGATATTGAATATAAGCCGGTATATTTTCTATTCAGAGCCTTGTATTTAATATCAAATGTGATTTGGGTTTGTCGTGAATGGTGTCTTCATTAACACTGTTCTTAAGCCCAATAGGGAAAAAGATTAAATCTTTCTATTTAGATTTAATGAAGTGTATCAATTAAATAATATTTAATTGAAATTGAATTTGAATTGGTTTTTAGGTTTATCGTGAGCGGTGTTTTGAACAACACCTATTCTTTAACCCAATTAACAATAGAATGTGATTTGGGTTTATCGTGAATCGTGTTTTAGATGACATTGGTTCTTTAACCCAGTTAAAGGCAAGATGTTGATTTTTGAAAAGATTAAAAATAAGTGGAGTTTTAATTAATCTTTAATTAGATTAAAAATGTGAATTGATAATTTAAATTATCAAATCTGAAAGGTGATCGAGAATGGAGTACCACCAGTTTTGCTCCAAAGCGATAGTTAAATCTTTAATTAGATTTGAACGTGAAATGGTAATTAATTTTACCGATAACACCGTGGTGTTAGATGTGGAGTGTTGCCAGTTTTCTCCATGGGATATATAGGTTGGGATTGGGAAATAAAATAAATAATTACTTCGGTGTGGTTCGTTAATCCCGACTAGTTTGAAATGATATCCAAAGGAAGATCAAAGAATAAATTTAGAAGAATTTATCTTGGATAAAATTTATGGGAACCTTTCCCTAAGAATGTGATTTTGTGAATAAAAGAATATTCTGAATTGGAATGAGGCGTTTGTTGTGTTTGTGTAACATTCGTTTATTATATACGTGGGTTATTCAGAAAGGCCGGGTTTATACCCATTCTGAATAATCGATTCGACGAGATGTCGAAGATGAAGACGGTGGTTGAAGACCGGAAGTCTTCACATCGTTTGGGTGATTACTGATGATCTTGATTGGGTTGTACACCCAGGATGAGGGAATCAGTTGGTGATCGTCCAGACGTACTTGGAGATGGATGGATATGCGAGGAAAGTGCCTCCGGTTTCGTTCAGACCCAGAACGAACTTGTAAATGGATTGTGTGTCTGACATTGGATTTTATTCTGTGTTGATTGATCTCTATTAAATATACATCTGTTTGGCGGCGGAGAATTTATTCTCTTGCTTAACGCCCTTCTCTGAGACATACGAGCTCAGAGGTTGTATATCGATGGACATCAGTCGCATGAAGTGAATTGCCAATGTGGCATGCGTAAGTGGCAATTGATCAAGGCTTCTGTTGAAAAGCAAAGTCTTGTGGTTGATGATCAAAGCACGACCTGTGTGGTGTAGCTTTGTGTATAACGTGAATTCGCGAGCCTCACGCCTCGGTATGATTCAAAAACGGGAGACGGACCGCTGGGAGAGCACGACGTTTCTTTCTAGCTAGGGTGGTGTCAGTGACCTACCAGCCCTGACATTTATATACTTTTCACCTGTGTGGTTGTTGGATATGAGGCGCCTCGGATATAGGTCTGTAAGGACCGGGAAACGTGTGTTCAGGAATTGACAATCCTCAAAAGTAAGAGAGGACCAGCCCAGCCGATTCCAAGGATCATAGTGGGGTCCTGAGGCATTTGCTAGAGTGTCTCGAACGCGGAGAGGAGCTTGCCCCTTGCCTCGACTCATGACGGAAATCCAATTTCCAATACGTGTATTGCGGTTTTAATTGTAGAACTAGTATGGCGACATGATAGATGGTACCCATGCCGCCTATGATTGATATTTATGATTTGAATTGTTTTGACACTATACACTTATTATAGTATCAAATAATGTGATTTAAACGTATCAAGCATGCTTTGGCTGTTATAAGGGAAAACCCTATCCTCCGGCTTGCGTTGCATTGTGTGATGGGACCTGGGTCTTATAACAGCTTCATTTTTCTTTATTTAGCATTGCGCTGTTTGTTCTATGCACTGGTATTCTTGGGAGGAAACCCGTTCCGTGTTATACGGCGTGGTCCCTTGATTTACCTAACTTTAAAACCAATATTAATAACTGTTTTAGTTCTCACACCAGTCACATGACTGACCTGGAGTTTATTGTTTTAACCTAAACTCTGGGTGCCCCTATTTTCTACACGGGCAGCTAGTAGTTTTGGTTTTGCAGATTTATATTCACAGGGTCCTGATTTACAGCTGGAACGATGCTCGGAAAGCTCTGTATCCGTGTATTACTTCTAGTTGTGCCTTTGTATTATTTTCCGCTGCGATGTATCTAAATGTAATTTATTGTAATCTCTGATATTTATCGAATGTAATTTAATCATTTATACTCTGTATATTCTTGTATCTGATGGAATTGTTGTAATAGCAATGAAATGTTCTTCTGTTTGCGTTCTATTTTGTCTTGTCCTCAATTCTATCCGTGCTTTCCTTTACGGGGAAGTTCGGGTCGTTTCACATACCTTTGAATCTATTACATATTTATATCAAAACGTTTTTATTTTATTTTATTATATGACTCAGATTAGTAGATTTCTTATTACATAGTGATAGATTGGCTTATGAATTTATATATCATGTTTATCTATCTTGTTATGTTAATGGAATGGTTACCGTCTATCTATCAAATATACCAATTGTATGATCAGAGATTCTTGAAATCTCCATTATGACAATTTATTATACAATAATGTGATAACTGTTTCATGCTTGGATGGTACAATTGAAACTCGATCATATGTCATATGAATTTCTTTAAGGCCACATAACTCTGTCCTCCAGATATAGTCAATATTTCTGCTTGCTTAGCATTTATGAAATTATGTATGATTGTAAGAGTTGCTTGACCTGTTAGAGATTAGCTTTTCCCCCATCTATTTACTGATTAATTGTCCATTAATAAACCCTGTAATAATAAAAGTTATTGAATATTTGAAGGTATGCTATCTTGTTGGAGTATTGGAGCGAAAGTTAGCCATGTTTTATCAGTATCCGTGCGTGTTGTCTATAATCAGCATCATCTACTAAGATTAAGTGACGACAATCATTTTGGTTACTTCAGTGATATTAATAACATAGAACATAGCTTTAATTGTTTTCATATGGATAAATATACTTTCTTTTATTACACTCTCCTTTGCATCTTTTCTGTACTAAAAGTATTTGTTAAAAGGGAATGTAAGAATTAGGAGAAAGGGTATCTCTGCTTTCAACTTGAATAAACCAGACTATTTTAAAAATGGTGTGCTGGTTTTCCTATATTGAAGAGTTATCTCTGAATCTATTGTAGCATAGCCGAGTTTAGTCACATCAGTTATTACTCTCTTGATATATACAGATCTTTAACCAATAACTGAAGAAATCATAGAGATTTTGTTATCTACAAGATCAGGAAACTAATTTTGGCTGAAAGCTTATGTTGAAAAATCAGTCTTGCTTAATATCAAGAGCTTTGCCTAGCTTGCCAATCAAGAACCTCGCTGGTTTTACATGACATATAACCTGCACGAAAGCTGCATCAAGCCAAAACACTCTCACTCGTTAGATTCCAATCTCCAAAATGGGCTCGATCAAAATTTAGAGAAAAAAAAAAAGAATAAAGGCTAACCCCAGCGACTCCATCACTCACGCAAACAATGAAAATGGAAGTTCAGGCAATTCCTACACCGATTCAAGTTCTCTTATCAGTTCAATAGGCCGGGACAACTCAATCATCTGCCTTGTTTGATGTTGCAGATCCGATTTTGGATCCATAGCTTTGCTGAACAGCGAGTTTCGTAACCTAGTTCGCATGGGTGAGCTCTACAGGCTTAGACGCATGATGGGAATAACTAATCATCGGGTATATTTTTCATGCAATGTTTTGGAATGGGAAGCTTACGAGCCATACAGTAGCCACTGGATGACTTTGCCAGGATGCCTCACAACGAATGCTTCATGTGTTCAGACAAAGAGTCCCTAGCTGTAGGCACTGATTTACTGGTATTCGGTAAAGAAGTGACTTCTCATGTTATTTTCTTCCTATACATATTGTTTGTAGCTAAGTTAGTACAACTTTTGGTTTTGCAACCAACTCACTCCTCTTGTTGTCGTTAACATTTTACATGTTAAAATATTCAAAAGTATGCAAAGTGGGGTTGGACGTATCATTATTTGGTTGAATAGTAATCAGAAGTGCCAAAAAAAAATTAATTGGTCATGATTCAATGGAAATGCACAAACATCGGTTTCTTGTAGTTTTATCATATTGGTTTGAACTTTTAATATTGTTTATTGGCCGAGATGAGCATTTTCATATTGTTATTTTTGTTCCTTAGTATTGAGCTATCTGAGTGACTCCAAACATTCCAGTAAATAATATGAACCCGTGTAACATTTTACTAACCTCATATGCATTTTAATATTTATATATTTGGACTAATAAAATTGTATTTTAATGTGTTAGAGGATACGTGATAAGGTTGAATCAAACTAGGAAGTTGTGAACTAAATAAAATGCGCTTTATTTACTTTTATATAGAATCCAAATCAGGGTTAAATATTATAATCGTATTTACCAAATAACATAGCTCTTAAGTGTCACTTATACTAGGCAGTTTATATTCAGTCTTATAAAGGGTGCGTTCGCAGACAAAATTAGGCAGTTGATATTTCCAATGTTCCCCTTCCTTCCTATAAATCACCCCCTCCTTAACAACTTTCACCACTACTATTTCAACAACCTTTTCAACTATTTCTTCTTCTTCAGTTAATGTCCGACTCTGATTCATCCTCTGGTTACGATGATTTGGTTGATCACTATGGGGTTTCTCTGTGTCAGAATGAACCGAGAAATCATATGATGCGGGTTAATACTTCAGAGTTTACTGGCTTAGCTTGGATCAACGAAATTTTGAATGATCATTAAAACCGTTGTCAAAATAATTTTCAGATGAAAAGACTTTGTTTCTACTCATTATGTGAAAAACTGGAACACCATGGTCTCGCTTCCAGACTAGAAATCTGTGTCGTCGAAATGGTTGGAATATTTATTTATACAATGGCTACTGGGCTTTCAAATAGACAACTTCAAGAAAGATTTCAACGATCAGGTAGCACAATTTCCGTTTGATTTCATGATGTCCTAAACGCTTTTCAATTACTCGCTGTTGATGTAATAAAGCCAGAGGAACAACAATTTAATATTGTCCCACAGCACATCAGAATTTCAACCCGGTATTATCCGTATTTCAGAAACTGTATTGGCACTATAGATGGTCTGCACATTTACCTGCTTATCAAATTATCCCTTATATCGGAAGAAAAGGTTTTACAATTCAAAATATATTAGCGGTTTGTGATTTCGATTTACAATTTACGTATGTTATGGCTGGTTAGGAAGGGACTGCACATGATAATAGAATTTTTAATGCTGTTACAAACGATAAAAACTCTAACTTTCCTAACCCTCTAGCTGGACAGTATTATTTGGTTGATTCGGGCTATCCACTTCAGACTGGATATTTACCACCATATCGAAATATGAGGTATCATATTCTGCATTTCCGTGAAACCATGAATCAACCAAAGTCGGCCAATAAAGTGTTTAATTTCCACCATTCGATTTTACGGATGGCTGTAGAAAGAACATTTGGCATTTGGGGAATTTTTTTTACCATTCTCAACAAGATGCCTACATATCGGTTTAAAACTCAAGTGAAAGTTGTCGTATCTACAATGGCCTTACACAACTTCATACACAAATATAATAGCGGTGACCCAGATTTTATGGATTTTGATGATAATCCTGAACTAATCCCCGATCAGTACTTGGCGGAATATTATACTATGAGAAATACAACGAATAGAGGCACTGAACGTGTACAACTAGATGGATACCAAGAAATGTCCTTAGTTCGAAATACCATTAGAGATGGGTTGGTTGCTGCTGGTTTGCGCTAATTTATCTTTGTATCTGTAACTGTACTTGTAGTTGTATTTGCCAAATAATATCTATTTATATCTTATTTTAAAAATACCACGTTCAAATACCCCGTTCGTAGCTAAAAACACATTCCACACTCGCTGTAGTACCACGCTCAAATACCCCATTGCAGTTCGTTAAGAATGCACCCATAGGGTATTGTATGAGCTTTATTGTATGGTTTTATTTAATTTAGTTATGCTTGATAAATATTAGAAGTTGAACCATATTGGTAGTTAAGTAGATGAAAGTGTCACTCATATTTTCAGTATGGCTGGAGCACAATGTCATCCTCTTGAATCCAAGCATGATGAGTATTCACCTAAAGATTTGATTTTGAAAGATTTAGATATGTTTAGTTTTTGTAACATTGTGATTCTACCTTATCATCTCTTTTATTTTAAAAAACATGGTTTTTATGCAATGTTGAATACCTATCATGTTGGTAGGTGCATCTATGTCCAGCTGCATTTACTAGGAAGCATTTTTTGATTATTTGACCCATATAGACCATACATCAGTAATGTTACAGAAGAGACAATCTTAGTTGTGGTATTATGTATTTCAACACTCTCTATTAATATTTATATGTATTGATGTTCTTCTATTATTCTTTGCACAGCCTACTACTACTAATTTTATGCTATAATGATCCCATAGTTCAAAAAAAAAAGAAAAAAAAAAGAAAGACTTAAAATGAAGTATAATGAAATAAATGGTCAATCACATCATAGCAGCATGATATGTAGTTTGTTTATATTCATAATATTTGTCATCATGTAAGGATTTGAATTGCGGATCTCCGTATATAGGATTATTGTTTATAACTAGCTTTCAGTGCCATTAGGAAATATAGTAATGTATTTACAAGCCCTGAACGTTAAAGCTAACAACCTGGTTGAAGCCTAATGCCGCTTATTGTCATTTTTTTTATTTTTTTATTTCCTTTCTATTTTTCATTATATGACACTAAAACACAATATTATTTGTAAATTTATTCAGACACTTTTAACGTCATCTTCAATTATATTGGATACGAGAAACAACTCGCATGAAGAAATTGTTAGAGAAAAATGAAAAAAATGTCAAAGAGCTACAGGAAGAGATAAAACGTGAACAAGTTCGAGTAGGTGAGCAACTTAAATCTAGACAAAAGGAGATTAAAAGACTTAGGCATGAACAGATAGAGAGAGATGAGCGACTCCAAGTCAAGTTTGAGAAGCAATTGCATATGGAGCGGGTGAAGGTGAACGAAATGCATGAGCATATGCAATCAGAGATGTCTCGTATGATGGCTACTTTTGTTGGTAGGAAATTTGTTCCCAATTAAGTCAAAATTGTACTTGATTTTCTTTTATTTGTTCTAGCCTTGTGGTTGTGACATTTACAGCTCTTTTACATGCCAAATATAACAAATTTGTCAATAAATGTTGATTCAATTAACAATGTGTATGATATATGTTATCATATAAGTTACAGTCGAAACCTGAGTTAGATTGTTACAAATTTTAAGAACTTATGTATTTCATTGTTGAGAGTTGAGGTAGCTTATGTATTTCATGCATTCCATACGGTACAGATTATTTAGGATGCTAAATGAAGTAGATTAATGTGGTTGGATCATGCTAAATGTATTTGTATTGATGAGGAAATGTGACCAAAGTCAATATAGTAGTTGATGGACAAAGACATAATCGTAGGGCTAAAGGCATCATGGTGGCTTATTCTGTAATGAATTTTGGCGTGAAGGCTGATAGTTATTTGTTGATTTGGTTAAAATAACCTACGGTAGCAGCAAAGTAAAAAGGAAGCTTGCAACTAGAGTTAAGCTTATGGATATCTCATCGTATATATGTTTTTATAGCTTACCAAAAAAAGTAGTAAAGTCGCCAGTAAATGATGAAAAAAACATCGTAAAATCGTCGGTAACTTGCACACTAAAAAAACATCATAAGTGTAACACCCCGTGAATTCTATAACGTTAAGCTTCACGAATTAAAGTATAATTAATTATAAATGATGAAATCAAGGGAAATGGGTTACGCCATTGCATATGTCTCGAAATTATTCTTGAGATAGAGTTCAAGTTTGCGTAAAACGGATATCGTATGAAGAAGATATGGACGAACGAAGTTGGGCAGAAAAACCGGAAAACAGGTCAGAATGCACGGGCGCACTTGTGAAGTGTGCCAGAACAAAGTTGAACTGGCGCACTTGGGAAGTGCGCCAGTACAATTTTGGCCTGGCGCACCTGCCAAGTGCGCCCAGGTCAGAAAGACCTACTGGTCAGGTCCTGGCTGGCCTGGTCAGGGTCTGGTCGAATTCTGATGCTTGGCTGAGTCACTAGGGCTTACGTGTCACCTCTTGGTTGGCTCTTTGAACTTTGTATGGTCTAGATTCTTCCTATCTTCATCTGACGGCTCAAACCAATTTAAAATTCTATAAATACAACTCAAGTCTAACCCTAAGTTCACACAAATAATAGAATACAAAAGCCGTCATGCTGCTGGAAAGGAACTAGGAATGGCCGTCAATTAGAAAGCATAGAGACAAGCCAACAAGCCTAAGAGACGAATCAAATTAAAAGAAGATCTAAGCTTAATCAAATCATTCAACGCAACTTTGCTACCCAAAGGAGAGCATCTCCAAATCAGAATAACAGAAATCAGAAAACAAGAATTCATCACACGTTGTAAGTATAGTGACCTTTCAAAATATGAATAAAAACTGTGATGTGATTCGATGTAAATGAAAATAGAATCGTGTTGTTATAATCTTTGTGTATTGTGATGGTTCTATCATGACTTGTGTATTGATGTTTGTGGCATAAATTGATTGATGCAAGCCTATTGAACAATTGTATATGAAAAACAATGGCACTTGCAAGCTTATGGAAAAAACTAGAAATTGATCCCTTTTTGTATATGTCGATGGCATGGACTATGTATATTCCCTTAGTCTAAATTAGAATTTGTGTAAACATGTTATAGACCTTTTATGCCTACATGACCCAAAACCTATGATATCATCCTTATGTTTATTGGCAAGTATAATTAGATCTATGTTTGCAAGTATAATTGGATCTATGTTTCATAAACTATGCAAGTTCATGTTTATTTGCAAAATATAATTGGTTCTATGTCAAACATCGTTTGGATTTCATAAACTATGCAAGTTCATGTTGAAATAGGCTATATGATTAGATGTAAAAATTGTACATTTTTGTGAATATACAACATGCTAGTTTTGTGGTTGATATTATGCCAAGTTAACATGTTTAAACACAAGTTTGTATTTGCCTAAACTATGCCATTTCATATGTCACCTACTTAGTCATACTTTGATTTGAATGCAAGTTCACATGACCCATGTTATATGTTAGTTGAATCGCCAAATTGCAAGTTCATACCTATGATGTTCATATTGATTATGCCAAAAATGCCAAGTTTACACTTATGTCACGTTTACGTTTATGAATTCCCTTATGCCTATTTATGTGTGCTAAATTAGGCTAAGTTTTTAGCCTAATATTATGTGTTAAAAACTATGCGAACGAAGATTAGGCTAAGATTGTTAGCCTAATGTTTAAACGGGGTAACGTTGGGAATATTTGAAAACTTGACATAAAAATATATGAAATTGGCATGTTTGTCACATGCCAAAATTGGTGGCATTTAAACGGTATAAATTCTTATACCGAAAATGTTAAACTTGGAATGTGGGCCATAATATTTAATTGTTGACAAATTTACATATATTCAGTAATAAAGACAAATATGTAAATTTAGAAAACACGATATGCTTAACCCGAGGTTGGATTGAGTTGTGATGTAAACCTGCCCGGACCCGCCCGACTGTCCAGTAGTCACAACAATCCCTATCCAATGTGGGTGGTTAAGCATTGAGCCCAATAAGGACCCGAGGTTAGACTGAGCTACGGTGTAAACCTGCCCGGAACCGACCGGCACATCCAGTAACCGTAGCAATACCTGTATAATGTAAGTGGTCTGGTGCTCCTAAGAGGCTAAGGACAGATGGTAGGGTTAAGTCAACTATAACACTTAACCAAATTCAACATGTTAACAAGAATTGATGGGTGTGGTTAGGTAAATACAGACACTTAACCACTTAACATGTCTGACTAGAAAATCCTGGTAACGAGGGACCCGTTTCAGCAGTAACCCAAAGTTAGGTATCAACGGTACCCTGAAACGAGGCAGGGTGGGGCACGATTACTGGGCTGATTGTAAGCGGTCAAATGACGGCGGTGTGTGCACAGTGCAGGTCAAACGGGGTGTGGGCGTGCACACACTTCGGAGCAGACAACCAGGGCACTGGGGACACCAGTAGTATAACCTATGTCTTCTAGTTTTGTGTCGGGGCCGCCACCATGGGTCTTGATACACCCCATGGTGGGACCAACATAGGTATCTACAATTCTTGGGGGCCGTATGACACATGTTAACGCGAGTAGGAGCCGATCTTTAATAAGAATGGGGATCACTTCACCCCTCACCATGGGGTGCCAGTTAGAATAAACTCGAGTAGGTGCAGAGATATAGTATGGGTGTGATAGTACATTCGACACTTCCTTAGCCTGTGACACTTTCCTATTTTTAGTTTATATCCATCATATCCTTTTCTTATTCACATATTGAAGAGTTACTAGATTTACTCAGGCTTTATGTCTGACCCTATTTTCTTTTCGTCTTCTTTTCTTTCGTTTCACCCCCCCTTGGTCCACAGGGAGGAAACAACTCAACTCAATCAGGCTCTTTACAAGCACCAAGAACGTAGATGTATGATTTGGATCTTTCTTGCTCGGATAATGGCTTTGGATATCACTATGGGGATTTTTGTCACTTTATTTATGTTTTCATGCTTCTTTATTAATCAAGGCAGTTATGAGGTTGTAATGTTGAAAGTATTTTAAGACAATTATGGAAATCTTTGTTTGATACACGTATTGATGAAATAAAAGTTTGTTTTGTTTCCGCTGTTTAAAATATGTGTATTTATATCTGTCTTGAGTTCATCTGTGGCTTTTACTTATAAACCTCCACCAAAGTTAAGGCATTCCCTTTGTGAGTGACCTTAATGGAGGTGGGGTGTTTCACTTGGTATCAGAGCCTAGGTTTACCAGACAAGATAAAAGTTTTTGAAAATTGTTTTCAAAAAAAAAAAAAAAAAGTTTGAACAAGCATTTTCTCTAGAAAAAGTGTTATATTTATAAAAAGACAAAATCCCCCAAAGCCATGTGCCCTATCTATCCCTCTCTATCCTTCGTTTTGAATCTTTCCTATCTGTTTTAGCATGTCTAGCGACCTTACTCCCCAGCTACAAATGCTTTTACTCCTCCTCCTCCTCTACGTGAACCAGCAAACGGAAGAATCGTCAAATAAGAAGATGGATAATAGTCAAGGAGGAAAGGACCACAACAATAATAACAAGACACGTGAGAAAAGGAAATGTTATTTCTATGGCATTGTTGGACATGTGGTGAACGACTGCAGAAAGAAGAAGAGGAAGATGAGTGCTACTTGCTTCCATTGCGGTGAGGCTGGACACATGGCTAGGGACTGCCCTAAGAAGCAAGGGCAAGGCTCGCAAGCAGGACCTTCTGGGGGTACCTCTTTAACTTCTTCTCCTAGATGCTTTGTTTTATCCTTCTTATCTTCTCAATTCTATCTTGAGAACTTTAGGTAGAAATATTTCTGTAGAAAACTTAGTTTATCTGTATGATCGTCCAGTTCGCACTCTCTTTGATTCTGGTGCATTACACTCCTTTATTTCATCTTCCTTAGTAGAATCTCTGCATCTAGACACTAGTATGGTAGAAGATACCTTAGTAGTTTCAAATCCAATTGGGGGCTCCGCATACTTGTCAATGGTTTGTTTGGGTTTGAAAATATCTATTCTCAGCATTGAGTTCAGTTGTAGTGTCTTTGTTTTGGGCTTCCCGGGATATGGTTTGATCTTAGGCATGGACTGGTTATCCAGTAATAGTGCCATTCTTGACTGTGAGAAAAGAGTAGTTAGGTTCTTGACTCGGCTTGGTAATACTCTAGAAATTTCTTGTAATCCTTTGAATGTAGTTATGCTTAGTTATCTAGAGTCGCTTGATGCTTCTGATGAGAATTTGCAATCAGTTAGAGTAGTCCGGGAATATCCGGATATCTTTGAGGAAGTGAAAGGCTTACCTCCAAGGCGGGAAATAGACTTCCGCATATATCTTGTGGATAACGCAAAGCCTGTAGCTTTACCTGTCAGACACATGGCTCCAAGGGAGAGAAAGGAGCTCAGTAAGCAGGTTAAAGAACTTCTCGAAAAGGGGTTCATTAGACGGAGCATTTCAGAATGGGGTGCTCCAGTGGTGTTCGCAACCAAAGCAGACGGTTCGCTTCGCCTTTGCGTCGACTATAGGGAGTTAAACAAATTGACCAAGTAAAATAGGCACCCTCTTCCCCGAATCGATGATTTGTTTGATCAGCTTGTAGGTGCGACGGTCTTCTCCCAACTTGATCTGGCAACAGGGTTCCATCAACTAAGAGTAGCTGAAGACAGCATTGATAAGACAACGTTCAGAACCCCAGACGGTTTCTTCGAGTGGCTTGTCATGCCTTTCGGCTTGACAAACGCACCCGCTTATTTCGTAGACCTAATGAGCAGGGTGTTCAGAGAATTCCTCAACAAATTTGTGGTTGTCTTCGTAGATGATATCTTAATCTTCTCAAAGAGTGAGGAAGAACATGCTCAGCATCTGAAAGAAATCATGGATACTCTCCGTGCATATCAACTAAAAGCCAAATTCTCCAAGTGTCACTTCTGGAGAAAAGAAGTAAGGTTTCTTGGGCATATAGTGTCCAAAGAAGGGTTGGCTGTGGAGCCCGCGAAAGTGGTGGCAGTGCAAGATTGGAAGACACCAAGAAATGCAACCGAATTTCGAAGCTTTCTTAGGCTAGCCGGTTTTTATCGAAAGTTTATTAGGGATTTCGCGAAAATCTCAGCCCCACTCACAAGGCTAACAAAGAAGAATCTAGCGTTCACTTGGGATTTGGACTGCGAGTTTGCTTTCCAACGATTAAAAAGGGCTCTTACAACAGCCCCAGTTCTAACTCTGCCCGACGGAAGCAAAATGTTCACAGTATACACGGATGCCTGTGGAACGGGACTAGGCGCTGTTCTAATGCAAGAAGGAAGGGTAGTAGCTTATGGTGGAAGACAATTGAAAGTTCATGAAAAGAACTACCCAACCCACGATCTTGAGTTGGCCGCCATCGTCTTTGCACCTAAGTCTTGGCGCCATTATCTCCTAGGTGAGAAGTTTGAATTATACACTGACCATAAATCGTTGAAATATCTCTTCTCCCAGAAGGATCTTAACTTGAGGCAGCAAAGATGGATGGAGTTTCTTGCCTCATATGATTTCGAAATTTCCTATACTCCTGGAAAAGGCAACGTGGTAGCAGACGCGTTGAGCCGAAAGAAACTGACCCTAAGCCCTCTCTTTGTGGAAAGGCAAAATTTGGATTATATAGCCAGTTTTAACTTTAGGCCCTCCTCGGATTTTGTACCGGGTTTGTTAGCATCTCTCGAAGTACGCCCTACTCTCTTAGACTCAATAGGGGCTGCCCAACATGAAGACCCTCAGCTTGTTGATGTGATTGATAAACTTATTAGGGTGAGACTTCTAGTCACCTCAGTAGATACGCCATCAATGATAAGGGTTGGCTGAGACGAGATGGAAGATTATGCGTCCCACAAGCAAGGGAGTTGACAAAGAAGGTTCTCGAGGAAGCGCATCATTCCAAGATGACTATACTCCCTGGCGGTGATAAGATGTACAAGGATATGAAAAGGACTTTCTTTTGGAGCGGCATGAAGCAAGACGTGGCAGATTTCGTTTCTAAGTGCATGACCTGCCAACGGGTCAAGGCGGAACAAAAGAAGCCTGGAGGACTACTTCACCATCTATAGGTCCCACAGTGGAAGTGGGATAGCATTTCAATGGACTTCATTGATGGACTGCCTAGGTCGAGAAGAGGCAACACTAGCATTTGGGTAATAATGGATGGGCATAATAAAAGCGCCCACTTTATACCTATCAAGAGTAGAAGGACTGCCTCATCTCTAGCATCTCTTTATCTCAAGGAAATAGTTCGACTCCATGGGATACCCTCCAGCATTGTTAGTGACCGAGACCCTATCTTCACGAGTGAGTTTTGGCGGAGTCTGCAAGAAGCCGTAGGCACGCAGTTATGTTTGAGCACGGCCTATCACCCCCAAACCGATGGTCAGACGGAAAGGGTGAATAGAGTTTTAGAGGATCTTTTAAGACTTTGCGTTCTTGACTTTGGAGGGACGTGGGAGGATCACTTTCCTTTAGTGGAATTTGCCTACAACAACAGCTACCAAGCTACCATCGGCATGCCACCCTTCGAAGCCTTGTATGGAAGACCATGCAAATCACCAACTTGTTGGTGGGAGTCTACAGATAAGCTTATACTTGGGCCAGACATGATTCGAGAAACTTCAGAGAAAGTGGACTTGATACGTAGGAGAATGAAGACAACCCAAGACAGGCAGAAATCCTACGCCGACAATAGAAGGACCGACCTTGAGTTTGAGGTTGGGGACAAGGTTTTCCTTAAGGTATCCCCTTTAAGGAACGTCGTTCGCTTTGGATCCGCAGGAAAGCTAGCACCAAGATTTGTAGGGCCATTCCCTATCATCGAGAAGATTAGGAAAATGGCTTATAGAGTAGATCTGCCTGAAAGATTGGCTGGAATTCACAACGTCTTTCACGTTTCTCATCTCCAGAAATGTCTACATGAACCAGCGGAAGTGGGGGAGCCAAGCATTCTAGAAGAAGCCGAAGTGGAACGCGAAGCAACTGTGAGGAGAGTTCCAACCCGCATCATAGGAACTGAAGTGAAAAAGCTACGCAACCGCGAAGTCAAACTCGTTAAAGTTCAGTGGAGCGACGCCGAGGAAGACGCGACTTGGGAAACTGAGGACAGAATACGCGCTGCCTACCCTCTTCTTTTTGAGGGTACATCTTTGACCTCTCTTTTTCTTAAGCTGTGCTTGTATCTATCTTTTTAGGTATATCTCCTCGATATTATCCTTTATCCTTAGGTAGAAACCCCTTTGGATGTAAATATGTATTTGAAACATGTTATGGTTGATGGCTGCAAGTGGTTGCTAGTGGTTGCTCGTGGATGCATATACACACACAACCTAGGTCTTAGATCGGCTCAATCACTTCATACTGCATATGCATATATGTATTCTTATTTGTATATGGTTGAAAACTTGATATGCTGTCATATGGTCGTCGCATTTGTATGAATAGTTGTGCACTCATGTAGAATTATGAGTAGGAAAATTTTTGCATACATAATGGATTCATGACACTTACATGATTCGCATTAAGGAGGTCAACTGAATCAGTAGACCGCCTGATTTCTGCATTAGATAAGGACATGTACACACACTATATATATGATCATGAAGCATTAGAAGTCTTTTAAGGACATTGGATGCCTGTGTTTATTGGTTGAGTAGATGGACTGTTGGATGGTAGGATATACATTCTTCCTAACTTGAAGATTTCGGGGACGAAATCCTTTTAAGTGGGGGAGAATGTAACACCCCGTGAATTCTATAACGTTAAGCTTCACGAATTAAAGTATAATTAATTATAAATGATGAAATCAAGGGAAATGGGTTACGCCATTGCGTATGTCTCGAAATTATTCTTGAGATAGAGTTCAAGTTTGCGTAAAACGGATATCGTATGAAGAAGATATGGACGAACGAAGTTGGGCAGAAAAACCGGAAAACGGGTCAGAATGCACTGGCGCACTTGTGAAGTGCGCCAGAACAAAGTTGAACTGGCGCACTTGGGAAGTGCGCCAGTACAATTTTGGCCTGGCGCACCTGCCAAGTGCGTCCAGGTCAGAAAGACCTACTGGTCAGGTCCTGGCTGGCCTGGTCAGGGTCTGGTCGAATTCTGATGCTTGGCTGAGTCACTAGGGCTTACGTGTCACCTCTTGGTTGGCTCTTTGAACTTTGTATGGTCTAGATTCTTCCTATCTTCATCTGACGGCTCAAAACAATTTAAAATTCTATAAATACAACTCAAGTCTAACCCTAAGTTCACACAAATAATAGAATACAAAAGCCGTCATGCTGATGGAAAGGAACTAGGAATGGCCGTCAATTAGAAAGCATAGAGACAAGCCAACAAGCCTAAGAGACGAATCAAATTAAAAGAAGATCTAAGCTTAATCAAATCATTCAACGCAACTTTGCTACCCAAAGGAGAGCATCTCCAAATCAGAATAACAGAAATCAGAAAACAAGAATTCATCACACGTTGTAAGTATAGTGACCTTTCAAAATATGAATAAAAACTGTGATGTGATTCGATGTAAATGAAAATAGAATCGTGTTGTTATAATCTTTGTGTATTGTGATGGTTCTATCATGACTTGTGTATTGATGTTTGTGGCATAAATTGATTGATGCAAGCCTATTGAACAATTGTATATGAAAAACAATGGCACTTGCAAGCTTGTGGAAAAAACTAGAAATTGATCCCTTTTTGTATATGTCGATGGCATGGACTATGTATATTCCCTTAGTCTAAATTAGAATTTGTGTAAATATGTTATAGACCTTTTATGCCTACATGACCCAAAACCTATGATATCATCCTTATGTTTATTGGCAAGTATAATTAGATCTATGTTTGCAAGTATAATTGGATCTATGTTTCATAAACTATGCAAGTTCATGTTTATTTGCAAAATATAATTGGTTCTATGTAAAACATCGTTTGGGTTTCAGAAACTATGCAAGTTCATGTTGAAATAGGCTATATGATTAGATGTAAAAATTGTACATTTTTGTGAATATACAACATGCTAGTTTTGTGGTTGATATTATGCCAAGTTAACATGTTTAAACACCAGTTTGTATTTGCCTAAACTATGCCATTTCATATGTCACCTACTTAGTCATACTTTGATTTGAATGCAAGTTCACATGACCCATGTTATATGTTAGTTGAATCGCCAAATTGCAAGTTCATACCTATGATGTTCATATTGATTATGCCAAAAATGCCAAGTTTACACTTATGTCACGTTTACGTTTATGAATTCCCTTATGCCTATTTGTGTGCGCTAAATTAGGCTAAGTTTTTAGCCTAATATTATATGTTAAAAACTATGCGAACAAAGATTAGGCTAAGATTGTTAGCCTAATGTTTAAACGGGGTAACGTTGGGAATATTTGAAAACTTGACATAAAAATATATGAAATTGGCATGTTTGTCACATGCCAAAATTGGTGGCATTTAAACGGTATAAATTCTTATACCGAAAATGTTAAACTTGGAATGTGGGCCATAATATTTAATTGTTGACAAATTTACATATATTCAGTAATAAAGACAAATATGTAAATTTAGAAAACACGATATGCTTAACCCGAGGTTGGATTGAGTTGTGATGTAAACCTGCCCGGACCCGCCCGGCTGTCCAGTAGTCACAACAATACCTATCCAATGTGGGTGGTTAAGCATTGAGCCCAATAAGGACCCGAGGTTAGACTGAGCTACGGTGTAAACCTGCCCGGAACCAACCGGCACATCCAGTAACCGTAGCAATACCTGTATAATGTGAGTGGTCTGGTGCTCCTAAGAGGCTAAGGACAAATGGTAGGGTTAAGTCAACTATAACACTTAACCAAATTCAACATGTTAACAAGAATTGATGGGTGGGGTTAGGTAAATACAGACACTTAACCACTTAACATGTCTGACTAGAAAATCCTGGTAACGAGGGACCCGTTTCAGTAGTAACCCAAAGTTAGGTATCAACGGTACCCTGAAACTAGGCAGGGTGGGGGCACGATTACCGGGCTGATTGTATGCGGTCAAACGACGGCGGTGGGTGCACAGTGCAGGTCTAACGGGGTGCGGGCTTGCACACACTTTGGAGCAGACAACCAGGGCACCGGGGACACCAGTAGTACAACCTATGTCTTCTAGTTTTGTGTCGGGGCCGCCACCATGGGTCTTGATACGCCCCATGGTGGGACCAACATAGGTATCTATAATTCTTGGGGGCCGTATGACACATGCTATCGCGAGTAGGAGCCGATCTTTAATAAGAATGGGGATCACTTCACCCTCACTATGGGGTGCTAGTTAGAATAAACTCGAGTAGGTGCAGAGATATAGTATGGGTGTGCTAGTACATTCGACACTTCCTTAGCCTGTGACACTTTCCTATTTTTAGTTTATATCCATCATATCCTTTTCTTATTCACATATTGAAGAGTTACTAGATTTACTCAGGCTTTATGTCTGACCCTATTTTCTTTTCGTCTTCTTTTCTTTCGTTTCCCCCCCAGGTCCACAGGGAGGAAACAACTCAACTCAATCAAGCTCTTTACAAGCACCAAGAACGTAGATGTATGATTTGGATCTTTCTTGCTCGGATAATGGCTTTGGATATCACTATGGGGATTTTTGTCACTTTATTTATGTTTTCATGCTTCTTTAATAATCAAGGCAGTTATGAGGTTGTAATGTTGAAAGTATTTTGAGACAATTATGGAAATCTTTGTTTGATACACGTATTGATGAAATAAAAGTTTGTTTGGTTTCCACTGTTTAAAATATGTGTATTTATATCTGTCTTGAGTTCATCTGTGGCTTTTACTTATAAACCTCCACCAAAGTTAAGGAATTTCCTTTGTGAGTGACCTTAATGGAGGTGGGGTGTTTCAATAAGATCGTCGGTAATTTACAGGACAAAAAAAAGTATAAAAATCGTCAGTAAGTGATGAGAATAAACATCGTAAAATCGTTGGTAAGCAAAAAATATCATAGTAAAATTGTCGGTAAATGATTAAAAAACATCATAAAATCATTGGTAATAATAACAAAAAAAGTAGTAAAATCGTCAGTAAAATCATTGGTAAGCTACGAGAAAAACATCATAAAGTCGTCGGTAAACGTTGACGTTTCCAAAGATAAAACATCAGAAATTTCATTGGAAAATTTAGTGACGCAAAATATAGCGAAATTTTTATTTCGTCTGTAATTCTATCGGTGGTTGCTTTTCCCGACAAAATACCAACGTTTAAGAGCATCGAGATACACAGTTTTTCTTGTAGTGTAAAAGCATTCCAGATACTCCAATCTACTGGCCACCGTTTAAATTAATAACCTAAAAATGGAGAGGCCACCAGTACCCTCCTTTACACGAACGCTCCCTATTTCACTTACATCATGCGTTTATGTCTTTTGAGTCATTTGATCGAATATCTTGCATCATATTATCACAACCATCATGTTCATCATCCAATTTATCATCATTCAAATACTCCATCTATGAAACGACATAAAAGGTTAATGTATCAATATGTAAAAGAAGATATGTAAGTTATACGGATAAAAACCCTATAATTCAAAACTTACATTGTCATTCTCTATTACATTTCGTCAAATTTAATGTCCTTCAAGCTTGAAATTTCCAACGAAGCGAAAAAAATATCTTAAAATGCAATGAAAAACCCTAACCAATAAACAAATCCTAACAACATGTTCTACAACATAATAGAAAACAATAAAAATCAAGCAATTATAACATCTCTTTTATCTTCATTTTCCATCTCTATTAGACACAAAAGAATACATGCTTTTGTTAAATTTTGGGTTTGAAATTATAGAGAAGCACGTGTTTTTCTTAGGAGAAGTACGGCGGTGAATAATTGAGTGAAAGAATAATATACGGTGACCAAAAGAATATAAAAAATAATCATTTGTATTAAATTTAAAAAGGTGGCCAGAAGTGTAAACCGAAGTGTGAATAGCAGCACCCTTAAAATATCATGTACACTCTTTAATGTACACTCTTTAATTCATTATGCATACAATTTACAAATGGTAATTACTTATATTCTGAAAGATGAAAGAAGCTTTTTGTGTCTTAGATATGCAGCATAACTTAATCTACAAGGTGCAGTGCAGTCTTCCTTCTTTTTTGCAGAAGTTGAAACTATCAAAATTAAACTGAAAATGAACAAGTCCTTCTGGAATTTGCATCACTGCAGTCACATTTGACTGACTT
This sequence comes from Allium sativum, assembly GCA_030737875.1. NCBI lineage: Eukaryota > Viridiplantae > Streptophyta > Magnoliopsida > Asparagales > Amaryllidaceae > Allium > Allium sativum. Next base: position 1,023,789,435 of record CM060920.1, read on the forward strand.
GAAATGGGAACTAACATGTATCCTTCCTCTTCTTTGCTTGGACAAAATAAAAATGCATTGATTGCTTCTCTTTCTGTCAATGAGTTGATTGATAAAGCTGATGGGTTTGCTGGAGCTTTCTCAAGTGAGTGTTGAGCACCTGATCATATTTTCAATGCTATTAACAACAAATCCTTGACATCTCATTGGCAGAATCAAACAAAAATATATCTCAATTTACAAACCAAGAAAAGAACACGATTGCATCCCTCAGGCAAAGACAGCGAGCAATAAATCCATAACAACACGGACCCGAGCTATCTAATCTGGAAACTACATCTGGATGCAAATTGGTATTTAACTCCAGCTTTAGTCCATGCGAGCTTGCATGAAGAAAAAAACACAAAAGCGAAGATGTGAATTAATGCATAAGACTTCGTGAAAAGAATTGGAATAATCTGATGAATGTCAAAGCAAGATAACGAGGTTAGTCTATGGGTGTTGTGAGTGATAAGAATGTTAACCCTTCACAACCTCCAGCAAAAAAGCGTTAGTTACCTCTAGTAGAAACATGACTTCTACCGTCTTCTACCATATGCTCACAATTTTTTCATACACAAATATATGCTGGACTTGGAAATACCAACAAACAACTGAGAACTCTACTGTCAACGTTCATCAAATTATCATAATAGTTTCTAATAACACCATATTTGCAAACTCGCTTGTTATAGATAAATCAGTTGAATTAAAACGCATGAAATTTACGTAAAAATACAAAATTAGGGTAAGACTCCATAATGCTGGAACTTACAATCATCAAATGTAGGAAGACCCCACAAATTAGGCTAAAACTCAAGAAGGGAATTAAGTTTATAATCCGCAATAATACAATGCTCGTCTCAATTTCTAATAGATGGAACAGCTTGTAATGACCCGCATTTTTAGAGATATATAATTAATTTATTTAATTATATAATTGGTGATTTAGAGAAGTTAATGATCGTTTAATTAAATAATATTGAATATTTAATTAATAATTATAATATAATAATATATTATAATGTCGAAATAGTCGGAAATAGTGAAATTCACAATATCATGTGAATTGAATAGCGTACGAGATTTTGTGGAGTTTCAATTCTAAATATAATAACGAATATATTCAATCGACGATGGTTTGAACGTATAATTATAATATAATTATAATAGAGCTTGAAATGGCGCTGCAGTTCGCTATTTGGCGATTCGAACTTCAACTAAATGTACAGGATTCGTTTTAAGCCGGATTTCTGTGAAACAAGAAATGTGTGGAGCTGGTGGAGTATATCTTTCTAGTGGAAGAGAAAGATCAGGATTTCGTCGTGTAGATTTTGAGATACGTCCAAATCAAATTTTAGAAAAGTCGCTGTGGAATTCCTTTATAATTTGCGACGCTTTAATTACGTTATAAAAGGATTTTCGATATAAACCGAATATCGATAAATCTAAAATCTGAAATATCAAACTGTATATTCTGATATGATATTCTGGAGCTGTACGATATCATGTGTGAAGATATACGATAATATAAATTTAATTATATTTAATTTAATTATATTTAAATATATTTATATATTTAAATGGGTCATCTAGAGCTTTAAAAATAGCCACTTTTGCAAACGAAGTCAGAATTCGGTGAAACTAATTTCATTGGATCCGCAATGTCGAATAGTTGCTAGATGTCAGTTTTCATGATTTTTAGAGTCACTGTGTGGCCGTACGGATTTTTAGAGTGTAAAACAGTCAGTATTTTGACGGTTAAAAATACGCTGTGTGAGCATACGGAGTCGGAATTTGACGAAACCAGTTTCGTTAGGACCGTAAGGTCGAAGTCTAGCTACATGTCCAGTTTTGTGATTTTTGAATATCGTGTGTGATCACACGGATTTTTTGAAGGCAAAACGAATTATCAAAAAAAAGGAATATACCGGGAATATTCCTTTGTAAAATATCTAGATATTTCGAAAGCACTGTATATACCCCTCAAAGTTTTCTAAACCTAAGTCTTCATTTCATTTTGGTCAACCACATCTTTTTCCGCCGTTGTGTTTTTCACAGAAAAACTCGATCAAAGGAGAAATTCAAAAAAAATACCACAAAAATTCAATAAATCCCAAAACAACTATAAATGAATTCCTATCAAGACCCTCTTCGATCTGGTATACATTTTGATGACTGCGACAGGGTCTGGGAGCTCCGCGATTTGACCAACGTGAACTAGGGTTGGCAATTTCTGACGATGGAAGCACCAATAGTTAAAACAAGGATCGAATGTGAGTTTGTGGTGGAGATTTGGTCTTGCATGCAAATCCTGGCGCTATTCGATGATGTCGAGTGTCGCAAGTCATCGTGAGGAGCAGGTCGACGGAAATGCCAGGATGAACTCGAGTTGGTAAAAAGGTGTTTGGGTGCGAAGAGAAATCAAGGGAGAGTTCTATGTTGGGTTTTGTTTGTGGAATCATGATATGAAGAGGGAGAATGAAGTGGATAAAGGTGCGGTAATGGTGTTTGTGGTGGTTACTGGAGCACGATGGAATTCTTGGAAGAAGGCTAGTGAATACGGTCGGGTAGTTAAGGATGGTGAATGGGCCGACATTGTCTAGGGTAAGGCCCAAAGTGATAATATATGTTTAGTTTAAATTAAATTTAAAAGTAGGTTAACTTCTTTATATCGTAACTCCTCCATACGATATCAGAACTAGACGAAACAAGATCCGACAGGATCGTATGGACAGGAGCAACACAATGAGACCGACCAGGAGTGAATCCGAGCCTGTTACAATTTATTGCAAAATAAATTGTCCGTCTAAATCAAAGACAGTTAATCGTTTTTAACGATAACAGTCCAATGTGAGTAAAACTCACCAAATCTGAACAGTTATATTTTTATAATGTATTTTTAGAACTGCTAATCATCTGTTGATTGTTGTGTGTTGGTTGATTGATTGAACTGCTAGTCAGTTAGTGAAGATTATATATATATATATATGTATACATATATATTTATATAAACCGTTAAATATTTATATATTGATTCTGCTATCAGAATAATTTATATTGAACTAAAAGTGATGATAATCATATTGTGTAACATCTGTGGATGCAGGGAAACAGGTTGGAGGAATCCGACTGGATTCCTCAACAGTTATTTTATTGTTTTTCATATATTGTTATATGATGTGATATAAAATCTGTGGGCAATTATATGTGCTTGGACGATATTGAACATCGTGATTTGATATGATTGAATACCATAACATGTCGGAATGTTGATAAGGGGATTTTCAAAGTGATATTGAAAATAGAATATTTATAAATTGGGATATTTATAAATAAGAGATATTTATAAAGTGGAATATTTATAAATAAGAAATGTTTATAAATTGGAATATTTATAAATAAGAGAATTTGAAAAGGAAATAATTTCAAACCATTTTCTTTTTGAATGGAAAGGCCTGTGTGGCGGGTTTGGGGAATTTCCCGATGCTCCCGATACAAAGGAGGTTATGGCGAATTTTCCCGAGAATTTAAGGAGTTAGAATATTTCAAGAATAAATTTGAAAAGGAAATATTTGTAAACCATTTACAAATAGAATTGGAAAGGGAACATTATAAAAAGGAAATCATTTTTAAAGTGTAGAACCGTTATTTAAAAGTAAATCTTTTCAAATGAATAAAACGTTGTTAAAAAGGAAATCTTTATAAAGTGAATAAAGTTAATCGAATATGGTATTCAAAGTTAGTTAATCGAATATAGACATTCGAAAGGAGTTAATCGAATATGGTATTCAAAGTTAGTTAATCGAATATAGACATTCGAAAGGAGTTAATCGAATATGGTATTCAAAGTTAGTTAATCGAATACAGACATTCGAAAGGAGTTAATCGAATATGGTATTCAAAGTTAGTTAATCGAATATAGTATTCGAAAGTTAGTTAATCGAATATGGTATTCAAAGTTAGTTAATCGAATATAGACATTCGAAAGGAGTTAATCGAATATGGTATTCGAAGTTAGTTAATCGAATATAGTATTCGAAAGTTAGTTAATCGAATATAGTATTCGAAAGTTAGTTAATCGAATATAGACATTCGAAGTTAGTTAATCGAATATGGTATTCGAAAGTTAGTTAATCGAATATGTTATTCGAAAGGGGTTAGTCAAGTCGAGCTAGTCAAATAGAATTAACTAGTTAGAGTTAATCAGTTGGAGTTAATTAGTTAGAGTAAATCGATTAGAGTTAAAGCAAACTAGAGTTAATAAAATATAGTTATTTGAGACAGAGTTAGTCAAACGTAGTATTCAGGGTAAGTTGCCATCTTGTACGACTGCTAGCGTAATTCGCAGGGCTATAAATAGCCTACAGCGGTCGGATGTTTCCTGAGGGAGTCAGGCGTAACCATTGTGATCGCTGCGATCTAGAGTCAAGCGAATGGAGTTTAATCGAATATTAGTTATTCGAAAGGAGTTAATCGAGTTGAGAAATAAGTTAAGTTAAATAAGTTGAGTTGATCGGGTAGTTCGACCAAGTTAGTCGAGCCTAGTTAATCGAATCGAATTGGTCGAACCAAGTAAGTCGAGTTAAGTTAGTCAAGTTAGTCGAGCCTAGTTAATCGAATCGAATTGGTCGAACCAAGTAAGTCGAGTTAGTCGAATCAAGTTAAGTTAGTCGAGTTAAGCTCGTCGAGTTAAATAAATCGATGTTAGTTTCATCGAAAGGAGTTATCGATGTTAGTTTCACCGAAAGGAGTTATCGATGTTAGTTTCACCGAAAGGAGTTATCGATGTTAGTTTCATCGAAAGGAGTTATCGATGTTAGTTTCATCGAAAGGAGTCGTCGATGTTAGTTTCATCGAAAGGAGTCGTCGATGTTAGTTTCATCGAAAGGAGTCGTCGATGTTAGTTTCATCGAAAGGAGTCGTCGATGTTAGTTTCATCGAAAGGAGTTATCGATGTTAGTTTCATCGAAGGGAGTTATCGATTAAAGTTTAATCGAAGTGATATTTTCAAATATGAGATATTTGAAAAGGAAGAGTTATCGAATATTAGTTATTCGAAGAGAGATTATCGAATATCGTTTATTCGAGAAGAAGTTAATCGAATATAGGTTATTCGAAGAAGAGTTAATCAAATAGAGATTTCTCGAAGAGAGTTAATCGGCAAATTCGATTATATCGAATTCGGGAAAGTACTTATACTTTCCAGTGTTTAAATAGAGATTTATTTATTTATAAATAAATAAGTGTTAGGTTAATTATTCACTAATAAGAATAGAAGTTATAATTAAAGTTAGATAATTCGAAAGTAGGGATTATAACGTTATCGTTATAACCAATGTTTTAAATATAGAAGTGGATTAGTAAAATTGAATCCGAGAAAGGCGTAAAGAAGTTGTTAAAGATTTAAAAGATAAACTTTGACCATTTCGAAGTTATAACGTTGTTCAGTTAAGGTCTGAGAAGTAATTATACCCCAACTTGAGTGACTTCCTTCTTAACTAAGAAATGGTAAGGTTTGATCGTAAAGGAGTTTTGGAAATGTTTTCCAAACGAGAATCAGAAATGTTTTCTGAAAAAAAGAAAATAAGAATTTAGAATATAGGGAAACACGAGATAAGTAAATAAATGAACTAATGGGATTTATGTTAAATGATGTTTGTTCGGTATAATTTCCATTTGGAAATAATATCGTTGTTTGCACACTTGTTTTTCTTTGATAGTTAACTCACCGACTATCGAAGTTTCTGACCATTTTAACGTTGTTAATATGGAGAGACCGGTTGGATTATTATCCATAGAACTACTCTGTATTGGCATAAGCGTCGCGAATCATATATGCCAAAGATAATTGAAGACGGAGTAAAATGCAAGGGCTGTTGTATAAGTCTTAGATAACCGTGACTAAGATGGATATACGGAATACTGCCTTCGGTTTGTCCAGTCCCAGGACAACTTGCATGGATGTCTGACAGAGTATATCCAATGGACCGCGTAAGTTGATCTGTTCAAACGTATTCATGTTTGGTGGCGGAGGAATTCGTTTCTCTTAGCTGTATACCCGTGTTATTTTTGGATAAGTCAATTTGTGACTTGGCAGGTATGACGATGTGACATTTCTAAGTGAATGAAGATGGATGTCTGACATAGTATTTCCAGACGATCACGTACATTGATTTCTTCAACTATACCAAGAGTGGAAGCGGAGAAGGAAACTTCTTTAGCTAACATGTAATGTACTGTTGTAGACGTCAATTAGTGATTTTCGATGGACCTAACAATGTGACATTCGAAGTGAATCTGATGTGATGATAAAGCGTAGCTTCTAGCCTCATCAACCAGTAAATGACAGAAATCGGGCAGGCAGCATGGCTAAGTCGGTCGCACCAAATTAGGGTGTATAATCACCTATCTAGTGAATATTCATTTGTTTCTTAAATCTATCAATGCTGTCCCATATATATACGGGAACAGTTGCTAATCCCAACCGTTGGTGATGTACATTCGATACACTCAAGCGAAATGAGTGGCCGGTCATGTGTGGCTGAGTTACAAGATGTTCTTGTTGAACTCCAGTGTATCGTTCCTAGAGTACACTGATCGGAAGGTGGTTCCATACCTTGTCATAGTTGGAAATCCATTATCGAATACGTGCTTGCGATTTTGATTGTATACTATATATGTAGAACGTGAGATGAAAGCGTTTCTGCTAGTTGATATCTATTTGTATATAGACATTATTATAATATCAAAAGGTTTTTGATATAAAGATATTTTGGATTCTCATAAGGGAAAAACCCGTTCCGTTCTGCGGCGTGGTCTTATGAGATATCGTTTACTTGTTCATATACCTGTTTTAAACTGTTTTACTCATACCAGTCCCATGACTGACCCGAAGTTTATTTGTTTTGTTTTCCCTAAACTCTTGGGTGCCTAATTTTGTACGGGCAGTCAAGTAGTCAGGAATTTACAGATATACTGGAAGAGCGTGGAGCAGGAGGCTTCAAGATCATATAGCTATAGTTATTTCCGCTGTGTTGTAAGTGCTGTACTCTGATAAGTGCTATTGTATACATAACTGTTATATTTCAAAGTTATGTTATCTATTATATGTTATTCGTTCCGCTGTGAGGTTCGTGTTACTCTGATGTTGTGTTCTTCTTCTTCTTCTATTCTAAGTTTCTATCTTATCTATTCTCACCCTCTAATTTCTTTCATTAATTACCGGGATTTTTCGATGTTTTGGTTATCGACATCGTGCTTACGTCGATAACCAAAGTCGCCGAAATCCCGGGTCGTTACAGTTGGTATCAGAGCTTAAGTTAAGAATTACTTGGCTCTGTGGCGTGACTCGGTAGAGATAGGGTTAGTAATACCCTAGATTGAGTTTGAGTGTATATATACGAGTGCGTATTTGTATTTGATATAAAAATGGTTTTATATTGTGGGGATTCATTGGCTGAGTTGTTTATGAGTTCTGGTCGATCAGTTTGATCCACTGTATCGGTAGGAGTAAATAAACACTTGAATACGATGGGCCGACACAGTATGGATATGTAATATATTATCATATATTAGATATGTTGGTTGTAATTATAATCGAATAAGATTATAACATGTGAAATGGTTATATATAACCAATCAGAATTCATATAAATAAAGTATATGAAATAAGATGAATTAAATATGAATTTAAATCAGATTTGGAATTAAAATAAGGAAATTTTAAGTTCCTGGGAGATTTTGAAATGTTTTCAAAATGGAAGTATTCAGTAATGGTTTTGAAATGATATAGTATTGAAATCACTTGGGTCGCTGGAAAATAATTCCGATGATGACTACGCAGTATCATCGGTGTGATTTTCGAGTTCTAAGTGGTGGATTACTACCAGAGATTTTGATTTGAATTGTTTTGAGAAAACAAGTGTTTAGAAATTCAAAGGTTTTGAATTGGTAGTATGATTTCAAATTGATTTGAAATTTACCCGGGAATTTAAGTTTTAGAAATTAAAATTTAACTAATGAAGTTAAATAAAATGAGATGGTAAAAATAAATTGAAATTTAACTTGAACATAGTTAAATAGAATTGAATTGGATTAGAGAATAATCTGTTATGGAATTGGGTTGATGAGTTAAGAATTTGAAATTTGATATTCGGGTTCGAATAAAATTCGGTTTGGATTTGAGGACATGAACTGATTGGAATTTGATTGAGATAACAGATGGTAGGGATATAATGATATGCCCAACAAAAAGGTACAAGTTTATATTTTATATGAATTTGGAATTTATGAGCCGAATTGGCAAGCCTCTTGGCTATTTGATTTTCTTTTGGGATAAAGAAGGCCCAGAGAGGCGAGTTGGAGTTTGAGCTATTGACCAGTACAAAGGAGGTGCTGGCGAAATTTTTCGAAAGTTTAAAGTGTTAGAAAATTTTCAGAATTTTTGAAAATTATAGTTAGTCGGAATGATTAAATATTTTAGTCAATATTAATTGGCTTAGTTGAAATCAGAAATAAGGGGTAAACAAATCTTCGGTATTCCAATAGATAGGGTCTTCCTCTAACTTAGCAATTTCGAGGACGAAATTATTTTAAGTGGGGAAGAATGTAATGACCCGCATTTTTAGAGATATATAATTAATTTATTTAATTATATAATTGGTGATTTAGAGAAGTTAATGATCGTTTAATTAAATAATATTGAATATTTAATTAATAAATATAATATAATAATATATTATAATGTCGAAATAGTCGGAAATAGTGAAATTCACAATATCATGTGAATTGAATAGCGTACGAGATTTTGTGGAGTTTCGATTCGAAATATAATAACGAATATATTCAATCGACGATGGTTTGAATGTATAATTATAATATAATTATAATAGAGCTTGAAATGGCGCTGCAGTTCGCTATTTGGCGATTCGAACTTCAACTAAATGTACAGGATTCGTTTTAAGCCGGATTTCTGTGAAACAAGAAACGTGTGGAGCTGGTGGAGTATATCTTTCTAGTGGAAGAGAAAGATCGGGATTTCGTCGTGTAGATTCTGAGATACGTCCAAATCAAATTTTAGAAAAGTCGATGTGGAATTCCTTTATAATTTACGACGCTTTAATTACGTTATAAAAGGATTTTCGATATAAACTGAATATCGATAAATCTAAAATCTGAAATATCAAACTGTATATTCTGATATGATATTCTGGAGCTGTACGATATCATGTGTGAAGATATACGATAATATAAATTTAATTATATTTAATTTAATTATATTTAAATATATTTATATATTTAAATGGGTCATCCAGAGCTTTAAAAATAGCCACTTTTGCAAACGAAGTCGGAATTCGATGAAACTAATTTCATTGGATCCGCAATGTCGAATAGTTGCTAGATGTCAGTTTTTGTGATATTTAGAGTCACTGTGTGGCGGTACGGATTTTTAGAGTGTAAAACAGTCAGTATTTTGACGGTTAAAAATACGCTGTGTGAGCATACGGAGTCGGAATTCGACGAAACCAGTTTCGTTAGGACCGTAAGGTCGAAGTCTAGCTACATGTCTAGTTTCGTGATTTTTGAATATCGTGTGTGATCACACGGATTTTTAGAAGGCAAAACGAATTATAAGAAAAAAGGAATATACCGGGAATATTCCCTTTGTAAAATATCTAGATATTTCGAAAGCACTATATATACCCCTCAAAGTTTTCTAAACCTAAGTCTTCATTTCATTTTGGTCAACCACATCTTTTTCCGCCGTTGTGTTTTTCACAGAAAAACTCGATCAAAGGAGAAATTCAAAACAAATACCACAAAAATTCAATAAATCCCAAAACAACTATAAATGAATTCCTATCAAGACCCTCTTCGATCTGGTATACATTTTGATGACTGCGACAGGGTCTGGGAGCTCCACGATTTGACAAGCGTGAACTAGGGTTGGCAATTTCTGACGATGGAAGCACCAATAGTTAAAACAAGGATCGAATGTGAGTTTGTGGTGGAGATTTGGTCTTGCGTGAAAATCCTGGCGCTATTCGATGATGTCGAGTGTCGCAAGTCATCGTGAGGATCAGGTCGACGGAAATGCCAGGATGAACTCGAGTTGGTAAAAAGGTGTTTGGGTGCGAAGAGAAATCAAGGGAGAGTTCTATGTTGGGTTTTGTTTGTGGAATCATGATATGAAGAGGGAGAACGAAGTGGATAAAGGTGCGGTAATGGTGTTTGTGGTGGTTACTAGAGCACGATGGAATTCTTGGAAGAAGGCTAGTGAATGCGGTCGGGTAGTTAAGGATAGTGAATGGGCCGACATTGTCTAGGGTAAGGCCCAAAGTGATAATATATGTTTAGTTTAAATTAAATTTAAAAGTAGGTTAACTTCTTAATATCGTAACTCCTCCATACGATATCAGAACTAGACGAAACAAGATCCGACAGGATCGTATGGACAGGAGCAACACAATGAGACCGACCAGGAGTGAATCTGAGCCCGTTACAATTTATTGCAAAATAAATTGTCCGTCTAAATCAAAGACAGTTAATCGTTTTTAACGATAACAGTCCAATGTGATTAAAACTCACCAACTCTGAATAGTTATATTTTTATAATGTATTTTTAGAACTGTTAATCATCTGTTGATTGTTGTGTGTTGGTTGATTGATTGAACTGCTAATCAGTTAGTGAAAATTATATATATATGTATATATATATATATAAACCGTTAAATATTTCTATATTGATTCTGCTATCAGAATAATTTATATTGAACTGAAAGTGATGATAATAATATTGTGTAACATCTGTGGATGCAGGGAAACAGGTTGGAGGAATCCGACTGGATTCCTCAATAGTTATTTTTATTGTTTTTCATATATTGTTATATGATGTGATATAAAATCTGTGGGCAATTATATGTGCTTGGATGATATTGAACATCGTGATTTGATATGATTGAATACCATAACATGTCGGAATGTTGATAAGGGGATTTTCAAAGTGATATTGAAAATAGAATATTTATAAATTGGGATATTTATAAATAAGAGATATTTATAAAGTGGAATATTTATAAATAAGAAATGTTTATAAATTGGAATATTTATAAATAGGAGAATTTGAAAAGGAAATAATTTCAAACCATTTTCTTTTTGAATGGAAAGGCCTGTGTGGCGGGTTTGGGGATTTTCCCGATGCTCCCGATACAAAGGAGGTTATGGCGAATTTTCCCGAGAATTTAAGGAGTTAGAATATTTCAAAAATAAATTTGAAAAGGAAATATTTGTAAACCATTTACAAATAGAATTGGAAAGGGAACATTATAAAAAGGAAATCATTTTTAAAGTGTAGAACCGTTATTTAAAAGTAAATCTTTTCAAATGAATAAAACGTTGTTAAAAAGGAAATCTTTATAAAGTGAATAAAGTTAATCGAATATGGTATTCAAAGTTAGTTAATCGAATATAGACATTCGAAAGGAGTTAATCGAATATGGTATTCAAAGTTAGTTAATCGAATATAGACATTCGAAAGGAGTTAATCGAATATGATATTCAAAGTTAGTTAATCGAATATAGACATTCGAAAGGAGTTAATCGAATATGGTATTCGAAGTTAGTTAATCGAATATAGTATTCGAAAGTTAGTTGATCGAATATGGTATTCAAAGTTAGTTAATCGAATATAGACATTCGAAAGGAGTTAATCGAATATGGTATTCGAAGTTAGTTAATCGAATATAGTATTCGAAAGTTAGTTAATCGAATATAGTATTCGAAAGTTAGTTAATCGAATATAGACATTCGAAGTTAGTTAATCGAATATGGTATTCGAAAGTTAGTTAATCGAATATGTTATTCGAAAGGGGTTAGTCAAGTCGAGCTAATCAAATAGAGTTAACCAGTTAGAGTTAATCAGTTAGAGTTAACCAGTTGGAGTTAATTAGTTAGAGTAAATCGATTAGAGTTAAAGCAAACTAGAGTTAATCAAATATAGTTATTTGAGACAGAGTTAGTCAAACGTAGTATTCAGGGTAAGTTTCCATCTTGTACGACTGCTAGCGTAATTCGCAGGGCTGTAAATAGCCTACGGCGGTCGGATGTTTGCTGAGGGAATCAGGCGTAACCATTGTGATCGCTGCGATCTAGAGTCAAGCGAATGGAGTTTAATCGAATATTAGTTATTCGAAAGGAGTTTATCGAGTTGATCGAGTTGAGAAATAAGTTAAGTTAAATAAGTTGAGTTGATCGGGTAGTTCGACCAAGTTAGTCAAGCCTAGTTAATCAAATCGAATTGGTCGAACCAAGTAAGTCGAGTTAAGTTAGTCAAGTTAGTCGAGCCTAGTTAATCGAATCGAATTGGTCGAACCAAGTAAGTCGAGTTAGTCGAGTCAAGTTAAGTTAGTCGAGTTAAGTTCGTCAAGTTAAATAAATCGATGTTAGTTTCCTCGAAAGGAGTTATCGATGTTAGTTTCACCGAAAGGAGTTATCGATGTTAGTTTCACTGAAAGGAGTTATCGATGTTAGATTCACCGAAAGGAGTTATCGATGTTAGTTTCACCGAAAGGAGTCGTCGATGTTAGTTTCATCGAAAGGAGTCGTCGATGTTAGTTTCATCGAAAGGAGTCGTCGATGTTAGTTTCATCGAAAGGAGTTATCGATGTTAGTTTCATCAAAGGGAGTTATCGATTATAGTTTAATCGAAGTGAGATTTTCAAATATGAGATATTTGAAAAGGAAGATTTATCGAATATTAGTTATTCGAAGAGAGATTATCGAATATCGTTTATTCGAGAAGAAGTTAATCGAATATAGGTTATTCGAAGAAGAGTTAATCAAATAGAGATTTCTCGAAGAGAGTTAATCGGCAAATTCGATTATATCGAATTCGGGAAAGTACTTATACTTTCCAGTGTTTAAATAGAGATTTATTTATTTATAAATAAATAAGTGTTAGGTTAATTATTCACTAATAGGAATAGAAGTTATAATTAAAGTTAGATAATTCGAAAGTAGGGATTATAACATTATCGTTATAACCAATGTTTTAAATATAGAAGTGGATTAGTAAAATTGAATCCGAGAAAGGCGTAAAGAAGTTGTTAAAGATTTAAAAGATAAACTTTGACCATTTCAAAGTTATAACGTTGTTCAGTTAAGGTATGAGAAGTAATTATACCCCAACTTGAGTGACTTCCTTCTTAACTAAGAAATGGTAAGGTTTGATCGTAAAGGAGTTTTGGAAATGTTTTCCAAACGAGAATCAGAAATGTTTTCTGAAAAAAAGAAAATAAGAATTTAGAATATAGGGAAACATGAGATAAGTAAATAAATGAACTAAAGGGATTTATGTTAAATGATGTTTGTTCGGTATAATTTCCATTTGGAAATAATATCGTTGTTTGCACACTTGTTTTTCTTTGATAGTTAACTCGTCGACTATCGAAGTTTCTGACCATTTTAACGTTGTTAATATGGAGAGACCGGTTGGATTATTATCCATAGAACTACTCTGTATTGGCATATGCGTCGCGAATCATATATGCCAAAGATAATTGAAGACGGAGTAAAATGCAAGGGCTGTTGTATAAGTCTTAGATAACCGTGACTAAGATGGATATACGGAATAGTGCCTTCGGTTTGTCCAGTCCCAGGACAACTTGTATGGATGTCTGACAGAGTATATCCAATGGACCGCTTAAGTTGATCTGTTCAAACGTATTCACGTTTGGTGGCGGAGGAATTCGTTTCTCTTAGCTGTATACCCGAGTTATTTTTGGATAAGTCAATTTGTGATTTGGCTGGTATGACGATGTGACATTTCTAAGTGAATGAAGATGGATGTCTGACATAGTATTTCCAGACGATCACGTACATTGATTTCTTCAACTATACCAAGAGTGGAAGCGGAGAAGGAAACTTCTTTAGCTAACACGTTATGTACTGTTGTAGACGTCAATTAGTGATTTTCGATGGACCTAACAATGTGACATTCGAAGTGAATCTGATGTGATGATAAAGCGTAGCTTCTAGCCTCATCAACCAGTAAATGACAGAAATCGGGCAGGCAGCATGGCTAAGTCGGTCGCACCAAAGTAGGGTGATAATCACCTATCTAGTGAATATTCATTTGTTTCTTAAATCTATCAATGCTGTCCCATATATATACGGGAACGGTTGCTGATCCCAACCGTTGGTGATGTACATTCGATACACTCAAGCGAAATGAGTGGTCGGTCATGTGTGGCTGAGTTACAAGATGTTCTTGTTGAACTCAAGTGTATCGTTCCTAGAGTACACTGATCGGAAGGTGGTTCCATACCTTGTCATAGTTGGAAATCCATTATCCAATACGTGCTTGCGATTTTGATTGTATACTATATATGTAGAACGTGAGATGAAAGCGTTTCTGCTAGTTGATATCTATTTGTATATAGACATTATTATAATATCAAAAGGTTTTTGATATAAAGATATTTTGGATTCTCATAAGGGAAAAACCCGTTCCGTTCTGCGGCGTGGTCTTATGAGATATCGTTTACTTGTTCATATACCTGTTTTAAATTGTTTTACTCATACCAGTCCCATGACTGACCCGAAGTTTATTTGCTTTGTTTTCCCTAAACTCTTGGGTGCCTAATTTTGTACGGGCAGTCAAGTAGTCAGGAATTTACAGATATACTGGAAGAGCGTGGAGCAGGAGGCTTCAAGATCATATAGCTATAGTTATTTCCGCTGTGTTGTAAGTGCTGTACTCTGATAAGTGCTATTGTATACATAACTGTTATATTTCAAAGTTATGTTATCTATTATATGTTATTCGTTCCGCTGTGAGGTTCGTGTTACTCTAATGTTGTGTTCTTCTTCTTCTTCTATTCTAAGTTTCTATCTTATCTATTCTCACCCTCTAATTTCTTTCATTAATTACCGGGATTTTTCGATGTTTTGGTTATCGACATCGTGCTTACGTCGATAACCAAAGTCGCCGAAATCCCGGGTCGTTACAGTTGGTATCAGAGCTTAAGTTAAGAATTACTTGGCTCTGTGGCGTGACTCGGTAGAGATAGGGTTAGTAATACCCTAGATTGAGTTTGAGTGTATATATACGAGTGCGTATTTGTATTTGATATAAAAATGGTTTTATATTGTGGGGATTCATTGGCTGAGTTGTTTATGAGTTCTGGTCGATCAGTTTGATCCACTGTATCGGTAGGAGTAAATAAACACTTGAATACGATGGGCCGACACAGTATGGATATGTAATATATTATCATATATTAGATATGTTGGTTGTAATTATAATCGAATAAGATTATAACATGTGAAATGGTTATATATAACCAATCAGAATTCATATAAGTAAAGTATATGAAATAAGATGAATTAAATATGAATTTAAATCAGATTTGGAATTAAAATAAGGAAATTTTAAGTTCCTGGGAGATTTTGAAATGTTTTCAAAATGGAAGTATTCAGTAATGGTTTTGAAATGATATAGTATTGAAATCACTTGGGTCGCTGGAAAATAATTCCGATGATGACTGCGCAGTATCATCGGTGTGATTTTCGAGTTCTAAGTGGTGGATTACTACCAGAGATTTTGATTTGAATTGTTTTGAGAAAACAAGTGTTTAGAAATTCAAAGGTTTTGAATTGGCAGTATGATTTCAAATTGATTTGAAATTTACCCGGGAATTTAAGTTCTAGAAATTAAAATTTAACTAATGAAGTTAAATAAAATGAGATGGTAAAAATAAATTGAAATTTAACTTGAACATAGTTAAATAGAATTGAATTGGATTAGAGAATAATCTGTTATGGAATTGGGTTGATGAGTTAAGAATTTGAAATTTGATATTCGGGTTCGAATAAAATTCGGTTTGGATTTGAGGACATGAACTGATTGGAATTTGATTGAGATAACAGATGGTAGGGATATAATGATATGCCCAACAAAAAGGTACAATTTTATATGAATTTGGAATTTATGAGCCGAATTGGCAAGCCGCTTGGCTGTTTGATTTTCTTTTGGGATAAAGAAGGCCCAGAGAGGCGAGTTGGAGTTTGAGCTATTGACCAGTACAAAGGAGGTGCTGGCGAAATTTTTCGAAAGTTTAAAGTGTTAGAAAATTTTCAGAATTTTTGAAAATTATAGTTAGTCGGAATGATTAAATATTTTAGTCAATATTAATTGGCTTAGTTGAAATCAGAAATAAGGGGTAAACAAATCTTCGAAATTCCAATAGATAGGGTCTTCCTCTAACTTAGCAATTTCGAGGACGAAATTATTTTAAGTGGGGAAGAATGTAATGACCCGCATTTTTAGAGATATATAATTAATTTATTTAATTATATAATTGGTGATTTAGAGAAGTTAATGATCGTTTAGTTCAATAATATTGAATATTTAATTAATAATTATAATATAATAATATATTATAATGTCGAAATAGTCGGAAATAGTGAAATTCACAATATCATGTGAATTGAATAGCGTACGAGATTTTGTGGAGTTTCGATTCGAAATATAATAACGAATATATTCAATCGACGATGGTTTGAACGTATAATTATAATATAATTATAATAGAGCTTGAAATGGCGCTGCAGTTCGCTATTTGGCGATTCGAACTTCAACTAAATGTACAGGATTCGTTTTAAGCCGGATTTCTGTGAAACAAGAAACGTGTGGAGCTGGTGGAGTATATCTTTCTAGTGGAAGAGAAAGATCGGGATTTCGTCGTGTAGATTTTGAGATACGTCCAAATCAAATTTTAGAAAAGTCGCTGTGGAATTCCTTTATAATTTGCGATGCTTTAATTACGTTATAAAAGGATTTTCGATATAAACTGAATATCGATAAATCTAAAATCTGAAATATCAAACTGTACATTTTGATATGATATTCTGGAGCTGTACGATATCATGTGTGAAGATATATGATAATATAAATTTAATTATATTTAATTTAATTATATTTAAATATATTTATATATTTAAATGGGTCATCTAGAGCTTTAAAAATAGCCACTTTTGCAAACGAAGTCGGAATTCGATGAAACTAATTTCATTGGATCCGCAATGTCGAATAGTTGCTAGATGTCAGTTTTTGTGATTTTTAGAGTCACTGTGTGGCCGTATGGATTTTTAGAGTGTAAAACACTCAGTATTTTGACGGTTAAAAATACGCTGTGTGAGCATACGGAGTCGGAATTCGACGAAACCAGTTTCGTTAGGACTGTAAGGTCGAAGTCTAGCTACATGTCCAGTTTCGTGATTTTTGAATATCGTGTGTGATCACACGGATTTTTAGAAGGCAAAATGAATTATCAAAAAAAAAAGAATATACCGGGAATATTCCCTTTGTAAAATATCTAGATATTTCGAAAGCACTATATATACCCCTCAAAGTTTTCTAAACCTAAGTCTTCATTTCATTTTGGTCAACCACATCTTTTTCCGTCGTTGTGTTTTTCACAGAAAAACTCGATCAAAGGAGAAATTCAAAACAAATACCACAAAAATTCAATAAATCCCAAAACAACTATAAATGAATTCCTATCAAGACCCTGTTCGATCTGGTATACATTTTGATGACTGCTACATGGTCTGGGAGCTACACGATTTGACCAGCGTGAACTAGGGTTGGCAATTTCTGACGATGGAAGCACCAATAGTTAAAACAAGGATCGAATGTGAGTTTGTGGTGGAGATTTGGTCTTGCGTGAAAATCCTGGCGCTATTCGATGATGTCGAGTGTCGCAAGTCATCGTGAGGAGCAGGTCGACGGAAATGCCAGGATGAACTCGAGTTGGTAAAAAGGTGTTTGGGTGCGAAGAGAAATCAAGGGAGAGTTCTATGTTGGGTTTTGTTTGTGGAATCAAGATATGAAGAGGGAGAATGAAGTGGATAAAGGTGCGGTAATGGTGTTTGTGGTGGTTACTGGAGCACGATGGAATTCTTGGAAGAAGGATAGTGAATGCGGTCGGGTAGTTAAGGATGGTGAATGGGCCGACATTGTCTAGGGTAAGGCCCAAAGTGATAATATATGTTTAGTTTAAATTAAATTTAAAAGTAGGTTAACTTCTTAATATCGTAACTCCTCCATACGATATCAGAACTAGACGAAACAAGATCCGACAGGATCGTATGGACAGGAGCAACACAATGAGACCGACCAGGAGTGAATCCGAGCCCGTTACAATTTATTGCAAAATAAATTGTCCATCTAAATCAAAGACAGTTAATCGTTTTTAACGATAACAGTCCAATGTGAGTAAAACTCACCAACTCTGAACAGTTATATTTTTATAATGTATTTTTAGAACTGTTAATCATCTGTTGATTGTTGTGTGTTGGTTGATTGATTGAACTGCTAGTCAGTTAGTGAAAATTATATATATATATATATATGTATATATATATATATATATAAACCGTTAAATATTTATATATTGATTCTGCTATCAGAATAATTTATATTGAACTGAAAGTGATGATAATCATATTGTGTAACATCTGTGGATGCAGGGAAACAGGTTGGAGGAATCCGACTGGATTACTCAATAGTTATTTTTATTGTTTTTCATATATTGTTATATGATGTGATATAAAATCTGTGGGCAATTATATGTGCTTGGACGATATTGAACATCCTGATTTGATATGATTGAATACCATAACATGTCGGAATGTTGATAAGGGGATTTTCAAAGTGATATTGAAAATAGAATATTTATAAATTGGGATATTTATAAATAAGAGATATTTATAAAGTGGAATATTTATAAATAAGAAATGTTTATAAATTGGAATATTTATAAATAGGAGAATTTGAAAAGGAAATAATTTCAAACCATTTTCTTTTTGAATGGAAAGGCCTGTGTGGCGGGTTTGGGGATTTTCCCGATGCTCCCGATACAAAGGAGGTTATGGCGAATTTTCCCGAGAATTTAAGGAGTTAGAATATTTCAAGAATAAATTTGAAAAGGAAATATTTGTAAACCATTTACAAATAGAATTGGAAAGGGAACATTATAAAAAGGAAATCATTTTTAAAGTGTAGAACCGTTATTTAAAAGTAAATCTTTTCAAATGAATAAAACGTTGTTAAAAAGGAAATCTTTATAAAGTGAATAAATTTAATCGAATATGGTATTCAAAGTTAGTTAATCGAATATAGACATTCGAAAGGAGTTAATCGAATATGGTATTCAAAGTTAGTTAATCGAATATAGACATTCGAAAGGAGTTAATCGAATATGGTATTCAAAGTTAGTTAATCGAATATAGACATTCGAAAGGAGTTAATCGAATATGGTATTCGAAGTTAGTTAATCGAATATAGTATTCGAAAGTTAGTTAATCGAATATGGTATTCAAAGTTAGTTAATCGAATATAGACATTCGAAAGGAGTTAATCGAATATGGTATTCGAAGTTAGTTAATCGAATATAGTATTCGAAAGTTAGTTAATCGAATATAGTATTCGAAAGTTAGTTAATCGAATATAGACATTCGAAGTTAGTTAATCGAATATGGTATTCGAAAGTTAGTTAATCGAATATGTTATTCGAAAGGGGTTAGTCAAGTCGAGCTAGTCAAATAGAGTTAACTAGTTAGAGTTAATCAGTTAGAGTTAACCAGTTGGAGTTAATTAGTTAGAGTAAATCGATTAGAGTTAAAGCAAACTAGAGTTAATCAAATATAGTTATTTGAGACAGAATTAGTCAAACGTAGTATTCAGGGTAAGTTGCCATCTTGTACGACTGCTAGCGTAATTCGCATGGCTGTAAATAGCCTACGGCGGTCGGATGTTTCCTGAGGGAGTCAGGCGTAACCATTGTGATCGCTGCGATCTAGAGTCAAGCGAATAGAGTTTAATCGAATATTAGTTATTCGAAAGGAGTTAATCCAGTTGATCGAGTTGAGAAATAAGTTAAGTTAAATAAGTTGAGTTGGTCGGGTAGTTCGACCAAGTTAGTCGAGCCTAGTTAATCGAATCGAATTGGTCGAACCAAGTAAGTCGAGTTAAGTTAGTCAAGTTAGTCGAGCCTAGTTAATCGAATCGAATTGGTCGAACCAAGTAAGTCGAGTTAGTCGAGTCAAGTTAAGTTAGTCGAGTTAAGTTCGTCGAGTTAAATAAATCGATGTTAGTTTCATCGAAAGGAGTTATCGATGTTAGTTTCACCGAAAGGAGTTATCGATGTTAGTTTCATCGAAAGGAGTTATCGATGTTAGTTTCATCGAAAGGAGTTATCGATGTTAGTTTCATTGAAAGGAGTCGTCGATGTTAGTTTCATCGAAAGGAGTCGTCGATGTTAGTTTCATCGAAAGGAGTTATCGATGTTAGTTTCATCGAAGGGAATTATCGATTATAGTTTAATCGAAGTGAGATTTTCAAATATGAGATATTTGAAAAGGAAGAGTTATCGAATATTAGTTATTCGAAGAGAGATTATCGAATATCGTTTATTCGAGAAGAAGTTAATCGAATATAGGTTATTCGAAGAAGAGTTAATCAAATAGAGATTTCTCGAAGAGAGTTAATCGGCAAATTCGATTATATCGAATTCGGGAAAGTACTTATACTTTCCAGTGTTGAAATAGAGATTTATTTATTTATAAATAAATAAGTGTTAGGTTAATTATTCACTAATAAGAATAGAAGTTACAATTAAAGTTAGATAATTCGAAAGTAGGGATTATAACGTTATCGTTATAACCAATGTTTTAAATATAGAAGTGGATTAGTAAAATTGAATCCGAGAAAGGCGTAAAGAAGTTGTTAAAGATTTAAAAGATAAACTTTGATCATTTCGAAGTTATAACGTTGTTCAGTTAAGGTCTGAGAAGTAATTATACCCCAACTTGAGTGACTTCCTTCTTAACTAAGAAATGGTAAGGTTTGATCGTAAAGGAGTTTTGGAAATGTTTTCCAAACGAGAATCAGAAATGTTTTCTGAAAAAAAGAAAATAAGAATTTAGAATATAGGGAAACACGAGATAAGTAAATAAATGAACTAAAGGGATTTATGTTAAATGATGTTTGTTCGGTATAATTTCCATTTGGAAATAATATCGTTGTTTGCACACTTGTTTTTCTTTGATAGTTAACTCACCGACTATCGAAGTTTCTGACCATTTTAACGTTGTTAATATGGAGAGACCGGTTGGATTATTATCCATAGAACCACTCTGTATTGGCATAAGCGTCGCGAATCATATATGCCAAAGATAATTGAAGATGGAGTAAAATGCAAGGGCTGTTGTATAAGTCTTAGATAACCGTGACTAAGATGGATATACGGAATAGTGCCTTCGGTTTGTCCAGTCCCAGGACAAGTTGTATGGATGTCTGACAGAGTATATCCAATGAACCGCGTAAGTTGATCTGTTCAAACGTATTCACGATCGGTGGCGGAGGAATTCGTTTCTCTTAGCTGTATACCCGTGTTATTTTTGGATAAGTCAATTTGTGATTTGGCGGGTATGACGATGTGACATTTCTAAGTGAATGAAGATGGATGTCTGACATAGTATTTCCAGACGATCACGTACATTGATTTCTTCAACTATACCAAGAGTGGAAGCGGAGAAGGAAACTTCTTTAGCTAACACGTAATGTACTGTTGTAGACGTCAATTAGTGATTTTCGATGGACCTAACAATGTGACATTCGAAGTGAATCTGATGTGATGATAAAGCGTAGCTTCTAGCCTCATCAACCAGTAAATGACAGAAATCAGGCAGGCAGCATGGCTAAGTCGGTCGCACCGAAGTAGGGTGTATAATCACCTATCTAGTGAATATTCATTTGTTTCTTAAATCTATCAATGCTGTCCCATATATATATGGGAACGGTTGCTGATCCCAACCGTTGGTGATGTACATTCGATACACTCAAGCGAAATGAGTGGTCGGTCATGTATGGCTGAGTTACAAGATGTTCTTGTTGAACTCCATTGTATCGTTCCTAGAGTACACTGATCGGAAGGTGGTTCCATACCTTGTCATAGTTGGAAATCCATTATCCAGTATGTGCTTGCGATTTTGATTGTATACTATATATGTAGAACGTGAGATGAAAGCGTTTCTGCTAGTTGATATCTATTTGTATATAGACATTATTATAATATCAAAAGGTTTTTGATATAAAGATATTTTGGATTCTCATAAGGGAAAAACCAGTTCCGTTCTGCGGCGTGGTCTTATGAGATATCGTTTACTTGTTCATATACCTGTTTTAAACTGTTTTACTCATACCAGTCCCATGACTGACCCGGAGTTTATTTGTTTTGTTTTCCCTAAACTCTTGGGTGCCTAATTTTGTACGGGCAGTCAAGTAATCAGGAATTTACAGATATACTGGAAGAGCGTGGAGCAGGAGGCTTCAAGATCATATAGCTATAGTTATTTCCGCTGTGTTGTAAGTGCTGTACTCTGATAAGTGCTATTGTATACATAACTGTTATATTTCAAAGTTATGTTATCTATTATATGTTATTCGTTCCGCTGTGAGGTTCGTGTTACTCTGATGTTGTGTTCTTCTTCTTCTTCTTCTATTCTATGTTTCTATCTTATCTATTCTCACCCTCTAATTTCTTTCATTAATTACCGGGATTTTTCGATGTTTTGGTTATCGACATCGTGCTTACGTCGATAACCAAAGTCACCGAAAATCCGGGCCATTACACAGCTACAATATGTGCACCAGAAGATTTTGCAGCTCTAACCCAAACTCTGTTTATAGTTTCATGAGATTAATTATAAATATATAGTCCAAAGACAATGAACTATATCAGTTCCTTATTCAGGTACTTACGGAGAATCTTCAATCACCAAGCAGTATGATGTATCCATCCCTAGTACCTTAGTTGCTTCTACAAATCTGAACAATGTATCATATCATAAAAAAAATCATGTATAATAACGATTTTTGTTAATTGGATCAATAGACAATTTGCTCACATGTCAGGAGAAGATTTTCCATTCGCAACTTCATCGCCGCCTAGAATTTCATGTCAGGAGAAGGTGTCCTGAATATTTAGAACTGACAATAAATCCAATAGATCAGCCAATTAACAAATTTTGATATAGTTTACTGACATCCTATATATAAGGCAAAATAATTCTTTTAAATGATTATCAATAGGTATTATCAAAATATTCAAAACATCAATGATACCATAGCTCCAGAAGGCATATCACTCAAATCGTAAGCTCAGTCTCTAGGCATTTTCAAGCCAATTGTGAAACCTCTTATCCTGCCCAAAATAATAATTTAAATAGGAAATAAAAATATCAACCTCGAAGTTATTTGTGGATATAAGTGTGTTACTTAAATACAATATGACATCCTATTATCAAATTTGAAAACTTTACGATTAGTGCATGCATAAAACTTTACATCTTTAGGTAGTAAATAGCGTGAGAAAACATAAATGAATAAGCATGAATTCAACAAAATGGATAATGAAATGAAACCATACCTATGATTATGACATTAGTGTGATTATATCCGTAAATGAGGCTTTGGTGTCCGTCTACTTGGTAACTCTCTCCTTTTCTCATATGAAGGCAACGAATAATTTCATGGACTCACCTACATTATAAATAAAAATGCTAAATTATAATATAGTCGATGAATTAAAAAATCAAGTATGAATCAAAAATAAAATATGTTTTTAATGTATTATAGGTGTAATGTATGAGTCACTTGACCATGAATTTTTATTAGGTTATAAATATTCAAAACAATTGAAGAAAATATAATTGATTTATTTATCATTCATTCAAGAGACATTTTATGCAACCTTTCTTCCTCCATTAATCTTGAATGTAAGCCTTTGCATTTCCCAATTTGTGTAAGTCTTTCAAAAGTAAACATAGGTTTGAAAACAAGATTCTCTAATTTTCTAGTTCGTGATATTGCAATAAAAGTTAAAACATGACTTTCCCGATCGCCAATATTAATGATTGCTCGATCAAGTGTGAGTCCTTGACTTTTGTGTATCGTTATTGCCCAACATAAGACCAAAGGTAATTGAGTTCTCATACATTATGTACCAGAAGAAGTTTTCCAATGTACCATTTGAGGAGTTATTGGAATAGTGTTTGTTCCCTCATGAAATCGACTACCGTGATAATTATTAAAATCCACCATCACTGTGAGCGATTGATTATTAGGATAGCTTGATGAATGAGAATACATGATATCCACAATAGTACCCATTGCACCATTAACTAACCCATTTTGCACTGAAAGATATGACCGCTGCATAGCTCATGCACCTACTGAGAGATAAACATATTTTTCTAAACCTTTTGCATCATCAGAAGAAGCATTAGATGTTGTTGCATAATTATTTATTGAAGGAACACGTGCAATGAGTTTTCCAAGTTCAATTAGATGATTTTTGTTGTGTTCATTAGCAGCCGTCCTTATTGGAAAAAGATAAATAGCGCTCTTAAAAGTTTCTTTAACTTCGTTTGATAGCAATACCCAATCTCTTATTTTGAATAGTTTCCAATTGTCTAAAGTAGATGCACCTCTATTTAATCTTTCACTAAAGCCTATCGTTAAGGTAGCTGCTTATCTCCAGCTTGGCGGAATATATATGATAGTCTAACACACCTATTAAAACTTGTATACGCAACTCCTCAACGTTGTTGCAAGAGATTTCTACCTTTCAGGTACAGTGAACTATCACACACATGAGGCAATTGTCGCATATCACTAACTAATACAACCGAAACACCACCGAAAAAATATCATAACGTAAATCAACATTCACAATCATTGTTCTACCAAGCATGCTAAATTCGTCAATTATAATCAACTTGGTATCTTTAGATTCTTCTTGCATACGATGACTTTGCTCTCCTGAAATTTCTTTATAACATTACTTTCTTTCTATACAGATTTAAAGCTCATGATGGATAGTACTGCCACCAACGTTGGATGCGGCCATTCTGGTTGGAGCCATAATGCAAACCTCTTTACTACTTCCAAAATGAGTAATAATTGTACGAACAATGGCATTTACAAGAGTTGATTTTCCTGTACCAGCTCCTCCACATATGATCATTCGAATTGACTTTCTGTGAAGACCGCATATAACCCCTGCATTAAACAAGTGGAACAATGCGCTGAAAGGTGTACCAGGCAGCTACAAACGATCATCAGAGTAGGTAAACATAAGCGGAACATGTCGTACAACTCACAGTGCAAGGATAAAATATAATAGAACATATACAACATGCAATAATAACGAAGCACATATGAGCAGCAACTTAAAACTTTCTGTAGCATCCCACATTTTACACATCGAAGAATCGTAAAATATTTTTATTTTTTTCTCTGAAGGTTGGATCATTCTCAAGTATTGATATTTTGTTTATTGGGATGTGAAATATGTCCATAATTTTTACCAATTTTGTTTGTGACCATTTTCCCCTACTATTCTTGTACGTGGCATAACTTTTGACTGGGATTGAATCAGGTGCTGAGATCGATTTCTTTGGAAAGGGAACGGTGTTGCCAATTCCCTAGAGTAGTCACATTAAAAATTTGGTTCAACGGTTTGGGAGAAATCGCTGTTTTAATGTTTCACAGTTGTTTGTCAAGGTTTTGTAAGCCATAATGGGCTGATTTAGAGAGGCTCATCAGTGGGCTGGTGGGAGCCTATAAATAGGGGATAAGAGGCATGAAGAATAGTTTACTTTCTTCATTCTCTCATTTGGTTGAGCTCGTGATCCTCCTTGCTCAATCAAATACATCTTTCCACTATTAAAATTTAGATCTAAGGAAGAGAATCGAAGATCTACATCGTTTGAAGCTAGATCTACATCAATTGAAGAGAGAGTTCATCGAATCGAAGAGTTTGGAGCAAATTATTCACTGCCTGGATTTAGATCCAAGTGGTTTTGTGTTGTTTTGGAGAATTGGAGTGTGGTATGCATCTCTCATGCAGATTCAATCAAGTGTATGAGTTATCTGATAATTATTTCATCATTTTCAAGTTGTTTCACCTAGATCTACATCATGGTAAGTATATTTTCATTTGGATCACCATAGGAGCTAATCTAGCAACTTAAAACTGGTAATTTCTATGTTAATTCATATGTTTATGCAAGTTAGATCCATTTAATTCATTCATTTATCATGATTTTGGTGAATTTCATATGAATATTGATGATAATTGTCATTTTCATGTTGTTAGTAATTTCATAACATGTTTACAGTTGATTTGGATGAATTGGATGAGATGACTTCTTCGATGTTGTTGTTAAGCGAATATTTGGTCGAGTTTGGAGCTGTTTTGGTCAGATCTGAGAGTTAGGTCGTTTTTCAGAGATCAGTTCGTTTTTCTTGTTCTCCAAGAAATGCTCAAATTGTTCGTAAAAAAGAAGCTTTAGGTCGTTTTGGAGCTTCGAGTCGTGGTGGTTTTGTTAGGCGACCTAAGGAGTGGTGCTGACGTGGCATTGATGGATCGCAGGCTTGGGAAGCAAGACACGAGGTATGGTTGTTTGAGGGCTTAGGGTCATGGTCCCTAGGACGGATCATCCAATTAGAAAGGGAGAAGAAAGACGACATAAGGTAGGTGTTAGTTCGTAGAAGCCTTAAAGGAAGTTAGGTCGTGGTCACAACCTAAGGGCATGGTCTGGTGTGTTAACTCTTGGGTGAAATGGGTGGAACGACCTGGTTAGGTCGTTAGACCGTTGGAACGACCTAGCGTGAAGGTCATGGTTCGAGTTTACCTGCAAAGTTGAGTGGGAGTGAAATCAGGTCATGGGTTGTTAGGTCGAGAAACGACCTAAGGGAGGCAAAGAATTGGGTATGATGGACCTTATGTTGATGTTGTTTGGTTCACGGATGATTGTAACTTTGATGTATATCTGGATGGGAATGTTCGAAGTGATGTAATGTGTTCGTTGATCATCGTAATGCAACGAATGTGAGGACAACTCAAAGTAGTGAGCTCGTGGATGATGTTGCTCGAGAAGGTTGCTTGAGCTATGACTCAAAGGGGTGAATTGATGGATAATGGTTGCTCTAAGCGGTTGCTTGAGCTATGAATAATCATCAGGTTGGATGACTATAGATATTGAAGGCTAAGATATTATCGTTTCGTAGGTTCTTGATGACACAAAGCAGGGGTACAATAGGGGCACCTAAAAGACGAAAGGTTGCTGGTCGAATACCCTGGGTACTGTTGAAAGGCCTAGGTACATATCGTTGAAAACGTATGGAGTTTGTGCTAGAACCAGGGTTACCATTAGCCCTTGACATATGGCAAGGTTGGCCGTCTACGATTAACGATGGTTTCAAAGTAGGATAGGCAGTGATAGGCAAGGTCATGAGTATTGGTTGATTTATTTGTACCATCTCACGTAAGTTGTCTGACATCGAAGGAGATGTTTCTTGGGTGGTTGTCTGATATTGGTTTAGGCCTCTGGGGCGCTTGTGCTTGAGGGATGTTGATCTCGATTAGGACAGTTTACATGAGATATAATGTAACAGCCTGCATTTTACATATCGGAGAATCGTAAAATATTTTTATTTTATTCCCTGAGTGTTGGATCATTCTCGTATTTTAATATGTTGTTTATGGGGATGTGAGACATGTCCGTAATTTTTACCAATTTTATTTGTGACCATTTTGCACCTATCAGTCTTGTACAGGGAATAACTTTTGACTCGTACCGATTTAGGTGATGAAATTGGTCTTATTGGAAAGGAAATGATGTTTCCCATTTCATAGAGTGGTCACATTAAAGATTTGGCATAGCGGTTTGGAGGGAATCGCTGCTTTAAGGTTTTACAGTTGGCTGTTCAGATTTTTAAGGCCATAATGGGATGATTTGGAGAGTCCCACTAGTGGGCTGGTGGAAGACTATAAATAGGGGGTAAAAGGGATGGAGAATAATTTACTTTCTCCATTATCTCATTTTGCAAGAGCTTGTGATCCTCCATTACTCCATCTTCTTCATTTTTCCACCATTAAAGCTAAGAGGATCTTCTTCGAAGATCTACATCGTTTGAAGCTAGATCTATGCCATTCCAAAAGAGAGCTCATCAAATCTAAGAGTTTAGAGCAAATTCTTTGCTGTCCGGATCTAGATATAGGTACTTTTGATTTGTTTTGTAGAATTGGTGACTGATATGCATCTCTCACATGGATTCAATCAAGTATATGAGTTGTTTGAGTATAATTTCATCATTTTCAAGTGTTTTCTCCTAGATCTACATCATGGTAAGTCTATTTTCATATGAATCGCCATAGGATCTAATTTAGCAACTTAAAACAAGTAATTTCAATGTAATTTCATATGTTTATGCAAGTTAGATCCATTGTTTTGCTCAGATGTTCGTTTATCATGATTTTGGTGAAATTTACATAATTATTGATGAGATTGTCATTTTCATGTTGTTGTTGATTTCATAACATGTATGTGGTCATATTGGATGAATTGGATGAGTTGGTTTCATCGAATTCGTCATTTGGCGAAGTTTTGGTTAAATTTCGGGTTGAAATCGTAATGGATCGGATCTGGAGTAGGATGTGTAACAACCCGTATTTTTATAACATGTTAAAACCGTAAATCAAGGCAAAATTACATTTTAAAATAAGAATCAAGGGAAATGGGTTACGCCATTGCGTTTGTCTCGAAATTTTACATGAAATAGAGTCCGTGTTTTCGAAAATCGGAGTTCGTATGACCAAGTTATGACCTCTAGAAGTTTCAGAAATTTCCAGAATCAAAGACAGCTTGAATTTCGAATTCGAAATTCGAATTCAAACCCCGCAGTAGGAAGGGCGGGAAAACCCCGCCCATAGACCAGGTCGACCTGGGGGTCGACCATAGTGTCGACCTCCCAGGGACCAGGTCGACCATAGTGTCGACCTGGGGGTCGACCTGCCTCCCGAACCTATTTCCTGAACCAGATGCATTCTGATGTATTTAGACTTGTTTCGTGACCAGATTCGTCTGCCTAACCCTATATAAACAGCCCCCTAGCCTCATTCTCTCCACACTATTTCATTATGTCCTTATGTTGCTTCTGAGATAATCAAAATAAAAAGATAAAAAGGAAGAAAAAGGACTGCTCCTTCTCCATCAAGACTACGCTTAGAGATTTGCAAATTGGGGGATTTCAATTAGAACACGATCAATCAAATAGAGATTCAACAATCAAATTCTGCTTTCTAATTCTCGATCCACGCACTGTAAGTTCCAGTTACTTTTAGATGAAAACTATAAACTTGATATGGGCATGTTATAAATTGGAATTTGGTATACGTATGATTCATATCTATTCTTATTCTTCTTGGATCTTGACGTTTGGGAATATTGCTTTGAAATCAGTTTGGGCCAATTCGCATTATAAATCAAATGTTACCATGCCTATGACATTGAAACCATTGTTAATGGCCAAGGACTATGACTGAGAACATAAGACTATGCCTATGCCTATGACTGAGAACATAAGACCATTGCCTATGACTATGACAAGGACAATTGTGGCTAATCACCTATGACTCGTGACTATGAATTACTGCCTATGATTATGAACATAAGACTATGACCATGACTTTGAAACTATTACAGTTAATCGCCTATGACTATTAGCGTAGTTGCCTAGAACTCTTTTGGATAATTATCCATGACTATTGTATAACTATTGTGGTTAATCGACTATTATAGTTGATTTCTCATAACACTATAGTTGAAAACCATGTTGAACACCGAATTGGCATTTATTTGGATCCCATACCTAGGGTGTGACTTGCTTAGTTTATTCGTTATTATATACACCAAAAACCATTGACCCATTATCCTTGTATTTGGCTTGCTTTTGCATGCCTATTCTTTTATGTCAAGTTTTTATCAGGACTATCGCCTTATTTTGCTAGATTTGAAACCCTGTTAATTTCTATATGCCAGTGATGTTGTAACCGATTATCTCAAGTTATATCATGCCAGTCTTGTAATCTCTTTTATTGCTTTATGCTTGTTCCTTCTGCCTATCATAGTTTTGATGTTATTCCCTTTATCTCTAGATTTAGATTTGCTTGTAATTTCGATCGATTAATGTTTACATGCGATGGGAATACGATTTGGGTAGATTAGGCAAAACATGAACTGGTTATAAACATGAATCATGAACTTGATAATAGGCATAAGTTGAAACATGAAACTTGACACGAACTTGACATGAAACTTGAACATGGTCATGACACTAGAATGAACTTGAAAATGGCCAACTCGAGGTTGGGTTGAGTTTGCAGTGTAAATCTGCCCGGAACCGCCCGGCAAATCCAGTTACTGCAAACAATAGGATCCAATGTGAGTAGTTGGTCATATCGCACCTTAAACCCGAGGTTAGACTGAGTTGTGGTGTAAATCTGCCTGGAACCGCCCGGCATATCTAGTGACCACAACAACAGGTCTAATGTGAGAGGTTGGGGTGCATTAATGAATTAATGCCACATGATAGGGTTAAGTCATGAACATGAAAGACAACACTTAACCAACTTGAAACATGGTTGGTAGGGTTAGGTCATGAACTTGAATGACAACACCTAACCAAATTAACACGTGAATGGTAGGGCTAAGTCACGAACTTAAATGACAACACTTAGCAAACTTGATATTCTAGACTGATGGGGTTAAGTCTCGAATTTAAATGACAACACTTAACCTACTAGACGGAAACCCTAGTTACGCGGTCCATTTCAGCAGTAACCCACTAGATGTATCATGATACCCTGGAACTAGGCAGGGTGGGGAACAGTTACTTGGCTGATTGTAAGCGACCAGAACGACGGCTGTGTTGGTGCGCCAGTGTAGGTTCAGGCGGACTATGGTCGTGCACGTGGTCCGGAGTTGAAAAAGCAGGCATTGGGCATCAGTAGGTTTATATATGCATGCTTGATCCGTGTCGGTGGTTGGCACCATAGGGCTTGATACACTGTATGGTGGACCTAGCACAGGTGACTACATTCGTGATAGGGCCGTATGACACAGAAACACAACGAGCTAGAACTTGTTGGGAGCCGATCGATTAGTGGATCGTTCCGTTGGACCTAGTAATGGGCCATTCACGATATTGGGCTAAGGGATCCTTTCATGGTTAATACTTGACATGGGCTGGGATACTAGTACAGTTGGCGCAGCGAACCTTGAACATGCGATACTATACTTGACCTATACTTGATTCATCATGTTATCTTAGTCTATCTTATCCTCCTTGACATCATACTTATGTTTACTTTCAGTTTATACATGTCATGTTACCTTTACCTGTTTTTATGCTGAAAGTCACTTGAACTTACCAGTCTTTATGACTGACCCGTTTCCTTTCGCCTCTTTTTCTTTCGTTTCTTCCCCCAGGTTCTCAGGGAGCAAACTCTAGCTCTTAGCTTGGATTTAGCTTGCTTTCTGTCAGCTCGTGTACGGTTTGGTCTTGCGCTATGCTATGGCTGCACGTCTGCTATTTTTGGGGAATAATTTACTTTTGTTATTTAAAGTTTATGCTTCTTTATTTAGAACATGATGTAATGGAATAATGGCAACTTGTACTTTGGATATATGAGGTTTTGACTCTTTTATGAAAGTAATAAGGTTTGGTTTTTAATTTCTACCGCTGCTTTATTTATGTTCTGTCTTGTGATATCTCTGTGTATGTTTACCTAGATAATGCTCCACCAAAACTAGTGCATTCCCTTTGTGAGTGACCCTAGCGGAGGTGGGGTGTTACATTTGGTATCAGAGCGAGGTTACCAGACTGGGCAAAAGCTTTTAAAAACCTTCTGAAACTATTTTCAAAACCGTTTATAAAGAAGCATTTTTCAAGAAAAGTTTATTATGAAAAGGCTATTCCCCAAAAGCCATTAACACTTTCCTTTGTTTCCTCGTTTGAATCTCTATCTTTTCGTTTTTCAGCATGTCTGGGAATCTTAACTTTCCAGAGGGCATGCCAATACCTAGCTGGTTCAGGAGGTACTTAGAGGCTAGGGCCAACGATGCAGGCCTAGCAGATATTCCTCCTCCAGCTGCAGTGATTCCTCCTCCTCCTCCTCGTGGAAATGCTTTCGCAAAGACGTGTAAAGACTTCAAGGCTATGAGTGGAAATGACTTCTATGGGGACCGAATCCTTTGTGGTAGCGAGGAACTGGCTGAAGGAGACCGAAGATTTGTTCGTCATCTTCGAAGTTGATGACATGCAAAAGATACAGCTAGCGGTGTGGTTGCTTAAAGATGAAGCTTCGTATTGGTGGGAGATTACCCATGCTGAGAGGCCAGTGGAAACTTGGGAAGACTTCCGGATGAGATTTGAGATGAAATTTCTCTCCCAAGCTGAAAGACGCCTGCAGATGGAGAAGTTCCTAACTCTTAAGCAAGGAAGCATGGCAATCAGGGAGTACGTCAATCAGTTTAATCAGTTGGCCAGATTTGGGCTGGATTTAGTGAACACCCAACACAAGAAGGCTCTTCGCTTCGTCAGAGGTTTGAATGGGCCACTACACAGCCTTGCTATGACTCATGTACCCATGGGGGCGACCTTTGAGAGCTTGGTGGATATGGCCCTACTTCATGAAGAAGATGAGAATGGCAAGAAGGAGGTCAAGGCGAATGATTCTCAAAACAAGAAGAAAGGTTCCGAGAAAGGAGGCAAGAACAACAACGACAATAAGGATAACAAGACATGTGAGAAACGAAAATGCCACTTCTGCGGTATTGAAGGGCATATAGCTCAGGATTGTAGAAAGAAGAAGATGAAGATGGGAGCATGCTTTCAGTGTGGTGAAACTGGACATATCAGCAAGAACTGCCCTAAGAAGCAAGGGCAAGCCCCACAAGTAGGACCTTCTGGGGGTACATCTTTAACTTCTTCTCCTTGATGCTCTGTTTTATCTTGTATATCTTTTCGATCCTATCTTCAGAACCTTAGGTAGAACCATATGGATGGAAACATGTATTTGAAACATGTTATGGTTGATGTTTGCAAATGGTTGCAAGTGGTCGCAAGTGGTTGCTCGTGGTTGCATAATACACATTAGGCACTAGATCGGCTCAGACACGTTTTCATACTGCATATGCATGAGTGTTTATACTTGTTTATGGATGAAATTGAATGTGTTATCATGCGGATGTTGCATATGGATGAATGTTTGTGCACACATATAGTGTTTATGTGACTAGGATGATTTGCATACATGTTGGATTCATGACACTAAACATATTTTGCATTAAGAAGATCAAACAGGCCTAATCATTTGCATTAGATAAGGAACATATACACACACTTTCTGCATATGTTCATATAGCATTAGAAATCTCTTAAGGACAATGGATGCCTGTGATTGATGATTGAGTAGATGTATGATTGGGTGGTGGGACATATTCTTCCTAACTTAGAGATTTCGGGGACGAAATCCTTTAAGGAGGGGAGAATGTAACAACCCGTATTTTTATAACATGTTAAAACCGTAAATCAAGGCAGAATTAAATTTTAAAATAAGAATTAAGGAAAACGGGTTAGGCCATTGCATTCGTCTCGAAATTTTACATGAAATAGAGTCTGAGTTTTTGAAAATCGGAGTTCGTATGACCAAGTTATGACCTCTAGAAGTTTCAGAAATTTTCAGAATCAAAGACAGCTCGAATTTCGAATTCGAAATTCGAATTCAAACCACGCAGCAGGCAGGGCGGGAAAACTCCCGCCCATAGACCAGGTCAACCTGGGGGTCGACCATAGTGTCGACCTCCCAGGGACCAGGTCGACCATAGTGTCGACCTCCCAGGGACCAGGTCGACCATAGTGTCGACCTGGGGGTCGACCTGCCTCCCGAACCTATTTCCTGAACCAGATGCATTCTGATGTATTTAGACTTGTTTCGTCAC
This sequence comes from Allium sativum, assembly GCA_030737875.1. Taxonomy (NCBI): domain Eukaryota; kingdom Viridiplantae; phylum Streptophyta; class Magnoliopsida; order Asparagales; family Amaryllidaceae; genus Allium; species Allium sativum. The sequence continues at coordinate 1,023,823,371 of CM060920.1, forward strand.
CAGATTCGTCTGCCTAACCCTATATAAATAGCCCCCTAGCCTCATTCTCTCCACACCATTTCATTATGTCCTTATGCTGCTTCTGAGATAATCAAAATAATAAGATAAAAAGGAAGAAAAAGGACTGCTCCTTCTCCATCAAGACTACGCTTAGAGATTTGCAAATTGGGGGATTTCAATTAGAACACGATCAATCAAATAGAGATTCAACAATCAAATTCTTCTTTCTAATTCTCGATCCACGCACTGTAAGTTCCAGTTACTTTTAGATGAAAACTATAAACTTGATATGGGCATGTTATAAATTGGAATTTGATATACGTATGATTCATATCTATTCTTATTCTTCTTGAATCTTGACGTTTGGGAATATTGCTTTGAAATCAGTTTGGGCCTATTCGCATTATAAATAAAACGTTATCATGCCTATGACATTGAAACCATTGTTAATGGCCAAGGACTATGACTGAGAACATAAGACTATGCCTATGCCTATGACTGAGAACATAAGACCATTGCCTATGACTATGACAAGGACAATTGTGGCTAATCACCTATGACTCGTGACTATGAATTACTGCCTATGATTATGAACATAAGACTATGACCATGACTTTGAAACTATTACAGTTAATCGCCTATGACTATTAGGGTAGTTGCCTAGAACTCTTTTGGATAATTATCCATGATAATTGTATAACTATTGTAGTTAATTGACTATTATAGTTGATTGCTCATAACACTATAGTTGATAACCATGTTGAACACCGAATTAGCATTTAGTTGGATCCCATACCTAGGGTGTGACTTGCTTAGTTTATTCGTTATTATGTACACCAAAAACCATTGACCCATTATCCTTGTATTTGGCTTGCTTGTGCATGCCTATTCTTTTATGTCAAGTTTTTATCAGGACTATCGCCTTATTTTTCTAGATTTGAAACCCTGTTAATTTCTATATGCCAGTGATGCTGTAACCGATTATCTCAAGTTATATCATGCCAGTCTTGTAATCTCTTTTATCGCTTTATGCTTGTTCCTTCTGCCTATCATAGTTTTGATGTTATTCCCTTTATCTCTAGATTTAGATTTGCTTGTAATTTCGATCGATTAACGTTTACATGCGATGGGAATACGATTTGGGTAGATTAGGCAAAACATGAACTGGTTATAAACATGAATCATGAACTTGATAATAGGCATAAGTTGAAACATGAAACTTGACACGAACTTGACATGAAACTTGAACATGGTCATGACACTAGAATGAACTTGAAAATGGCCAACTCGAGGTTGGGTTGAGTTTGTAGTGTAAATCTTCCCGGAACCGCCCGGCAAATCCAGTTACTGCAAACAATAGGATCCAATGTGAGTAGTTGGTCATATCGCACTTGAAACCCGAGGTTAGACTGAGTTGTGGTGTAAATCTGCCCGGAACCGCCCGGCATATCTAGTGACCACAACAACAGGTCTAATGTGAGAGGTTGGGGTGCATTAATGAATTAATGCCACATGATAGGGTTAAGTCATGAACATGAAAGACAACACTTAACCAACTTGAAACATGATTGGTAGGGTTAGGTCATGAACTTGAACGACAACACCTAACCAACTTAACACGTGAATGGTAGGGCTAAGTCACGAACTTAAATGACAACACTTAGCCAACTTGATATTCTAGACTGATGGGGTTAAGTCTCGAATTTAAATGACAACACTTAACCTACTAGACGGAAACCCTAGTTACGCGGTCCATTTCAGCAGTAACCCACTAGATGTATCATGCTACCCTAGAACTAGGCAGGGTGGGGCAAGATTACTGGGCTGATTGTAAGCGACCAGAACGACGGCTGTGTTGGTGCGCCAGTGTAGGTTCAGGCAGGCTATTGTCGTGCACGTGGTCCAGAGTTGAAAAAGCAGGCATTGGGCTTCAGTAGGTTTATATGTGCATGCTTGATTCATGTCAGTGGTTGGCACCATAGGGCTTGATACACCCTATGGTGGACCTAGCATAGGTGACTACATTCGTGATAGGGCCGTATGACACAGAAACACAACGAGCTAGAACTTGTTGGGAGCCGATCGATTAGTGGATCATTCCGTTGGACCTAGTAATGGGTCATTCACGATATTGGCCCAAGGGATCCTTTCATGGTTAATACTTGACATGGGCTGGGATACTAGTACAGTTGGCGCAGCGAACCTTGAACATGCGATACTATACTTGACCTATACTTGATTCATCATGTTATCTTAGTCTACCTTATCCACCTTGACATCATACTTATGTTTACTTTCAGTTTATACATGTCATGTTATCTTTACCTGTTTTTATGCTGAAAGTCACTTGGACTTACTAGTCTTTATGACTGACCCGTTTCCTTTCGCCTCTTTTTCTTTCGTTTCTTCCCCCAGGTTCTCAAGGAGCAAACTCTAGCTCTTAGCTTGGATTTAGCTTTCTTTCTGTCAGCTCGTGTACGATTTGGTCTTGAGCTATGCTATGGCTGCACGTCTGCTATTTTTGGGGAATAATTTACTTTTGTTATTTTAAATTTATGCTTCTTTATTTAGAACATGATGTAATGGAATAATGGCAACTTGTACTTTGGATATATGAGGTTTTGACTCTTTTCTGAAAGTAATAAGATTTGGTTTTTAATTTCTACCGCTGCTTTATTTATGTTCTGTCTTGTGATATCTCTGTGTATGTTTACCTAGATAATGCTCCACCAAAACTAGTGCATTCCCTTTGTGAGTGACCCTAGCGGAGGTGGGGTGTTACATTTGGTATCAGAGCGAGGTTACCAGACTGGGCAAAAGCTTTTAAAAACCTTCTGAAACTATTTTCAAAACCGTTTATAAAGAAGCATTTTTCAAGAAAAGTTTATTATGAAAAGGCTATTCCCCAAAAGCCATTAACACTTTCCTTTGTTTCCTCGTTTGAATCTCTATCTTTTCGTTTTTCAGCATGTCTGGGAATCTTAACTTTCCAGAGGGCATGCCAATACCTAGCTGGTTCAGGAGGTACTTAGAGGCTAGGGCCAACGATGCAGGCCTAGCAGATATTCCTCCTCCAGCTGCAGTGATTCCTCCTCCTCCTCCTCGTGGAAATGCTTTCGCAAAGACGTGTAAAGACTTCAAGGCTATGAGTGGAAATGACTTCTATGGGGACCGAATCCTTTGTGGTAGCGAGGAACTGGCTGAAGGAGACCGAAGATTTGTTCGTCATCTTCGAAGTTGATGACATGCAAAAGATACAGCTAGCGGTGTGGTTGCTTAAAGATGAAGCTTCGTATTGGTGGGAGATTACCCATGCTGAGAGGCCAGTGGAAACTTGGGAAGACTTCCGGATGAGATTTGAGATGAAATTTCTCTCCCAAGCTGAAAGAAGCCTGCAGATGGAGAAGTTCCTAACTCTTAAGCAAGGAAGCATGGCAATCAGGGAGTACGTCAATCAGTTTAATCAGTTGGCCAGATTTGGGCTGGATTTAGTGAACACCCAACACAAGAAGGCTCTTCGCTTCGTCAGAGGTTTGAATGGGCCACTACACAGCCTTGCTATGACTCATGTACCCATGGGGGCGACCTTTGAGAGCTTGGTGGATATGGCCCTACTTCATGAAGAAGATGAGAATGGCAAGAAGGAGGTCAAGGCGAATGATTCTCAAAACAAGAAGAAAGGTTCCGAGAAAGGAGGCAAGAACAACAACGACAATAAGGATAACAAGACATGTGAGAAACGAAAATGCCACTTCTGCGGTATTGAAGGGCATATAGCTCAGGATTGTAGAAAGAAGAAGATGAAGATGGGAGCATGCTTTCAGTGTGGTGAAACTGGACATATCAGCAAGAACTGCCCTAAGAAGCAAGGGCAAGCCCCACAAGTAGGACCTTCTGGGGGTACATCTTTAACTTCTTCTCCTTGATGCTCTGTTTTATCTTGTATATCTTTTCGATCCTATCTTCAGAACCTTAGGTAGAACCATATGGATGGAAACATGTATTTGAAACATGTTATGGTTGATGTTTGCAAATGGTTGCAAGTGGTCGCAAGTGGTTGCTCGTGGTTGCATAATACACATTAGGCACTAGATCGGCTCAGACACGTTTTCATACTGCATATGCATGAGTGTTTATACTTGTTTATGGATGAAATTGAATGTGTTATCATGCGGATGTTGCATATGGATGAATGTTTGTGCACACATATAGTGTTTATGTGACTAGGATGATTTGCATACATGTTGGATTCATGACACTAAACATATTTTGCATTAAGAAGATCAAACAGGCCTGATCATTTGCATTAGATAAGGAACATATACACACACTTTCTACATATGTTCATATAGCATTAGAAATCTCTCAAGGACAATGGATGCCTGTGATTGATGATTGAGTAGATGGATGATTGGATGGTAGGACATATTCTTCCTAACTTAGAGATTTCGGGGACGAAATCCTTTAAGGAGGGGAGAATGTAACAACCCGTATTTTTATAACATGTTAAAACCGTAAATCAAGGCAGAATTAAATTTTAAAATAAGAATTAAGGGAAACGGGTTATGCCATTGCGTTCATCTCGAAATTTTACATGAAATAGAGTCCGTGTTTTCGAAAATCGAAGTACGTATGACCAAGTTATGACCTCTAGAAGTTTCAGAAATTTTCAGAATCAAAGACAGCTCGAATTTCGAATTCGAAATTCGAATTCAAACCACGCAGCAGGCAAGGCGGGAAAAACTCCCGCCCATAGACCAGGTCGACCAGGGGGTCGACCATAGTGTCGACCTCCCAGGGACCAGGTCGACCATAGTGTCGACCTGGGGGTCGACCTGCCTCCCAAACCTATTTCCTGAACCAGATGCATTCTGATGTATTTAGACTTGTTTCGTGACCAGATTCGTCTGCCTAACCCTATATAAACAGCCCCCTAGCCTCATTCTCTCCACACCATTTCATTATTTCCTTATGTTGCTTCTGAGATAATCAAAATAATAAGATAAAAAGGAAGAAAAAGGACTGCTCCTTCTCCATCAAGACTACGCTTAGAGATTTGCAAATTGGGGGATTTCAATTAGAACACGATCAATCAAATAGAGATTCAACAATCAAATTCTGCTTTCTAATTCTCGATCCACGCACTGTAAGTTTCAGTTACTTTTAGATGAAAACTATAAACTTGATATGGGCATGTTATAAATTGGAATTTGATATACGTATGATTCATATCTATTCTTATTCTTCTTGGATCTTGACGTTTGGGAATATTGCTTTGAAATCAGTTTGGGCCTATTCGCATTATAAATCAAACGTTATCATGCCTATGACATTGAAACCATTGTTAATGGCCAAGGACTATGACTGAGAACATAAGACTATGCCTATGCCTATGACTGAGAACATAACACCATTGCCTATGACTATGACAAGGACAATTGTGGCTAATCACCTATGACTCGTGACTATGAATTACTGCCTATGATTATGAACATAAGACTATGACCATGACTTTGAAACTATTACAGTTAATCGCCTATGACTATTAGGGTAGTTGCCTAGAACTCTTTTGGATAATTATCCATGACTATTGTATAACTATTGTGGTTAATTGACTATTATAGTTGATTGCTCATAACACTATAGTTGAAAACCATGTTGAACACCGAATTGGCATTTAGTTGGATCCCATACCTAGGGTGTGACTTGCTTAGTTTATTCGTTATTATGTACACCAAAAACCATTGACCCATTATCCTTGTATTTGGCTTGCTTTTGCATGCCTTATTCTTTTATGTCAAGTTTTTATCAGGACTATCGCCTTATTTTGCTAGATTTGAAACCCTGTTAATTTCTATATGCCAGTGATGTTGTAACCGATTATCTCAAGTTATATCATGCCAGTCTTGTAATCTCTTTTATCGCTTTATGCTTGTTCCTTCTGCCTATCATAGTTTTGATGTTATTCCCTTTATCTCTAGATTTAGATTTGCTTGTAATTTCGATCGATTAACGTTTACATGCGATGGGAATACGATTTGGGTAGATTAGGCAAAACATGAACTGGTTATAAACATGAATCATGACTTGATAATATGCATAAGTTGAAACATGAAACTTGACACGAACTTGACATGAAACTTGAACATGGTCATGAAACTAAAATGAACTTGAAAATGGCCAATTCAAGGTTGGGTCGAGTTTGCAGTGTAAATCTGCCCGGAACCGCCCGGCAAATCCAGTTAGTGCAAATAATAGGATCCAATGTGAGTAGTTGGTCATATCGCACTTGAAACCCGAGGTTAGACTGAGTTGTGGTGTAAATCTGCCCGGAACCGCCTGACATATCTAGTGACCACAACAACAGGTCTAATGTGAGAGGTTGGGGTGCATTAATGAATTAATGCCACATGATAGGGTTAAGTCATGAACATGAAAGACAACACTTAACCAACTTGAAACATGATTGGTAGGGTTAGGTCATGAACTTGAACGACAACACCTAACCAACTTAACACGTGAATGGTAGGGCTAAGTCACGAACTTAAATGACAACTCTTAGCCAATTTGATATGCTAGACTGATGGGGTTAAGTCTCGAATTTAAATGACAACACTTAACCTACTAGACGGAAACCCTAGTTACGCGGTCCATTTCAGCAGTAACCCACTAGATGTATCATGGTACCATGGAACTAGGCAGTGTGGGGGCACGATTACTGGGCTGATTGTAAGCGACCAGAACGACGGCTGTGTTGGTGCGCCAGTGTAGGTTCAGGCGGGCTATGGTCGTGCATGTGTTCCGGAGTTGAAAAAGCAAGCATTGGGCATCAGTAGGTTTATCTGTGCAAGCTTGATTCGTGTCGGTGGTTGGCACCATAGGGCTTGATAAGCCCTATAGTGGACCTAGCACAGGTGACTACATTCGTGATAGGTCCGTATGACACAGAAACACAACGAGCTAGAACTTGTTGGGAGCCGATCGATTAGTGGATCGTTCCGTTGGACCTAGTAATAGGTCATTCACGATATTGGGCCAAGGGATCCTTTCTTGGTTAATACTTGACATGGGCTGGGATGCTAGTACAGTTGGCGCAATGAACCTTGAACATGTGATAATATACTTGACCTATACTTGATTCATCATGTTATCTTAGTCTATCTTATCCACCTTGACATCATACTTATGTTTACTTTCAGTTTATAAATGTCATGTTACCTTTACCTGTTTTTATGTTGAAAGTCACTTGGACTTACCAGTCTTTATGACTGACCGGTTTCCTTTCACCTCTTTTTATTTCGTTTCTTCCCCCAGGTTCTCAGGGAGCAAACTCTAGCTCTTAGCTTGGATTTAGCTTGCTTTCTGTCATCTCATATACGGTTTGGTCTTGAGCTATGCTATGGTTGTACGTCTGCTATTTTTGGGGAATAATTTACTTTTGTTATTTTAAGTTTATGCTTCTTTATTTAGAACATGATGTAATGGAATAATGGCAACTTATACTTTGGATATATGAGGTTTTGACTCTTTTCTGAAAGTAATAAGATTTGGTTTTTAATTTCTACCGCTGTTTTATTTATGTTCTGTCTTGTGATATCTCTGTGTATGTTTACCTAGATAATGCTCCACCAAAACTAGTGCATTCCCTTTGTGAGTGACCCTAGCAGAGGTGGGGTGTTACAGGATGGGTCGAGTCGGGCTCGAAGTGATGGCTGGTTAGGCTCAAAAATGATGGTTGGTTGGTCTCAAATTTTAATTCGGGTCTGGTTGAGCTAAAAAATGGATTATCAGGCTCAAAAATGATGGTCGGTAGGTCCTAAATGATGGGTCGGTCGGGCTCATGGTGGTCGGTCGGGTCGAGCTCGTGGTGGTCGATCGTGCTCGTGGTGGTTGGTCGGGTCGGGCTTATGGTGGTCGGTCGGGTTCGTGGTGGTCGGTCGGGTCGGGCTCGTGGTGGTCGGTCGGGTCGGGCTCGTGGTGGTTGGTGAGGTCAGGACCCGAGGATATGGATTGGTCGGTTGCAAGCATGGATCGGTCGTGCTCAAATGGATCAGTCGGACTTCGATGGGTCGGTCGGTTCTTTTGAGAGATGAATGTGGCCTCAACAAGAGTTCAAGTGAGAATGTCGAAGTGTTGTGATGTGTTCGTCATATGCAACAAATGTGAAGGATGACTCAAGGTAGTGAGTTCATGGTGAAGTTGCTCGAGAAGGTCACTCAGGCTACAACTCAAAGTAGTGAGTTGGTGGATAATGGTTGCTAGAGAGGATCACTTGAGCAGTAATAGCCGTCAAGGTTAGGAGACTAGAGATATTGAAAGACGAGGAATTATCGTTGTCGTGGGTTCTAGCAGGCTCAAAGCAGAGGTATGTTTAAAAGACCGGTTGCAGATCGAGTGCCCTGGGTATCGTTGAAAGGCCTTAGTACGTATCGTTGAAAGGTGTATGGAGTTTTTGCTAGAACTGGGGTTACCATTAGCTCTTGACATTTGGCAAGGTTGGTCGTTATATGATTAACGATGGTTTCAAAGGAGGATTGACGGTGATAACTAGATTCAATCATGGATGTTTGGATATTTGCTTGCACCATCTCACGTAGATTGTCTGACATCGAGGGAGATGTTTCTTGTGTGCTTGTCTTATATTGGTTTAGGCCTTTGGGGCTTGTGCTTGAGGGATGTTGACCTCGATTAGGATGGTTTGCATAAGATATAATTAGTTATTGTGATTCCTATTGAATGTTGGTTGAGTTGTTCTTGTCATGAGCAAATGGTTGTTCTGATTGTTGTAGATGTATGGTTGGAAGTTTAAATTTCTGTTCAATTATCCTTTACTATTACTGCTTGTTGTATATGTTCTATTATATTGTATCCTTGTGATGTGAGTCATACGACAGGTTCTTCTTGTGTCTACCTACTGTAATGATCGTCCATAACTGCCGTGCGCACCTTTCAACAGATTATTCCTCTTGTTTAGTGCAAGGATTATGGGCGGTCGTCACATTTGGTATCAGAGCTCTAGTTATCGATTTTAGAAAATTTCAGAGATGTAATCACGTATGAGAGACGTAATTGAAGATTTTTGATGGATATATATACACACTTTATATTAGCGTATAGTAGAATAATGTTGGATTAATGTAATAACCCATTTTTTTAGGAATACTAAATTGAGAATCCAATAATAAATTGGTAAAAATAATATTGAATATTTCTCGAAAATTAAATAAGTGAAAATAAAATATTAAAAATGGATGAGAAGAAAAAATGATAACCAATAAAACGTTTGTGCATAGTTAATGTGAATAATTGCATCTTTTAGATTGCATAATGGAATTTGTTTAGTGAATGCACTTTTGGATAAATATACTTATGTGTTCATGGAATGAAAAGAGTAAGTGAGACAAATTGCGATGTAATTGGAAAAGTGCCACATTAATGGAAAAAATAATTGTTTGATTTCATAAAGCATGTTCATTTTTTATGTGTTGTTTAAATAATATAAAATAATGTTTTCATGTTATGTTTCAAGTTATGAAAAAAAAAGATTCACTAAATGTTGAAATGTGTATAAAGTAAGGTAAAAAAAGATTTTATGTTCATTTTCATAAGAAGAAAAGAAAGGAAAAGATTATAAAAGGAAAATAATAATAATTATAATAACAAATTTTATTTTTTATAATATGTTGGAATAGTCTAGAAACAAATTTTAAAAGAATGGAAGGCCAAAATATCTCATAATGGGACAAATCATAATTATTAAAGTTCTTTAATAAAAGAAAAGACAAAAGAGAACAAATAAAGGGGGAAAATGTAGATTTTTGTTAATAAACTACTAGAGAGGGGGCTAAGCATAAAAATACTTCTCACTATTATCTACCGGGGGAGTACACGTATTTCATTTTCTCTCAGAAACCAGAGAACGAAACCCTCCAGAGCAAACACAGTAAAATCAAATTCTCCCATCCTAATCAAAAATAAAGATTAAAAATTTGCAATCAAGAATAGAATAAAGATCCCAATTTTCTAAAATTGGAAAGGTGAACGGATAGCAATCAAAAGCTAGCAACTGTAGAGCTTTAGGATTGCAACTTGGATTTAGAGGTGAGTGAAGTTTTAACCTTTCTTCTCTTTTTGTTTGATTTGTGTATGCATGTTGGAATAAAGGTTAAATCTTTTACGTAATGATATGTTGGCTTCCCCCCCCCTAAGTATGATTTATTTCTGAATTCTTGGCAATTGAAAATGCATTTGAATGAGGTTTGTTGTAGCATTGGAAATTTGTGGGTATTGTACATTGAAATTTGTTGCACGCATACAATTTTATTGCATGTAAGATGTATGTTTAATTGACTTATACTTGTTGAATGCAAAATTTTAATGTATGCAAGGTGTATGTATGATTGCCTCATTGATAAACAATTTGATGGTTATTGAAAAGAAATTCTGGTAATTTTTTTTATATGCAATTGAGGTTTATAAATCTAAGCTTAAAATATCAGCTAAAGAATATGAAATTTGTAATAAATGGTAAGGAATTTGACTTTGAAATTTTAAACATAGAAAATAGACTAGTAGGTGGAGCTACTGTAATTGAATGTAAATGATTAATTTTCGAATTTTTATGAATTTTACAAACTTGGTATATGCAAATGAGATTTATAAATTTGAGCTGAAAGTTATTGATGAAGAACTACAAATCTGTACCATTTGGTATATTTTCTGGCTTTGAAATTTTGTACGCATAAACTACATTCATATTCAAAGCTACTAAAAAAAATTTGAATTAAAAATATTATATTTCGAATTTTTATTTTTTTTCAAGTTAGATATATGAAAACTGAGATTTTCAAAGCATAATAGAAAATGGAATCTGAAGAACATGAAATCTGTACCAATTGGTAAGGAATTTAGCTTTGAATTTTTTATACATAAACTACATTCATATTAAAAGCTACTGTAAAAAATAATAGTTAAAAATGTTAAATTTCGAATTTCTATGATTTTTGCAAGTTGGGTATAGGAAAACTGAGATTTTTAGAACACAGCAAAAAATGGAATGTGAAGAACATGAAACCTGTACCAATTGGTAAGGAATTAAGCTTTGAGTTTTTTTACATATACACTACATTCATTTTCAAAGATACTTTAAAAATTTTGAGTTAAAAATATTAAATTTCGAACTTCTATGACTTTTGCAAGTTGGATATATGAAAATTGAGATTTTTAGAACACAACAGAAAATGGGTTGTGAAGAATATGAAATCTGTATCAAATGGTTTTGAGTTTGGTTCTCAAGTTTGGTACTTACAAACTAGACTGATATTCAAAGGTACTATAAAAATTTTAGCTTTAAAAGATTAAATGTTGATTTTATATGATTTTTACAAAATCAATATATGCAAATTGATATTTTCAGGACTAAACACAAATTGTTTTGGGTATAACATTTTGGTTTCTTATCGGATTTTGATAAGTCTTGATGTTTTGGAAATCTTGGAAAATGTGTTAGGACTTTTATGTTATAAGATTTGTATAAATTTAATGTCTAGATTGTCAAAAACTTAATTCTTTGCAGCTAGTCTGTCAATAAAGATAGAATGAATTTTAAGACATAACTTACAAACCAAATTTCATATTTAGGATTTTGAGACAATTGTTGATCTCCATAAGTGGCTTTCAAATACGATTTATAACATTATTACTTTGTGGAATAGTTATTTGTGTTTATTTTCAATAAATGGAATTTACTCTCATTTAGTAAATATTAACGTAATGCAATGTGGTATGGGACGCAGGTGCATTACTTAAGTAGTTACTATTTGAAAGTATATGATACTTTTTGAATTGATGTGGTTTTAGTTCTTCATTGAGTTGGCACACTTATATGCCATTCTTTTGATGATATCTTTTACTCTATCGCAACTATTGTGATTTGATTTATTTTGTCATATTGTTTTATGTATGATATTTATTATGAGTATCATATTGACTTATATATGATACTTGATTTATTTTATAATATTGTTTTTATATATGATAAAGTTGAATATCAGCTTTGTTTTGTTTAACTCGGGTTGTGATTATTATTTTGTTTTGCATGTGATGGTATATTTTCAAAATATGATTAAGTTTACAAAGTGTTTTGACGTTAAAAACACTTTGAACTTCATGGCATATGTATTATAAAATAGCATTTCAAGAATGTTTTTGATTTTGGGATTGGAATAGATTGGACTTTGTTGTTCCAATGGACCAAAACTCCATCTTGGTCGACATGATTCAGAATCGCTACCTGAATCGGGTGGTTTTAAATTTCTCCCACCTACCACCAAAGGTCAACGGTCTGCTATATCGGACAATTTTGTTGTTTCGATCGGGATTCCCCATCGGCGGGTCACATACTACAATAGATGGAGGCGTGGGGGTCAGACGTGTAGTATCGTGAACGGGTAGCATAATGCCTTTGCCTTAGTGTAATGACCCGGATCCTTATGGGTTAATTTTTGAATATTTAATACGGATTTAATTATTGGGTGGATAAAATAAATGGAATTTTTATATTAAGTTATCGATTTAATAATCAATTTCGATTTAATATCGAATATATTAAAATAACAGAATACGAAAATGGATTTAGATGAATTCAAAATTTAATTTGAATTAAATACAGTTCAAATAATTAATGGGAAATTTTATTTATAACGATAATAATATTAATTTATTATCGAAGAAATTAATTTGTTTGAAATTTAATTTATATTGATTTAAATTAATATCTCCTTCAGATGATTGAATTGGACTTCGTGACCTATCCCAGTGTGTCCGAAATAGGGGTATTACCCAAAAATTTGTCACTTGTTGGGTTTAGAAAGGAGTTCGCAGTCAATGAAGTATTTTAATTAGAGGATACATAATTTTAAAAATAAAATAAAATATTTTTAAAATGGATTCTTTTTGGGTGGACCAGAACAAAAAACACCGAGCTTCTCCTATGTCCACAAACAAACCACCCCGTGCTTCTCTGATGTCCTCAAAACCAGAACAAGACGTGCCTCTCTATCCTCCATAAAATCAAATGGAAGCCGCTACTTATCTTCCTACTGCGAAACCAAGTAAAAACTTTCGGAGCCTTTCCTCGTTTCACTCAAAAACAAAATAAAAAAAAGCTTCTGTTGAAATCGAAAATAGCCAAACTCCGTATATTCGAAACCGAAATTCCCATATCCTTTAAATCGAATTTCATGAGACTTAGAGGAGCAAAAGCTTCAACCCTGTCTTTTTCAGTTCGGCGCGAGGTGGATTACTAGGTGCTCGACTTCGAACGACATGGAGCAAATCTCGATTTTGGCGATGTTGGATCTTCTACTGTAGAACTTTAGGGCATTAGTAGTTGATGCGATGGAAGAGAGTGCGATTTCGAATGGGTGTACGGTGTTCGATCTTTGGAAAAAGGCACAGCTAGGGCATGTTTGAATCGACACTAGTGTGGACGAAGACTCGAGCCAAGGTGACAGCTGTGATCGGTGAGGTAAGGCACATCACTAGGAGGAGCCTTATGGGATTTGGCGATGGAAGTATTCACACTGTAGTGGGATGACCTGACGGTTGCGAAGTGAGGAAAGGGAGCTACATAAATTTCTTGGTGGTGATTTCGAATGCTCGATTTTTGAGCAGGCTGTTAGGAGGCGCAGGAAGGTCAAGGCCTGATTTGTTTTTGAGGTGATGCAACTGGTAATTTTGGAAGGAGTATTAGCAGATGCTTAAAATTTAAGTAAGGTAACTAAATTAGTTTAGTTAAATTTTAATTTTTCTTTTAATTAAATTAGTTTAATTTATACCCAGTCTTGTAAAGTTAATATATTTGGCATACAATAACATATTTCAGTAAAACGAGATGCGTTGGCTTCGTATCGTCAAATACAATATACTGGAATTGGATTGGAATGATGGGGAGCCAATTGGAGTTTTTGATTTGGAATCGAATCAATAATTCAACAATAAAAATCTCGGTGAGTAAATCTCACCTGTTTATTTAGAATTATTTTTATATCGTTAAAAATAATTGTTATGCTTGTTTGAATGCTGTCTGGTTGATTTAAATATATTAGTTAGTTAGGGTTGACTATTATATATATATTGGGTTGATGATTGGATTGATTCCCGCAGCCTCATTAGCGGATGCCCGCGGTTTCATTAGCAGATGATTACCCTATACGCCCCACGCTATGATAGTGGATGACCTTCATACCGCGATATCCTGCCTCGAAGCAGGATGGGTATTACTATGTTGACTAACGTCTGTGGATGCAGGAAAAACAGGTTGGAGGAATCCGACTGGATCCCTCAAAAATATATTATTTGTTTGTTTATTTGTTTGCATATATACTGTCATATATGATGTGTTAGAAATCCCGTGATTTGATAACTGACTGTTTGGGGTATTTAAATATCACTGGGGCTTGAATATGGATATTTAAAAATATCCTAAAAAGGATATTTGAGATTTTTAAAGGAAAATTCTATTTTTAAATAGAATTTGAATATAAGAGATTCAAATAGAATTGGAATATAAGAGATTCAAATAGAACTTGAATTCAAAGTGAAATTTAAATATGGTATTTAAATTTCAAGAGAATAAATATAGAATTTGAATTCAAGAGAATAAACTATGGTATTTGAATTTCAAAGAGAAATAAATAAGGAATGTCGTATTTAAATTCAAGGAGAATAGAATTCAAAGAAAATATAAGGGAGTTTGAATATTAGAATTCAAAGAGAATATAAGGGAGTTTGAATGTTAGAATTCAACGAGAATATAAAAAGGAGTTTGAATATTAGAATTCAAAGGAGCTAAAATAGAATTTAAATTCAAAGGAATTTAAATAGAAATTTAATAAAGGATTTAAACAGAATTTAAATTCAAAGGAATTTAAATAGGAACTGAATAAAGGATTTAAATAGAAATTGAATAAAGGATTTGAAAGGGAATTTGAATATTTGTAATTCAAATTGAATATAGAAATTCAATAGAGTTTAAATATATGAAATTCAAATAGAATTTGAATTAGGAAAATTCAGATAGAGTTAAAAAGGAATTTGAATATAGGATTTAAACAGAGTTGAAATAGAATTTGAATAAGAATTAAAATAGAATTTGAATATAGAAATTCAAATGTAATTTGAATATAGAATTCAAATAGAATTCAAATGGAATTTGAATATAGCGTTCAAAGGGAATTTGAGGATTTATATTCGAAATTGAAATTGAAGCGTAAATTGAAAATGGAGTTCAAATTAGTTGTAAACAAGTTAAAATATATTTGGACATGTTATGTTCAAATATAAAAGTGAAATAGACTAAAGAGTTAATTAACAAATTAATTAACGAATTTAGTAAAACGATCAGGTATAGTTGAAATAAATTGGACAGGTATAGACATACATGAGACAGGTTTGGAATGAAGTGTTAGAAGAGTATAAATATAATGCTCGACAAAAAGGTACGTATTTAATTCATATATGAGATTTTATACGCTGTATCGGCTAGCCGCTTGGCTTTCCTTTTTCTTTTTGGATTGGTGAGGGCCATAGGAGGCCATTTGAAATATCCCGATGCTCCCGGTACAAAGGAGGTTATGGCGAATTTTTCCGGGAATTTAAGGAGTTAGAATATTTTTAAGAGAATTTGATAGTTAGAAATCAACGTATCGATATATATAGAAATCGATAAGGAAACAAACTTAGAAATAGAATAGTATAATCAAAAAGGAAATCTAGGAATAAAATATCGTAGGAATAGAAAGAGAAAGTGCATACGTGTTAAAAAGTGAATAAGTAGTTATATGGTATTGATTATTCGAGTAAGTAGTCTTATCTGTTTTGACGTTATAAATGTTATTCAGTCAAGGTTTGAGAGGTAGTTATACCCCAACTTGATTGGTTTCATTATTAACAAATAAATAGTAAGATTTCATGCTCGAAGATCAATGTTGAATAAGAGTTAGTTGAATATAGTATTTGGGTTGTCGTAACGATGTTTTACACAACATTCGTTTTAACCCAAATAAGTGTAAGCTTGAAAATATAATAAAGAATATTTCCTAAGTATATAAATAAACGAGATCGGGAAAAGAGATAAGTAATTGGAATATTTTCCAATTATGAATAACATATATTTTCTAAAGTTTAGAAAATAAAGGAAGGCGATATTCGGGAGTGTTTTCCAAATAACATAAAAGGCCAATATGGTTATTGAAAATATTTGGTTAACAAATATTGAAAAAGAAATGGAGAAGTGATTTAATTAATGGAATATTAATTAAGGGCTCAGTGATTGTTTGATAATTGGATGAACACTTGTTTTCTTCGATAGTTAAATCATTGACTATCGAAACACTTGTTTTTTTATTCGATAGTTAAATCATAGACTATCGAAGTTTTGACCATCATTGTCAATATGGAGAGACCGGTTGGATTATTATCCGAAGAACCACTCCGTATTGGAAGTAGCGTTGTGAATCAGATTATATGAAGATAATCGAAGACGGAGTAGAGTGCGAGGACTTTTTCTATTAATAGAAATTATGCCTTCGGTTTATCCTGTTCCTGGGTGACTTGTATGGATGATTGTCTGACAGAGTATTTCCAGAAAGGTCACGTACATTGATTCCTTCAAACGTACCAAGAGTGGAAGCGGAGAAGGAAACTTCTTTAGCTAACACGTAATGTACTGTTGTAGACGTCAATTAGTGATTTTCGATGGATCTGACAATGTGACATTCAAAGTGAATCTGGTGTGATGATAAAGCGTAGCTTCAAGCCTCATCATCCGGTAAATGACAGAAATCGGGCAGGCAGCATGTCTATGTAGGTTGCACCTATTAGGGTGTATAATCACCTGATCTAGAGTTTCATTTACTTCTAAAAATCTATTGTCAATGCTGTCCTATTCGGCAAACGGTTGCTGATCCCAACCGTTGGTGATATACATTCGATACACTCAAGCGAAATGAGTGGTCGGTCATGTGTGGCTGAGTTGCAAGATGTTCTTGTTGAACTCGGTGTATTCTCCTCTGGAGATATACCAGTGGAAGGTGGTTCCATACCTTGTCATAGTGGGAAATCCATTTCTCAATAAGTGCTTGCGGTTTTGATTGTATATATATAGGGAACGTGAGATGCAAACGTTCCACTAGATTGTTATTTAATTGATTTAGACAATATCATAATATCAACAGAGTTTTGATATAAAGATATTTTGGATTCTCATAAGGGAAAAACCCGTTCCGTGTTATACGGCGTGAACTTATGAGATATCATTTAGTTTCTGAAACTGTTTAAACTGTTTACTCATACCATTCCCATGACTGACCCGGAGTTTATTTTGTTTTGTTCTACCTGAACTCTTGGGTGCCTAAATTTGTACGGGCAGTCAAGTAGTTCAGGATTTTACAGATCTATCTAAAGGAGCTTGGAGCAGGAGGCTTCAACGTTAGTTACATAGAGTTTTGTTCCGCTGTGTTGTAAGTGTTGTACTCTGATAAGTGTATGTTGTACAGTTAAGATTTTGTATTTCAAAAGTTATGATATATTATATTTTGTTCCGTTGCGATGTGAGATTCTGTTTTGTTGTTTCTGTTCTTCTTCTATCTCTTTCTTCTAAAAAAAGTTGTTTCATATTTTCGTGATATTTGGGTTGGACGTATGATGTATATAGTCAACTCTGATGTTATGGATTTGCGGGTCATTACAGTAGGTAACAATGCATAGGTTGAGCGAATACCTAGGCTTGTTGGAATGTGCTCATTAGAGATAGGATCAGTAGTATCCTAGAATGAGTTGAGTGTATATATATATGAGAGAGCGTATTTGTTGTTTGGTATAAAAACTGTTTTTTATTATGTTGACTAGTCTGTTGAGTGGATTATGAATTCTGATCGACTCGTGGGATGCCACGATGTCGATAGGAGTTTATAAACACTTGAACAAAAGATTTGACACGATATTGTTTTTGGTTGAGTTGATTGTTAGGATTATAACCAAATTAGATTATAAAAACTAAAATAGTTATATATATATAACCAGCGGAATTTGTATATGAAATCAAATATACAAATGTGATAAATTGAAATTGAATTCCAACCAGAATTCAGAATTTAAAATTCTAGGAGGTTGGAAAATATTTTCCGAATTTTATTAAAATAATATAGCTTTATTTTGGAAGGATTTTTTAATAAAAATCATTTGAATGGATTTTGAATATGATATAGCACTGAACTCACTTCAGTGGCTGGGAAATAATTCTGATGATGGTCGCAACATCATTAGTGTTCGTTTTCGAGTTTCTAAGTGATAAATTGCTGCCTTAGAAATGTTTTTGATGGAAATTTGTTTGAAAAGAAAACAAATTGGTTGAAAATTCAAATGTTTTGAATTTGAGATAGAGATAAATATATGTATATATTTATATTACTTCAAAGAAAGTTTGAAAAGGGATTTGAACAAAGGAAATTCAAACATAGAAAATTCAAAGGGGATTTGAATATCGAAAGTGAAAATGGAGTTTAAATCAAGAAAATTCAAATAGAGTTAAAATGGAGTTGAATTCATTTTAACGAAGTTTAAAAGTTTATATATATATATATATATATATATATAATTAAAACGAACTTGCCGCAGTGCTGCAGTTCGTAAAATGGCGAGTCAAACTTCAATTGAGTATACAGAATTCAATTGAAGTCGGAATTCTTTGAAACAAGAACCGTCAGGACCAGTTAGATAATAGTTTTCTAATAGAAGAGAAAAATCTGAATTTTGTCGAATATATTTTGAGATATGTCAAAATAAAATTTCTAAAAAAATGCAGCGCCAAAATCGTTTGAAATCCATAAGGGTTTATTTATATAGATAAAAGGATTTTTAGGAAATAAAATCCGAATTGGCATTAGAAAAATCCAGACTGGAGATATAAAATAAATATGAACTCCAGTGAAGTAAGTGAAATGATTTTTAAGACAAAAAAATCATATTTTAAATGGTTAAATAGAATTAACTAAATTGGAAAATAATTAGTTAAAGGAAATTTGAATCGAAATTGGGTTTTTGGATAAGTGAAAGAGATTGAGAATTTATATTCGAAATCGAATATATAACTCGAGTTGAAAATATAATTAGATTAGTTTATAATTAAGTTGACATATATTTGAACAAGTTATATTCAAATAAAAAGGGTGAAATAGGCAAAACGGTTAATTACCAACTAGTTAATGGGAATTTGAATGATTGAAATTAAATTTAACTTAAGTAAGTTAAATGGATCGAAATGAATAAATTTAGTAAAATCAATGTGAATGAAATATGAATTGGGAATGAATAAAGGAAATATATTTGTAAAACAAATACAAGCGAAGTTATGTGCAAACAAATAGAAGGAGAAATATTTGTAAAAACATTTACAAATAGAATTTAAAAGGAAATATTTGTAAAACAATTACAAATAGATTCAATGGAAACATTTATCTATAGAAAATAAATAGAATGTTATAAATGAGATATTTATTTGTTAAATAAACAGAATTTAATCAAAGGAATATTTAGAAGATGAATGGAAAATGGGAATCTGTTTTTAACAGATAAATAGAAAAGATTAATTTATAAATAACAGTTTGTAAATTAAATTAAATATTTATCATTTGATAAATGGAATATATAAGTCTGAACTCATATAGAGAAGAGATATTGGTTTTTAACACCGATAGTTTTAAATAGAAGGGGTACACAACACATGTATAAGTGAAGTAACATTATTAAAGAGAACAATTATAAAGTGAAGAACCATTACTAAAAGTAAATCTTTATAAATGAATAAACGTTATCCAATTGGAGTTATTCAAATAGGAGAAGTTGATTAGAGTTAGAAATAATCGATTAGAGTTAGAATAAATCAATTAGAGTAAGAATTAACCAGTTAGAGTTAATCAGTTAGGGTTAATCCGTAGAGTAAATTGAATATTTGTTATTCAATTAGAATTTATCGAATATTTGTTATTCAAATTAAGAGTTAACCAGATAGAGTTAATTGAACATAGTTAATTGAATTAGGATTTAATTGAATGTTAGTTATTCAATTAAAGTTGATCGAATATAGTTATTAAGATAGAGTTAGTCAAACATAGTTACTCAGGATAAGTTGCCATTTCGTACGACTCGTAGCGTAATTCGCAGGGCTGCAGATAGCCTAAGGCAGTCGGATGTTTCCGGAGGGAATCAGGCGCAACCATTGTGATCGCTGCGATCTAGAGTCAAGCGAATGGAGTTAAATCAAATGTTAGTTATTCGAATAGAGTTAAAGGAGTTATCGAATATAGCTTATTCGGAAGGAGTTAAGTGAAAAGAGCTAATCAAATAGAGTTAATTGAATAGAGTAAATCGAATATAGTTTATTCGAAGAAAGGTTTTCGAATCTAGTTATTCGAAAGAGAAATTATCGAATATAGTTATTCGAAGGGAGGAGTTATCGAATAGGGATTTATTCGAAAGAGAGTTACGTAAGGAAGTTTGAAATGTTGAGTATCAACATAAGTAAGATTTTGAAAAGTTAATGGGTTTGTAGCACTTTTTCTACCTTAGCAATTTCAAGGACGAAATTATTTTAAGTAGGGAAGATTGTAATGACCCGGATCCTTATGGGTTAATTTTTGAATATTTAATATGGATTTAAATATTGGGTGGATAAAATAAATGGAATTTTTATATTAAGTTATCGATTTAATAATCAATTTCGATTTAATATCGAATATATTAAAATAACAGAATACGAAAATGGATTTAGATGAATTCAAAATTTAATTTGAATTAAATACAGTTCAAATAATTAATGGGAAATTTTATTTATAACGATAATAATATTAATTTATTATCAAAGAAATAATTTGTTTGAAATTTAATTTATATTGATTTAAATTAATATCTCCTTCAGATGATCGAATTGGTCTTCGTGACCAATCCCAGTGTTTCCGAAATAGGGGTATTACCCTAAAATTTGTCACTTGTTAGGTTCAGAAAGGAGTTCGCAGTCAATGAAGTATTTTAATTAGAGGATACCGAATTTTAAAATAAAATAAAATATTTTTAAAATGGATTCTTTTTGGGTAGACCAGAACAAAACACACCGAGCTTCTCCTATGTCCACAAACAAACCACCCCGTGCTTCTCTGATGTCCTCAAAACTAGAACAAGACGTGCCTCTCTATCCTCCATAAAATCAAATGGAAGCCGCTACTTATCTTCCTGCTGCGAAACCAAGTAAAAACTTTCGGAGCCTTTCCTCGTTTCACTCAAAAACAAAATAAAAAAAAGCTTCTATTGAAATCGAAAATGGCCAAACTCCATATATTCGAAACCGAAATTCCCATATCCTTTAAATCGAATTTCATGAGACTTAGAGGAGCAAAAGCTTCAACCCTGTCTTTTTCAGTTCGGCGCGAGGTGGATTACTGGGTGCTCGACTTCGAACGACAAGGAGCAAATCTCGATTTTGGCGATGTTGGGTCTTCTACTGTAGAGCTTTAGGGCATTAGTAGTTGATGCGATGGAAGAGAGTGCGATTTCGAATGGGTGTACGGTGTTCGATCTTTGGAAAAAGGCACGGCTAGGGCATGTTTGAATGGACACTAGTGTGGACGAGGACTCAAGCCAAGGTGACAGATGTGATCGGTGAGGTAAGGCGCATCACTAGGAGGAGCCTTATGGGATTTGGCGATGTAAGTATTCGCACTGTAGTGGGATGACCTGACGGTTGCGAAGTGAGGAAAGGGAGCTACATAAATTTCTGGGTGGTGATTTTGAATGCTCGATTTTTGAGCAGGCTGTTAGGAGGCGCAGGAAGGTCAAGGGCTGATTTGTTTTTGAGGTGATGCAACTGGTAATTTTGGAAGGAGTATTAGCAGATGCTTAAAATTTAAGTAAGGTAATTAAATTAGTTTAGTTAAATTTTAATTTTTCTTTTAATTAAATTAGTTTAATTTATACCCAATCTTGTAAAGTTAATATATTTGGCATACAATAACATATTTCAGTAAAATGAGATGCGTTGGCTTCGTATCGTCAAATACAATATACTGGAATTGGATTGGAATGACGGGGAGCCAATTGGAGTTTTTGATTTGGAACAGAATCGATAATTCAACAATAAAAATCTCGGTGAGTAAATCTCACCTGTTTATTTAGAATTATTTTTATATCATTAAAAATAATTGTTATGCTTGTTTGAATGCTGTCTGGTTGATTTAAATATATTAGTTAATTAGGGTTGACTATTATATATATATATATATATAGGGTTGATGTTTGGATTGATTCCCGCAGTCTCATTAGCGGATTCCTGCGGTTTCATTAGCGGATGATTACCCTATACGCCCCACACTATGATAGTGGATGACCTTCATACCGCGATATCCTACCTCGAAGCAGGATGGGTATTACTATGTTGACTAACGTCTGTGGATGCAGGAAAAACAGGTTAGAGGAATCCGACTAGATTTCTCAAAAATATATTCTCTGTTTGTTTATCTGTTTGCATATATACGTTTGCATATATACTGTCATATATGATGTGTTAGAAATCCCGTGATTTGATAACTGACTGTTTGGGGTATTTAAATATCACTGGGGCTTGAATATTGATATTTAAAAATATCCTGAAAAGGATATTTGAGATTTTTAAAGGAAAATTCTATTTTTAAATAGAATTTGAATATAAGAGATTCAAATAGAATTGGAATATAAGAGATTCAAATAGAACTTGAATTCAAAGAGAAATTTAAATATGGTATTTAAATTTCAAGAGCATAAATATAGAATTTGAATTCAAGAGAATAAACTATGGTATTTGAATTTCAAAGAGAATTAAATAAGGAATGTGGTATTTAAATTCAAGGAGAATAGAATTCAAAGAAAATATAAGGGAGTTTGAATATTAGAATTCAAAGAGAATACAAGGGAGTTTGAATATTAGAAATCAAAGAGAATATAAAAAGGAGTTTGAATATTAGAATTCAAAGGAGCAAAAATAGAATTTAAATTCAAAGGAATTTAAATAGAAATTTAATAAAGGATTTAAACAGAATTTAAATTCAAAGGAATTTAAATAGGAACTGAATAAAGGATTTAAATAGAAATTGAATAAAGGATTTGAAAGGGAATTTGAATATTTGTAATTCAAATTGAATATAGAAATTCAATAGAATTTAAATATATGATATTCAAATAGAATTTGAATTAGGAAAATTTAGATAGAGTTAAAAAGGAATTTGAATATAGGATTTAAATAAAGTTGAAATAGAATTTGAATAAGAATTGAAATAGAATTTGAATATAGAAATTCAAATGTAATTTGAATATAGAATTCAAATGGAATTTGAATATAGCGTTGAAAGGGAATTTGAGGATTTATATTCGAAATTGAAATTGAAGCGTAAGTTGAAAATGGAGTTCAAATTAGTTGTAAACAAGTTAAAATATATTTGAACATGTTATGTTCAAATATAAAAGTGAAATAGACTAAAGAGTTAATTAACAAATTAATTAACGAATTTAGTAAAACGATCAGGTATAGTTGAAATAAATTGAACAGGTATAGACATACATGAGACAGGTTTGGAATGAAGTGTTAGAAGAGTATAAATATAATGCTCGACAAAAAGGTATGTATTTAATTCATAAATGAGATTTTATGCGCCGTATCGGCTAGCCGCTTGGCTTTCCTTTTTCTTTTTGGATTGGTGAGGGCCATGGGAGGCTATTCGAAATATCCCGATGCTCCCGGTACAAAGGAGATTATGGCGAATTTTTCCGGGAATTTAAGGAGTTAGAATATTTTTAAGATAATTTGATAGTCAAAAATCAACGTATCAATATATATAGAAATCGATAAGGAAACGAACGTAGAAATAGAATAGTATAATCAAAACGGAAATCTAGGAATAAAATATCGTAGGAATAGAAAGAGAAAGTGTATACGTGTTAAAAAGTGAATAAGTAGTTATATGGTATTGATTATTCGAGTAAGTAGTCTTATCTGTTTTGACGCTATAAATGTTATTCAGTCAAGGTCTGAGAGGTAGTTATACCCCAACTTGATTAGTTTCATTATTAACAAATAAATAGTAAGATTTCAGGCTCGAAGATCAATGTTGAATAAGAGTTAGTTGAATATAGTATTTGGGTTGTCGTAATGATGTTTTACACAACATTCGTTTTAACCCAAATAAGTGTAAGCTTGGAAATATAATAAAGAATATTTCCTAAGTATAGAAATAAACGAGATCGGGAAAAGAGATAAGTAATTGGAATATTTTCCAATTATGAATAGCATATATTTTCTAAAGTTTAGAAAATAAAGGAAGGCGATATTCGGGAGTGTTTTCCAAATAACGTAAAAGGCCAATATGGTTATTGAAAATATTTTGTTAACAAATATTGATAAAGAAATGGAGAAGTGATTTAATTAATGGAATATTAATTAAGGGCTCAGTGATTGTTTGATAATTGGATGGACACTTGTTTTCTTCGATAGTTAAATCATCGACTATCAAAACACTTGTTTTTTTATTCGATAGTTAAATCACAGACTATCGAAGTTTTGACCATCGTTGTCAATATGGAGAGACCGGTTGGATTATTATCCGAAGAACCACTCCGTATTGGCAGTAGCGTTGCGAATAAGATTATATGAAGATAATCGAAGACGGAGTAGAGTGCAAGGACTTTTTCTATTAATAGAAATTGTGCCTTCGGTTTATCCTGTTCCTGGGTGACTTGTATGGATGATTGTCTGACAGAGTATTTCCAGAATGGTCACGTACATTGATTTCTTCAACCGTACCAAGAGTGGAAGCGGAGAAGGAAACTTCTTTAGCTAACACGTAATGTACTGTTGTAGAAGTCAATTAGTGATTTTCGATGGATCTGACGATGTGACATTCGAAGTGAATCTGGTGTGATGATAAAGCGTAGCTTCATGCCTCATCATCCGGTAAATGACAGAAATCGGGCAGGCAGCATGTCTATGTAGGTCGCACCTATTAGGGTGTATAATCACCTGATCTAGAGTTTCATTTACTTCTAAAAATCTATTGTCGATGCTGTCCCATTCGGCAAACGGTTGCTGATCCCAACCGTTGGTGATATGCATTCGATACACTCAAGCGAAATGAGTGGTCGGTCATGTGTGGCTGAGTTGCAAGATGTTCTTGTTGAACTCGGTGTATTCTCCTCTAGAGATATACCAGCGGAAGGTGGTTCCATACGTTGTCATAGTTGGAAATCAATTTCCCAATAAGTGCTTGCGGTTTTGATTGTATATATATAGGGAACGTGAGATGCAAACGTTCCACTAGATTGTTATTTAATTGATTTAGACATTATCATAATATCAACAGAGTTTTGATATAAAGATATTTTGGTTTCTCATAAGGGAAAAACCCGTTCCGTGTTATACGGCGTGGTCTTATGAGATATCATTTAGTTTCTGAAACTGTTTAAACTGTTTACTCATACCAGTCCCATGACTGACCCGGAGTTTATTTTGTTTTGTTCTACCTAAACTCTTGGGTGCCTAAATTTGTACGGGCAGTCAAGTAGTTCAGGATTTTACAGATCTATCTAAAGGAGCTTGGAGCAGGAGGCTTCAACGTTAGTTACATAGAGTTTTGTTCCGCTGTGTTGTAAGTGTTGTACTCTGATAAGTGTATGTTATACAGTTAAGATTTTGTATTTCAAAAGTTATGATATATTATAATTTGTTCAGCTGCGATGTGAGATTCTGTGTTGTTGTTTATGTTCTTCTTCTATCTCTTTCTTCTAAAAAAAATGTTTCGTATTTTCGTGATATTTGGGTTGGACGTATGATGTACATAGTCAACTCTGATGTTATGGATTTGTGGGTCATTATACTTAGACTGCCTTGGTTATCCTGGGTTGATCGCCAGGTGTGTTATGGCGCTATGAGTAGATGACGGTGCTAATGTCTCGATGCGCGCTCGAGCTCTACCACTGTGATTTTACAATAATAGCGTCTGTTTATTTGGTATGTTATGAGTCAGGTTATATTTATCCCATAATCCCCTAATATTTTATTATGTTACTATAATTGATCAATTTTATTATCATATTGATTTATATATGATAATTGTTATGAGTGTCATATTGATTTTATATATGATACTCTGATTTGTTTTATTTTATCATATTGTTGTTATATATGATAAATGCTATAAAGATTTTATTGACTTGATTCATTTTTATCGTATTGATTTACGTATGATAACTGTTAAGAGCATCGCATTGATTTATATGTGATGCTCTGACTTGATTTATAAATATCATATTGTATATGCTATTTTGTTATGAGTATCGTATTGATTTACATATGATACTCTGATTTGATCATATTGCTTTTACATATGATAAATTCCGTGAAGATATTATTAGTTATCATAAGATATTTATTATAAATATCATATTGTTTTGTATGTGCTATTTGGTTATGAGTATCGTATAGATTAATATATGATACTCTGTTTTGGATTATTTTATCATATTGTTTTATATATGATAAATGTCATGAGGCTTTTTTTGGGTTTTGATACTCTGACTTAATTATTATGTGTACCCTATTAATTTAAAAATGAGATTTGTTATGAGAATCACGTTAGGTTATACATGATACTCTTTATTGTTTTATTTTATCGTATTGATTTATATATGATATTTGTTAAGAGCATCGCATTGATTTATATATGATACTCTGTCTTGTTGATTTATATAATATTTGTTAAAAAGCATCACATTGATTTATATATGATACTGTAACTTGATTGGTTATCATATTGTAGTATGTACGATATTTATTATAAGCATCATATTGTTTTATATATATTATGAGTGTCATATTGATTTAGATATGATACTCTAATTTGTTTCATTTTATCGTACTGTTTTATATATTATAAAAGTTACAAGTGTTTTATTGGTTTATATGTGATACTAACTTAATTTATTTCATCATTTTATTTTACATATGATAACTGATGTTGGTATTGTATTGAGTTACATACTTACGTATGTTTGGAATTATGGCTTATTTAAATGAGATGATTATGCTAAAATTTTCATATATAGTAACATTTACATGCCTCTCATTGACTTATACATGTAGTATCATTTATCTTTTGTTGTCAAATATTAATCTCCATAGATTCTTACTTTACTCATACTAGAAATAGTCTGACCCGTGTGATTTGTTTTAAAATCCTCGGGTCAGGTTGAGGATTGTTCGCAGGTTAGGTTGCATGGACTATTGCAGCATTCTTATCTTTTTTCACATTTTTGGGATTTTGGACTATGCAGCTTCGGACTATCAATAGCTAGTAGTTGTTTGCTCCAAATTTGGGATCAAACACCAAAGGTGTAAAACTACACTTAGCCGATTCGGTAAGAATATGGAACCGCGTAATCACAAAATAAACGAATAAAAACAAGTAAGAACACAAAGGAATTTTTATACTGGTTCGATTCAATATGAATCTACGTCCACTTTCAATCAATTCTCAATATGATATTCAAGCTTACAAAATATGAATTTTTCCTCATTACAATCATTTCTCTCTTCTAACTCTCTTTTCACTCTCTTGACGATCTACTTTCACTCGAGTTTAGCGAAGAAAAGGAAAGAGGTTTAGCTTTGTGATGAATCTTCAACCACTTATGTGCTTTGATCCTTTCCCATGATCTTCATAGATTTCATAGTGAATTATAATTCGATTTAAGCTTTGGAGAGGATCAGAGATCGTTCGAATGATGCTTGAGAGATTTATGGTGTAGCTTGAATGAGATTGAAGGTGTTTAGATTCAATTATGGAATGCTCTATTGATCATTAACATTGATTTGATCTTCATGAAGTTAGAAAAGTATTGTTGAATCCATATAAGCCATTAGAGAAGTTGTAGATGAGCTTTTAATTTGACAGAGTCTCCTTGTAGAAATGAATTTTCGGTCCCCCTCCCTCAAGTGAATTTTGAGGGGTATTTATAGAAGGTGTTGTGAGGTAGTGGCAGAGTTGTAAATTAGGGTGTATACATCATGGATTCGTGAACGACATGAATAGGCGCGACATGAAATAGGAGTGGGTCCTTCAGTGTGACTCACGACTTGAACATGAATGCGACTTGAATTATGTCGTTGTTTCCATCCAATGGCTCAACGCCATGAAGAATTCTTAACAGCATGGGTTAGAAAAATATGACTGTCTACATGGTTTAAGTATGCATCACGAACTGAATGTCCCCACCAGCTATCGGAGCCACGTGCACTACTTTTCCCTCATATATTCCAAACAATTATCACCACATTATTCCATCATCCTAACGCCTAATAGTTTGTATAAAATATTCAACGACCTGGACCAATGCTTACGACATGAATTTAAAGGGTTAACGACATGGATAAATGTATGAGTTCGATGGCGTACGACATGACTGAGTATCATAATACGCGGCATGGTTTAAAGTATTCCAAACGACATGCTTTAATTATCTCGGACGCATACAGCTAATTGTACCAACTTTACAGCTATCATCCTTTTAACCATACATCATGGATCTTTCAATAGCACGCGATATGGATCAGAACTAAACTGCGACTGGGATTGGGTTCAAGTTGTATGAACGCCATGAACTACTTAAACGTTATGAATTTCCAGTTTGACTTTTATCGTCGTGGGCAACTTTTAAATGACGCGGACGACTCATCTCGTGTCGCGTTATCAATTCAACAAACCCGAACGACCTGATTAACCCGACATGGTTTTATGTCGTGTCGACGACTTGGTGGCATGTCATTAGAATGGTATATCATCATGTCGTCAGAATGTAATTGTGAAATCATCTCTGTGTCGAGTTGACTACCTGATTTCTGGAGCGGCTTAACTTGTTCGACACGGTTTTGGATAGATGGCAATGACTTGAACTTCATGACATGAAAGCTTGCGCCAACGACTCAAAATCATGTCGTGTTGATGTCCATAGGATCCTTGTTGTAGAAATGATATGAATCAGTTATGTCGTGTGACATCATCTGTGAATACTTCTTAGTTCTGAACCGCGTTCTAAGAACGGGATTAACATTTGCCCCTCGAAGCTTGTATTTTCCGCTCGCGAGAAATGCGGGCTTCGAAATAAACACAATTTGCATTGAGATTCAATCGTAGATTTTTGTTTGCCACGACAAGTCATGTTTTTGAATTTGTAAACTTCATGCCACCTGTTCTGTAATCAAAACAAGTACTTGGTGATTTTGGACTTGAATAACGTATCGATAGCGAATTAGTTTTATCATTAGAAAATGAATTATAGCGAATTTTTACGTTGAATTGAATAACGTATCTGCACAAAATCATTTTATTCAACAATTTATGACTCGTCAAATATTGTCTGCACAAATACGATATTCTAATTCGAATATACGTTAACGCTTGAAATCAACTAATCAACTATGCCGACCGTGGACTTCAAACACTATCGCTTTATAACTTATATGATGGTACATGATATTTCTCATTTGAGAAATACGTATTTGTGTTTTATTCTCTGCTTCTCTTTGGAGAAGTCTCTGATTATTGGTGCCCCGACTCAGGAGGCAATTGTTAGCATTCATTACGTGAAGAATTTCATTGCTCAATGTTTGTTTGTCATGCTGATCAATTTTGGCATTTAAAGATTCCGTTGGATGCCCTATGTTTTAGTGAGTCGTTATCAGTCTTCTCCACATGAAGTATTTTGGATTCCATACCCGTGCTTGGACAAAAATTTAACACTTGTCGTGTCTGAGAATTTCAAACACTACGCAAGTTAAGTGGTTAATGTTCAAACCCTGTTTACAATCCAACTTGATTGATTCAGTCATTCGAAGACTTTTTCCACTCAATTAAACTGATTAATCCAAGTGTTGGTAATTTTAGAAGGAGTGCCCTTTGAAAGAACTTCGGTTAAGACCTCGATTTTTGTTGTTATTGGATCAGGTGCTTCCTGATTTTGACGATCAATTGGGTGCCCCCGGAGAGGTCTTTAGTTAGAACCCAATAATCCGCTATGTCTGAAATGATCAGATGTCACGTGAACTAATTAGAAGTACGACATTCTTCACATCTGAAGTAATCAGATGTTATGCAAATGGATTTTCATTCTTCACGTTTGATCATATCAAACGCTACGCAAAGGGATTTTCATTCTTCACGTCTGATCATATCAAATGCTACGCAAATGGATTTTCTTTCTTCACGTTTGATCATATCAAACGCTACGCAAATGGATTTTCATTCTTCACGTTTGATCATATCAAACGCTATGCAAATGGATTTTCATTCTTCACGTTTGATCATATCAAACGCAATGCAAATGGATTTTTATTCTTGACGTCTGATCATATGAAATGCTACGCAAATGGATTATCATTCTTCACGTTTGATCATATCAAACGCTACGCAAAGGGATTTTTATTCTTCACGTTTGATCATATCAAACGCTTCGCAGATGGATTTTCATTCTTCACGTTTGATCATATCAAACGCTTCGCAGATGGATTTTCATTTTTTGCGTTTGATCATATCAAACGCTACGCAGATGGATTTTCATTCTTCACGTTTGATCATATCAAACGCTACGCAAATGGATTTTCATTCTTCACGTCTGATCATATCAAATGCTACGCAAATGGATTTTCATTCTTCACGTCTGATCATATGAAATGCTACGCAAATGGAGTTTCATTCTTCACGTTTGATCATATCAAACGCTACGCAAATGGATTTTCATTCTTCACGTGTGATCATATCAAACGCTACGCAAATGGATTTTCATTCTTCGCGTCTGATCATATCAAACGCTACGTAAAGGGATTTTCATTCTTCACGTCTGATCATATCAAATGCTACGCAAAGGGATTTTCATTCTTCATGTCTGATCATATCAAACGCTACGCAAAGGGATTTTCATTCTTCACGTTTGATCATATCAAACGCGCCGCAAATGGATTTTCATTCTTCACGTTTGATCATATCAAACGTTATGCAAATGGATTTTCATTCGTCACGTTTGATCATATCAAACGTTATGCAAATGGATTTTCATTCGTCACGTTTGATCATATGAAACGCTAAGCAAATGGATTTTCATTCTTCACGTTTGATCATATCAAACG
The DNA here is from genome assembly GCA_030737875.1 of Allium sativum. Taxonomy (NCBI): domain Eukaryota; kingdom Viridiplantae; phylum Streptophyta; class Magnoliopsida; order Asparagales; family Amaryllidaceae; genus Allium; species Allium sativum. The sequence goes on from CM060920.1 coordinate 1,023,854,626, forward strand.
CTACGCAAATGGATTTTCATTCTTCACGTTTGATCATATCAAACGCAACGCAAATGGACTTTCATTCTTCATGTTTGATCATATCAAACGCTACGCAAATGGATTTTCATTCTTCACGTTTGATCATATCAAACGCTACGCAAATGGATTTTTATTCTTCACGTTTGATCATATCAAACGCTACGCAAATGGATTTTTATTCTTCACGTTTGATCATATCAAACGCTACGCAAATGGATTTTCATTTTTCACGTTTGATCATATCAAACACTATGCAAATCGATTTCCATTCTTCACGTTTGATCATATCAAACGCTACGCAAATGGATTTTCATTCTTCATGTTTGATCATATTAAACGCTACGCAAATGGATTTTGTTGTTCACATCTGGGGATTCCAGATGCTACACAAACGGTCTTGGTGGCTGTTATATCATTTCGCCGGGCGGCCATCAGTCCCTTTCTCAGATGCTCGACTTTGCATGCATTTCTGATTTAGGAACTGAGGCTCTGAACTTCCCACTTAGGGAAGTTCCCCTTCGATAAAAGTTTCAGCTCTCTTGCTTGTTTGTCCTGGCGCTTGCTCGCTGTTTGCACCTTTGCGACTTTCCCATTCTTTTTTCAAGGCAGTGCTTTTCTTATTTTGCATTTGTACATGTTGATATTTACAACATTCGGTTTTTGAGCTAACGTTGTTGGGGTCGCGATGTTTCAGGAACAAGCGCTCGACAAATGGCCTGCAATATGAAATCATCTTTTAAGAAGGTTTTGATTTGACAAATAACTTTGCAAGCAGGAAATTCATTCAAACAGATATGCTCTTAGTCATAGAGCTAATGTTCAGTGCATCACTTGCAGATTATTAAAAATTGTTTACATAAAGTTTTGAATATAACAGAAAGTAAAACGCGAAGTAAAGCATGAATTAAAGCGAGAAATAGAGCATGAAGTAAAGATGTAGCGACGTTGGTCACTTGTTCCGAGCCATTGAAATTGGAGCGCCGTCAACGGTTATCAGTTGATGATCAGTCTTGGCATGATTTGAGAAGAGACTATATTGCTTGGACCAGACTGATCATTTGATGCCCCTTGCCCCTGGGGAGCAGCAGAAGGATTCATGGCTTGTGGATTCTTTACATACAGCTGTAACCTGTTTTTCCTGATCAATTCCATAATGAGGTTCTTTAGGTGTCGACACTTGTTAGTGTTATGACCAGGTTGGTTATCAAATCTGCAGAATTTCCCCGAGCTTGCTGCTTTGTTACTTATCCTTATCGGATTTGGTTCTGCATACTCTTCATAATTCTTTGTTTCAAGATAGATATTTTCAGGAGTGTCATTCAAAGGCGTTAGCTCTGATGAGTTGAAAAGACGAGACTTCTTATTAGTCTTGTTGTTGTTCCCATCATTGGTTCGCTTCTGTCCCTGATTATTCTTTTGGTTAGATTGGACAGCCGTATTTTTAGGAGCTTCAAGGAGTTGATTGCCATCAATGACCTGAAGGGGTATAGGGTTGTCGTCTACTCTCATGTACTCCTCCGCCTTCTTATAGAACTTGTCAAGCATAGTCGGTTACTTCATCTTTATCCATCTTCCAAATTCGCTTGTTTTGTCTATAGCGTCGAGTAAAGCCATGAGAATTATGCATGGCTCTGGATTCCTCACTTTAGACAAGGCAACATTGAATCGATTGAGGAAGGCTTTGACAGTTTCCCCTGGATTCTGCTTCACTGCTGAAAGTGTTATAGCATCCATGGCTTTAGTAGCATAGAGGCAGAACTGCTCCTTGAACTTTTTGGTTAGGTCGGAGAATCGATCGATGGATTTGGTTGGCAGCTTTGTGAACCATAATGATGCAGCACCTTCTAAGTAGAGAGGAAAGTATGTACATCTCATCTCATCGGCTGCTTTATCTGCGCTCATATGTCACTCGTACTTTAATAGGAAGTAGTGGCGATCAACTAGACCGTTGTACAGAGGCAAAGTCGGAGGATTGAACTTCTTCGGACATTCTGCTCCAAGGATTCTTTCGGTGAATGGAGTCCTATTGGGAGAGAAGTCCCATTCTCTTTCGTCGTCCTCGCTAGCTCGATTCTTTTTCATGGCTCGTTCTATCATGTTCGAAATGTAATCTTCGGTGCTATGGCGCTCTGTGAAGTTGAGCTCTTTACCAAATGTTTGTCTAGGCATATGATCTTGATTAGAGAGCTTAGGTCCTTTGCCTTCTCGACGAAGAGGTGCTCTCGTGATTAGATTAGTGGCTTTTCGAGCATTCGCTTCGGAATGGTTTTTAGCTTTGGATCTCAATTCTTCGATATTAGCTTCATCTCTGTCACTCCCCCCATCATAATCGTCTTCAATATCGTCGTTGCGGTTATGATCGGAAGCGGGCGATTTATCATTCTCCACGAGATCCACATGCACTTTAGGAGGGGCTGGATTTGATCGAGCATTAAGGATGGTGTCAAATTTCTCCATCATCATTTTGGTAGAGGCATCCATTCGGTTGTTGACATTGGCAATAGCGATTTTTAATTCATTTCTGGTCACACCAGCTCCGCTTTCCGAATTTTCACCAACATCGAAACGGTTAGTAAGTGGTGTCTCTTCATTAGCAACATCATCGGATTTTATCATGGTTTTGCTAACCGTCTTCGTAGACTTTGCCATGATTTCGGAGAAGGATGCACTTAGAGCTTTAATGCAAGGAGAGCTTTAATGCAAGGATCTCAACTTTGGGAGAGTGTGAGAAGAGGTAGGAGATGCGAGCGCGGCCCCACGGTGGGCGCCAAATGTTTGCTCCAAATTTGGGACCAAACACAAAAGGTGTAAAACTACACTTCGCCGATTCGGTAAGAATATGGAACCGCGTAATCACAAAATAAACGAATAAAAACAAGTAAGAACACAAAGGAATTTTTATAGTGGTTCGATTCAATATGAATCTACGTCCACTTTCAATCAATTCTCATTATGATATTCAAGCTTACAACATATGAATTTTCCCTCATTACAATCATTTCTCTCTTTTAACTCTCTTGACGATCTACTTTCACTCGAGTTTGGCGAAGAAAAGGAAAGAGGTTTAGCTTTGTGATGAATCTTCAACCACTTATGTGATTTGATCCTTTCCCATGATCTTCATAAATTTCATAGTGAATTAGAATTCGATTTAAGCTTTGGAGAGGATTAGAGATCGTTCGAATGATGCTTGAGAGAATTATGGTGTAGCTTGAATGAGATTGAAGATGTTTAGATTCAATTATGGAAAGCTCTAATGATCATTAACATTGATTTGATCTTCATGAAGTTAGAAAAGTATTGTTGAATCCATAGAAGCCATTATAGAAGTTGTAGATGAGCTTTTAATTTAATGGAGTCTCCTTGTAGAAATGAATTTTCGCCCCCCGCTCAAGTGAAATGTGAGGGGTATTTATAGAAGGTGGTGTGAGGTAGTGGCGGAGTTGTAAATTAGGGTGTATACGGCATGGATTCGTGAACGACATGAGTAGGCGCGACATGAAATAGGAGTGGGTGCTTCAGTGTGACTCACGACTTGAACATGCATGCGACTTGAATTATGTAGTTATTTCAATCCAATGGCTCAACGCCTTGAAGAATTCTTAACGGCATGGGTTAGAGAAATATGATTGTCGACATGGTTTAAGTATGCATCACGAACTGAATGTCCCCACCAGCTATCGGAGCCACGTGCACTACTTTTCCCTCATATATTCCATACCATTATCACCACTTTATTCCGTCATCCTAACGCTTAATAGTTTGTATAAAATATTCAATGACCTGGACCAATGCTGACGACATATATTAAAAGGGTTAACGGCATGGATAAATGTATGAGTTCGATGGCAGACGACATGACTGAGTATCATAATATACGGCATGGTTTAATGTATTCCAAACGACATGCTTTAATTATCTCGGACGCATACATCTAGGTGTACCAACTTTACAGCTATCATCCTTTTAACCATACATCATGGATCTTTCAATAGCACGCGATATGGATCAGAACTAAACTGCGACTTGGATTGGGTTCAAGTTGTATGAACGCCATGAACTATTTAAACGTTATGAATTTTCAGTTTGACTTTTATCGTCGTGAGCAACTTTTAAAATGACGCAGACGACTCATCTCGTGTCGCGTTATCAATTCAACACACCCGAATGACCTGATCAACCCGACATGGTTTTATGTTGTGTCGACGACTTGGTGGCATGTCGTTAGAATGGTATATCATCATGTCGTCAGAATGTAATTGTGAAATCATCTCTGTGTCGAGTTGACTACCTGATTTCTGGAGCGGCTTAATTTGTTTGACACGGTTTTGGATAGATGGCAATGACTTGAACTTGACGACATGAAAGCTTGCGCCAACGACTCAAAATCATGTCGTGTGGATGTCTATAGGATCCATGTTGTAGAAACGATATGAGTCAGTTATTTCGTGTGACATCGTCTGTGAATACTTCTTAGTTCTGAACCGTGTTCTAAGAACGGGGTTAACATTTTCCCTTCGAAGCTTGTTTTTTCCGATTGCGAGAAATGCGGGCTTCGAAATAAACAAAATTTGCATTGAGATTTAGTCGTAGCTTTTTGTTTGCCACGGCAAGTCATGTTTTTGAATTTGTAAACTTCATGCCACCTGTTCTGTAATCAAAACGAGTACTTGTTGATTTTGGACTTATACTTCACTATCGGACGTCCATATCGATAGCGGATTAGTTTAATCATTAGAAAATGAATTATAGCGAATTTTTATGTTGAATTGAATAACGTATCTGCACAGAATCATTTTATTCAACGATTTATGACTCGTCAAATATTGTCTGCACAAATACGATATTCTAATTCGAATATACGTTAATTCTTGAAATCAACTAATCGGCTATGCCGACCGTGGACATCAAACATTATCGCTTTATAACATATGTGATGGTACATGATATTTCTCATTTGAGAAATACGTATTTGGGATTTATTCTCTGCTTCTCTTTAGAGAAGTCTCTGATTATTGGTGCTCCGACTTAGGAGGCCATTGTTAGCATTCGTTACGCAAAGAATTTCATTTCTCAATGTTTGTTTGTCATGCTGATCAATTTTGGCATTTAAATATTCCGTTGGATGCCCCATGTTTTAGTGAGTCGTTATCAGTCTTCTCCAAATGAAGTATTTTGGATTCCATACCCGTGCTTCGGCTAAAATTTAACACTTGTCGTGTCTGAGATTTTCAGACACTACGCAAGTTAAGTGGTTAATTTTCAAACCTCGTTTACAATCTAACTTGATTGATTCAGTCATTCGGAGACTTTTTCCACTCAATTAAACTGATTAATCCAAGCGTCGGTAATTTTAGAAGGAGTACCCTTTGCAAGGACTTCGGTTAAGACCTCAATTTTTTTCGTTATTGGATCAGGTGCTACCTGATTCTGACGATAAATTGGGTGCCCCCGGAGAGGTCTTTGGTTAGAACCCAATAATCCGCCGTGTCTGAAAGATCAGATGTCACATGAACTAATTAGAAGTCCGACATTCTTCACATCTAAAGTAATCAGATGTTACGCAAATGTATTTTCATTCTTCACGCTTGATCATATCAAACGCTACGCAAATGGATTTTCATTCTTCACGTCTGATCATATCAAACGCTACGCAAATGGATTTTCATTCTTCACGTCTGATCATATCAAACGCTACGCAAATGGATTTTCATTCTTCATGTTTGATCATATCAAACGCTACGCAAATGGATTTTCATTCTTCACGTTTGATCATATCAAACGGTATGCAAATGGATTTTCATTCTTCACGTTTGATCGTATCAAATGGTACGCAAGTGTATTTTCATTCTTCACGTTTGATTATATCAAACGCTACGCAAATGGATTTTCATTCTTCACGTTTGATCATATCAAACGCTACGCAAATGGATTTTCATTCTTCACGTTTGATCATATCAAACGCTACGCAAATGGATTTTCATTCTTCACGTTCGATCATATCAAACGCTATGCAAATGGATTTTCATTCTTCGTGTTCGATCATATTAAACGCTACGCAAATGGATTTTTATTCTTCACGTCTGATTATATTAAACGCTACGCAAATAGATTTTCATTCTTCACGTTTGATCATATCAAACGCTACGCAAATGGATTTTCATTCTTCACGTTTGATCATATCAATAGCTATGCAAATGGATTTTTATTCTTCACGTCTGATCATATCAAACGCTACGCAAATGGATTTTCATTCTTCACGTTTGATCATATCAAACGCTATGCAAATGGATTTTCATTCTTTACGTTTGATCATATCAAACGCTACGCAAATGGATTTTCATTCTTCACGTTTGATCATATCAAACGCTATGCAAATGGATTTTCATTCTTCACGTTTGATCATATCAAATGCTACGCAAAGGTATTTTCATTCTTCACATCTGATCATATCAAACGCTACGCAAAGGGATTTTCATTCCTTATGTCTAATCATATCCAACGCTACGCAAAGGGATTTTCATTCTTCACGTCTGATCATATCGAACGCTACGCAAATGGATTTTCATTTTTCACGTTTGATCATATCAAACGCTACACAAATGGATTTTCACTCTTCACGTTTGATCATATCAAACGCTACGCAAATGGATTTTCATTCTTCACGTCTGATCATATAAAACGCTACGCAAACGGATTTTCATTATTCACATCTGATCATATCAAACGCTACGCAAATGGATTTTCATTCTTCACGTTTGATCATATCAAACGCTACGCAAATGGATTTTATTCTTCACTTTTGATCATAACAAACGCTACGCAAATTGATTTTCATTCTTTACGTTTGATCATATCAAACGCTACGCAAATGGATTTTCATTCTTCACGTTTGATCATATCAAACGCTATGCAAATGGATTTTCATTCTTCACGTTTGATCATATCAAACGCTACGCAAATGGATTTTCATTCTTCACGTTTGATCATATCAAACGCTACGCAAATGGATTTTCATTCTTCACGTTTGATCATATCAAACGCTATGCAAATGGATTTTCGTTCTTCACGTCTGATCATATCAAACGCTACGCAAAGGGATTTTCGTTCTTCACGTCTGATCATATCAAACGCTACATAAAGGGATTTTCGTTCTTCATGTCTGATCATATCAAACGCTACGCAAATGAATTTTCATTCTAATCATATCAAACGCTACGCAAATGGATTTTCATTCTTCACGTCTGATCATATCAAACGCTACGCAAATGGATTTTCATTCTTCACGTCTGATCATATCAAACTCTACGCAAATGGATTTGCATTCTTCACGTCTGATCATATCAAACTCTATGCAAATGGATTTTCATTCTTCACGTCTGATCATATCAAACGCTACGCAAATGGATTTTCATTCTTCACGTTTGATCATATCAAACGCTACGCAAATGGATTTTCATTCTTCACGTTTGATAATATCAAACGCTGCGCAAATGGATTTTCATTCTTCACGTTTGATCATATCAAACGCTGCGCAAATGGATTTTCATTCTTCACGTTTGATCATATCAAATGCTACACAAATGGATTTTCATTCTTCATGTTTGATCATATCAAACGCTACGCAAATGGATTTTCATTCTTCATGTTTGATCATATCAAACGCTATGCAAATGGATTTTCATTCTTCACGTTTGATCATATACGCAAATGGATTTTCATTCTTCACGTTTGATCATATTAAACGCTGCGCAAATGGATTTTCATTCTTCACGTTTGATCATATCAAATGCTGCGCAAATGGATTTTCATTCTTCACGTTTGATCATATCAAACGCTACGCAAATGGATTTTCATTCTTCACGTTTGATCATATCAAACGCTACGCAAATGGATTTTCATTCTTCACATTTGATCATATCAAACGCTACACTATCGTTTCACGGGGCGTCCATCAGTCCCTTTGTCAGATGCTCGACTTAGCATGCTATTCTGATTTAGGAACTGATGCTCTGAACTTCCCACTTAGGGAAGTGCCTCTTCGATAGAAGTTTCAGCTCTCGTGCTTGTATGTAGTGGCGCTTGCTCGCTGTTTGAACCTTTGCGACTTTCCCATTCACTTTTCAAGGTAGTGCTTTTCTTATTTTTCATTTGTACATGTTAATATTTACAACATTTGGCTCTTGAGCTAACGTTGTTGGGGTCGCGATGTTTCAGGAACAAGCGCACGACAAATGGCCTGCAATATAAAACCATCTTTTAAGAAAGTTTTGATTTGACATATAACTTTGCAAGCAGGAAATTCATTCAAACAGATATACTCTTAGTCATAGAGCTAATGTTCAGTGCATCACTTGCATTATATTATTACAAACTGTTTACATAAAGTTTTGAATATAACAGAAAGTAAAACGCGAAGTAGAGCATGAACTAAAGCGAGAAATAGAGCATGAAGTAAAGATGTAGCGACGTTGATCACTTGTTACGAGCCATTGAAATCGGAGCACCATCAGCGGTTATCAGTTGATGATCAGTCTTGGCATGATTTGAGCAGAGACTATATTGCTTGGACCAGACTGATCATTTGATGCCCCTTGCCCCTGGGGAGCAGCAGAAGGATTCGTGGCTTGTGGTTTCTTTACATACTGCTGTAACCTGTTTTTCCTGATCAATTCCTCAATGTGGTTCTTCAGGTGTCGACACTCATTGGTGTTATGACCAGGTTGGTTATGAAATCTGCAGAATTTCCCCGAGCTTGCTGCTTTGTTACTTATCCTTATCGGATTTGGCTCTGCATACTCCTCAGAATTTTTTGTTGCAAGATAGATATTTTCAGGAGTGTCATTCAAAGGCGTTAGCTTTGATCAGTTGAATAGGCGAGACTTCTTATTAGTCTTGTTGTCGTTCCTATCATTGGTTCGCTTCTAACCCTGATTATTCTTTTGGTTAGATTGGATAGCCGTATTTTAGGAGCTTCTAGGAGTTGATTTCCATCAATGACCTGAAGTGGTATAGGGTTGTCGTCTACTTTCATGTACTCCTCCGCCTTCTTATAGAACTTGTTAAGCGTAGTTGGTTCTTTCATCTTTATCCATCTTCTGAATTCGCTTGTTTTGTCTATAGCGTCGAGTAAAGCCATGAGAATTATGCGTGGCTCTGGATTCCTCACTTCAGACAAGGCAACATTGAATCGACTGAGGAAGGCTTTGACAGTTTCCCCTAGATTCTGATTCATTTCTGAAAGTGTTATAGCATCCTTGGCTTTAGTAGCATAGAGGCGGAACTGCTCCTTGAACTTTTTGGTCAGGTCGGAGAATCGATCAATGGATTTGGGTGGCAGCTTTGTGAACCATAATGATGCAGCACCTTCTAAGTAGAGAGGAAAGTATGTGCATCTCATCTCATCGGTTGCTTTAGCTGCGCTCATATGCCACTCGTACTTTAATAGGAAGTAGTTGGGATCAACTAGACCGTTGTACGGAGGCAAAGTCGGAGGATTGAACTTCTTCGGACATTCTGCTCCAATGATTCTTTCGGTGAATGGAGTCCTATCAGGAGAGAAGTCCCATTCTCTTTCGTCGTCCTCGCTAGCTCAATTCTTTTTCATGGCTCGTTCTATCATGTCCTAAATGTATTTTTCGGTCCTATGGCGCTCTGTGAAGCTGAGCTCTTCACCATATGTTCGTCTAGGCATATGATCTTGATTAGAGAGATTAGGTCATTTGCCTTCTCGACAAAGAGGTGCCCCCGTGATAGGATTAACGGCTTTTAGAGCATTCTCTTCGGAATGGTTTTTAGCTTTGGATGTCAATTCTTCGATATTAGCTTCATCTCTGTCACTCGCCCCATCATAATCGTCTTCCATATCATCATTGCGGTTATGATCGGAAGCGGGCGATTTATCATTCCCCTCGAGATCCACATGCACTTTAGGAGGGGCTGGATTTGATCGAGCATTAGGGATGGTGTCGAGTTTCTCCATCATCATTTTGGTAGAGGCATCCATTCGGTTGTTGACATTGACAATAGCGATTTTTAATTAATTTCTGGTCACACCAGCTCCGCTTTCTGAATTTTCACCAACATCGAAACGGTTAGTAAGTGGCGTCTCTTCATTAGCAACATCATCGGCTTCTATCACGGTTTTGCTAACGGTCTTCTTAGACTTTGCCATGATTTCGTAGAAGGATGCAACTTAGAGCTTTAATGCAAGGATCTCAACTTTGGGAGAGTGTGAGAAGAGGAAGGAGATGCGAGCGTGGCCCTACGGTGGGTGCCAAATGTTTGCTCTAAATTTGGGATCAAACACCAAAGGTGTAAAACTACATTTCGCCGATTCGGTAAGAATATAGAACCGCGTAATCACAAAATAAACGAACAAAAACAAGTAAGAACACAAAGGAATTTTTATAGTGGTTCGATTCAATATGAATCTACGTCCCCTTTCAATCAATTCTCATTATGATATTCAAGCTTACAACATATGAATTTTCCCTCATTACAATCATTTCTCTCTTTTAACTCTCTTTTCACACTCTTGACGATCTACTTTCACTCGAGTTTGGCGAAGAAATGGAAAGAGGTTTAGCTTTGTGATGAATCTTCAACCACTTATGTTCTTTGATCCTTTCCCATAATCTTCATAGATTTCATAGTAAATTAGCATTCGATTTAAGCTTTGGAGAGGATTAGAGATCGTTCGAATGATGCTTGTGAGATTTATGGTTTAGGTTGAATGAGATTGAAGGTGTTTAGATTCAATTATGGAAAGCTCTAATGATCATTAACATTGATTTGATCTTCATGAAGTTAGACAAGTATTGTTGAATCCATAGAGGCCATTAGAGAAGTTGTAGAAGCGATTTTAATTTGACGGAGTCTCCTTGTAGAAATGAATTTTCGGTCCCCCCTTCAAGTGAAATGTGAGGGGTATTTATAGAAGGTGTTGTGAGGTAGTGGCGAAGTTGTAAATTAGGGTGTATACGGCATGGATTCGTGAGCGACATGAGTAGGCGCGACATGAAATAGGAGTGGGTCCTTTAGTGTGACTCACGACTTGAACATGCATGCGACTTGAATTATGTCGTTGTTTCCATCCAATGGCTCAACGCCGTGAAGTATTCTTAACGGCATGGGTTAGAGAAATATGACTATCGACATGGTTTAAGTATGCGTCATGAACTAAATGTCCCCAATAGCTATCGGAGCCACATGCACTACTTTTCCCTCATATATTCCATACCATTATCACCACATTATTCCATCATCCTAACGCCTAAAAGTTTGTATAAAATATTCAACGACCTGGACCAATGCTGACGACATGAATTAAAAGGGTTAACGGTATGGATAAATGTATGAGTTCGATGGCGTACGACATGACTGAGTATCATAATACGTGGCATGGTTTAAAGTATTCCAAACGACATGCTTTAATTATCTCGGATGCATACAGCTAGGTGTACCAACTTTACAGTTGTCATCCTTTTAACCATGCATCCTGGATCTTTCAATAGCATGCGATATGGATCAGAACTAAACTGCGACTTGGATTGGGTTCAAGTTGTATGATCGCCATGAACTAATTAAACGTTATGAATTTACAGTTTGAATTTTATCATCGTGAGCAACTTTTAAGTGACGCGGACGACTCATCTCATGCCGCGTTATCAATTCAACACACCCGAATGACCTGAGTAACCCGACATGGTTTTATGTCGTGTCGACGACTTGGTGGCATGTCGTTAGAATGGTATATCATCATGTCGTCAGGATGTAATTGTGAAATCGTCTCTGTGTCGAGTTGACTACCTGATTTCTAGAGTGGCTCAACTTGTTCGACACGGTTTTGGATAGATGGCAATGACTTGAACTTGACGACACGAAAGCTTGCGCCAACGAATCAAAATCATGTTGTGTGGATGTCTATAGGATCCATGTTGTAGAAACGATATGTGTCAGTTATGTCGTGTGACATCGTCTGTGAATACTTCTTAGTTCTGAACCGCGTTCTATGAACGGGGTTAACAGTAGTATTATGGTATGTATGGTATTATGTGTTTTGGGAGTATATCATGCATTATGGACTATGTATTCTGAACATCTCTATTATGGTTTGCATTATGTATTCTGCTAATGTCATTATATTGCACTTGATTTTATTATATTTTATACTATGTAACTTGGGAAATTTTCTTGTACCATTGCTTTGAACTTATACTGAACACGAATGGTAAGTTGAAAAGTTTCAAGTTTTCATGCCAGTGTTTGTTCAAAGGAATGAGTACAACATTTAGCCCCATCGTGTCCCATTCTCCGTGCTTTCCGACAGTAATATTTAGTGTTGCTCTTGGTTAGCATGGGTATAGGGGCCGGGTGTTACATTTTTGGTATCAGAGCGAGGTTGACATAGTACAAAATATATTTAGAATATGAATTAGCATAAGACAGTAGAAACATCATACATATCTGTGTATTCTAAGGTATCACTCCCATAATATAATAAAAGTTGTACATACCTAAACCCCAATCTATAATTAAGTTACAGATATATCCCTTATGTAGAAATTGCGAGGACGCAATTTTTGTACGTGGGGGAGTCTGTAACAACCCATTTTTTTAGGAGTACTGAATTGAGAATCCAATAAAAATGTAATAACCGGATTTTCGGAACCAATGACTTATTTTAAATAATAAGGACTAAAAATTCATTTATACCGAAGTTAGAACGAATAAATTTATTTTAATTATAAAACGAACTTGAAATGGCGTGGTAGTTTGAAAATTCGATTTTGAATTTCAAATGAATGTATAGGATTCAAAATAAATCAGATTTCAGTGAAACCAAAAATATTTGAATTTGTTTAATTATATCTTTTTAATAAATGTGAAAAATCTAGATTTTATATTATAACTTGAAAGTTATATCCAGTTTAAAATTCAAAATAGTCATTGTGGAATTTATATATATTTTATATAATATATAGCCCTTAAAAAGAGCCATTTTGCTAACAAACTCCATTTTCTACAAAACCACTTTTGTTGGATCCGGAATGTCAAATTATTGTTAGATTCCAATTTTCATAATTTTTGAAATTAATATGTGAGCGTGGTAAATTTAAACGTGTTTGGTAATTTCAGTTTGAATTTAATCGACTGGAAAATGACTGTTTTTCAAACGATCTCTAAATTTGACGAAATTAGTTTTATTAGGACCGTATCATCAAAACATAGCTAGATTTTTTTCTGGGATTTTTGAAGTCCGTATGTGGCCGTGGTAAATTAAAATATACATTGAAATCAATTTTGAACGTTATATTAATTTATATTTTAATTTTGATGAAAACAGATCATAACAGTCGAATTAGCTTGCTGAACATATCCCATTGCGTTTAGAATGGCGGTATTTGGCTAGGAGTGATAGTCGTTGGTTTGATTTCGAGATCATATCAACATAAGGGTATTTTCGAAATTAAATAAATTAAAATATAAATATATATAACCCTAACTAAAGTCAAACCCCTATTCAATTCTCTACCGTGGTCAAATCTCCCTGAGCTGCCACTGAGCGATTAACGGCAGAAATGCTCCGTTCTTTTTCCTCCCTTTTCTTATAATTCACCAATTAATTCGCGAAGTTTATAAAACAAAAACCAAAGTGCTTCGAAAATTTTTCAATAGCATACGGGTATGATGGGCTCATCTCTTGGACGCTGCGAATTTCTTGCTTCAACCACTCGAGTTTGAACCCGTTTATAGGACCGGAGGATGGTCCAAGTACGTCACTGATGGAGGAGGTGGAATGGGGCTTGGCGGCGCGTCGATGGGCACCGACGATGGGGGGTCCGATGGTCGGAAAGGGGAGCGGCGACGGTGAACTGATGTCAAGATATGGGTTTCAGCGTTCGAATGATATAAAATGGAAAGGTAGTTTTTTTTTACAATAGAATTGTTTTAAAATATAAATAGAACTATTTTAAAATATAAATAGAATTGTTTTAAAATATAAATAGAATTGTTTTAAAAATATATTAATAGCGTTGTTGTTAAAAACGTTGTTTAAAAAAATGACATTATTTCTAAAAATAAAATAGCATGGTTTTAAAATAAAATGGCATTGTTTTAAATGTAAATAACATTATAAAAATATGTATTTTTAAATATATACAGCATAATAAAAATGGAATTTTTCTATATATACAACTTAAATAAAAATATGATTTTTATATATATAGCGTTGTTATAAAATATGATTTTTATATATATAGCGTTGTTATAAAATATGATTTTTATAAATAACTTTGAATTAAAAATGTGTATTTTTAAATGTATATAGCATAATAAAATATGATATTTATATACGTAATAGCGATATAAAAATATGATTTTTATATATATAATAATTGAAATAAAAATGTGATTTTTATATATATTAGCACAAAATAAAAATAGAATTTTTAATATATGTAAAGCGGTTTAAAAATGATTTTTTTAATATATATAACAATGAATAAAAATCTAATTTATATATATAGCATTGTATTAAAAATGTGATTTCTAAATATATGAAGCATTATTAGAAATGTGATTTTTAATATAAACTACGTGAAACAGATTACATTGGAACCACAGTGAAGTACACTACGCACTGTAAACAAATTCAAATCCAAACCATTCAATTAAAGAATGACGGAGTGGAAACAAAAGGTGAGAACTCCTTCTCACTTAATTTATTTTATAATTAAAAATATTCTAGGATGCAGATGGGGCTTAGAGCCCCCGACACTTTTTATTGTACAAACCATGTTGTTTGATTTGAATTATATGGAGTTCAACACTCGAATTCGCACAATCACATAAAATGAAAGCAATGTATGGATATTACCGACATACGGATTTCATACTCCGCGAATGGCTACTTATGGCGCCATAAATGACGTTGGGGTAGTTGAGTATTTATTTATTTGGATGTTCTATGTGATTTGATTGTAGTTGTGAAAATTTGTTTATTTGTTTGGATTGAAATTGTTTTGTGTATGGCGCGAGCCAGTATTAGGTGAGGGGTAAAGCTAGACCTTATTCCGGTTTTAATATCGCGCCGTTATGCTGCCGAAATTTTATAAAAAGTGTTAGAAAAATTTAGTTAGTTGAAAATATTATTTTTAGCTTATAAATGCGATAAATAATATATTTATTGGATAGTTAAAAATAAGTTTACACATCCATGTACAAGTTGGACGGCTTGTTTATGCTCGCCTATTTTTGTGAGATCGACTGGGATGATAATTTTTACACATCGCCCCAGTGCACAAATAATATTAATTATTTGATGGTTGAAACCCCACATCGGTATTGGGATGATATTTGACATACACTAATCCCAATTGTTTGGTTGTATGTCAATCGATTGGTTGACAGACTATTGTAAGCATTAATTATTTATATTTAATGCTAATCCAGTTGTGTAATGTACTCTGGATGATGGTTGACTGTGTATGATAATTGTTGTGTACATGTGTGTATGAAATCCATATAAATAAATCATATGGTAATTGATTGGGTCTGATTCCAACTCAAAAGGAACGAATATTTTAAAATAAGGAAATATTTTAAAATAACGAATATTTTAAAATAATATTCAGTAAAGGATTAAAATATGATTTTGATGTCCGATTTGGGATGGACACGAAAATATTGAAATATATGAAGCTATGTTGATTAGATATGCTCCATTTTGAAACGGACGATATTTATATCGATTTTATTCATTTTTGTAATGAATATTGAAAAGGAAATGATTTCAAATCTGATTTTTTAAAATATTATCATTTTAATATTATAATGATATGGAATATTCAATTTTAAAAATGAAGTTAGAATCGTTTTGAAACGAATTTATAAACGACTTATATAATACGATTTAAGTGGAAATCGATGAAATATATATAATATATATAATATATATATTTAATGGCCTGAATAGAACGCGCCGCGCCACGACCGTTTGCGAATTTCGACCATTGACTTCGAATTGACATTACAGGAGATACGACCGTCGGATTCTCCAAAAACCGGAACCATTGGGTTTCGTATCAAAATGAGCTTTCCAACGAATATAAGAGATTTGAAATCTAACGGTAGGATTTGGAATTATGTCCAAATCAAATTTGAAGAAAGTCGTTGTAAGTGCAGTTTGATGATCGTTTATGGAAATCGACTGAAAGGGCCTTAATAAAATTATTAAAAATATTAATAATTTGTGTAAAATCATAATAAATGATTTGAAAAGAATTGGGATGAAAAATTCCAAGTTTATAAAGATAAAAATATATTTTTATCAAAATGAACTAGTTATTAACTAGATTTGAAATCCAATAATTTTTAAATAAAATAAACTAGATTCTTGAATGGTTTTAATATAACCAGAAATTTCCAATGAACAAATTGGAATGGCTTTGGAAATTTTTGGAATATTTCGATATTGGATTACGTGATTATATGGATATTGTTATGGAAATTTGGAAGACATATTTTATATGGTTATTTCAAACACGATATTCCTTGGTTTTAGAATTTGATATTGAATATAAGCTAATATAATTTCTATTCAGAGCCTTGTATTTAATATAAAATTATATTTTTGGTTTGTCATGAACGTTGTATTGATCAGCACTGTTCTTAAACCCAGTTGAGAAAAGAATAAGTCTTTTAATTAATATTTAGAGAAATTTACCAATTAATTAATAATTAGTTGGAATCGAATTAAGAATTGGATTTTTTGGTTTATCGTGAATGGTGTTTTAAATAACACTTATTCTTTAACCTGATTAACAGTGAAGTTAAGGTTTGGAATTTCTAAATCTTTATTCTGAGATCTAATAGAATTTTCCAAAGTAAAGTTTTCCAATTTAACAAAATAAATTAGGATTGAATGGAATTCGATTTGGTAATAATCGAAGTGAGCTTCTGTGGAGGAATACTGTTAATATATATGGAACCTAAAAGGCTTAGTCGTTATTCCGTTTATATTATTAGTCGGATACAGAAATTTATATCGATTATATATTGATCTGTTTTTCCATGAGGATTCCATAATTAATGGAATGTGATTTTGCGTTTATCGTGAACTGTGTTTTAAATGAAGTTGGTTCTTTAACACAATTTAAGACAGGATTTCATGTCTAACATTGTATTTCGAACTGTATTGTTGATCTCTGCTAAATATATATCTGTTTGGTGGCGGAGAATTTATTCTCTTGGTTAACACCCTTCTTTGAGACATACGAGTTTAGAGGTTATATATCGGCAGAAATCAATGGTATGGTATAGATTGTTGATGCGACATGTTTGATTTCCCAAAGTTAAACAATCATTAATATTGATTTTTGGGAAGATTAAAATTAATTGGAGTTTTAATGAATCTTTAATTAGATTGAAATGAGAATGTGATAATTTAAATTATCAAATACGGGAAATGATTGAGAATGGAGTACCACCAGTTTTAATCCAAGCGATAGTAAAATCTTTAATTAGATTTGAACGTGAAATGGTAATTAATTTTACCAATAACATCTTGGTATTAGATATGAAGTATTACCAGTTTTTCTCCATGGGATGAATAAGTTGGGATTGGGATAATAAAAGAAATGATTACTTTGGTACGGTTCGATAATCCCGACTAGTTTGTAAACCTTAATTTGGTTTGAATTGATATCCAAAGGATGATTAAAGAATAAATTTAAAGAATTTATCTTTAATAAAATTAGTGGGAACCTTTCCCTAATGATGTGAATATTTGAATAAAAGAATATTCAAAATTGGAATGAGGCGTATATTGTGTTTTTATAGCACTTATTTACAAAATACGCAAATTATTTGGAAAGGCCGGGTTTATGCCCATTCTGAATAACTGATTCGATGATAAGTCGACGATGATGACGATGGTTGAAGACCGAAGGTCTTCACATCGTTTGGATGATTACTGATGCCTTGATTGGGCTGTACACCCAAGACAAGGTAATAAGTGGTGATCGTCCAGACATACTTAGAGATCGACCGGATATGCAAGGACCTCTCTCGTGTATTAGACATATGGGACGAAGAATAAGGTGCCTCTGGTTTCGTTCAGACCCAGAACGAACTACTAAATGGATGTGTGTCTGACACTGGATTTTATTCTGTGTTGATCAATTTCTATTAAATATATATTTGTTTGGTGGTGGGGAATTTATTCTCTTGCCTAACACCCTTCTCTAAGACGTACGAGCTCAGAAGTTATATATAGATAGACATCAGTTGCATGGCATGGAATGTCAATGTGGCATGTTGAGATGCAAATTATCAAGGCTTTTGTTGAAAAGCAGAGTCTTGTGGCTGATGTTCAAAGCACGACTTTAAATAGCATAGCTTTGTGTATAGCGTTAATTCGCAAGCCATACACCTCGGTATGAGTCAAAATGGGTTCAGGGACGCAGGGAGGAGACATGACGTTTCCTTCTAGCTATGGGTAGTGTCATGGTATGGAGCCCAAACATTTACTATATTTTTACCTATATGGTTGATGGATAGCGAGGCGCCTTGGATATATCGGTTACTACGGAGCCGATGGATAGGTCCTATAGGATCGGAAAACGTGTGCTTAGGAATAACCAATCCTCAAACGTAAGAGAGACCGGCCCTGCAGGAACCAAGGGTTGCCCAGAGTGTGTAATCCTGAGACATTTGCTAGAGTGTCTCGCAACTGGCGAGGACGATCCCTTGCCTCGACTCATGATGGAAATCCAATTTCCAATGCGTTACATTTCTGTTTTAATTGAAGAACTAGTATGGCAACATAGTAGTTCTGGGTACTATGCCGTCTATGATTGATACATTTATTTTTGAAGTTGTTTTATACATTATACGCTTATTATAGTATCAAAATGATTTGTTTTAATCGTACAAGGCATTTTTGGCTATTATAAGGTAAAACTCTATCCTCCGGCTTGCGTTGCATTGTGTGATGGGACCTGAGTCTTATAATAGCTTCATTTTCACAAAAAACATTGCGCTGTTTGTTATATGCACAGGTATTCTTGGGAGGAAACCCGTTCCGTGTTATACGGCGTGGTCCCTTAATTTACTCTATTTTAAAGTAAAGATTTAATAACTATTTTAGTTCTCACACCAGTCACATGACTGACCTGGAGTTTATTGTTTTAACCTAAACTATGGGTGCCCCTATTTTCCATATGGGCAGCTAGTAGTTTTGGTTTTTGCAGATATTATATTCACAGAATCCTGGATTTACAGCTGGAACTATAATTGGAAAGCTCTGTATCCATGTATTTCTTTCGGTTGTGTTATGTATTAATTTTCCTTTGCATTGTAGTTTAAATCTCTGATATTTGTCTGATGTATATTATTTATTCATACTCTATTATATTCTTGTACTCTGATGTAATTGTTATAATAGAAATGAAATGTTCTTCTGTTTATGTTATGATTTGTCGTGTTCTCAACTCAAACCGGGCTTTCCCGAAAGGGCGAGTTTGGGTCGTTTCATTTTGGTATTAGAGTGAGGTTTACAGAGCTCGAGAACAAGACACATTAGAACCAAACGAAAGAATTCATCAGAGATTGGATTAGTAATATCCAAAAAGAATATCTCGTTAGAGATAGGATCAGAAGTATCCTAGAACGAGTGTGAAGAGTGAAAATTTTAAAATCAAATTTAGTTTTTAAATTTTATATCAATTATTCATATTTGAATATTTTATTTTATATTGAATTTGGACAATTAAGTATATAAAGATTTTGCATATACGCCTTGCAAACATGTATAAAAACCTCAAATATACTGGATGGATATAGAATCACTCTCTAGTCACCCGGGGATAATTCTGGTGATGGTGCACCATCATAAGTGTTTATGTACGAGTTTCATAGGTGTGATATCTATATGTTTCCAATTGACTGGTATGAGAACCAAAACTTAGATAGGGTTATTTGTTCTGATTTGGCACTAAAAATTGGATTTTTAAGTATATATATTAAAGATATGTGTTTGAAAAGCTAATCAACTAAATGATTGATGATTATGTTGTGTGATTATTCATTTAAACCAACATGTGAAAGAAAGACAAATATTTAGCCAAATGGAATCAAATATTGAAATGAATTGAAAATTGTTTGAAATTGCATACATGTACATATATATATATATATATATATATGCCCGACAAATAAGTACATGTTTACTAATTTATTGTTTTGATGATTTTATGAGCCGATTGGCTAGCCGCTTGGGTTTTTCTTTTTCTTTTGGATTGGTGAAGGCCCTTTGAGGCATGTTGCGGTTTTAAAGGTCTCCTCGTACAAAGGAGATAATGACGAATTTTTTTGAAAATTTAGGGTGTTAGCCAAATTTTTGAGAAATTAGATAATTCTTAGAAACTGAAAAGTTGAAGAATGAAAGCCAGAATAAAAGTTGAGTTGGTTAGTTAAACAAATTTCAGTTCGCTCCTTTTCGAGGACGAAAAGATTTTAAGTGGGGGGAGACTTTAACAACCCGAATTTTCGGAACCAATTTAAAATTTTTAATTTCGCAATTTTAAAGAATTTTGGATATTTAAAATGATTTATTTTAAACAGTAACAACTAAAAATTTATTTAAGTTGAAGTTAGAATGTATAAATTTATTTTAATTATAAAACAAGCCAGAAATGGCGCGATAGTTTGAAAATTCGATTTTAAATTTCAAATGAAAGTATAGGATTCAAAATAAATCGGATTTCAGTAAAAACAAAAATATTTGAATCTTTTTAATTATATCTTTCTAATGAATTTGAAAAATCTACATTTCATAATATAAATTGAAAGTTATGTCCAGTTTAAAATTCAAAATAGTCGCTGTGGAATTTATATACATTTTATATAATATATAGCCCTTAAAACAACCATTTTGCAAACGAACTCCATTTTTGATGAAACCACTTTTGTTGGATCCGGAATGTCAAATTATTGTTAGATTCCAATTTTCATAATTTTTGGAATTAATATGTGAGCGTGGTAAATTTAAACGTGTTTGGTAATTTTAGTTTGAATTTAATCGATTGTAAAATGACTGTTTTTCAAACGGTCTCTAAATTCAACTAAATTATTTTTATTAGGATGGTACATCAAAATATAGCAAGATTCATTTTTCTGGGATTTTTGGAGTCCGTATGTGGCCGCGGTAAATTAAAATGTACGTTGAAATCAATTTTGAACGTTATATTAATTTATATTTTAATTTTGATGAAAATTGATCATAACAGTCAAATTGGCTTGCGAAACAAATCTCATTGCGTTCGGAATGGGGGCATTTGGCTGTTGGGATAGTAGTTAGGTTTGATTTCGAGTTCGTATCAACATAAGGGTATTTTCGAAATTGAATAAATTAAAATATAAATGTATATAACCCTAACTAAAGTCAAATCCTATTCAATTCTCAACCATGGTCAAATCTCCCTGAGTCACCATCGAGCGAATTAACAGCATAAATACCCCATTCTTTTTCCTCCCTTTTCTTTTAATTCACCAATTAATTCGAGAAATTTATAAAACAAAAACCAAACTTCTTCGAAAGATCTTCAATAGCATACGGGTATGATGGGGTTTCACCTCCTGGACGCTGCGAATTTCCTGCTTCAACCACTCGAGTTTGAACCTATTTTAGGGCCGGAGGATAGTGCGAGTACGTCACTGATGGAGGAGAAGGCACGGGTCTTGGCGGCGCGTTGATGGGCACCGATGATGGGGGGTCTGGTGGTCGGAAAGGGGAGCAGCGACGGTGTACTGATGTCGAGATATGGGTTTCAGCATTCGAACAATATAAAATAGAATGGTAGTTTCTTTTTTTTCTACAATAGAACTGTTAAAATATAAATAGATTTTTTTTAAAATATAAGTAGAATTGTTTTAAAAATATATAAATAGCATTATTGTTCCTAAAAATATATAAATAGCATTGTTCCTAAAAATAAAATAGCATGGTTTTAAAAAAAATGGCATTGTTTTAAATGTAAATAGCATTATAAAAATATGTATTTTTAAAAATATATATAGCGTAATAAAAATGGAATTTTTCTATATATACAGCTTAAATAAAAATATGATTTTTATATATATACCGTTGTTAAAAAATATGATTTATATATATATAGTGTTGTTATAAAATATGATTTTTATAAATAACTTTGATTTAAGACTGTGTATCTTTAAATGTATATAACATAGTAAAATATGATTTTTATATTTGTAATAGAGATACAAAAATATGATTTTTATACATGTAATAGCGATATAAAAATATAATTTTTATATATGTAGTAGTGATATAAAAATATGATTTTTATATATATAATAATTGAAATAAAAATGTGATTTTTATATGTATTAGCATAAATTAAAAGTAGGATTTTTAATATATGTAAAGTGGTTTAAAAATGAATTTTTTTAATATATATAATAATGAATAAAAATATGATTTTTATATATATAGCATTGTATTAAAAATGTGATTTCTAAATATATGAAGCGTTATTAAAAATGTGATTTTTAATATAAACTACGTGAAAAAGATTACGTTGGAACCATGGTGAAGTACACTCCGCACTGGAAACAAATCCAAATCCAAACCATTCAACTAAACAATGACGAAGTGGAAACAAAAGGTGAGAACTCCTTCTCACTTAATTTATTTTACAATTAAAAATATTCTAGAATGCAGAGGGGCTTAGAAGCCCCAACATTATTTATTGTACAAACCATGTTGTTTGATTTGAATTATATGGAGTGCAACACTCGAATTTGCACATCACATAAATTGAAAGCGATGTATGAATATTACCAACATAAGGATTTCATACTCCGCGAATAGCCACTTATGGCGCCGTAAATGGCATTGGGGTAGTTGAGTATTTATTTATTTGGATGTTCTATGTGATTTGATTATAGTTGTGAAAATTGATTTATTTGTTTGGATTGAAATTGGTTTGTGTATGGCGCGAGCCAGTATTAGGCGAGGGATAAGCCTAGACCTTATTCTGGCTTTAATACCGCGTCGTTATGCTGCCGAAATTTTCTAAAAAGTGTTAGAAAAACTTAGTTGAAAATATTATTTTTAGCTTATAACTGCGATAAATAATATATTTATTGGATAGTTAAAAATAAGTTTACACATCCATGTACAAGTCGAATGGCTTGTTTATGCTCACCTATTTTTGTGATATCGATTGGGACGATAATTTTTACACATCGCCCCAGTGCACAAATAATAATAATTATTTGATGGTTGAAACTCCACATGGGTATTGGGATGATATTTGACGTACACTAATCCCAATTGTTTAGTTGTATGTCAATCGATTGGTTGACAGACAGTTGTAAGCATTAATTATTTATATTTAATGCTTATGCAGTTATGTAATGCACTCTGGATGATGGTTGACTGTGTATGATTATTGTTGTGTACATGTGTGTATGGGATCCATATAAATAAAATTATATGGTAATTGATTGTGCCTGATTCCAATTAAAAAAAAAGAATATTTTAAAAGAACGAACATTTTAAAATAATATTCAATAAAGGATTAAAATATGATTTTGATGTCCGATTTGGGATGGACACTTAAATATCAAAATATATGAAGCCGTGTTGATTAGATATGCGCCATTTTGACGCGGATGATATTTATATCAATTTTGTTCATTTTTGTAATGAATATCGAAAAGGAAATGATTTCAAATCTGATTTTTGAAAATATTATCATTTTGATATTATAATGATATGGAATATTCAATTATGATTTAAAATCGAAAATGAAGTTAAAATCATTTTGAAATGAATTTATAAATGATTTATAAAATACGATGTAAATGGAAATCGATGAAATATATATATATTATATATATTTAATGGTCTGAATAAAACGTTCTACGACCGTTCACGAATTTCGACCATTGACTTCGAATTTACATTACGTAAGATCCGACCGTCGGATTCTCCTAAAACCTTAATTGTTGGGTTCGTATAGAAAAGAGCTTTCCAACGAATATAAGAGATTTGAAATCTAACGGTTGGATCTGGAATTATGTAATAACCCGGAAATCTGAGCCAATTAAAATTTTTTATTTTGGCAATTTTAGTGAATTTTGGATATTTAAAATGAATTATTTTTAATAATAACGACGAGAAGTATATTTTGAATAGAATTAGAACGTATATATTTATATAGATCGTTGTTAGAATATAAATATTTATTTTAAATTATAAAAGGAATTGAAAATGGCGCGGTAGTTTGAAATTTCGATTTCGAAGGTCAAATGAATGTACAAGATTCAAAATAAACTGGATTTTAGCGAAACCAAAAATATTAGAATCTATTTGAGAATATCTTTCCAACAAATACGAAAATTTGAAATTTCATAGCGGGAATAAAAAGATATGTCCGGTTTAAAATTCAGAAATTCGCTGTGGAATTTATATATATTATATATATAAAGCCCTTAAAAATGGAAATTTTACAAACGACCTCTGTTTTCTACGAAACCACTTTTGTTGGATCCGGGATGGCTAGTTATTGCTAGATTCCAAAATTCATAATTTTTTGAATCAATATGTGAGCGTGGCGAAGTAAAACGTGTTTTAACAGTTTCAGTCAATTTTGATCGACCAGAAAATGGCCATTTTTCAAACGGCCTCAGAATTCGACGAAATTAGTTTTGTTAGGACCGTATCGTCGATACGAAGCTAGAAAATATTTTTCGGGAATTTTCAAAGTCCATATGTGGCCCCGGTAAAATGAAATGTGCGTTCAAATTGAATATATATAGATTTATATTTTAATTTTGATGAAAACCTATCGTAAAGGCCAAATTGACTTACGAAACATATCCTATTGCGATCGGAATGGGGGTATTTAGCTAGGGGTGACAGTCGTTGGGTTTGAATTGGAGATCGTATGGAGAAAAGGATATTTTTGGATTTAAATGAATTAAAAATAAATTATATAATATATTAACCAATAGGATTTCAGCGTTGACCCACTCCTTTTCTTCCCAAACCCGATAACTGCTGAAACCGATGGCGAAAACAAGTTCAAAGCTTCCCTCCTCTTTATCTCTCCACCCGCTCAATAAAAACGATCAACCCAGTTGAAGATTTGGTGGAGAATCCCTTCAACTTCAAATCAATACAAGTATTGTATTTTTTCGTCGAGTAAATCTCGAGATTAGAGCTTCAAAACTTCCTCCGCGTCGAATGGGATTCCGCCACCACCAGGACTCCGAGTTCACCATCGAGCCAGCGCCTGGAAGCTCCTTCGAACCTCGACAACGTTTAGCGGTCTGATCTCGGCCAAGATTCACTGATTGAACAGAATTTCGAAACCAAGTCTCGAATCAATTAACTGAGGTGCGGATTTATATAAATCTACATTGTTTCAAACAGTTTTTATTATATAAATTTCCATTGTTTAAAATCAGTTTAAACATATTTACACAAAGTTTAAAATAAGTTTAAAAATATTTATACATTGTTCAAAAAAAATCAGTTTTTGAAATATAAAATGGCATGATTTTTGAAATATAAAATGGCATGATTTTTGAAATATAAAATGGAATGATTCTTGAAATATAAAATGGCAAGATTTTAAATATGCAAAGAACGGATTTTTAAATATGAAAAGATCGAATTTTTTCTAATATGGAAAGTTTAGATTTTTAAAATAGAAAAACTAGATTTTTATGTGTAAAAAGATTAGATTTTTATATATAAAAAGATTTGATTTTTAACTATAGAAAGATTTGATTTTTCAGGTTTTAAAATAAATTAGCATAGGTTTTATTCTTGGATTTAAAAATAAAAATATGATTTTTATTTTATATAAAGCGCTATGAAAAGATATGATTTTTAATAACAAAAAGACATGATTTTTAGTTGAGAAAAGATTATATTTTTAACACCATAAAGATTTGATTTTTATTTAGATATGAACTTTATATGTATGCGAACGATAAAAAGAATTAGATTTTTGTCGCTAGAAAAGCTATGATTTTGTTGATAGGAAAATATGATTTTTGTTTGAGAAATTTTATATTTTTAATATGAGAAAGTTTATATTTTTAATATGATAAAGTTTATATTTTTATATAGAGAAAAGTTTATATTTATATAAAAAGAAAAGAGTTGATTTTTGTTTAAAGAAAGACTAGATTTTTAGAATATATAATAAAAATACGATCTTTACATAGTAAGAGGATTTTATAAAAATACGATTTTTTTTATACAGATCAGTAATATAAAAATGTGATTTTTATATGTAAAGCGTAATGATAAAAGTGTGATTTTTAATATCAACTGCGTGAAACAGGTTACGTGGAAATCACGAAGAACGCTACGCACCGGAAATAAAACCGTTCAGAAATTCAGAAATAAAACTGGCGGAGTGGAACCCCAAGGTGAGAATTCCTCACTTTTATTTCTATTTCTAGTTTGAAATATATACTAGGATGCAGTCGGTGCTTAGCAGCACCTGACACCCGTCGTCCACAGACCATGGATGGCTTGTTTGTTCGATTACTGTGTTGTGAAATTTGATTGTGTGATGTGGAATGAAATAAAATATTTTATCGTTATAAATATTTTATAGTTAAAAATATAATTTTTAACCTGTATATAAAATAAATATTTATAAACAAATCAGACGATTTGTTTATGTACACCCATTTGACTGATATTGATTGGGACGATAAATTTTACACATCGTCCAACTGCACAAATAAAACCTGTGTTTGATTGTTTGAAACCCCACACGGGTATTGGGATGATATTTGATGTACACTAATCCCGATTGTTTAATTGTATGTCAATCGATGGGTTGAAAGACTGTGTAAGCGTTAATTATTTATATTTAATGCTTATGCAGTTGTGTGGTGCACTTTGGATGATGGTTGATTATTTATCGTTGCTATTATATACATGTGTTGTATGGAATCCATATGATTAATATTATATGGTAATTGATTGGGCCTCATTCCAATCGGGAAAATAAAGATTATTATAAAATATATATTCATGTGTTGAATAGAATAAAGAATATTCATGTGTTGAATAAAATATATATTCATGTGTTGAGTAAAATATTTTAAACAATAAAATTTACATCTTTATCATAATTTTATAATATATATTAAATAACAAAAATAGTCATGTGTTGACCATACTCATGTGTTGAGAATATTCATGTGCTGAAAGAAATATAGATTCATGTGTTGAATAGAATAAATATTCATTTGTTGAATAGAATAACGAAGTTATTGAAATATATGAAGCCGTGTTGGTTAGATATGCACCATTTTTGCATGAACGATATTTATATCGATTTTATTCATTTTATATAATGAATATAGAAAAGGAAGTGATTTCAAAATATAACGTTTTGAAAATATTATCATTTATAGATTAATGATATGGAATATTCAATTTTGATTAGAAATTGAATATGAAGTTGAAATCTTTTTGAAAACGAATTTAAAACGATTTATAAAATACGTTTTGAAAGGAAATCGACGAAATATAATATATATATATATATATATATATATATATATATATATATATATATATATATATTATAATGGCCTGAATAGAACGCGCCGCGCTGCGGCAGTTCGCGAATTTCGACCATTGACTTCGAATTGACGTTACGGGAGATCTGACCGTCACATTCTCCTAAAACAGGAACCGTTGGGTTCGTATCGAAAAGAGCTTTCTAACGAATATTAGAGATTTGAAACCTAACGGTTGGATTTGGAATTATGTCCAAATCAAATTTGGAAAAGGTCGCTGTAAGTGCAGTTCGATGGCCATTGATGGAAATCGACTGTACGGGCCTTAATATAATTATTAAAAATAGTAATAATTTGTGTAAAATCATAAGAAATGATTTGTGAAGAATTGGGATGAAAATTTCCATATTTGAAAAGACAAAAATAGATTTTTGTCGAAATGAACTAGTTTTGAACTAGAATTATAATTCATTTATTTTTGAAATAAATAAAGTGGATTTGAAATGGTTTTGAAAATAACCAGAATTTCCAATATATAAAGTGGAAATGGATTTGAATCGAAATTGTCTTTGGAATATTTCGATGTTGGATTTCGTGATTATACAGATATTGTTTGTAACGAACTGGGATTATCTACTTTGAAAATCGACACAAAACCCAGCGTCGACTATTCAGACATCGAAAATGCCAGGTCATTAACAGAAAGAAATAAGAGGATGAGAAAGATAAGATAGAACTAATAGAATAGAAGAAGAAGAAGAACACAACTAAGCAGAATCAGAGTAAACACGAATCTCACAGCGGAACGAATAAAATATATTATATAAAATAACTTCGAAATACAAATCTGTTTTGTATATACATACCATATCAGAGTACAACATAACATTTGATACATCGGAAATAACTCTAAATAACCATCAGTAAAGACTCCTGCTTCAAGCTCCTCCAAGTGTATCTGTAAAGCCTGAAACACTTGACTGCTCGTACAAATTTGGGCACCCAAGAGTTTAGCGAAAAACAACAAAATAAACTCTGGGCCAGTCATGGGACTGGTGTGAGTAAATTCCAACCATACGGTTTAACTTTGAAAATCCTTTTGAAACAAAGGATAATAGTAAGACCAACCCACACATAAACATGGACGGTTTTTACCTTACTATAACCCAAAATATTTTTATATCAAAAATCCAGTGATATTATAATAATGTCTAATCAAGTAAATAACCAAATAGCAGAACGCTTGCATCTCACGCTCTACATACATAGTATAAAATCAAAAACCGCAGGGCGCTTACTGGAGATTGGATTTCAACTATGACAAGGTATGGGACCACCTGTCGATAGTGTATCTCTAGAGGCGAATACACTGGGTTCAACAAGAACGTCTTGCAACCCGGCCCACACATGACCGACCACTCATTTCGCTTGAGTGTATCAAATGTATATCACCAACGGTTGGACTCAAACCACCGTTTCCCGAAAAGGGACAGCATCGATAGATTAAAGAAGTAAAAGGAATTTCTCTAGATAGGTGATTATACACCCTAATGGGAGCGACCCACATAGCCATGCTGCCTGCCCGATTTTTGTCATTTCCTGGTTGTGAAGCTTGAGGTTATGTCTATCTTTTAAGAACATCTGGCCACCATACACTTTGAATGCCACATCATCAAACCCATCAAATCACTAGTTGATCTTCCTAAAAATATTACGGGTATAAAAGCTAAGAGAAACGAATTTCTCCGCCACCAGATGTAATACCTTGAAAAGATCGTCTTATGTGACCGTTAGGAATACTCTGTCAGACATTCATCCATACAAGTTGTCCTGGGACTGGACAAACAGAAAGCACCATTCCGGAACAGGACGACCCTTGCATTTTACTCCGTCTTCAATTCTCTTTAGCATAATCTAATTCGCAGCGTTTATGCCCATACGGAGTGGTTTCAGATAATATATCCAACCGGTCTCTCCGTATTGACAACGATGGTCAAAACACTTCGACAGTCGGTTATTTAACTATCGAAGTAAAAACAACATCCATTCAAATTTACAGCTAAGCATCAATAATCACTGGCCCCTTTATATTAATTTCTACTTCCCATATCCCAGAAAATATACGTTATTAATGTTCAAAACATTTCTATCATTTTCACGTTCTTTACCTCTTAGGGAGTAGTGCTATATCTAAAATCACGCTTAAGCATGATCAACAGCGCTAATTTATCGTTATAATTTAAAACTTCTCATATGCTATAATATTCCCTTTTAACTAATCTCGACATAACAGTCACGCTTAAGCCCAGTCAACAGCGTTATTTTATCGCTATAGTTCTAAGACTTGAAATACGCTGCCATATTCTCTTTATACTAACCTTGACATCTCTTTCTGGCATATTTTCACGTTCCTTGTCTTTTTGGCAATTTACTTCTTATTTGTATTATTATACCCAATTTAATAAAACATCTCAATATAAACTTAATACCGGTTTATAATAGAATTTCTATTATAATTTAAACTTCGCTTTAATTATAAAAATATAATTTTTATAACTAACTTCGTTGATTTGTCTTACGGCCAACCAACTTCTTAACAAACTGGGTTTATGGTTGACTGTTGCTGATATCGTTTATTTGCCAAATCAACATAACGTTGAATCTCCATTCAACACGGTTCAAACAGTGTACAAACAATACATCTAAATATTTAGGAATCCGATTGTGTTCCTCCAACCGATTTCCGCATCGACGGATATTAGTCAAATTAGTATCCAACCAATGATGTGTACGTATGCAACGATATATATTTATTTCTACCAATTTAACTGTAATTTACCTAATCAACCATCACACAGCATTCAACCATTATTTAAAATATAATTAAAATGTTTTAAATAAAACAGAGTTAGTGAATTTACTCACCTTGGCGCGTTAACCGTTAAATAACGATTTGCGATCGATTAAACCAGGCGTTCAGTTCTTCCATAAATTCAACATGCTTCTAATTGGTCCAACCCGATTTCATAGCGTCGCTAGCTTCCATACGACTCCATAGTGACGGACCGTTCGTGAACAGTTATACCGGCCCATATCCCAAATTATCCAACTTGTTATTACATTGTATCGTCTCTCCCGCTTCAGAACGAAACCGGTACCCAGTACTACACCAAACAGATTCACTTTCCATGCTCTCTTCCGCTCCCTCATCGTTTTCTTTTCATTCTCTCCTTGAACTCGCCCCATTCCTTTTGTTTAATTTCCTTTGTCACGGAATACACCAAAATAACATAACTGAAACCCCTCCAGATAAATGGACACTTCACCATTTCGACTTCACTTTACTCAACTATTCCATTTGGACAACAGTACCCACGTTTGCCCAATCAGTAAATTTCGCTCCACTTTCCTTCATTTGATCATCATAAGCTCGCGCCACCGTTTCATTTCTGGATCCTTAATTCAAGCCCAACCCCCTTCTATCTTTCTACATAGGCACACAGCATAAATGCCAAGCCATCCTTCAATTGTCAACATGCTTGCAAATGTCACTTGCATGACTCCCCTGAATGCCATGTTGTACTTTAAATGTCCCCCTGCTTCATACTGTTCTAGCACTAAAATTCATTCTATCTCAACACTTCGGCACCAGTGTGTTCCTCTCGTCTACACCTCCACAAGTTCTCGTCAAACACCACCCTCCACGTCCACTTATGCTTCAGGCCTCACACGTTATCTTTCACATACACGTTGCACTCTCTACCACTTGTTTAACCAAGTTCACCCTTCTTTCATACACGCAAGCCCATTTCACACTTACAGTTCAAACATTGAATACACTACCACTTCTTTGCAGCT
Organism: Allium sativum; assembly: GCA_030737875.1. Lineage (NCBI taxonomy): Eukaryota > Viridiplantae > Streptophyta > Magnoliopsida > Asparagales > Amaryllidaceae > Allium > Allium sativum. Next base: position 1,023,886,096 of record CM060920.1, read on the forward strand.
TTTACATTTCATTTTCAAGTATCACCGCCCCTTCCAGTATTTGAAACTCTAGTACACCCATTTGTGTTAACCTCTCCATGAACGAAATCTCCATCCCATGCATAAAATCCTATTCCAGAAAAAGATGCCCGCAAGCCTTTCTTCCCTCAGCACCCATAAAAACTGCTTCCCTTCACGTCGATCCCGCTGTCTCTTCATACACCGTGACTTACTGCCTTATCAAGGCCATCACCGAGAACACGTTGAACAAGAGTTGCACGGAAATGACCAATAATTTGATCATAACATACCAACACCGAATACCCACCTGCACAGCTCCATCCGCAGCCCTAGTTGGCTCTAGTGTTTCCGGTCTGTTCGAAAATAGCCTTGCTCCATAATATATACTTGAATTTAAAGAGGATCTCAGTACGAGATTTACTCCATTTGTTTCGTGATGTTCGGTAGGTGATTTCATTAACAACAGCTTGCAAGCAGATCCCGAAGTGAAAGGTAAAAGAGGTCCAGCGTGAATAGAAATGTAAATATGATAGGAGAGAAGGCCGAAGATCTATTATATATAGCTTATGAAGGGGGTAAAGGATCTGGAATTCAAAAGAAAAGGTGAGACGATGGGAGTGTTATCGAGTTAAAGAGGATGGGTACTTGTTCAATGGCTTGATGTGGTGTTCTCCTCTTGCTGTGTATTTATAGAACAAGAATGCCTTGGTGGCCACGGAGTAGTGTTACTGTACATTACTTAGTCTTCAAGGTTTAGCTTTGCAGGTGAGTGATGGATGGGCATGTGCTTCCGCTCGTAAATTGTATAGGATCTGCAGATGTATTGTCTTTCATAGCTAGTGGATATCTATATGTACCTTGTATAATATTTTTTTGTTGATTTGCCTTCACAGTAGATTTTCATTTCGTACAGCCAACCTAGATATTTCCTTCAGATACGTTGAGACTACTCAGGAGACAGAGTTTATAAGATTTTCCAGATTCATGTTTTCATTTCGTATTCACTGGATGTTGAAAGAGTAGGCTTTGACATAGGCTTTGCTAGCTTAATACCCTTCGCGTTGAAATATTTCACTATGTTTGTATGTATGAAATTGTCTTTCTGTCCACGTTTTAGGATATGGTGTCACAGTAGGTAAGTATGCATTGGTTTTAACTATACGCATTGGATTTACACCGTCCTTTATGTGGATACTACATGCTGCATGGCCCATGTTTCAGAATCTTAATACTACTGACTTTGTGGATTTTGCTTTTGGGTTCAATCAATTAGAGCAGGCATGTCGAAAAACATAGTTTTGTCCTTATATAGTTTTTAGGGTAGATGATAGCAAAAGCAAGTAGGTTTGTGTCGTGATGTTGATATTTCAGGTCACGGCCATACGTAATATATGTTGTTATATCTTTATTGTTATGTTGGGTACGTAATGGTTAAAGTTAACGCAGTACCGACTACACAGAATATTTTTATTTATTTCTGCTATAGACAAAAATAAAAATATGATCGTGTCCTGCGAGGTGTCACGATCCCAGAAATATAATAATATCGGTAGGTTAATTCATATTGTGAAACCCCGAAATACTGATACAGGGTGCAAAATACTCCAAATAAACAGTTGCTTATTTAATTAATTAAAAATTATCACTACGCCTTAAATGAACATTGTCTAAATTCAAAACCGATATCTAGTTATATCGAATAATTCGTTACGGTCGATGACGATTCTACATCGACTATTTGGAAATTTGATTTGGATATAACTCACAATCTATAACATGAAATCTTGGTTTTTCACTTCCATTAGAAAAATACAGTTCAATAGATTCCAACGTTTCTTGTTTCGCAGAAATCCGATTTAAAACGAGTCCTGTACACTCAAACGAAGTTCAGAAAGTTAAATTACGAGCTGTCGCGATATTACGGGCTCGATTATATTAAATATATATTTTTATACGTTTAACTTCGTTTTAATTAATATATAGATCCACTTATACTATTAATTCAATATTTAAATTGATTTAAATATTCAAATACAAATCGATAAAAACGCGGGACGTTACATTCCTTCCCCCTTAAAATAATTTCGTCCTCGAAATTGCTAAGGTAGGAAAATGGTACAATCTCTGTTGTAAACAGGTTAAAAATCTTTTTGGTTTACTTCAAAATTTCAGTTTCAACTGAACTGATTAATTCCAATTAAATATTAATTCCTTCTTATTTCGAATATTTTCAAAATTCTGAAAATTTCCTAACAGCTCATATTTTCGGAGAATTTTTTATTTTTATTTTTTTGCCAGCATCTTCTCTGCACGGCTTATTCCGTACTACAACAACTTGTCTTTCGGGGCATTTTCTAACCCAACAGAAAATCAAATAGCCAAACAGCTTTTCAAAGTAGCTCAGAAATCTCATATCCAGATATAATGTAAACTTATACCTTTTATCGGGCATTCAACTCTTTTCTATTCCATTCATTGCCCTACCAACATTTACAAATGCATTTCCATTTGATCTCCCCTCAAGTTACTCTTAAATCCAATCATTTTCGCTTATGCTTAAGCCAATTCCCTTTCAATTCCAATTTCAATTTCAATTTCTTACTCAATAATCAAATTCCACAACCGAGTTCGGCTCCATTCCAAACCTTAATTCACAACCCAACTACTTTGCCAAGTCAAATCCTTATTCCAGTACGATTTCCACTTACTTGGCTTCAATTCAACTCCACTTTCATTTGGCTTATTTAAATTCTCTGTTTATTTACTTCATAAGTAAATTTTAAATTTCAGAATTCAAATCCCTGGGGTTTTTATTTCAAATCAGTTTCAAATCATATATTATTCAAAACATTGCAATTCAAAAAATTTGAATCTCCAAACAACTTATTTCAAAACAAAATCTTTGGTAGTAATCCATCACTTAGAGACTCGAAAATGAACACTGATGATGCGACCGTTATCATCAGAATTATTTTCAAATAATCGAAGTGAGTTCAATACTATATCACTTTCAAAATTCATTTTAAAAAACTTCCATTTTGAATTTTACTTCAAAATATGTAACACCCCACGTCCATTAATGTCACTCACAAAGGGAATGCATTAACTTCCATGGAGGTTATAAGTGAATATAGAACAGAAAAATTACAACAAGACAGATAATAAGTAGTACTTGAAAACTAAAGCTTCATTTTATTGCAGCGGAAACATGTTTATTACATCACAAAACCATTAATCAGAGTCAAGTACATTATCCATCTTCATAAAACAAAATACATAATCCCATTACACAAATAGCCATTAAAGAAGATAAAAAGCTGGACTTTACTTCAACGGTCCAAGCTTTCCAAAGAGAGATGAGCGATCCAATCAAACTCCACTAGAACTGGGCCCAACCTGAGGACCTGGAGGGGGAAAAGGATAGAAATGGAGGGGGTCAGACATAAAGTTTGGCGAGTATGATAATTCTAACAATACTATTTCCAAAATAACTAGACTAAGGCATAAGCTGGAAGACAAGTAAATGTCTATGAACTATTAGGTATGGAAAGCAGATGAAGATAACATTAAAGATAACAGTAAAGGCATACCTAATTACTAACGAATAATTACTATACTGCACCGCACATTACTACACTGCACCGCACATTACTACACTGCACCGCACCAATTACTACACTGCACCGCACGAGTCACCCTAAAGGTTGATCCTGCATGCTTCACACAGAAACTATATAAATAGCCTTGCGCACCCCTAGCTGACTACATAGGTGTCGTCTGCCCCTATCTCCACTAGGTGTACCCCACGACCCTCTTAGAAATTTTATAAGTAAATTTGTGTACTCCTAGCTGACTACATAGGTGCCATCTGCCCCTATCTCCACTAGGTGTACCCCACTACCCTCTTAGAAATTTTATAAGTAACTTCGTGTACTCCTAGCTGACTACATAGGTGCCGTCCGCCCCTATCTCCACTAGGTGTACCCCACTACCCACTTTCGATCGGCTCCCTACTCGTAGATACCCGTGCTGGCCCCACAGTGGGGTGTATCACTCCCCTAAAGTTGCAACCCGATACAACTGAAAATGCACGGCTTATACCTACACGATGCAAAAACGTCTTACCTACCGGCCCTGGTCCACACACGCATATGAAACCCGTTGGACTTGCGTTGCCACCGCTCCCCGTTTTGGCCTCTTATAGTCAAGCTCAGTATGCGTGTCCCGTCCTCGGCTTGGGTCGAGCCCACAAAGATACGTTTGGGATACTGGTTGAAATGGGCCCCCACAAGCGACCCACCTAAGCTTGTCATTAATATATCCCACTTAACCCTCTAAGTTATGTTCATTTACATGTGTGTTTGGTTAAGTCTTACTAATCGTATTTCACATGCCACTAAGGGCACCCACTAGATTCCTCATGCCACCCAAGGCACCTACTTAACCCCCATGTCCCACATTACATGTTTATCTGGTTAAGTATTTCTTAATTCATTCAGGCCATAACCTCATAAAGCCCTCTCACATTAGACTGGCATTTATGGCAGCTGGATTTGCCGGGCGGGTCCGGGAAGTATTACACCATAAAAGAGTCTAACCTCATGTCTTTACAACTGTTATGCTTTAGTTTAGGCCTAGGACCTCTCACATTGGGCTGACATTTGTGACCACTGGATTTGCCGAGCGGGTCCGGGCAGATTTACGTCACAAACGAGTCCAACCTCGTGTCCTAAGCATTGATTAACACTTAAAATCTTTTACCCCAGTTTTAATAATTCCCTATTCCAATTATTAATTAAGTAAACTTTTAATGATGTCCATAATTGACTCAATTATGGTCATCCACTTATGGTATGCAAAATCAAATCAATTGCACCCCAACATCTTATTAAATCCTTAATATTACCCCTACCCCACGTTTATATGTTCGCTTATTCAACGCATAATATAGGCTAGACTTGAATAGTCTAACGCATAGCACAAGGACAAATTACCACAACATATAGACAATAAAAATAAATCTAATCATAATAGGGGTGAAACTTGCATAAACTACGCATGTTAAGGATCAAAAGGTGTCAACTTGTTAAATGTCACAATTTACATGATATTATCATAGCCCAAATCTATACATAAACTTGCATATGGGGTTTTTAGGCAACATAATGATGGTTTGAACTAGCATAGGATATCACATATGTCATAGCATAATTCTAGATGTCATAATAGATGTCATGGCATATGTTCATAACTTTTCTAATCAATTTAACTTGCATATGTAACTTGTCATATATATCAACTTAGCCCAAACATGATGATTTAATTAATATGAACTAACTAGCATAGGCAATAGCATCATGATTTCAAAGCATGTATGATTCATCACAACTTTAGCCTAGAAACTTTCAACATACCTAACATCATCATAGCATGATTTGCAACTTATAGGATATTATCACCACATAGCATAGAATTTATAACATACATGATAACATATAACAATTCACATCATCTACTCATAACCCATTCATGACTCAACCTAATTAAAATGATAATAATCTTGTTAAGACTATCATACTCACAATTATTTAAGAAAGAGAGTCGAATTGGCGCTCTTTTGATGAAGAATCGCTGTTAGGGTTGGGTAGTTCTGATTTGGTTGCTGTTCTTTATCTTTAATTTGATGGCGGCTGCTCTAGGTCTCAAAATATCAGCATGGCGACCATGGTCTTTGTTTATTTTCCGATTTAGGGTTTGTGTATAGGGGTCTTTTTATAGAGTTATAAATTAATTTAAGCCGTCGGATGTTCTTAGGGTTAATCAAAACCATTTAATTATGATAGGGTGATGAGTCAGCCCTAATGACTCAGCAAGGAGTCAGAATGGACTCAACAACATGGGTCAGCCTAAACCAGAAAGCTGTGCAGGCTCCAGCCTCGGCCTGGGCGCACTTGGCAGGTGCGCCAGTGTAAATTTGTACTGGCGCACTTCCCAAGTGCGCCAGTGCATTTATTTTTTTATTTTTTTTTCTTTGCCACCAAACTTCGTTCGTCCATAACTTTTTCATCCGGTACTCGTTTCCCGCAAACTCGGACTCTATCTCCACTAGAATTCCGAGACGAACACAATGGCGCAACCCGTTTCCCACAATTCTCCCGTATGAGATTAGTTATTCTTTAATTTGTGAATATTAATATTAACAGAATTACGGGGTGTTACATTCTCCCCTCCTTAAAGGATTTCGTCCCCGAAATCTTCAAGTTAAGAAGAATGTATATCCTAACATCCAAACAACCATCTACTCAACCATCAAACACAAGCATCCATTGTCCTTATAGACTTCTAATGCTTTCATGTTTTAATGCATAGTGTGTGTATATGTCCCTATCTAATGCAAAATCAGGCGGTCAACTGATTCAGTTGACCTCCTTAATGCAAATTATGATAGTGCCATGCGTCCATTATGTATGCAAAAGTTCCCTAATGCTACATATTATTTCTACATGCATGCACAACCATTCACCAAAATGCGGTATCCATATGATAGCACAACCATTATACGTCCATTTTACTAAATACAACCATTTATTTGCAATATGCAGTATGAAGTGACTGAGCCGATCTAGTGCCTAATAGTGTGTGTATATGCGTCCACGAGCAACCACTAGCAAACACTTGCATCCACTTTGCATCCATCATACATAACATGTCTCAAACACATGTTTCAACCATAGGATTATCCTAACTAAAGGTCAAAGATACTAGCGAGAGGATATACTAAAGATAAGATAAGTACAAGCTAAGCGATAAAAGAGAAATTAAAAGACAACCCTAAAAAAGAAAAGGGTATCGTGAACGCATATTCTCTTCTGTCTCCCAAGTAGCGTTGCTCTCATCATCTCCCCATTGCACTTTGACTAGTCTGACCTCTCGATTCCTCAACCTCTTGATCTCCGACCCAAGAATGCGCGTAGGAGCTCGTCGAATTGTCGCATCACGCTCTATCTCCACCTCTCTAAGAAAGCTCGGCTCTACCACTTCCGCGGTCTCGTGCAAGCACTTCCTCAAATGTGATACATGGAATACATCGTGTACACCACTAAGTCTCTCGGGCAACTCCACTCTATACGCCATTTGCCCAATCTTCTCCTTAATAGGAAACGGTCCTACGAACCTTGGTGCTGATTTCCCAACGGACCCAAAGCGAACTACGTTTCGTAATGGAGACACTTTGACAAAGACCATGTCCCCAACTTCAAATTCAAGATCCGTCCTTCTCTTATCCGCATATGATTTCTGCTTATCTTGCGCATCTTTCATCCTCCTCTGAATCAAGTCGATCTACTACGAAGTCTCTCTAATCATATTGGGCCCAAGTAAGATCTTATCGGTAGATTCCCACCAACATGTAGGCGAATGACACGACTGTCCATAAAGAGCTTCGAATGGTGCCATACCAATGCTAGACTGAAAGCTGTTATTATATGCGAACTCCACCAATGGAAGATGCTCTTCCCATGTACCCCCAAAGTCTAGGATACATAGCCTCAAAAGATCCTCTAGAATGCGATTCACCCTCTCGGACTGGCCGTCCGTCTGAGGATGATATGCGGTGCTCAAACATAACTGAGTCCCTACCGCCTGTTGTAAGCTTCTCCAAAATTCGCTAGTGAAAATAGGATCGCGGTCGCTCACTATGCTAGAAGGAACATCGTGCAAACGAACCATTTCTCGGACGTATACAGAAGCTAACCATGGAGCAGTCCTCTTACTCTTTACGGGAATGAAATGGGCGCTCTTAGTAAGTCTATCTACTATAACCCAAATCCCCGTATTACCCTTTCTCGATCTCGGTAATCCGTCAATAAAGTCCATCGAGACGCTTTCCCACTTCCATAGTGGAACCTCCAATGGGTGAAGTAACCCACCGGGTTTCTTTTGCTCCTCTTTTACTTGTTGGCACACTAAGCATCTAGCGACATACTCGGCTACGTCTCTCTTCATACCGGCCCAAAAGTAAACTCGTCTCATGTCCATGTACATCTTGTCCCTGCCGGGATGAATGGTCATCTTCGAACGATGTGCTTCGTCAAGAATAGTCTTCCTTAAGTCATCGTCTTTTGGTACACAAAGTCTACCGTCCCTACGTAACCAACCCTTATCATCTAGGGTATACCTACGGAGATGGCTGGATGACTCCCCTCATTTGAGCTTTTCTACTAATTCAACCAACTGCGGGTCATCTCGCTGTGCCTCCCCAATCCGTCCCAAAAGCGTAGGTCTGACCTCCAAGGATGCTAGCAAACCGGGTACAAAGTCAACGGAAGTTCTAAAGTCAAACATCGAAATAAATTCTAAGCTTCGCCGCTCCACAAACAAAGGACTTAAGGATAACCTTTTTCTACTTAAGGCATCCGCCACCACGTTACCCTTGCCAGGGTTATATGCTATCTCGAAATCGTAGGATGCTAAGAACTCCATCCACCTTAACATATCTCCCTTCCCTAGAGACCACATGCCCTAAATTCCTCACTTCCTTCCTCCAAAAATGGTATCTTGGAGAACTTAGATTTAAGCTAGTGCACTTGTAGGGTCCCTAAGCTTTCCCTAAGACATAGGGCATGCTCTTCTCTGCTTCTAGAGAAAACCAGGATATTATCCCATGTAAAATCGTCACAACTATCCATCTCTCACGTAGACCATCCTAGTCGAATTCGACATCCCCCAAGTGCAAGCCCCAAAGGCCTAAACCAATATCAGACAAACACCCAAGGGATACCTCCTCAGAATTCAGACGACCTACGTGAGATGATACTAGTAAGATGGTCAATCAATTGAGCACTTGACCGACTCTGGCCGTCCTTGCTAGTCTTGCTCCAAAACTACCGCTGATTACATAACGGGCTTTGCTTAATCTATTAAGCCCATACGAAAACTTATTCCGCGCCTATGGGTAAACCCCGCGCTTTATCAACGACGTCTCCATACTCACGGACCACACAACCAGGTTCCTAATCATCGTTTGATGCGTCAGAAGATTCTAGGCAGCTAAGCATCACTGAACCCCTAGGGTCGCAAGAAATATGAGGGCTTTTCTACAACGAATCAATATTCTAACTACCCTCCTTTCACGGTCTAGGATGGATCCCCGCTTGGCTAGCCAATCCACCCCTAGAATCAAACTACAACCCGTGAAACCAAGGATAAAGGCGTTGCATTCAAACTCAACGCTCAAGATAAACACTCTCAAATCCCGACAAATCATAGAAAGATGAGCCGAACCACCAATAGGATTTGAGACTACTAAGGGATCAGTAACAATACTAGTATCTAGGTGCAGTGTTTCAACTAATGATGTAGAGATAAACGAATGCGATGCGCCCGAATCGAATAAGGTACGGACATGATGATCAAACAGAAAAACTAAGCTTTCAACAGAAATGGTTCTACCTCGTTCTTGCAGCGGTGGGACCGCGAGAGCCTGAACTTATCCCCTTGCCTGACCTGGTGCCAGAAGAGCCTGCACCTGTCCTCTGCCCCTTCTTTGGGCAGTCCTTCACTAGACGTCCTGCTTCACCGCAGTGAAAACAGCCAGTCTTCTTTTTCTTTCGGCAATCCTTGCTGAGATGGCCTGGTGTCCCACAGTTAAAGCATTTCTTCTTCCCCTTAGCATTGTTGCCTTTGCCACCCTTATTTTGATCCCCTTTCTTTTAGGGTGCCTTATCAGCTTTAGTGCCTTTCTCCTCGTGCATGAGTGCCATGTCTACTAGCTTCTCAAAGGTGGCCCCCATAGGGATGTGGGTCATGGCCAACCCTTGCAACGGTTCATTCAAGCCATTAACGAACCTCATAGCCTTCTTCTCCGGAGTGTTTACTAAGTCCAAGCCAAACCTTGCTAACTGATTAAATTTATTGACATATTCTTTCACTGATGAGCTTCCTTGCTTCAATGTCAAGAACCTTTACATATATAGATTTTCTTCCGCCCTAGAGAGAAACTTCGCCTCGAACCTACGTCTGAAATCCTCCCAAGAGTCAACAAGATGCTCCCCATTAGTGACCTCCCACCAAAACGAGGCCTCTCCCTTCATCAACCAAGTTGCTAAACGAACTTTCCTCCCTCCTTCTACTTCAAAGATTTCTAGCAATTCTTCCACCTCCTTAAGCCAATCTCTAGCTTCCACAAACGTTTCTGACCCTTGAAAGGGTTTTCCACCCATAGCTTTAAATTCCTTGCACGTCTTTGCAAAAGTATCTACGCGAGGAGGAGGAGGAGGAATGGGTGCAACTGGTGGTGGAGGAATATTGGCCGGACCTGCGGCGGCCCTAGCCTCTAACAACCTCCTATACCATTATGGCATCGTTACACCGTCAGGTAGGTTAAGATCTTCAGCCATGCCAAAACGAAAAAGGAAAGATTCAAAATGGAGAATTCGAAAGATGGCTATTTGGGGATTATGTTTTTCATAAAAACTTCCTCTTTAAATTTCTCATTAAAACATGTTTTTGAAAACACTTCTTCCAAAAATAACTATTTTTCTAAAGTATTTTTATCTTTCTGGTAACCTTAAGCTCTGATACCATGTGTAACACCCCACGTCCATTAGTGTCACTCACAAAGGGAATGCATTAACTTCCATGGAGGTTATAAGTGAATATAGAACAGAAAAATTACAAAAAGACAGATAATAAGTAGTACTTGAAAACTAAAGCTTCATTTTATTGCAGCGGAAACATGTTTATTACATCACAAAACCATTAACCAGAGTCAAGTACATTATCCATCTTCATAAAACAAAATACATAACCCCATTACACAAATAGCCATTAAAGAAGATAACAAGCTGGACTTTACTTCAACGGTCCAAGCTTTCCAAAGAGAGATGAGCAATCCAATCAAACTCCACTAGAACTGGGCCCAACCTGAGGACCTGGAGGGGAAAAGGATAGAAATGGAGGGGTCAGACATAAAGTCTGGCGAGTATGATAATTCTAACAATACTATTACCAAAATAACTAGACTAAGGCATAAGCTGGAAGACAAGTAAATGTCTATGAACTATTAGGTAAGGAAAGAAGATGAAGATAATGTTAAAGATAACGTCAAAGATAACGGTAAAGGCATACCTAATTACTAACGAATAATTACTATACTGCACCGCACATTACTACACTGCACCGCGCCAATTACTACACTGCACATTACTACACTGCACCGCACCAATTACTACACTGCACCGCACCAGTCACCCTAAAGGTTGATCCCGCACGCTTCACACAGAAACTATATAAATAGCCTTGCGTACCCCTAGCTGACTACATAGGTGTCGTCTGCCCCTATCTCCACTAGGTGTACCCCACTACCCGCTTAGAAATTTTATAAGTAACTTCGTGTACTCCTAGCTGACTACATAGGTGTCGTCTGCCCCTATCTCCACTAGGTGTACCCCACTACCCTCTTAGAAATTTTATAAGTAACTTCGTGTACTCGTAGCTGACTACATAGGTGCCGTCTGCCCCTATCTCCACTAGGTGTACCCCAATACCCACTTTCGATCGGCTCCCTACTCGTAGATACCCGTGCTGGCCCCACAGTGGGGTGTATCACTCCCCTAAAGTGGCAACTCGATACAACTGAGAATGCACGGCTTATACCTACACGATGCAAAAACGTCTTACCTACCAGCCCAGGTCCACACACGCATATGAAATGCGTTTTACTTGCATTGCCACCGCTCCCCGTTTTGGCCTCTTATAGTCAAGCTCAGTATGCATGTCCCGTCCTCGACTTAGGTCGAGCCCACAAAGATACGTTTGGGATACTGGTTGAAATGGCCCCCCACAAGCTACCCACCTAAGCTTGTCATTAATATATCCCACTTAACCCTCTTAGTCATGTTCATTTATATGTGTGTTTGGTTAAGTCTTACTAATCGTATTTCACATGCCACTAAGGGCACCCACTAGATTCCTCATGCCACCCAAGGCACCTAATTAACCCCTATGTCCCACTTTACATGTTTATCTGGTTAAGTATTTCTTAATTCATTCAGGCCATAACCTCATAAAGACTTCTCACATTAGACTGGCATTTATGGCAGCTGGATTTGCCGGGCGGGTTCGGGCAGTCTTACACCATAAAAGAGTCTAACCTCGTGTCTTTACAACCGTTATGCTTTAGTTTAGGCCTAGGACCTCTCACATTGGGCTGACATTTGCGACCACTGGATTTGCCGAGCGGGTCTGGGCAGGTTTACGTCACAAACGAGTCCAACCTCGTGTCCTAAGCATTGATTAACACTTAAAATCTTTTACCCCAGTTTTAATAATTCCCTATTCAAATTATTAATTAAGTCAACTTTTAATGATGTCCATAATTAACTCAATTATGGTCATCCACTTATGGTATGCAAAATCATATCAATTGCACCCCAACATCTTATTAAATCCTTAATATTACCCCTACCCCACGTTTATACGTTCGCTTATTAAACGCATAATATAGGTTAGACTTGAATAATCTAACGCATAGCACAAGGACAAATTACCACAACATATAGACAATAAAAATAAATCTAATCATAATAGGGGTGAAACTTGCATAAACTACGCATGTTAAGGATCAAAAGATGTCAACTTGTTAAATGTCACAATTTACATGATATGATCATAGCCCAAATCTGTACATAAACTTGCATATGGGGTTTTTAGGCAACATAATGATGGTGTGAACTAGCATAGGATATCACATATGTCATAGCATAATTCTAGATGTCATAATAGATGTCATGGCACATGTTCATAACTGTTCTAATCAATTTAACTTGCATATGTAACTTGTCATATAGATCAACTTAGTCCAAACATGATGATTTAATTAATATGAACTAACTAGGATAGGCAATAGCATCATGATTTCAAAGCATGTATGATTCATCACAACTTTAGCCTAGAAACTTTCAACATACCTAACATCATCATAGCATGATTTGCAACTTATAGGATATTATCACCACATAGCATAGAATTTATAACATACATGATAACATATAACAATTCACATCATCTACTCATAATCCATTCATGGCTCAACCTAATTAAAATGATAATAATCTTGTTAAGACTATCATACTCACAATTATTTAAGAAAGAGAGTCGAATTGGCGCTCTTTTGATGAAGAATCGCTGTTAGGGTTGGGTAGTTCTGATTTGGTTGTTGTTCTTTATCTTTAATTTGATGGCGGTTGCTCTAGGTCTCAAAATATCAGCATGACGGCCATGATCTTTGTTTATTTTCTGATTTAGGGTTTGTGTATAGGGGTCTTTTTATTGAGTTATAAATTAATTTAAGCCGTCGGATGTTCTTAGGGTTAATCAAAACCATTTAATTATGATAGGGTGATGAGTCAGCCCTAATGACTCAGCAAGGAGTCAGAATGGACTCAACAACATGGGTCAGCCTGAACTAGAAAGCTGTGCAGGCTCCAGCCTTGGCCTGGGCGCACTTGGCAGGTGCGCCAGTGTAAATTTGTACTGGCGCACTTCTCAAGTGCGCCAGTGCATTTTTTTTTCTTTGCCACCAAACTTCGTTCGTCCATAACTTTTTCATCCTGTACTCGTTTCCCGCAAACTCGGACTCTATCTCCACTAGAATTCCGAGACGAACACAATGGTGCAACCCGTTTCCCATAATTCTCACGTCTGAGATTAGTTATTCTTTAATTTGTGAATATTAATATTAATAGAATTACGGGGTGTTACAATCTTTCACAACACTTGGAAAACAATTTCAAATCTCCCAGGATTTTAGAATTCCCATATATTTAATCCAAACATTATTTCCAACTCTTTTTCAAGTTTCTAGGGTTTTAATTTCAAATTCCGGTTTTAAATTCAGATTCAGTTCATCTGATTTTGCGTATTATACTTATAATATTTCGATTGGTTATTTATATAACCAACTTAATTATAAATCTTATTCGATCATAATAATGATCAACCCATCTAATATACCATAATAATCTCAAGATATATATTTATTTTATATCAAAATATATTTTGGGTAAAATTATATCATTTACCCTCTTTCAAAACAATACTATGTAGAAATTCTCTATCCAACCGTTTATAAATCCCTATCAACCACGTCAGCTAAATGCGTCGATCTGAAATTTATATACCACTCACCAGATCAATCAACACAATATAAAACAGTTTTATATTGATTTACAAATACGCGCTCATATATATACACTCAAACTCAATCTAGGGTGTTACTAATCCTATCTCTACTGAGTCACGCCACAGAGCCAAGGTAATCACCTAGCCTTCAGCTCTGATACCAACTGTAACGAACTGGGATTTTCGACTACGAAAATCGACACAAAACCCAGCGTCGACTATTCAGACATCGAAAATGCCAGGTCATTAATAGAAATAAATAAGAGGAGGAGAAAGATAAGATAGAACTAATAGAATAGAAGAAGAAGAAGAACACAACTAAGCAGAATTAGAGTAAACACGAATCTCACAGCGGAACGAATAAAATATATTATATAAAATAACTTCGAAATACAAATCTGTTTTGTATATACATACCATATCAGAGTACAACATAACATTTGATACAGCGGAAATAACTCTAAATAACCATCAGTAAAGACTCCTGCTTCAAGCTCCTCCAAGTGTATCTGTAAAGCCTGAAACACTTGACTGCCCGTACAAATTTGGGTACCCTAGAGTTTAGGGAAAGACAACAAAATAAACTCTGGGTCAGTCATGGGACTGGTGTGAGTAAATTCCAACCATACGGTTTAACTTTGAAAATCCTTTTGAAACAAAGGATAATAGTAAGACCAACCCACACATAAACATGGACGGTTTTTACCTTACTATAACCCAAAATATTTTTATATCAAAAATCCAGTGATATTATAATAATGTCTAATCAAGTAAATAACCAAACAGCAGAACGCTTGCATCTCACGCTCTACATACATAGTATAAAATCAAAAACCGCAGGGCGCTTACTAGAGATTGGATTTCAACTATGACAAGGTATGGGACCACCTGCCGATAGTGTATCTCTAGAGGCGAATACACTGGGTTCAACAAGAACATCTTGCAACCCGGCCCACACATGACCGACCACTCATTTCGCTTGAGTGTATCAAATGTATATCACCAACGGTTGGACTCAAACCACCGTTTCCCGAAAAGGGACAGCATCATAGATTAAAGAAGTAAAAGGAATTTCTCTAGATAGGTGATTATACACCCTAATGGGAGCGACCCACATAGCCATGCTGCCTGCCCGATTTTTGTCATTTCCCGGTTGTGAAGCTTGAGGTTACGTCTATCTTTTAAGAACATCTGGCCACCATACACTTTGAATGCCACATCATCAAACCCATCAAATCACTAATTGATCTTCCTAAAAATATTACGGGTATAGAAGCTAAGAGAAACGAATTTCTCCGCCACCAGATGTAATACCTTGAAAAGATCGTCTAATGTGACCGTTAGGAATACTTTGTCAGACATTCGTCCATACAAGTTGTCCTGGGACTGGACAAACAGAAAGCACCATTCCGGAACAGGACGACCCTTGCATTTTACTCCGTCTTCAATTCTCTTTAGCATAATCTAATTCGCAGCGTTTATGCCCATACGGAGTGGTTTCAGATAATATATCCAACCGGTCTCTCCGTATTGACAACGATGGTCAAAACACTTCGACAGTCGGTTATTTAACTATCGAAGTAAAAACAACATCCATTCAAATTTACAGCTAAGCATCAACAATCACTGGCCCCTTTATATTAATTTCTACTTCCCATATCCCAGAAAATATACGTTATTAATGTTCAAAACATTTCTATCATTTTCACGTTCTTTACCTCTTAGGGAGTACTGCTATATCTAAAATCACACTTAAGCATGATAAACAGCGCTAATTTATCGTTATAATTTAAAACTTGTCATACGCTATAATATTACCTTTTAACTAATCTCGACATAACAGTCACGCTTAAGCCCAGTCAACAGCGTTATTTTATCGCTATAGTTCTAAGACTTGAAATACGCTGCCATATTCTCTTTATACTAACATTGACATCTCTTTCTGTTACAAAAATCTTAACATCTTTTCCCATTACCAAAATCTTGACATCTTTCTCCGTTACAAAAATCCTGAGATCTCTTTCCGTTACAAAAATCTTGACATCTTTTAAATATGATTTTATGACGCCATATCCTTATTTGAAAACTCGGTTGTTTAAATTTATTTACATTGGTCATTAACTCTTCACTCCATCTTCCTTAAACATTTCTCTTTAAACTTCTCTTATCAAAAATCGATCACGTTCCTTATCTTTTTGGCAATTTACTTCTTATTTGTATTATTATACCCAATTTAATAAAACATCTCAATACAAACTTAATACCGGTTTATAATAGAATTTCTATTATAATTTAAACTTCGCTTTAATTATAAAAATATAATTTTTATAACTAACTTCGTTGATTTGTCTGACGGCCAACCAACTTCTTAACAAACTGGGTTTATGGTTGACTGTTGCTGATATCGTTTATTTACCAAATCAACATAACGTTGAATCTCCATTCAACACGGTTCAAACAGTGTACAAACAATACATCTAAATATTTAGGAATCCGGTTGGGTTCCTCCAACCGATTTCCGCATCCACAGATATTAGTCAAATCAGTATCCAACCAATGATGTGTACATATGCAACGATATATATTTATTTCAACCAATTTAACTGTAATTTACCTAATCAACCATCACACAACATTCAACCATTATTTAAAATATAATTAAAATGTTTTAAATAAAACAGAGTTAGTGAATTTACTCACCTTGGCGCGTTAACCGTTAAATAACGATTTGCGATCGATTAAACCAGGCGTTCAGTTCTGCCGTAAATTCAACGTGCTTCTAATTGGTCCAACCCGATTTCATAGCCTCGCCAGCTTCCATACGACTCCATAGTGATGGACCGTTCGTGAACAGTTATACCGGCCCATATCCCAAATTATCCAACTTGTTATTACATTGTATCGTCTCTTCTGCTTCAGAACGAAACCGGTACCCAGTACTACACCAAACAGATTCACTTTCCATGCTCTCTTCCGCTCCCTCATCGTTTTCTTTTCATTCTCTCCTTGAACTCGCCCCATTCCTTTTGTTTAATTTCCTTTATCACGGAATACACCAAAATAACATAACTGAAACCCCTCCAGATAAATGGACACTTCACCATTTCGACTTCACTTTACTCAACTATTCCATTTGGACAACAGTACCCACGTTTGCCCATTCAGTAAATTTCGCTCCACTTTCCTTCATTTGATCATCATAAGCTCGCGCCACCGTTTCATTTCTGGATCCTTAATTCAAGCCCAACCTCCTTCTATCTTTCTACACACGCACACAGCATAAATGCATGGCCATCCTTCAATTGTCAACATGCTTGCACATGTCACTTGCATGACTCCCCTGAATTCCATGCTGTACTTTAAATGTCCCCCTGCTTCATACTGTTCTAGCACTACAATTCATTCTATCTCAACACTTCGGCACCAGTGTTTTCCTCTCGTCTACACCTCCACAAGTTCTCGTCTAACACCACCCTCCACGTCCACTTATGCTTCAGGCCTCACACGTTATCTTTCACATAACGTTGCACTCTCTACCACTTGTTTAACCAAGTTCACCCTTCTTTCATACACGCAAGCCCATTTCACACTTACAGTTCAAACTTTGAATACACTACCACTTCTTTGCAACTTTCACGTTTCGTTTTCAAGTATCACCGCCCATTCCAGTATTTGAAACTCTAGTACACCCATTTGTGTTAACCTCTCCATGAACGAAATCTCCATCCCATGCGTAAGATCCTATTCCAGAAAAAGATGCCCACAAGCCTTTCTTCCCTCAGCATCCATAAAAACTGCTCCCCTTCACGTCGATCCCGCTATCTCTTCATACACCGTGACTTACTTCCTTCTCAAGGCCATCACCGAGAACACGTCGAACAAGAGTTGCACAGAAATGACGTATAATTTGAACACAACATAGCAACACCGAATACCCGCCTGCAAAGCTCCATCCGCAGCCCTAGTTGGCTCCAGTGTTTCCGATCTGCTCGAAAATAGCCTTGCTCCATAATATATACTTGAAATTAATGAGGATCTCAGTACGAGATTTACTCCATTTGTTTTGTGATGTTCGGTAGGTGATTTCATTAACAACAGCTTGCAAGCAGATCCCGAAGTGAAAGGTAAAAGAGGTCCAGCGTGAATAGAAATGTAAATATGATAGGAGAGAAGGCCGAAGATCTATTATATATAGCTTATGAAGGGGGTAAAGGATCTGGAATTCAAAAGAAAAGGTGAGACGATGGGAGTGTTATCGAGTTAAAGAGGATAGGTACTTGTTCAATGGCTTGATGTGGTGTTCTCCTCTTGCTGTGTATTTATAGAACAAGAATGCCTTGGTGGCCACGGAGTAGTGTTACTGTACATTACTTAGTCTTCAAGGTTTAGCTTTGCAGGTGAGTGATGGATGGGCATGTGCTTCCGCTCGTAAATTGTATAGGATCTGCAGATGTATTGTCTTTCATAGCTGGTGGATATCTATATGTACCTTGTATAATAGTTTTTTTTTTATTTGCCTTCACATTAGATTTTCATTTCGTACATCCAACCTAGATATTTCCTTCAGATACGTTGAGACTACTCAGGAGACAGAGTTTATAAGATTTGCCAAATTTGTATTTTCATTTCGTATTCACTGGATGTTGAAAGAGTAGGATGTTGAAAGAGTAGGCTTTGACATAGGCTTTGCTAGCTTAATACCCTTCACGTTGAAATATTTCACTATGTTTGTACGTATGAAATTGTCTTTCTGTCCACGTTTTAGGATATGGTGTCACAATAGGTAAGTATGCATTGGTTTTAACTATACGCATTGGATTTACATCATCCTTTATGTGGATACTACATGCTGCATGGCCCACGTTTCAGAATCTTAATACTATTGACTTTGTGGATTTTGCTTTTGGGTTCAATCAATTAGAGCAGGCATATCGAAAAACATAGGTTTGTCCTTATATAGTTTTTAGTGTAGATGATAGCAAAAGCAAGTAGGTCTATGTCGTGATGTTGATATTTCAGGTCACGGCCATACGTAATATATGTCGTTATATCTTTATTGTTATGTTGGGTACGTAATGGTTAAAGTTAACGCAGTACCGACTACACAGAATATTTTTATTCATTTCGACTATAGACAAAAATAAAAATACGATCGTGTCCTACGAGGTGTCACGATCCCAGAAATATAATAATATCGGTAGGTTAATTCATATTGTGAAACCCCGAAATACCGATACAGGGTGCAAAATACTCCAAATAAACAGTTGCTTATTTAATTAATTAAAAATTACAGTAAAATTCTAAAAATTAATTTATCACTACGCCTTAAAAGAACATTGTCTAAATTCAAAACCGATATCTAGTTATATCGAATAATTCGTTATGGTCGATGACGATTCTACAGCGACTATTTGGAAATTTGATTTGGATATAACTCACAATCTGTAACACGAAATATTCGTTTTTCACTTCCATTAGAAAAATATAGTTCAACAAATTCCAACGTTTCTTGTTTCACAGAAATCCGATTTAAAACGAGTCCTGTACACTCAAACGAAGTTCAGAAAGTTAAATTACGAACTACCGCGATATTACGGGCTCGATTATATTAAATATATATTTTTATATGTTTAACTTCATTTTAATTAATATATAGATCCACTTATACTATTAATTCAATATTAAAATTGATTTAAATATTCAAATACAAATCGATAAAAACGCGGGACGTTACATTGTTATGGAAATTTGAAATATATATTTATATCGTTATTTCCAATACGATATTTGTTGGTCGTAGAATTTGATATTGAATATAAGCCGATATATTTTCTATTCAGAACCTTGCATTTAATATCAAATGTGATTTGGGTTTGTCATGAATGGTGTCTTCATTAACACTGTTCTTAAACCCAGTTGAGAAAAAGATTAAATCTTTTTATTTAGATTTAATGAAGTATACCAATTAAATGATATTCAATCGGAATTGAATTGGAATTGATTTTTGGGTTTATCGTGAACGGTGTTTTAAATAACACTTCTTCTTTAACCCGATAATTAATGGAATGTGATTTTGGGTTTATCGTGAACCGTGTTTTAGATGACATTCGTTCTTTAACCCAGTTAAAGGAAGGATATTGATTTTTGGGAAGATTAAAACTAAGTGGAGTTTTAATGAATCTTTAATTAGATTGAAGTGATCGAGAATGGAGTATCACCAATTTTGCTCCAGGCGATAGTTAAATCTTTAATTAGATTTGAACGTGAAATGGCAATTAAATTTACCGATAAAGCTGTGGTGTTAGATATGAAGTATGACCAGTTTTACTTCATGGGATGAATAGGTTGGGATTGGGAAATAAAATAAATGATTACTTCGGTGTGGTTCGCTAATCCCGACTAATTTGAATTGGTACTCAAAAGAAGATTAAAGAATAAATTTAAAGAATTTATCTTTGATAAAATTAATGGGAACCTTTCCCAAAGTATAAGAATATTTGAATAAAAGAATATCCTGAATTGGAATGAGGCGTATGTTGTGTTTGTGTAACACTTCTTTATTATATACGCGAGTTATTCGGAAAGACCATGTTTATCCCATTCTGAATAACTGATTCGACGTGGTGTCGAGGATGAAGACGGTGGTCGAAGACCGAAGGTCTTCACATCGTTTGGGTGATTACTGATGATCTTGATTGGGCTGTACACCCAAGAGGAGGGTATCAGTTGGTGATCGTCCAGACGTACTTGGAGATCGATGGATATGCGAGGTACAAGGTGCCCCGGTTTCGTTCAGACCCAGAACGAACTTGTAAATGGACTGTGTGTCTGACATTGGATTTTATTCCGTGTGATTGATTTCTATTAAATATATATCTATTTGGTGGCGGAGAATTTATTCTCTTGCTTAACGCCCTTCTCTGAGACGTACGAGCTCAGAGGTTATATATTGATGGATATCAATCGCATGGAGTGAATTGCCTGTGTTGCATGCCTAAGTGGCAATTGATCAAGGCTTCTGTTGAAAAGAAAAGTCTTGTGGTTGATGATCAAAGCACCGCCTGTGTGGCATAGCTTTGTGTAACGTTGATTCGTGGGCCTCATACCCCGGTTGTGAACCAGAAACGGGAGAGGATAGCAGGGAGAGCATGTGTTTCCTTCTAGCTAGGGTGGTGTCAGTGACCTACCAGCCCTGACATTTATATTATTTTCACTTGTGTGGTTGTTGGATTGCGAGGCGCCTCAGATATATCAGTGACTGTGTGGAGCCGATGGAGTCATTTGGCTCATTTATGCCCCAAAGGGCGGGGAAACGCATGTTCATTGTTTAACTTTAATCCACATCGGTGGACTGGCCCTGCATGTTGCCTAGGTACAGTTGCGGCTGAGTCCTAAGGCTCGGGCTAGAGAGTCTCGAAATGGTAGGATTGCGCCTTTCCTTGGTTCACAGATGGAAACCCAACTTCCAATACGTGACATTTGCGGTTTTGATTGTAGAGCCTAGTATGGTGACATGATATATGGTACCCATGCCGTCTATGATTGATATTTATGATTGAAATTGTTTTGACACTATACACTTATAATAGTGTCAAATGATTTGTTTTTAACGTACCAAGCATGTTTGGTTATTATAAGTGAAAATCCTATCCCTCGGCTTGTGTTGCATTATGTGATGGGACCTGGGTCTTATAATAGCTTCATTTTTCCAAAAAGCATTTCACTGTTTTGTTATATGCACTGGTATTCTTGGGAGGAAACCCGTTCCGTGTTATACGGCATGGTCCCTTGATATATCTGATTTAAAGTAAAGTTTTAAATAACTGTTTTAGTTCTCACACCAGTCACATAACTGACCTGGAGTTTATTGTTTTAACCTAAACTCTGGGTGCCCCTATTTTACGCACGGGCAGCTAATAGTTTTGGTTTTGCAGATTTATATTCACAGGATCTTGATTTACAGCTGAAGCAATATTCGGAAAGCTCTGTATCCGTGTATTACTTCCAGTTGTGTATTGTATTATTTTCCGCTGCAGTAATGTAATTTAAATCTTTGATGTTTTCTGTGTAATATATGTTCATACTCTGTAATATTCTTGTATTCTGATGGAATTATTGTAATTGACAATGAAATGTTCTTCTATTTGCATTTTGATCTGTTTGTCCTCAAAGTTTCCGCTCTTTCCTTCACGGGGAAGTTACGGGTCTTCACTTATTATGCCCATATCAAATTTGGAAAAAGGTCGTTATAAGTGCAGTTCGATGACCGTATACGGAAATCGACTGAAAAGGCCATAATAAAATTATTAAAAATATTAATAATTTGTGTAATATCATGATAAATGATGTGAAAAGAATTAGGATGAAAAATTCTACGTTTGTAAAGATAAAAATATATTTTTATCAAAATGAACTAGTTATAAACTTGGTTTGAAATCCAATAATTTTGAAATAAAATAAACTGGATTTTTGAATGGTTTTAATATAACCAGAAATTTTTATAAAACAAATTGGAATGGATTTGGAATGGAAAAAATCTTCGGAATATTTCGATATTGGATTCCATGATTATATGGATATTGTTATGGAAATTTGAAGATATATTTTATATTGTTATTTCTAATACGATATTCGTTGGTTTCAGAATTTGATATTGAATATAAGCCGATATAATTTCTATTCAGAGCCTTGTATTTAATATCAAATTAGATTTTGGGTTTTTCGTGAATGGTGTCTTCATTAACACTGTTCTTAAACCCAATTGAGAAAAGAATAAATCTTTTAATTAAGATTTAGAGAAATTTACCAATTGATTAATATTTAATTTGAATTGAATTAAGAATTGGATTTTTGGGTTTAACGTAAATGGTGTTTTAAATAACACTTGTTCTTTAACCCGATTAACAGTGAAGTTAAGGTTTGGAATTTATAAATCTTTATTCTAAGATTTAATGAAATTTTCCAAAGTAAAGTTTTCCAATTTAACAAAATAAATTGGGATTGAATGGAATTCGATTTGGTAATAATCGAAGTGAGCTTCTATGGAGGAAGATTGTTAATATATATAGAATTTAAAAGGCTTAGTCGTTACTCCATTTATATTATTAGTCGGATACGGAAATTGATATCGATTATATATTGATCTATTTTTCCGTGAAGAATCCATAAATAATGGAATGTAATTTTGGGTTTATCGTGGACTGTGTTTTAAATTACATTTGTTCTTTAACCCAGTTAAAGACAGGATTTCATGTGTAACATCGTATTTCGAACTGTATTGTTGATCTCTGCTAAATATATATCTGTTTAGTGGTGAAGAATTTATTCGCTTGTTTAACACACTTCTCTGAGAAGTACGAGCTTAGAGGTTATATATCGGCAGAAATCAATGGTACAGTGTATATTGTCGATGCTACATGTTTGATTTCCCAAAGTTAAACAATCATTAATATTGATTTTTAGGAAGATTAAAAGTAAGCGGAGTTTTAATGAATCTTTAATTAGATTGAAATGATAATGTGATAATTTAAATTATCAAATTCGGGAAATGACTGAGAATGAAGTACCACCAGTTTTACTCCAAGCGATAGTTAAATCTTTAATTAGATTTGAATGTTACTGATAACACCATGGTATTAGATAAGGAGTATTACCAGTTTTGCTCCATGGGATGAATAGGTTGTGATTGGGATAATAAAAGAAATGATTACTTCGGTATTGTTCGATAATCCCGTCTAGTTTATAAACCTTAATTTGGTTTGAATTGATATCCAAAGGATGATTAAAGAATAAATTTAAAGAATTTATCTTTGATAAAATTAATGGGAACCTTTCCCTAATGATGTGAATATTTGAATAAAAGAATATTCAGAATTGGAATGAGGCATATGATGTGTTTTTATAGCACTTATTTATAAAATACGCGAGTTATTCGGAAAGGCCAGGTTTATACCCATTTTGAATAACTGGTTCAACGATAAGTCGACGATGAAGACAGTGGTTGAATACCGGAGGTCTTCACATCTTTTGGATGATTACTGATGTCATGATTGGGATGCACACCCAAGACAAGGTAATAAGTGGTGATCGTCCAGATGTACTTGGAGATCGACCGGATATGTGAGGACCTCTCTCCTGTATTGGACATATGGGATGAGGAATAAGGTGCCTCCGGTTTCATTCAGAGCCAGAACGAACTTTTAAATGGATGTGTGTCTGACATTGGATTTTATTCTGTGTTGATTGATTTCTATTAAATATATATCTGTTTGGTGGTGGAGAATTTATTCTCTTGGTTAACACCCTTCTCTTAGAGATATGAACTCAAAGGTTATATATAGATAGACATCAGTCGCATGGCATGGAATGTCATTGTGGCATGCTGAGATGCAAATGATCAAGGCTTTTGTTTAAAAGCAGAGTCTTGTGGTTGATGATCAAAGCACGGCTTTATATAGCATAACTTTGTGCGTAGCGTTAATTTGTGAGCCTCACACCTCGGTATGAGTCAAAAACGGGATCAGGGACACATGGGGGACATGACGTTTCCTTCTAGCTATGGGTGGTGTCTTGGTATGGAGCCCAGACATTTATTATATTTTTACCTATGTGGATGATGGATAGCGAGGCGCCTCAGATATATCGGTTACTACGGAGCCGATGGATAGGTCCTATAAGACCAGGAAATGTGTGTTTAGGAATAACTAATCCTCAAACGTAAGAGAGGACTGGCCCTATAGGAACCAAGGGTTACCCAGAATGTGTAATCCTGAGACATTTGCTAGAGTATCTCAAAGATGGCGAGGACGATCCCTTGCCTCGACTCATGACGGAAATTCAATTCGAATACGTGACTTTTCGGTTTTAATTGCAGAACTAGTATGACGGCATAATAGGATGGGGTACTATGCCGTCTATGATTGGTACATTTATATTTGAAGTTGTTTTATGTACTATACACTTATAATAGTATCAAAATGATTTGTTTTAAATGTACCAAGCATGTTTGGCTATTATAAGGTAAAACTCTATCCTCCGGCTTGCGTTGCATTATGTGATGGGACCTGAGTCTTATAATAACTTCATTTTTTCAAAAAGCATTGTGTTGTTTGTTATATGCACAGGTATTCTTGGGAGGAAACCCGTTCCGTGTTATACGGCGTGGTCCCTTGATTTACTCTATTATAAAGTAAAGATTTAATAATTGTTTTAGTTCTCACACCTGTCACATGACCGACCTAGAGTTTATTTTTTTAACCTAAACTCTGGATGCCCCTATTTTCCATACGGGGATCTAGTAGTTTTGGTTTTTGCAGATATTATATTCACAGGATCCTGGATTTACAGCTGGAACTAAAATCGGAAAGCTCTGTATCCGTGTATTTCTTTTAGTTGTGTTATATATTAATTTTTCGTTGCTTTGTAATTTAAATATCTTATATTTGTCTGATGCATATTATTTATTCGTACTCTGTTATATTCTTATACTCTGATGTAATTGTTGTAATAGCAATGAAACGTTCTTCTGTTTGTCTTCTGATTTGTCGTGTTCTCAACTCAAACCGGGCTTTCCCGAAAGAGCGAGTTCGAGTCGTTTCAAATAAATTGGTAATAATAATATTGAATATTTCTCCAAAATTAAATAAGTGAAAATAAAATATTAAAAATGGATGAGAAGAAAAAAGGATAACCAATAAAACGTTTGTGCATAGTTAATGTGAAAAATTGCATCTTTTAGATTGCACAATGGAATTTGTTTAGTGAATGCAGTTTTGAAAAAATGTACTTATGTGTTCATAGAAAAAAAAGAGTAAGAGAGACAAATTGTGATGTAATTGAAAAAGTGCCACATTAATGGAAAAAATAATTGTTTGATTTCATAAAGTTTGTTCATTATTATATGTGTTATTTAAATAATATAAAATAATGTTTTCATGTTATGTTTCAAGTTATGGAAAAAAAGATTAACTAAATGTTGAAATGTGTATTAAGTAAGGTAAAAAGAAGATTTTATGTTCATTTTTCATAAGAAGAAAAGAAAGGAAAAGATTATAAAAGGAAAATAATAATAATAATAACAAATTTTATTTTTACAATATGTTGGAATAGTCTAGAAACAAATTTTATAAGAATGGAAGGCCAAAATTTATCAAAATGGGACAAATCATAATTATTAAAGTTCTTTAAAAAAAGAAAAGAGAATAAATAATGGGGGAAAATGTAGTTTTTTGTTAAGAAACTTCTAGAGAGGGGGCTAAGCATAAAATTCCTTCTCACTATTATCTACCGGGGAGTACACATATTTCATTTTTCTCTCAGAAACCAGGGAATGAAACCCTCTAGAGCAAACACAGTAAAATCAGATTCTCTCATCCCAATCAAAAATAAAGATTAAAAATTTGCAATCAAGAATAGAAGAAAGATCCCAATTATCTAAAATTGGAAAGGTGAATGGATAGCAATCAAAAGCAAGCTACTGTAGTGCTTAAGGATTGCAATTTGGATTTTGAGGTGAGTGAAGTTTTAACCTTTCTTCTCTTTTTGGTTTGATTTGTGTATGCATGTTGGAATAAAGGTTAAATATTTACGTAATTATATGTTAGCTTCTCTTCCCTCCCCCCCACCCCCGTAAGATTTATTTCTGAATTCTTGGCCATTGAAAATGCATTTGAATGAGGTTTGTTTTAGTATTGGAAATTTGTAGGTATTGTACATTGAAATTTGTTGCACACATAAAATTTTATTGCATGCAAGGTATATGTTTAATTGCCTCATGCTTGTTTAATACATACAATTTTAATGTATGCAAGGTGTATGTATGATTCCCTCATTGATAAACAATTTGATGGTAATTGAAAAGAAATTTTGATATTTTTTTATATGCAATTGAGGTTTGTAAATCTAAGCTGAAAATATCAGCTAAATAATATGAAATTTGTAATAAATGGTAAGGAATTTGACCTTGAAATTTTAAAATAGAAAATAGACTAGTAGATTGAGCTATTGTAAAAAAACTGAGTGTAAACGATTAATTTTCGAATTTTCATTAATTTTACAAACTTGATATATGCAAATAAGATTTATAAATTTAAGCTGAAAGTTATTGATGAAGAAAACAAATCTGTACCATTTGTTATATTTTCTGGCTTTGAAATTTTTTACACATAAACTACATTCATATTAAAAGCTACTGTAAAAAATATGAATTAAAAATGTTAAATTTCGATTTTTTATGATTTTTGCAAGTTATATATATGAAAACTGAGATTTTCAAAGCATAACAGAAAATGGAATGTGAAGAACATGAACTATGTACCAAATGGTAAGGAATTTAGCATTGAAATTTTGTACACACAAACTACATACATATTAAAAGCTATGGTAAAATCTGTAACTCCCCAGATTTTTGAATAATCAAATTAACTAAAATAAAGAATAATTAATCACAGACGTGAGAATTAAGGGAATGGGGTTGCGCCATTGTGATCGTCTCAGAATTCTGGTGGAGATAGAGCCCGAGTTTGCAGGAAATGGGTACCGGATGAAGGAGTTATAGACGAACGAAGTTTGGTGGCAAAACTAGAGAGAAAAAAATTGCACTGGGGCACTTGGGAAGTGCGCCAGTACAAATTTTCACTGGTGCACCTGCCAAGTGTGCCCAGGCGAGGCAGCAGGCCTGCACAGCTTTCTGGTTCAGACTGACCCATGTTGCTGAGTCATTTCTGACTCCTTGATGAGTCATTAGGGCTGATGTAACACCCTGGATTTTTGAATAAACAAATTAACTAAATTAAAGAATAATTAATCTCAGACGTGAGAATTAAGGGAAACGGGTTGCTCCATTGTGTTCGTCTCAGCATTCTGGTTGAGATAGAGTCCGAGTTTGCGTAAATTGGACTTCGTATGAAGAAGTTATGGCGATCGGAAGTTTCAGAAAATTCAAAACAGATTTCAAATTTCGAAAATCCAGAGTCAAACAGGCTAGGCAGGAAAATTCCCGCCAGGGCCAGGTCGACCATAGGGTCAACCCGGGGGTCGACCTACCCTGACCAGGTCGACCATAGTGTCGACTTGGGGGTCGACCTGCCCCCCCTCCCCCCCTCCCCCGGCATATTTGAATGATGACCTGTTTGTGACTAGATGCTCACTCATTAGGGTTTTTGATATGCTCTGATTGGCTGGGATTAATTCTGGGTAGATCGGACGACATAAACTAATCCTAAACTCTATAAAAACACCTATAGACCCAAACCCCAAAATCAAAATAAAATTGGATTCATGGCCTCCATGCCGTCACCTAGCAACTCAGCATAGCCGCCACCAATTAGGGAGGAAGAAAGCAAATCAAATTCAATCCTTTTCAACTCTAACAACGAACCTTCATCAAAGGAGCGCTAATTCAACTCCAGAAATCAGAATTCAGAACTCAAGACTGCTTTTGAGTTGTGAGTTCGATAGTTTTAGAAAAATAATTAATAAATGAATTGGATTGAGTTATAATGCGGATAATTTGGATGTGATATGAATTGTTGATTTCATGTTGTAATTATGTTGTAGGATTATGTTGTAATTTCTATGATATTATGTTATGATGCTATCATCTACGATGCAAAGTTATGATGCTTTCACCCATGTTATAATCCTATGACTGGCTTATTGTAACACCCCACCTCCGCTAGGGTCACACTTTCGGGGGCACTAGCTTCTGGGGGCGTTAGAACTGGGTAAGCATGCATAATGATATATCAAGGCAGAACAAGAACATAAATATATATGTAAAACAGAGTAAGTGAGAATAAAACAGCGGAATATCTCAAACCATCTCAAAACAAGTCTAGTACATCATAAAGTCAACTGCCAAAATAAACATGTCTAGTACATCATAAACAGAAATACTGAAATACATAGTGCTATCCCCAAAATAAAGATGATAAACCATAGCGAGCTCAATGTCCAGACATACATGAGCTATCCAGCAAACAAGCAAGCGATCCAAGCTAAGCACCACTATTCCCTCCCTGAGAACCTGGGGGGGGGGGAACGGAAGAAAAGAAGCGAAAGAAAACAGGTCAGTCAAAAAGACTGGTAAGCCCTACTACGATCAGTCTATAAACTAATAAAGTTAACATCATGATGGAAACTGAGATGAACATACTGGCAATAGATAAAGGTGTCATCACATAAAGAAGATTAAGCTTTGCACCATAGTGTACTAGCAAACTAACATAACAGGTATTGATCCCTCAGCCCAAACTTTGGCCCAATAACATGAGGTGACCTTAATATAAGGTCCAGCCCAACGGTCTAGTCGATCGGCTCCCTATAAACCTAACACGTCAAGTGTTGGTGTCCATACGGCCCACATATGGTTGTAGTTAGACTGTGCTGGGTCCACCTTCGGGTGTATCAAGCCCTCGGGTGTCAACCCCAGACACCTAAGCAATAATGCACAGTCTAAACCTACTGGTACCCGTGCCTCAAGTTTGTCCAACACCGGACTACGTGCACGTCCGTAGCCCGCCTGGACCCGCACCGCTGTACCACTCAGCCGTCGCTTTGGTCGCTTACATCAGTCCAGTAATCGTGCCCCGCCCTAGCCTAGCCTCTAGTGTTGTGAATGATACCAAACTGGGATTACTGCTGGAACAGACCACGTTGCTAGGGTTTTCTAAGAGGGTTAAGTGTGGTTTAACCCCTCACTAATCATGGATTAAATTAGTTAAGTGTAACCAACAGTTCACCACTTAACCCCATTTAATCCCTCGTATCCCCAAAAATTGGTTAAGTATTAGTGGGCCATGACTTAACCCTAATCATGAGGCATTAATTAATTTAATTGTGCCTTAACCTCTCACATTAGACTTTGTTGCGGTTACCTAGTTAAGCCGGTGGGTTCCGGGTAGATTTACACCACAACTTGGTCTAACCTCGGGTCTTGGCACCACATGACCAACTTCTCACATTGGATCCTATGGTTTTAGCCACTAGTTAAGCCGGTAGGTTCCGGTTAGAATTACGCTACAAACACAACCCAACCTCGAGTTGGCCACACTTATGTTTTCTAAGTGTCATGTCCACTTTATTTTCAAAACATAATTACAAGTTTAACAAATACTTGGGTAGACCTAACTTAATAGGTAAATTCCCAAGGGGTAGACCTAACTTAATAGGTAAATTCCCAATCTTATATTTTCATGTATACTAAGTTTTACCCAAACCCCCCCTACGTCATTCTATCGCTTACATATTCGTCATAACGCATAAAGGATAGAAAGAGGGAACTTGGCACAACATACATGATGAATCTTACATATCATAATAAACATGCATAACATGTTGGACTTGCATAACTTAGCATAGTGAACTTGCATAAACATGCATAACTTGTTAAACTTGCAAATCATGGCATAGTGAACTTGCATAAACATGCATAACTTATCAAACATGTGTAACATGGCATAGTGAACTCGCATAAGCATGCATAACTTATTAAACATGTGTAACATGGCATAGTGAACTCGCATAAGCATGCATAACTTATTAAACATGTGTAACATGGCATAGTGAACTCGCATAAGCATGCATAACTTATTAAACATGTGTAACATGGCATAGTGAACTCGCATAAGCATGCATAACTTATTAAACATGCATAAATCCCAACTTTCATCACATATTAACTTTAGAGTTTCTAAAATGAAGGTAAGAGGGCTTACAAATATTATGAAGACACAAATCTAATAATAAAGATTGAGAAGCCCTTTATGCAAGCATATAAAAACCCAAAACAAAGCTCCAATAAGAAAACTCTTAACAAAAATTCCAAAAACTCTAGCTTAGCCAATAAAGCTTGCAACTTGATGATGTATGCAAGCTAATGATCATTCATACAACTTAGAAATGCTTGTATGAACATCAAAATCTTCATTGGAATGATTTTTGAAGAGGGTGGAGGCTAGGGTTTTTAAGTGGAGGCCATTTGAGAAATCAATTTGCCATAGTTTATTTACTAGGATGAATAATGAATGATTTAGGGTAGGTTAGGGTCTTATTTATAGATTAGGTGAGTGTTTTAGGCCCTTAGATTAACCCTAAATTAGATTAGGACCCTTAGATTTCGGAGCCTTCCAGAAACCAGCCCTAAGACCAAGCCCAAACCCCAAACTGGTGCACCCAACCACAGAACTCTCTAGAAACTGTGCAGGTTTTCTGGCTCGACACGGGTGCACTTCCCAAGTGCGCCAGTGTAAAAATGTATTGGCGCACTTCACAAGTGCGCCAGTGCATTTATTGTGTTGGCGCACTTCACAAGTGCGCCAGTGCATTCTGGCTAGTTTTCGGGTTTTTCTGCCTAACTTCGTTCGTCCATATCTTCTTCATACGGACTCCGATTTTCGAAAACTCGGACTCTATTTCGCGTATTTTTCCGAGACGAACGCAATGGCATATCCCGTTTCCCTAGATTCAGATTTTAGAATTAAATTTTGCCTCAATTTATGTTATAACGGGTTATTAAAAATACGGGTTGTTACACTTATGTCTAGTTGAATCATCATGTTTCTTATGCTAGTTTGTTATATTGACTCATATGATAAATCATATGTATTCAAGTTTAGACTTTGATGTAAACATGAACCATATACAAGTTTGGGTAGAATTATATGTAACAACCCGTATTTTTGAATAACATGTTATAACTTAAATCAAGGCAGAAATAAATATCAAAATCGGAATCAAGGGAAACGGGCTGTGCCATTGTGTTCGTCTCGGAAAAATACGCGAAATAGAGTCCGAGTTTTCGAAAATCGGAGTCCGTATGACCAAGTTATGGCCCGTCAAAGTTTTCAGAAAATTTCAAGTTCAAAAACAGTTCAAATTTGAATTTAGAATTCAAATTCAGCCAAAACAGACTGGGCGGGAAAATTCCCGCCCAGACAGGTCGACAGGGGGGTCGACACTAGGGTCGACCTCCCCCCAACCAGGTTGACACTAGAGTCGACCTGGGGGTCGACCTCCCTGGTCGGCCTGGTGCACTTAATTGGGTTGTTTGGACCTGTTTTGTTGGCTAGTGACGTGATTTGATTGCTCAGATTTGATTTAGCGTTAATCCTATGGCTAAAACTAATCCTAAACTCTATAAAAAGACCTTAATACCTAGCCTAAATCTTCATAAATCGATCTAGTAACTAAGTGCTTCCAAAATGTTTCTTGATCATGGCCTCCATCTTCATAACATGGCCTCCATCCTCTTCATGAAAGTTTGAGTGTCCTAAGCTAGTAAAAGAGCCACCTTTGTTCATCAAAACAAGGATCTTTCTTCATACAAATCAAAGGAGCTTATTGTTTCTCAAAACAACTTGGAGCTTATATGCGATTGGGGTTTTTTAGAGTTGCTAATGGCTTCGTCTCAATCTTATTTTATTTCATAGGAATTCATAGCATTGTAAGCCCTATACTACTCTTAGATTCTAACTATGAAGTTAAATATGACATGTTGCAAGTTTGAGTTTGGGCCTAAGTATGATTTGTGCTTTGATTCTATCATGTTATGCATAGGTTTATTCTGTGCATGTTTGTAAAGCTATCACCTTGACTTTGTGCATAGAAAGCTATGAGCTTTGATACTATCATGTTATGCATAGATTTATTCTATGCATGTTTGTAAAGCTATCACCTTGACTTTGTGCATAGAAAGCTATGAACTTTGATTTGAAATGTTGCATAAAGCAACATAGAAACTCTCATAAACCTTATGTTAACTTGCATATGATGTTATATGCGAATCACTTGCTATCATCACATGTTATTTATGGCCATGTTTCACCTATTTTGCTAAAGTTGATATCATGCATGTTTTGAGGCTTATAATGTAATATGCAAGTTTATGAACACATTTGCCTCATATGCCACCATGTTTAACTTGTGGCAAAACCTTAACCCCTCATGTTCCTTAATATGCTTGTGGCCAAATCACCCTTATGTTATTATGCATGCTTGTGGCCACATCACCCTTATGCTATTTGATATGTTTGAGGCCAAGTCACCTTTTATGCTATCATACATCTTGAGGCCATATGCTAGTATATTGAACCCCTTTTGGCCTCAAATATCACCATGTTTAATTTGTGGTAGATTTTGCCATCTTATACCCACCTTGTCATATAGTTATGTTTCCTCTTTGATCTATTTGCGTTGATACGAATTTACGTGCGATGGGAATACGTTATGGGTAGTTGGGCAAACTTAAATAACATGAGAACATGACTTGAAAATATGACATGAAAGTTTGACATGTGTTTATGCTTGAAACATGGACTTGGACATGACTTCTAGAAAACATGAGAATGGCCAACTCGAGGTTGGGTTGAGTTTGTAGCATAAATCTACCCGGAACCGACCGGCTTAACTAGTGGCTACAAGCAATAGGACCCAATGTGAGTAGTTGGTCATGTCGCACTTAAAAACCCGAGGTTAGACTAGGTTGTGGTGTAAAGCTACCCGGACCCGCCCGGCTTAACTAGTAACCACAACAAAGTCTAATGTGAGAGGTTGGGGTGCATTAAGTTAATTAATGCCACATGGTAGGGTTAAGTCATGGACTACTTGAATACTTAACCAATTA
Source organism: Allium sativum (assembly GCA_030737875.1). NCBI lineage: Eukaryota > Viridiplantae > Streptophyta > Magnoliopsida > Asparagales > Amaryllidaceae > Allium > Allium sativum. The sequence goes on from CM060920.1 coordinate 1,023,919,898, forward strand.
AACACGATGGATTGGTAGGGTTAAGTCATGGACTACTTGAATATACTTAACCAATTAAACACGATGGATTGGTAGGGTTAAGTCATGGACTACTTGAATATACTTAACCAATTAAACCCGATGTATTGATAGGGTTAAGTCATGAACTGCTTGAATACACTTAACCAACTCAATACATGGTTAGGATAGGGTTAACCACACTTAACCCACTTGAAATCCTAGTTACGTGGTCCTTTTCAGCAGTAACCAACTTGGAAGTATCATGGGTACCCTGGACTAGGCTGGGGTGGGGCACGATCACTGAACTGATTGTAAGAGACCAAAAGAGACGGCTGAAGGTTGGACCGGCTGTTCAGGCGGACCATTGTTGTGCACATTAAGTCCGGAGTTGAACATGGGCACCAGTAGGTTTAGACTGTGCGTGCTTGAATTGTGTCTGTGGTTTACACCTTAGGGCTGGATACACCCTGGGGTGGACCTAGCACAGTTAACTACATTCCCCGATTAAGCCGTATGACACCGATACACGACGAGTTAGGCTTATAGGGAGCCGATCGACTAGACCGAGTAGTTGGACCTCGATTTAGGTCATCTCATGATGTGGGCCAGCTTTGGGCCAAGGGATCATTTCTTGTTTATACTTGACACTAATTGGAATACTAGTACACACCTGGTGCAACTTAACCTTGTATATGTGATGCCACACTTGATCTATCTTGTTAACTTTTCACCATGCCAGTTATCACCCTACATCTCATCTCTGTTTTACATGTTCAGTTAACTTTATTAGTTTTTATACTAATAGTAGATAGGACTTACCAGTCTTTTTGACTGACCCGTTTTCTTTCGCCTCTTTTCTTCCGTCCCCCCCCCCTCAGGTTTACAGGGTGGGAACACTAGTACCTAGCTTAGATCTTTAGCTGCTTTTCTGGATAGCTCATGTACGGTTTGGACTTGAGCATGCTATGGATTTATTCAACCTTGGGGATAGTTACTTTATGATTTTCTTTCCAGTTTTCAGTTGATGTTTCTAGACTATGTTTTGTGGAAAATAATGACCAAGTACTTTGATGTAACTTGACTATGGTTTTGAAATGTTAGTTTTATCCGCTACTTTATTTACTCTGTTTTTACTTATATGTTCTGTCTTGTGATATCTGCATGCATGTTTACCTTGTTTAACGCCCCTCCAAAGCTAGTGTGCTTGCAAGAGTGGCACTGGTGGAGGTGGGGTGTTACATTTGGTATCAGAGCATAAGGTTTACAAGATTTGAGCAAAAGGTTTTTAAAACTTACCTTTTGAAAAACTATTTTCAAAACCAATTAAGTATTTTCCAAGAAAAGTCTAGTTATTTTAAAAAGGCTATTCCCCAAAAGCCATTAGCACTATCCTTTGTTTCCTCGTTCTCAATCTATTTTTTCTTCGTTTCAGTATGGCCGATAATTTTGCCATTCTGGAGGGCGTACCAGTACCTATTTGGTTTAGAAGGTACATGGAGGCAAGAGCGAATGAAGCCGGCCCCGCGAACATTCCTCCTCCTTCCCCCTTGGCTAACATTTCTCCTCCTCCCGTAGCAGAGGTTCCTCCTCCTCCTCAGCATCCGCAAGAGGATTTCGCAAAGATTTGTAAGGACTTTAAGGCGATGGGTGGGAAGAATTTTGTAGGGACGGAGACTTTTGTTGAGGCAAGAAACTGGTTGAAGGAAACTGAAGACCTCTTTGCTATCTTTGATATAGAAGACCGTAGGAAAGTTCTGTTAGCGGTATGGCTGTTGAAAGGGGAAGCTGCGTATTGGTGGGTAGTCACCACCACTACTAGACCAATTCAAACTTGGGATGACTTTAGGGGAAGGTTCAGATTGAGGTTTCTATCATCGACAGAATAGAACCTTCGGATGGAGAGGTTCCTATCTCTAAAGCAAGGGGACATGACAGTTAGGGAATACGTGGATACGTTTAATCAACTTGCTCGGTTCGGTCTAGACTTGGTTAACACAGCTCAGAAAAAGGCCCTACGCTTTGCTCTAGGATTGAATGAGCCATTGCGCTGTTTGGGCATGTCTCATATACCCATGGGGGCGACCTTCGAGAGTCTGGTGAATATGGCCCTGCTTCAAGAAGAAGATAAGAGTGGCAAGAAGGAGGTTAAGGCAAATGAGTCCCAAGACGAGAAGGTTGATTCCGGAAAAGGAGGCAAGAACAACAACAGCAAGGACAACAAGTCAAGAGAAAGGAGGAAGTGCAACTTCTATGGGATTACTGGGCACATAGCCAAAGACTTTAGGAAGAAGAAAAGGAAGTTGGGAGAATGCTTTCATTGTGGAGAGTCTGGACACTATAGTAAGGATTGCCCGAAAAAGTGAGGACAAGGGCAAAGGCAAGCTCATCGAGCAGGACCCTCTGGAGGGCAGTTGCAGGCTCTCCTCGCTCTTCCAGCTTTTGATCGAGGTAGTGTTTCTATAGAAGGTCATGTTTACATTTCTGATTTCCCTGTTCATACCTTATTTGATTCTGGCGCATCGCATAGTTTTATTTCTTCTGATCTTGTTGAAAGTTTGCACCTAAGTACTAGTCTAGTTGAGGATCCCGTTAGTGTTTCAAATCCAATTACGGGTTCCGCCCATCTACTTGTGATTTGTATGGATTTGAAAATCTCTATCTTGAGCGTAGAATTCATGTGCAATGCTTATGTTCTCGGGTTTATGGGACACAGGTTGATTTTGGGCATGGATTGGTTGTCCAGTTATGGAGCCATTCTTGACTGTGAGCATAGGACAGTGAGGCTCACGACTCGCCTCGGTAATCCCCTAGAAATTTCTAGTAACCCTATGGATCCCGTCGCGTCATGTTATCTTGAATCTCTTGACTCGTCCATCGATGATCTGCAATCTGTGAGAGTGGTCCGAGAATATCCTGGTGTCTTTGAAGAGGTTAAGGGGTCACCCCCTAAACGCGAGATAGACTTCCGTATTCATCTTGTTGATAATGCCAAGCCAGTTTCATTGCCTGTTAGGCACATGGCCCAGCGAGAAATAAGAAAGCTTAGCAAGTAAATCAAGGAGTAGCCTGAGAAAAATTTCACTAGGCGAAGCATTTCAGAATGGGGTGCTCCGATGGTGATTCGCCACTAAGGCGGATAGTCCCTTTCGCTTAAGCATGGGTTATAGAAATCACCCTAGTAAGTACATTTGGCAACGTGGATTGACACTTGTTTTCAAGAGATAGTTTGTCTGCGTGGGATACCGTATAGTATGTAAACGAGATCCAGGATTCACTAACGAATTTTGTAAAGCTTGCATGAAACCATGAGCACGCAGTTGTAGCCAAGTATTTTTAGGAAAAGAATAAGTGGAAGTGGAACGAGAGGCAACAGTGAAATGAGTTCTAACAAATATTTTGGAAATAAGAATTAAGAGCTACGAAATTGTGGAGTTAAAAGACGGTCAAGGCACGATGGGATTAAGTACAAGAAAATGCGGCTTAGAAGACTAAAGACTAGATACGCGCATTATATCTCTTTCTAAGAGTATATCCTTGATCCCTATTATTCTGTAGAGCTTACTCGCATGCTATTTTTTTTATATCCTCTCGGTCCTATTCTCAATATTAGTTCTGTTGCAAACCCCATAAGGAGTATGACTCGCCTATTTGTGATATATAGTTGGGGTGAAGATGATCCTCACTAAACGTCGGCCTGGTGCACTTAATTGGGCTGTTTGGACCTGTTTTGTTGGCTGGTGACGTGATTTGATGGCTTAGATTTGATTTAGGGTTAATCCTATGGCTAAAACTAATCCTAAACTCTATAAAAAGACCCTAATACCTAGCCTAAATCATCATAAATCAATCTAGTAACTAAGTGCTTCCAAAATGTTTCTTGATCATGGCCTCCATCTTCATAACATGGCCTCCATCCTCTTCATGAAAGTTTGAGTGTCCTAAGCTAGTAAAAGAGCCACCTTTCTTCATCAAAACAAGGATCTTTCTTCATACAAATCAAAGGAGCTTATTGTTTCTCAAAACAACTTGGAGCTTATATGCGATTGGGGTTTTTTAGAGTTGCTAGTGGCTTCGTCTCAATCTTATTTTATTTCATAGGAATTCATAGCATTGTAAGCCCTATACTACTCTTAGATTCTAACTATGAAGTTAAATATGACATGTTGCAAGTTTGAGTTTGGGCCTAAGTATGATTTGTGCTTTGATTCTATCATGTTATGCACAGGTTTATTCTATGCATGTTTGTAAAGCTATCACCTTGACTTTGTGCATAGAAAGCTATGAGCTTTGATCCTATCATGTTATGCATAGATTTATTCTATGCATGTTTGTAAAGCTATCACCTTGACTTTGTGCATAGAAAGCTATGAACTTTGATTTGAAATGTTGCATAAAGCAACATAGAAACTCTCATAAACCTTATGTTAACTTGCATATGATGTTATATGTGAATCACTTGCTATCATCCCATGTTATTTATGGCCATGTTTCACCTATTTTGCTAAAGTTGATATCATGCATGTTTTGAGGCTTATAATGTAATATGCAAGTTTATGAACACATTTGCCTCATATGCCACCATGTTTAACTTGTGGCAAAACCTTAACCCCTCATGTTCCTTAATATGCTTGTGACCAAATCACCCTTATGCTATTATGCATGCTTGTGGCCACATCACCCTTATGATATTTGATATGTTTGAGGCCAAGTCACCTTTTATGCTATCATACATGTTGAGGCCATATGCTAGTACATTGAACGCCTTTTGGCCTTAAATATCACCATGTTTAATTTGTGGTATATTTTGCCATCTTATACCCACCTTGTCATATAGTTATGTTCCATCTTTGATCTATTTGCGTTGATACGAATTTACGAGCGATGGGAATACGTTATGGGTAGTTGGGCAAACTTAAATAACATGAGAACATGACTTGAAAATATGACATGAAAGTTTGACATGTGTTTATGCTTGAAACATGGACTTGGACATGACTTCTAGAAAACATGAGAATGGCCAACTCGAGGTTGGGTTGAGTTTGTAGCATAAATCTACCCGGAACCGACCGGCTTAACTAATGGCTACAAGCAATAGGACCCAATGTGAGTAGTTGGTCATGTCGCACTTAAAAACCCGAGGTTAGACTAGGTTGTGGTGTAAAGCTACCCGGACCCGCCCGGCTTAACTAGTAACCACAACAAAGTCTAATGTGAGAGGTTGGGGTGCATTAAGTTAATTAATGCCACATGGTAGGGTTAAGTCATGGACTACTTGAATACTTAACCAATTAAACACGATGGATTGGTAGGGTTAAGTCATGGACTACTTGAATATACTTAACCAATTAAACACGATGGATTGGTAGGGTTAATTCATGGACTACTTGAATATACTTAACCAATTAAACCCGACGTATTGATAGGGTCAAGTCATGAACTGCTTGAATACACTTAACCAACTCAATACATGGTTAGGATAGGGTTAACCACACTTAACCCACTTGAAATCCTAGTTACATGGTCCTTTTCAGCAGTAACCAACTTGGAAGTATCATGGGTACCCTGGACTAGGCTGGGGTGGGGCACGATTACTGAACTGATTGTAAGAGACCAAAAGAGACGGCTGAAGGGTGCACCGGTTGTTCAGGCGGACCATGGTCGTGCACATTAAGTCCGGAGTTGAACATGGGCACCAGTAGGTTTAGACTGTGCGTGCTTGAATTATGTCTGTGGTTTACACCTTAGGGCTGGATACACCCTGGGATGGACCTAGCACAGTTAACTACATTCCACGATTAAGCCGTATGACACCGATACACGACGAGTTAGGCTTATAGGGAGCCGATCGACTAGACCGAGTAGTTGGACCTCGATTTAGGTCATCTCATGATGTGGGCCAGCTTTGGGCCAAGGGATCATTTCTTGTTTATACTTGACACGGATTGGAATACTAGTACACACCTGGTGCAACTTAACCTTGTATATGTGATGCCACACTTGATCTATCTTGTTAACTTTTCACCATGCCAGTTATCACCCTACATCTCATCTCTGTTTTACATGTTCAGTTAATTTTATTAGTTTTTATACTAATAGTAGATAGGACTTACCAGTCTTTTTGACTGACCCGTTTTCTTTCGCCTCTTTTCTTCCATTCCCCCCCCCCTCAGATTTACAGGGTGGGAACACTAGTACCTAGCTTGGATCTTTAGCTGCTTTTCTGGATAGCTCATGTACGGTTTGGACTTGAGCACACTATGGCTTTATTCTACCTTGGGGATAGTTACTTTATGATTTTCTTTCCAGTTTTCAGTTGATGTTTCTAGACTATGTTTTGTGGAAAATAATGACCAAGTACTTTGATGTAACTTGACTATGGTTTTGAAATGTTAGTTTTATCCGCTACTTTATTTACTCTGTTTTTACTTATATGTTCTGTCTTGTGATATCTGCATGCATGTTTACCTTGTTTAACGCCCCTCCAAAGCTAGTGTGCTTGCAAGAGTGGCACTGGTGGAGGTGGGGTGTTACATTTGGTATCAGAGCATAAGGTTTACAAGATTTGAGCAAAAGGTTTTTAAAACTTACCTTTTGAAAAACTATTTTCAAAACCAATTAAGTATTTTCCAAGAAAAGTTTAGTTATTTTAAAAAGGCTATTCCCCAAAAGCCATTAGCACTATCCTTTGTTTCCTCGTTCTCAATCTATTTTTTTCTTCGTTTCAGTATGGCCGATAATTTTGCCATTCTGGAGGGCGTACCGGTACCTATTTGGTTTAGAAGGTACATGGAGGCAAGAGCGAATGAAGCCGGCCCCGCAAACATTCCTCCTCCTTCCCCCTTGGCTAACATTTCTCCTCCTCCCATAGCTGAGGTTCTCCTCCTCCTCCTCCTCAGCATCCGCAAGAGGATTTCGCAAAGATTTGTAAGGACTTTAAGGCGATGGGTGGGAAAAATTTTGTAGGGACGAAGACTTTTGTTGAGGCAAGAAACTGGTTGAAGGAAACTGAAGACCTCTTTGCTATCTTTGATATAGAAGACCATAGGAAAGTTCTGTTAGCGGTATGGCTGTTGAAAGGGGAAGCTGCGTATTGGTGGGTAGTCACCACCACTACTAGACCAATTCAGACTTGGGATGACTTTAGGAGAAGGTTAAGATTGAGGTTTCTATCATCGACAGAAGAGAACCTTCGGATGGAGAGGTTCCTATCTCTAAAGCAAGGGGACATGATAGTTAGGGAATACGTGGATACGTTTAATCAACTTGCTCGGTTCGGTCTAGACTTGGTTAACACAGCTCAGAAAAAGGCCCTACGCTTTTCTCTAGGATTGAATGAGCCATTGCGCGGTTTGGCCATGTCTCATATACCCATGGGGGCGACCTTCGAGAGTTTGGTGAAAATGGCCCTGCTTCAAGAAGAAGATAAGAGTGGCAAGAAGGAGGTCAAGGCAAATGAGTCCCAAGACGAGAAGGTTGATTCCAGAAAAGGGGGCAAGAACAACAACAGAAAGGACAACAAGTCAAGAGAAAGGAGGAAGTGCAACTTCTGTGGGATTACTGGGAACATAGCCAAAGACTGTAGGAAGAAGAAAAGGAAGTTGGGAGAATGCTTTCATTGTGGAGAGTCTGGACACTATAGTAAGGATTGCCCGAAAAAGCGAGGACAAGGGCAAAGGCAAGCTCAGCGAGCAGGACCCTGTGGAGGGCAGTTGCAGGCTCTCCTCGCTCTTCCAGCTTTTGATCGAGGTAGTGTTTCTATAGAAGGTCATATTTACATTTCTGATTTCCCTGTTCATACCTTATTTGATTCTGGCGCATTGCATAGTTTTATTTCTACTGATCTTGTTGAAAGTTTGCACCTAAGTACTAGTCTAGTTGAGGATCCCGTTAGTGTTTCAAATCCAATTAGGGGTTCCGCCCATCTACTTGTGATTTGTATGGATTTGAAAATCTCTATCTTGAGCGTAGAATTCATGTGTAATGCTTATGTTCTCGAGTTTATGGGACACGGGTTGATTTTGGGCATGGATTGGTTGTCCAGTTATGGAGCCATTCTTGACTGTGAGTATAGTGTAGTGAGGCTCATGACTCGCCTCGGTAATCCCCTAGAAATTTCTGGTAACCTTATGGATCCCGTCGCGTCATGTTATCTTGAATCTCTTGACTCGTCCATCGATGATCTGCAATCTGTGAGAGTGGTCCGAGAATATCCTGGTGTCTTTGAAGAGGTTAAGGGGTCACCCCATAAATGCGAGATAGACTTCCGTATTCATCTTGTTGATAATGCCAAGCCAGTTTCATTGCCTGTTAGGCACACGGCCCAGCGAGAAAGAAGAAAGCTTAGCAAGTAAATCAAGGAGTAGCCTGAGAAAAATTTCACTAGGCGAAGCATTTTAGAATGGGGTGCTCCGATGGTGATTCGCCACTAAGGCGGATAGTCCCTTTCGCTTAAGCATGGGTTATAGAAATCACCCTAGTAAGTACATTTGGCAACGTGGATTGGCACTTGTTTTCAAGAGATAGTTCGTCTGCGTGGGATACCGTATGGTATGTAAACGAGATCCAGGATTCACTAACGAATTTTGTAAAGCTTGCATGAAACCATGAGCACGCAGTTGTAGCCAAGTATTTTTAGGAAAAGAATAAGTGGAAGTGGAACGAGAGGCAACAGTGAAATGAGTTCTAACTCATATTTTGGAAATAAGAATTAAGAGCTACGAAATTGTGGAGTTAAAAGACGGTCAAGGCACGATGGGATTAAGTACAAGAAAATGCGGCTTAGAAGATTGAAGACTAGATACGCGCATTATATCTCTTTCTAAGAGTATATCCTTGATCCCTATTATTCTATAGAGCTTGCTCGCATGCTATTTTTTTTATATCCTCTCGGTGCTATTCTCAATCTTAGTTCTGTTGCAAACCCCATAAGGAGTATGACTCGCCTATTTGTGATATATAGTTGGGGTAAAGATGTTCGTCACCAAACTATTTGGGCTTTATGGGATATGGGTAATAATTGATAGACTTACAAAGAGAGCCCATTTTATTCCAGTAAAGAACAAGAGAACTGTATCGGGTTTAGCATCTGTTTATCTTCGAGAGATAGTGCGATTGCATGGAGTTCCTTCTAGCATAGTTAGCGATCGTGACCCAATTTTCACTAGCCAGTTCTGGACTAGTTTGCAAGAAGCGATGGGTACGCGATTGAATCTGAGTACAGCCTATCACCCCCAGACGGATGGCCAAACCGAAAGGGTGAATAGAGTGCTAGAAGATCTCTTGAGGCTTTGTGTTCTTGACTTTGGTGGTACTTGGGAAGACCACCTCCCTCTTGTGGAGTTTACTTATAATAATAGCTACCAAGTTAGCATAGGGATGGAACCATTTGAAGCTCTGTATGGGAGGCCGTGTAGGTCACCATCTTGTTGGTGGGAGACAACGGATAGGCTTATACTTGGGCCCGATATGATACGGGACACATCCGAGAAAGTTGAATTGGTGAGAAGACGGATGAAAGCGGCCTAAGACAGACAGAAATCCTATGCTGACAAGCGAAGGACGGATTTGGAATTCGAAGTTGGAGATATGGTTTTCGTGAAGGTTTCTCCTTTGCGTAATGTGGTTCGTTTTGGAGCAGTGGGGAAGCTGGCACCAAGGTTCGTAGGACCCTTCCCTATCATAGAAAGAATTGGGAAGATGGCTTATAAGGTGGAATTGCCCGAGAAGCTGGCCGGAGTACATAATGTCTTTCATGTCTCTCATCTCCGAAAGTGCCTACATGAGTCCGCTGAGGTGGTTGAACCTAGCATTCTTGAAGACATAGAGGTGGAGAAAGAGGCAACCCTAAGACGAGCTCCGATTTGTATCATGGAAACAGAGACAAAGAACCTAAGAAGCAAAGAAGTTAAGCTTGTTAAGGTGCAATGGAGTGAAGCAGAGGAAGAAGCAACTTGGGAAACAGAGGAGAAGATGCGTGGCCTTTATCCATTTCTTTTTTAGGGTACATTTTCAATCTCTTCTCCTAGTTGGCATATCTTTCTTTTGCTATCCATGTTTATCTAGTTTATCTTGTTTCGTAAATCTTGTCATGAGAACCTTAGGTAGAAACCCTTGGTTGAAACATGTATTTGAAACATGTTATGCTTGATGTTTGCCAGTGGTTGCAAGTGTTTGCAAGTGGATACTCGTGGATGCATGATACACGTTAGTCACTAAGATCGGCTCACACACTTTCATACCGCATATGCATGAGTGTTTATGCTTATTCATGGATGAAACTTGTATGCTATCACATGGATGTTGCATATGGACGGATGTTATGTGCACTCATGTAGAGACTATAAGTTATGTTAGGAATTTGCATACATATGGACGCATTGCACAAACATATTTTGCATTAAGGAGGTTAACTGAATCAGTAACCGCCTGATTTTCGCATTAGATAAGTGCATATACACACACTTTTGCATATGTTCATACAACATTAGAAATCTTTTAAGGACAATGATTACTTGTGGATGATGTTTTGAGTAGATGGATGATGGATGGTAGGATACGTTCTTCCTAACTTGAAGATTTCGGGGACGAAATCCTATAAGGTGGGGAGGATGTAACAACCCGTATTTTTGAATAACATGTTATAACTTAAATCAAGGCAGAATTAAATGTTAAAATCGGAATCAAGGGAAACGGGCTGTGCCATTGCGTTCCTCTCGGAAAAATACGCAAAATAGAGTCCGAGTTTTCGAAAATCGGAGTCCGTATGACCAATTTATGGCCCGTCAAAGTTTTCAGAAAATTTCAAGTTCAAAAACAGTTCAAATTTGAATTTAGAATTCAAATTCAGCCAAAACAGACTGGGCGGGAAAATTCCTGCCCAGACAGGTCGACAGGGGGGTCGACACTTGGGTCGACCTCCCCCCAACCAGGTCGACACTAGAGTGGACCTGGGGGTCGACCTCTCTGGTCGGCCAGGTCGGCCTGGTGCACTTAATTGGGCTGTTTGGACCTGTTTTGTTGGCTAGTGACATGATTTGATGGCTCAGATTTGATTTAGGGTTAATCCTATGGCTAAAACTAATCCTAAACTCTATAAAAAGACCCTAATACCTAGCCTAAATCAACATAAATCGATCTAGTAACTAAGTGCTTCCAAAATGTTTCTTGATCATGGCCTCCATCTTCATAACATGGCCTCCATCCTCTTCATGAAAGTTTGAGTGTCCTAAGCTAGTAAAAGAGCCACCTTTGTTCATCAAAACAAGGATCTTTCTTCATACAAATCAAAGGAGCTTATTGTTTCTCAAAACAACTTGGAGCTTATATGCGATTGGGGTTTTTTAGAGTTGCTAGTGGCTTCGTCTCAATCTTATTTTATTTCATAGGAATTCATAGCATTGTAAGCCCTATACTACTCTTAGATTCTAACTATGAAGTTAAATATGACATGTTGCAAGTTTGAGTTTGGGCCTAAGTATGATTTGTGCTTTGATTCTATCATGTTATGCATAGGTTTATTCTATGCATGTTTGTAAAGCTATCACCTTGACTTTGTGCATAGAAAGCTATGAGCTTTGATCCTATCATGTTATGCATAGATTTATTCTATGCATGTTTGTAAAGCTATCACCTTGACTTTGTGCATAGAAAGCTATGAACTTTGATTTGAAATGTTGCATAAAGCAACATAGAAACTCTCATAAACCTTATGTTAACTTGCATATGATGTTATATGTGAATCACTTGCTATCATCCCATGTTATTTATGGCCATGTTTCACCTATTTTGCTAAAGTTGATATCATGCATGTTTTGAGGCTTATAATGTAATATGCAAGTTTATGAACACATTTGCCTCATATGCCACCATGTTTAACTTGTGGAAAAACCTTAACCCCTCATGTTCCTTAATATGCTTGTGGCCAAATCACCCTTATGCTATTATGCATGCTTGTGGCCACATCACCCTTATGATATTTGATATGTTTGAGGCCAAGTCACCTTTTATGCTATCATACATGTTGAGGCCATATGCTAGTATATTGAACCCCTTTTGGCCTCAAATATCACCATGTTTAATTTGTGGTACATTTTGCCATCTTATACCCACCTTGTCATATAGTTATGTTCCCTCTTTGATCTATTTGCGTTGATACGAATTTACGAGCGATGGGAATACGTTATGGGTAGTTGGGCAAACTTAAATAACATGAGAACATGACTTGAAAATATGACATGAAAGTTTGACATGTGTTTATGCTTGAAACATGGACTTGGACATGACTTCTAGAAAACATGAGAATGGCCAACTCGAGGTTGGGTTGAGTTTGTAGCATAAATCTACCCGGAACCGACCGGCTTAACTAGTGGCTACAAGCAATAGGACCCAATGTGAGTAGTTGGTCATGTCGCACTTAAAAACCCGAGGTTAGACTAGGTTGTGGTGTAAAGCTACCCGGACCCGCCCGGCTTAACTAGTAACCACAACAAAGTCTAATGTGAGAGGTTGGGGTGCATTAAGTTAATTAATGCCACATGGTAGGGTTAAGTCATGGACTACTTGAATACTTAACCAATTAAACACGATGGATTGGTAGGGTTAAGTCATGGACTACTTGTATATACTTAACCAATTAAACATGATGGATTGGTAGGGTTAAGTCATGGACTACTTGAATATAGTTAACCAATTAAACCCGACGTATTGATAGGGTCAAGTCATGAACTGCTTGAATACACTTAACCAACTCAATACATGGTTAGGATAGGGTTAACCTACTTAACCCACCTGAAATCCTAGTTACGTGGTCCTTTTCAGCAGTAACCAACTTGGAAGTATCATGGGTACCCTGGACTAGGCTGGGGTGGGGCACGATTACTGAACTGATTGTAAGAGACCAAAAGAGACGGCTGAAGGGTGCACCGGTTGTTCAGGCGGACCATGGTCGTGCACATTAAGTCCGGAGTTGAACTTGGGCACCAGTAGGTTTAGACTGTGCGTGCTTGAATAGTGTCTGTGGTTTACACCTTAGGGTTGGATACACCCTGGGGTGGACTTAGCACAGTTAACTACATTCCACGATTAAGCCGTATGACACCGATACACGACGAGTTAGGCTTATAGGGAGCCGATCGACTAGACCGAGTAGTTGGACCTCGATTTAGGTCATCTCATGATATGGGCCAGCTTTGGGCCAAGGGATCATTTCTTGTTTATACTTGACACGGATTGGAATACTAGTACACACCTAGTGCAATTTAACCTTGTATATGCGATGCCACACTTGATCTATCTTGTTAACTTTTCGCCATGCCAGTTATCACCCTACATCTCATCTCTGTTTTACATGTTCAGTTAACTTTATTAGTTTTTATACTAATAGTAGATAGGACTTACCAGTCTTTTTGACTGACCCGCTTTCTTTTGCCTCTTTTCTTCCGTTACCCCCCCTCAGGTTTACAGGGTGGGAACACTAGTACCTAGCTTGGATCTTTAGCTGCTTTTCTGGATAGCTCATGTACGGTTTGGACTTGAGCACGTTATGGGTTTATTCTACCTTGGGGATAGTTACTTTATGATTTTCTTTCCAGTTTTCAGTTGATGTTTCTAGACTATGTTTTGTGGAAAATAATGACCAAGTACTTTGATGTAACTTGACTATGGTTTTGAAATGTTAGTTTTATCCGCTGCTTTATTTACTCTGTTTTTACTTATATGTTATGTCTTGTGATATCAGCATGCATGTTTACCTTGTTTAACGCCCCTCCAAAGCTAGTGTGCTTGCAAGAGTGGCACTGGTGGAGGTAGGGTGTTACATTATATGTGACCTTACATGTCTATGGCACCTAGTTTATGTGAGAATTTAATGGAAAGTTAGGCTATGACATATGCTACTTTACATGTCTATACCATTGTTGCGATGTATGAATCACATATGTAAGTTTACGAGTTGGATATGAATCTTGTTATGCAAGTTTAGGATTGTTACCTATGCAAATATAGAACTATGACATATGTTATTTATGCAAGTTTGTGGCCATTATTTCATCAAGTTCACACCTTTAGATTTGGATCCATGACATATGATGTTTATGCAAGTTTGTGGCCATTATCTCATCAAGTTCACACCTTTAGATTTGGTTCTATGACATATGTTGTTTATGCAAGTTGTAACTTTGTCCTATGCAAGTTTTAGATGTAGAACATCATTCACATATGCAAGTTCACCCCTATGTTAGATTTGTGATGTTTTCTTTTGTTTTATGAGTTAGACTATTCGAGTCTAATGTATATTTTTACGTTAAACGAAAAAACGTACTACGTGGGGAAAAAGGGGGATAATATTAAAAATATTTAATTAGCATAAATGCCTTAAAAAGGCATAAAATATAATTATGGTGAAAATTGGTATGATTTTACATACCATAAATGGATGGACATAATTGAGTCAATTATGGACATCGTTAATTGATTGATAATTTGAATAGGGAAAGTAATTCAAATTTGGGGAATGATTAATTAGGAGTAATTAATCGTCTAAGACACGAGGTTAGGCTCTTTTGTGGTGTAAGACTGCCCGGACCCGCCCGGCAAATCCAGCTGCCAAAAATGCCAGTCTAATGTGAGAGGTCTTAGGCACAAACTAAATACGTAACAATTGTAAAGACACGAGGTTAGGCTCTTTTGTGGTGTAAGACTGCCCGGACCCGCCTGGCAAATCCAGCTGCCACAAATGCCAGTCTAATGTGAGAGGTCATTATGAGGTTACGGCCTTAATGAATTAAGAAACACTTAACCAGGTAAACATGTAGTGGGACATGAGGGGGTTAAGTGGGTGCCTTGGGTGGCATGTGGAATCTAGTGGGTGCCTTGGGTGGCATTTGGAAATACGATTAGAAACACTTAACCAAATCGAAACATGAATAAGAAGTGCGTTAAGTGGGATGTACTAGAGGGGACCAAGCTTAGGTGGATAGCTTGTGTCAAGTAATGGGGGCCCGTTTCAACCAGTAACCCATACGTATCTTTGTGGGCTCGACCCAAGTCGAGGACGGGACACGCATACTGGGCTTGTCTGTAAGAGGCCAAACCGGGTTAGCGGTGGCAATGCAAGTCCAACGGGTTCATGTGCGTGTGTGGACCCAGGCTGGTAGGTAAGACGCTGTTGCATCGTGTAGGTATAAGCCGTGCATTCTTGGTGGTATCGAGTTGCAACTTTAGGGAGTGATACACCCCACTGTGGGGCCAGCACGGGTATCTACGAGTTAGGGAGCCGATCGCTTGGGGGTATTGGGTACACCTAGTGGAGATAGGGGCAGACGGCACCTATGAAGGTAGCTAGGGGTGCGCGAAACTACCAATATCGTTATTAAGTTTGTAGGCGGGATCAACCTTAGGTTGACTAGTGGTGGTGCAGTATACTAGTGGCGGTGCAGTATAGCAATTATCTTATAGTGTTGGTATAGATTAGTGATTTTCTTATAGTGGGTTAGGTGTGCTTTAACGATATCGTTGTTCATCTTGTTTCCTTGTTTACTCTGTCATACTCAATGGTTCATGATCATTTCCTTATTTTCCAACTTATGCCTTAGCCTAGTTACTTTGTTAATTATATTGTTAGAATTATCGCACTCGCCAGACTTTATGTCTGATCCCCCTTTTTCCATCCCTTTCCTTCCCCCCCCCCCCAGGTGCTCAGGTTGGAACAAGCACCAGTGGAGCTTGATTTTGGACTGCTTTTAGAAGATTTCTTGGATCGCTGAAGTAAAGTTCAGCTTCTCTTTATTTATGGCTATTTTAATGTTGGGGATTATGTCTTTCAGTTTATGTACTTTGTTTTATCAAGATGGATATGATGTACTTGACTTTGGTTTATGGATTTGATGATGTAATCAAACATATGGGTTTATCCGCTGCAATGAAATAAAGTTTTAAATTTTCAAGTACTGTTTATATCTGTCTTGTTGTGAATTTCTATTCTATACTTACTTAAAACGCTCCATAGAAGTTAATGCATTCCCTTTGTGAGTGACATTAATGGACGTGGGGTGTTACAGCCGAGGTGTCACCCTATCATGACTGAATGGTTTTGATTAACCCTAGGATCATCCGACGGCTTAAATTAGTTCAAAACTCTATAAAAAGACCCATAGACTCAAACCCTAAATCTGAACTAAAACTGAAACTATGGCAGTCATGCTGTCGTCTTGAACCCTAGAGTAGCCGACACAAATTAAAGAGGAAGAACAACAAATCAAATCAGTTCTATTCAACCCTAACAACCAATCTTCTTCAAAGGAGAGCTAATACAACTCCAGAAATCAGAATTCAGAACTCAAGACCGCTTTTGAGTAGTTAGTTCGATAGTTTTAACAAAATAATTAGTAAATTAATTGGATTGAGTTATGATGCGGATAATTTGGATATGATATGAATTATTGACTGCATGTTGTAATTATGTTTTATAATTATGTCGTAATTTCTATGATATTATGTTATGATGCTATGATGCTATCACCCATGTTGTAATTCTATGATTGGCTTATGTCTAGTTGAATCATCATGTTTCATATGCTAGTTTGGTTATGTTGATTCATATGATAAATCATATGTATGCAAGTTTAAATTTTGATTTAAACATGAATCATATACAAGTTGGGTAAAATTGTATGTGACCTTACATGGTTATGACATCTAGTTCATGTGAAAATTTGATTAAAAGTTAGGCTATGACATGTGTGAGTTATATGCTAAATTCTACATGATACTTTACATGTTAGATGTAAGTTTACACCATTGTTATGATGCATAAATCACATATGCAAGTTTGTATAAATATATGAGTTTAGGAAATGAATCATGTTGTGCAAGTTTAGGTTTATTGCCTATGGAAGTTTACACCTTTAGATGTAGATCTATGACATACATGATTTATGCAAGTTTGTGACCATTATCTGAACAAGTTCACACCTTTAGATTTGGATTTATGACATATGTTGTTTTATGCAAAATTGTAACTTTGGCCTATGCATGTTTTAGATGTAGAACATCATTCACACATGCAAGTTCACCCCTATGTTTAGATCGATGTTTTAATTATGTGCATATTGTGATGTTTTCTCTTTATTCCATGAGTTAAACTATTCGAGTCTAACGTATATTTTACGTTAAACGAACAAACGTACAACGTGGGGGTAAAGGGGATAATATTAAAAAGATTTAATTTGCATAAATGCCTCAAAAGGCATAAAATAAATTTGTGATGAAAACTGGTATGATTTTACATTACATAAATAGATGGACATAATTGAGTCAATTATGGACATCGTTAATTGATTGATAATTTGAATAGGGAAAGTAATTCAAATTGGGGAATGATTAATTAGGAGTAATTAATCGTCTAAGACATGAGGTTAGGCTCTTTTGTGGTGTAAGACTGCCCGGACCCGCCCGACAAATCCAGTTGCCACAAATGCCGGTCTAATGTGAGAGGTCTTAGGCATAAACTAAACACGTAACAATTGTAAAGACACGAGGTTAGACTCTTTTGTGGTGTAAGACTGCCCGGACCCACCCGACAAATCCAGCTACCACAAATGCCAGTCTAATGTGAGAAGTCTTTATGAGGTTACGATCTTCATGAATTAAGAAACACTTAACCAGATAAACATGTAGTGGGACATGACGGGGTTAAGTGGGTGCCTTGGGTGGCACGTGGAATCTAGTGGGTGCCTTGGGTGGCATTGGAAATACGATTAGAAACACTTAACCAAAATGTGAAACATGTAATTGAAACATGAATAAGAATTGGGTTAAGTGGGATGTACTAGACGGGACCAAGCTAAGGTGGACAGCTTGTGTCAAGTAATGGGAGGCCATTTCAACCAGTAACCCATACGTATCTTTGTGGGCTCGACCCAAGTCGAGGTGGGAACACGCATACTGGGCGTGACTGTAAGAGGCCAACCGGGTCAGCGGTGGCAACGCAAGTCCAACGGGTTCATATGCATGTGTGGACCCGGGCTGGTAGGTAAGACGTTGTTGCATCGTGTAGGTATAAGCCGTGCATCATTGGTGGTATCGAGTTGCAACTTTAGGGAGTGATACACCCCACTGTGGCGCCAGCGCGGGTATCTACGAGTAAGGGAGCCGATCGCTTGGGGGTAGTGGGTACACCTAGTGGAGATAGGGGCAGGCGGTACCTATGAAGGCAGTTAGGGGTGCACGAAACTACCAATATCATTATTAAGTCCATAGGCGGGATCAACCTCTGGGTGACTAGTGGTGGTGCAGTATACTAGTGGTGGTGCAGTATAGCAATTATCTCATAGTGTTGGTGTAGTTTAGTAATTATTTTACAATGGGTTAGGTGCGCTTTAACGATACGTTGTTCATCTTGTTTCCTTATTTACTCTGCCATACTCAATGGTTCATGGTCATTTCCTTATTTTCCAACTTATGCCTTAGCCTAGTTACTTTGTTAATTATTTTTTTAAAGTTATCGCACTCCCCAGACTTTATGTCTGACCCCGTTTGTTTCCTCCTCTTTTCTTCCTCCCCCCCCCCCCCCAAGTGCTCAGGTTGGAAGTAGCACCAGTGGAGCTTGATTTTGGACTGCTTTTAGAAGATTGCTTGGATCG
This sequence comes from Allium sativum, assembly GCA_030737875.1. Lineage (NCBI taxonomy): Eukaryota > Viridiplantae > Streptophyta > Magnoliopsida > Asparagales > Amaryllidaceae > Allium > Allium sativum. The sequence continues at coordinate 1,023,938,536 of CM060920.1, forward strand.
CTGAAGTAAAGTTCAGCTTCTCTTTTATTTATGGCTATTTTGTATTGGGAATTATGTCTTTCAATTTATGTACTTTTGGTAGTCAAGATGGATATTATGTACTTTGACTCCGGTTTTTGATGATGTAATCAAACATATGTGTTTATCCGCTGCAATGAAATAATGTTTTAATTTTAAAGTACTGTTTATATCTGTCTTGTTGTTAAGTTTCTGTTCTATACTAACTTAAAACGCTCCATAGAAGTTAATGCATTCCCTTTGTGAGTGACATTAATGGACGTGGGGTGTTACACGTGGTATCAGAGCTGAAGGTTACCAGAACAGATATGAATTTTTGAAAAACTATTTTTCAAAACAATTTTTATAAAGAAGTACCTTCAAAAGTACGTTTTAAGGAAAGTATTTTCAAGAGAAAAGTATATTTTAGAAAGCATAACGCCAAGAGCCATATATCTTTCCTTCGGTTCTTTCGTATTGAATCTTTCCTTTTTCGTTTCAGCATGTCTGAAGCATCTGAGATACCGGAGGGTGTTCATGTACCTGGTTGGTTTCATCAATATCTTGAGGCTAGGGCCACCACCGCAGGTCCAGCAAATGCTCCTCCTCCTCCTCTGTCGATACTTTTGCTAGGATATGTAAGGACTTTAGAGCAATGGGTGGAAAACCTTTTCACGGGACAGAGGCATTTGTTGAAGCTCGTAATTGGCTAAAGTAGGTGGAAGAATTGTTTGGAATCTTTGAAGTGGATGATGGAAGAAAAGTCCAACTAGCTGCCTGGCCAATGAAGGATGAGGCCTCGTTTTGGTGGGAGGTCACTAATGGGGGACGTCCAGTCGATCCATGGCCAGATTTTAGACAGAGGTTTGAGGCGAAGTTTCTCTCGCGGGCTGAAGAGAATCTATACATGGAAAGGTTTTTGGCGCTAAAGAAAGGGAATCAATCGGTGAAAGAGTACGTCAACAAATTCAACCAATTGGCAAGGTTTGGCTTGGACTTGGTGAATACTCCAGAAAAGAAGGCCCTAAGATTTGTTGAGGGTTCGCTTCATGGGTTAGCTATGACCCACATCCCTATGGGGGCTACCTTTGAGAGATTAGTTGACATGGCGCTTATGCATGAAGAGGAGAAGGGCGCCAATGCTAATAAGGCACCCGAGAAGAAAGGGGATTAAAAGAAGCCGCAATAGCAACAACAGAACAAGAAAGGTGGTAAAGGCAACAATGCTAAGGGGAAGAAGAGATGCTTTAACTGTGGGACACCCGGCCATCTAAGCAAAGATTGTAGGAAGAAAAAAAAGACTAGTTGTTTCCACTGTGGCGAAGCGGGGCATCTTATTAAGGACTGCCCAAAGAAAGGGCAGATGGCAGGGTCTACCTCGGGAGGACAGGTGCAGGCTCTTATGGCACCAGGGTAGGCGAGGGGACAAGTTCAGGCTCTCGTGGTCCCACCATTGCAAGAACGAGGTAGAGAAATTTCCGTTGAAAGTTTAGTTTTCCTGTTTGATCATCCTGTCCGTACTTTATTTGATTATGGCACATCACATTCGTTTATTTCTACATCATTAGTTGAAACACTGCACCTTGATACTAGTCTAGTTACTGATACCTTAGTAGTCTCAAATCCTATCGGTGGTTCGGCTCATCTTTCTATGATTTTTCGGGATTTGAGGCTGTTTATCTTGGGCGTTGAGTTTGAGTGCAACGCTTTTGTTCTTGGCTTCATAGGCTACGGTTTAGTTCTAGGTATGGATTGGCTAACTAGATATGGGGCCATCCTAGATTGTGAAAGAAGGGTAGTTAGATTGTTGACTCGTTTTGGATAGACCCTTGATATTTCTTGTGACCCTAGAGGTCCAGTAATGCTTAGCTACCTAGAATCCCTTGACGCATCCGATGATGATTTACATTCTGTTCCCATAGTCCGTGAATATGCTGATGTCTTCGATGAGGTGAGGGGTTTACCCCCAAAACGTGAAATAGACTTTCGAATATATTTAGTAGATAATGCAAAGCCAGTTGCTTTACCAGTGTGCCACATGGCTCCAAGAGAGAGAAGAGAACTCAGTAAGCAAGTGAAAGAATTGCTTGCGAAGGGGTTCATCAGACGTAGTATATCGGAGTGGGGTGCCCCAGTAGTATTGGCCACGAAGGCAGATGGGTCCCTTAGACTTTGTGTGGACTATAGAGAACTTAATAAGCTTACTAAGAAGAATAGACACCCACTACCGAGGATTGACGATCTCTTCGATCAGTTAGTTGGCGCCTCCGTGTTTTCGCAGTTGGACTTATCCATGGGTTTCCATCAGTTGAGAGTGGCTGAGGATAGCATAGACAAGACTGCCTTTAGGACTCCAGACGGTTTCTTTGAGTGGCTTGTATTGCCCTTTGGTTTGACAAACGCCCCCGCATACTTTGTTGATTTGATGAGTAGGGTGTTTAGGGAGTACCTTAATAAATTCGTGGTAGTCTTTGTGGTCGACATCTTGATCTTTTCTAAAAGCGAGGAAGAGCATGCCCTACATCTTAGGGAAGTGTTGGAGACTCTTCCAGCGCATAGCCTTAAAGCTAAATTTTCTAAATGTCACTTTTGGAGGAAGGAAGGGTGATTCTTTGGGCATGTGGTTTCCAAAGAAGGGGTAGCTGTGAATCCCGCGAAGGTAGTGGCAATCCAAGATTGGAAGGTTCCTAAAAATGCTACCGAGGTGAGAAGTTTCTTAGGGTTGGCTGGCTACTATAGGAAGTTTATTAAGGACTTCGCAAAAATATCAGCTCCATTAACACGCTTGATGAAGAAGAACCTAGTTTTCACATGGAACGTAGATTGTGATGATGCGTTCCAACGTTTAAAGAGAGCTTTGACCACAACCCCAGTCTTAGTGTTGCAAGATGGGAGTAAGCCATTTATCGTTTATACCGATGCTTGTGGGACAACACTAGGTGCAGTCTTAATGCAAGAGGGAAGGATAATAGCCTTTGGTGGAAGGCAGTTGAGAGTGCATGAGAGAAATTACCCTACACATGACCTAGAGTTGGCCGCTATTGTTTTCGTGCTTAAGTCTTGGCGTCATTATCTTCTTGGCGAGAAATTCGAATTGTTCACTGACCACAAATCGCTAAAATACTTGTTCTCTCAGAAGGACTTGAACTTAAGGCAGCAAATGTGGATGGAATTCTTAGCGTCCTACAATTTCGAGATAACATATACCCCTGGCAAGGGTAACGTGTTGGCAGATGCCTTAAATAGAAAAAGGTTATCCTTGAGTCCGTTGTTTGTCGAGCGGTGAAGTTTAGAGTTCATCTCTACGTTTGACTTTACACCTTCCATTGACTTCGTACCTGGTTTGTTGGCATCCTTAGAGGTCAGACCTACGCTTTTGGGACAGATTGGTGAGGAACAGCAAGATGACCCACAGTTGGTTAAGTTAGTAGAGAAGCTCAAAAGAGGGGAGTCATCGAGCCATCTCCGTAGGTATACCCTAGATGATAAGGGTTGGTTGCGTAGGGACGGTAGACTTTGTGTATCATGAGATGAGTATCTGAGGAAGACCATTCTTGATGATGCCCATCGTTCAAAGATGACCATCCATCCCGGCGGGGACAAGATGTACATGGACATGAGACGAGTTTACTTTTTGGCCGGCATGAAGAAAGATGTGGCTGAGTATGTCGCTAGATGCTTGGTGTTCCAACAAGTAAAAGCGGAGCAAAAGAAGCCCGGTGGATTGCTTCACCCATTGGAGGTCCCACAATAGAAGTGGGAAAGTGTTTTGATGGACTTTGTTGACGGATTACCAAGATCGAGGAAGGGTAATACGGGGATTTGGGTCGTGGTAGACAGACTTACTAAGAGCGCCCATTTCATTCCAGTGAAGAGTAAGAGGACTGCTCCATGGTTAGCCTCCGTATACATTCGAGATATAGTTTGATTGCACGGTGTTCCTTCTAGCATAGTGAGCGACCGCGATCCTATCTTCACTAGCGAGTTTTGGAAGAGCTTGGAAGAGGCAGTAGGGACTCAGTTATGTTTGAGCACCGCATATCATCCTCAGACGGACGTCCAGACCGAGAGGGTGAATCATATTCTGGAGGACTTATTGAGGTTGTGTGTCTTAGATTTCGGAGGTACATGGGAGGAACATCTTCCGTTGGTGGAGTTCGCATATAATAATAGCTTTCAGTCTAGCATTGGCATGGCACCGTTCGAGGCTCTTTATGGACAGCCGTGTCGTTCGCCTACATGTTGGTGGGAGTCTACAAATAAGATCTTACTTGGGCCGGAAATGATTAGAGAGACTTCGGAAAAGATCGATTTGATTCGAAGGAGGATGAAGACGGCGCAAGATAGACAGAAATCTTATGCGGACAAGAGGTGGTCAGATCTTGAGTTTGATGTTGGGGACATGGTCTTTGTCAAGGTGTCTCCATTACGGAACGTCATTCGCTTTGGGTCCGTTGGGAAGTTAGCACCAAGGTTCGTAGGGCCGTTTCCTATTAAGGAGAGGATTAGACAGATGGCGTATAGAGTGGAGTTGCCCGAGAGACTTAGTGGTGTACACAACGTATTCCATGTATCACATTTGAGGAAGTGCTTGCACGAGACCGCGGAAGTGGTAGAGCCGAGCTTGCTTAGAGAGGTAGAGATCGAGCGTGATGCGATGATTCGACGAGCGCCTACGTGCATTCTTGGGTCGGAGATTAAGAAGTTGAGGAATCGAGAGGTCAAACTAGTCAAAGTGCAATGGGGAGATGATGAGAGCAACGCTACTTGGGAGACGGAAGCGAAGATGCGTTCATTATACCCTTTCCTTTTCGAGGGTATGTCTTTTTCTCCTTTATCGCTTACCTTGTACTTATCTTATCTTTAGTATGTCCTCTCGCTAGTACCTTTGACCTTTAGATAGGGAAGTCCTATGGTTGAAACATGTGTTTGAGACATGTTATGTATGATGGATGCATGTAGATGCAAGTGGTTGCTAGTGGTTGCTCGTGGATGCATATACACACACTTTAGGCACTAGATCGGCTTAGTCATATCATATTGCATATTGCATATAAATGTGTGTGCATATTTAAGTAACGGATGTATAATGGTTATACCACCATATGGATGTTGCATTTTGGTGAATGGTTGTGCACACATGTAGAAATAATATGTATCAATAGGGTTCTTTCGCATACATAATGGACGCATGGCACTATCATGGTTTGCATTAAGGAGGTCAACTGAATCAGTACACCGCCTGATTTTGCATTAGATAAGGAACATATACACACACTTCTTGCATATGTTCATACAGAATTAGAAATTTTATAAGGACAATGGATGCCTGTGTTTGATGGATGAGTAGATGGTTGTTTGGATGGTAGGATATGCATTCTCCTTAACTTGGAGATTTCGGGGGCGAAATCCTTTAAGGAGGGGGGAATGTAACACCCCACATTTTTGAAAAATCAAATTAACTAAAATAAAGAATAATTAATCTTAGACGTGAGAATTAAGGGAATGGGGTTGCGCTATTGTGTTCATCTCAGAATTCTGGTGGAGATAGAGTCCGAGTTTGCGGGAAACGGGTACCGGATGAAGGAGTTATAGACGAACGAAGTTTGGTGGCAAAACAAGAGAAAAAAAATTGCACTGGCGCACTTGGGAAGTGCACCAGTACAAATTTGCACTGGTGCACCTGCCAAGTGCGCCCAAGCCGAGGCAGCAGGCCTGCACAACTTCTGGTTCAGACTGACCAATGTTGCTGAGTCATTTCTGTCTCCTTGATGAGTCATTAGGGCTGAGGTGTCTCCCTATCATGACTGAATGGTTTTGATTAACCCTAGGATCATCTGACGGCTTAAATTAATTCAAAACTCTATAAAAAGACCCATAGATTCAAACCCTAAATCAGAATTAAAACTGAAACTATGGCCGTCATGCTGTCGTCTTGAACCCTAGAGTAGCCACCACAAATTAAAGAGGAAGAACAGTAAATCAAATAAGTTCTATTCAACCCTAACAACGATCTTCTTCAAAGGAGAGCTAATACAACTCCAGAAATCAAAATTCAGAACACGAGACCGCTTTCGAGTAGTGAGTTCGATAGTTTTAACAAAATAATTAGTAAATTAATTGGATTGAGTTATGATGCGGATAATTTGGATATGATATGAATTATTGACTTCATGTTGTAATTATGTTTTAGAATTGTGTTGTAATTTCTATGATATTATGTTATGATGCTATGATGCTATCACCCATGTTGTAATTTTATGATTGGCTTATGTCTAGTTGAATCATCATGTTTCATATGCTAGTTTGGTTATGTTGATTCATATGATAAATCATATGTATGCTGGTTTAGATTTTGATTTAAACATGAATCATATACAAGTTGGGTAAAATTATATGTGACCTTACATGGTTATGACATCTAGTTCATATGAAAATTTGATTAAAAGTTAGGCTATGACATGTGTGAGTTATATGCTAAATTCTACATGATACTTTACATGTTAGGTGTAAGTTTACACCATTGTTATGATGCATAAATCACATATGCAAGTTTGTATAAATATATGAGTTTAGGTTATGAATCATGTTGTGCAAGTTTAGGTTTATTGCCTATGCAAGTTTACACCTTTAGATGTAGATCTATGACATACATGATTTATGAAAGTTTGTGACCATTATCTCAACAAGTTCACACCTTTAGATTTGGATTTATGACATATGTTGTTTTATGCAAAGTTGTAACTTTGGCCTATGCAATTTTTAGATGTAGAACATCATTCACACATGCAAGTTCACCCCTATGTTTAGATCGATGTTTTAATTATGTGTATATTGTGATGTTTTCTCTTTATTCCATGAGTTAGACTATTCGAGTCTAACGTATATTTTACGTTAAACGAACAAACATACAACGTGGGGTAAAGGGGATAATATTAAAAAGATTTAATTGGCATAAATGCCTTAAAAGGCATAAAATTAATTTGTGATGAAAATTGGTATGATTTTACATACCATAAATAGATGGACATAATTGAGTCAATTATGGACATCGTTAATTGATTGATAATCTGAATAGGGAAAGTAATTCAAATTGGGGAATGATTAATTAGGAGTAATTAATCGTCTAAGACACGAGGTTAGGCTCTTTTGTGGTGTAAGACTGCCCGGACCCGCCCGGCAAATCCAGTTGCCACAAATGCCAGTCTAATGTGAGAGGTCTTAGGCATAAACTAAATATGCAACAATTGTAAAGACACGAGGTTAGGCTCTTTTGTGGTGTAAGACTGCCCGGACCCGCCCGGCAAATCCAACTTCCACAAATGCCAGTCTAGTGTGAGAAGTCATTATGAGGTTACGGTCTTAATGAATTATGAAACACTTAACCGGATAAACATGTAATGGGACATGAGGGGGTTATGTGGGTTCCTTGGGTGGCATGTGGAATCTAGTGGGTGCCTTGGGTCGCATTAGAAATACGATTAGAAACACTTAACCAAAATGTGAAACATGTAATTGAAACATGAATAAGAAGTGGGTTAAGTGAGATGTACTAGAGGGGACCAAGCTTAGGTGGACAGCTTGTGTCAAGTAATGGGGGCCCATTTCAACCAGTAACACGTACGTATCTTTGTGGGCTCGACCCAAGTCGAGGACGGGACACGCATACTGGGCTTGACTGTAAGAGGCCAAACCGGGTTAGTGGTGGAAACGCAAGTCCAACGGGTTCATATGCGTGTTGGACCCGGGCTGGTAGGTAAGACGTTGTTGCATCGTGTAGGTATAAGCCGTGCATCATTGGTGGTATCGGGTTGCCACTTTGGGGAGTGATACACCCAACTGTGGGGCCAGCACAGGTATCTACGAGTAAGGGAGCCGATCGCTTGGGGGTAGTGGGTACACCTTGTGGAGATAGGGGAAGGCGACACCTATGAAGGCAGCTAGGGGTGCAAGAAACTACCAATATCATTATTAAGTCCATAGGCGGGATCAACCTTAGGGTGACTAGTGGTGGTGCAGTATACTAGTGGTGGTGCAGTATACCAATTATCTCATAGTGTTGGTGTAGTTTAGTAATTATCTTATAGTGGGTTAGGTGCGCTTTAACGACATCGTTGTTCATCTTGTTTCCTTATTTACTCTGCCATGCTTAATGGTTCATGGTCATTTCCTTATTTTCCAACTTATGCCTTAGCCTAGTTACTTTGTTAATTATTTTGTTAAAGTTATCGCACTCGCCAGACTTTATGTCTGACCCCCTTTGTTTCCTCCTCTTTTCTTCCTCCCCCCCCCCTCCATGTGCTCAGGTTGGAACTAGCACCAGTGGAGCTTGATTTTGGACTGCTTTTAAAAGATTGCTTGGATCGCTGAAGTAAAGTTCAGCTTCTCTTTTATTTATGGCTATTTTGTATTGGGGATTATGTCTTTCAATTTATGTACTTTTGGTAGTCAAGATGGATATTATGTACTTTGACTCTGGTTTTTTATGATGTAATCAAACATATGTGTTTATCCGCTGCAGTAAAATAAAGTTTTAATTTTCAAGTACTGTTTATATCTGTCTTGTTGTTAAGTTTCTGTTCTATACTAACTTAAAATGCTCCATAGAAGTTAATGCATTCCCTTTGTGAGTGACATTAATGGACGTGAGGTGTTACAAAATCTTTGGGTTAAAAATGTTAAATTTTGAATTTTTATGATTTTTGCAAGCTGGGTATATGAAAATTTAGATTTTTAGAACATAGCAGAAAAAGGAATGTGAAGAACATGAAATCTGTACTAATTGGTAATTAATTTAGCTTTGAAATTACGGACACGTAAACTGCATACATATTCAAAGCTACTGTAAAAAATTTTGAGTTAAAACTATTAAATTTTGTATTTCTATGATTTTTCCAATATGAAAATTGAGATTTTTAGAGCACTGCTGAAAATGGGTTGTGAAGAATATGAAATCTATGCCAAATGGTTTTGAGTTTAGTTCTCAAATTTGGTACATGCAAACTAGAATGATATTCAAAGGTACCATAATAATTTTAGCTTTAAAAGATTAAATGTTGATTTAATATGATTTTTACAAAATCAGTATATGTAAATTGATATTTTAAGGACTAAAGACAAATATTTTTGGGTATAACACTTTGGTTTCTTATCGGATTTTGATAAGTCTTGATGTTTTGGAAAGCTTAGAAAATGTGTTACGACTTTTATGTTTTAAGATTTGTATAAATTTAATGTCTAGATTGTAAAAAACTTAATTCTTTGCAGGTGGTCTGTCAATAAAGATAGAATGAATTTAAAGACTTGACTTACGAACCAAATTTCATATTTAGGTTTTTGAGACAATTGTTGATTGACATAAGTAGCTTTCAAATATGATTTATAAGATTATAACTTTGTGGAATAGTTATTTGTGTGTATTTTCAATAAATGGAATTTACTCCCATTTAGTAAATATTAACGTAATGCAATGTGGTATGGGACGCAAGTGCATTACTTAAGTAGTTACTATTTGAAAGTATATGACACTTTTTGAATTGATGTGGTTTTAGTTCTTCATTGAGTTGGCATACTTATATGCCATTCTTATGATGATATCTTTTTCTCTATCACAACTATTGTGATTTGATTTATTTTGTCATATTGTTTTATATATGATATTTATTATGCGTATCGTATTGAATTATATATGATACTCTGACTTGATTTATTTTATCATATTGTTTTTATATATGATAAAGTTGAATATCAGCTTTTCTTTGTTTAATTTGGGTTGTGAGTATTATTTCGTTTTGCATGTGGGTGTATATTTTAAAAATATGATTAAGTTTACAAAGTGTTTTGGCATTATAAACACTTTGAACTTCACGGCGTATTTATTATAAAATAGCATTTCAAGAATGTTTTTGATTTTTGGATTAGGATAGATTGGAATTTGTTGTACCAATAGACCAAAACTTCATCTTGGCCGACCTGATTCAGGATCGCTACCTAAATCGGCGGTTTTAAATTTCGCCCACATACCATCAAAGGTCAACGGTCTTCTACATCGGGCAATTTTGTTGTTTCGGTCGGGATTCTCGATCGGCACGTCATAGACTACAATAGATGGAGGCGCGGGGGTCCCACGTGTAGTACCGTGAACAGGTAGCATATGGTCTTCAACTTAGGCCGCCTTGGTTATCCCGGTTTGATCGCCAGGTGTGTTATGGCACTATGAATAGATGACGGTGCTGATGTCTCGATGCGCGCTCGAGGTCTACCACTGTGATTTTACAATACTAGCATCTGTTTATTTGGTATGTTATGAGTCGGGTTATATTTATCCCATAATCCGTAATATTTTATTACGTTACTATAATTGATCAATTTTATTATCATATTGATTTATATATGATAATTGTTATGGGTATCATATTGATTTTATATATGATACTCTGATTTGATTTATTTTATCATATTGTTATTATATTTGATAAATGCTATAAAGATTTTATTGACTTGATTGATTTTTATCATATTGATTTACATATGATAACTATTAAGAGCAACACATTGATTTATATGTGATGCTCTGACTTGATTTATAAACATCATATTATATATGCTATTTTGTTATGAGTATCGTATTGATTTACATATGATACTCTGGTTTGATCATATTGCTTTTACATATGAAAATGCCATGAAGATATTATTATTTATCACAAGATATTTATTATAAATATCATATTGTTTTGTTTGTGCTATTTGGTTATGAGTATGGTATAGATTTATATATGATACTCGGTTTTGGGTTATTTTATTTTATTGTTTTATATATGATAAATGTCATGAGGATTTTATTGGGTTTTGATACTCTAACTTAATTATTATGAGTATCCTATTAATTTAAAAATAAGATTTGTTATGAGAAGCACGCTGGGTTATACATGATACTTTTTATTGATTTATTTTATCATATTGATTTATATATGATATTTGTTAAGAGCATCACATTGATTTATATGTGATACTCTGTCTTGTTGATTTATATAATATTTGTTAAAGAGCATCACATTGATTTATATATGATACTCTAACTTGATTGGTTATCATATTTTAGTATGTACGATATTTATCATGAGCATCATAGTGTTTACATATATTATGAGTATCATATTGATTTAGATATGATACTCTGATTTGATTCATTTTATCAAATTGTTTTATATATGATAAAAGTTATACATATTTTATTAGTTTATATGTGATACTCTAACTTGATTTATTTCATCATTTTATTTTACATATGATAATTGATGTTGGTATTGTATTGAGTTACATATTTACGTATGTTTGGAATTATGGCTTATTTGAATGAGATGATTATGCTAAATTTTTCATACATAGTAACATTCATATGCCTCTCACTGACTTGTACATGTAGTATAATTTATCTTTTGTTGTCAAATTTTAATCTCTATAAATTCTTCATTCACACTAGAAATAGTCTAACCCATGTGATGTATTTTAAAATCCTTGGGTCAGGTTGAGGATTGTTCGCAGGTTAGGTTGCGTGGAGTGTTACCACATTCTTATCTTTTTCCACATTTTGGGGTTTTGAACTATGCAGCTTTGGTCTATCAATAGCTAGTAGTATTATGGTATGTATGCTATTATGTGTTTTGGGAGTATATCATGTATTATGGACTATGTTTTCCGGAATCTCTATTATGATATGTATTATGTATTCTGCTGTTGTCATTGTGCTGCACTTGATTTTATTTTATATTGTACTATGTAACTTGGGAAATTTTCTTGTACCATTGCTTTAAACTTATACTAAGCACAAATGGTAAGTTGAAAAGTTTCAAATTTTCATGCCAGTGTTTGTTCAATGGAATGAGTACAACATTTAGCCCTACCGAGTCCCATTCTCTGTTCTTTCCAACAGTAATACTTAGTGTTGCTTTTGGTTAGCATAGGCATGGGGGCCAGGTGTTACATTTTTGATATCAGAGTGAGGTTGACATAGTACAAAATATATTTAGAAAATGAATTAGCACAAGATAGTAGAAACATCATACATATCTGTATATTCTAAGGTATCACTCCCATAATATAATAATAGTTGTACATACTTAGACCGAAACCCCAATCTTTTATTATGTTACAGATACATCCCTTATGTAGAAATTGCGAGTACGCAATTTTTGTAGGCGGGGAAATCTGTAACAACCCCTTTTTTTTAGGAGTACAGAATTGAGAATCCAATAATAAATTGGTAATAATAATATTGAATATTTCTCAAAAATTAAATAAGCAATAATAAAATATTAAAAATGGATGAGAAGAAAAAATGATGACCAATAAAGCATTTGTGCATAGTTAATGTAAAGAATTGCATCTTTTAGATTGCATAATGGAATTTGTTTAGTGAATGCACTTTTGGAAAAATGAACTTATGTGTTCATGGAAAAAAAGAGAGTAAGGAAGACAAATTGGGATGTAATTGGAAAAGTGCCACATTAATGGAAAAAATAATTGTTTGATTTCATAAAGTGTGTTCATTATTATATGTGTTATTTAAATAATATAAAATAATGTTTTCATGTTATGTTTCAAGTTATGAAAAAAAAAGATTCACTAAATGTTGAAATGTGTATAAAGTAAGGTAAAAAGAAGATTTTATGTTCATTTTTCATAAGAAGAAAAGAAAGGAAAAAGATTATAAAAGGAAAATAATAATAATAATAACAAATTTTATTTTTACAATATGTTGGAATAGTCTAGAAACAAATTTTATAATTATTAAAGTTCTTTAATAAAAGAAGGGAGCTGCTATTCACACCCCAGTTTACTCTCCTGGCCACCTTAAAAAAATTAATAGACATGATTATTTTTTACACCCTTCTGGCCACCACAATCTATTTATTCACTCAGCCGCCAATCACCGAGAGTAATTCAAAATTTCGGATGCACACAGCTGAACAGAAGTACACAAATTTCTCAACCTATTTCATCAACATTTGGTGGTAAGGAACCGAAAAACAATCACATTCACGGTGGTACACAACCGACCAAATCACCTAGAAGTGCAAACCCACTATTCGATTACCAACTACCGAATATAAATTGAAATAACGGCTGTAAACAGTCGAAATGAACTATTAACGTTTATATTTGAATGTTTCACCAATTCGTTTGTAAGAGACCAAAAAAAAAGGCTTCAGTGGTTATTCACCGAAAATGGATTTAGTAAGCGGTGGTTATGCACTACGGAAAAAACAATTCATAATATATGCAAGATGTTTTATCAGTGGTCAACAACCGTATACGTAGGTGATTTTGACTATTGCAACTGAACATGGGATTTCCATTTTAATGTCGTTTTACATTGGTCTTCACAGTTGAAAACAACCGAAATTTTGTGTCAAACCACGTACTGTAGGCCAACGATCAACAAACAAAATCAGCTTTAACGATTAAGAAAATGTTGTACATATATTGCATTCAAATTAGTATCAACAATGTGACAAGGGAGAAGGGGAAGTTTTTTTTTTTTTTTTTTGAAAACTGCGGTGGCTTCTCCATTTTAAGTTTTTTAATATTGCGGTGGCCAGAAGGGTAGAATGTTATTAAATGGGGTGCTTTTAGTTTTGGTGGCTAGGAGAGTAAACTGGGCTATCAATAGCAGCACACTAAAAGAATAGAGAATAAATAAAGGGGAAAAGTGAAGATTTTTATTAAGAAACTTCTAGAAAGGGGGCTAAGCATAAAAATCGTTCTCACTATTATCTACCGGGGGAGTATACATGTATTTCATTTTTCTCTCAGAAACTAGAGAACGAAACCCTCTAGAGCAAACACAGTAAAATCAAATTCTCTCATCCCAATCAAAAATAAAGATTAAAAATTTGCAATCAAGAATCGAAGACAGATCCCAATTCTCTAAAATTGGAAAGGAGAACGGATAGCAATCAAAAGCAAGTTACTGTAGAGCTTTAGGATTGCAATTTGGATTTTGAGGTGAGTGAAGTTTTAACTTTTCTACTCTTTTTGGTTTGATTTATGTATGCATGTTGGAATAAAGGTTAAATCTTTACGTAATTATATGTTGGCTTCTCGTCCCCCCCTAAGTATGATTTATTTCTGAATTCTTGGTCTTTGAAAATGCATTTGAATGAGGTTTGTTCTAGTATTGGAAATTTGTGGGTATTGTACATTGAAATTTGTTACATGCATACAATTTTACTGCATGTACGATGTATGTTTAATTGCCTCATAATTGTTGAATGCATGCAATTTTAATGTATGCAAGGTGTATGTATGATTGCCTCATTTATAAACAATTTGATGGTTATTGAAAATAAATTTGATATTATTTTATATGCAATTGAGGTTTATAAATCTAAGCTGAAAATATCAGCTAAAGAATATGAAATTTGTAATAAATGGTAAGGAATTTGACTTTGAAATTTTAAACATCGAAAATAGACTAGTAGGTGGAGCCACTTTAATTGAATGTAAATGATTAATTTTCGAATTTTTATGAATTTTACAAACTTGGTATATGCAAATGAGATTTATAAATTTGAGCTGAAAGTTATTGATGAAGAACTACAAATTTGTACCCTTTGTTATATTTTCTGGCTTTGAAATTTTGTAAAAATAAACTACATTCATATTCAAAGCTAGTGTAAAAATTTTGAATTAAAAATGTTAAATTTTAAATTTTTATGATTTTTGCAAGTTAGATATATGAAAACTGAGATTTTCAAAGCACAACAGAAAATGGAATGTGAAGGACATGAGATCTATACCAATTGTTAAGGAATTTAGCTTTGAAACTTTGTACAATAAACTAAATTCATATTAAAAGCTACTATAAAAATTTTGAGTTAAAAATATTAAATTTCGAATTTCTATGATTTTTGCATGTTTGGTAAATGAAAATTGAGACTTTAGAACACAACAGAAAATGGAATGTGAAGAACATGAAATATGTACCAATTTCTCAGGAATTTTTCTTTGAAATTTTGTACACATAAACGACATTCATATTCAAAGCTATTGTAAAAATTTTAAGTTAAAAATATTAAATTTCGAATTTCTATGACTTTTACAATTTGGATATATGAAAATTGATATTTTAGAACACAACAGAAAATGGATTGTGAAGAAAATGAAATCTGTACCTAATGGTTTTGAGTTTAATTCTCAAATTTGGTACATATAAACTAGACTGATATTCAAAGGTACTGCAAAAAATTTATCTTTAAAAGATTAAATGTTGATTTTATATGATTTTTACTAAATCAGTATATGTAAATTGATATTTTCAGGCCTAAACACAAATTATTTTGGGTATAACATTTTGGTTTCTTTTTATCTATCGCAACTATTGTGACTTAATTTATTTTTTCATATTGTTTTATATATGATATTTATTATGAGTTTCATATTTGCTTAAATATGATACTCTGACTTGATTTATTTTATCATATTGTTTTTATATATGACAAAGTTGTATATTATCTTTGTTTTGTTTAATTCGGGTTGTGATTATTATTTTGTTTTGCATGTGATGGTATATTTTCAAAATATGATTAATTTTACAAAGTGTTTTGACGTTATAAACACTTTGAACTTCATGGCATACATATTATAAAATATCATTTCAAGAATGTTTTTGATTTTGGGATTGGGATAGATTGGACTTTGTTGTACCAATGGACCAAAACTCCATCTTGGTGGACCTGATTCAGGATCGCTACCTGAATCGGTGGTTTTAAATTTCGTCCAACCACCACCAAAGATCAACGGTCTATTACATCGGGAAATTTTGTTGTTTCAATCGTGATTCCCGATCGAAAGGGTCATAGACTACAATAGATGGAGGCGTGGGGGTCCCACATGTAGTACCGTGAATGGGTAGCATATGGCCTTCGCCTTAGACTATCTTGGTTATCTTGGGTTGATCGTCAGGTGTGTTATGGTATTATGAGTAGATGACGGTGCTGACGTCTCGATGTGCGCTCGAGCTCTACCACTGTGATTTTACAATACCAGTGTCTGTTTATTTGGTATGTTATGAGTCAGGTTATATTTATCCCATAATCCCCTAATATTTTATTATGTTACTATAATTGATGAATTTTATTAAAATATTAATTATTATATGATAATTATTATGGTTATCGTATTGATTTTATATATGATACTCTGATTTGATTTATTTTATCATATTGCTGTTATATATGATAAATGCTATAAAGATTTTATTGACTTGATTCATTTTTATCATATTGATTTACATATGATAACTATTAAGAGCAACACATTGATTTATATGTGATGCTCTGACTTGGTTTATAAACATCATATTGTATATGCTATTTTGTTATAAGTATCATATTGATTTACATATGATAGTTCTGTTTGATCATATTGCTTTTACATATGATAAATGCCATGAAGATATTATTATTTATCATAAGATATTTATTATAAATATCATATTGTTTTGTATGTGCTATTTGGTTATGAGTATCGTATTGATTTATATATGATACTCGGTTTTGGGTTATTTTATCATATTGTTTTATGTATGATAAATGTCATGAGGATTTTATTGGGTTTTGATACTCTGACTTAATTATTATGAGTGTCCTACTAATTTAAAAATGGGATTTGTTATGAGAAGCATGTTTGGTAGTACATGATACTCTTTATTGATTTATTTTATCATATTGATTTATATATGATATTTGTTGAGAGCATCGCATGGATTTATATGTGATACTCTGTCATGTTGATTTATATAATGTTTGTTAAAGAGCATCACATTGATTTATATATGATACTCTAAATTGATTGGTTATCATATTGTAGTATGTGCAATATTTATTATGAGCATCATATTGTTTTATATATATTATGAGTATCATATTGATTTAGATATGATACTCTGATTTGATTCATTTTATCATATTGTTTCATATATGATAAAAGTTATAAGTATTTTATTGGTTTATTTGTGATACTTTAACTTGATTTATTTCATCATGTTATTTTACATATGATAATTGATGTTGGTACTGTATTGAGTTACGTACTTACATATGTTTGGAATTATCGCTTATTTAAATGAGACGATTATGCTAAATTTTTCATATATAGTAACATTCATATGCCTCTCATTGACTTATACATGTAGTATCATTTATCTTTTGTTGTCAAATTTAGTCTCCATAGATTCTTACTTCACTCACAATAGCAATTTTCTGACCCATGTGATTTGTTTTAAAATCCTCGGGTCAGGTTGATGATTGTTCGCAGGTTAGGTTGCGTGGACTGTTGCAGCACTCCACGTTTTGGGGTTTTGGACTATGCAGTTCGGAATATCAATAGCTAGTAGTATTATGGTATGTATGCTATTATGTGTTTTGGGAGTATATCATGTACTATGGACTATGTATTCCGGACATCTCTATTATGATATGTATTATGTATTCTGTTGTTGTCATTGTGATGCACTTGATTTTATTATATCTTGTACTATGTAACTTGGGAAATTTTCTAGTACCATTGCATTGAACTTATATTGAGCATGAATGGTAAGTTGAAAAGTTTCAAATTTTCGTGCCAATGTTTGTTCAAAGGAATGAGTACAGCATTTTGCCCTATCGAGTCACATTCTCTGTGCTTTCCGATAGTAATACTTAGTGTTGCTCTTGGTTAGCATGGGTATAGGGGACGGGTGTTACAATTAACATTGCAGTTTATTTTATATGTGGACTAATCATTTCATCTTAGATTTAGAATGAGACGTCAAACCTCGAGGGGTGAGTCTGAGACTGGAAGAGTAGGAGATGGAAGCCAACTTGGAGCTTTAGTTATTGCACCGGAATACTTGATTATGTTCAGGGCAGCTAGCAGCCATGTTAGGGATACCCATTCCAGAAGAGGTAGTAGAGCGTGGTGTTCCTGTGCAAGTGCCCAAAAGGGATTCTGCTAAGAGATAAAGGTATTATTCTCCTACGAATGAAAAGGATGAGTTATGGAAAGTTGAGAAGTGAGAAGAAAGGATCAATGCTGCTTTGGACGAGGCTCATAGGAGCAGGAAGGAATCCCGTAGGGAAACTTTTGTTAGTCCCAGTATAAAAAGAAGCTGAATAAGAAAAAGAAGAAATCGAAGAAGAGTGACCTCTTCTTCAACTGTTTGTTAGAGGGCCGTTGTGCCAAGGATTGTATGAAAGCAAGAGCTGAAAGGAAGTGCTTTAAATGCAGCAAGTCCAGACATAAGAAGAGAGACTGCCCAAATTTCCTGAAGAATAAACCGAAGGAAGCATGTGTTGTGGAAGCTATTCCGATTTCTTATTGCATTCCTATGAGTATTAGAAGAAGTTGTTGTTAGTTTAGTTGTGCTGTCTGACAGTGGAGTTTGTTGAATTCTACTTAGTTCTAGAGCATTGCTTTCTTTTACCTGTAATAATATTTTACACCGAATGGATTTGGAACTTGAAGTTGCAATAGACCTTTGGTTGTAACTAATCTAGTATGGGTTCATCTTCTCTTGGTATACCTTGTTGTGATCCAGTGTTGTTTGGTCATGGTTGCTCTTTTACGAATGGTTGCTTAATTGTGACTTTCGTTGGGTTTGGGATCGTCTTTAGCATGAATAGGCTCAAGAGATATGCAGCAAGAGTGTTTTGCGAGAGGCTAGAGGTGATATTCAGGGATGTGGAAGGGCGAATGGTGTTGATTTGGTGTAAACTCGAAGATGGTGTCTTCGTAAGCTTTTTATATTCGCTTGGGATTTATAACACCCCAAAATTTTAAATATTAAAATTAACAAATTTAAGAATACTTAATTGTTAAAGTGAGGATTAAGGGAAATGGGTTACGCCATTGGGTTCATCTCGAAATTCTTCTTGGAATAAAGTCCAAGTTTTCGAAAATCGGACTTCGTATGAAGAATTATGGCCCTCAGAAGTTTCAGAAATTTATATAAAACAATTCAGAAAATTAAATACCAAGGCAGGTCGACCTGGGGGTCGACCTACCCCAGGCCAGGTCGACCAGGGGATCGACCTCCCTATACAGGTCGACCTGGGGGTCGACCTCCTTGGGCTAGATCTCAAACCTGACGTGTTTCTTTGTGTGACGATTTTCTGACTCGTTAGGGCTTGTGTGGCAAGTTCTGGTTGATTCTCTTAGGTTTGAATGGCTTTGATTGGTCCTAGGATAATCTAACGGCTTAGGTTGATTTAAACTTCTATAAAACAGTGCATGGAATCAAACCCTAAACCTAAACAAAAATTTGTCTCTTGGCCACCATGCTGCTGCTAGGATAGTTCTCCTTCCTAAAGCTTAGGGATTAGCAAGTCAGAATTCTAATTCAAAAGACGAACAAATCATTCTCTTCTCTAACCTATCTTTGTGAGTAGTATTTCTTTCACAATATAATTAATAAATTAATTATGATGGATTGTAATTGGATTATGAGAACATGTCTGTTGAATCACATAATGTTGTTTTAACTTTGTTATCTTATGTGGGTATATCTATTTCATATGTCCAATTATACATGTTTAACTTGATTCATTTTGTGCTAGTTCGTATGTGAAACCTTATGCAAGTTTGGGATGTTAAATCATATGTTAATTCGTATGTGAATTTTATGCAAGTTTGGGATGTTAAATCATATGTTAATTCGTATGTGAATTTTTATGCAAGTTTGGGATGTTCAATCATATGCTAGTTTGAATATGAATCTTATGCAAGTCGGTTTTTACATATGTTAGTTCGTATGTGAATCTTAAGCAAATTTCGGATCTTAAATCATATGCTAATTCATATGTGAATGTTATGCAAGTTTGGGATGTTAAAACATATGCTAATTCGTATGTGAATTTTATGCAAGTTTGGGATGTTAAATCGTATGCTAGTTTGAATATGAATCTTATGCAAGTCTATATATGAATTGTACGCAAGTTTATATGAGAATCAAGTATATACATATGCTAGTTTATATGCAAAAACATGTGATAAATTCATATGCAAGTTGTAGAAACCCATATGCAAGTTTAGGTGAAAAACTATATTCACATTTTTGGGTGAAAATTATATTCACATATGCAAGTTAGGTGAGACCCATAATCCATATATGCAAGTTCACAATTTCATGTTTAGATCTATATTTAGATCCATGGTAGTTTATGCAAATATATGATTCTATATGCCTATGCTAGTTATTGGCTATGCAAATTTATGTTGTAATTCCTATTTGTAAGTTTAATCTATTTTGTGTGTTATGCAAGTTGTGTGTTTCTTTTCTTTTATAAGTTAGACTATTTGCAAGTCTAACATATGTCATATTAGAACGTACGAATAGCACGGGGACAAAAGGGAAAATATTAATTATGCAAATTATGAATTGACATAAAAATAACTTTAAAGGCATATAATTAAATTGAGAAATTAATTGGTATAATTCATATATCTAAAAAGTATGGACATAATTTAGGCGACAATTATGGACATAGATTAATTTGGAAGTTATAGACAATTTGAAATAGGGATATTAATTCAAATTGGGGTTGAATAAATTAAGTGCATAATAAATGCCTAAGACACGAGGTTAGACTCGTTTGTGGTATAAGACGGCCCGAAACCGCCTGGCATATCCCGCAACCACAAATGGTAGTCTAATGTGAGAGGTCAAAGGCATAAATTAAATGAGTAATAAATGCCTAATACACGAGGTTAGACTCGTTTGTGGTATAAGACTGCCCGGACCCGCCCGACACATCCAGCAACCACAAACGTCAGTCTAATGTGAGAGGTCATAGGCATAATTAAAAGATGCTTAGACACGAGGTTAAGTCTGGCTTGTGGTGGAAGTCTGCTCGTAACTGCCCGGCATATTCAGCAGCCACAAGTAATCGACTTAATGTAAGGGGTCTGTGCATTAATAATTAATGAATGCTAATCAAAGACGATTATGAATGACAAACAGAAGTTTGGTTGAGTTGAGTAATTCTCTGAGTACCAATCTGATGTTGATTTCGGTCTTCGGGGTTGATACTTAGGGAGTTATTCTCTTAACCAATGTATATGTGAACTAAGATGTACTTAATCATAAATTAAGTAAAGTTCAGTGGATAGGTGTAACAACCCGTATTTTCAATAACCTGTTATAACATAAATCGAGGCAGAACTTAATTCTAAAATCTGAATCAAGGGAAACGGGCTATGCCATTGCGTTCGTCTCGGAAAAATACTCGAAATAGAGTCCGAGTTTTCGAAAATCGGAGTCCGTATGACCCAGTTAAGGACCATTGAAGTTTTCAGAAATTTCCATGTTAAAAACAGATTTAAATTTTAAATTAAAAACAGGGATTAGGGCTAACTGGCGTCAGGCGGGAAAACTCCCGCCAAGACCCCCATGTCGACAGGCATGTCGACAGGGGTCTTAGGGTGTCGACTGCCCTGTCGACAGCCCTGTCGACACGGGGTGGCCGGGCAGTTTTGCCTGGCGCACCATTTTGATTTGGGCTTGGTTGTGTGGCTTGGTTCTGGAGAATTCCGAAATCTGATGGACCTAATTCAACCTAGGGTTAATCCTATGGTCTAAATCACTAGCCTAATCTATAAATAAGACCCTAACCTACCCTAAATCACTCATTATTCATTCTAGCAACCAAACTATGTCAAATTGAATTCTCAAATGGCCTCCACCTAAAAACCCTAGCCTCCACTCTCTTCAAAAATCAATTCTATGAAGGTTTTGATGTTCATACAAGCATTTCTAAGTTGTATGAATGATCATTAGCTTGCATACATCATCAAGTTGCAAGCTTTATTGGCTAAGCTAGAGTTTTCGGGATTTTTGTTAATTGGAGCTTTGTTTTGGGTTTTTATATGCTTGCATAAAAGGGCTTCTCAATCTTTATTAGTAGATTTGTGTCTTCCTAATATTTGTAAGCCCTCTGACCTTCATTTTAGAAACTCTAAAGTTAATATGTGATGAAAGTTGGGATTTATGCATGTTTAATAAGTTATGCATGCTTATGCGAGTTCACTATGCTATGTTATGCATGTTTAATAAGTTATGCATGCTTATGCGAGTTCACTATGCTATGATATGCATGATTAATAAGTTATGCATGCTTATGCGAGTTCACTATGCCATGTTACACATGTTTGATAAGTTATGCATGTTTATGCAAGTTCACTATGCCATGATTTGCAAGTTTAACAAGTTATGCATGTTTATGCAAGTTCACTATGCCATGATTTGCAAGTTTAACAAGTTATGCATGTTTATGCAAGTTCACTATGCCATGATTTGCAAGTTTAACAAGTTATGCATGTTTATGCAAGTTCACTATGCTAAGTTATGCAAGTCCAACATGTTATGCATGTTTATTATGATATGTAAGATTTATCATGTATGTTGTGCCAAGTTCCCTCTTTCTATCCTTTATGCGTTATGACGAATATGTAAGCGATAGAATGACGTTGGGGGGCTTTTGGGTAAAACTTAAAATACATGAAAAGATAAGATTGGGAATTTACCTATTAAGTTAGGTCTACCCCTTGGGAATTTACCTATTAAGTTAGGTCTACCCAAGTATTTGTTAAACTTGTGATTATGTTTTGAAAATAAAGTGGACATGACACTTAGAAAACATAAGTGTGGCCAACTCGAGGTTGGGTTGAGTTTGTAGCGTAAACCTACCCGGAACCGACCGGCTTAACTAGTTGCTACAAACAATAGGACCCAATGTGAGAAGTTGGTCATGTGTACCTGGGACCCGAGGTTAGACCAAGTTGTGGTGTAAAGCTACCCGGACCCGCCCGGCTTAACTAGTAACCGCAACAAAGTCTAATGTGAGAGGTTAAGGCACAATTAAAGTAATTAATGCCTCATGATTAGGGTTAAGTCATGGCCCACTAATACTTAACCAATTTTGGGGATACGAGGGATTAAATGGGGTTAAGTGGTGAACTGTTGGTTACACTTAACTAATTTAATCCATGATTAGTGAGGGGTTAAACCACACTTAACCCTCTTAGAAAACCCTAGCAACGTGGTCTGTTCCAGCAGTAATCCCAGTTTGGTATCATTCACAACCCTAGAGGCTAGGCTAGGGCGGGGCACGATTACTGGACTGATGTAAGCGACCAAAGCGACGGCTGAGTGGTACAGCGGTGCGGGTCCAGGCGGGCTACGGACGTGCACGTAGTCCGGTGTTGGACAAACTCGAGGCACGGGTACCAGTAGGTTCAGACTGTGCATTATTGCTTAGGTGTCTGGGGTTGACACCCAAGGGCTTGATACACCCGAAGGTGGACCCAGCACAGTCTGACTACAACCATATGTGGGCCGTATGGACACCAACACTTGACGTGTTAGGTTTATAGGGAGCCGATCGACTAGACCGTTGGGCTGGACCTTGCATTAAGGTCACCTCATGCTATTGGGCCAAAGTTTGGGCTGAGGGATCAATACCTGTTATGTTAGTTTGCTAGTACACTGTGGTGCAAAGCTTAATCTTCTCTATGTGATGACACCTTTATCTATTGCCAGTATGTTCATCTCAGTTTTCATCATGATGTTAACTTTATTAGTTTATAGACTGATCGTAGTAGGGCTTACCAGTCTTTTTGACTGACCTGTTTTCTTTTGCTTCTTTTCTTCCGTTCCCCCCCCCCCCCCCCCAGGTTCTCAGGGAGGGAACAATGGTGCTTAGCTTGGATCGCTTGCTTGTTTGCTGGATAGCTCATGTATGTCTGGACATTGAGCTCGCTATGGTTTATCATCTTTATTTTGGGGATAGCACTATGTATTTCAGTATTTCTGTTTATGATGTACTAGACATGTTTATTTTGGCAGTTGACTTTATGATGTACTAGACTTGTTTTGAGATGGTTTGGGATATTCCGCTGTTTTATTCTCACTTACTCTGTTTTACATATATATACCTTTATGTTCTTGTTCTGCCTTGATATATCATTATGCATGCTTACCCAGTTCTAACGCCCCCCAGAAGCTAGTGCCCCCGAAAGAGTGACCCTAGCGGAGGTGGGGTGTTACAAATTTGGTATCAGAGCATATGGTTTACAAGAAAGAACAAAAAGTTTTTAAAAGACTTTTGAAAAACTATTTTCAAAACATGTATAAAGTATTTCCCAAAGAAAAGTCTAGTATTTTAAAAGGCTATTCCCCAAAAAGCCATTAGCGTTATCCTTCGTTCCCTTGACCTAATCTTATCTTATCTTTCGTTTCAGTATGGCTGAGAATCTTGCCATCCCTGATGGAGTAAATGTACCACTCTGGTATAGGAGACTTCTAGAAGCTAGGGCGGCAGCCGGCCCCGCAAACCCTACTCCCACTCCTCCTCCTGTAGTTGAGAATCCTACCCCTAATGTCCCTCCTCCCGTGGTTCCTGTTCCTCCTCCTCCAGTAGTTAATATTCCTCCTCCCGTGGCTAATGTTCCTCCCCCTCCTGTTGCTGAGGCTCCTCTTCCTCCTCCTCCCCCTCAGCATCCTCAGGTTGAGTTCACGAAGGTTTGTAAAGACTTCAAGGCGATGGGAGGCAAGAATTTCCTAGGCACGGAATCTTTTGTTGAAGCTAGGAATTGGCTGAAAGACACTGAGGACTTGTTTGCTATCTTTGGGATTGATGACGAGAGAAAGATCTTATTGACAGTGTGGCTTTTGAAGGATGAAGCGGCCTATTGGTGGGAGGTCACCAATGGGACGAGGCCCGTTGAGACTTGGGCCGATTTGAGGGCTAGATTTGTGGCCAAGTTTCTATCTTCTGCTGAGGCGAATTTACAGATGGAGAAGTTCATTGCATTAAAGCAAGGTGATATGTCTGTCAAGGAGTATGTGAACAAGTTTAATCAGCTGGCCCGTTTTGGTTTGGATATGGTAAACACTCCTGAGAAGAAGGCTCTTCAATTTGCTAGAGGGTTGGATGAGCCGCTGCAGGGTTTGGCGATGTCACATATTCCGCATAGGGCTACTTTTGAGAGTTTGGTCAATATGGCCCTACTTCAGGGAGATGGAAAGAAAGAGGTCATGTCGAGTGATACTCAAGCAAAGAAGACTGATTCTCAAGGCAAAGGCAATCAAGGTGGTCAAAGCAGTCAGGGAAATCAGAGCAAGAACAAGAAGGGGAACAACAACAAAGGCAAGGGAAAGTGTAATTACTGTGGTGCGCCTGGACACTTTGCTAAGGATTGTAGGAAGAAGAAAAGGAAGCTTAGTGGTGGATGTTTTTCCTGTGGTGAGACTGGACACTTCAGCAAGGAATGCCCAAAGAAGAAAGGACAGGCTGGACCTTCAGGAGGGCAAGTTCATGCTCTCAATACCGCTCCAGTTCCCGATCGAGGTAGTGTTTCTGTTGAGAACCTTGTTTATGTTTCCGATCTTCCAGTTCATACCTTGTTTGATTCTGGTGCATCACATAGCTTTATTTCATCTGATCTTGTTGATAGCTTGCACCTTAGTACTAGCTTAGTGGATGATCCCGTTTGTGTTTCGAATCCCATTGGGGGTTCTGCTCATCTATCTATGATATGTGAGGATCTGAGGATCTCTATACTCAGTGTAGAGTTCTTGTGTAGTACGTATGTTCTTGGTTTCAGGGGATACGGATTGATATTGGGCATGGATTGGCTGTCCAGATATGGAGCCATTCTTGATTGTGAGCATAGGGTTCTGAGGCTTGTGACTCGCCTTGGAAACACCATAGAGATTTCATGCAATCCGAAGGATCCCGTCATGTTGTGCTATCTTGAATCTCTCGACTCGTCAGAGGAAGCCCTTCAGTCTGTAAGGGTGGTCCGAGATTATCAAGATGTTTTTGAAGAAGTTAAGGGGTTGCCCCCTAAACGAGAGATTGATTTTCGCATTTATCTGGTGGATAATGCTAAGCCTGTTTCTCTGCCCGTTCGGCACATGGCTCCACGTGAGAGACGGGAGCTCAGCAAGCAAGTAAAGGAGTTACTTGAGAAGAACTTCATCAGACGAAGTATATCCGAATGGGGAGCGCCTGTGGTATTTGCTACTAAGGCAGATGGTTCTCTTCGACTCTGTGTGGACTATAGAGAATTGAATAAGCTGACTAAGAAGAACAGACACCCGTTACCGAGGATCGATGATCTCTTTTGACCAGCTTGTTGGTGCTTCTGTTTTCTCTCAGCTTGATCTTGCTACTGGATTTCATCAGCTCAGAGTGGCTGAAGATAGTATAGACAAGACTGCATTCAGAACTCCAGATGGATTCTTTGAATGGCTTGTTATGCCGTTCGGTTTGACGAATGCACCCGCGTATTTCGTGGACTTGATGAGTAGGGTGTTTCGAGAGTTCTTGAACAAGTTTGTCATGGTCTTTGTGGATGATATTTTGATCTTCTCCAAGGATGAAGAAGAGCACGCGAGGCATCTTGTAGAGGTGATGGATACGCTTAGAGCGCATCAGTTAAAGGCCAAGTTCTCCAAGTGTCACTTTTGGAGAAGGGAAGTTAGATTCCTTGGGCATATCGTATCCAAGCAAGGCTTAGCGGTGGATCCCACTAAGGTGGTTGCAGTTCAGGATTGGAAGACTCCAAGGAATGCAACCGAGGTGAGAAGTTTTCTAGGTCTTGCGGGTTTTTACCGGAAGTTCATCAAGGACTTCGCGAAGATATCCGCTCCTCTTACTAAGTTGACGAAAAAGAACTTAGTTTTTGCTTGGGATATGGACTGTGAGCTTGCTTTTCAAAGACTCAAGAGAGCCCTTACCTCAACACCAGTTCTAGCTCTACCCGATGGTGGTAAGATGTTTACCGTGTACACTGATGCTTGTGGCATGGGATTGGGCGCCGTTCTGATGCAAGAAGGCAGAGTTATATGTTTTGGTGGTAAGCAACTTAAGGTGCATGAGAAGAATTATCCCACTCATGATCTAGAGCTGGAAGCGATAGTATATGCACTCAAGGCTTGGCGTCATTATCTTCTAGGATAGAGATTTGAGCTGTATACTGATCATAAGTCTTTGAAGTATCTCTTTTCGCAGAAGGATCTGAACTTGAGGCAGCAAAGATGGATGGAATTCTTGGCGTCCTATGATTTTGATATAGCCTATACCCCTGGCAAGGGGAATGTTGTAGCGGATGCGTTGAGTAGAAGAAGGTTGACTCTAAGTCCTCTATTTGTTGAGATGAAGAATTTAGAGTTCTTGGCAACCTTTGATTTTTCTTTGACAGTTGAGTCGATGACCGGTTCTTTAGCATCTCTAGAGCTCAGGCCTACCCTTCTGGATCAAGTTGGGGCTTCGCAGAAGGAAGACCCTCAGATAATTGAGATAATGGATAAGCTGATTCGAGGGGAGACATCTAGTCTCCTTGCTCGATATTCTATAGATGATAAGGGTTGGCTGAGGAGAGACGGAAGGCTTTGTGTTCCGATGGTAGAAGACTTGGTGAGGAAAGTTCTTGAGGAAGCACATCATTCCAAGTTGACTATACATCCAGGCGGTAATAAGATGTATAAAGATATGAAGCGTATTTTCTTTTGGCCTGGGATGAAGAAGGATGTGGCAGAGTTTGTCTCTAGATGTATCATTTGCCAGCAAGTTAAGGCCGAGTCAAAGAAGCCCGGTGGGCTATTACATCCTCTAGAAGTCCCGCTATGGAAGTGGGAGAGTATTTCTATGGACTTTATTGATGGGCTTCCAAGGTCAAGGAAAGGGAATACGAGCATTTGGGTCATTGTAGATAGGCTTATGAAGAGTGCTCATTTCATTCCGGTGAAGAGCAAAAGGACCGCATCTGGACTAGCATCAGTATATCTTCGTGAGATAGTACGACTACATGGAGTCCCTTCTAGCATAGTCAGTGACCGAGACCCCATCTTTACTAGTCAGTTCTGGAACAGTTTGCAGGAAGCTATGGGCATGAGGTTGAACCTGAGTACGGCCTATCACCCACAAACAGACGGTCAGACAGAAAGGGTGAATAGGGTACTTGAGGACTTGTTGAGGCTTTGCATTCTGGATTTTGGTGGTACTTGGGAAGACCATCTTCCCCTTGTGGAATTTGCATATAATAACAGTTATCAGGCAAGCATAGGGATGGCACCATTTGAAGCTTTATATGGGAGGCCGTGCAAGTCGCCTACATGTTGGTGGGAGACTACAGAGAAGCTCATACTTGGGCCTGACATGATCAGAGATACGTCCGAGAAGATCGAGTTGATTCGGAGACGAATGAAAGCGGCCCAAGACCGACAGAAATCCTATGCTGATAAGCGAAGATCCGATTTGGAGTTTGGTGTTGGGGACATGGTTTTCGTAAAGGTTTCTCCTTTGCGGAATGTGGTCCGATTTGGAGCTGTTGGGAAGTTAGCACCGAGATTTGTTGGACCCTTCCCTATCATAGAGAGAATTGGGAAGATGGCTTATAAAGTGCAATTGCTCGAGAAGCTGTCCGGAGTGCATAATGTCTTTCATGTCTCGCATCTCCGAAAGTGCCTACATGAGTCCGCTGAGGTGGTTGAACCTAGCATTCTTGAAGACGTGGAAGTAGAGAAAGAGGCAACTTTGAGGAGAGCTCCGAACCGTATCTTGGGGACGGAGACCAAGAAGCTAAGTAATTGAGAGGTCAAGCTGGTGAAGGTTCAATGGGGTGAAGCCGAAGAAGACGCAACTTGGGAAACCGAGGAGAAGTTGCGTGGGCTTTATCCATTCCTTTTTGAGGGTACACTCTCAATCTCTTTCCTTTGCTAGCATATCTTTCTCTTTGCTACCCATGTTTATCTAGTTATCGTGCTAATCTTGTCATGAGAACCTTAGGTAGAAACCCTTTGGATGAAACATGTGTTTGAGACATGTTATGTTTGATGGTTGCAAGTGGTTGCAAGTGTTTGCAAGTGGTTACTCCTGGATGCATGATACACATTAGGCACTAGATCGGCTCACACACTCCTCATATTGCATGTGCATGAGTGTTTATGCTTATTCTTGGATGAAATTTGTATGCAAGCACATGGACGTTGCATATGGATGTATGATTGAGCACGCATGTAGATATTATACATTATGTTAGGGATTTGCATACATATGGATACATTTCACTAACATATCTTGCATTGATCTTTGCATTAGATAAGTACATATACACACACTTTTGCATATGTTCATACAGCATTTAGAATCTTTTAAGGACAATGATTGCTCGTGGATGATGCTTTGAGTAGATGGATGATTGGATGGTAGGATACGTTCTTCCTAACTTGAAGATTTCGGGGACGAAATCCTTTAAGGAGGGGAGAATGTAACAACCCGTATTTTCAATAACCTGTTATAACATAAATTGAGGCAGAACTTAATTCTAAAATCTGAATCAAGGGAAACGGGCTATGCCATTGCGTTCGTCTCGGAAAAATACGCGAAATAGAGTCCGAGTTTTCGAAAATCGGAGTCCGTATGACCCAGTTAAGGCCCATTGAAGTTTTCAGAAATTTCCATGTTAAAAACAGATTTAAATTTTAAATTAAAAACAGGGATTAGGGCTAACTGGCATCAGGCGGGAAAACTCCCGCCAAGACCCCCATGTCGACAGGCATGTCGACAGGGGTCTTAGGGTGTCGACTGCCCTGTCGACAGCCCTGTCGACACGGGGTGGCCGGGCAGTTTTGCCTGGTGCACCATTTTGATTTGGGCTTGGTTGTGTGGCTTGGTTCTGGAGAATTCCGAAATCTGATGGACCTAATTCAACCTAGGGTTAATCCTATGGTCTAAATCACTAGCCTAATCTATAAATAAGACCCTAACCTACCCTAAATCACTCATTATTCATTCTAGCAACCAAACTATGTCAAATTGAATTCTCAAATGGCCTCCACCTAAAAACCCTAGCCTCCACTCTCTTCAAAAATCAATTCTATGAAGGTTTTGATGTTCATACAAGCATTTCTAAGTTGTATGAATGATCATTAGCTTGCATACATCATCAAGTTGCAAGCTTTATTGGCTAAGCTAGAGTTTTTGGGATTTTTTTTAATTGGAGCTTTGTTTTGGGTTTTTATATGCTTGCATAAAAGGGCTTCTCAATCTTTATTAGTAGATTTGTGTCTTCCTAATATTTGTAAGCCCTCTTACCTTCATTTTAGAAACTCTAAAGTTAATATGTGATGAAAGTTGGGATTTATGCATGTTTAATAAGTTATGCATGCTTATGCGAGTTCACTATGCTATGTTATGCATGTTTAATAAGTTATGCATGCTTATGCGAGTTCACTATGCTATGATATGCATGATTAATAAGTTATGCATGCTTATGCGAGTTCACTCTGCCATGTTACACATGTTTGATAAGTTATGCATGTTTATGCAAGTTCACTATGCCATGATTTGCAAGTTTAACAAGTTATGCATGTTTATGCAAGTTCACTATGCCATGATTTGCAAGTTTAACAAGTTATGCATGTTTATGCAAGTTCACTATGCCATGATTTGCAAGTTTAACAAGTTATGCATGTTTATACAAGTTCACTATGCTAAGTTATGCAAGTCCAACATGTTATGCATGTTTATTATGATATGTAAGATTTATCATGTATGTTGTGCCAAGTTCCCTCTTTCTATCCTTTATGCGTTATGACGAATATGTAAGCGATAGAATGACGTTGGGGGGTTTTTGGGTAAAACTTAAAATACATGAAAAGATAAGATTGGGAATTTACCTATTAAGTTAGGTCTACCCCTTGGGAATTTACCTATTAAGTTAGGTCTACCCAAGTATTTGTTAAACTTGTGATTATGTTTTGAAAATAAAGTGGACATGACACTTAGAAAACATAAGTGTGGCCAACTCGAGGTTGGGTTGAGTTTGTAGCGTAAACCTACCCGGAACCGACCGGCTTAACTAGTTGCTACAAACAATAGGACCCAATGTGAGAAGTTGGTCATGTGTACCTGGGACCCGAGGTTAGACCAAGTTGTGGTGTAAAGCTACCCGGACCCGCCCGGCTTAACTAGTAACCGCAACAAAGTCTAATGTAAGAGGTTAAGGCACAATTAAAGTAATTAATGCCTCATGATTAGGGTTAAGTCATGGCCCACTAATACTTAACCAATTTTGGGGATACGAGGGATTAAATGGGGTTAAGTGGTGAACTGTTGGTTACACTTAACTAATTTAATCCATGATTAGTGAGGGGTTAAACCACACTTAACCCTCTTAGAAAACCCTAGCAACGTGGTCTGTTCCAGCAGTAATCCCAGTTTGGTATCATTCACAACCCTAGAGGCTAGGCTAGGGCGGGGCACGATTACTGGACTGATGTAAGCGACCAAAGCGACGGCTGAGTGGTACAGCGGTGCGGGTCCAGGCGGGCTATGGACGTGCACGTAGTCCGGTGTTGGACAAACTCGAGGCACGGGTACCAGTAGGTTCAGACTGTGCATTATTGCTTAGGTGTCTGGGGTTGACACCCAAGGGCTTGATACACCCGAAGGTGGACCCAGCACAGTCTGACTACAACCATATGTGGGCCGTATGGACACCAACACTTGACGTGTTAGGTTTATAGGGAGCCGATCGACTAGACCGTTGTGCTGGACCTTGCATTAAGGTCACCTCATGCTATTGGGCCAAAGTTTGGGCTGAGGGATCAATACCTGTTATGTTAGTTTGCTAGTACACTGTGGTGCAAAGCTTAATCTTCTCTATGTGATGACACCTTTATCTATTGCCAGTATGTTCATCTCAGTTTCCATCATGATGTTAACTTTATTAGTTTATAGACTGATCGTAGTAGGGCTTACCAGTCTTTTTGACTGACCTGTTTTCTTTCGCTTCTTTTCTTCCGTTCCCCCCCCCCCCCAGGTTCTCAGGGAGGGAACAGTGGTGCTTAGCTTGGATCGCTTGCTTGTTTGCTGGATAGCTCATGTATGTCTGGACATTGAGCTCGCTATGGTTTATCATCTTTATTTTGGGGATAGCACTATGTATTTCAGTATTTCTGTTTATGATGTACTAGACATGTTTATTTTGGCAGTTGACTTTATGATGTACTAGACTTGTTTTGAGATGGTTTGGGATATTCCGCTGTTTTATTCTCACTTACTCTGTTTTACATATATATACCTTTATGTTATTGTTCTGCCTTGATATATCATTATGCATGCTTACCCAGTTATAATGCCCCTCAGAAGCTAGTGCCCCCGAAAGAGTGACCCTAGCGGAGGTGGGGTGTTACAATAGGGTTAAGACCAGCTTAACCAATAATCTGATAAGTGGATAAGGTTAAGACCAACTTAACCAATAATCTAATAAGTAGGTAGGGTTAAGACCAGCTTAACCAATAATATATAAGTGGATAGGGTTAAGATCAGCTTAACCAATAATCTATATTAGTTTGATAAGTGGGTAGGGTTATGTCTAACTTAACCAATAATATATATATTAATCTGATAGTGGACAGGGTTAAGGCAAACTTAACCAATAATACATACAAATCTGATAAGTGGATAGGGTTAAGGCAAACTTAACCAATAATACATATTGATCTGATAAGTGGATGGGGTTAAGACCAACTTAACCAATAATATATAAATGGATAGGGTTAAGACCATCTTAACCAATAATATATAAGTGGATAGGGTTAAGACCAGCTTAACCAAATATATATATATATATATATATATATATATATATATATTGATCTGATAAGCGGATAGGGTTAAGACAAGCTTAACCAATAACACATGTTGATTTGATAAGTGGGTAACATGCGTGACATGTGGTATATAATCATTAACACTTAACCAAGATAAACATGTGGTGGGACATGGGGGTTAAGTGGATGACATGGGAGACATGTGAAATACGATTAGAGACACTTAACCAAAGGGAAACATGTAAGAAGACATGAATAAGAAGGGGTTAAGTGGGAAGTCCTAGTGGGGACCAAGCATAGGTGGAAAGCTTGTGTCAAGTGTGGAGACCCTTTTCAACCAGTAACCCGTTTAGTATCTAAGTGAGCTCGATCTAGATCGAGGACGGGACATGCTTACTGGGTTTGATTGTAAGAGGTCAAAACGGGTTAGCAGTGCAATGCAAGTCCAACGGGGACGTGCGCGTGCATGGGCTCGGGATGGTAGGTAAAATGCTGTTGCATCGTGTAGGTATAATCCATGCATCTTTAGTGGTATCGGGTTGCCACTTTGGGAAGTGATACACCCCACTGTGGGACCAGCACGGGTATCTACGAGTTTGGGAGCCGATCGAATGGGGAAGGTAGTGGGTACAACTAGCGGAGATAGGAGAAGGCGGCACCTATGAAGACAGATAGGAGTCCAACTACCATATTATGAATAAATGTTGTAATTAGAATGGGGAGGGTAGTGGGTACAACTAGTGGAGATAGGTGCAGACAGCACCTACGAAGACAACTAGGGGTACACGAAGCTACCATTATGATTATTATGTTCAGAAGGAGGGATCAACTTTTAGGGGGACTAGTAATGGTGTGGTGTAGTAATTATCCTATAGTGATTAGGAGCACGATTAACGCCAGTACATTCCTCTTGTTTGTTTTGTCTTGCCCACTTGCTTCACAGTCATTCCTTGTTTTACTAGTTTATGCCTTATCCTAATTACTTTAATAATTATATTGTTAAAGTTATTGTACTCGCCAAACTTTATGTCTGACCCCCTTTGTTTTCGCCTCTTTTCTTCCTTTCTCTCTCCCCCCCCCCTCCAGGTTCTCAGGGTGGGACTAGTGCTAGTGGAGCTTGATTTGGATCTTTCTCTCTCTTTTGGAAGTGCTTGGATGAAAGTAAAGTTCAGCTCATCTCTTTTATGGCTACTTATGTCGGGGTTATTTTACTTTATGTACTCAGAAAACAATTTGTAAAGATGGATATTAAGTGTACTTGGTTTTATTGTTGGTTTTTGATGTAACCAAACTATTTCTCTGCTGCAATAAAAGTTGTTTTAATTTTTCAAGTACCAATATATGTATCTGTCTTGTTATATTATGTTCTATACACCAATAATACTCCATGAAAGTTAATACATTCCCTTTGAGAGTGACATTAATGGACGTGGGGTGTTACAGGATTCCACAAAAAGACTTTCCATTTGTGCTAATCACAAACGAGTTTAAGTCAAAGGGTTGTCGCCGCGTCGTAAGATCGAGTTTAGAATCAATTTGGTCGAGAGTGCTAGACCAATCGTTATGCCTCTTAGGCGGATGGCGCCTAAGGAACAACAGGAGTTAGAGGTGCAGGTTTGTGACCTTTTGGAAAAAAAGAGGATTCATTCGGAGGAGTGTATCCAAATGGGGTGCCTTAGTTGTGTTTGCAACTAAGGCCGATGGCTCGTTGAGATTTGGTGTGGACTATCGTGAGTTGAACAAGGTTACCAAAAAGAACAAGTATCCGTTGCCGAGTATTCATGACTTGCTTGATCAGCTTCACGAAGCCAAAGTGTTTTCTCGGATGGATTTGGCAAAGGGGTTTCACCAGTTGAGGGTGGTAAAGGATAGTGTGTCGATGACTGCTTTTAGGACATCATCTGGTTTCTTTGAATGGTTGGTGATACCATTTGGATTGACTAACGCGCAAACATATTTTGTGGATCTTATGAACAGTTTGTTCAGAGATCAGTTGAACAAGGTCGTTCTTGCGTTAGTGGACGATATTCTGGTTTACTCCCGGAACGAGGAAGAACATAAGACGCACTTGAGAGTTGTTTTGGAAATCTTGCGAAAACATCAGCTGAAGGCTAAGTTTTCAAAGTGTCATTTCTGGGAGAGCGAAGTAAGGTTCTTTGGCCATGTTGTTTCCGGAAATCGGATAGCGATTGACCGCGCTAATATGGCAGCAATCCAGGACTGGGATGGACCTAAGAATGTGACGGATGTGAGAAGTTTCCTTCGTTTGGCTGATTATTACCGACGGTTTATCAAGGATTTCTCAAAGATAGTTGCACCATTAACATGATTGATAAAGAAGAACTAAGTGTTCACATAAGATGCAAAGTTTGAGCAAGCTTTGGAATCCTGATGAGAGACTGACAAGTGCTCTTGTTTTGACCATTCCAAGTGGGAATGAAGAGATGGTTGTGTATACCGATGCTTGCGGTACTGGGCTTGGAGCAATACTGATGCTGAAAGATAATGTTGGGGTCTACGCTAGTTGATAGCTAAAGCTGCATGAAAGGAATTATCTAACTCATGATTTGGAGTTGTCACCGATTGTTTTTGCTTCGAAGATGTCGAGACATTACCTGTTGGGAGTTCGATTCAAGTTGTTCACGGATCATAAGTCGTTTAAGCATCTTTTCTCCCAAAAGGATTTGAATCTTCGACAACAACGTGGTTGGAGTTTCTGGCATCATATGATTCCGTCATAGCCTATACTCTAGAAAAAGGTAACGCAGTTGCAGATGCATTGAGTCGAAGACATGAAAGTTTGGGAGCAATGTTTTCAGAATGGAAAAGCCTTCAGTTTTGGCAGAGTTTGATTTCAGGTCACAATGTGAGTTGGAACCTGAAATGTTGGCAGCTTTATCGATACGATCTAATCTCATCTAATGGATTGGCGAGAGCCAAAAGCGAGATGCAGAGCTTGTCAAGTTATCTAGAAGTTAGAACCAGAGAATAAAGAATTCGAGGTCGATCGAGAAGGTTGCCTTCAAAAGCAAGGACGACTGGTTGTTCCACATATCAACGGATTAAAAGGGGGGTTCTGAGGGAATGCCATCACTCAGAGTTAATAATTCATTTCAGTCGAGCATTAGTATGGTACATACAGGGTATTTTATGGAATACCATGTATTTTTCCAATATATTGGGTTAGAAACTGGTGATAAGTTGGTGCTTGAGCCAGACATGATAAGAGAAACCTCAGATTGTATTGAGATCGTTCAGCAATGAATGAAGGCAGCCCAAGATCGTCAGAAGAGTTATGCTGATAAGCATCGAAAAGTTTTGAAATTCGACATTGGCGACAAGGTTTTGTGAAGATTTCACCATTAAAACATATGGTTTGAATGTGATGATATCTCCAAAGTAGTATGAAGACATAGAAGTAGAGACTGTAGTTGCGAGATCTCGTAAACTATTTTGTATGGTGAGAAATGACATGAAATAGTTAAGGAAGAGGATGGTCAAGTTAGTAAAGTTACAATGGAGTGAGGATGGCGATGATTATACATGGGAGATGAAGGAGGGTACGAAGATGACCCATCCAGAACTCTTTGTTAATATGACCCATTGATATCATGTCAACATTTTTGTGCTATTGTTAGAATTCTACATGCTAGGATAAGGCTATGGATGTATGGCTTGATGGCTGCTAGTTTGGATGATAGAATTGGCTACTCATGGATGATTGACATGCAAAATTGTGGTGGCTATCTATGTTTGCCTGGAATTTTGGGGGCGAAATTCTTAAGGGGGGGAGGGGGGAATGTAACAGCCCGCATTTTACTATTGAAGAATCATAAAATAATTTTATTTTATTCCCTGAGAGTTGGATTGTTCTCATATTTCATTATGTTTTTTATGGGGATGTGAGGCATGCCCATAATTTTTACCAATTTTTTATGTGACCATTTGCCCCTATCAGTCTTGTACAAGGCATAATTTTTGACTCGGACCGATTCAGGTGCTGAGATCGGTTTCATTGGAAAGGAAATGATGTTTACCATTCCATAGATTGGTAACATTAAAGATTTGGCTTGGCGGTTTGGGAGGAATCGTTGTTTTATAGTTTTACAGTTGGATGATCAGGTTTTTAAGGCCATAATGGACTGATTTGGAGAGGGGCATTAGTGGGCTGGTGTAAGGCTATAAATAGGAGGTAAGAGGGATGGAGAATAGTTTACTTTGTCTATTCACTCATTTTGGAAGAGCTTGTGATCCTCCATTACTCCATCTTCTTCACCTTCCCATCATTAAAGCTTAGAGAATCGAAGATCAACATCGTTTGAAGCTTGATATATGTCATTCCAAGAGAGAGGTCATCAAATCAAAGAGTTTAGAGCAAATTTTTCGTTGTCCGGAACTAGTTCTAGGTGCTTATGAGTTGTTTTGGAGAATTGGTGAGTGATATGCATCTCTCACACGGATTCAATCAAGTATATGTGTTGTTTGAGTATATTTTCATCATTTTCAAGCGTTTTCTCCTAGATCTACATCATGGTAATTCTATTTTCATATGAATCGCCATAGGATCTAATTAACAACTTAGAACTGGTAATTTATATGTAATTTCATATGTTTATGCAAGTTAGATCCATTGTTTTGCTCAGATGTTCGTTTATCAGAATTTTGGTGAAGTTTACATAATTATTGATAAGATTGTCATTTTCTTATTATTATTGATTTCATAACATGTTTGTGGTCATATTGGATGAGCTGGTTTCGTCGAATTTTCCGTTTGGCGAAGTTTAGGTCAAATTTCGGGTTGAAATAGTGATGGATCGGATCTGGAGTAGGATGGGTCGGGACGGGCTCGTAATGATGGTCGGTCAGGATCAAAACTGATGGTCGGTCTGTCTCAAATGTTGCGTCGGGTCATTCTCGAAATGTATGGTTGGTCGGGCTAAAAAATGGTCTGTCGGGCTAAAAAATGATGGTTGATAGGTCCAAAATGATGGGTTGGGTCGAGCTCGTAGTGGTCGGTCGGATCGGGCTCGTGGAGGTCGGTCGAGTCGGGCTCGTGGTGGTCGGTCGGTCGGGGTCCTGGTGTTCGGTCAGGTCGAACTCGTGGTGGTTGGTCAGGTCAGGCTCGTGGTGGTTGGTCGAGTCGGGACCCTAGGATATGGATCAGTCGGTTACAAGCGTGGATCTATCAGGCTCAATTAGATCAGTCAGACTCCGATGGGTAGGTCGGTTCTTTTAAGAGATTAATGTGGCCTCAACAAGAGTTCAAGTGAGAATGTCGAAGTGTTATGATGTGTTCGTTGTTCGTCGTATGCAACGAATGTGAAGGACGACTCAAGGTTGTGAGTTCGTGGTGAAGTTTCTCGAGAAGGTTGCTTGGCCTATAACTCTAAGTAGTTAGTTGGTGGATAATGGTTGCTCAAGAAGGTCGCTTGAGCAGTAATAGCCGTCAAGGTTGGGCGACTAGAGATACTGAAGGCCGAGGAATTTTTGTTGTCATTGGTTCTAGCGGGCTCAAGAAGGGGTATGTTTGAAAGACCTGTTGAAGGTCGAGTACTATGGGTATCGTTGAAAGGCCTAGGTACGTATCGTTGAAAGGCGTTTGGATTTTTTGCTAGAACTGGGGTTATCATTAGCCCTTAACATTTGGTAAGGTTGGCCCTCATACAATTAACGATGATTTCGAAGCAGGATTGGTGATGATAGACAAAGTCAGTCATGGATGTTTGGGTGTTTGCTTGTACCATGTCACATAGACTGTCTGACGTCGAGGGAGATGTTTCTTGGGTGCTTGTCTGATATTGGTTTAGGCCTTTGGAGCTTGTGCTTGCGGGATGTTGACCTCGATTAGCATGGTTTGCATGAGATTTAATTAGTTGCTATGATTCCTATTGAATGTTGGTTGAGTTGTTCTTGTCATGAGTGGATGGTTGTTCTGATTATCCTGGATGTATGGTTGGAATGTTTGTTTGTAAAGGATATCACTGTAAGATGTGGGAAAGGCAGGGTTGAGTTCTTCTCTAGTGTTGGTAGGCTGCTTTTGTTAATCCACTTATTCTTATATTCTTGTTGATGATGTTTGTTAGCTATTTATCGCTCACTAAGACTGTTGTCTGACTCAAGATTTTATGTTTCCCTCTTATTACCTTGGGCTGTTCAACTGGTTTGGATGGGTAGACTAGGTGGTAGGTGACTAGTAAGGACGATGCTGTTGTGCGAAGGCGAGCAGGAGGCTGGCGTATGTTTCCGCTATCATGTTTTCTTGAGCGTTGTAGTGAGGCTATTGTATAGAAATTTTTTGATGTGATCCTAAGATGTTGTGGATATTAACTTGATGATGTGGAAGTTTAAATTTCTGTGCAATTATTCTTTACTATTACTACCTGTTGTATATGTTCTATTATATTTTATGCTTGCGCTATTAGTTATATGACAGGTTCCGCTTGTGTCTACGTACTATGATGATCGTCCATAGCTACCATGCACTCCTTTCATCGCATTATTCCTTTCATTTAGTGCAGGGGTTATGGGCGGTTGTTATATATAACTAGTTTCTATGATTGTTATGGAATGATGATTGTGTTGCTATTGTTTGGTTACTCTTGGTTGCTATGGTTTACTGGTTGTTTCACAATTGCTTGTTTGTAAAGGCTATCACTGTTAGAAGTGGGGAAGGCAGGTTTGGGTTCTTCTCTAGTGATTGATTTGTTAATCTACTTATTCTCATATACTTTGTTGATGATGTTAGATAGCTGTTTTATCGCTCACTAAGACTGTTGTCTGACTTAAGGTTTTATGTTTCCCTTTGATTACCTTGGGTTGTTCATTCAGCTGTGGATGGGCAGACTAGGTAGCAGGTGACAGGTGATTAGTTAGGACGATGATGCTGTGCGGTGGCGAGCAGGAGGCTGGCATATTACTTTGCTATCATATAATGTCTTTGTTTCCGCTGTTTGAGAGTGTTGTAGTGAGGCTTCATGTACAGACTTTGATGTTGTATCCAATGATGTATGGTTAATTTTTCAAGATGTTCAGAAAGTTTAAAGTTTGTTAAATGATGCTCCACTATTTCTGCCTGTTGTATATGTTCTATTATATTTTATCTGCGTGCTATGAGTTATACAACAAGGTCCGCTTGTGTTATCCTACATTGATGATCGTTCGTAGCTGTCTGGCACGCCTTTCAGTGCATTATTCTCTTGTTTAGTGCAGGAATTATGGGCGGTCATCACATTTGGTTTCAGAGCTCTGGTTATCGATTTTAGCCAAAGTTCGAAGACGTAAGGACATATGAGAGACCTACTTGTAAATTTCTGATGGATGAATACTATATGTATTGGTGTATATAGTAGTAGCGTTTGAACTCCATTAGCAGTTTCCTTGGAAGTAGCTAATTATTCTAAATTGCAGATTTAGAATGAGTAGACGACTATCAAGACACGCTGCTAAGGAGGAAGCTGGTTTTGGAGGGGGAAATGGCAGTACACCAGACTACCCAGCCATGTTCGAGGCTATGGTGGCAGCAATCATGAGAAGGACTCCCGCTCCAGATACGGCTACAGTTGATGTAGGGGTTCAAGTGCAAGTCCCTAGAGTTGTAGATTTTGCGAAGCTGTATAAGGACTTCACATCTTTAGGAGGATAGTAATTTAAGGGAACATAACCGACGGAGGAGGTACAAAGATGGATGGATGCTTGTGTTCGTATATTTTGGGGATTTGGGTATAGATGATGCAACAAAGAGGAAGTAGGCATGAAGACAGTTGCATGGTAGAGCCATGGATTGGTGGAACTCAGTTACGCTTGAGACTCCAGAAGATGTGATAACTTGGGAACAGTTCCAAGTCAAGTATGATACGAAGTTTATCTCTATAGCTCATAAGTCTATTATGTTCAATAAGTTTATGGATCTGAAATAGAATGTCCGATCAGTGCTTGAGTGTATTTCTGATTTTGAGGCCTTTTCGAAGTTTGCTCGTTCATATATTGGCTCTCCTTATCAAAAGAACGAGAAGTTTGTTATGGGCTTGGAAACCTGCATAGGGAGACCATTAGTGGACTATCTTGACGATCCATATGAGAAGATAGTGGAAAAGGCCATAAGGCATGAGAGCTTGTTTCCGAAGGATGAAACCGTTGTTGTTGCAAATAAGGAAGCTCAGAAACCACAACAGGGTGGTAATAATAAGAAGAGTAAGAAACTACAGCAGAAAGGGAAAAATGGCCAGAAGAAGCCTAAGAGTGAGGTGGTTTGTTATAACTGCCAACAGAAAAGTCATTTTGCTAATGGGTGCAAGAATCCTAAAGCTGAGAAGAAGTTCTTCAAGTGTAGGAAGCCAGGGCATGATAAAAAAAGATTATCCAGAATTAGCCAAGGGAAAATAGGTTGTGAAGGCGTTTGCTTTGGTAGCTGTTCCATCTCTTCCAGAGCTCCTACTGTAGAGAAAAAGGGAAGGGTGTCGTCGTTCAAGGTACTCTTTCAGTTAATGGTGTTTCAGTTCGTGTGTTGTTTGATACTGGAGCATCGCATTCATTCATTCTTTTGTAATGAGCTTGTGTGCCGCTTGGGTTTGGAACCCAAGGTTTGTGATAGACCGTTGGTTATGACTAATCCAGTTGGGGATTCGCCCAGCCTTTGTATGATTTTTCATGGTCTAGTGTTGTCGAGTCATGGTAGCTCTTTTGTGTGTAATTCCTTTATGCTGGACTTTGCTGGGTTTGAGAAAATCTTGGGCATGGATTGGCTCAAGAGGTATGCGGCTAGAGGGAATTGCGAGAAGCTTGAGGTGAGAGGCGGGGATGTGGAAGGGCGAAAGGTTTTGACTCGATGTAACACCGAAGACGGTTTCTTCATGATCTATTTGTATTCGCTTGTGATTACACATGGAGACTTGTCATCTGTGCTGATCGCTAATGAGTTTGAGGATGTCTTTTACGAGGTCAAAGGTTTGTAGCCGCATCGTGAGATCGAATTTAGAATCGATTTGGTCGTGGGTGCTAGACCAATCGTTATGCCTCTTAGGCGGATGGCGCCTAAAGAACAACGAGAGTTAGTGGTGCAGGTTCGTGACCTTTTGCGAAAAGGATTCATTCGGAGGAGTGTATCCAAATTAGGTGCACCAGTCGTGTTTGCAACAAGGCAGATGGCTCGTCGAGATTGTGTGTGGACTATAGTGATCTGAACAAGGTGGCCAAGAAGAACAAGTATCTGTTGCTTAGCATTGATGACTTGTTTGATCAGATTCATGAAGCCAAGCTGTTTTCTCATATGGATTTGGCAGCCGATTCCACCAGTTGACGGTGGCAAAGAATAGTGCACCGAAGAGTGCTTTCAGGACACCATCTAGTTTTTTCGAATGGTTGGTGATGCCATTCGAGTTGACTAACGCGCCAACATATTTTGTGGATCTTATGTATAGACTGTTAAGAGATCAGTTGAACAAATTCGTGCTTGTGTTCATGGATGATATTCTGGTTTACTCCTAGAATGAGGAAGCACATAAAACATAGTTGCGAGTTGTTTTGGAAATCTTACGAAAGCATCAGTTGAAGGCTAAGTTTTCGAAGTGTCACTTGCAGAAGAGTGAAGTTAGGTTCTTAGGCCATGTTTTTTCTGGAAATGGAATAGCGGTTGACCCCGCTAAAGTGGCAGCAATCCAGGAATGGGATAGACCTAAGAATGTGACAGATGCGAGAACTTTCCTTGGGTTCGCAGGTTATTATCGATGGTTTATCAAGGATTTCTCCAAGATGGCTACACTGTTGACAAAATTGACGAAGAAGAACCAACTTCACATGGTATGCAAAGTGTGATCAAGATTTGGGATCTCGAAGAAGAGACTGACGAGTGCTCCTGTGCTGGCCATTCCGAGTAGGAATGAAGAGATGGTGGTATACACCGACTCATGTGGTACTGGGCTTGGAACAGTACTGATGCAGAAGGATAATGTTGTTGCCTATGTAAGTTGACTGCTAAATCTCACAAAAGGATTTATCTAACTCATGATTTGGAGTTGCAGCGACCGCGTTTGCTCTGATGATGTGGGGACATTCCCTGTTGGGATTTCGATTCGAGTTGTTTACGGATCACAAGTCGTTGAAGTACTTTTTGTCCCAAAAGGATTTGAATCTTCAGCAGCAACAGTGGTTGGAGTTTCTGGCATCATATCATTTTGGTATAGCCTATACTCCCAGTAAAGGTAATGTAGTGGCTGATGCGTTAAGTCAAAGACATGCAAGTTTGGGAGCGATGTTTTCGTAATGGAAATGCTTCGAGTACTTGGCAAGATTTGATTTCAGGCCACGGTATGAGATGGAACCGGAAAAGTTTTCAAACTTATTGATAAGACCTAATCTCATCGTAAGGATTGGAGAAATTCAAAAGCGAGATGCAATGCTTATTGAGTTTATCCAGAAATTGGAACCAAAAGATAAAGAGTTTGAGGTTGATCGAGAGGGTTGGCTTCGAAACCAAGGATGAATGGTTCTTTCTTATATCGATGG
This sequence comes from Allium sativum, assembly GCA_030737875.1. NCBI lineage: Eukaryota > Viridiplantae > Streptophyta > Magnoliopsida > Asparagales > Amaryllidaceae > Allium > Allium sativum. The sequence continues at coordinate 1,023,981,698 of CM060920.1, forward strand.
ATTGAGAGATGAGGTTCTGAGGGAATATCATCACTCGAAGTTGACGATTCATCCTGGTGTTAATAAGATGTATCAAAACATGTAGTGAGTTTACTATTGAGAAGGGATGAAAAGAGATGTTTGGAAGTTCATTTCCAAGTGCACGAACTATTAGTTGATGAAAGTTGAACAGAAGAGAGTGGATTGCTTTAGCCATTGGAAGTTCCTATATGGAAGTGGGAACAGGTATCGAAGGATTTTATCGATGTACTACCTGGGACAAAGGCAGGAAACGAAGGGATTTGGGTCATCGTGAATCGTTCGACCAAAAGTGCGAGGTTTATTCCTGTCAGATCGACTAGGACATCATCGAAATTGACTGATCTTTATATAAAATGGATAGTTCGATTCCTTGGTATCCTGAAGATCATAGTGAGTGATCGAGATCCATTGTTCACGAGTGGATTTTGGAAGAGTTTGCAAGAAGCTTTGGAAAACGAATTGTGTTTGAGTATGGATTATCATCCTTAGACTGATGGTCAGACCGAGAGTGTCAACTGAGTTTTGGAAGATCTTCTTAGAGCTTGTGTGTTAGACTTTTGGGGGATTTTGGGAAGACCATCTACATTTATTTGAGTTTGCATATAATAACAACTACCAATCGAGCATTGGGATGACACTATACGAGGCATTGTATGGGAGGCCATATAATTCTCCGGCATGATGGTTAGAGACTGGAGATAAGTTAGTGCTTGGGCCAGATATGATTAGAGAAACCTCGGATTGTATCGAGGTCATTCGGCAATGAATAAAGGCAGCCTAAGATCATTAGAAAAGTAATGCCGATAAACGTCGAAAAGATTTGGAATTCAACGTTGGCGACATGGTTTTCGTGAAGATTTCACCGTTGAAGCAAGTGGTTAAATTCGGAAGTAAAGGAAAGTTAGCTCCAAGGTTTGTTGGACCGTTTCCGATAGTCTAGCGAATTGGAAAGCTCGCATATAGGTTGGATTTACTCGAGAAGATGTCAAGTATGCATAATGTTTTTCATGTGACATTTCTACGGAAGTTCGAGCATGATTCAAATGTAGTGGTATCTCCAGAGAGCAGTATGAAGACCTAGAAGTTGAGTCCGTAGTTATGAGACCTCGTAGACCGCTTCGTGTTGTGGGGAATGACACGAAACAACTTAGGTGGAAGACGGTTAAGTTAATCAAGGTACAATGGAGTGAGGATCATAACGATTGTACGTGGGAGATGGAAGAGAGGATGAAGGCAACCCATCCATAACTCTTCATCGGTATTACCCATTGATATCATGTCATCATTACATCATTGTAACTTTTACTATTGTTGTTGTTGTTGATAGAATTCTGCGTGCTAGGATAAGGGTATGGATGCATGGCTTGATGGATGCTAGTTTGGATGATAGAATTGGCTGCTCGTGGATGATAGGCATGTAGATTGTTTTGGTTGCTTGTATTTACTTGGAATTTCGAGGGCGAAATTCTTATGAGGGGAGAATGTAATACCCTGCATTTTGCGCATCAAAGAATCATAGAATATTTTTATTTTGTTCTCTGAGGGTTGGATAATTCTCAAGTTTTGATATGTTGTTTATAGGGATATGAAATATGTCCATAGTTTATACTAATTTTGTTTGTGACCATTTTACCATTGTTAGTCTAGTACATTGCATAACTTTTGACTGGGATCGAATAAGGTGCTAAGATCGATTTCTTTGGAAAGGAAATTGTGTTGCCAATTCCGAAAAGAGGTCACAATAAAAATTTGGTTCAGCGGTTTGGGAGGAATCGATGTTTTAATGTTTCACAGTTGGCTGTCCAGGTTTTGTAAGCCATAATGGCCTGTTTTGGAGAGGCCCATTTGTAGGCTGGTGTGAGGTTATAAATAGGGGTAAGAGACATGGAGAATAGTTTACTTTATTCATTCTCTCATTGGTTGAGCTCATGATCCTCCTTGCTCAATCAAATACACCTTTCCACTATTAAAATTTAGATCTAAGGAAGAGAATCGAAGATCTACATCGTTTGAAGCTAGATCTACATCAATTGAAGAGAGAGTTCACCGAATCATAGAGTTTGGAGATAATTATTCGCTGTTCGGATTTAGATCCTAGTGTTTCTAGGTTGTTTAGGAGAATTGGTGAGTGATATACATCTCTCACGCGCATTCAATCAAGTATATGAATTGTTTGATCATTATTTCACCTTATTCAAGTTGTTTCACCTAGATCTACATCATGGTAAGTATATTTTCATTTGGATCACCATAGGATCTAATCTACCAACTTAAAACCGTTAATTTCTATGTTAATTCATATATTTATGCAAGTTAGATCCATTAATTCATTCATTTATCGTGATTTTGGTGAATTTCATATGAATATTGATGATAATTGTCATTTTCATGTTGTTAATGATTTCATAACATGTTTACGATTGATTTTGATGAATTGTATGAGTTGATTTCGTCGATGTTGTCGTTTGGCAATGATTTGGTCAAGTTTGGAGCTGTTTTGGTCAGATCTGAGAGTAAGGTCGTTTTTCAGAGATCAAGCTGTTTTTCTTATTCTCTACTCGTTCGTAAAAAAGAAGCTTTGGTCATTTTGGAGCTTCGGGTCGTGGTGGCATAGGTAAGTTCGATGACTTAAGGAGTGGTGCTAACGTTGCAATGATGGATCGCAGGCTTGGGAAAGTAAGATACAAGGTCGGGTTGTTTGAGGGCTTTGGGTTATGGTCCCTAGGTCGGACCATCCGATTAGAAAGGGATATGAAAGTCAACCTAAGACAGGTGTTAGGTCGTGGAAGACCTAAAGGAAGTTAGGCCGTGGTCACAACCTAAGGGTGTGGTCTGGTGTGTTAACTCGGGGGTGGGATGGGTGAAACGACCTGGTTAGGTTCTTAGACCATTGGAACGACATAAGTTGAAGGGCATGGTTCGAGTTTACCTTCAAAGTTGAGTAGGAGTGAAATCAAGTCATGGGTTGTTAGGTCGAGAAACGACCTGGGTATGATGGACGTTATGTTGATGTTGTTTGATTCATGGATGATTGTAACTTCGATGTATGTCCAGATGGGAATGTTCGAAGTGATATAATGTGTTCGTTGATCGTTGTAATGCAACGAATGTGAGGACAACTCAAGGTAGTGAGCTCGTAGATGATGTTGCTCGAGAAGGTTTCTTGAGCTATGACTCAAAGTGATGAGTTGATGGATTATGGTTGCTCTAGAAGGTTGCTTGAGCTATGAATAGTCATCAGGTTGGATGACTAGATATATTGAAGGCTAAAAGATTATCATTGTCATTGGTTCTAGCTGGCTCAAAGAAGGGGTATAATAGGGGCACCTAAAAGATTGGAAGGTTGCTGGTCCAATTCCCTGGGTACCGTTGAAAGGCCTTGGTACATATCATTGAAAGGCGTATGGAGTTTATGCTAGAACCGGGGTTACTGTTAGCCCTTGACATATGGCAAAGTTGGTTGTCATACGATTAACGATGGTTTTGAAGCAGGAAAGACAGTGATAACCAATGTCATGAGTGTTGGTTGATTTGTTTGTACCATCTCACTTAAGTTGTCTTACATTGAATGAGATGTTTCTTGGGTGCTTGTCTGATATTGGTTTAGGCCTCTAGGGCTTATGCTTTAGGGATGTTGATCTCTATTAGGACGGCTTACATGAGATATAACTAGTTGCTATGATTGTTATGGAATGATGATTTTGTTGCTATTGTTTGGTTATTCCTAGTTGCCATGGTTGACTGGTTGTTTCACAATCGCTTGTTTGTAAAGGCTTTCACTGCCATATGTGGGGAATATAGGTTTGGGTTCTTCTCGGGTGATTGGTTTGTTAGTCTACCTATTCACATATACTTTGTTGATGATGTTAGATAGTTGTTTTATCGCTCACTAAGACAGTTGCCTGACTTAAGGTTTTATGTTTCCCTCTTATTACCTTGGGTTGCTCATCCGGACGTGGATGGGCAGATTAGGTAGCAGGTGATAGGTGATTAGTGGAGACGATGCTGCTGTGTGGTGGCGAGCAGGAGGTCGGCATATTACTTTGCTATCGTATAGTGTCTTTGTTTCCACTGTTTGAGGGTGTTGTAGTGAGGCTTCATGTAGAGACATTGATGTTATATCCAATGATGTATGAATAATCTTTCACGGTGTTCATAAAGTTTAAAGTTTGTTATATGATGCTTCACTATTTCTACATGTTGTATATGTTCTATTATATTTTATCTGTGTGTTGTGATTTATATGACAAGGTCCGCTTGTGTTGTTCTACGTTGATGATCGTCCGTAGCTGCCTGGCACACCTTTCAGTGCATTATTCCTCTTGTTTATGGCATGAGTTATGGGCGGTCGTCACATTTGGTATCAGAGCTCTGGTTATCGATTTTAGCCAAAGTTCGAAGACGTAAGGACGTATGAGAGACGTACTTGTAGATTTCTGATGGATGAATACTATATAAATTGGTGTATATAGTAGTAGCGTTTGGACTCCATTAGCAGTGTTTAGTTGGAAGTAGCTAATTATTCTAGATTGCAGATTTAAAATGAGTAGACAACCATTAAGACATGCTGCTAGGGAGGAAGCTAGTTCTGGAGGGGGAAATGGTGGTACACCAGAATACCCAGCCATGTTTGAGGCCATGGTGGCTGCGATCAAGTGAAGGGGTCATGCTCCAGATATGGCTGCGGTTGATGTAGGGGTTCAAGTGTAGGTCTCTAGAGTTGTGGATTTTTTGAAGCTGTGCAAGGACTTCACATCTCTAGGAGGGAAGCAGTTTAATGGGACATAACCAACGGAGGAGGTACAAAGATGGATGGATGCCTTTGTATGTATATTTGGGGATTTGGGTATAGACGATGCAACAAAGAGGAAGTTGGCATCAAAACAGTTGCATGGTAGAGCCATGGATTGGTGGAACTCAGTTACGCTTGAGACTCCAGAAGATGACATAACTTAGGAATAGTTCCAAGTCAAGTTTGAGATGAAGTTTATCTTTACAGCTCAGAAGTTTGTTCTGTTCAATAAGTTTGTGGAGCTGAAACAGAATGGTCGAACAGTGCTTGAGTATATTTCTGATTTTGAGGCCTTGTCGAAGTAAGCTCGTTCATATATTGGCTCTCCTAATTAGAAGAACGAGAAGTTTGTTATGAGCCTGGACACCTACATAGGGAGACCATTGGTGGACCATCTTGACGATCCGTATGAGAAGATAGTAGAAAAGGCCATAAGGCATGAGAGCTTATTTCTGAAGGAAGAAAACGTCGTTGTTGCAAATAAGGAAGCTCTAAAACCACAACATGGTGGTAATAATAAGGAGAGGAAGCAACAACAGAAGAAAGGGAAGAACGACCAGAAGAAGCCTAAGAGTGAGGTGGTTTGTTATAACTACCAACAGAAAGGTCATTTTGCTAATGAGAGCAAGAATCCTAAATCTGAGAAGAAGTGCTTCAAGTGTGGGAAGTCAGGGCATTATAAGAAAGATTGTCCATAATCAGCCAAGGGAAAGCAGGTTGGGAAGGCTTATGCTTTGGAAGTTGTACCATCTTCTTCAAGAGCTCCTACTGTAGAAGAAAAGGGAAGCGTGTGGTCGTTCAAGGTACTCTTTCGGTAAATGGTGTTTCAGTTCGTGTGTTGTTTAATACTGAAGCATCGCATTCATTCATTTGTAATGAGCTTGTGTGCCGCTTAGAATTGGAATCCGAGATTTATGATAGACCTTAGGTTGTGACTAATCCGGTTAGGGTTTCGTCCAGCCTTTGTATGCTTTGTCATGGTCTAGTGTTGTCGAGTCATGGTTTCTCATTTGTGTGTGTGATTGCTTTGTGTTGAACTACGCTGGATTTGGGATCATCTTGGGCATGGATTGGCTCAAGAGGTATGCGGCTAGAGTGAATTGCGAGAAGGTTGAGGTAAGAGTCGGGGATGTGGGAGGGCGAAAGGTTTTGATTTGATGTATGGCCAAAGATAGTGTCATCGTGAGCTATTTATATTCACTTGTGATTCCACAGGGAGACTTGTCATATGTGCTGATCGATAATTAGTTTGAGGATGTCTTTGACGAGGACAAAGGTTTGCCATCACATCATGAGATCGAGTTTAGAATCGATTTGGATGTGCATAATGATTTCCATGTGTCGTTTCTACAGAATTTCATGCACGATTCGAATGTAATGATATCTCCAGAGCAGTATGAAGACCTAGAAGTTGAGTCTGTAGTTACAGGACTTCGTAAGGCACTCCGTGTTGTGGGGAATGACACGAAACAGCTTAGGAACAAGATGGTAGTTAGTCAAGGTACAATGAAGTGAGTATGATGACGATTGTACATGGGAGATGGAAGAGAATATGAAGGCGACCCATCCAGAACTCTTCCTCGATATGAACCATTGATATCTTGTCATCATTACATCATTGCAACTTGTACTACTGTTGTTGGTATTGATATAGTTCCGTGTGCTAGGATAAGGCTATGGATGCATGGCTTGATGGATGCTAGTTTGGATGATAGAATTGGGTACTCATGGATGATAGCATGTAGAATTGTTTTGGTTACTTTTGTTTGCTTGGAATATTGGGCACGAAATTCTTATAGATGGGATTGTAACAGCCCACATTTTATGTATCGAAGAATCATAAAATATTTTTATTTTGTTCCTTGAGGGTTGGATCATTCTCAAGTTTTGATATGTTGTTTATGGGGATGTGAAACATGCCCATAATTTTTTACCAATTTTGTTTGTGACCATTTTCCCCTGTCAGTTATGTACATGAAATAACTTTTTTATAGAATTAATATGGTGTTAAGATCAATTTCATTGGAAAGGAAATGGTGTTGCCATTTTCGCGGAGTGATTAGATTAAAAATTTGGTTTGGTTGTTTGGGGTGAATTGTTGTTTTAATGTTTTACAGTTGGTTGTCCAGGTTTTGTAAGCCATAATGGGATGATTTGAAGAGGCCCGTTAGTGGGCTGGTGGGAGGCTATAAATAGGGGGAAAGAGGCCAGGAGAATAGTTTGCTTTCTTCATTCTCTCATTTGGTTTAGATCGTGGTCCTCCTTGCTTAATCGAATACAACTTTCCACCATTAAAATCTAGATCTAAGGAAGAGAATCGAAGATTTACCTCATTTGAAGCTAGATCTGCATCAATCGAAGAGAGAGTTCATCGAATGGAATTATAAAAAATATGATTTTTATTGTTTGAATGGAATTATAAAAATATAAATTTTATTGTTTGAATGGGATTTTTAAATATATAAACATCATATTAAAAATGTGATTTTTAATATGAACAACGTAGAAAAGACTGCGTTGGAATTTCGGGCAAATCCAAATGGTTCAGAAATAAAACTGGCGGAGTGGATCCCAAAGGTGAGAACTTATCACTCTAATTTATTTTCTAGTTAAATACATATACTAGGATGCAGACGGTGCTTAGTAGCACCCAACACCTTTGTTTGAAACCATGTTTGTTTGGTTGATTGGTTTATTTGTTTGAATCTGATTTAGGAATTGAAATGAATAGATTAGAATTGGTTTGTATATGGTGCGAGCCATTATTAGGCAAGGGATAAGGCTAGACCTTATTCTGGTTCTAGTATCGCGCCGTTATGCTGCCGAAATTTTCTAAAAATATTAGAACTATAAAAATATCATTTTTATTGTATAAATGGACTGTATAAAATATTCATGAGATGAAATAAATATTTTATAGTTAAAAAATATAATTTTTAACGTGTATATGAATAAAATAAATATTCGTATACAAATCAGAAGATTTGTTTATGTACACACTTTTGACTGGTATGGATTGGGACGATATATTTTACACTTCGCCCAACTGCAAAAATAATAATCAGTGTTTGTTGTTTGAAAACCCCATACGGGTATTAGGATGATATTGGACATACACTAATCCAAATATTTAGTTTCATGTCAATCGATGGGTTGACAGACTATTGTAAGCATTAATTATTTATATTTAACGCTTATGTAGTTGTGTAATGCACTCTGGATGATGGTTGACTGTGTTTGATTATTGTTGTGTACATGTGTGTATGGGATCCATATAAATAAAAATATATGTAATTGATTGTGCCTGATTCCAATTCAGAAAAAACGAATATTTTAAAATAACGAATATCTTAAAATAATATCCAGTAATGAATCAAAATATGATTTTGATGTCCGATTTGGGATGGACAAGAAAATATTTAAATATATATAAAGTCCTGTTGACTAAACTAACGCCATTTTGACATGAACGATATTTATATCGATTTTATTCATTTTTATAGTGAATATCGAAAAGGAAGTGATTTCAAAATCTAATGTTTTGAAAATATTATCATTTATATATTAATGATATGGAATATTCAATTTTGATTTAAAATTGAATATGAAGTTGAAATTGTTTTGAAAACGAATTTAAAACGATTTATAAAATACGTTTTAAATGGAAATCGTATATAGTATATGTATTATATATATTTAATGGCCTGAATAGAACGCGGCACGTCGCGGCAGTTTGCAAGTTTCGACCACTGACTTCGAATTAACATTACGGGAGATCCAACCTTCGGATTCTCCTAAAACCAGAACCGTTGGGTTCGTATCGAAATGAGTTTCCCAACGAATATAAGAAATTTGAAATCTAATGGTTGGATTTGGAATTATGTCCAAATCAAATTTGGAAAAGGTCGCTGTAAGTGTAGTTCGATGACCGTTTAAGGAAATCGACTGTACAGGCTTTGATAAAATTATTAAAAATATCAATAATTTGTGTAAAATCATAATAAATGATTTAGAAAGGATTTGGGTGAAAAATTCCACGATTTGTAAAAATAAATATATATTTTATCAAAATGAACTGATTATGAACTAAAATTATAATACAATATTTTTAAAATAAATAAATTGGATTTGAAATGGTTTTAAAAATAACCAGAATTTCCAATATATGAATTGGAATGGATTTGAATCGAAGTTATCTTCGGAATATTTCGATATTGGGTTCCGTGATTATACAGATATTGTGGAGGAATTTGGAAGGTATATATATCATTATTCCCAATACGATATTTGTTGATTTCAGAATTTGATATTGAATATAAGCGGATAATATTCAGAGCCTTGTATTTAGTATTGAGTTGGATTTTGGTTTGTCGTGAATGGTGTCTTCATTAACACTGTTCTTAAAAACATTTGAGAAAAAGAATAAATCTTTTAATTAGGATTTAGTGACGTTTTCCAATTAATTAATATTTAATTGGAATTGAATAAAAGAATTGGATTTTGGGTTTGTCGTGAATGGTGTTTTCAGTAACACTGTTCTTAAACCCCGTGTGAAAAGAATAAATCTTTAATTAACATTATTAGAGTTTCAAGTTAATTAACATTTAATTGGAATAAAATGGGATGTGAATTGGGTTTATTATGAGCTGTGTTTTTAACGACATTCGTTCTTTAACCCGATTTACAGTGAAATGTGATTTGGGATTTATATATCTTTTTATCTATATTTAATGAGAATTTTCCATAGAAATTTTTTCCAATTTAATATATTAAATTGGAATTGAATGGAATTCAATTTGGTAATAATCGAAGTGAGCTTCTGTGGAGGAAGACTGTTAATATATATATATATATATATATGGAATTTAAAAGGCTTTGTCGTTATTCCATTTATATTATTAGTCGGATACGGATCCGTAAAGATTCCATAATTAATGGAATGTGATTTGGGTTTATCGTGAACTGTGTTTTAGATGACATTAGTTCTTTAACCCGGTTAAAGAAAGGATTACATATCTAACATTGTGTTTCGAACTGTATGATTGATCTCTGCTAAATATTTATCTGTTTGGTGGCAGAGAATTTATTCTCTTGCTTAACACCCTTCTCTAAGACGTTCGAGATTAGAGGTTATATATTGGCAGAAATCAATAGTACGGTGTAGATTGTCGATGCGACATGTTTGTGTTTCCAAAGTTAAATAATCATTAATATTGATTTTTGAGAAAATTAAAACTAAGTGGAGTTTTAATGAATCTTTAATTAGATTGATATGTGAATTGATAATTTAAATTATCAAATTTGGGAAATGATCGGGAATGGAGTATCACTAGTTTTGCTCCAATCGATAGTTAAATCTTTAATTAGATTTGAATGTGAAATGGTAATTAAATTTACCAATAACACCTTGGTGTTAGATGTGGAGTATTACCAGTTTTGCTCCATGGGATGAATAGGTGGTGATTGGGAAATTAAACAAATGATTACTTCGGTAAGGTGCGCTAATCCCGACTAGTCTGGATAAACCTTAATTTGGTTTGAATTAATATCCAAAGGAAGATCAAAGAATAAATTTGAAAGAATTTATCTTTGATAAAATTAATGGTAACTTTTCCCAAAGGATAAGAATATTTGAATAAAAGAATATTCTGGATTGGAATGAGGCGAATGCTGCGTTTTTATAGCACTTGTTTATTACATACGCGAGTTATTCGGAAAGACCGGATTTATCCCATTCTGAATAACTGATTTGACGATAATTCGACGATGAAGACGGTGGTTGAAGACTGGAGGTCTTCACATTGTTTGGATGATTACTGATGTCTTGATTGGGCTATACACCCAAGACGAGGTAATAAGTGGTGATCGTCCAGACGTACTTGGAGATCGACCGGATATGCGATAACCTCTCTCCTGTATTGGACATATAGGACGACGAATAAGGTGCCTCCAATTTCGTTCAGACCCAGAATGAACTTGTAAATGGATGTGTGTCTGGCATTGGATTTTATTTTGTGTTGGTTGATCTCTATTAAATATATGTTTGTTTGGTGGCGGAGAATTTATTCTCTTGCTTAACACCCTTCTCTGAGACGTACGAGCTCAGAGGTTATATATCGATAGACATCAGTCGCATGGCGTGAATTTCCTGTGTGGCATGCGGAGATGCAAATGATCAAGAAATCTGTTGAAAAGCAGAGTCTTGTGGTTGATGATCAAAGGATGGATTTAATATAGCATAGCTTTGTGTAGTGTTAATTCGCGAGCTTCACACCCTGATATGAACCAGAAACAGGATGAAGGACGGCAGGGAGGACATGCGTTTCTTCCTAGCTAGGAGTGGTGTCATTGTACGGATCCCAGACATTTTTACTTATGTGGATGATGGAAAGCGAGGCACTTCGGATATATTAATTACTATGGAGCTGATGGATATTGAGTCATTTGGCTCATTTACGCCCCATAGGGCGGGGAAAGGTATTGTTCAGGGATTTACTAATCCACTTAAAATGTGGACCGGCCCTGCATTTTCCTAGGTGAAGTTGCGACTGCAGCCTGAGACATGGTAGGCTAGATTTTCTCGAATTCAGTAAGGATGATCCCTTGCGTTGGTTCATGATGGAAATCCAACTTCCAATACGTAACATTTCGGTTTTGATTGTAGAGCCTAGTATTGGCGACATGATATATGGTACACATGCCGTCTATGATTGATAAAATTATATTCGAAGTTGTTTTATACACTATGCACTTATAATAGTATCAAATGATTTGTTTTCAACGTACTAAGCAAGTTTGGCTATTATAAAGGGAAATTCTATCCTACGGCTTGCGTTGCATTGTGTGATGGGACCTGGGTCTTATAATAGCTTCATTTTTCCAAAAAGCATTGCTATGTTTATCCTATGCACTGGTATTCTTGGGAGGAAACCCGTTCCGTGTTATACGGCGTGGTCCCTTGATTTACTCCATCTTAAAGTAAGGTTTTAAATACATGTTTTAGTTCTCACACCAGTCACATGACTAACCTGGAGTATATTGTTTTAACCTAAACTCTGGGTTCCCCTATTTTCCACACGGGCAACTAGTAGTTTTGGTTTTGCAGATTTATATTCACAGGATCCTGGTTTACAACTGGAGATATATTCGGAAAGCTCTATATCAGTTTATTTGTTTCAGTTGTGTTATGTATTATTTTCTGCTGCATAATAATTTGTAAATCTCTGACATTTATCAAATGTATATTATTTGTTCATACTTTGTATATTCTTATACTCTAATAAGCAATGAAATGTCGGGCTTTCCTTTACGGGGAAGTTTGGGTCGTTACACTCTTCATCGCTTGATGATGAATCTGAATTATCTGGATAAGTAAACATTCTTATCATATGGCCTGGTCTGTTGTAGTTATAGCATTTATCTTAATTTTTGGTGTCAAATTTTGGAATTTGAATTTGAATTTGAATTTTGAATGAATTGACACTTAAACTACTATGAACCCAAAAGTCATAGACCTTCATAAACTCTTCTTCTCTTGATTGATGAATGATCGTCTTGGTGTCTTTTGGCCAACTATCATCAAATATAACTTCTTTTCCTGCAAAAAAACATACCTTTTTAAAGAGTTAAGTGACTTTTCAAAATAACTAATTGTAATTTGAAATAATAACATCATGATGATTATGTGATATATCCATGTAAACTTTTCAAGAAATCATATCATGATAAGTTGATTTTTCAATAAAACTGAATGTAGACTCATCAAATACTGATGCAAGGCATTAATTTAAACTAGCAATATAAATCATTTCAAAATTTACCATTTAATATTTTCAAAAATCAAATTATGAACTTTGTGAAAAATCATGCTCTGATACCAATTGTTAGGGAACGCGGAATGCAGATCTTTAAAAAAAATAACACTAGAGGGGGGTGAATAGTGTTTTTAAGGAATTTAAGAAAATCTAAAACTTATATGATCTACTATAAGAATCATACACCACAAAGATTATCACAGACACAAAATTAAACACAAACATGGAAATAAACAAAAATAAAATGCTGTAAAGGAAAGAACACACCAGATTTTATACTTCTTCGGATTACTTTTATGTCCAGTCCCACACAATGCTGGATTGCGCAGAGTTTTATTACTATATCAGTATCCAAATACAATCCCCTTGATTTCACGACTACAAGGTTAACACCGAGTCCACACCCTTGATTTCAGGGCTACAAGGTTAACACCGATTCACACCCATGATTTCACAGCTACAAGGTTAACACCAATTCCACATCCTTGATTTCACGGCTACAAGGTTAACACCGATTTTATACCCTTGATTTCATGGCTACAGGGTTAACACTGATTCCTTTCCTTGATTTCAGGGCTACAAGGAATAAACTCTTTCTCAAACAATCCCAAATGATTACAACAGCCCTATAACTCTTCAACAACACTTCAATTCAGAGAGTAACGAGTAGATAGTGAGAAATGAAGAAGTTTTATGTAATTAGAATAGAAATCGGCAGAGTAGAATTGTATAAATCAATAAAAAAATGAAATAATAATGAATGAATGAAAAGGGATGAAGATGGATAAGAAGAATGGTAAAAAAATCGAATTCAACCCCTATTTATAAGATTTGAAAGGTTGCAACACTTCTGCAATGTTACAAATAGTGAAAAGACACTTCCTTTCAAAATTGAAAAAATGACACTTGTATGTCGACATACCTATATATGCATGTCGACATATGCACTATATTTTTTAAAACATTTTTAAAGTATTTTAATCAATATATATATTACGGAAATTCTTGAAACAAAACTAATTATTAAAACATTATTTTTCAAGTATAAAAACATAAGAAAATATTATTTAAACATTTGATTAAAAACTTTTTATATATGTGATATAAAAACTTTATATAATATAATTATAAACATATATATAGGAATTCATAAAGAGATATTTATAAACTATATAAACAAAAAGGTTATATAAAAACTTAGAGTAAAATAATATATTATAATCAAATATAAACTTGTAATATATATATATATATGATTTAACAAAAACTGAAAATAAGAATACTTAAAATTTAGCAAATATGTTTGAAATCAGAAATTTGAAATTCTTGGATGATTATATTATTTTGATAGAAGTTTGAAATCAATATGAAGATAGTTTTGAAATCAATTTTGAAAAGAGATGATTTGAAAAATAGAGTTTGAACCTGGAGTGCTATTCAGCGTCTTACATATAAACTAGACTCTATTACTATATTTTTCTAACTAATGAGCCTTGAACCTCTTCTGAACTTAAATCTCTTGAAACTCTAAAACTGTACAGTCTTCAGTATTTCAGTCATGTATACAAATTCTGCATATATGTGTATACAAATATTCTAGATAGAGATGTCAGTATATATATATATATATATATATATATATATATATATATATATTATAATCAGTGATAATTGAAATAAGGTTGTTGTCACCAAAACTCCATTCCCCAACACTGTCACTTTGTCTGACAACTAGGTTTACGAGATTAGGTAGATTTACCAACCAATATACGAAACATCAGAGAACAACCCAAACCTGCCTTCCCTACATCTAACTGTAATAGCCTTTACAAACAAGCAATTGTGAAACAACAGTTCAACCTTGGCAACCAGGAGCAACCAAACTATAACAAAGCAACCAACATTCAATAGCAATCATAGCAATCAGTTATATCTCACGTAAACTATCCTAATTGAGATGGTACAAGCAAAACAACAAACACTCGTGACTCTAGCTATCACTTCCTTTCCTACTTCGAAACCATCGTTAATCGTACGATGACCACCTGCAATATATCAATGGCTAATGGTATATCCATTTCTAGTAGAAACTCCATACGCCTTCAAGACTCGTATGTTTGTCTTTCTAATCTCGACAACTGGGCCCTTCACGAATGCCCAGGGTACTCGACCATACACCTAGTCTTTTATTGTACCCCTGCTTTGAGTCCGCTAGAACCTACGACAACGATAATCTCTCAGCCTTCATATCTCTAGCCATCCATCCTGATGACTGTTCACAGCTCTAGCCCCTTCTCGAACAACCATTATCCACAAACTCACCACCGTAAGTCGTCTTGACATTCATTGCATTATGACGATCAATGAACACATTAAATCACTTCGAACATTCCTTCTTGAATATACATCGAAGTCTCATTCATCATCGACCTAAGAATATGCATTCTTTGATCGGCATTCCATTTCATAGCATTTCCAGACTTCTCGCTATGAAAAACAAATCACAACGTTCAACCTCTATTCATAGCGTTTATAAACCTGTTGTCTCTTCTGGTCATTCACCAACCTGACAACACTGGGTCGTTCCACGACCTAAACCATCCTCACCCCGACCCGGCTTCACCCGATCCTTTATAGCACCCAACCGAACGATCTGATGCTTCACCGACCCATCACCTTGGGTCATTCCTCAACCTGGAGCCTCCAATACCCAATGATCCAACACAAACGATCCCGACTGACCCGCCAATACTTCACCATTCAGGCCGACCCGACCCAACTTACCAACGACCTGACCTGAATCTTCAACATGTTTCGGACAATACATCTGTTTAAGTCATAAAGGACTTGCGATCTAAGGAAAGCATAACCCGACCTAATTTGTCTCAAACGACCCATACCATTAATGATCTGATACCACTAATGATCCAAGCTATTTCTTGGAGAATAAGTCAAATGACCTGACTCTTGGAAAACGATCAAACTCTAGATCTGGCCAAAATAGATCCAAATTTGACCAAATCTTCACCAAACAACAACATTGATGAAATTATCTCATCCAATCCATTGAAATAAACCATAAACATGTTATGAAACCGTTTGCAACATCAAAATGACAACTATCATCAATAATTATATAAAATTCACCAAGATCATGATAATTCAATGCATAAAGTAATATAATGGATCTAACTTGCATAAACATATGAATTAACATAAGGATTACCGGTTTAAGTTGCTAGATTAGATCCTATGGTGATTCAAATGAAAATATACTTACCATGATGTAGATCTAGGTGAAAACAACTTGAAAATGATGAACTTATGATCAAACAACTCATATACTTGATTGAATCCGTGTGAAAGATGCCTATCACTCACAAACTCTTCAAAACAACAAGAAAACGCTTGATTTTAAATTTGAACATCGAAGAATTTGCTTCAAACACTTCGACTTGATGAAATCCCTCTTCTCTTGATGTAGACCTTTCTTTGATTGATGTAGATCTTCAATTTTCTTCCTTAGATCTGGATTTTAATGGTGGAAAGGTGTTTTTAATTGAGCAAAGATGATCATGAGCTCAACCAAATGGAAGAATGAAGAAAGTAAACTATTCTCCATATCTTTGACTCCCTATTTATAGCCTCTCATCAGCCCACTAATGGGCCTCCTCAAATCAGCCCATTATGGTTTAAAACCTAAATAGCAAACTGTGAAACACTAAAACAACAATTCCTCCCAAATCGCTGAACCAAACCTTTAATGTGACCACTCTACTGAATTGGCAACAACATTTCGTTTCCAATGAAATTGATCTTAGCACTTTATTCGATCTCAGTCAAAAGTTAATCCCTATTCAAAACTGATAGGGGCAAAATGGTCACAAATAAAATTCGTAAAAATTATGGACATGTATCACATCCCCATAAACAACATATCAAAACTTAGGAATGATCCAGTCTTCTGGGAACGAAATAAAAATATTTTTCGACCCTTCGATAAATGCGGGTTGTTACACTTTCATTCCAATATAGTTTTATATACTATATCATGTGCAATTCGTTGATCGTTTGATAACATGTCCAAAGGAATGTCAGTAAAATTGTTCATAGTTTCATTTGTATATTCAGTAGTCGAACGCAAATTGACATTTATAAAATTACATTCAACATTTATGTTAGGATACCGTTGAAGTTATTCATTCCAATTATGTGAGGTATCGTAATCTTGTAAACCTATTTCTAGCTATCCTCCATCAACGAATAGAGGTCTCATCGATGCTGCAATCATCCATTCCTCTTGCTTATTTTCTTCATTATCATTTGTAGCACCATCATCAACATCAAACTCATCTTCGATAGCATTTGGAAATGCATCAGGTTGAATTAAACCAAAATCAACGTATCTTTGAGACCATTTCTCGAAGCTTCCTTATGCTTCATTTAGATTTCGATAACGATGATGCAATAGCACCTATATGTAAAAAGTAGCAGTAAGAGTAACAATCGAGAATTATTTAAATATTTGGAATTAAAAAACAGGATTAACCGTGTGACATATAAGTAAAAATATATGATGTTTTGAGAAGAATTTATGAAAAGTAGAAAAGATGAATTAACAAAGAATATAAATGCAGTAAATAATGAATACCTGTGGTTCACAGAAAAGTTCCCATTTATTGCTAAGTGGAGAAATTTTACTATTTAGATCTGGTATAATTCGAACCACTGCCTCAGTTTTAAGATTATGCTAACCCTTATTATAGTAGCGATAATTTTTTACCATATCAAAAAGTGAAAGATCTTAATATTCCCCTGGCCGATCCATATACCTTGCACTAAAATTTGGTTCTGATTCGACTGTACCTTCATCTATTGTACCATTTCAACGTCGTATAATTGTTGATAACATGCTTTTCTCTCTTACTGTAAGTTGCACTATGGTTCTAGATGAACATACAAGTGGGTAAGATATCAAAAGATGACATTACTATTGTGTAGAAATATCCCGTTCTGATACACTTTTAAGAAGAAGTTTTTTTATTGCAGACGTAGAAGTCTGACATGGCTGACGAATGTTTTCAACTATTGCTCTGAATGTATCTGTGAAGGTCTTTGATACTGGCTCTACTTTTGCTGCATATTTTCCAATATAATTAACCACTGCATGAACATATAGGACCGTAGACCAATCAATGTTAGCACGCCAAACTTGAAGGACTTTTCTGTCATGCGAACACACAAAAGGATCATTTCGTTTTGATTGAAATTGAATTTTTTTACTATTAGGAGGATCTTCCACAATTTGAGACCTTGGCAACACGTTAAATGGATATTTAAGGCGACATATCATTTGTTTGGTTGTTTTATGTAACCATAAACAATGATTTCCACACCAAAAATGACGCATAATCCAACTTATCAAGTTTGCATAGTCGTCATCATGGATATCTAAATTTGCATCAAGTGGAACAACTCTTGCACAAGGATGTTCTTGTTCATATAAAGGTTCTGACATATGAGGGTTTGTTGTGCAAACAAGACGATCAAAATACTTGATAATGATATCATAATTAAGTAAATTTCCATTATTATAAGATAGGTTTGGTGCACCGTGCAGCCACAGAAAGCTATGAATATGTCCACTTCCACGATCTTGCCATCCAAATCGATACCAATAGTCTTTAATAAAAAAACTCAGGTGTTAGGAAATCTTTTATGAACATATGAACCCTCGCTTGGAATAACCACACAACAACATGTAGGTTCTCATTTAATAACTGCACTTTTCTTTCGGCAAGATCCAAATTTTGCAATTCATTTGTTAGATCGAAAAGTTTATAAAGTTCCAGTCGTTGCATATCTGCTAAACTCAATGTGAAAAATATCGTTGGTGCTCGTAATTGTTTTACAATAGCTGTAAGCTCTTTCAGTCTCGCAAATCAATAAGAACGGCTTCCACATATGCCTTTGGTAAAACAAGAAATGCGTTGAGACAACTGCCGATCTCCTGATTTTAACATTTCACAAATATCTTGGATTGTCAAATTTCCATCTTCGGGATTTTTTTTTGAACATAAATATTACCAATATCCAATGCACGCCATCTACTAACAGAATTGTAAGCAAAATAATGAAATTGAGCATCCTTTGCAAATCTTTGATCGGGATATTTCATTAAGTATTGAAAACACTAAAGAGGTCTTATTTTTCTTGGTTGTGCTTGTCTCAAATCGTCATTCCCTAAGGGAAATAATGTTGGAAAAGCCATCGAGATATGCCTGGAATTTTTAAACTCATCAATAGCATGAGAAGTAGGCATTTCAACTACCGTTTCATTATTTTGTTGACTTTCTAGAATGGATAATACACAGGCTTGTTGGTTGGGCTGTACTATATTCGTTATTGCACCTGATGATTCAATTTCTTCAATGTCAGTTATTACATTTTCATACTTTGGAGGCCGTGCTGGATACAAATTATTGTTATGTATTGGAATATTTTCTGAATCATCTTGAATATGTGGAAGTGTAGAGGGTACGCCGTCTTAATGCAATTCAATTAGAGATATTTCATGAATGTGTACGTAAGCATAAAAAATATTATGGGTTTTAAGCCAAAGTAGTGCTTGTCTAACCTATTCACGTCTTACTCGAAACTCCTTGTTTTCATATACTTAACAACTAGGACCACCGATAAATCATCTAGCTTTCAAGGGAGAGAAGTGTAACGGCCTGGAAATTCGACGTTCGAATTTTCGATAATAATAAATAACTCTGAATTACTTGCCCAAATCTCAAGTATCAAATCCCAGATTGTTAATTAGAAAGAAGTTAGAGGGTGAGAGAAGAAAGAAAGAAATATTAGAATAGAAGAATGAGAAGATCAGAGTCTCACAACGGAACTGACAAAATATGATATCAAATACTTTATACAAAAAAAAACTGCATAATACAATGTCAGAGTATACATATATTTCAATACAACACATAGCGGGATAATATAATACCAGTAAATATAGCTATACGTCTCAACTCCAACTCCTCTTCTGAAGTTCCAAGCGATATCTGGCCTGGAAATATACTCGGTCTGACCAGAGCACATTTGAAGTAAAGCAAAATTCACCCGGATCAGTCTGGAATACTTTAAGTGGTAAATTCATACAGCAACCAACTTGTTTAACTTTAGAAAACCTTTTTGAAAGAAATGATAATAGTAAGACCAGCCTACACATTAACACGGACGGTTTTTACCTTACTGTTACCTAAAACATTTTCATATATCCAAATCTAGTGATATTATAATAGTGTCTATAAAATAACAAATAAATAACCAAATAGCAGAACACTTGCATCTCACACTCCACATACATAGTCTATAGTCAAAAACAACATGGCTCTTATTGGAGAATGGAATGCAGTTATGACAAGGTATGGGACCACCTTCCGATCAGTATACTCTAGAGGGAATACACTGGGGTTCAACAAGAACATCTTACAACCCGGCCACACATGACTGCCCACTCATTTAGCTGGAGTGTAGCGAATGTATTATCACCATAAGGTTTCTAAGGGCACACCTCACATCCGCGGAGATACCGAATCGAAAGAAGAACAAATAAGGAATTTCTCTAGATGGTGATAATACACCCTGCTTGGGTACGACCCACCTAGCCATGCTGGCTGCCCGATTTTTGTCATTTTCCAGTTGATAAGGCTTGAGGTCACGTTTATCTTTCAGAATATCAAACCATCATTACTTTGAATGCCACGTCGTCAGACCTATCAAATCACTAATTGAAGTCCACAAATATACTCTGGGTGTTAAGCAAGAGAATTTTTCCGCCGCCAAACTCGATATATTTATAAAAATCAGTGTACGTGAGTTTCAGGAAATACTCTATCAGACACTCGTCCATACAAGTCATCCAGGAACAGGATGGACCGAAGGTGTAACATCCCATATTTTTACGGTATAATAATTAATTAATTTAATTTAATAATTTAATTTAATTATTTTCATAGTGATGTAGAAATTTAAATGGTTGTTTAATTAAATAATATCGAATATTTAATTAATATAAATAATGAATAATATATAAGTCCGAAATAGTCGGAAATAGCGGAATTCACAATATTGTGTGAATTGGATCAAATATAATATATAATTCAGTTTAGAGTTGAATTATATTAACGAATATATTATATAAATGCCATTTGAACGTATAAATTATATTATAATTAAAATCGAGCTCGACATGGCGCTGCGGTTCGTAATTTGGCGATTCGAACTTCAATTGAATATACATAATCTGTTTTGAATTGGATTTCTGTGAAACAAGAAAGGTTCGGAGCTGGTGAAGTATAATTTTCTAATGAAAGAGAAAAAATCGATATTTCGTTGTGTAGATTTTGAGTTATGTCCAAATCAAATTTTCGAAAAGTCCCTATGGAATTCCTTTATAATTTATAACGATTTATTTATATTATAAATGGATTTTTAATATAATTTGGATATCGATTTAATCGGGATTTGAAATATCAAGTTATAAATTCAGATATGTATATTTTGGAGCTGTACGATATTCGATGTGGATATATACGATAATATTAATTTATTAATATTTAATTTAATTATTTTTAAAAATATTTATATTTAAATTGGTTTATTTAGAGCTTTAAAAATAACCAGTTTTTGAAACGAACTCCGTTTTTGACGAAACTAATTTTGTTGGATCTGGAATATTAAATTATTGTTAGATTTCAATTTTCAGGATTTTTGGAGTCCATATGTGCCAGTACGAGATTTTAATGTGAAAAAGAATTGATATTTTGACCTTTAAAATATGCTGTGTGAGTAAATGGAATCATAATTCGACGAAACTAGTTTCGTTGGGTCCGTAATGTCAAACTCCAGTGGTATGTCTATTTTCATGATTTTTGGATGTTGTATATGACTATAGGAATTTTTAAAGAGATAAATGGAGCTAATTATCGAATATACATTAATATAAAAAAATAAACGAAACTTCTTAAGCAAGCCAAATCTAATCCTATAAATACCCCAATATCCTACAGCCCTTAAACAGAATTTCATTTTCTTTTGAAGTCAACACAGAAAAAGTTTCGCGCCGCCACAAATAAAAATCATCGTGAATTTAGAAATCAAAGATTAAAATCATGCAAAATTTCATAAATCACGAAATGAATATGATTGGATTCGTATGCTTATTCTCTTCCTTGTGGTATGTATTTTTCAGTGTTCGAACCCAATTTCTTTTTGCTGGAAATAGCACACGCGACCTAGGGTTCGAGAAATCTGGGGATTCAAGTGTTAATTCATTGTGTGGTTTTCAGGGAAGAGAATGGCAGAGTTTGTGATTTCCTTGGATTGATTCGGTGGAATTTTTGTTCGCACCTGCATTGCGTATTAACAAAAAATGTCTAAAGTCGGAATGTAATCCTTGCACGCAAGTTGATATCTTTGGGGTGAGGGTGGAAGAGCTTCGAAGGAGAAGAATGGAGGTGTATTCTGTTTGGGTTTTTATGAAACAATGGGGGAGTTTTGAATTTGGGAATATTTCCGAAAAGAAGGAATACTGGAGCTGAAGTGTGATGAGATAGAAGAAGAAGGATGAGCGACGGATTTTGGGTAATCACGCCATTAGTGATAACGAAGTGATTAAAGAGTTAAGACGTGGATTAAGGCATTCATTTTAAGGTTTAATGATTGGTAAAATTTATAATGATTGAATTATTTCTGAAATGGCCAGTTAAATTTGCTGAAGGAGGAGCAGATCAATTTTCTGAGATCCGGGAAGAAGCATATGCGGTCATGGGTTGCGCTAGTGGTTTATGGGCTAATTTTAAAAGGGTAAGGCCCGGATGTTATAAATAATTTATATTCAATTTATTTAAATTAATAATGTACAAACTTGTATAAGCTATAACTTTACCATACGTTATCCAAATTGGACAAAAAAGGATCCGTTGGGATCATATGGACGAGCGCTACAGATTGAAACTGATTGGGAGTGAATTGGAGCTCGTTACAATTTATAGTAAAATAAATTGCTAGAATTAAATCAACGACAGTTATTCGTTACTTAACGATAACCGACCAATGTGAGTAAAACTCACCAACTGTACAAGTTCATATTTTAATAACTTATTTTTAGAACTGATAAATATTGATTGATTGTTGTGTGTTGATTGGTTGGTTGAACTGCAAATTGATTGGTTGAAAATTTCGATATAGTTATATATATATATCGTTAATCAAATATTGATTCTGTTTATCAGAATATTTCATATTGAAATGAAGTTGATGTTAATTATATTAATTAACATCTGTGGATGCAGGAAAATAGGTTGGAGGGATCCAACTGGATTCCTACGTATTTATAATATTCTTCTTTTCATATATTGTAACATATGATGTTATATATAATCTGTTGTTGATTATGTATGTTTGAATGATATCAATCATTGTTATTTGGTATTTTAAATACCATATATTATACTGGAATTAAAAAGGAAATTTTCAATGTGTATATTTAAAAGAAAACAAATAGAATTATAAAAGGACTTTATTTGGAAAATAAATAAAAGGAATATTTATTTAGAAAACAAATAGAATTGAAAAAGGTATATTTATTTAGAAAATAAATAGAATACTTTTAAAAGGAAATATTTATGAAATAAATAGAATAATTATAAAAGGAAAGATGAGTTATGGATTCAAAGTAGATTGTAAATAGAAATTTGTTTTACAGATAAATTGGGAAGATTAATTTATATATAAATTAAATTAAATAAAATATTTACCATATTATGAATGGGATATATAAGTCTGAAATTATGTAGAGAAGTAGGAATCGGTTTTAACACCGATATTTTAATGGAATTAGAATTCAGCATTTGTAAAGGGAAATTTAAATGAGATTTAAAGAGTTAGAAGATAAAAGGATATTTTGTATAAATAATTCTATAAATAGAAGTGTGAATAGAACTGGAAATGGGATATTATTTTAAAATGTGAAATCAAACTGTTTGGTTTTTATAAAAGGAGTATTATTCACATTTAATGTGAATAAGGGATTTAAATAAATATTTTCCAGATAAGAATATTTATAAAGGAAATTTGGGGTTTTGAATTAGAGTTAATCTAATATTAGTTATCGAATAGAGTTAATTGAAAGGAGTTAATCGAATATAGTTTATCTGAAAGGAGTTAATCGAATATAGTTTATTCAAAAGGAGTTAATCGAATATAGTTTATTCGAAAGGAGTTACCGAACATAGTTTATTCGAAAGAGAGTTATACGTAGAAATTCGATTATATCGATTTCGAGAAAGTACTATTTACTTTCTGATTTTTAATCAAGATTTATTTATTTAGTTATAAATTGTCTACTTAGTGATTTAATTAAATTAAGGAATAAAAGTTATATTTTGAATTTAGATATTTCGGGAGTAGGGATTATTACGCTATAGTTATAATCAATGTTTCAAATAAGAAGTGGATTCGTAGATAGAATCCAAGAGTTACGTAAGGAAGTTTGTTAAAGATTTAAAAAGGTGAACTCTGTCTATTTCGAGGTTAAAAATGTTGTTCAGTTAAGGTCTGAGAGGTAGTTATACCCCAACTTGATTGACTCCGTTTTTAACTAAGGAATGGTTAAGGTTCGATAGTGAAGGTTGGTTAAGTGAATTTTGTTAATGAGGGTAATTGTTTGAGTTGGCATAGCGATGTTTTATTTAAACAACTATTTAAATCCAATGAAGGAGTTTTGGAGATGTTTTCCAAATAAGAATCAGAATTGTTTTCTAATATAAAATAAATTAGAAATGAGAGTAAATATGGAAATGTTTTCCAATGATTAATAACATATATTTTCTAAATTTAGAAAATAAGAATTTATGGAGAAATGGAAATGGGTAACTGAATAACTTAATGATAAATTAATTTAAAAAGAGAAAAAGTTGATTGATGATTGATCGGTAAGATTTCCATTTGGAAATACGACCGTTGTTTTACACATGTTTTTCTTTGATTGTTAAATCACCGACTATCGAAATTTTTGACCATTTTTACGTCGTCAATACGGAGAGACCGGGATCAGATTCATTATCTGAAAACCAATCTGTATGGATATTAGCGTTACGATCAAATGTGATGAAGATAATTGAAGATAGAGTTATGCAAGGGCTGTCCTGTTTACAGAATAGTACCTTTGGTTTATCCAGTCCCAGGACAACCAGTATGGAAGAATGTCTGATAGAGTATATTTAATAGACCGCGTAAGTTGATCTCTTCAAACGTATTTACGTTTAGTGGTTGAGGAATTCGTTTCTCTTAGCTATATACCCGTTGTATTTTTGGAGAAATCAATTTGTGATTTTGTGGGTTTGACGATGTGACATTCAAAGTAAATAAATGTGTGATCTGTCAGAGATAAGCGTGGCCTCTAGCCTCACAACCAGGAACGGTATAAAATCGGATAGGTCGCATGGCTAAGTGGTTAGCTGCCAAGTATGGTGTATTGTCACATGATCTTGAGTTTCATTTACTTCTATAATCTATTTCGATGCTGTCCCTTTCGGGAAATGGTTGCTGATCCCAACCGTCGGTGATAATACATTCGGTACACTCAAGCGAAATGATTGACCAGTCAAGTTTAGCCTGTGTTGCAAGATGTTCTTGTTGAACCCGGTGTATTTCTTTCTAGAGATACACTATCGGAAGGTGGTCCCATACCTTGCCAGTTGGAATCCATTACCCAATAAGCGGCCACAGTTTTTGATTATATATTATATATGTGGAACGTGAGTTGAAAGCATTCTGCTAGATGATTATTATTTGTGATTGATAGACACTACTATAATATCAAAGAGTTTTGGTATAAAGATTATCGTTTCTTTTAAAAGGATTTTGAAAGTTAGATCAAATTGATTTGGATTCTCATAAGGGAAAAACCCGTTCCGTTATACGACGTGGTCTTATGAGATATCGTTTAATTGCTCAAACTGTTTTAAATTGTTTTACTCACACCAGTCCTATGACTGACCTGGAGTTTATTTTGTTTTGTTTTCCCTAAACTCTTGGGTGCCCAATTTTGTACGGGAAGTCAAGTAGTCAGGTTTTACAGATATACTTGGAGAGCTTGGAGCAGGAGGCTTCAGGATCATATAGATATTGTTATTTCCGTTGTGTTGTAAGTGTTATACTCTGATAATGTTACTGTATACACATACTAATTTTATTTCAAAGACATGTATCTAGTATATATTGTTCGTTCCGCTGTGAGATTCGTGTTTACTCTGATGTTGTATGTTCTTCTTCTTCTATTCTATGTTTCTATCCTATATGTTCTCACCCTCTATTTTCTTTCATTAACTATCTGGTATTTCCGATGCTTGATAGTCGACATTTGGTTATATGTCGATTACTCAGGATCACGAAAACCCGGGTCGTTACAGTGGTATCAGATCTGAAGGTTAAGTGATTACCTTGGCTTTGTGGCGTGACTCAGTAGAGATGGGGTTAGTAATGCCCTAGATTGAGTTGGGTGTATGTATACGAGAAAGCGTATTTGTCGATTTTATAATAATTGTTTTATATTGTGGTGATTTATTGGTTGAGTTGTTTATGGGTTCTGGTCGATCAGTTTGATCCACTGTATCAGTAGGAGTTTATAAACACTCGAATATGATGAACCGACACAGTATGTTTTAAAAAGAGGGTAAATGAAATAAATTTACCCAAATTATATTTTGATATAAAGAAAATATATTGGATGTGTTGGTTGTGATTATAATCTGATAAGGCTATAAATTGAATGATTATGTAAATAGCCAATCAGGATTTATATAAGTGTAATATATGAAACCAAATGAATTAAATCTGAATTTAAATCAGAAATGAAATTAAAACCCAGGGAATTTGGAAAGATGTTTGTAAATAGAGTTGAATTAAATATATGGCAATTTTAAAATCCTGGGAGATTTTGGAAATGTTTTCAAGCATTGAAAAGGATATTTTGAAATGAATTTCAAAATGAAAGTGTTTAGAAATGGTTTTGAAAGTGATATAGTATTGAACTCGCTTCGATAGCTGGAAAATAGATTCTGATGATGATCATGACATCATCGGTGTTCATTTTCGAGTTGTAAGTGACGGATTACTACCAAAAACTGAATTGTTTTGAGAAAACAAGTTGTTTTGATATTCTAAAATGAATATTTTGATTTTTTGAAAAGGCTAAGCTATTTAAAAAACCCCAGAAATAGATTATTTGAAATAAAAACAAATTTAAAACAAATTTAAATCGAAATTTGTGAAAGCGAATTGGAATTGAATTAAAACCAGTTAAGTAGAAATTGAATTGAAATAGAATGATATCAAGTAAGTTGGATTGATGAGAGTTTGAAAATCGAGAATGGAACTCGAGTTGAAATTGGTTAGGATATAAGCGAATAGTTGTGTTGAATAGATATTGATTGGAAATTGATCGTAATGACATTGTTATATGCTGAAGTGGTAGCAGATGTAAAGGATATAATGATATTCCCGACAAAAATGTACAGGTTTATATTTCATATGGGTATGAGATTTTTATGAGCCGAATCAGCAAGTCGCTTGGCTGGTTGATTTTCTTTTGGTTGGAGAAGGCCTAGAGAGGCGAGTTGTAGTTGTACTGATTGAGCTGTACAAAGGAGGTGCTGGCGAAATTTTTCGAAAATTTCAGGTGCTAGAAAATTTTCAGGATTTTTGAAAATTTTCGTCATTAATAAGGATGAATTAATGATTAATTGAAATTAATTGGTTTAGCTAAAACCAAAGTCAATAAGTAAGCAGATAATTTTTTAACCCAGTTATAGGGTTTGTTTTCTGCCTTAGCAATTTCGAGGACGAAATTATTTTAACGGGAGAAGAATTAACTTCACGTATTTTTACGGTATAATAATTATTTAATTTAATTATTTAAATAGTGATTTAGAAATTTAAATGGTTGTTTAATTAAATAATATTGAATATTTAATTAATATAAATAATGAATAATATATATAAGTCCGAAATAGTGGAATTCACAATATTGTGTGAATTGGATCATATATAATATATAATTCAGTTTAGAGTTGAATTATATTAACGAATATATTATATAAACGCCATTTGAATGTATAAATTATATTATAACTAAAATCGAGCTCGAAATGGCGCTGCAGTTCGTAATTTGGCAATTCGAACTTCAATTGAATACACATAATCCGTTTTAAATCCGATTTCTATGAAACAAGAAACGTTCGGAGCTGGTGAAGAATATTTTTCTAATGGAAGAGAAAAAATCGAGATTTCATTGTGTAGATTTTGAGTTATGTCCAAATCAAATTTTCGAAAAGTCGCTATGGAATTCCTTTATAATTTATAACGATTTATTTACATTATAAACGGATTATTAATATAAATTGAATATCGATTTAATCGGGATTTGAAATATCAAGTTATAAATTCGGATATGTATATTTTGGAGCTGTACGATATTCGATGTGGATATATACGATAATATTAATTTATTAATATTTAATTTAATTATTTTTAAATATATTTATATTTAAATTGGTTTATTTAGAGCTTTAAAAATAACCAGTTTTTGAAACGAACTCCGTTTTTGACGAAACTAATTTTGTTGGATCTGGAATATTAAATTATTGTTAGATTTCAATTTTCATGATTTTTGCAGTCTGTATGTGCCCGTATGGGATTTTAATGTGAAAAACAATCGATATTTTGACCTTTAAAAATACGTTGTGTAAGCAAATGGAATCAAAAATCAATGAAACAAGTTTAGTTGAGTCCGTAATGTCAAACTCTAGTGGAATGTCCATTTTCATGATTTTTGGATGTTGTATGTAACTATAGGAATTATTAAAGAGATAAATGAAGCTAATTATCGAATATATATTAATATAAAAAAAATAAACGAAACTTCTTAAGTAAGCCAAATCTAATCCTATAAATACCCCAATATCCTACAACCCTTAAACCTAATTTCATTTTCTTCTGAAGTCAACACAAAAAAAGTTTCACGCCGCCACAAATAAAAATCATCGTTAATTTAGAAATCAAAGATTAAAATCATGCAAAATTTTATAAATCACGAAATGCATATGATTGGATTCGTATGCTTATTCTCTTCCTCGTGGTATGTATTTTTCAGTTTTCGAACCCAATTTCCTCTTGCTGGAAATAGCACGCGCGACCTAGGGTTCGAGAAATCTGAGGATTCAAGTGTTAATTCATTGTGTGCTTGTTATATTGGAATTCAGGGAAGAGAATGGCAGAGTTTGTGATTTCTTTGGATTGATTCGGTGGAATTTTTGTTTGCACATGCACTGCGTATTCACGAAAAATGTCTGAAGTCGGAATGCAATCCTTACGTGTGAGTTGATATCTTTGGGGTGAGGATGGAAGAGCTTTGAAAGAGAAGAATGGAGGTGTATTCTGTTTGGGTTTTTATGAAACGAAGGGGGAATTTTGAATTTGGGGATATTTCCGAAAAGAAGGAATACTGGAGCTGAAATGCGATGAGATAGAAGAAGAAGGATGAGTGGCGGATTTTGGGTAATCATTTCATTAGCGATAACGAAGTGATTAAAGATTTAAGACATGGATTAAGGCATTCATTTTAAGGTTTAATGATTGGTCAAATTTATAACGATTGAATTATTTGTGGAAATGGCCAATTAAATTTGCTGAAGGAGGACCAGATCAATTTTCTGAGATCCGAGAAGAAGCATATGTGGTCATGGGTTGCGGTAGTGGTTTACGGGCCAATTTCAAAAGGGTAAGGCCCGGGTGTTATAAATAATTTATATTCAATTTATTTTAATTAATAATGTACAAACTTGTATAAGGTATAACTTTACCATACATTATACAAATTGGACAAAACAGGATCCGTTGGGATCGTATGGACGAGCGTTATAGATTGGAACTGACTGGGAGTGAATTAGAGCTCGTTACAATTTATAGTAAAATAAATTGTCAGAATCAAATCAACGACAGTTATTCGTTATTTAACGATAACCGACCAATGTGAGTAAAACTCACCAACTTTACAAGTTCATATTTTTATAACGTATTTTTAGAACTGATAAATATTGATTGATTGTTGTGTGTTGATTGGCTGGTTGAACTGCAAATTGATTGGTTGAAAATATCGATATAGTTATATATATATCATTAATCAAATATTGATTCTGTTTATCAGAATATTTCATATTGAAATGAAGTTGATGTTAATTATATTGTTTAACATCTGTGGATGCAGGAAAACAAGTTGGAGGGATCCAATTAGATTCCTCAATATTTATAATACTATTCTTTACATATATTATAACATATAATGTGATATATAATTTGTTGTTGATTATGTGTGTTTGAATGATATCGATCAGTGTTATTTGGTATTTTAAATACCATATATTATACTGGAATTAAAAAGGAAATTTTCAATGTGTATATTGAAAAGAAAACAAATAGAATTATAAAAGGAATTTATTTGGAAAATAAATAAAAGGAATATTTATTTAGAAAACAAATAGAATTGAAAAAGGAATATTAATTTAGAAAATAAATAGAATAATTATAAAAGGAAATATTTATGAAATAAATAGAATAATTATAAAAGGAAAGATGAGTTATAGATTGAATGTAGATCGTAAATAGAAATCTGTTTAATAGATAAATTGAGAAGATTAATTTATAAATAATATAAATTAAATAATATATTTACCATTTGATAAATGGGATATATAAGTCTGAAATTATATAGAGAAGTAGGAATCGGTTTTAACACCGATATTTTAATGGAATTTGAATTCAGCATTTATAAAGGGAAATTTAAATGAGATTTAAAGTGTTAGAAGTTAAAAGGAGATTTTGTATAAATAATTCTATAAATAGAAGTATGAATAGAATTGGAAATGGGGTATTATTTTAAAATGTGAAATAAAACTGTTTGGTTTGTATAAAGGGAATATTATTCACATTTAATGTGAATATGGGATTGAAATAAATATTTTTCAGATAAGAATATTTATAAAGGAAATTTAGGGTTTTGAATTAGAGTCAATCTAACATTGGTTATCAAATAGTGTTAATTGAAAGGACTTAATCGAATATAGTTTATTCGAAAGGAGTTAATCGAATATAGTTTATTCGAAAGGAGTTAATCGAATATAGTTTATTCGAAAGGAGTTATCGAATATAGTTTATTCGAAAGAGAGTTACACTTTGAAATTCGATTATATCGATTCCGAGAAAGTACTATTTACTTTCTGATTTTTTATCAAGATTTATTTATTTAGTTATAAATTGTCTATTTAGTTATTTAGTTAAATTAAGGAATAAAGGTTATATTTTGAATTTTGATATTTCTGGAGTAGGGATTATTACGCTATAGTTATAATCAATGTTTTAAATAAGAAGTGGATTCGTAGATAGAATCCAAGTGTTACGTAAGGAAGTTTGTTAAAGATTTAAAAAGGTGAACTCTGTCTATTTCGAAGTTAAAAATGTTGTTCGGTTAAGGTCTGAGAGGTAGTTATACCCTAACGTGATTGACTCTATTTTTAACTAAGGTATGGTTAAGGTTCAATAGTGAAGGTTGGTTAAGTGGATTTAGTTAATGAAGGTAATGTTTTGAGTTGGCATAGAGATGTTTTATTTTAACATTTGTTTAAATCCAATGAAGGAGTTTTGGAGATGTTTTCCAAATAAGAATCAGAATTGTTTTCTAATATAAAATAAATTAGAAATGAGAGTAAATATGGAAATGTTTTCCAATGATTAATAACGTATATTTTCTAAACTTAGAAAATAAGAATTTGTGGGGATACGGAAATGGGTAACTGAATAAATTAATGATAAATTAATTTAAAAAGAGAAAAAGTTGATTGAAGATTGATCGGTAAGATTTCCATTTGGAAATACGACCGTTGTTTTACACATGTTTTTCTTTGATAGTTAAATCACCGACTATTGAATTTTTTGACCATTTTTCCGTCGTCAATACGGAGGGACCAGGATCAGATTCATTATTTGAAAATCACTCTGTATGGAGATTAACATTGCGATTAAATGTGATGAAGATAATTGAAGACTGAGTTATGCAAGGGATGTCCTGTTTACAAAATAGTACCATTGGTTTGTCCAGTCCCCGGACAACCAGTATGGAAGAATGTCTGACAGATTATATTTAATAGATCACGTAAGTTGATCTCTTCAAATGTATTTACGTTTGGTGGCGGAGGAATTCGTTTCTCCTAGCTGTATACCCATTGTATTTTTGGAGAAATCAATTTGTGATTTGGCAGGTATGACGATGCGACATTCAAAGTAAATAAATGTGTGATCTGTCAGAGATAAGCGTGGCCTCTAGCCTCACAACCAGGAACGGTATAAAATCGGGTAGGTCGCTTGGCTAAGTGGTTAGCTGCCAAGTAGGGTGTATTGTCACCTGATCTAGAGTTTCATTTACTTCTATAATCTATTTCGATGTTGTCCCTTTCGGGAAACAGTTGCTGATCCCAACTGTTGGTGATAATACATTCGGTACACTCAAGCGAAATGAGTGACCGGTCATGTTTAGCTTAGGCTGCAAGATGTTCTTGTTGAACCCGGTGTATTTTTCTCTAGAGATACACTGTCGGAAGGTGGTCCCATATCTTGCCAGTTGGAATCCATTACCCAATAAGCGGCCACGGTTTTTGATTATATATTATATATGTGTAATGTGAGATGAAAGCGTTCTGCTAGATGATTATTAGTTGAGATTGATAAACACTACTATAATATCAAAGAGTTTTGGTATAAATGTTATCGTTTCTTTCGAAAGGATTTTGAAAGTTAAATCAAATTGATTTGGATTCTCATAAGGGAAAAACCCGTTCCATTATACAGCGTGGTCTTATGAGATATCGTTTAATTGCTCAAACCGTTTTAAATTGTTTTACTCACACTAGTCCTATGACTGACCCGGAGTTTATTTTGTTTTGTTTTCCCTAAACTCTTGGGTGCCCAATTTTGTACGGGCAGTCAAGTAGTCAGGTTTTACAGATATACTTGGAGAGCTTGGAGCAGGAGGGTTCAGGATCATACAGCTATTGTTATTTCCGCTGTTTTTTAAATGTTATACTCTGATAATGTTACTATATACATATACTAATTTTATTTCAAAGATATGTATCTAATATATATATTGTTCGTTCCGCTGTGAGATTCGTGTTTACTCTAATGTTGTATGTTCTTCTTCTTCTTCTATTCTAAGTTTCTATATTATCTATTCTCACCCTCTATTTTCTTTCATTAACTATGTGGTATTTCCGATGCTTGATAGTCGACATTGGGTTATATTTCGATTACTCAGGATCGTGAAAACCCGTGTCATTACAGAAGGCACCCTCCTACTACATCATATATGGGAATCACCCCAAGGATCAGTAGCGAGAAATCCTTTGTAACAACCCGAAATATCTGAACCAGTTTGAAAATTTTAAATTGGATAAAATAGTGAATTTAAAATATTTAAAATAATAATGACAAAAAGTGAGTTTGAATCGATGTTTGAAAATAAATATAATTAATTCTAATTATAAACAAGGCCTGAAATGGCGCGGTAGTTTCAAATTTTGAATTCAAACTTTGACTGACTGTACCGGGTGCAAAACAAAATGGATTTTAGTGAAACCAAAAATATTTAAATCTGTTAGGGAATATCTTTCTAACGAATCTGAAAAATCAAAGTTTCGTAGCGGGAAGCAAAAGTTATGGCCAAATGAATTTTCAGAAAGGTCGCTATAGAGTTTATATAGCCCGTGAAAATGGCCATTTTACAAACGACCTCGGAATTCGACGAAACCACTTTTGTTGGATCCGGGATGTCAAATTATTGCTAGGTTTCAAATTTCATAATTTTTGAAGCTACTATGTGAGCGTGGCAAAGGAAAATGTGTTTGGTCGATGTCTATTAAATTGGATCGACCAGAAAAGGGCCATTTTTCAAACAGTCTCAGAATTCGACGAAACTAGTTTTGTTGGGACCGTATCGTCAAAACATAGCTAGATTTATTTTTCGGGAATTTTTTTAGAACCAGTATGTGGCCCCGGCAAATTGAAATGTACGTTCAAATTATATATTGAATGTTTTATATTTTAGTTTGAAGGAAAACTGACTGAAATAGTCGAATGGGCCTAAGAAAGATATCCCATTGTGTTCGGAATGGGGGTATTTGGCTAGGGACGACAGTCGTTGGGTTTGGATTGGGGTTCTGTGTGAAAGAGGGTATTTTAGAAATTTAAAAATATATAAATTAATAAAAAATATCATTGGTCAATCCTTTTGCTCTCTCCCCGCTTTCTCTTTCTTCCTCCCCCGATCAACGACGGAAACCGTTCATTTCATCCCCCTCCGATTTCTCCTTCCACACTCAATAAAAACCCATGCCCCAGTTGGGGTTATTGAAGATTGTCTCAAGATCTACACATCCATATAAGGTTTGCTAATTATCGTTTCGATTTGGAGGAGAATCACGCCCTGGAAGTTCGGCGCTTCACCTCGCCGATGCCATCTTCTCCGGCCATCGAAGACAACGCCTCCACCATCGTTGGGTGCGCCTTTCCACGCTCCAGGCCGTGGCACAACCCGATCGTTGATCCACTTCACCATTTGATCGAAAAGTTCAAACCTAGTTTTGAACAAATCAGCTGAGGTATAACCTATTTTAATTTCAACTATATTATAGCACTTTAAAGCGCTACGGTTTTTAATTTCACTGTAAAAATCATATCTTTTTCGTTTCTTGACGAAATTCAGTGAAACAAGAGACTGTGGACTCGTGTGGATGTCTTCTACATTCTAGAAGAGACCGCATATTTTTCTGAGCCTTCTGCTATTTTTGGTGGAGTGGAACCCAATGTGAGATTTCTGAATTATAAACGATATGGAAAACGACGATGTATAAATTATATAGTCGATGTATGAGTTATATAAGCGTGGTACACCTCATGTATAAGCGTTGTATAAGTTGTACGTTCGATGTATAAGTTATATATGCGTTGTAAAAGTTATATATGTGTTGAATAGAAGTGAAATATACTTATATATATATATATATACACCCCTCGTCCACAAACCATGGACGATATTTATTGGTTGTGATTGGTGTGAAAATTGGTTGATAGCGAATGGTTGATTTGAATTGTTTATGGTTTGAAATTGATTGATTGCGGTTGAAAAATACCCGTTTGTGGTTGAGAATTATTTGGTTGAAACCACATAGGTTTAGTTTGTGGAAAAGAAAGAAATAAATATACATGCCGCAAGCATGCGAACTAGATGCATGAAATCCCCATTGTCAAAAGCTGCGAGGCTTTAAGGTAGAGCGAGGAGCCGTACTAGGGACGACCCCGGTTTTAACTACCCTGCCGTTATGCTGCCGAAATTTTGAATAATATTCATGTGTTAGAATTATTTTCATGTGTTGAATGGTATTCGTGTTTTAAATAAATTGTTTTAACAATTAAAATCACATTTTTATTTTATATATACGAATTATAGAAAACCTTCATGTGTTGAATAGAAATTTATTCGTTGAAAAAAAATTCATGTGTTGAATGGTATTCGTGTTTTGAAATAAATTGTTTTATAATAAAAATCATATTTTTATCATCTATATGAACTATATAAAATAGTCGTGTTTTGAAATAAATTGTTTTATAATAAAAATCATATTTCTATCATCTATATGAACTATATAAAATAGTCGTGTTTTGAAATAAATTGTTTTACAATAAAAATCACATTTTTATTAAATACATGAATTGTTAAAAATAGTGAAGTGTCGAAATAAATGTTGGTGGGATAAAAATATCATTTTTATCAAATGTATGAAAAGGAAATGTTTTTGAAATCGAAGAATAAATTATATTTATATATATATATATATAAATATAATTAAAATAAATCGAATAACGAAGCTGCAGTTCGTGTTTTGAAACCGTGATTTCAGACGATTAATGCGGGAGATCCGACCATCGGATTTTCCCGAAACCGAAACCGTTGTGTTCACTTTGGAAATATCTTTCCAACGACACCAACTTTGTAAAGATCCAACGGTTGGATTGTCTGGAATGTTTAATTCAAATCTGAAGAAAAACAGCGCCAGAATCGTGAAACACCCCACCTCCATTAAGGTCACTCACAAAGGGAATGCCTTAACTTTGGTGGAGGTTTATAAGTAAAAGCCAAAGATGAACTCAAGACAGATATAAATACACATATTTTAAACAGCGGAAACCAAACAAACTTTTATTTCATCAACACGTGTATCAAACAAAGATTTCCATAATTGTCTCAAAATACTTCCAACATTACGACCTCATAACTGCCTTGTTTATTAAAGAAGCATGAAAACATAAATAAAGTGACAAAAATCCCCATAGTGATATCCAAAGCCATTTTCCGAGCAAGAAAGATCCAAATCATACATCTACGTCCTCGGTGCTTGTAAAGAGCCTGACTGAGTTGAGCTGTTTCCTCCCTGTGGACCTGGGGGGGAACGAAATTAAAGAAGACGAAAAGAAAATAAGGTCAGACATAAAGCCTGAGTAAATCTAGTAACTCTTCAATATGTGAAAAAAAAGGGTATGATGGATGTAAACTAAAAATAGGAAAGTGTCACAAGCTAAGGAAGTGTCGAATGTACTATCACACCCATACTATATCTCTGCACCTACTTGAGTTTATTCTAACTGGCACCCCGTGGTGAGGGTGGAGTGATCCCCCATTCTTATTAAAGATCGGCTCCTACTCGCATTAACATGTGTCTTACGACCCCCAAGAATTGTAGATACCTATGCTGGTCCCCCCATGGGGTGTATCAAGACCCATGGTGGCGGCCCCGACACAAAACTAGAAGACATAGGTTATACTACTGGTGTCCCCAGTGCCCTGGTTGTCTGCTCCTGAATGTGTGCACGCCCGCACCCCGTTAGACCTGCACTGTGCACCCACCGCCGTCGTTTGACCGCTTACAATCAGCTCAGTTATCGTGCCCCACCCTGCCTAGTTTCAGGGCACCGTTGATACCTAACTTTGGGTTACTGCTGAAACGGGTCCCTCGTTACTAGGATTTTCTAATCAAACATGTTAAGTGGTTAAGTGTCTGTATTTACCTAACCCCACCCATCAATTCTTGTTAACATGATGAATTTGGTTAAGTGTTATAGTTGACTTAACCCTACCATCTGTCCTTAGCCTCTTAGGAGCACCAGACCACTCACATTAGACAGGTATTGCTACGGTTACTAGATGTGTCGGTCGGTTCCGGGCAGGTTTACACCGTAGCTCAGTCTAACCTCGGGTCCTTATTGGGCTCAATGCTTAACCACCCACATTGTATAGGTATTGTTGTGACTACTGGACAGTCGGGCGGGTCCGGGAAGGTTTACATCACAACTCAATCCAACCTCGGGTTAAGCATATCGTGTTTTCTAAATTTACATTTTTTATCACTTTTCAACTATATGTAAATGTCATATCTTTTATTTTTAGGTATTTCAATTCATACCGCTTAGGTGTCATAATCATTGGCATGTGCCAAACATGCCAACATAAATTTTCATATTTTACACCCAACGTTATTACCCCCGTTTGTTCGCAACGTTATAACATGTGTTGGGCTTGTCACAATTCAGCCCAACTTTATAAACGTGAGGAAAAGGGGAAATCAAAAACATGTAATACATAAAGGTGTGTGGCGCATGAACTTGCAATTTGGAGATTCAACTAACATATAACATGGGTCATGTGAACTTGCATTCGAATCAAAGTATGACTAAGTAGGTGACATATGAAATGGCATAGTTTAGGCAAATACAAACTTGTGTTTAAACATGTTAACTTAGCATAATATCGACCACAAAACAAGCATGTTATATATTCATCAAAATGTACAATTTTTACATCTAATCATATAGCCTATTTCAACATGAACTTGCATAGTTTTATGAAACCCAAACGATGTTTGACATAGAACCAATTATATTTTTGCAAATAAACATGAACTTGCATAGTTTATGAAACATAGATCCAATTATACTTGCAAACATAGATCTAATTATACTTGCCAATAAACATAAGAATGATATCATAGGTTTTGGGTCACGTAGGCATAGAAGGTCTATAACATGTTTACATAAATTCTAATTTAGACTAAGGGAATATACATAGTCTATGCCATCGACATATACAAAAAGGGATCGATTTCTAGTTTTTGCCACAAACTTGCAAGTGCCATTGTTTTCATATAAAATTGTTCAACAGGCTTGCATCAATCAATTTATGCCACAAACATCAATACACAAGTCATGATAGAACAATCACAATACACAAAGGTTATAACAACACGATTCTATTTTCATTTACATCGAATCACATCACAGCTTTTATTCATATTTTGAAAGGTCACTATACTTACAACGTGCGATGAATTCTTGTTTTATGATTTCTGTTATTCTGATTTGGAGATGCTCTCCTTTGGGTAAAAAAGTTGCGTTGAATGATTTGATTAAGCTTTGATCTTCTTTAAATTTGATTCGTCTCTTAGGCTTGTTGGCTTGTCTCTAGGCTTTCTAATTGACAACCATTCCTAGTTCCTCTCCAGCAGCATGACGGCTTTTGTATTCTATTATTTGTGTGAATTTAGGGTTAAACTTGAGTTGTATTTATAGAATTTTAAATTATTTTGAGCCATCGATGAAGCTAGGGTGAATCCAGACCATAAAAAGTTCAAAGAGTCAATCAAAAGGTGACACGTAAGCCCTAGTGACTCAGCCAAGCATCAGAATTCGACCAGACCCTGACCAGGCCAGCCAGGGCCTGACCAGCAGGTCTTTCTGACCTGGGCGCACTTGGCAGGTGCGACAGGCCAAAATTGTACTGGAGCACTTCCCAAGTGCGCCAGTTCAACTTTGTTCTGGCGCATTTCACAAGTGCGCTAGTGCATTCTAACCCGTTTTCCGGTTTTTCTGCCCAACTTCGTTCATCCATATCTTCTTCATATGATATCTGTTTTACGCAAACTTGAACTCTATCTCAAGAAGAATTTCAAGACGAACGCAATGGCGTTACCCATTTCCCTTGATTTCATCATTTATAATTAATTATACTTTAATTCGTGAAGCTTAACATTATAGAATTCACGGGGTGTTACATTCTCCCCCACTTAAAAGAATTTCGTCCCCGAAATCTTCAAGTTAGGAAGAATGTATATCCTACCATCCAACAGTCCATCTACTCAACCAACAAACACAGACATCCACTGTCCTTAAAAGACTTCTAATGCTTCATGATCATATGCATAGTGTGTGTACATGTCCTTATCTAATGCCGAAATTGGGCGGTCTACTGATTCAGTTGACCTCCTTAATGCGAATCATGTAAGTGTCATGAATCCATTATGTATGCAAATTTTTCCTACTCATAATTCTACATGAGTGCACAACTATTCATACAAATGCGACGACCATATGACAGCATATCAAGTTTACAACCATATAAGAATACATATATGCATATGCAGTATGAAGTGATTGAGCCGATCTTAGACCTAGGTTGTGTGTGTATATGCATCCACGAGCAACCACTAGCAACCACTTGCAGCCATCAACCATAACATGTTTCAAATACAAGTTTACATCCAAAGGGGTTTCTACATAAGGATAGAGGATAATACCGAGGAGGTATACCTAAAAATATAGATACAAGCACAACTTAAGAAAAAGAGAGGTCAAAGATGTACCCTCAAAAATAAGAGGGTAGGCAGCGCGTATTATGTCCTTAGTTTCCCAAGTCGCGTCTTCCTCGACATCGCTCCACTGAACTTTAAAGAGTTTGACTTCGCGGTTGCGTAGCTTTTTCACTTCAGTTCCTATTATGCGGGTTGGAACTCTCCTCATAGTTTCTTCGCGTTCCACTTCGGCTTCTTCTAGAATGCTTGGCTCCACCACTTCCGCTGATTCATATAGACATTTCCGGAGATGAGAAACGTAAAAGACGTTGTGAATTCCAGCCAATCTTTCAGGCAGATCTACTTTATAAGCCATTTTCCCAATCTTCTCGATGATATGGAACAGTCCTACAAATCTTGGTGCTAGCTTTCCTGCGGATCCAAAGCGAACGACGTTCCTTAAAGGGGATACCTTAAGGAAAACCTTGTCCCCAACCTCAAACTCAAGGTCGGTCCTTCTTTTGTCGGCGTAGGATTTCTGTCTGTCTTGGGTTGTCTTCATTCTCCTACGTATCAAGTCCACTTTCTCTGAAGTTTCTCGAATCATGTCTGGCCCAAGTATAAGCTTATCTGTAGACTCCCACCAACAAGTTGGTGATTTGCACGGTCTTCCATACAAGGCTTCGAAGGGTGCCATGCTGATGGTAGCTTGGTAGCTGTTGTTGTAGGCAAATTCCACTAAAGGAAGGTGATCCTCCCACGCCCCCCCAAAGTCAAGAACGCAAAGTCTTAAAAGATCCTCTAAAACTCTATTCACCCTTTCCGTCTGGCCATATGTTTGGGGGTGACAGGTCGTGCTCAAACATAGCTGTGTGCCTACGGCTTCTTGCAGACTCCGCCAAAACTCAATTGTGAAAATAGGGTCTTGGCCACTAACAATGCCGGAGGGTATCCCATGGAGTCGAACTATTTCCTTGAGATAAAGAGATGCTAGAGATGAGGCAGTCCTTCTACTCTTGATAGGTATAAAGTGGGCGCTTTTAGTAAGCCTATCCACTATTGCCCAAATGCTAGTGTTGCCTCTTCTCGACCTAGGCAGTCCATCAATGAAGTCCATTTAAATGCTATCCCACTTCCACTGTGGGACCTCTAGAGGGTGAAGTAGTCCTCCAGGCTTCTTTTGTTCCGCCTTGACCCGTTGGCAGGTCATGCACTCAGAAACGAAATCTGCTTCGTCTTGCTTCATGCCGCTCCAAAAGAAAGTCCTTTTTATATCCTTGTACATCTTATCACCGCCAGGGTGTATAGTCATCTTGGAATGATGCGCTTTCTCGAGAACCTTCTTTGTCAACTCCCTTGCTTGTGGGACGCATAATCTTCCATCTCGTCTCAGCCAACCCTTATCATCGATGGCGTATCTACTGAGGTGACTAGAAGTCTCACCCCTAATAAGTTTATCAATCACATCAACAAGCAGAGGGTCTTCACGTTGGGCAGCCCCTATTGAGTCTAAGAGAGTAGGGAGTACTTCGAGAGATGCTAACAAACCCGGTACAAAATCCGAGGAGGGCCTAAAGTTGAAACTGGCTATATACTCCAAGTTTTGCCTTTCCACAAAGAGAGGGCTTAGGGTCAGTTTCTTTCGGCTCAACGCATCCGCTACTACGTTGCCTTTTCCGGGAGTATAGGAAATTTCAAAATCATACGAGGCAAGAAACTCCATCCATCTTTGTTGCCTCAAGTTAAGATCCTTATGGGAGAAGAGATATTTCAACGATTTATGGTCAGTGTATAATTCAAACTTCTCACCTCGGAGATAATGGCGCCAAGACTTAAGTGCAAAGACGATGGCGGCTAACTCAAGATCGTGGGTTCGGTAGTTCTTTTCATGAACCTTCAATTGTCTTCCGCCATAAGCTACTACCCTTCCTTCTTGCATTAGAACAACGCCTAGTCCCGTTCCACATGCATCCGTGTATACTGTGAACATTTTGCTTCCATTAGGAAGAGTTAGAACATGGGCTGTTGTAAGAGCCCTTTTTAATCGTTGGAAAGCAAACTCGCAGTCCAAATCCCAAGTGAACGCCAGATTCTTCTTTGTTAGCCATGTGAGTGGGGCTGAGATTTTCGCGAAATCCCTAATAAACTTTCGATAAAAACCGGCTAGCCCAAGAAAGCTTCGAACTTCGGTCGCATTTCTTGGTGTCTTCCAATCTTGCACTACCACCACTTTCGCGGGGTCCACAACCAACCCTTCTTTGGACACTATATGCCCAAGAAACCTTACTTCTTTTCTCCAGAAGTGACACTTGGAGAATTTGGCTTTTAGTTGATGTGCACGGAGAGTATCCATGATTTCTTTCAGATGCTGAGCATGTTCTTCCTCATTCTTTAAGAAGATTAAGATATCATCCACGAAGACAACCACAAATTTGTTGAGGAATTCTCTGAACACCCTGCTCATTAGGTCTACGAAATAAGCGGGTGCGTTTGTCAAGCCGAAAGGCATGACAAGCCACTCGAAGAAACCGTCTGGGGTTCTGAACGCTGTCTTATCAATGCTGTCTTCAGCTACTCTTAGCTGATGGAACCCAGTTGCCAGATCAAGTTGGGAGAAAACCGTCGCACCTACAAGCTGATCAAACAAATCGTCGATCCGGGGAAGAGGGTGCCTATTTTTCTTGGTCAATTTGTTTAACTCCCTATAGTCGACGCAAAGGCGAAGCGAACCGTCTGCTTTGGTTGCGAACACCACTGGAGCACCCCATTCTGAAATGCTCCGTCTAATGAACCCCTTTTCGAGAAGTTCTTTAACCTGCTTACTGAGCTCATTTCTCTCCCTTGGAGCCATGTGTCTGACAGGTAAAGCTACAGGCTTTGTGTTTCCACAAGATATATGCGGAAGTCTATTTCTTGCCTCGGAGGTAAGCCTTTCACTTCCTCAAAGACATCTGGATATTCCCGGACTACTCTAACTGATTGCAAATTCTCATCAGAAGCATCAAGCGACTCTAGATAACTAAGCATAACAGCATTCAAGGGATTACAAGAAATTTCTAGAGTGTTACCAAGCCGAGTCAAGAGTCTAACTACTCTTTTCTCACAGTCAAGAATGGCACTATTACTAGATAACCAGTCCATGCCTAAGATCAAACCATATCCCGAGAAGCCCAAAACAAAGGCACTACAACTAAACTCAACGCTGAGAATAGAGATTTTCAAACCCAAACAAACGATTGACAAGTAAGCGGAGCCCC
This sequence comes from Allium sativum, assembly GCA_030737875.1. Lineage (NCBI taxonomy): Eukaryota > Viridiplantae > Streptophyta > Magnoliopsida > Asparagales > Amaryllidaceae > Allium > Allium sativum. Next base: position 1,024,024,377 of record CM060920.1, read on the forward strand.
CAATTGGATTTGAAACTACTAAGGGATCTTCTACCATACTAGTGTCTAGATGCAGAGATTCTACTAAGGCAGATGAAATAAAAGAATGTGATGCGCCAGAGTCAAAAAGTGTACAAACTGGATGATCATAAAGATAGACTACACTTTCTACAGAAATATTACTACCTAAAGTTCTCAAGATAGGATTGAGAAGATAACCAGGATAAAACAAAGCATCTAGGAGAGGAAGTTAAAGAGGTACCCCCAGAAGGTTCTGCTTGCGGGCCTTGCCCTTGCTTCCTAGGGCAGTCCCTAGCCATGTGTCCAGCCTCACCGCAATGGAAGCAAGTAGCACTCATCTTTCTCTTCTTCTTTCTGGAGTCGTTGACCACATGTCCAACAATGCCACAGAAATAGCATTTCCTTTTCTCATGTGTCTTGTTATTATTGTTGTGGTCCTTTCCTCCTTGACTATTATCCGTCTTCTTATTTGACGAATCTTCCGTTTGCTGGTTCACGTAGAGGAGGAGGAGGAGTAACAGCATCTGTAGCTGGGGAGTAAGGTCCCCAGACATGCTGAAATAGAAAGGAAAATTTCAAAACGAAGGATAGATAGGGCACATGGATTTGGGGGATTTTGTCTTTTTATAAATATAACACTTTTCCTATAAAAAAATGCACCTTTAAACTTTCTTTTTTTTTTGATTTTTTTTTCAAAAACTTTTATCTTGTCTGGTAAACCTATGCTCTGATACCAAGTGAAACACCCCACCTCCATTAAGGTCACTCACAAAGGGAATGCCTTAACTTTGGTGGAGGTTTATAAGTAAAAGCCACAGATGAACTCAAGACAGATATAAATACACATATTTTAAATAGCGGACACCAAACAAACTTTTATTTCATCAATACGTGTATCAAACAAAGATTTCCATAATTGTCTCAAAATACTTCCAACAATACAACTTCATAACTGCCTTGATTATTAAAGAAGAATGAAAACATAAATAAAGTGACAAAAATCCACATAGTGATATCCAAAGCCATTTTCCGAGCAAGAAAGATCCAAATCATACATCTACGTCCTTGGTGCTTGTAAAGAGCCTGACTGAGTTGAGTTGTTTCCTCCCTGTGGAGCTGGGGGGAAACGAAAGAAAAGAAGACGAAAAGAAAATAGGGTTAGACATAAAGCCTGAGTAAATCTAGTAACTCTTTAACATGTGAATAAGAAAAGGGTATGATGGATGTAAACTAAAAATAGGAAAGTGTCACAAGCTAAGGAAGTGTCGAATGTACTATCACACCCATACTATATCTCTCCACCTACTTGAGTTTATTCTAACTGGCACCCCGTGGTGAGGGTGGAGTGATCCCCATTCTTATTAAAGATCGGTTCCTACTCGCGTTAACATGTGTCATACGACCCCAAGAATTGTAGATACCTATGTTGGTCCCACCATGGGGCGTATCAAGACCCATGGTGGCGGCCCCGACACAAAACTAGAAGACATAGGTTATACTACTGATGTCCCTAGTGCCTTGGTTGTCTGCTCCGGAGTGTGTGCACGCCCGCACCCCGTTAGACCTGAACTGTGCACTCACCGCCGTCGTTTGACCGCTTACAATCAGCCCAGTAATCGTGCCCCACCCTGCCTAGTTTCAGGGTACCGTTGATACCAAACTTTGGGTTACTACTGAAACGGGTCCCTCGTTACCAGGATTTTCTAATCAAACATGTTAAGTGGTTAAGTGTCTGTATTTACCTAACCCCACCCATAAATTCTTGTTAACATGTTGAATTTGGTTAAGTGTTATAGTTGACTTAACCCTACCATATGTCCTTAGCCTCTTAGGAGCACCAGACCACTCACATTAGACAGGTATTGCTATGGTTACTGGATGTGCCAGTCGGTTCCGGGCAGGTTTACACCGTAGCTCAGTCTAACCTCGGGTCCTTATTGGGCTCAATGCTTAACCACCCACATTGGATAGGTATTGTTGTGACTACTGGACAGTCGGGCGGGTCCGGGAAGGTTTACATCACAACTCAATCCAACCTCGGGTTAAGCATATCGTGTTTTCTAAATTTACATTTTTTATCACTTTTCAACTATATGTAAATGTCATATCTTTTATTTTTAGGTATTTCAATTCATACCGCTTAGGTGTCATAATCATTGGCATGTGCCAAACATGCCAACATAAATTTTCATATTTTACACCGAACGTTATTACCCCCGTTTGTTCGCAACGTTATAACATGTGTTGGGCTTGTCACAATTCAGCCCAACTTTATAAACGTGAGGAAAAGGGGAAATCAAAAACATGTAATACATAAAGGTGTGTGGCGCATGAACTTGCAATTTGGCGATTCAACTAACATATAACATAGGTCATGTGAACTTGCATTCGAATCAAAGTATGACTAAGTAGGTGACATATGAGATGGCATAGTTTAGGAAATTACAAACTTGTGTTTAAACATGTTAACTTGGCATAATATCGACCACAAAACAAGCATGTTATATATTCATCAAAATGTACAATTTTTACATCTAATCATATAGCCTATTTCAACATGAACTTGCATAGTTTTATGAAACCCAAACGATGTTTGACATAGAACCAATTATATTTTTGCAAATAAACATGAACTTGCATAGTTTATGAAACATAGATCCAATTATACTTGCAAACATAGATCTAATTATACTTGCCAATAAACATAAGAATGATATCATAGGTTTTGGGTCATGTAGGCATAGAAGGTCTATAACATGTTTACATAAATTCTAATTTAGACTAAGGGAATATACATAGTCCATGCCATCGACATATACAAAAAGGGATCTATTTCTAGTCTTTGCCACAAACTTGCAAGTGCCATTGTTTTCATATAACATTGTTCAACAGGCTTGCATCAATCAATTTATGCCACAAACATCAATACACAAGTCATGATAGAACAATCACAATACACAAAGGTTATAACAACACGATTCTATTTTCATTTACATCGAATCACATCACAGCTTTTATTCATATTTTGAAAGGTCACTATACCTACAACGTGTGATGAATTCTTGTTTTCTGATTTCTGTTATTCTGATTTGGAGATGCTCTCCTTTAGGTAGCAAAGTTGCGTTGAATGATTTGATTAAGCTTTGGTCTTCTTTAAATTTGATTCGTCTCTTAGGCTTGTTGGCTTGTCTCTAGGCTTTCTAATTGACGGCCATTCCTAGTTCCACTCCAGCAGCATGACGGCTTTTGTATTCTATTATTTGTGTGAATTTAGGGTTAGACTTGAGTTGTATTTATAGAATTTTAAATTGTTTTGAGCCGTCGATGAAGCTAGGGTGAATCCAGACCATAAAAAGTTCTAAGAGCCAATCAAAATGTGACACGTAAGCCCTAGTGACTCAGCCAAGCATCAGAATTCGACCAGACCCTGACCAGGCCAGCCAGGGCCTGACCAGCAGGTCTTTCTGACCTGGGCGCACTTGGCAGGTGCGCCAGGCCAAAATTGTACTGGCGCACTTCCCAAGTGCGCCAGTTCAACTTTGTTCTGGCACACTTCACAAGTGCGCCAGTGCATTATGACCCGTTTTCCGGTTTTTCTACCCAACTTCGTTCGTCCATATCTTCTTCATATGATATCCATTTTACGCAAACTTGAACTCTATCTCAAGCAGAATTTCGAGACGAATGCAACGACGTAACCCATTTCCCTTGATTTCATCATTTATAATTAATTATACTTTAATTCGTGAAGCTTAACGTTATAGAATTCACAGGGTGTTACAAATCGATTATATTTATATATATAAATATAATTAAATTAAATTGAATAACGACGCTGTAGTTCGTATTTTGAAATCGAAACTTCAAACGATTGTACCGGGAGATCCGACCGTCGGATTTTCCCAAAACTGGATCCATTGGATTCGTTTTGAAAGGATCTTTCTAATGATATAAATTTTGTGAATATCCAATGGTTAGATTTCCAAATATGTGTAAATCAAATCTGAAGAAAAACAGCGCCACGTCCGCGTTATGGCCTGAAGCGTCGTTTGAATAAATTGGCCATTTGTATATAAATAAAATTAGCGATAAATCGTTATAAAATATTATAAACGATATGGAATGTGAAATTTAGAAACTAACTGAAGGTTAGCTAAGTCGAATGGTTTCCTAGATTTTGATATGATGTTGGTTTCGGCCTTCGGGGTTAATATTTGGGAAATCGTTCTCTTACTGATTTACGGTTAGTGACTGATGAATTGAAATGAGGTGTCTGGGTGTTTGTGTAGGACTTGTTTATTATATACGCGAGTTGCTCAGAAAGACCGGGGTTATCCCATTCTGAATAACTGAATCGACGATAAGAAATCGATGATGAAGACGGTGGTCGAAGACCGGAGATCTTCACCTTGTTTGGATGGTAACTGATGTCCTGATTGGGAGGCATCCCGAAATATGGATAATGAGTGGTGATTGTCCATACGTACGTGGAAATCAATGGGTATGCGAGGTATATAGTGCCTCCGGTTTCGTTCAGACCCAGAACGGACTTGTAAATGGACCGTGTGTCTGACACTGGAATTCATTCTGTGTGATTGATAGCCATCAATTACATGGTGTGAATTGCCAGTGTGGCATGCTAAGATGCAGTGATCAAGGCTTCTGTTGAAAAGCAAAGTCATGTGGTTGATGATCAAAGCATGGCCTATGTGGACTAGCTTTGTGTATAACGTGAATTCGCGAGCCTCACACCCCGGTATGAACCAGAAACGGGAGAGGACATCATTGAGGGCATGCGTTTACTTCTAGCTAGAGGTGGTGTTAGTGCTTAAACTGGCTGACATTTATATTATTTTCACCTATGTGGTTGTTGCTGTTGCGAGGCGCCTCGGTTATATCGGTCGATCCGGGACCGATGGAGTATTCGTTGGCTCATTTACGCCCCAAAGGGCGGGGAGACGTAGTGTTCAGGCATAATAATCCACAACGGTGGACCAGCCCTGACGATCCAAGGTGCAGATGCGGCTGTTCCTGAGACACGGGCTAGATCGTCTCGAATTCGGTAAGGACTATCTTTTGCCATGGTTCATGACTGAAATCCAATTTCCAAATATGACACCGTGCGGTTTTGATTGTATATATATATATGGCGACATGATATATGGTACCCATGTCGTCTATGATTGATAGTTATGATTCGAAATTGTTTTTCAAACAGGTAAACACTAGTAATAATATCAAATGCTTTTGTTTTATTTGTATCAAGCATATTTTGGCCATTATAAGTTAAAACACTATCCTTCGGTTTGCGTTGCATTGTGTGATGGGAACTGAGTCTTATAATGGCTTCATTTTTATAAAAAGCAATGCGATGTTTAAAGATTTACTTGTTTTAAAGCACTGGCAATCCAATGGAGTAAACCCGTTCCGCGAAAGCGGCGTGATCCTGTGATTGGCCATATAATAAATGTGTTAAGTAAATTTCTCATACCAGTCCCATGACTGACTCATAGTTTGTTTCACTTGCAAACTCGGGTGCCCCTTTTTCTACACGGGCAGCCTTGTATTCAGGTTTCAGCATGCTCTTTCTGGACAGCTAGAGCGGAAGATGGATTCTATCATTTATCTCTTTTTATGCTGTTCAGCTCCTGTTGTACATATTATGTTTGTTTTCCGCTGTAGACATTTATGTATAGCTGAACTATATTTGTACTAAGTAAGATCCTGTATACTGTGTAACTCTGATGATTATGTTTATCCAGTGTATTATTTGTTCATTATCTGGTGTATTTATTTATTTCTGTTCTGCTATTAACTGTTTATGTGTTATATTCCAAAGATTACCCTTGACACCGTCATACAGGGTTTTGGGGTCGTCACAACGTGGTATCAGAGCTTTGGTTAAGCTTAGTGCTGGAATATAACATATTAACGAACTCGTCAGAAATAGAACCAGTAGAGTTCTAAGGCGAATAACTCATTATAGATAGGATCAGTAATATCCTAGTATGAGTAATGCAGAATGAAATACACCCCGAAAGACAGATTTACATTCAAGTATATGTTTCTATGTTTTAAAATACCTTTTCTGTTGACCTGACACTTGATCTGCTATTTGCAGACGTACTAGAAAATGAGTGACAGAAACAGAAGAAATAATCGTATGGCTCGACAAGCTAATGAGCCAGTTTTGCTCCCACAGCCAGAATCAGATATAGAAGTTCTATTCAAGAGATTTCGAAATCTGGGTGGATCACCATTCTTAGGCAAAGAATCCATTATGGAAACACAAGCTTAGTTTCTTTCTGCTGAGAAAGTCTTTGAAGGTTTAAAGCCGAGAGATGATCAGAAAAGATTACTGGCATCTTGGGCACTCAAAGAAGAAGCTTTGTTTTGGTTGGATTCGACTATCAAAGATAATCCAAAAGGTGATATCACCTGGATAGATTTAAAGTGATTTTCCTAGAAAGATTTACTCCTCCTGAAGCGACTGAGCGGTTATGTGATGAATTCTCTTATCTGATACAAGGATATATGACCATCCCAGAATATCATAAGAAATTCAACGAACTTTCTCATTTTGCCCCTCATCTAATTCAAGGCCCGAAGAGGAAGAATCTGAGGTTTATTCACGGCCTGCAAAGAAAATATCAGAATAGTGTAATGAGAAATGTGAAGCTCCCTTTTTCTGAAATGATATACATGGCTTACCAGTATGAGGATCTCGACAAGAAAGGTATGTTGCGTTACGAAGAGGAGGTCAGTTCTAGTAATAAAGAGGAGTCTGAAACTGATAGTCCTAAGGCTAGTACGATGTCTGAGGCGAGTAACAAGCCCAAAGTCAATCGGAAAAGGGCCAGATATGAGAAAGAACCAGTAACGACTGCCATATGCAAAAACTGCCATCAGAAAGGGCATTTGTCTATAAATTGCGGATCCTTAAAGAAACGAATCAAGTGTGGATTTAAATCCGGCAAAAAGCTTCAGGAAAGTAGAAAATGAAATCTCTGCCATCAGGCTGGTCATGTAAAGCAAGATTGTTGGCTGTTTAAAAAGACCGAAGTGGCTCACATAAATGAAGTGGCAGAAACTTCAGCACCATCAGCTGGTCAGGGAAGGTCAGATGTTTTGGAAGGCAGGCTTAATATCAAAGATATTCCAGTTAAAGTACTGTTTGATACAGGCACGTCACGAAGTTTTATTTCAAAGAATGCAGTTAAGAAATTGGATTTGAATCTGAGAAAGCTCAAAGAACCCATCACTGTCCATAATCCGGTTGGAGGTTCTCTCGATCTTAGCTGGATTTGTGCGGTGCCTGTCTCTTTTTCCTGTTATAAGTTCCCTACCATCTCTATCGTCATGAGTTTTACTGAATTCGATCTTATTTTGGGATTGGATTGGTTAACCAAAAATGAAGCAGTGGTTAAATGCACCGACAGAGTGGTCAGGGCAAAGATTAAATCAGGGAATTATATCACCATACCCTGCGAAGGTCCGGATTCTGATAGAAAAGACTTTTGGTCAGCTCTAGATGTTTCTCCTGCTCAAATAGAAAATATCCTTGTAGTCACAAAGAATATTCCCGACCTCATCAAAGATATTCCTGTCGCCAAGAATTATGCAGATGTGCTCGAAGAGGTTGTTAGCTTACCTCCACAGAGAGAAATTGATTTCAAGATCGCTTTAATTCTGAACGCAATGCCAGTAGTTCATGCTATTCGAAGAATGACCTTGAAAGAGAAAGAGGAATTAGACAATCAAACAAGACAGCTTGTATGGAAGGGTCTGATCTGGCCTAGTTTCTCTGATTGGGGAGCAGCAGTTGTGTTTGTCCCAAAGTCTGACGGTACTCTGCGACTATGTGTGGATTATCGTGACTTGAACAAGCAGACAATAAAGAATAGATATCCATTGCCGCGAATCGATGATTTATTGGATCGTTTGAATGGAGCACAAGTATTTTCAAGGACGGACCTAGCTACAGGTTTCCATCAGCTTCGTATTGCCGAAGAGTGTGTTCCTATGACAGCATTCAGAGGTCCATACTTATTCTATGAGTGGTTAGTAATGTCGTTCGGCTTATGTAACACTCCAGTTTACTTCGTCAATGTAACGACCCGTATACTATGCATCATGGGATCGTAGAATATTTATTTCTTTCACATATGAAGTCGTATGGTCATGTAACTTTGGAAGACGACTATTGGGGTCATTTCCCATGTTCATGATTTTTGTCGATTTTTAAGTGACTGTTTTGCCCCTAGTTGGTACTGTTTTGGCCATAACTTTTGACTGGAAAGGAGTTTTGACCTGAAATCACTTCCATTGGATTCGAATGATGGTTTCTCTTTCCGTAGAGTGGTTACATTAGTCAAACGGACTTAACGTTTGGGAGATATGGCTGAATTAAGGTTTAAAGGGTTATTTTCAGCTAATTGGGCTTAACCGGGTAGTTAGTAATTAGGCCCATTGGGGGATTTCGGGATTAGTGGTAATTAAGGGCTGCTAGGGTTAGGATTTCGGTTTTTACTTCATTTTTCCAGCCGCCACTTATTTTCTTCAACCCTAGTCATGGCCTCCAACATCTAGAATCATTCCAAATCACCTCTAATCACTTTCTAATCAAAGATTAAGCAAAACTACATCAAACCAAAGGGGATTACCACCAAATCAGAGAGAGAGTTGCTGGAATACATAGAGATTGGATCTATATCAGAGGAGTTTCAGTTCTGAAAGTTTAATTGTGCCAAAGGTGAGTGATTTGCTTTGTTTTACACTAATTACGGCTAATTAGGGTAATTAGCGAAGATTAGCGAAATTATAACTCAGAAAAATCTATAAAAATTCCTAAAATTCTAAAACATCATTTTATGCCTCTAATATGATTTTGGGTTCATTTCGACTAATTTTGCAAATCCCGGAATTTGGGGGATTAAGGGGTGATTAGTGGAAATTAGCGAATTTATGCATGTTAAAAATCTGGAAAAATATTTATATATTCTAAAATATTATTTTAGACCTCTGTTAGAAAAATTGGCTAATTCGGTTAAATTTTGTTAATCCTATCATTAAGTTTGCTTGAACATGCTTAAGGGAAAAATATGGTTTTTGGGTATGTTTGATCTATTTCACTTGCTATGATTTATGTTTTGGTGTTTGTGATCGATACTATATGTTGCTATGACTGTATGGTATACTTTATGATTGTTTAGAAGTGTTAGTTTGGTCAAAAACGCCGTCGAATGGCGTAAACAGTCGCTGGAAAAAGTTGTAGAAAGTTGTGCAGGGTTTCGGATCGGATCGGGTATGGGCTCGGATCGGATAGGGAGCTGGGCAAGGAATCCGACCCAAACTGGAATCTGGCACAAAGAAGGTTGGCAAGAAGGAAGGCCACTGCTTTGAGTTGGAGTTGGACAGAGGATCGGATTGGAGCCATGGAGCAGGATTGGATCAGAGTGGGCTAGGGAGCGAGATCGGATCGGAGGAGGCAAGCGAGGGGGATCGGATCGGAGCTATGGAGCAGGACCGGATCGGAGTAGGCCAGGGAACGAGATCGGATCGGAGCAGGCAAGCTAGAGAAGGAGGGACGAACCGAACCGACTGGAGCGTGACATCCGAACCGAACCGACGTCTAAAGGGGAAGGATCACCGAACCGCACGCAGGAATACACCATGGAGCGTTGCACCGAACCGAACCGTGTTATGCGTATATATCCGAACCATATCGAATTCAGGACCCTTCTATGCGACGACTCTTTTGAAGACCAACTCCAATTCGATCAAAACCCGAGATGCAAAGGTAGTCCAAATGGAAGTTAGAGCTTAGGATCCCGGACCCAGTTGGGAACCAATGAGTTCACTTCATGATTGGGCTTTGCTGCGGGACGTGTGCTAAGGAGTTGTCGATGTCTGTATCTTTGGATCACTATGTATGGGAAGTACGTGAACGGATTCAGGGTCACAGTATGTAGTGACCTAGGTACGACTAAAAGTAGCTATAGACCAATGAAGTGGGATCATTGAAAAGGTTTGATCATGATTCCATGTGGTAAGCTTGGTAGTAGCTGTAGTTGTACAAGTCGAACTCCGTCACTACTTCAATGGGTCTAGTGATTGACAGTGGTGGACATCGTATGCTTTACGCACTGAGTGAGAGATGTGAGGATGGTTGCTATGATTGATTTGTTTGCTATCATTATGACATGCACACCCCCACCGCCGTATCTTTACACCACTTGTTTTGAGGCACCTTAGAGTATTGTACAGTATGTAGTGCTAACTCTTTGGTTGCAGGTCCAGGTTCAGGTATGGTTTAGTATACCTGTTATTGTTCTGTTTAGTTGCTTATCGCTCATACCAGACTTTTGTCTGACCCAGAGTTTTATGTCTCTTCTTATTACTCTGGGTGCTCACACGAGCAGACTAGAGACAGGTTAGGTGGTATGCACGAGTAGCTGATTCGGAGACGAGCAGGAGGCTTCTACGTATGATATATAGATATTCTCCCTGTGTCGCAGCTGGTCACTACTTTGGGCATTAGTAGTGTACCTTTCCTTTTTGCTTTAGAGACAGTATTTTTAAGTTGTAATAAGCTGTATTTTGGATTTCCGCTGCTATAATGGTTCTGATTTAGTTTTCAGCTTATGCACTGTCTCGCATGTTTATGTCAAGTATATTATTATTATATTTTATTCCATGCGCTGTGAGATATGTTACAGGTTCTGTGCTAATTCAATTCTTCAAATCCCTTTCCTTTTCCTTTCTTTTGGCGACCGTTCCATGCTGGTTGGACATTAGTACAGCGCATTTCAGTGAAATGTCGACTGGTGCGGGGCGGGCCGTCACACTTGGTATCAGAGCTCTAGGTTGCGTAGTTCACCTAGGGAAAGACACTAGGGAGAGATAGTACACGTATATGAGAGCACGTATTTGTGATTATTTTGGTTTTCAGAAAGCTATATATATACACTACTAGTATAGATAAAGATAAGGTTGCACTGCACTGACACCACAAAGAAGAGGGTTAATCGTTTTCTCTGTACAGATTGAACGATGAGCCGATATACGAGGGGTACTGGTAGAGGAGCTAATAATGGGGATGCTGCTGAGATGAGGACGATGTTTACTAACCTCATGAGAGAGATGCTTAGGGAAGTGCAAGGAGCAGTCCCTAATGCTATTAATGGTGGTGGTGCAGCGGTGCAGGCGCCTAGGGCCGATTTCGCCAAGCTTAACAAGGATTATACTAGTCTTGGTGGGAAGTCGTTCCACGGAACGGAGTCGGCTACAGAAGTTCAAGATTGGCTTGATAGTTGTGAGCGCATCTTTGAAGATTTGGGAATAGAGGATGAGATGAAGAGAATGCTAGCATCCCGTCAATTGCAAGGACGAGCTATGAATTGGTGGAACGCTATTAAGGCAGCTACTCCAGGAAATCAAGTTACTTGGAATCAGTTTATGACTCGTTTCAGTGAAAAATTCATTCCAGCTGCCCATAGATCAGAATTGTTCAGGAGGTTCTTAGAGCTTAAGCAGAATGGTAGGGCAGTCTCGGAGTATATTGATGAATTCAACACTTTATCGAAATATGGATTGTCCCTTATCGATACAGTCGAGAAGAAGAACAAGAAGTTTATAATTGGCTTGGATGGGTACTTGGGGGAAAGATTTGTAAACCATATCGATGAGACGTTTGAGTCTATTGTAAGAAAAGCATTAAGGTCTGAGAGCCTTTTCCCTAAGTCGAAGACTGAGGTTGCTATTGCATCTACAGAGGAGCCAAAGCCGCAAGCAAGTGGTGAAGGTAAGAAGAATTCTCAGAGCAAGAGGAAACAAGACCAGGTTAAGGATGGTCAGAAAAAGAAAAATAAGAAAGACGGCGAGTGCTTTAGTTGTGGCAAGAAGGGCCATTACGCCAGAGATTGTCAAGAAAAACCTGGGGAAAGGAAGTGCTTTAACTGTGGACAAGTCGGACATCAAAAGGATAAGTGTCCACAACCTTTGAAAGAGAAGAAGATCGTGAAAGCATATGCTATCAGTGTTGTTCCTTCTTCGTCGAATGCCCCAACTGCGGCAGAGGAGGGAAAGAATGTTGTTATCCAAGGTATGCTTTCTGTTTAAGATGTTCCTGTTAGAGTTTTGTTTGATACTGGAGCTTCCAGTTCTTTCATATCTAGTGACCTGGTAGATAGGTGGGGATTGGAGCCCGAGATTGTCGATAGACCTTTAGTAGTGACGAACCCGATTGGTGGTTCTACTAGCCTTAGCATGATTTGTCGTAATGTGGTCTTATCGAGTCATGGATGCATGTTTGTTTGTGATTGCTTTGTTTTGGTTTTTACTCGGTTTGGCATTATTTTGGGAGTAGGTTGGCTCCAAAGATACGGGGTGGTGGTAGACTGTGAGGGCTTTTTGGTGACAGCTAGAGCGGATGATGGGCGGAGGATAGTGTTTGGTGGTCTACCCAGTGAGGGGGTATTGGCTAGTTTTCTAAACTCCCTCGACATTCCGCATAGTGAGTTGTCATGTTTGCCCATGGTTGGCCAGTATCCGGATGATTTCGAAGAAGTGACCGGACTTCCACCACACCGAGAGATTGAGTTCCGTATTGATTTAGTTAAAGATGTCAGGCCTATAGTGATGCCACTTCGTCGTATGGCACCAAGGGAGCAGCGAGAGCTCGGGGTGCAAGTCAGCGATCTTTTGAAGAAGGGATTTATCAGAAGGAGTGTTCCTGAATGGGGAGCACCAGTTGTGTTTGCTACCAAGGCGGATGGTTCCCTTCGTTTGTGTGTAGACTACCGCGAGTTGAATAAAGTGACGAGGAAGAATAAGTATCCTCTACCGCGGATAGATGATTTGTTCGATCAGTTGAGTGGCGCGAGAATATTTTCTCAACTGGATCTCGCGACAGGTTTTCATCAGCTTAGAGTGGAAGCTGAGAGTATAGCTAAAACGGCATTTCGGATGCCGCCTGGATTTTATGAGTGGTTGGTCATGCCATTCAGGCTGACCAATGCACTAGCATATTTTGTGGATCCTATGAATAGAGTATTCAGAGATTAGTTGAATAAGTTTGTTCTTGTGTTCGTGGACGATATCTTGGTTTACTCGAGGACAGAGGAAGAACACAAGGAACACTTGGAGATAGTGATGGAGGTGTTAAGAAAACACCAACTGAAGGCGAAGTTTTCTAAGTGTCACTTCTAGAGAAGAGAAGCGAGATTCTTGGGCCATGTCGTTTCAGAGAATGGTATTGCCGTTGATCCTTCAAAAGTGGCTACGGCGAAAGATTGGTTTACGCCCAAGAATGTAACAGACGTAAGAAGTTTCTTGGGATTAGCTGGACATTATCGTAAGTTCATCCAAGATTTTTCCAAGATAGCAGCAACGTTGACTCAGTTGACAAAGAAGAATCAAGCTTTTGTTTGGTTGTTTTGCTAGTATCATATCACGTAGATTTTCTGAATTCGGAGGAGATATTCCTTGGTGCTTGTCTGATATTGGTTTAGGCCTTTGGGGCTTGTGCTTTGGGAATGTCGTGTCCGACAAGGATGGTTTACGTGAGAGATAAATAGTTGTGGCGATTTTTCATCGAGTGCATTGAGTTGGAGACATGTCAGTCTAAGGGTTATGTTTCTAGGTTGGAAGCAACTAGAGTATATCACGGAATATGATTTTAGACCTAAGAGCGAATTGGATTCAGAAACGCTAGTAAGCTTGACGATTAGATCGATTTTGGTTGAGTGGATTGGTTCCAGTCAGAGGAACGATCCTAACCTATTGGAAATCATCTCTAGGAGGGAGGTGGGTACCGACGGTCAAACAGATAGGGTGAATCGAGTATTAGAAGACCACTCAAGATAGGTAGAGGAGTTATACTGATAAGAGACGAAGAGATTTAAGTTCTCCGTGGGTGACATGGTACTCGTCAAGATTTCTCCGTTGAAGAGTGTGATCCGTTTTGGTAAAATAGGAAAGTTGGCACTAAGATTTGTTGGTCCATTCCCGGTTATTGAGCAAGTTGGAAATTTGGCATATAAGGTAGAGTTACCAGACAAGATGGTAGGAGTTCACAATGTAATTCATGTCTCCTCGTTAAGGAAGTTAGTGCACGACCCCGATATGACTATTTCACTTGGTCAGTTGGACGATGCCGAAGTAGGACCTGAGGAGGTAAGGAACCGCAAGCCGATGCGTATTGTCGAGTACGATACGAAACTACTTCGAAGGAAAGCGGTGAAACTTGTAAAGCTTCAGTGGGGAGAGAATGAAAAAGGCTGTACTTGGGAAACAAAGGAGGATATAAGGAAGAAGTATACAGAACTCTTTGCCTAGTAAGGTTTTGGTAGTGATAGTTCTTTCCCTTGTTAGTAAACCGCATGCTAGGATAGACTTGTTTTGCATGTTGATTGTTGTTTATGGTTGATAGGCATGCGGGAACCATTGTGTGTGTTTTGATTAGGGAATTTCGGGGGCGAAATTTCTTAAGGGGGGGAGAGTGTAACGACCCGTATTCTACGCATCATGGGATCGTAGAATATTTATTTCTTTCACATATGAAGTCGTATGGTCATGTAACTTTGGGAGACGACTATTGGGGTCATTTCCCATGTTCATGATTTTTGTCGATTTTTAAATGACCGTTTTACCCCTAGTTGGTACTGTTTTGGCCATAACTTTTGATTGGAAAGGAGTTTTGACCTGAAACCAGTTCCATTGGATTTGAATGATGGTTTCTCTTTCCGTAGAGTGGTTACATTAGTCAAACGGACTTAACGTTTGGGAGATATGGCTGAATTAAGGTTTAAAGGGTTATTTTCAGCTAATTGGGCTTAACCGGGTAGTTAGTAATTAGGCCCATTGGGGGATTTCGGGATTAGTGGTAATTAAGGGCTGCTAGGGTTAGGATTTCGGTTTTTACTTCATTTTTCCAGCCGCCACTTATTTTCTTCAACCCTAGTCATGGCCTCTAACATCTAGAATATTTCCAAATCACCTCTAATCACTTTCTAATCAAAGATTAAGCAAAACTACATCAAACCAAAGGGGATTAGCACCAAATCAGAGAGAGAGTTGCTGGAATACATAGAGATTGGATTTATATCAGAGGAGTTTCAGTTCTGAAAGTTTAATTGTGCCAAAGGTGAGTGATTTGCTTTGTTTTACACTAATTACGGCTAATTAGGGTAATTAGCGAAGATTAGCGAAATTATAACTCAGAAAAATCTAGAAAAATTCCTAAAATTCTAAAACATCATTTTATTCCTCAGATATGATTTTGGGTTAATTTCGACTAATTTTGCAAATCCCGGAATTTGGGGGATTAAGGGGTGATTAGTGGAAATTAGCGAATTTATGCATGTTAAAAATCTGTAAAAATATTTATAAATTCTAAAATATTATTTTAGACCTCTTTTAGAAAAATTGGCTAATTCGGTTAAATTTTGTTAATCCTATCATTAAGTTTGCTTGAACATGCTTAAGGGGAAAATATGGTTTTTGGGTATGTTTGATCTATTTCACTTGCTATGATTTATGTTTTGGTGTTTGTGATCGATACTATATGTTGCTATGACTGTACGGTATGCTTTATGATTGTTTATAAGTGTTAGTTTGGTCAAAAACGCCGTCGAATGGCGTAAACAGTCGCTGGAAAAAGTTGTAGAAAGTTGTGCACGGTTTCGGATCGGATCGGGTATGGGCTCGGATCGGATAGGGAGCTGGGCAAGGAATCCGACCCGAACTGGAATCTGGCACAAAGAAGGTTGGCAAGAAGGAAGGCCACTGCTTTGAGTTGGAGTTGGACAGAGGATCGGATCGGAGCCATGGAGCAGGATCGGATCTGTAACAACCCGTATTTTCAATAACCTGTTATAACGTAAATCGAGGCAGAATTTAATTTATATATCTGAATCAAGGGAAACGGGCTATGCCATTGCGTTCGTCTCGGAAAAATACGTGAAATAGAGTCCGAGTTTTCAAAAATCGGAGTCCGTATGACCCGATTAAGGCCCAATGAAGTTTTCAGAAAATTTCAAGTTCAAAACAGATTTCGAATTTCGGGTTCAAAATTCGAAAAACGGTCAGATTGGGCTAGGCGGGAAAATTCCCGCCAGAGCTCCCAAGTCGATAGCCCTGTCGACTTGGGAGTCGACTTGGTTGGACCCAAGTCGACAGCCCTGTCGACTTGGCTGTCGACTTGGTTCAGCCGGACAGTTTTGCCTGGTGCACCATTTTGGGGTTTTGGTTAGGTTTTGGGGCCAGATTCGGTTTTTAAGGGCTGAGATTGGAATTAGGGTTTAATCCTAAGGTTGAAACTAATCCTAATCTCTATAAATAAGCCCCTAACCTAACCCTAAATCATCATTATTCAACCCTACAACTAAACTATGGCAAAATTATTCCTCTCATGGCCTCCACTCTCTTCATAAAATTTCTAAGTTATTTCTATGAGAGATTTTCAATGCATACAAGTGTTTTCAAGCTTGTATGAGTGTCGTTAGCTTGCATTCAAGTCAAGTTTCCATATTTACATCATAAAGCAAGGTTTTTGATCATTTTGGCTCAAGGGTTTTTCTATTGGAGCTTGCATTTTGGGTTTATTTGATTTCATAAGGGCTTTGTCTCAATCTATATATATTTTTGTGTCTTCATAAGCATTGTAAGCCCTTTTCTACTTTCATATTTAAACTCTAAAGTTAGATGAATGATGCAAGTTTGGTTGATCATTATGATATGCAAGTTTGCCATGATATGCAAGTTTACTATGTTATGTTATGCAAGTTTGCCATGTTATGATATGCAAGTTGTCATGTTATGTATGCAAGTTTGGGTGGATCATTTTACTCATGTTATCATGTTACGCAAGCTTACCTAGAGTATATGAACATAAAGCTTCAAGCTTTATGCTAAAGTTTGCATTTTGGCAACATGTAGGTTATCATATCTCTCATGATAACTTGCATGTGAGGCTAAATGCAAACTTATGGCCATTTCTACATGTCATTTGTCACCATGTATCACCAATATGCTAAGTTTGGTTTTATGCATGCTTTTGAGGCCTAAAAATGTAATATGCAAGCATATGAACATATGTACATTTCATATGCCACCATGTTAAACTTGTGGCTTCAACACCATTATGTCATGATTATGCCAAGTTCCCTCTTTCTATCCTTTATGCGCTATTGCGATATGTAAGCGATGGGATTGCATTTGGGGTTGGGTAAACTTAAAAGACATAAAAACATAAGATTGGGAATTTACCTATTAAGTTAGGTCTACCCATTGGGAATTTACCTATTAAGCTAGGTCTACCCAAATGCTTGAAAATTCGTAATATGTTTTGTAAACATAATGGACATGACACTTAGAAAATATAAGTGTGACCAACTCGAGGTTGGGTTGAGTTTGTAGCGTAAACCTACCCGGAACCGACCGGCTTAACTAGTTGCTACAAACAATAGGACCCAATGTGAGAAGTTGGTCATGTTGTACCTTGAACCCGAGGTTAGACCAAGTTGTGGTATAAAGCTACCCGGAACCGATCGGCTTAACTAGTAACCGCAACGAAGTCTAATGTGAGAGGTTAAGGCACATTAATTAATTAATGCCTCATGATTAGGGTTAAGTCATGGTCCACTTAATACTTAACCAATTTGGGCTTGGTGGATTAATCGGGGTTAAGTCGTGAACCCATCGTTACACTTAACCAAGTTAATCCATGATTAGTAAAAGGGTTAAACCGTACTTAACCCACTAGAAAATCCTAGCAATGGGGGTCCACTCCAGCAGTAATCCCAAGTTTGTATCATTAAGACCCTAGGGACTAGACTAGGGTGGGGCACGATTACTGGACTGGTATAAGTGACCAAAACGACGGTCGAGTGGTACGCCGATGTAGTTCCGGACGGACTATGGTCGTGCACGTAGTCCGTATTTGGAGAAGTCAAGCATGGGTACCAGTAGATCGAGACTGTGCACTCATGTTTATTGTGTCCAGGGGTTGACACCCTAGGGCTTGATACACCCGAAGGGTGGACCCGGCACAGTCCGACTACAATTATGTTTGGGCCGTATTGACACCAACACGTGACGAGTTAGGTTTAGGGAGCCGATCGATTAGACCATTTGGTTGGACCTCGTATTAGGGTCATTTCATGTTATTGGGCCAAATCTTGGGCCAAGGGATCAATACTTGTTTATTCAAGTCATGTTAGCTTGCTAGTACACTTGTGGTGCAAAAACCTTAAACCTGATTATGCGATGACACCTTTATCTACCTTGTTAGTTAATCATCATGCTAGTATGTTGTTATCCTTATGTTCATCCCTGCTTCTCATGTCAGTTAACTTTATCAGTTTACATTGATTGTAGTAGGGCTTACTCAGTCTTTTTAACTGACCTGTTTTTCTTTCGCCTCTTTTCTTCCGTTCCCCCCCAGGTTCTCAGGGTAGGAATATTGGAGCTTAGCTTGGATTTCTGATCGCTTGCTTGTGGGATTTTAGCTCATGTACGGTCTTGACATGAAGCTAGCTATGGCTATCACTTATTTTGGGGATAGTACTTATGTATTTCAGTTTTACAGTGATGTTGTTTTTATCTAGACTTGTGTATTTGGAAAGTTGACATTATGTTGTACCAGACTTGTTTTGAAATAGTTTGAAATCTTCCGCTGTTTTACTTATCTTATTTACTCTGTTTACATATATACATATGTTCTTGTTCTGCCTTGATATATCATTATGCATGTTTACCTGATTCAAACACCCCTCCAAAGTCAGAGTGCTTGCAAGAGCCACCCTGGCGGAGGTGGGGTGTTACATTTGGTATCAGAGCATATGGTTTACGAGAAGGAACAAAAAGGTTTTTAAAACTTTTGGAAAACTATTTTCAAAACCAAGTATAAAGTATTTTCCCAAAGAAAAGTCTAGTTTATTTTGAAGGCTATTCCCCAAAATGCCATTAGCAAAATTCCTTCGTTTTTCTCCTTTCTGAATCTGTCTTTTTTCTTCGTTTTCAGTATGGCCGATAACTTTGCTATTCCGGAGGGAGTACACGTACCTGTTTGGTATAGGAGACTTTTGGAGGCTAGGGCGACCGAAGCCGGCCCCGCAGATGTTCCTCCTCCTCCTCCTCCGGTAGTTAATGTTCCTCCTCCTCCGGTAGTTAATGTTCCTCCTCCTCCTGTCGCTGAGGTTCCTCTTCCTCCTCCCCCTCAGCATCCTCAAGCTGACTTCGCAAAGACTTGCAAAGATTTCAAAGCAATGGGTGGCAAGAACTTTCAAGGCACTGAGACTTTTGTAGAGGCCAGAAATTGGTTGAAAGAGACCGAGGATTTATTTGCTATCTTTGGGTTAGACGATCAGAGGAAGATCTTGTTGGCGGTTTGGCTTATGAAGGATGAAGCCGCTTATTGGTGGGAAGTCACCAATGGTACTAGGCCTGTTGAGACTTGGGCGGATTTCAGGGCAAGGTTAGTGCTTAAGTTTCTATCTTCTGCTGAGGAGAATCTGCAAATGGAGAGGTTCATAACTTTGAAACAAGGAGATATGTCTGTCAAAGAATATGTGAACAAGTTCAATCAGTTAGCTCGTTTTGGCTTGGATATGGTGAGTACTCCTCAGAAGAAGGCTCTTCGTTTTGCTAGAGGATTGAATGAGCCGTTACAGGGATTGGCTATGTCACATATTCCCCATGGGGCCACGTTTGAGAGCTTGGTTGATATGGCGTTACTTCAGGGAGATGTCAAGAAAGAGGTCAAGATGAATGATACTCAAGCCAAGAAGACTAATTCCCAGTGTAAAGGAAATCAAGGTAATCCAAGTGGTCAGAGCAGTCAAGGAAATCAGAACAAGAACAAGAACAAGAACAAGAGTCAAGGCAACAAGGGGAACAACAACAAGGGCAATAACAACAAGGGGAAGTGCCATTATTGCGGTTCAGTTGGGCATCTTATTAAGGATTGTAAGAAGAGGAAAAGGAAGAATGGTGAATGCTTTTTCTGCGGTGAGACTGGACATTTCAGTAAGGATTGCCCGAAGAAGCAAGGGCAAGGCCAGGGTCAGACTCAGCGTGCTGGACCTTCAGGAGGGCAAGTTCATGCTCTCAATGCCGCTCCAGTACCCGATCGAGGTAGTATCTCTGTTGAGAGCCTTGTATATATTTCTGATTTTTCAGTTCGTACCTTGTTTGATTCTGGTGCATCGCATAGTTTTATTTCATCTGATCTAGTTGAAAGTTTGCACCTAAGTACTAGTCTAGTTAATGATCCCGTGTGTGTTTCAAATCCAATTAGGGGTTCCGCCCATTTGTCTATGATCTGCGTGGATTTGAAAATTTCTATCTTGAGTGTAGAATTCTCGTGTGATGCTTATATTCTCGGTTTCATGGGGTATGGGTTGATTTTGGGCATGGATGGGTTGTCCAGTTTTGGAGCCATCCTTGATTTTAGAGCATAGGGTTGTGAGGCTCATGACTCGCCTCGGTAATACCCTAAAAATTTCTTGTAACCCTATGGGTCCCGTCATGTTGTGTTATCTTGAATCCCTCAACTCGTATATCGATAGTTTGCAATCGGTGAGGGTGGTCCGGGAATATCCTGATATCTTGGGTGAAGTGAAGAGGGGTTACCTCTAAGCGAGAGATTGATTTCCGCATTTATCTGGTTGATAATGCCAAGCCAGTTACGTGGCCGGTTAGGCACATGGTCCCGCGAGATGAGAGTTAAGAAAGCAAGTCAAGGAGTTGCTTGAGAAGAACTTCATACGATGAAGCATTTCCGAAGAGGGTGCTCTAGTAGTATTCGCTATTAATGTGGACGGTTCGCTTCGCCCGTGTGTTGATTATCGTGAGTAGAACAAGAAGAATAGACAACCATTACCAAGGATCGATGATTTGTTTGATCAGCTTGTAGGAACATCTGTTTTCTCTTGATCTTGCTACTGGATTCCATCAGCTCAGAGTAGCTGAGGATAGTATAGACAAAACTGCGTTCAAAACTCCAGATGGATTCTTAGAATGGCTAGTCATGCCATTCGGTTTGACTAATGCACCCGCCTACTTCGTGGACTTGATGAGTAGGGTGCCTAGGGAGTTCCTGAACAAGTTTGTGGTAGTCTTTGTAGAAGATATCCTGACTTTCTTAAAGAACGAGGAAGAACATGCTAGACATCTCAAGGAGGTGATGGATACGCTTAGAGCCCATCGGTTGAAAGCCAAGTCCTCCAAATGTCATTTTGGAGAAAAGAAGTTAGATTTCTTGGGCACATAGTTACTAAGCAACGCTTAGCGGTGGATCCCGCTAAAGTGGTCGCGGTTCAAGACCGGAAAGCTCCGACGAGGACAATTGAAGTAAGAAGCTTTCTCAGTTTAATTAGTCAGTTAGCGTCCCTTGAGTTTAGACCTACCCTTCTGGATCAAGTAGGGACTTCACAGAAGGAAGACCCGCAGTTAGCCGAGATCATGGACAAGTTGATTCGAGGCGAGATGTTAAGTCACCTCGCTATAGATGACAAGGGATGGCTAAGACGCGATGAGAGAAAGAAAGTTCTTGAGGAAGCGCATCGCTCTAAGTTGACTATACATCCGGGCAGAGATAAGATGTATAAAGATATGAAGCGCATTTTCTTTTGGCCTGGGATAAAGAAGGATGTGGCGGAGTTTGTCTCTAGATGTATCATTTGCCAGCAAGTTAAGGCCGAGTCGAAGAAGCCCGGTGGGCTATTGCATCCTCTAGAAGTTCCACTATGGAAGTGGAAGAGTATTCCCATGGATTTTATCGATGGATTACCAAGGTCAAGGAAAGAGAATACGAGCATGTGGGTCATAGTAGGTAGACTCACGAAGATTTCTCATTTCACTCCGGTAAAGAGCGAAAGGACTGCATCATAGCTAGCGACAGTTTACTTTCAAGAAATAAGGAGGCTGCACGTGGTTCCCTCAAGTATAGTTAGTAACTGTGACTCAATCTTCACTAGCCAGTTTTGAGATAGTCTACGGGAAGTCATGGGCAAACGGCTGAATCTAAGGACGTCCTATCATTCACAGGCAGATGCTTCATTTCGTTCAAGCATGAGTTATAGAAAATTACGTTAGTAAGAGCAATTGGTAAACGTGGATTGGTATTTTCAAGAAAAGTTCTGCTGCGTGGAATACTTTATAGTAAGTAAACGAGATCCAGGATTCACTGGTGAATTTTGGAGAGCTTGCATGAAACCATGAGGTCATAGTTATGTTTAAGCCAAGAATTATAGAAGAGTAAGTGAAAGAGGAAGACGAGAGGCGACAATGAAATGGGTTCCAACTCATATTTGGAAATAAGAGTTAAGAAGCCAAGAAATCATGAAGTAAAAGACGGTCAAAGCACAGTGGAGTTAAGCTCAAGGAAACGTGACTTAGAAGATTGAAGGCTAGATACGCGCATCATATCTCTTTTTAAGAGTATATTCTTGATCCTTGTTTTCCTGTGGAACTTACTTGCATGTTATCTTTTACATATATCCTCTCGGTCCCATTCTCGATCCCATTTCTGTTGTAAACTCCATAAGGGGGTATGACTCATCGGTTAGTAATACATGTCAGGGTTTGAAGGGGTCCGTTAGGTTGACTAAACCTTTTGGGCTTTTATAGAATATGGGTTGGGTTAGGAAGGGATTTCTTGTAATCCAAAAGGAGTATATCTTGCTTATCTTCCCGATCTCTTTGTAGCATATCTTTCTTTTGCTATCTATATCGTGTTAATCTTGTCATGAGAACCTTAGGTAGAAAACCTTTGGATGAAACATGTGTTTGAAACATGTTATGCTTGATGTTTGCAAGTGGTTGCAAGTGTTTGCAAGTGGTTACTCGTGGATGCATTATACACGTTAGGCACTAGATCGGCTCACACACTCCTCATATTGCATATGCATGAGTGTTTATGCTTATTCATGGATGAAAATTTTTGTGTTATCACATGGATGTTGCATATGGATGTATGTTATGTGCACACATATAGATGTTATACATTATGTTAGGAATTGCATACATATGGATTCATTTCACTAACATAATTTGCATTGATGATATTTGCATTAGATAAGTACATATACACACACCTTTGCATATGTTCATACAACATTTAGAATCTTGTAAGGACAATGATTGCTCGTGGATGATGTTTTGAGTAGATGGATGTTGGATGGTAGGATACGTTCTTCCTAACTTGAAGATTTCGGGGACGAAATCCTTTAAGGAGGAGAGAATGTAACAACCCGTATTTTCAATAACCTGTTATAACGTAAATCGAGGCAGAATTTAATTTATAAATCTGAATCAAGGGAAACGGACTATGCCATTGCGTTCGTCTCGGAAAAATACGCGAAATAGAGTCCGAGTTTTCGAAACTCGGAGTCCGTATGACCCGATTAAGGCCCAATGACGTTTTCAGAAAATTTCAAGTTCAAAACAGATTTCGAATTTCGGGTTCAAAATTCGAAAAACGGTCAGATTGGGCTAGGCGGGAAAATTCCCGCCAGAGCACCCAAGTCGACAGCCTTGTCGACTTGGGAGTCGACTTGGTTGGACCCAAGTCGACAGCCCTGTCGACTTGGCTGTCGACTTGGTTCAGCCGGGCAGTTTTGCCTGGTGCACCATTTTGGGGTTTTGGTTAGGTTTTGGGGCCAGATTCGGTTTTAAGGGCTGAGATTGGAATTAGGGTTTAATCCTAAGGTTGAAACTAATCCTAATCTCTATAAATAAGCCCCTAACCTAACCCTAAATCATCATTATTCAACCCTACAACTAAACTATGGCAAAATTATTCCTCTCATGGCCTCCACTCTCTTCATAAAATTTCTAAGTTATTTCTATGAGAGATTTTTCAAGGCATACAAGTGTTTTCAAGCTTGTATGAGTGTCATTAGCTTGCATTCAAGTCAAGTTTCCATATTTACATCATAAAGCAAGGGTTTTGATCATTTTGGCTCAAGGGTTTTTCTATTGGAGCTTGCATTTTGGGTTTATTTGATTTCATAAGGGCTTTGTCTCAATCTATATATATTTTTGTGTCTTCATAAGCATTGTAAGCCCTTTTCTACTTTCATATTTAAACTCTAAAGTTAGATGAATGATGCAAGTTTGGTTGATCATTATGATATGCAAGTTTGCCATGACATGCAAGTTTACTATGTTATGTTATGCAAGTTTGCCATGTTATGATATGCAAGTTGTCATGTTATGTATGCAGGTTTGGGTGGATCATTTTACTCATGTTATCATGTTATGCAAGCTTACCTTGAGTATATGAACATAAAGCTTCAAGCTTTATGCTAAAGGTTGCATTTTGGCAACATGTAGGTTATCATATCTCTCATGATAACTTGCATGTGAGGCTAAATGCGAACTTATGGCCATTTCTACATGTCATTTATCACCATGTATCACCAATATGCTAAGTTTGGTTTTATGCATGCTTTTGAGGCCTAAAAATGTAATATGAAAGCATATGAACATATGTACATTTCATATGCCACCATGTTAAACTTGTGGCTTCAACACCATTATGTCATGATTATGCCAAGTTCCCTCTTTCTATCCTTTATGCGCTATTGCGATATGTAAGCGATGGGATTGCGTTTGGGGTTGGGTAAACTTAAAAGACATAAAAACATAAGATTGGGAATTTACCTATTAAGTTAGGTCTACCCATTGGGAATTTACCTATTAAGTTAGGTCTACCCAAATGCTTGAAAACTCGTAATATGTTTTGTAAACATAATGGACATGACACTTAGAAAATATAAGTGTGACCAACTCGAGGTTGGGTTGAGTTTGTAGCGTAAACCTACCCGGAACCGACCGGCTTAACTAGTTGCTACAAACAATAGGACCCAATGTGAGAAGTTGGTCATGTTGTACCTTGAACCCGAGGTTAGACCAAGTTGTGGTATAAAGCTACCCGGAACCGACCGGCTTAACTAGTAACCGCAACGAAGTCTAATGTGAGAGGTTAAGGCACATTAATTAATTAATGCCTCATGATTAGGGTTAAGTTATGGTCCACTTAATACTTAACCAATTTGGGCTTGGTGGATTAATCGGGGTTAAGTCGTGAACCCATCGTTACACTTAACCAAGTTAATCCATGATTAGTAAAAGGGTTAAACCGTACTTAACCCACTAGAAAATCCTAGCAATGGGGGTCCACTACAGCAGTAATCCCAAGTTTGTATCATTAGGACCCTAGGGACTAGGCTAGGGTGGGGGCACGATTACTGGACTGGTATAAGTGACCAAAACGACGGTCGAGTGGTACGCCGATGTAGTTCCGGACGGACTATTGTCGTGCACGTAGTCCGTATTTGGAGAAGTCAAGCATGGGTACCAGTAGATCGAGACTGTGCACTCATGTTTATGGTGTCCAGGGGTTGACACCCTGGGGCTTGATACACCCGAAGGGTGGACCCGGCACAGTCCGACTGCAATTATGTTTGGGCCGTATTGACACCAACACGTGACAAGTTAGGCTTAGGGAGCCGATCGATTAGACCGTTTGGTTGGACCTCGTATTAGGGTCATTTCATGTTATTGGGCCAAAGCTTGGGCCAAGGGATCAATACTTGTTTATTCAAGTCATGTTAGCTTGCTAGTACACCTGTGGTGCAAAAACCTTAAACCTGATTATGCGATGACACCTTTATCTACCTTCTTAGTTAATCATCATGCTAGTATGTTGTTATCCTTATGTTCATCCCTGCTTCTCATGTCAGTTAACTTTATCAGTTTACATTGATTGTAGTAGGGCTTACTCAGTCTTTTTGACTGACCTGTTTTTCTTTCGCCTCTTTTCTTCCATTCCCCCCCCCCCAGGTTCTCAGGGTGGGAATATTGGAGCTTAGCTTGGATTTCTGATCGCTTGCTTGTGGGATTTTAGCTCATGTACGGTCTTGACATGAAGCTAGCTATGGCTTTCACTTATTTTGGGGATAGTACTTATGTATTTCAGTTTTTCAGTGATGTTGTTTTTATCTAGACTTGTGTATTTGGAAAGTTGACATTATGTTGTACCAGACTTGTTTTGAAATAGTATGAAATCTTCCGCTGTTTTACTTATCTTATTTACTCTATTTACATATATACATATGTTCTTGTTCTGCCTTGATATATCATTATGCATGTTTACCTGATTCAAACACCCCTCCAAAGTCAGAGTGCTTGCAAGAGCCACCCTGGCGGAGGTGGGGTGTTACAGGATCGGAGTGGGCTAGGGAGCGAGATCGGATCGGAGGAGGCAAGCGAGGGGGATCGGATCGGAGCTATGGAGCAGGAACGGATCGGAGTAGGCCAGGGAACGAGATCGGATCGGAGCAGGCAAGCTAGAGAAGGAGGGACGAACCGAACTGACTGGAGCGTGACATCCGAACCGAACCGACGTCTAAAGGGGAAGGATCACCGAACCGAACCGCACGCAGGAATACACCATGGAGCGTTGCATCGAACCGAACCGTGTTATGCGTATATATCCGAACCGAATCGAATTCAGGACCCTTCTATGCGACGACTCTTTTGAAGACCAACTCCAATTCGATCAAAACCCGAGATGCAAAGGTAGTCCAAATGGAAGTTAGAGCTCAGGATCCCGGACCCAGTTGGGAACCAATGAGTTCACTTCATGATTGGGCTTTGCTGCGTGACGTGTGCTAAGGAGTTGTCGATGTCTGTATCTTTGGATCACTATGTATGGGAAGTACGTGAACGGATTCAGGGTCACAGTATGTAGTGACCTAGGTATGACTAAAAGTAGCTATAGACCAATGAAGTGGGATCATTGAAAATGTTTGATCATGATTCCATGTGGTAAGCTTGGTAGTAGCAGTAGTTGTACAATTCGAACTTCGTCACTACTTCAATGGGTCTAGTGATTGACAGTGGTGGACATCGTATGCTTTACGCACTGAGTGAGAGATGTGAGGATGATTGCTATGATTGATTTGTTTGCTATCATTATGACATGCACACCCCCACCCCCGTATCTTTACACCACTTGTTTTGAGGCACCTTAGAGTATTGTACAGTATGTAGTGCTGACTCTTTGGTTGCAGGTCCAGGTTCAGGTATGGTTTAGTATACCTGTTATTGTTCTGTTTAGTTGCTTATCGCTCATACTAGACTTTTGTCTGACCCAGAGTTTTATGTCTCTTCTTATTACTCTGGGTGCTCACACGAGCAGACTAGAGATAGGTTAGGTGGTATGCACGAGTAGCTGATCCGGAGACGAGCAAGAGGCTTCTATGTATGATATATAGATATTCTCCCTGTGTCGCAGCTGGTCACTACTTTGGGCATTAGTAGTGTACCTTTCCTTTTTGCTTTAGAGACAGTATTTTTAAGTTGTAATAAGCTGTATTTTGGATTTCCGCTGCTATAATGGTTCTGATTTAGTTTTCAGCTTATGCACTGTCTCGCATGTTTATGTCAAGTATATTATTATTATATTTTATTCCATGCGCTGTGAGATATGTTACAGGTTCTGTGCTAATTCAATTCTTCAAATCCCTTTCCTTTTCCTTTCTTTTGGCGACCGTTCCGTGCTGGTTGGACATTAGTATAGCGCATTTCAGTGAAGTGTCGACTGGTGCGGGGCGGGCCGTCACAGTCAATCTAATGAATCGAGTGTTCAGAGGAGTCTTGAATAAGTTTTTTCTGGTTTTTATTGATGATATTCTAATCTTCTCTAAGTCAAAGGCCGAACATGAAAAACATTTGGAACAAGTTCTGGAAATTCTGAGAAAGAACGTTTTAAAAGCCAAACTGTCCTAATGTATATTCTGGCAAGATGAAGTAAAATTTCTTGGCCACGTCGTATCAAAAGAAGGAATTGTTGTGGATCCAAGTAAAATCGCCACTATTTGAAACTGGAAACAGCCTAGTACTCCCACAGAAGTCCGAAGTTTTCTTGGATTGGCTAGTTATTACCAGAAGTTTGTTAAAGATTTTTCGAAGATATCTAGTCACTTAACAAAGCTTACAAAGAAGCACTCAAAATTCAAGTGGACTCCAGAATGTCAGGAGGCTTTTGAGGAGCTAAAGTTAAGATTAACAACGGCTCCAGTGTTCATGATTATCGATGGCAATCAGGACTTGAAAGTCTGGACAGATGCCTCTAGAGAAGGCCTTGGTGCAGTATTAATGCAAAGAGGTCAAGTTATTGCTTATGCTAGCCGCCAGTTGAAGCCACATGAAAAGAATTACGTCACTCATGATCTTGAGTTGTTGGCTATCGTATTTGCTTTAAAAATTTGGAGACACTATCTTCTAGGTGAGAAATTCGAACTGTTTACAGACCATTAGTCGTTAAACTATCTGTTCACCCAGAAAGACTTGAACCTGAGGCAGCAACGTTGTCTTGAGTTCCTTGCAGCATACGATTTTGAGATTCTATACACTCGAGGGAAAGCCAATGTCGTGGCCGATGCGCTAAGTAGAAAGAATGTAATGATCGCCAGTTTTATCATTACAACTTCATTGATTGATAAAATATCTGCTCTTCAAAAGGATGATCACTTCATTCAGAAGATCAGAGAGAAAATTCAGAAATGCAAGCCCTCGAGTTTTCAGATTGATAATGATGGGATTCAAAGGCTAAAAGTTCGAATCTGTGTTCCTCACATTTCTGAGCTCCGAAAGGAAGTGCTGGATGAATGCCAAAAGTCAAAACTTAGTATCCATCTAGGAGTAAGCATAATGTATAATGACATCAAACGCACTTTCTGGTGGAAGTCGATGAAGAGAGACATTTCTTTATATGTTAGCCGATGCCCTACTTGCCAGCTAGTCAAAAGCGACCAACAGAAACTGGCTGGATTGTTGCAACCGTTGGACGTTCCAGGTTGGAAGTGGGAACATATTTCCATGGACTTCATAGATGGTTTGCCCAAACCCAGAAAAGGAAATGACAGTATTTGGGTGATCGTAGATCGCTTCACGAAGACCGCCCATTTCATACCTGTCAGATCGAACAGAACTGCTCAAAGTCTGGCGCAGATATATTTCAAGGAAATTGTTAGGCTACATAGAGTGCCGATCAGTATAGTTAGTGATAGAGATCCAATATTTACTAGAAAATTACGGGAGGCATTTCAAGTAGAACTGGGAACGAAGCTGAACCTAAGCACCGCTTATCATCCTCAGACAGATGGTCAAACTGAGAGGGTGAATCGTATACTAGAAGATTTATTGCGGGCTTGTGTTCTTGAATTTGGTGGATCATGGGAAGACCATTTACATTTGGCTGAATTCTCATATAACAACAGCTACCAAGCGAGCCTAACAATGTCACCATTCGAAGCATTGTATGGTAGACCGTGCCAATCTCCTGCTTGTTGGGTCGAACCCGGTAATAGACTGGTATTGGGACCTGATATGATCCGCGAGGCTGCAGACAAAGTCAATTTCATTAAGAAACGATTACTCGCCACTCAAAGACGACAGAAGAGCTATGCCGATAAGAGAAGAAGAGATATATCATTTGCTGTTGGCGACTACGTATATTTGAAAGTATCGCCGATGAGAGGAGTTATCCGGTTCGGTAAAACTGGGAAGTTGGCACCCAAATTCATTTGTCTGTTCCCTATACTAGAACGGATTGGAACTCTCGCTTACAGAATTCAACTGCCTGATTGGTTGCCTGGAGTGCATGATGTATTTAACATATCTCAACTTCGAAAGTACGTTCATGATCCAGACTTGGTTGTGGAAGAGGCCGCACAGCAGGATATAGAAATTACTCCAGAATTGGCTGTGAGAAGAGAGCCGCTAAAGATTATCGGCAAAGAAACCAAAGAACTGAGGAACAAGAAGGTTCACTTAGTCAAAGTGCAACGGAGTGGAGATCCGCGAGATTGTACTCGGGAAACTGAGGAAAGCATTCAGAAAGCCTATCCTAAGTGTCGAGTGGATATCTTTGATTGACTCCGGTGCAAGGTACATTTACCATACTTTGCATTACCATTTAGTTCTCTACTTTGTTGTTATTTTCTTTCCATGGATGTGCACTTTTAATTCTATAGTCTGATTAATTTAAAAAGAGTGTATGAATTAATTTGTATGATTTTGAAAAGTTAAAAACAAATTGGTTGTTGTTTGCGTTGTGTGATAGTAGATTTGATTAATTAAATGATTAGAATGAAAGTTAATTAAATCAAGTATTGAACTGATTTAAAAATAGATAGAAATATATGCATGTGCGTATATATGTTTCAACAGGTAAATGGATTAGCTGTTGAGTAAAGAATTTATTTGTGTGCCCGACAAATAGGTAAACCTCAATGAGTTGGATGCGCAATTTTCTTATTATATCAACTCCTGTGAATGCCATTGGATGCAGAGTGCTGGTTGTTCTGTGTGTAATAATAAATGTCGCCATATGATAGTAACAATTAAGTTTGAACTACACAACATGGCATACTTCTTGAAGATCGGCGTACTTCATCATATACCACATAAGTATTTAGAGCTTGTGTGACGAGGTTGAAGATTTACCATACGAGCGAGAGGCTTGTATGGCGATGGCTATATATTACAGGTTGAACTGATGACTGATATGGACCATATAAAATTGTAACGATAAATTGCCAGATTAATAAAAACCCCACACTGGTCTGGAGTTGACAATAATCACGTCTCTCTAGTTATTAGATACGGCACATGGGTTATTTATTTCCCATATGGGACGAGGTGACGAGAATTTATTCTCTGGAGTAATTAAAAATACACACTCCCTCAGGCTTAGACAGGGTGACGAGAATTTATTCTCTGGAGTTATTATCTATACACGCTCCCCTGTAAACACTAGAATATATCACTATAAATATGTGTATGCTTTATAGGATTTATTGGGTACCTAATACGGCCCAATAAATTTCCAAACCCCTCCCCGTACAAAGGAGGTTATGGCAAAATTTTTCGAAAATTTAGGGTGTTAGCCAATTTTTTTGAAGAGTTAGAAAATTCTCAGAAACTGAAAAGTTAGAGAATGGAAGCCAGATTGAAAGTAGAGTTGATTAATCAAACCACTTTCGACTTTCTTCCTTTTCGGGGACGAAAAGTTTTAAGTGGGGGAGATTGTAACAACCCGGAAAATCTGAACCAGTTTGAAAATTTTAAATTCGCTAAAATAGTGAATTTAAAATATTTAAAATAAATATTTTAAATAATATTGACGAAAAGTGAGTTTGAATCGACGTTTGAAAATAAATATAATTAATTCTAATTATAAACAAGGCCTGAAATGGCACGGTAGTTTCAAAATTTGATTTCAAACTTTGACTGACTGTACCGGGTGCAAAACAAAACGGATTTTAGTGAAACCAAAAATATTTAAATCTGTTAGTGAATATCTTTCTAACGAATCTAAAAAATCGAAGTTTCGTAGCGGGAAGCAAAAGTTATGGCCAAATGAATTTTCAGAAAGGTCGTTATAGAGTTTATATAGCCCGTGAAAATGGCCAGTTTGCAAACGACCTCAGAATTCAACGAAACCACTTTTGTTGGATCCGGGATGTCAAATTATTGCTAGGTTTCAAATTTCATAATTTTTGAAGCTAGTATGTGAGCGTGGCAAAGGAAAATATTTTTGGTCGATTTCTATTAAATTGGATCGACCAGAAAAGGGCCATTTTTCAAACAGTCTCAGAATTCAACGAAACTAGTTTTGTTGGGACCGTATCATCAAAACATAGCTAGATTTATTTTTCGGGAATTTTTTTAGAATCAGTATGTGGCCCCGGCAAATTGAAATGTACGTTCAAATTAAATATTGAATGTTTTATATTTTAATTTGAAGGAAAACTGACTGAAACAATCGAATGGGCCTACGAAACATATCTCATTGTGTTTGGAATGGGGGTATTTGGCTGGGGATGACAGTCGTTGGGTTTGGATTGGGGTTCGTGTGTGAAAGAGGGTATTTTAGAAATTTAACAATATATAAATTAATAAAAAAAATATCATTGGTCAATACTTTTTCTCTCTCCCTGCTTTCTCTTTCTTCCTCCCCCGATCAACGACGGAAACCGTTCATTTCTTCCCCCTCCGATTTCTCCTTCCACACTCAATAAAAACCCATGCCCCAGTTGGGGTTTTTGAAGATCGTCTCAAGATCTACACATCCATATAAGGTTTGCTAATTATCGTTTTGATTTGGAGGAGAATCACGCCCCGGAAGTTCGGCGCTTCATCTCGCCGACGCCATCTACTCCGGCCACCAAAGAGAACGCCTCCACCATCGTTGGGCGCGCCTTTCCATGCTCCAGGCCGTGGCACAACCCGATCGTCGATCCGCTTCACCATTTGATCGAAAAGTTCAAACCTAATTTTGAACAAATCAGCTGAGGTACGGCCTATTTTAATTTCAACTATATTATAGCACTTTAAAGCGCTATGGTTTTTGATTTCACTGTAAAAATCATATCTTTTTCGTTTCTTGATGAAATTCAGTGAAACAAGAGACAATGGACTCGTGTGGACGTCTTCTACATTCTAGAAAAGACCGCATATTTTTCTGAGCCTTCTACTATTTTTGGTGGAGTGGAACCTAATGTGAGATTTCTGAATTATAAACGATATGGAAAACGACGATGTATAAATTATATAGTCGATGTATAAGTTATATAAGCGTTGTACACCTCATGTATAAGCATTATATAAGTTATATATGCGTTGTAAAAGTTATATATGTGTTGCATAGAAGTGAAATATACTTATATAAATATATATATATATATATATATATATACGCCCCTCGTCCACAAACCATGGACGATATTTATTGGTTGTGATTGGTGTGAAAATTGGTTGATAGCGAATGGTTGATTTGAATTGTTTGTGGTTTGAAATTGATTGATTGTGGTTGAAAAATACCCGTTTATGGTTGAGAATTATTTGGTTGAAACCACATAAAATTAGTTTGTGGAAAAGAAAGAAAAAAAATATACATGCTGCCTGCGTGCGAACTAGATGCATGAAATCCCAATTGTCAAAAGCTGCGAGGCTTTAAGGTAGAGCGAGGAGCCATACTAGGGACGGCCCCGGTTTTAACTACCCTGTCGTTATGCTACCAAAATTTTGAATAATTTTTATGTGTTAGAATTATTTTCATGTGTTGAATGGTATTCGTGTTTTAAATAAATTGTTTTAACAATAAAAATCACATTTTTATTTTATATATACGAACTATAGAAAACCTTCATGTGTTGAATAGAAATTCATTCGTTGAAAAGAAATTCATGTGTTGAATGGTATTCGTGTTTTGAAATAAATTGTTTTATAATAAAAATCATATTTTAATCATCTATATGAACTATATAAAATAGTCGTGTTTTGAAATAAATTGTTTTATAATAAAAATCATATTTTTATCATCTATATGAACTATATAAAATAGTCGTGTTTTGAAATAATTTGTTTTACAATAAAAATCACATTTTTATTATATACATGAATTGTTAAAAATAGTGAAGTGTCAAAATAAATGTCGGTGGGATAAAAATATCATTTTTATCAAATGTATGAAAAGGAAATGGTTTTGAAATCGAAGAATAGATTATATTTATATATATATATATAAATATAAATAAATTAAATCGAATAACGAAGTTGCAGTTCGTGTTTTGAAACCGTGATTTCAAACGATTAGTGCGGGAGATCCGACCATCGGATTTTCCCGAAACTGAAACCGTTGGGTTCGCTTTGGAAATATCTTTCCAATGACACCAACTTTGTAAAGATCCAACGGTTGGCTTGTCTGGAATGTTTAATTCAAATCTAAAGAAAAACAGCGCCAGAATCGATTATATATATATATATATATAATTAAATTAAATCGAATAACGACGCTGCAGTTCGTATTTACAAATCGAAACTTCAAACGATTGTACCGGGAGATCCGACCGTCGTATTTTCCCAAAACTGGAACCGTTGGATTCGTTTTGAAAGGATCTTTCTAATGATATAAATTTTGTGAAGATCCAACGGTTAGATTTTCAGATATGTGTAAATCAAATCTGAAGAAAAACAGCGCCACGGTCGCGTTTTGGCCTGAAGCGTCGTTTGAATAAATTGGCCATTTTTAAATAAATAAAATTAGCGATAAATCGTTATAAAATATTATAAATGATATGAAATGTGAAATTTAGAAACTAACTGAAGGTTAGCTAAGTCGAATGGTTTCCTGGATTTTGATCTGATGTTGGTTTCGGCCTTCGGGGTTTATATTTGGGAAATCATTCTCTTACTGATTTACGGTTAGTGACTGATGAATTGAAATGAGGCGTATGGGTGTTTGTGTAGCACTTGTTTATTATATACGCGAGTTGCTCAGAAAGACCGGGGTTATCCCATTCTGAATAACTGAATCGACAATAAGAAATCGATGATGAATACGGTGGTCGAAGACCGGAGATCTTCACCTCGTTTGGATGGTAACTGATGTCCTAATTGGGAGGCATCCCGAAATATGGATAATGAGTGGTGATCGTCCAGACATACGTGGAAATCGATGGGTATGCGAGGTATATAGTGCCTTCGGTTTCGTTCAGACCCAGAACGGACTTGTAAATGGACTGTGCGTCTGACACTGGAATTCATTCTGTGTGATTGATAGCCATCAGTTGCATAGTGTGAATTGCCTATGTGGCATGTTAAGATGCAGTGATCAAGGCTTCTATTGAAAAGCAAAGTCTTGTGGTTGATGATCAAAGCACGGCCTGTGTGGCCTAGCTTTGTGTATAACGTGAATTCGCGAGCCTCACACCCCGGTATGAACCAGAAACGGGAGAGGACATTAGGGAGGGCATGCGTTTCCTTCTAGCTAGAGGTGGTGTCAGTGCTTAAACTGGCTGACATTTATATTATTTTCACCTATGTGGTTGTTGCTGTTGCGAGGCGCCTCGGTTATATCGGTCGATCAGGGACCGATGGAGTCATTCATTGGCTCATTTACGCCCCCAAAGGGCGGGGAGACGTAGTGTTCAGGCATAATAATCCACATCGGTGGACCGGCCCTGATGATCCAAGGTGCAGTTGCGGCTATTCCTGAGACACGGGCCAGAGCATCTCGAATTCGGTAAGGACTATCTTTTGCCTTGGTTCATGACAGAAATTCAATTTCCAAATACGACACCGTGCGGTTTTGATTGTATATATATATATACACATATATATATGGCGACATGATATATGGTACCCATGCCGTCTATGATTGGTAGTTATGATTCGAAATTGTTTTTGAAACATGTAAACACTAGTAATAATATCAAATGCTTTTTTTTATTCGTATCAAGCATATTTTTGCCATTATAAGGTAAAACTTTATCCTCCGGTTTGCGTTGCATTGTGTGATGGAAACTGAGTCTTATAATGACTTCAGTTTTATAAAAAGCATTGCGATGTTTAAAGATTTACTTGTTTTAAAGCACTGGCAATCCAATCGAGTAAACCCGTTCCGCGAAAGTGGTGTGGTCCTGTGATTGGCCATATAATAAATGTGTTAAGTAGATTTCTCATACCAGTCCCATGACTGACTCGTAGTTTGTTTCACTTGCAAACTCGGGTGCTCCTTTTTCTACACGGGGAGCCTTATATACAGATTTCAGCAGGCTCTTTCTGGAACAGCTGGAGCAGAAGATGGATTCTATCATTTATCTCTTTTTATGCTGTTTAGCTCCTGTTGTACATGTTATGTTTGTTTTCTGCTATAGACATTTATGTATAGCTGAACTGTATTTGTACTAAGTAAGATCCTGTATACCGTGTAACTCTGATGATTATGTTTATCCAGTGTATTATTTGTTCATTATCTAGTGTATTTATTTATTTCTATTCTGCTATTATCTGTTTATGTGTTATATTCCAAAGATTACCCTTGACACCGTCGTACGGGGTTTTGGGGTCGTCACATCCTAGCAATCTGAAGATTTCAATTACGACAGAATCACACGTCAGAATATTTCCAGGAGCAGCCTAGAGATATCCAATGAGTAGTTCTTCCATTCATAAAGATTAATGGTGTTCAATGCACCATCTTTATACATCTGCACGTTAGTCACGAGCGCATAGTTGGTTCGTAGTGGTTTTGGGTCTTGTTCTCATCCCGATCTCTTCGAATCAACACGTCAAAAGGTC
The DNA here is from genome assembly GCA_030737875.1 of Allium sativum. Taxonomy (NCBI): domain Eukaryota; kingdom Viridiplantae; phylum Streptophyta; class Magnoliopsida; order Asparagales; family Amaryllidaceae; genus Allium; species Allium sativum. Next base: position 1,024,060,539 of record CM060920.1, read on the forward strand.
CGAAAATGTCCATTGATAGTTGGGATTTTAACTATTAATTCAAATAGTATTGATCAGTACTTTGGCAGCACAGACCCTTTCGTTTCAAACCATTAATTCAAAATCATTATATCGATTTTTAAATCGAGTCTATATTTTATTTCAGCAAATGTCTTATTTCTTGTTACTTGAAAACAATTTCAACTTTTATCTTCCTTTCGGCATAAACATCTTCAAGATCTACCTTGTCATTTCCTTTATTCGAATTATAACTATATCGCATAAAAACCCATATATCCTTTATGCTCGTTAGCAAAATCAGATTATTTAAAACGAAAACTCCAATTTCCATTATTGGCATATTTTCAAAATCCTCTTTATATCACTTTGCAATTATCGTTAACTCGATCCATTTATATTTCTTACATTGGAAATATTCTTTAAAATCTCTTTTTATATTTCCTTTAATCTGGAAATAAATCACAAAATCTCTCTTACTTCCTTTAACGTTACAAACTAATACTCTCTCTCGATAATAGTGAAATCGTTCAAGTTGGGGTATTCTAATTACCTCTCAGACCTTGATCGACAACGTTCTTATCTCAAGATAGATAAAGTTTATAACTCCAAACCCGTTAATATTTAATTTTGCTTATCTATGGTTTTATAACCCTAATTTCATACTTGTAAATTCCTTTCATTTCTTTTAAATTCATTATGTAGTTTAAAATTCTACTTACAGCCCTTGTTGGTATATTTGGGTTATACATCCCTTTAAAGAACTCTTCCCCCGTCAATTCACTTATCACACTTGATTATCCTTTAAACAAATTTCAGTTTAAAAATCATCAGTCTGGTTATTAAATTAATACTCAACCAAATAAAATAGTTTCTTCCAATCCTTCTGATTTAAATTAATGAAAATACAATTAATTTACTATAAACCCGCTTAATTTTTCCTTTGGAAACTAATATCTCATATTTTCCCTTTTGGTATATTTTTGTCTTTCCCTTTCTTATGATAAACATAAGAATATAAATCGTTTCATAATTCTTTGTAAAGTACGATTATAAATATAATTATATTTATAAAAATATCTATTTTAAATAACGTATATCGATATAGATTTGAAACTTCAGTTCAGTTATAAAAATAAATCTATAACAAACCGTCGTCAATTCGCCTATCAGCAAATTAAGGACTAAAAATATAGATTTAGGCCATTCACTGCCAACCACTTAATCAACATTGTTTATTGATTTAAAACACAACGATCGTTGAATCTAGATTCAACGATCAACATCCAATCAACAATGAGTATCCAAATAAGATATAACCTTATTTGGGGTGAACGACTTATATATAAATAATATGAAAAGTAGGTAACATACAATTTATTTGAGGAATACGCGGTTGGATCCCTCCAACCTGTCCTCCCCTGCATCATAGACTATAATAACAGTTTATAATAATATATGAGACAATATCAATCAATCATCCAATACGACGGTATTGTATACGTCAACAACCATTAAACAAACAATAGGCATTCAAGGCATCCAATTTATTTTATTAACGATAAATTTAAATTATATGAATTTAGCACATCATAATATTCCAGAAGTTGTGAGAGTTAACTCACCAATTTATTTCCGATTTAATGGTTCGCGTGGTTTCATATAATTTTATTTAAAATTACATGAAATACTAATGAGCTCCGAACTTCTCCAAACCAGCTTTATCACGTCGCATCCGTAGATACGATCCTAATGAATCCAGCTTCGCGCTATTCTGACGATATAAGGATAAGTGATCGTTATTTTATAAGTTAATGCGACCTTAATCTTAATTATAAATAAATTAATAAACTAAACCTGCCGATGCCATGTACCATAATCATCTTAATTACGTCATTAGTAGTATGATTAGGCCACTAACACGTCACTAACTATATGCGGTTTTCCCGGTATCTTCACAAACCCAATATATTAAATAATAGTAAAGCAGAAGGTTTTCAAGCTCTCTCCTTAATTTTCTCAGTTTTAAGCCCTCTCCTTGATTCTCTCAGTTCTCTCTATTCGGCTTAAAACTCTCAAGATATTTGTATTAAAATAAAATATCACATAATCTATCTATATCTATATTTGAATTACTGAGTTTGAAGCTTAAACCTCACGTCTAAAACTCAATCATGAATACGATATCTTCTTCTCTCATTCACGAAAGTCCGCTCGGTAAAATTCCCCCTTTCCCCCTTTCTCTGTGTTATGGCTAATCCTAGCTATTAGTTCCATAATATGGCATATGCTCTACGGATCCCGTTGCCTCGATTTTGGTTACCTTTCAGTCGTTTAAAACCTACTTGTTTCCAGCATCTTCATTTTTCAATAAACACTTCCTCACTCCAATGCTTTCTCATTCTCCAGTTTAATTCTTGCTTCCTTCTAACAAATTGGGTTCGGATCCATTAGACAGATTTCAGTATTATCGGTTCCTATGTTTACGGGTTAAGATTTTGACACACAGCTAAAACAAGCGGAGGAATTTGTTACGGCTTTAGATCCAAAATCGATTTCCGATTCCACATCATGGGCGTTCATTATAACAGATGATGTGAAGGCTACCTCTACTGGAATACCTACTTCGTTCGTGCCTGAAAGGTATAATTTACTTTATATTGTGGTATTGTCAGTTTGATTATACAAGAGTTTTATTCCTGTGTATGGTTAGAGGTACATTAAGGGAATGATCTGGAGTAGACTGAAATTTTAAAATCCTGCATTTGCTTTATCTCACTTCTGAATAGTAAAGCATCAATTGTAAATTATGTTTTAATACATATTTACAGGACTTTTTGGTTTTTATTTTTTTATTTTAGTGAAAGGCTAGGCTGATTACCATAAAAATACGGACAAAGAACAATGAACAATTTGCAAGCTCACTTATCATATATTTAGATAGTCCGTGGCTGTATATCAATTGCCATGCTGTAAAACATTATGCATCAGTGATATGAAAAATTGTTTCTTCCATTTTCCCACTAATGTCATTTTCTACCCGATCTTACTACTGTTATGCTTTAGTTTTTTTCTTTTCTTTAACATTCAGTTTTCAATATATCTAATGGTCTACTTCTCAGGTGCTATTCGCATTCTACACCCTTTTCTCCCAATTTTGGAATTTAATGAGTATGAGAGTAGCTGATCTATACTACCGCCATGACCAACATCTATATTGAGAGAGAAGATACATCCCATATTGAACCAGCAGGTACTCTTCACATAACTTAGATCTGAAATCCATAATACCGCTCTTTTAATATATCCTCTCCACGCTCCGTTCTTGCTCTCCCGAAGCCTTTTTGATTTCCTGCAATCCGATATTGTGCGGTGTTTGGTCGATAATTGTGCAGCTCCCTTAAATCCACACTCAATCAAAAGAATTTATGCATGTATTAATGCTCAATGTATTTCTATATTTTTGTTTCCGATTGTTCAAGCTCTTAAATCACAGCAGATATTAAAATTTTCTGTATTGTTTTCTCAGATTTATACTTTTGATTTTGCGATTTACACGCATAATAATTTCGCGGCTCTTGGACCTAACTCAATTTAGAACATCCTCAATGAATCTACGATCGAGGTATTTTTCCATAATTTTTAGACTTTTCAGCTCTTAGTCGAATAATCTGATAAAAAATTCTCTATTGTCCTTTTTTTCCCAAGTCATCAAAGGCTAACGGTACAAGGAAAACTTTAAACCTCGTGGTCAGATCTAAGCATGGTAACAATAAAGGTTAACGGGTATATTCTATTCTACAAATACAAGCGATCAGCAAGGGATTGACATTACTTATTATACAACAATTACCAAGGTATTCAACTTTTTTTGGCTGGTAGTCGTTTTTTTTTCAGTAATAAAAAATATTATAACAAATCATACTTAATTTTTGAACATGTTACATTTAATATATGTTTTTTACCAACTACATTGCAATGAAAATATATATATATTGTTATGTTATAAACCGTTTTTGTGAGCCGTAGGAGAATGGCCGGATTCTCCCTTTTGTTATGTTATATATTTGAATATATATATATATATATATATATATATATATATATATATTGTTACAATTGGGACATTGACGTCTTTTCAGTTCATATTACTGTGAATGCACTGTTAAAATAAGCATGGCAATCATCTAATTTTGCACTTCTTGCAAAAACCCCTATTACCTATTCATTTCGTCGGTGTATCTTAGATTATGGATTCATTTATTTTTTTGTTCTTGATTTCAATTCCACAAAATTATTTACTGCTTATGAGACCACTTATGTCATTGTTGATCTATCTAATGCCATTGTTGTTTGTTTTTTCCTATTTAGATTGTCCACATTTTATGCAAGCTGTGTTTTGTAAATCAAGGGTCATTGCTGAGCACTGTTTTAACTAGATCTGAAATCAAAATCACAAAAAATGTGTTTATTTACATTTACAAGTTTCATGAAAGAGAAAAAATAAAATCTGTTCTAATTGTCGAGTCTATTTTAAAATTTGAACACGATCGTCACACATTTCTTTTAGTGGCATCATGATCACCTATGAGGAACATGCTTAATGATATATTGTTATCAAAGCCTTTTAAGTGAACAAATATATATTGTTGCCGCGCATGTAATTTTGGAATATTTTGAGCATACTAACACAACAATAGCGGGTGTGAACCAAGAAATCTAACTTATACAACTTTGTAATAATTATGAATGATAAATTTAAATCTAATGTTCCATTACATCGCATTCTTTTGCTTATCTGCCAGATATGGCAAGTTTTTAATAACTTCCATTTTTAATCTAGAGTTTTTTTGGATCAATATATAAAAGTTCCATTAATGCCATTTTCTTACTCAAGTTTATTGCATATGCTACTCTAATTAAATACACATTCTCTTTCTAAATGTTTCCAGCTGTATATGTATTAGCAGCCTAATCTTTTGTGCAATGCCTATTAATTGTTTCATCCTCCTCCTATTATCGTAAGTGCATTACTTACAAGTTGGTCCAACCAATTGACGAATCTATACATTTTACCATAAGCCATCAATAACTGATACCTTTTTCATTAGTTACCTTCAACTAAGATTTTTTGGTTATATATAAGTTGAAAAAAAAATATGAAAAACAGAAGGAAAAAAGCAGAAAATTTGAAAAATCATAAATTGCTAGAAAAGTAAATTAATATAGAAAAATACACAGGAGATTAGTTTTTATGAAAACTCGATAACCTCGAAAATATTTACGTAAAAGAATATGGGTAAAAGAAAATATTTGGAAATTAAAAAAACATATATTTTTGAGTTTTTCGGTTTTGTTTATTTTGGAATATCTCCAGTTTCCTTCATTATTGAATCTTACATTATTTTATTTTTATTTTATGGTGCATTATGTATTTTTTTCCAACTTTTTTGTTTCTGATTTCTTTGAAAATTCTGAACCATGAAAATATTACTGTATAAAAAAACAGAAAAATTATAAGCAAGTCATTTGTAATAAACTATGCCATAGATAACATTGTATTCTGCTCACCATTCGTGAATCCCATAGAATAAGAGAGCAAAAAGAAAAGGTGAATGGTATAAATTCCACTTCCATCATTCGTTTCATTCGTTTTTGTATCTTCTATATCGGTAGCTTAATATCTCAACTATTCCGCGGAGACATGTGCTATCAGAAGATAAATTGCACTTCATAAGATGATCAGATCCTTTGAGCATTTCTACTATTTTGATATGTTCTTTTCTCATCCACCAAAAAACATAATACTCAATCCTTACATATAATACACACACACACACACACACAATAAACTCATAATGCTCTTAGTTTTGCTAAAACGATAACATGCTTGTAACGACCAGCATTCTACGCATCATAGGATCTTAGAATATTTATTTCTGTCACATACGAAGGCGTATGGTCATGTAACTTTGGGAGACGACTATTGGGGTCATTTCCCATGTTCATGATTTTTCCCGATTTTTAAATGACCATTTTACCCCTAGTTGGCACTGTTTTGGCCATAACTTTTGACTGGAAAGGAATTTTGACCTGAAACCACTTCCATTAGCTCCGGATGATGGTTTCTCTTTCCGTAGAGTGGTTACATTAGCCAAACGGACTCACCGTTTGGGAGATATGGCTGAAACAAGTTTCAGATGGTGGAAAACAGCTTAATTGGGCTTAACCGGGTGATTAGCAGCTAGGCCCAGAGGGGAATTTCGGGTTTAGAGGTATAGGAGGTCTGATTAGGGTTAGGTTATCACTTTCATTTCAGTTTTGAGCTGCCACAAACCTCCTTGAGACCTTAGTAATGGCTTCCATCCTCTAAAACCACTCCAAAACACATTTTTAGTGAAGATTAAGCCTAAACTACATCAAAGCAAGGCCAAATAGCAACAAAGCAAGGTTGGAGCTGCTGCTATACATAGGAATTCGACCCAAACAGAGAGTATTTCAGATTTGGTGTTTCATTTGTGGCCAAAGTGAGTGATAGCATCATTTTGTCACTAAATACAGTTAATTAAGGGTAATTAGTGAAGATTAGCGAATTTATACGTAAATAAATTCTGGAAAATTTCTTAAAATTCTAAAATAATGTTTTAAGGCTCTGTTAGAAATTTGGGTTAATTTCGATGTGGTTTGCTAATTGTATGCTTAAACATGATTAAGAAGGATTATAGGAAAATAAGGGGTTTTGGGCACGTTTGATCCATTTTGACATATAAATTCATTGTTTTGGTGTTTGAGGTTAGTTTGCTATGTTGTTATGACTATTTGACATGAATTGTGATTGATTAGAATAGTTAGATTTGTCAAAAACGTCGTCGAACGACGTAAACAATTTGCTGGAAAAGTTGCAGAAAGTTGTGCAGGGCTTCGGATCGGATCGGATGGGGGCTCGGATCGGATATGTGAACTGGGTAAGAAACCCGACCCGAACCGGAGTTTGGCACATAGGAGGCTTGGCGAGAAGGAAGGCCGTTTGCTTAGAGTTGGAGTGGACAAGGTGATCGGATCGGAAGAATAATTGGAGGCCAGATCGGATCGACTTGGAGACGCAGGGCTTGGATCGGAAGTAGACATTTGGGAGAACTAGCAAGAGGGAAGGCCAGGTGGATCAGATGGCAAGGAGGGATCGGATCGGAATACGTGAAGAAATGAGGGAGCGGATCGGAGCACTGGAAGGAAGGACACCCGACCCGACCCGGAGGAGGACACCGACCCGACCCGAAGAGGAGAACCCGACCCGAACCGAATGGAAAGGTGACAAGGAAGGAGGACCGAACCGAACCGACGAGGGTAATGACCACCGAACCGAACTGTATTCTAGGGCTGCTACTGCGCGACAACTCTTCTGAAGACCCACTCCAATTCGATCAAAACCCGAGATGCAAAGGAAGTCCAAATGAGGAGCTTTGACTCAGGATCCAGCTGGGAACCAATGAGTGGGCTTCATGGTTGGGCTTTGCTGCGGGACGCGTGTTAAGGGGTTATCGATGCCTATAGCTTTGGACCACTATGGTAGGAGGTACGAAGGCGGATTCAGGGCCATTATGGCATCAGTAGAACCAAGGGCTACGACCAATGAAGTGGGTCATTGAAATGTTTGGTCATGACTCCATATGTTTAGCTTGGTCACAGCGGGGTTTCTACACGTCGGGATCCGTCGTTACCTCAATTTGTCTAGTGTTCCAAGGTGGTAGATGTTGTATGCTTTACGCACTGAGTGAGAGATGTGAGGATGTTTGCTATGACTGATTTGTTTGCTATCATTATGACATGCACACCCCACCCCCATATTCTTACACTATTTATTATGGCACCTTAGAGTACTGTACGGTATGTGGTACTAACTCTTTGGTTGCAGGTCCAGGTTCAGGTATGGTTTAGTATACCTGTTATTATTCTGTTTAGATGCTTATCGCTCATACCAGGCTTTATGTCTGACCCAGAGTTTTATGTCTCCTCTTATTACTCTGGGTGCTCACACGAGCAGACTAGAGACAGGTTAGCTGGTGATGCACGGGTAGATGATCCGGAGACGAGCAGGAGGCTTCCACGTAATATATATATAGTATTCTCCCTGTGTTGTTGAAGATCACTGCTTGGGCATTGGTGGTGCATCTTCTGCTTTGGTTTTCTTTTGTTAGAGACAGTAAATTTGGAAAGTTGTAATAAGCTGTATTTGAATTTCCGCTGCTCTGATGTTGACATTGATTATTAGATACCAGCTTATGCACTGTCTCGTCTGTTTTATGTCAAGTATGTTATTATTATATTTTATTCCATGCGCTGTGAGACATTCTACAGGTTCCTTGATTAGTTCATTTCCTTTCCTTTCCTTTCTTTGACGACCGTTCCGTGCTAATCGGGCACGTGTACAGCGCACTTTCGGAGGAAATGCCGGCTGGTGCGGGGCGGGCCGTCACACTTGGTATCAGAGCTCTAGGTTGCGTAGTTAACCTAGAGAAGTTATCAGGGAGAGATAATATACGTATACGAGAGAGCGTATTTGTGATTACTTTGGTTTTTAAAAGCTATATATATACTATTACTATTATAAGGATGAAGTTGTACTGCACTAGCACCACTATGGAGTCGTTAATCGTTTCCTTTTTCAAATTGACGATGAGCCGATATACTAGAGGTACTGGTAGGGGAGACAATAATGGGAATGCTGCTGACATGAGGACGATGTTTACTGACCTCATGAGAGAGATGCTTAGAGATGTACAGAGGGAAGCTCCCAATGGTGGAAATGGTGGTGGTCCAATAGTGCAGGCACCTAGAGTCGACTTCGCCAAGTTGAACAAAGATTATACTAGCCTTGGTGGGAAGCCGTTCCATGGAACGGAGTCGGCCACGGATGTTCAGGATTGGTTGGATAGTTGCGAACGTATCTTCGAGGATTTGGGTATCGAGGGTGCAATGAAGAGAAAGCTAGCGTCCCGTCAGCTGCAAGGGCGGGCAATGAATTGGTGGAATGCTATAAAGGCAGCTACTCCCGAAGATCAGATTACTTGGGAGCAGTTTAAGGCTCGCTTTAGCGAGAAGTTCATTCCAGCTGCTCAGAAGTCAGTGCTGTTTAAGAAATTCTTGGAGCTCAAGCAGAATGGCAGAGCTGTCTCGGAGTACATTGCTGAATTCGACACTTTGTCAAAGTATGGGCTATCTCTTATAGATACTGCCGAGAAGAAGAATGGGAAATTCATAACTGGGTTAGATCAGTACTTAGGGGAAAGGCTTATTAACCACATCGATGAGACTTTTGAGTCGATTGTGGGGAAAGCATTAAGATCAGAGAGTCTCTACCCTAAGCCGAAGACTGAGGTTGCCTCCGTAGATGAGCCAAAGCCAAAAGCAAGTGGTGGAGGCAAGGGTGGTTCCCAGAATAAAAGAAAGCAGAGTCAGACTAAGGATGGCCAGAAGAAAAAGAATAAACAAGATGTTGAGTGCTTCAGCTGTGGTAAGAAGGGCCGTTATGCTAGTAATTGTCGGGCCAAGCCAGCGGATAGGAAGTGCTTCAACTGTGGCCAAATGGGACATCACAAGGACAAGTGTCCACAGCCCCCTAAGGAAAAGCAAATGGTGAAAGCCTACGCTCTTAATGCTATTCCTCAACAGCGGCGGAGAAGGGAAAGAATGTCGTCATTCAAGGTATGCTTTATGTTTACGATGTTCCTGTTAGAGTTTTGTTTGATACCGGAGCTTCCAGTTCTTTCATATCTAGTGACCTGGTAGATAGGTTGGGATTGGAGCCCGAGATTGTCGATAGACCTTTAGTAGTGACGAACCCGATTGGTGGTTCGACTAGCCTTAGCATGATTTGTCGTAATGTGGTCTTATCGAGTCATGGATGCATGTTTGTTTGTGATTGCTTTGTTTTGGGCTTTACTGGGTTTGGCATTATTTTGGGAGTAGATTGGCTCCAAAGATACGGGGTGGTGGTAGACTGTGAGGGCTTGTTGGTGACAGCTAGAGCGGATGATGGGCGGAGGATAGTGTTTGGTGGTCTACCCAGTAAGGGGGTATTGGCTAGTTTTCTAAACTCCCTCGACATTCCGCATAGTGAGTTGTCAGGTTTGCCCGTGGTTGGCCAGTATCCGGATGTTTTCGAAGAAGTGACCGGACATCCACCACACCGAGAGATTGAGTTTTGTATTGATTTGGTAAAGGATGCCAGGCCTATAGTGATGCCACTTCGTCGTATGGCACCAAGAGAGCAGCGAGAGCTCGAGGTGCAAGTCAGCGATCTTTTGAAGAAGGGATTTATCAGAAGGAGTGTTTCTGAATGGGGAGCACCAGTTGTGTTTGCTACCAAGGCGGATGGTTCAATTCGTTTGTGTGTAGACTACCGCGAGTTGAATAAAGTGACGAGGAAGAACAAGTATCCTCTACCGCGGATAGATGATTTGTTCGATCAGTTGAGTGGCGCGAGAGTATTTTCTCAGTTGGATCTCGCGACAGGTTTTCATCAGCTTAGAGTGGAAGCTGAGAGTATAGCTAAAACGGCATTTCGGACGCCGTCTGGGTTTTATGAGTGGTTGGTCATGCCATTCGGGCTGACCAATGCCCCAGCATATTTTGTGGATCTTATGAATAGGGTATTCAGAGATCAGTTGAATAAGTTTGTCCTTGTGTTCGTTGATTATATTTTGGTCTACTCAAGGACAGAGGAAGAACACAAGGGACATTTAAGAGTAGTGATGGAGGTGTTGAGAAAACACCAATTGAAAGCAAAGTTTTCTAAGTGTCACTTCTGGAAGAGGGAAGTGAGGTTCTTGGGCCATGTTGTATCAGAAAATGGTATTGCCGTGGACCCGGCAAAGGTAGCTACGGTACAGGATTGGCCTACGCCCAAGAATGCAACGGATGTAAGAAGTTTCTTGGGGTTAGCGGGATATTATCGTAAGTTTATCCAAGGTTTCTCCAAGATAGCAGCACCATTGACCCAGCTGACCAAGAAGAATCAAACTTTTGTCTGGGATGAAAGGTGCGAGAATGCATTCAAAAGTCCAAAGGACAAGTTGACAAGCGCACCAGTGTTAGTCATTCCTAAGGGGGATGAAGAGATGACGGTATACACGGATGCCTGTGGTACCGGACTGGGTGCTGTATTGATGCAAGGCGGTAGGGTTGTAGCTTACGCAAGTCGGCAATTGAAACCGCACGAGAGAAGATACCCTACCCATGATTTAGAATTGGCAGCGATCGTGTTCGCGTTAAAGATGTGGAGACACTATCTCTTGGGAGCAAGATTTGAGTTGTTTACAGATCATAAGTCGTTAAAGTATCTCTTCTCTCAGAAAGATCTGAATCTCCGTCAGCAGAGATGGTTAGAGTTCTTAGCTTCCTATGATTTTGACATCGCATACACACTGGGAAAGGGCAATGCGTTGGCTGATGCGTTGAGTAGAAGACATGCCAGCTTAGGGGCTATGTTCCTTGAATGGAAGCAACTGGAGTTTATCGTGGGGTTTGATTTCAGACCAAAGTGCGAATTGGATCCAGAAATGTTAGCGAGTTTGACGATCAGACCCACTTTGATTGAGCGGATCGGCTCTAGTCAGAGGGACGATCCTAGCCTATTGGAAATCATCTCCAAGTTAGAGATGGGTATCGAGGAGAAGATGAACAAGTATGGGCTTGATCGAGATAGATGGCTTAGAAAGAATGGAAAGCTTGTTGTACCCAATGTCAATGGATTGAGGGATGAAGTGCTTAGAGAATGTCATCACTCAAAGCTGACTATACACCCCGGTGGTAACAAGATGTATCGAGATATGAAGCAGACTTACTACTGGGAAGGGATGAAAAGAGACGTTGGGAAGTTTATATCCAAGTGCATGAATTGCCAGCTAGTTAAAGCCGAGCAAAAGAAGCCTAGTGGGTTGTTACAGCCCTTAGAAATTCCCGAATGGAAATGGGAGCAAGTCTCGATGGATTTCATCGATGGTTTACCAAGGACTAGATCGGGATATGACAGCATTTGGGTAATTGTAGATCGACTGACTAAAAGTGCAAGGTTTATACCAGTCAAATCGACCAGAACGGCAGCTAAGTTAGCAGAATTGTATATGAAGTGGGTAGTGAGATTTCATGGAGTACCTAAAAGCATTGTGAGCGACCGAGACCCGTTGTTCACTAGTGGGTTTTGGAAGAGCTTACAAGAGGCTCTAGGGTCAGAGTTACATCTCAGTACCTCATATCATCCTCAGACCGACGGTCAGACGGAGAGGGTGAACCGTATTTTGGAAGATCTCTTGAGAGCATGTATATTGGATTTTGGTGGATCATGGGATGACCATTTGCATCTAGTAGAGTTTGCATATAATAATAGCTACCAATCCAGTATTGGTATGGCTCCGTTTGAAGCTTTGTACGGAAGACCATGCAACTCACCATCATGTTGGATAGAGACTGGCGAGAAGTTTATGCTTGGACTGGATGTGGTGAGGGAAACTTCAGATAAGATTAAGATCATTCAACAACGAATGAAAGCTGCTCAAGATAGGCAGAAGAGCTATGCTGATAAGAGGAGGAGAGACTTAAAATTCTCCGTTGGTGACTTGGTGTTTGTCAAGATTTTTCCGTTGAAGAGCGTGATACGATTTGGCAGGAGAGGCAAGTTGGCACCAAGATTCGTTGGCCCATTCTCTGTTCTCGAACTAGTCGGGAATTTGGCATATAGAATTGACTTACCAGAGAAGATGGCGGGAGTTCACAACGTATTTCATGTTTCCCAACTAAGGAAGTTCGTTCACGACTCAGATATGACTATTTCACCTGATCAGTTAGAGAACTTCGAAGTAGAACCCGAGGCGGTTGGGAACCGCAAGCCGGCCCGTATTGTCGAGCACGACATGAAGCAACTTCGAAGGAAGGCGGTGAAGCTAGTCAAGGTACAATGGAGCGAGGACGAGAGTGATTGTACTTGGGAGACAGAGGAGGACATTAGGAAGTCACACCCAGAACTCTTTGCCTGGTAAGATTTTGACTTCGATTTAGTTTTCCGCATGCTAGGATAGGCTTGTTTGCTTGTTTTGTATGTTTGATTGTTGTACTTGGCTGTTAGGCATGCGGGATCCTTTGTATGTTTTGGGTTGAGGAATTTCGGGGACGAAATTTCTTAAGGGGGGGAGAGTGTAACGACCCGCATTCTACGCATCATAGGATCTTAGAATATTTATTTCTGTCACATACGAAGGCGTATGGTCATGTAACTTTGGGAGACGACTATTGGGGTCATTTCCCATGTTCATGATTTTTCCCGATTTTTAAATGACCATTTTACCCCTAGTTGGCACTGTTTTGGCCATAACTTTTGACTGGAAAGGAATTTTGATTTGAACCCACTTCCATTAGCTCCGGATGATGGTTTCTCTTTCCGTAGAGTGGTTACATTAGCCAAACGGACTCACCGTTTGGGAGATATGGCTGAAACAAGTTTCAGATGGTGGAAAACAGCTTAATTGGGCTTAACCGGGTGATTAGCAGCTAGGCCCAGAGGGGAATTTCGGGTTTAGAGGTATAGGAGGTCTGATTAGGGTTAGGTTATCACTTTCATTTCAGTTTTGAGCGGCCACAAACCTCCTTGAGACCTTAGTAATGGCTTTCATCCTCTAAAACCACTCCAAAACACATTTTTAGTGAAGATTAAGCCTAAACTACATCAAAGCAAGGCCAAATAGCAACAAAGCAAGGTTGGAGCTGCTGCTATACATAGGAATTCGACCCAAACAGAGAGTATTTCAGATTTGGTGTTTCATTTGTGGACAAAGTGAGTGATAGCATCATTTTGACACTAATTACAGTTAATTAAGGGTAATTAGTGAAGATTAGCGAATTTATACGTAAATAAATTCTGGAAAAATTCTTAAAATTCTAAAATAATGTTTTAAAGCTCTGTTAGAAATTTGGGTTAATTTCGATGTGGTTTGCTAATTGTATGCTTAAACATGATTAAGAAGGATTATAGGAAAATAAGGGGTTTTGGGCACGTTTGATCCATTTTGACATATAAATTCATTGTTTTGGTGTTTGAGGTTAGTTTGCTATGTTGTTATGACTATTTGACATGAATTTTGATTGATTAGAATAGTTAGATTTGTCAAAAACGTCGTCGAACGACGTAAACAAGTTGCTGGAAAAGTTGCAGAAAGTTGTGCAGGGCTTCGGATCGGATCGGATGGGGGCTCGGATCGGATATGTGAACTGGGCAAGAAACCCGACCCGAACCGGAGTTTGGCACATAGGAGGCTTGGCGAGAAGGAAGGCCGTTTGCTTAGAGTTGGAGTGGACAAGGTGATCGGATCGGAAGAATAATTGGAGGCCAGATCGGATCGACTTGGAGACGCAGGGCTCGGATCGGAAGTAGACATTTGGGAGAACTAGCAAGAGGGAAGGCCACGCGGATCAGATGGCAAGGAGGGATCGGATCGGAATACGTGAAGAAATGAGGGAGCGGATCGGAGCACTGGAAGGAAGGACACCCGACCCGACCCGGAGGAGGACACCGACCCGACCCGAAGAGGAGAACCCGACCCGAACCGAATGGAAAGGTGAGAAGGAAGGAGGACCGAACCGAACCGACGAGGGTAATGACCACCGAACCGAACTGTATTCTAGGGCTGCTACTGCGCGACAACTCTTCTGAAGACCCACTCCAATTCGATCAAAACCCGAGATGCAAAGGAAGTCCAAATGAGGAGCTTTGACTCAGGATCCAGCTGGGAACCAATGAGTGGGCTTCATGGTTGGGCTTTGCTGCGGGACGCGTGTTAAGGGGTTATCGACGCCTATAGCTTTGGACCAATATGGTAGGAGGTACGAAGGCGGATTCAGGGCCATTATGGCATCGGTAGAACCAAGGGCTAAGTGGGTCATTGAAATGTTTGGTCATGACTCCATATGTTTAGCTTGGTCACAGCGGGGTTTCTACAAGTCGGGATCCGTCGTTACCTCAATTTGTCTAGTGTTCCAAGGTGGTAGATGTCGTATGCTTTACGCACTGAGTGAGAGATGTGAGGATGGTTGCTATGATTGATTTGTTTGCTATCATTATGACATGCACACCCCACCCCCATATTCTTACACTATTTATTATGGCACCTTAGAGTACTGTACGGTATGTGGTACTAACTCTTTGGTTGCAGGTCCAGGTTCAGGTATGGTTTAGTATACCTGTTATTATTCTGTTTAGATGCTTATCGCTCATACTAGGCTTTATGTCTGACCCAGAGTTTTATGTCTCCTCTTATTACTCTGGGTGCTCACACGAGCAGACTAGAGACAGGTTAGCTGGTGATGCACGGGTAGATGATCCGGAGACGAGCAGGAGGCTTCCACGTAATATATATAGTATTCTCCTTGTGTTGTTGAAGATCACTGCTTGGGCATTGGTGGTGCATCTTCTGCTTTGGTTTTCTTTTGTTAGAGACAGTAAATTTGGAAAGTTGTAATAAGCTGTATTTGAATTTCCGCTGCTCTGATGTTGACATTGATTATTAGATACCAGCTTATGCACTGTCTCGTCTGTTTTATGTCAAGTATGTTATTATTATATTTTATTCCATGCGCTGTGAGACATTCTACAGGTTCCTTGATTAGTTCATTTCCTTTCCTTTCCTTTCCTTGGCGACCGTTCCGTGCTAGTCGGGACATGTGTACAGCGCACTTCCGGAGGAAATGTAGGCTGGTGCGGAGCGGGCCGTCACAATGCTTATTCTAACAAACTACATAGCATAGTGCCTATTTCTTTGCTCCCGTCTTCCGTCCATTATTTTTTTAAACCCAGTACCCATACTTAGATTCAATTCGAAACATCTATATATGACACCTTCTAGGTTTGAGATCAGAATATTATAGACCATATTGCTACTAAATGCAAGATTTTGGCACATGCTCTACCTGTAGAATGGCAATAATGCTACTGCTGCGTATGCTAAGTTTCCGAAACTGAGCCATGTGCTTAACGGTTTGGAAAATAGGCAGAAGACAAGTCTCAAATCAGCTTTGATGCCCATTTTATTTAGCATCTATCATCTGATTGGGAATGAGGAAGAGTAGATTGAGAATCTACTGGTGTTTGGCATGCTTGAATAATCTAGGAAGGAGGTCCTTGGAATGTGCAGCAGTAGTTAAATGGGAACTTTGACCTGAGATTCGCTTTTCATTTTTTGTTTTGTTCTTCGTCTGTGATGTGAATGTATGTAATTTTCTTTGTGTTCGTGTGCTTAGTCTGGACACTTGTTGTTGTAGTCTTCTGCTATGTAAAATATTTTTATGTTATAGTAAGTACCCTGAGTTCAAAAAAAAAAAAAAAAAGCCTACATAGCATAGTATATAATATAAAATTTGAGCCTACAAACACATGTGCATGATTGCAAAGCTACAAGATGGAATATCTAAAATAAATAGAATTTTGCCCTAGTGCTTATTTTTTTCTCCAGATCTCTACTAAATTTTCAACAATTTATGAAAATTTTATAGGAAATGGTCACATCAACTGGATATATGTAGTAAATGGCTAGACAACATAACTTGATATATGTAGTAAGTGGTGAGACAATAGATATATAAGTTTACGGATTTAGCATAAACAAGCCTATTGTATAAATTCAACAAAGCATCTGAATATGTATAATTTAGACAAACTCTAAAGGTTAATATTCATTTCTCTGAACATTTTCATACAATCAATGGAAATCAAACAAAACTGCAGGATCGTTTTTTTTAAACCTATTGGATATCCGTTTTTTATTTTTGCAGAATTCAGATATGTGAAAAGATTCAAGAAAGGAATTAACTCTGTTCTCTCAATGATATTGTTGACTGGATAAATTCACGTTGATTGTTCAAGTAAGTTTTATTTTCCAAGATTGAATTTTCTACAACATCAAATTTTCATGTAACATTTACTTAACCAGATTGTTGAATCTAATTCATATTTTATTTTAGTTTTAATTATGTGAAACATTTTTATGTATACCGGTGGACTACAACTGCATGTCCTGTGTGACAACCCGGATTTTTACAACATGCTAAGACAAGAACCAAGGCAGAATTTAATTATAAAATCTGAATCAAGGGAAACGGGTTGTGTCATTGCGTTCGTCTCGGAAAAATACGCGAAATAGAGTCTGAGTTTTCGAAAATCGGAGTCCGTATGACCAAGTTATGGCCCGTCAAAGTTTTCAGAAAATTTCAAGTTCAAAAACAGTTCAAATTTGAATTCAGATTTCAAATTCAGCCAAGCAGAAGAGGCAGGAAAAATTCCTGCCACCCCCAAGTCGACTTGGGAGTCGACACACCCCAGGTGGTGTCGACTGCCCAGTCGACACCCCTGTCGACTTGGGTGGTCGGCCAGTTTGGCATGGGTGCACCTGACTTGTTCCTCAAGACATGTTTGGAGGTTTGTGACGAATTTTGAGGGCTCAGATCTACCCTAGGGTTTATCCTAGGGCCTAAACTACTCCTAATCTCTATAAAAAGACCCCTAAGCCTACCATAAACCCTCACAAATCACTCATGCCACGAAGTGCCGCCAAAATCTATCTTGATCATGGCCTCCATCTCCAACTCCAAGAGCTCATGCATTCAAATCGGACCCGAATCAAAGGTGCTAGCTTGCTACATCAAATCAAGGGAGTGAATCAACGTTGCTATGCAAGTTTCATGACGATTCTTCAACAAAGGAGCCACCTTTCTTGGTCAAGATGATTCATGATCTTTCCCTAAGCCTCGCTAAGTAAGTTCTAGCTACTTGTAGATTCTAACGGTGGTTCTAATGTGACATGGGATAAAATGCAATGAAACATAAGTATTGTGATAACCCAGAACTTCCCAGTAAAGGAAAGCATGGATTGCTTTGAGAACAATACACATCAGAACATAAACTGAAGAACATTTTATTGCTGGTTACAACAATTACATCAGAGTACAAGAATATACCAGAGTATGAATACTTATTACAAATGAAGAGATACAATAATATCAGAGTTTTAAATTACATTTAAATAGCAGCGGGAAAATAATACAAATGTACAAATGTACAACCGAAATGAATACACGGATACAGAGCTTTCCGAATATCGCTTCAGCTGTAGACCAGGATCTTGTAAAATATATCTGCAAAGGGCTACTCGACTGCCCGTGTGGAAAAGAGGGCACCTGAGTTTGCCAGTGAAACAAACTACAGGTCAGTCATGGGACTGGTATGAGAAAACTAAATTAGCCTATTAATTAAAATGGCTAAACACAGGACCACGCCGCTAACGTGGAACGGCTTACTCCATTGGATTGCCAGTGCATAAAATAAATTAAATCGTTAAACAACGCAATGCTTTTTAGAAAAGTGAGACCATTATAAGACCCAAGTCCCATCACACAATGCAACGCACACTAGAGGATAGGGTTTTACCTTATAATGATCAAAAGATGATAAATACGTTAAACCGATATTATTATTGTGTATATGTTTTAAAAGCAATTCAAAGTAAATGTATCAATCCTAGACGGCATGGGTACCATATATCATGTCGCCAATACTAGTTCTACAATCAAAACTGCAAGAGCGTATTGGAGGTTTGGTTTTCCAACATGAGTCAAGGCTAGGGAGGAGCTCCTTACCGATTCGAGGCACTCTAGCGGATACCTCAGGATCCCCCGCAGTGAACCCTTGGATAGCTGCAGGGCCGGTCCCTACCTAAGGGTAGTGGATTAGTTATGCCTGAACACACGTTTCCCGGTCCCTTTGGACCTATAGTATGACCACTATCGGCCTATAAAAATAACGAGGTACCTCAAAATCCATCATCCACAATGAGTAAAATGTCAGCGCTGGTAGGTCCCTGACATTACCCTAGCTAGAAAGATAACGTGTGCACTCCCTGCGTTCCCTTCTCCCGTTTAAGACTCATACCGGGGTGTGAGGTTCGTGAAGTTACGTTATACCCACAAGGCCTGCTTTTCAACAAAGCCTTGATCATTGCATCTTAGCATGCCATATGGTCCGACACGCAATCCATTTATAAACTTATGCTCTGGGTCTGAGCGAAAGTCAAAACCGTACAAATCAACACTACGTCCGAACGGCCACCACTGAGGCCCTTTCAAGGTAGCTACTCCTCTCATGGGTCTCAATAGTCACGCATCCATTCGATGTGAAGATCGTCGGTCTTCAATCACCGTCTTAAACTCTTCGACTTAGAACGTCGTATAAATCATTTGAAATGAGATCGAACTCGGTCTTTTCAAATGATTGTCGTATATATATATATATATATAAGGTTTAAAACCATCTCATATCGTTAATAAAATTTAATAACGATATGTCGCTATTTTTATTCATATATGTATATGTATATATATATATATATATATATATATATATATAAATGTAAATCATTTGGCGATAATATTAATATAGGTATCACGCTCAATAAAAGAGTGAACTATCTACCTAACACACATTCCTGTATATAATGTCTACTAAAATGTATTTTTATTTCATTTTCCAATTCTAAATTGTACAACTCCCTTCTCTTAAACGAAAGTGTTTCTTTTGTTTTCACTATTTAATTTAGACAGAAGTGTGAATTTCTTTCTAATGAAAAAAAATAAATATTTTGTTCAATCTATTTTTATGAACAAAAATAGTGAGTCCTTTACTATGTTTCCAATATTACATTAAAATGTATTTTAATGTAAAACATATTTCATAGTGAAATATGTACATCTTTCTACTTTTTTTATCATAAACATTAACTATGTGTTTTTAGCTATCATAGAAATGCAACTCTTAATTTCATATTTTATTTTCTATTTTTATTTGCGTTGCTGAACGCAAATAAAAGTTATATTTTTCTTACATGTTTATTTACATCGAGGGATGTAAATAAAAATATGTAACCTTTATTTCTAAGTTTCATTTGTAATAAAGAACATAACTAAAACATGGGCTTATTTTTCTATACTATATTTGCATTGGAAAAATGCAAATACAAAGATAAACTTTTATTTCTAAGGTTTGTTTATATTAGGGGGTACAAATAAAAGATGCATTTTTATTTCTATGTCATATTTGTGTTAGAGAACAAAAATAAAAAGATGCACTTTTATTTGCATGTCATATTTGAAAAATACAAATAAAAGGATGAACTTTATTTCTATGTTTATTTTTGTGTTAAGAACACAAATAAAAGAATGAACTTATTCCTATGTTTATATTTTTAACGTATTATCGCTACATTAACATATATTTATATTCTAGATGTACTAACGTACACTAATTCATGAATTCATTTCATAAAACATGAATGCACTATAATACATGAATTCATTACATAAAACATGAATACAATTATAATACATGTTTTATTTCATATGCAAGAATGAACTTCAAAGCATGAATCTATTTCATAAAACATGAATGCACTATAATACATGTTTTATTTCATATGCAAGAATGCAACAATAATTAATGAAATCATTTCATAAAACAATGAATGCGAACTTAAGGATATGTTTTATTTCATGTGCATGAATGCCACTTTAATAAATGAAATCATTTCATCCACATGTATGCAACTATAACATATGGTTTATTTCATATGTGAGAATGCCACACATATGTATGCAACTATGATATGTCAAAAATTATACTTGCATTCGTATTTTTCCTTGAACGTCAAAATTTAATTATAATTTCATGTTATTCATTAACTCTACTTCATATAACTGCATTTCACTTTAATTAAATACGGTGAAAATATGTCTATATTTCATTTTCATTAATAACGGTGAAAATATGATAAAAATCCATTTTTATTGCCAACAGGAAAAATATGATCAAAACTCATTTTTAATGACAACAAAGAAAATAAGATTACAATTCATTTTTAATGCCAATAATGAAAATAAGACTTAAAACTCATTTTAATGCAGACGGTGAAAATAAGAGTAAAATTCGTTTTTAATGCAGAAGGTGAAAATAAAGTTAACGTTCACTTTTAATGCTAACGGTAAAAATATAATTATAATTCTATTTTACCAACCACGCTAAAATTATGATTATAATTCTATTTTACTAACTACATCAATAATATACTTGTAATACATGTTTCACAAGAACGCCATTTAAATAAACCTGATGTCAATTATACATATCAAACCCAATATTGCAACCACCCCAATTTTTATCTATTGGATGTCAACATACGTATATAATCCCACATCCATACACTCCAATTTTTATATGTTTGGTGTTAACACACGTAACAAATCCAATACTTCATACCACGCCAAATTGATATGCTTGTTGTCAATTTCCTAACAAATTAAGTAAGCCTACAAATGATAACACGTATGATTTTGGGTGTTACTTGCAATACAACTTCATATAATCTAAACAACGTGAATATTCTAAATCATCCCACAACATACAACAACAGATTTAATCACAAATCATTTCAGACAAGATCACAAACATGTATCTATGAATTTCCATAAATAATAAACAAATGAATATTTACTGTTTCTTCTTCTTATTTAACAAAACAAATATGACTTCTTTTCATTTGACAAAACAAATATGACTTCTTTTTATTTAACAAGACAAATATGACTTCTTTTTATTTAACAAGACAAATATGACTTCTTTTTATTTAACAAAACAAATCTTAAATGAATGACATGGTTTTTATTGGTAAACATGACTCTTTCTATGTTTTCTAATATCACATTAAAATGTGATTTTAATGTAAAACATAATTCCTTAAATAAAAACCTGGATCTTTCCCTATGCTTTTGCCGTAACATTAAAACGTGTTTTTATTTTAATTTTACACTTGTTAAAACAACGGTGTTTTAATCTAAATGCGCATTTTTATCTAATTGTACATTTTAACTAAATGCGATGTTTTCATCTTAATTGTACATTTTGTTAACAAACTGTGTTTTTATTCTAAAATTACATTTTATGTTTTCTAACAAAAATTTGTCCATTTCTAACTAACATAAAAATGTGATTTTTATGATAACAGGGTTTCTAACATTAATTCATTTCAATTAACATAAAAATGAAATTTGTATACTAATATGTTCTCTAACATGAATTCATTCATTTCTAAACAAACATAAAAATGTAATTTTTTTGGCGACATGTTATTTTGCAAACCATTTTCTATGATAACTAATGACAAGCAAAATGGTAATTTCATTCGTTAACAAATTTCTAATTAACAAAAAAAAATATGGTATTTTGGTTTCAACAATTTTACCTTAATAGACATGAGGTATTGGTTTCCAATAGAACTAATAACATATATTTGTTTTTAACTAAACAAACATGATATGTTTAATTTCAACGATCTTCTAACAAACAACGATAAAATTCAACGAAGCATCACAACCAAAATCAAAAATCAACAAATTTCAATCGCAAATCACAAATCTGATTTCATTATATACATGCATCGATTTCGAATAATAAAAGAATAATTAAATTTTAGTTATTAAATAAAGATAGAAATCTCACAAAGCTTTTTAATTCTGGATTTTCAACGTTCTCTATTTCAGCTCTAGACAGTTCCCGGTTGTAGATCCCGACACAACGATTCTAACAAAACTGAAATCGTTGAATTTCATTAAGATTTGAATGAGTTATACCATCTTAAACTTTGAACAATTTAAATTAACCTTAAATTAATTTACGCTTTTGCCTTTGCCTTCATCTTCATCGTATTTGCCTCTCTGAATTTGAACCCATCGTCGACTTTGCCAAGGACCTGCGCACGCAACCCCAAGCCGTCAGAACACCATCGGAAACCGCCACTTCGTAGCCTTGCTTTGCTCTTGATTATTCATTCATTAAGTTTTGATTGTTCATGATTGGATTGAAAGAATTTGGGGAAGAAAGATTTGAAGAGTTTAGGCCATGAAAACTGTAGATGACGG
Source organism: Allium sativum (assembly GCA_030737875.1). Lineage (NCBI taxonomy): Eukaryota > Viridiplantae > Streptophyta > Magnoliopsida > Asparagales > Amaryllidaceae > Allium > Allium sativum. The sequence continues at coordinate 1,024,083,537 of CM060920.1, forward strand.
CGGCTAGGGTATAGAATGAATTAGTGTTTGTTTTATGAGGGAATATATAGTATTATATTATTAATTTTTCAAATTTCAGAATAAAAAGGGTATTGAATGACAATTTTTAGAAAATAAATTGGAACCTTACTAGATTTATTTGATTCAGCTTCAACACCAATTAAGAATAATGGTATTTATTTCCGCCTATATTCATTTCCCCCCATATCCATATTTGGTTGATTTTTTATTATTAATATATCTTATTAAATTACTTGTTTATGCTTTTCATTTGCTTTCCTATTAAATAACGTGTATATTTGCTTTTAATACAAAGCTATTATGTAACAACTTATATACTCAAGAATGTATTCCATATTTAAATAAATTTTATCTATACTAGATTAAGACCATTGAAAACATATCACAACTCATATATATATATATATATATATATATATATATATGTATATATGTATATATATATATATTAAGTTATGAAACCAAAATAGGAAAACATATCAAATTTTAATTATCTATCTTTCGGTAACACATTTTCTTTTATTATTATTATGCAAAGAAATTCAGCAAGCCTATTATTTGGCGAGTATGTATATCAATCATTTTCAGCATGTAACAAGGTAATTACAAATTTGATAGTGGGGCAAAGTTTTGTTTTTATTCCAAAAACCATGCATGTGCATTACGAATAAATACGTTTTATGTTTTAATTGAGTTTTTATAAATGTTTCCTTAAATCCCCTTTTGATTATACGCAATAATGACACATTTATTTTATTTCTTTCATTATTCAAATTTCAAAAGTAGATGACAATGAAAGAGGGAGAGAGAGGATAAAGTGGAAAGAATTAATGCTAGATTAATGCTATTTGTTTATAAGCATATGGTCTATATTTTGAATTTCTAAATGTTAAATATGAATTGACAAGGGAAATATTTAAGAGGACAGCCAAAGACATGTACATATATATATATACATACATATATATATATATATTATCAAAATTTATTTCATTTATAACCTACACATTATTTTCAATCAATGAATTAATCAATGTCATTAAAGTTCCTATTTGACGTTAAAAGCATAAATTTTTAATGTAAAACATTTCATGTTTCTACATGACATTAAAAAGTTAGACTTTTAGCACTAACCAAAATATGTTCATTTTCATTAAAAAGAATAACTTTTAAATGTAAATCATTTTTATGTTCTTACATTTAAATAAAGACTAACTTTTATTTTAAAACATATTTCATATATATATTTTTTTATGATAATAAAAATGTAAAAAAAAAATTCTAACAAAGTTTCCTTAAAATAAAAGTTTAAATTGGCCCCAAAATTCCGGGTTGTTACAGTCTCCCCCACTTAAAATCTTTTCGTCCTCGAAAAGGAACGTAGCTAAGAGTTGTTTAATTAACTAGCTCAACTAACTTTTTATATATTGGTTTCAATATTTTATTATTCGAATATTTTAATTAGTGAAACTAATTATCAAACATTACAACCATCAATCAATTAGGTGATTAACTCTTCAAATATATATAACTTTTATATATAGTCAAAAATCATATTCTAGTGCAAATCACAGCAATGTGTCCTAACTAAGTGTTGGTTCTCATACCAGTCAGTGGAAATATATAGATATCCCACCTTCGACACTCGAACATAAACTCTGATGACGCTAGCAATCATCAGAATCATCTCCGGGCGACTAAAGTGTGATTCTATATCTATCCAGTATATTAAAACTTCGAATATCCGTTAGTTACTCGTATATTCGAAATCTTTATATACTCGATTGTCCACAATAAAATATAATATACTCAAATACGTATATTTAGATAAAATTTTCAAAACTAAATTTGGTTTTCATTTTAAGAAAATAATACTCTTCACACTCGTTCTGGGATACTACTGATCCCATCTCTAACGAGTTATTCTTATTGGATATTACTAATCCAATCTCTGATGAATTCTTTCGTTCGGTTCTAATGTGTTTTGTTCTCGAGCTCTGTAAACCAAAGTTCTGATACCAACTGTGACAACCCAGAACTTCCCAGTAAAGGAAAGCATGGATTGCTTTGAGAACAATACACATCAGAACATAAACTGAAGAACATTTTATTGCTGGTTACAACAATTACATCAGAGTACAAGAATATACCAGAGTATGAATACTTATTACAAATGAAGAGATACAATAATATCAGAGTTTTAAATTACATTTAAATAGCAGCGGGAAAATAATACAAATGTACAAATGTACAACCGAAATGAATACACGGATACAGAGCTTTCCGAATATCGCTTCAGCTGTAGACCAGGATCTTGTAAAATATATCTGCAAAGGGCTACTCGACTGCCCATGTGGAAAAGAGGGCACCCGAGTTTGCCAGTGAAACAAACTACAGGTCAGTCATGGGACTGGTATGAGAAAACTAAATTAGCCTATTAATTAAAATGGCTAAACACAGGACCACGCCGCTAACGTGGAACGGCTTACTCCATTGGATTGCCAGTGCATAAAATAAATTAAATCGTTAAACAACGCAATGCTTTTTAGAAAAGTGAGACCATTATAAGACCCAAGTCCCATCACACAATGCAACGCACACTAGAGGATAGGTTTTACCTTATAATGATCAAAAGATGATAAATACGTTAAACCGATATTATTATTGTGTATATGTTTTAAAAGCAATTCAAAGTAAATGTATCAATCCTAGACGGCATGGGTACCATATATCATGTCGCCAATACTAGTTCTACAATCAAAACTGCAAGAGCGTATTGGAGGTTTGGTTTTCCAACATGAGTCAAGGCTAGGGAGGAGCTCCTTACCGATTCGAGGCACTCTAGCGGATACCTCAGGATCCCCCGCAGTGAACCCTTGGATAGCTGCAGGGTCGGTCCCTACCTAAGGGTAGTGGATTAGTTATGCCTGAACACACGTTTTCCGGTCCCTTTGGACCTATAGTATGACCACTATCGGCCTATAAAAATAACGAGGTACCTCAAAATCCATCATCCACAATGAGTAAAATGTCAGCGCTGGTAGGTCCCTGACATTACCCTAGCTAGAAAGATAACGTGTGCACTCCCTGCATTCCCTTCTCCCGTTTAAGACTCATACCGGGGTGTGAGGTTCGTGAAGTTACGTTATACCCACAAGGCCTGCTTTTCAACAAAGCCTTGATCATTGCATCTTAGCATGCCATATGGTCCGACACGCAATCCATTTATAAACTTATGCTCTAGGTCTGAGCGAAAGTCAAAACCGTACAAATCAACACTACGTCCGAACGGCCACCACTGAGTCCCTTTCAAGGTAGCTACTCCTCTCATGGGTCTCAATAGTCACGCATCCATTCGATGTGAAGATCGTCGGTCTTCAATCACCGTCTTAAACTCTTCGACTTAGAACGTCGTATAAATCATTTGAAATGAGATCGAACTTGGTCTTTTCAAATGATTGTCGTATATATATATATATAAGGTTTAAAACCATCTCATATCGTTAATAAAATTTAATAACGATATGTCGCTATTTTTATTCATATATGTATATATATATATATATATAAATGTAAATCATTTGGCGATAATATTAATATAGGTATCACGCTCAATAAAAGAGTGAACTATCTACCTAACACACATTCCTGTATATAATGTCTACTAAAATGTATTTTTATTTCATTTTCCAATTCTAAATTGTACAACTCCCTTCTCTTAAACGAAAGTGTTTCTTTTGTTTTCACTATTTAATTTAGACAGAAGTGTGAATTTCTTTCTAATGAACAAAAATAAATATTTTGTTCAATCTATTTTTATGAACAAAAATAGTGAGTCCTTTACTATGTTTCCAATATTACATTAAAATGTATTTTAATGTAAAACATATTTCATAGTGAAATATGTACATCTTTCTACTTTTTTTATCATAAACATTAACTATGTGTTTTTAGCTATCATAGAAATGCAACTCTTAATTTCATATTTTATTTTCTATTTTTATTTGCGTTGCTGAACGCAAATAAAAGTTATATTTTTCTTACATGTTTATTTACATCGAGGGATGTAAATAAAAATATGTAACCTTTATTTCTAAGTTTCATTTGTAATAAAGAACATAACTAAAACATGGGCTTATTTTTCTATACTATATTTGCATTGGAAAAATGCAAATACAAAGATAAACTTTTATTTCTAAGGTTTGTTTATATTAGGGGGTACAAATAAAAGATGCATTTTTATTTCTATGTCATATTTGTGTTAGAGAACAAAAATAAAAAAATGCACTTTTATTTGCATGTCATATTTGAAAAATACAAATAAAAGAATGAACTTTATTTCTATGTTTATTTTTGTGTTAAGAACACAAATAAAAGAATGAACTTATTCCTATGTTTAAATTTTTAACGTATTATCGCTACATTAACATATATTTATATTCTAGATGTACTAACGTACACTAATTCATGAATTCATTTCATAAAACATGAATGCACTATAATACATGAATTCATTACATAAAACATGAATACAATTATAATACATGTTTTATTTCATATGCAAGAATGAACTTCAAAGCATGAATCTATTTCATAAAACATGAATGCACTATAATACATGTTTTATTTCATATGCAAGAATGCAACAATAATTAATGAAATCATTTCATAAAACAATGAATGCGAACTTAAGGATATGTTTTATTTCATGTGCATGAATGCCACTTTAATAAATGAAATCATTTCATCCACATGTATGCAACTATAACATATGGTTTATTTCATATGTGAGAATGCCACACATATGTATGCAACTATGATATGTCAAAAATTATACTTGCATTCGTATTTTTCCTTGAACGTCAAAATTTAATTATAATTTCATGTTATTCATTAACTCTACTTCATATAACTGCATTTCACTTTAATTAAATACGGTGAAAATATGTCTATATTTCATTTTCATTAATAACGGTGAAAATATGATAAAAATCCATTTTTATTGACAACAGGAAAAATATGATCAAAACTCATTTTTAATGACAACAAAGAAAATAAGATTACAATTCATTTTTAATGCCAATAATGAAAATAAGACTTAAAACTCATTTTAATGCAGACGGTGAAAATAAGAGTAAAATTCGTTTTTAATGCAGAAGGTGAAAATAAAGTTAACGTTCACTTTTAATGCTAACGGTAAAAATATAATTATAATTCTATTTTACCAACCACGCTAAAATTATGATTATAATTCTATTTTACTAACTACATCAATAATATACTTGTAATACATGTTTCACAAGAACGCCATTTAAATAAACCTGATGTCAATCATACATATCAAACCCAATATTGCAACCACCCCAATTTTTATCTATTGGATGTCAACATACGTATATAATCCCACATCCATACACTCCAATTTTTATATGTTTGGTGTTAACACACGTAACAAATCCAATACTTCATACCACGCCAAATTGATATGCTTGTTGTCAATTTCCTAACAAATTAAGTAAGCCTACAAATGATAACACGTATGATTTTGGGTGTTACTTGCAATACAACTTCATATAATCTAAACAACGTGAATATTCTAAATCATCCCACAACATACAACAACAGATTTAATCACAAATCATTTCAGACAAGATCACAAACATGTATCTATGAATTTCCATAAATAATAAACAAATGAATATTTACTGTTTCTTCTTCTTATTTAACAAAACAAATATGACTTCTTTTCATTTGACAAAACAAATATGACTTCTTTTTATTTAACAAGACAAATATGACTTCTTTTTATTTAACAAGACAAATATGACTTCTTTTTATTTAACAAAACAAATCTTAAATGAATGACATGGTTTTTATTGGTAAACATGACTCTTTCTATGTTTTCTAATATCACATTAAAATGTGATTTTAATGTAAAACATAATTCCTTAAATAAAAACCTGGATCTTTCCCTATGCTTTTGCCGTAACATTAAAACGTGTTTTTATTTTAATTTTACACTTGTTAAAACAACGGTGTTTTAATCTAAATGCGCATTTTTATCTAATTGTACATTTTAACTAAATGCGATGTTTTTATCTTAATTGTACATTTTGTGAACAAACTGTGTTTTTATTCTAAAATTACATTTTATGTTTTCTAACAAAAATTTTTCCATTTCTAACTAACATAAAAATGTGATTTTTATGATAACAGGGTTTCTAACATTAATTCATTTCAATTAACATAAAAATGAAATTTGTATACTAATATGTTCTCTAACATGAATTCATTCATTTCTAAACAAACATAAAAATGTAATTTTTTTGGCGACATGTTATTTTGCAAACCATTTTCTATGATAACTAATGACAAGCAAAATGGTAATTTCATTCGTTAACAAATTTCTAATTAACAAAAAAAATATGGTATTTTGGTTTCAACAATTTTACCTTAATAGACATGAGGTATTGGTTTCCAATAGAACTAATAACATATATTTGTTTTAAACTAAACAAACATGATATGTTTAATTTCAACGATCTTCTAACAAACAACGATAAAATTCAACGAAGCATCACAACCAAAATCAAAAATCAACAAATTTCAATCGCAAATCACAAATCTGATTTCATTATATACATGCATCGATTTCGAATAATAAAAGAATAATTAAATTTTAGTTATTAAATAAAGATAGAAATCTCACAAAGCTTTTTAATTCTGGATTTTCAACGTTCTCTATTTCAGCTCTAGACAGTTCCCGGTTGTAGATCCCGACACCATGATTCTAACAAAACTGAAATCGTTGAATTTCATTAAGATTTGAATGAGTTATACCATCTTAAACTTTGAACAATTTAAATTAACCTTAAATTAATTTACGCTTTTGCCTTTGCCTTCATCTTCATCGTATTTGCCTCTCTGAATTTGAACCCATCGTCGACTTTGCCAAGGACCTGCGCACGCAACCCCAAGCCGTCAGAACACCATCGGAAACCGCCACTTCGTAGCCTTGCTTTGCTCTTGATTATTCATTCATTAAGTTTTGATTGTTCATGATTGGATTGAAAGAATTTGGGGAAGAAAGATTTGAAGAGTTTAGGCCATGAAAACTGTAGATGACGGCGGCTAGGGTATAGAATGAATTAGTGTTTGTTTTATGAGGGAATATATAGTATTATATTATTAATTTTTCAAATTTCAGAATAAAAAGGGTATTGAATGACAATTTTTAGAAAATAAATTGGAACCTTACTAGATTTATTTGATTCAGCTTCAACACCAATTAAGAATAATGGTATTTATTTCCGCCTATATTCATTTCCCCCCATATCCATATTTGGTTGATTTTTTATTATTAATATATCTTATTAAATTACTTGTTTATGCTTTTCATTTGATTTCCTATTAAATAACGTGTATATTTGCTTTTAATACAAAGCTATTATGTAACAACTTATATACTCAAGAATGTATTCCATATTTAAATAAATTTTATCTATACTAGATTAAGACCATTGAAAACATATCACAACTCATATATATATATATATATATGTATATATGTATATATATATTAAGTTATGAAACCAAAATAGGAAAACATATCAAATTTTAATTATCTATCTTTCGGTAACACATTTTCTTTTATTATTATTATGCAAAGAAATTCAGCAAGCCTATTATTTGGCGAGTATGTATATCAATCATTTTCAGCATGTAACAAGGTAATTACAAATTTGATAGTGGGGCAAAGTTTTGTTTTTATTCCAAAAACCATGCATGTGCATTACGAATAAATAAGTTTTATGTTTTAATTGAGTTTTTATAAATGTTTCCTTAAATCCCCTTTTGATTATACGCAATAATGACACATTTATTTTATTTCTTTTATTATTCAAATTTCAAAAGTAGATGACAATGAAAGAGGGAGAGAGAGGATAAAGTGGAAAGAATTAATGCTAGATTAATGCTATTTGTTTATAAGCATATGGTCTATATTTTGAATTTCTAAATGTTAAATATGAATTGACAAGGGAAATATTTAAGAGGACAGCCAAAGACATGTACATATATATATATACATACATATATATATATATATATTGTCAAAATTTATTTCATTTATAACCTACACATTATTTTCAATCAATGAATTAATCAATGTCATTAAAGTTCCTACTTGACGTTAAAAGCATAAATTTTTAATGTAAAACATTTCATGTTTCTACATGACATTAAAAAGTTAGACTTTTAGCACTAACCAAAATATGTTCATTTTCATTAAAAAGAATAACTTTTAAATGTAAATCATTTTTATGTTCTTACATTTAAATAAAGACTAACTTTTATTTTAAAACATATTTCATATATATGTGAACCTAACTTTGCCCCTTTTCTATGATCTATGACCTTGGGCTAAGTTTTAGCGACTTAATCATGCCACTCATGTTATGTTTAACCTAGTTTATATTGCAAGTTTGAATCTTTATCTATGGAATGTTAGCATGAACCTTTGGGAACCATTTGACTTGTGAAACATTGGCAAAGATTTGACTTTGGGGCTTACGCATGTAAATGAACCCAAACCCCTTATGTTATCATGCATGTTTGTGGCCAAATTTCCTTATGATACTATGCATGTTTGTGGCCAAATTCCCTTATGATACTATGCATGTTTGTGGCCAAAACCCCCTTTTGATGCTATGCATATTTTGAGTCCAAACCCCCTTATGATACCATGCATATTTGTGGCCAACCACTTTTTGGCATCGTGCATGTTTTGAGGCCAATATGTAGCATGGTATCCTTACTATGTTGACTCGTTTTTACTTGGGTTGGAAACACGATTTGGGGTAGGTTAGACGAGCGTGATTATGACATGATAATTTGACATGGGATTTCATGAAAATATGACACTCATGATACACCTAAATGGGGACATGACATGGGGGGTAAACATGGGACTTGAAACTAGACACGTATGGGTTGTAAGTGTAATATGACACTGGACCAAACATGAAAGAGGCCAACTCGAGGTTGGGTCGAATTTTTAGCATAAATCTAGTCGGACACGCCCGGCTTAACTAGTGGCTACAAACAATAGTACCCAATGTGAGTAGTTGGTCATATAGCACTTAAAACCCGAGGTTAGACTAGGTTGTGGTGTAAAGCTACCCGGACCCGCCCGGCTTAACTAGTAACCACAACAAAGTCTAATGTGAGAGGTTGGGGTGCATTAATCTAATTAATGCCAAATGAAAAGGTTAAGTAATTTTGACTAATGACACTTAACCGATATGACACGAATGGGTAGGTTAAGTGGAACCGGATTTGATTTCTTAATGACACTTAACCAAACAAGACAATTAGGGGTAGGGGTTGAGTAATTTACACTTAACTAATCCGACTTGGTAATTAGATGGGGTTAAGTAACTTAGACTTAACTAATCTAAACACGGTAATTAGATGGGGTTAAGTAACCTACACTTAACTAATCTAAACACGGTAATTAGATGGGGTTAAGTAACCTACACTTAACTAATCTAAAAACGGTAATTAGATGGGGTTAAGTAACCTACACTTAACTAATCTAAACACGGTAATTCGATGGGGTTAAGTTAAACACTTAACCAATCTAAACTTGGTAATTCAATGAGGTTAAGTAACCAATACTTAACCAACTTAACATGATAATTTAATGAGGTTAAGTAACTTATACTTAACCAATTATACATGATGATTTGATGGGGTTAAGTAACCTATACTTAACCAATCTAATATGCGGACCTGATAGGGTTAAGTCACAAGACCTTTTAAATATACTTAACCATTGTAATGCGATTAGTGGATGAGGTTAAGCTAACCTACACTTAACCAATCCAACTCGATAATCCGACGAGGTTAAGATAATCTATGCTTAACCAATCTAACACGATAATCTGATAGGGTTAAGATAAACAAATACTTAACCAAATTGACTTGATGATTGAATAGGATTAAGTCATGAGCTTCTTGGTATACTATACCAACTTGTAGGGCTAGGTCTTGGACCTGAATACTTAGCCAAATCTTGACATGATTCGTAGGCAGGTTAAGTCATGAACTTAAATGACAATACTTAACCCATTAGACAAAACCCTAGTTCAGGGGACTAGGTGGAAAACCGTGATTAATAAGGATAACGGGAAAGGAGACTAAGTGATAAACCTTAGTTTAGGAAACTAAGTAGTAATTCTTAGTCGAGGGATTTGGATCAGTTCACAGATAGATGAGTAACTCGATACAGTAGGTCATCGCTTAAACACATGTGGAGGAGCGAATTATCTGACTTATATAAAGGCTCCAACGAATTGGGTAACGAAGCGGTAGCTTCGGGGGACGTGAGGGTACTCTTGGTATCCCTCTGTGAGGTGGCAGATGGTCCATGAAACCTGGCCTCACAGAGGTTAAGGTCTGCGGTAGAAGAGCCAAGGGTATGCCTTGGTTGCTGTGCGAGCAACCTAAAGACGGGGATGGATTAGCGTGGAGTCGACGATACTTGATTTTTGCCCTGGATAGCACATCGTCGACTACCTACCATCTTTAGTCAATCGTGTACGAATGAAAAGGCAGAGAACTCCCAATAGACCATGTTCTTGCTATCGAGTCATGGGTGAGATTGGCCCATAGGAAAGTGGGGCTATAGTGGGGCCGTGATGTAGTTCTCATACATGATTTTTCTTGAATTGCCTTTCAGTAGTTGAGGGAGGGGTCACGTGGGACCATAGCCACGGATACAAAAACAGACCTTGATATCTGCATCAGTAGACGACTTAAAGCTCCCAACCGAGTTCCGTATTTCTTGATTTTCCCCGGCACGGAACTCGGATGGAACATTGAGATACATGTGCGTCTAGACATGGAAAACGATTCACGATATATACGTGGGATAAAGGGCGTGGTTGACGGGTGGCATAATCCCTAGTTGCCCTAGGTGGCCTGAACCCAAACCGAGACACGGAAACGTTCATTAGGTAGCATAATCCCTAGTGGTCCTAGGTGGCATAAATCCTAAGTGAACACGCGATAGTTCATGGTAAGAAAACATAACCAGATCAAGGGTAGCAGTCCAAAACAACTTCAAGGATAAAATGGTACTACGTTGAGGTGGTATAGATTTACATGGGAAAGCCCGTACGGCCTACGGCCAAGGACTGAACTTATACATGGAAAGAAACGTACGAGTTGAGAAAACCTACATATGCTATATATTAGGTTGACATGGACCATTACATAACATTGGGCAAGGGACATTCATAGTTAACACATGACGCGAGTTGGGATACTAGTACGAGAGGTGCATAGCAAATATACATGATAAATAACGTGGGATGTTATACATGATAGATACCTTGGGATAGTATACTTGATAGAAACCTGACGATGTGATACCTTGATTTATCTTGACACCGTAGTTTATCATGATACCTTAGTTTATCTTTCTACAGTAGTTCATCCAGTTATCTTGGTTTAGCTTATCTATCTTGTCGGCATCCTTATGTTTACTTTCAGTTTATGCATGTCATGTTACCTTTACCTGTTTTTATACTGGAAGTAGATAGGACTTACCAGTCTTTATGACTGACCCTGTTTTCTTTCGCCTCTTTGTCTTCCGTTTCCCCCCCCCCTCAGGTTTTCAGGGAGGAAACACTATTATTTAGTTCAAACTTCTTCTGCTTGAAGGTCATCATGCATGGCTTGGACTTCTCTTGGCTATGGCTACCTTACTGTTTTATTTGGGGAATAATTTATGAAAAGGTTTTACGCTTCTTTACTATTGCAAGACAGGTTTTGATGTATTCTGATGTAAAAGGCTTTAGACCTTATTTTATAAGGTAATGAAATTTGTTTTACTTCCGCTGTTTTATATTTGTTCTGTCTTGTAATATTTCTGTGCATGTTTACCTCGATAATGCTTCTCCAAACCTAGTGCATTCCCTTTGTGAGTGACCCTAGCGGAGGTGGGGTGTTACATTTGGTATCAGAGCAGAAGGTTACCAGACTGGGCAAAAGTTTTTTAAAAAAAAAACCTTCTAAAAACTATCTGAGAAACCGTTTACAAAGAAGCATTTTTCGAGAAAAGTTTTTTTTAAAAGGCTATTCCACAAAAGCTATTAGCACTATCCTTTGTTTCCTTGATTGAACCTCTTTTCCTTTCTTTCCTCCATCTGTAGTCACAGTAGTTTTAACCGCGACTAATCCTTGTCTAGCTACGTAAGTGTTTTCCCGTGCGATGGAGGAAGTTCTCGAGAGACCTGTTACCGAAGTTATAAGAAGGGATAATGAGAGAAAGGATAAAGGACACGAGCTTAAGAATAAGCAACTTGTTGGTATGGCTTGATCCACAAAGGAAGATAAGGACAAGATCAGCGGGAGGGCAATTGTATGCTCTCACTCCTAGCGTACCTAAGAAGGATGGTATCGTTTCTGTTAAAGGTTTAGCCTTTCTTTTCTATCATCCCGTCTAGACTTTGTTTTGATCATCGCATCATTTAAGCCTGCTTCGATAGTTGAGTCTCTGCACCTTAGTACTAGCATGGTAGAGGATCCCATTTTTGTCCCAAATCTTGTTGGAAGATCGGTCCATTATTTCAAGACTTGTTGGGCTATGGATGGATTCTATGGGTAAAGTGGTTATCCAGTAAGGGATACCATTCTCGGTTTTGAAAAGAGGGTAGTCAGACTCTTGGCTTGCTTTGGTAATACCCTCGATGTCTCGTGTAACCTTTTGGGCTTTTTCATGGTTAGTTACCTTGAATCACTTGATGTATTTATCGGAAATCTCCGATCCGATCAAGTAACGTTCGCCAATAAGCGGATGGTTCATTCCACTTAAGCATGGGTTATAGGAATCACCCTAGTAAGTGCACGTTGTAACATGGATTGGCATCGGTAAACGAGATCCAGAATTCACTAGTGAATTTTGGAGAGCTTGCATGAGTACGCAGATATGTTTGAGCCAAGTATACTAGGGAAAGAATAAGTGAAAGTGGAACGAGAGGCGATAGTGAAATGAGTTCCGACTCATACCTTGGAAATAGGAATGAAGGAGCTACAAAATCATGAAGTCAAAGGCGGTCAAGGCACAATGGAATTAAGCTCAAGGAAATGCGGCTTAGACGTGCGCATCATGTCTCTTTTTAAGAGTTTATCATTGATCTCTGGTTCTCCTGTAGAGCTTGCTTGCATGCTATCGCTTGGTGGATATCCTCTCGGTCCTGTTTCTGTTGCAAACCCCGTAAGGAGTTTGTCTTGTTTATCTTCTCGATCCTATCTTGGGAACCTTAGGTAGAACTCTATGGATGTAAACATGTATTTGAAACATGTTATGATTGATATGGTTGCAAATGGTTGCAAGTGATTTCTCGTGGATGCGCGAATACACATTAGATACTATATCGACGCACTCACATTTTGCATTGCATATGCATGAGTATTTATACTTGTTTGAAAGTTAATGTGTTGACATGCGGATGTTGCATATGAATGAATGTTTGTGCACACATGTAGTGTTTATATGACTAGGACTATTTGCATACATGTTGGACTCATGGCACTAAACATATCTTGCATTAGAAAGATCATTCAGGCCTGATCGTTAGCATTAGCTAAGGAGCATATACACACACGTTCTGCATATGGCATTAGAAATCGTCTAAGGACAATGGTTGCCTATGGATGACGTTTTGAGTAGATGGATGATGGATGGTAGGATACGTTCTTCCTAACTTGGAGATTTCGGGGACGAAATCCTTTAAGTTAGGGAGAATGTGACAACCCGGATTTTTACAACATACTAAGACAAGAACCAAGGCAGAATTTAATTATAAAATCTGAATCAAGGGAAACGGGCTATGCTATTGCATTCGTCTCAGAAAAATACGCGAAATAGAGTCCGAGTTTTCGAAAATCGGAGTCCGTATGACCAAGTTATGGCCCGTCAAAGTTTTCAGAAAATTTCAAGTTAAAAAACAGTTCAAATTTGAATTCAGATTTCAAATTCAGCCAAGCAGAAGAGGCGAGAAAAATTCCCGCCACCCCCAAGTCAACTTGGGAGTCAACACACCCCAGGTGGTGTCGACTGCCCGGTCGACACCCCTGTCGACTTGGGTGGTCGGCCAGTTTGGCCTGGGTGCACCTGACTTGTTCCTCAAGACATGTTTGGAGGTTTGTGACAGATTTTGAGGGCTCAGATCTATCCTAGGGTTTATCCTAGGGCCTAAACTACTCCTAATCTCTATAAAAAGACCCCTAAGCCTACCCTAAACCCTCACAAATCACTCATGCCACGAAGTGCCGCCAAAGTCTATCTTGATCATGGCCTCCATCTCCAACTCCAAGAGCTCATGCATTCAAATCGGATCCGAATCAAAGGTGCTAGCTTGCTACATCAAATCAAGGGAGTGAATCAACGTTGCTATGCAAGTTTCATGACGATTCTTCAACAAAGGAGCCACCTTTCTTGGTCAAAACGATTCATGGTCTTTCCCTAAGCCTCGCTAAGTAAGTTCTAGCTACTTGTAGATTCTAACGGTGTTTCTTATGTGACATGGGATAAAATGCGATGAAACATAAGTATGCTAGCCTATGTGAACCGAACTTTGCCCCTTTTCTATGATCTATGACCTTGGGCTAAGTTTTAGCGACTTAATCATGCCACTCATGTTATGTTTAACCTAGTTTATCTTGCAAGTTTGAATCTTTATCTATGGAATGTTAGCATGAACCTTTGGGAACCATTTGACTTGTGAAACATTGGCAAAGATTTGACTTTGGGGCTTATGCATGTAAATGAACCCAAACCCCTTATGTTATCATGCATGTTTATGGCCAAATTCCCTTATGATACTATGCATGTTTGTGGCCAAATTCCCTTATGATACTATGCATGTTTGTGGCCAAAAACCCCTTATGATGCTATGCATATTTTGAGGCCAAACCCCCTTATGATACCATGCATATTTGTGACCAACCCCTTTTTGGCATCGTGCATGTTTTGAGGCCAATATGTAGCATGGTATCCTTACTATGTTGACTCGTTTTTACTTGGGTTGGAAACACGATTTAGGGTAGGTTAGACGAGCGTGATTATGACATGATAATTTGACATGGGATTTCATGAAAATATGACACTCATGATACACCTAAATGGGGACATGACATGGGGGGTAAACATGGGACTTGAAACTAGACACGTATGGGTTGTAAGTGTAATATGACACTAGACCAAACATGAAAGTGGCCAATACGAGGTTGGGTTGAGTATGTAGCATAAATCTACCCTGACCCGCCCGGCTTAACTAGTGGCTACAAACAATAGGATCCAATGTGAGTAGTTGGTCATATAGCACTTAAAACCCGAGGGTAGACTAGGTTGTGGTGTAAAGCTACCCGGACCCGCCCAACTTAACTAGTAACCACAACAAAGTCTAATGTGAGAGGTTGGGTGCATTAATCTAATTAATGCCACATGAAAAGGTTAAGTAATTTTGACTAATGACACTTAACCGATATGACACGAATGGGTAGGTTAAGTGGAACCGGAATTGATTTCTTAATGACACTTAACCAAACAAGACAATTAGGGGAAGGGGTTGAGTAATTTACACTTAACTAATCCGACTTGGTAATTAGATGGGGTTAAGTAACTTAGACTTAACTAATCTAAACACGGTAATTAGATGGGGTTAAGTAACCTACACTTAACTAATCTAAACACGGTAATTAGATGGGGTTAAGTAACCTACACTTAACTAATCTAAACACGGTAATTAGATGGGGTTAAGTAACCTACACTTAACTAATCTAAACACGGTAATTCGATGGGGTTAAGTTAAACACTTAACCAATCTAAACTTGGTAATTCAATGAGGTTAAGTAACCAATACTTAACCAACTTAACATGATAATTTAATGAGGTTAAGTAACTTATACTTAACCAATTATACATGATGATTTGATGGGGTTAAGTAACCTATACTTAACCAATCTAATATGCGGACCTGATAGGGTTAAGTCACAAGACCTTTAAAATATACTTAACCATTGTAATGCGATTAGTGGATGAGGTTAAGCTAACCTATACTTAAAAAATCCAACTCGATAATCCGACGAGGTTAAGATAATCTATGCTTAACCAATCTAACACGATAATCTGATAGGGTTAAGATAAACAAATACTTAACCAAATTGACTTGATGATTGAACAGGATTAAGTCATGAGCTTCTAGGTATACTTAACCAACTTGTAGGGCTAGGTCTTGGACCTAAATACTTAGCCAAATCTTGACATGATTCGTAGGCAGGTTAAGTCATGAACTTAAATGTCAATACTTAACCCATTAGACAAAACCCTAGTTCAGGGGACTAGGTGGAAAACCGGGATTAACAAGGATAACGGGAAAGGAGACTAAGTGGTAAACCTTAGTTTAGGAAACTAAGTAGTAATTCTTAGTCGAGGGATTTGGATCAGTTCACAGATAGAAGAGTATCCCGATACGGTAGGTCATCGCTTAAACACACGTAGAGGAGCGAATTATCTGACTTAGATAAAGGCTCCACCGAACTGGGTAACGAAGCGGTAGCTTTGGGGGACGTGAGGGTACTCTTGGTATCCCTCTGTGAGGTGGCAGATGGTCCATGAAAGCTGGCCTCACAGAGGTTAAGGTCTGCTGTAGAAGAGCCAAGGGTATGCCTTGGTTGCTGTGTGAGCAACCTAAAGACGGGGATGGATTAGCGTGGAGTCGACGATACTTGATTTTTGCCCTGGATAGCACGTCGTCGACTACCTACCATCTTTAGTCAATCGTGTACGAACGGAAAGGCAGAGAACTCCCAACAGACCATGTTCTTGCTATCGAGTCATGGGTGAGGTTGGCACATAGGAAAGTGGGGCTATAGTGGGGCCGGGATGTAGTTCTCATACATGATTTTTCTTGGATTGCCTTTCTGTAGTTGAGGGAGGGGTCATGTGGGACCATAGCTACAGATACAAAAACAGACCTTGATATCTGCATCAGCAGACGACTTAAAGCTCCCGACCGAGTTCCGTATTTCTCGATTTGCCCTGGCACGGAACTCGGATGGCACATTGAGATACATGTGCGTCTAGACATGGAAAACGATTCACGGTATATGCGTGGGATAAAGGGCGTGGTTGACGGGTGGCATAATCCCTAGCGGCCCTAGGTGGCCTGAACCCAAACCGAGACACGGAAACGTTCGTTAGATAGCATAATCCCTAGTGATCCTAGGTGGCATAAATCCTAAGTGAACACGCGATAGTTCATGGTAAGAAAACATAACCAGATCAAGGGTAGCAGTCCAAAACAACTTCAAGGATAAAATGGTACTACGTTGAGGTGGTATAGATTTACATGGGAAAGCCCGTACGGCCTACGGCAAAGGAATGAACTTATACATGGAAAGAAACGTACGAGTTGGGTAAACCTACATATGCTATATATTAGGTTGACATGGACCATTACATGACATTGGGCAAGGGACATTCATAGTTAACACATGACGCGGGTTGGGATACTAGTACGAAAGGTGCAGAGCAAATATACATGATAATTACCATGGGATGTTATACATGATAGATACCTTGGGATAGTATACTTGATAGAAACCTGATGTTGTGATACCTTTATTTATCTTGACACCGTAGTTTATCATGATACCTTAGTTTATCTTGCTACAGTAGTTCATCCAGTTATCTTGGTTTAACTTATCTATCTTGTCGGCATCCTTATGTTTACTTTCAGTTTATGCATGTCATGTTACCTTTACCAGTTTTTATACTGGAAGTAGATAGGACTTACCAGTCTTTATGACTGACCCCGTTTTCTTTCGCCTCTTTGTCTTCCGTTCCCCCCCCCCAAGGTTTTCAGGGAGGAAACACTGTTATTTAGTTCGGACTTCTTCTGCTTGAAGGTCATCATGCATGGCTTGGACTTCTCTTGGCTATGGCTACCTTACTGTTTTATTTGGGGAATAATTTATGAAAAGGTTTTATGCTTCTTTACTATTGCAAGACAGGTTTTGATGTATTCTGAAGTAAAAGGCTTTAGACCTTATTTTATAAGGTAATGAAATTTGTTTTACTTCCACTGTTTTATATATGTTCTGTCTTGTAATATTTCTGTGCATGTTTACCTCGATAATGCTTCACCAAACCTAGTGCATTCCCTTTGTGAGTGACCCTAGCGGAGGTGGGGTGTTACATCCTGTTAATTTTTTTATCTGCGTAAGGTATGTAGGGTGTAACAAAATTATATGCTTATTACTGCAATGATCCAATTTTTGTTATTTAATTCGAAGTTATGATTATTTTTTCTCTCAGCTTCGAATGCTTGACTTATATTTCTTTAAGTTTGGAAGACATACAAAAGGAAATGGCATATTAAGAACTCTAGAATTTCTCCAAGACTTCAATGGGACAACTTGATTTTGTTTGCTTGAAATACAGAATTTTCTATTTTAAAAGATGTAAAAAGAAAAACAGTATCAGTCACTTTGGTAGTTCAATTTTTCGGATTAGTTTTTGGACCGCATGGAATGTTATTGGTTTTTTTCGAAACATTCTTTGTGAATTGCATCACTTATGAGGTGAATAGATTGTTTTTTTTTTTCAAGTTTGGCCGAGAGCTTATATGTGATTTATATTAATTTTTTGTGAAAATCCGCATGTTTTTGGTTGTACTGGTGTAGCACTAGAATTATTTTGCTTTAGTTATGAAGTTTATGATAATATTTGGGGGGATTGTTAAATGGACTCCACATTTGGTTAAGGGGAGGACCAATTTTTATTTATTGTATAATTGTTATGGGGAGGACAAAATAAATTAGTCTCCCTTAAACATATAAATTAAAATTCCACTATTTACCCCCTATAATCCTCATTGATATAAACCTTACTTAATGCTTACAATTTAATGTTGCACATAAAAAATAAAAAATGATGCAGTTAATGTAATGCAAACACAAGAAAGTTTCGTGGATGATCAGAATGCATAGGACCAGGTAATTAATTGTAATTTCATATTGGAATTGGTATGGTTAATTTAAATAAATGTAGAAACGAGAATTTTGGTCTAATATGTTGTATCGAATTTGTGTTATTGAGATGTTTATTAATTCATATGTTTGTTACTTACGCTAAATTTAGTAAATTATGGTTTAACATAAGTGATGAGCTAGGGGTAGTTAGGTCTCTTCTTCTTTATTTTTTAAAATAAACCAGAACCCCCCCTTAACAAATAAAATAAGGCAGTCCCCTTAAAATTGTCCTCCACTTAACTAAATATGGAGTCCCTTTAACAGTCCCCATATTTGGTCTCCACGGTGATGTAACTTGAATGATATAAAATCATTATAGTAATTAATATTAATTCTTTTCAAATTGTCATCTCATCTCAGAAAATATACAATTTAACAGTCCCATTCACAAACATTATATATTACATATTTTTGTCAGAACTTAAAATATTTTTATCATTCATGGTTGTTCAATATTTAGGCTTTCAATTGCATTGAAAAACGTATTCTTTTCTTGATTGATTTATTCTATTTGGATATTTCCTTATAATAATATTTTTATTTTACAAATGGTCAAATCATCAATTTTGTTTTTTAATCGCTTGGTCGAAATGGGTGGGTTCTATGCTACAAAAGAAATGAACAATTACGGGAAAAAATTATTTTGATATTTAGGAGAAAATATATTTTATTTAACTAGAAATTATAAAATGTTACATATTCAAAATAATTAAGTTATATGTATTAATTTATTTGATAAATTATTCAAAAACGATAATTTCAATATGAATGCCGCTTTCATATTGACCAAGAAGACAAAATTAATTTTTCAATCAAATATAAAAACTTACTAAATACATAAAATTATTTACGTAAATAATAATATCATATTATTCAATTTTCTACTAATCCCTTCTCTGTTTTTTCTTAATATCCGCATTTGAGTCAAATACGTAAATCGATAACAACTAAAAATTTAACATATTCTGGAAAAATCACTTGATTAAATAAGTAAAAATAATAAAGATATTTTCTTTTCCGTGTAAGATATATAACATAAAATTGTACATCATAAATTTAAAAAATATATTTTATAAATCAATTATTTTACTTAAATCATCAAAAGTTGCATAATAAGCTTTTATTTTTATCATTAATAGTGCAAATGCTACATTTCATAAAATAACGTGTGCAACGCACGGGTTACACTCTAGTTTTCTTTGATTACCTAGTACCTTCGTCATTCTAATTTTCACGCCTACGACTTCATGATACGAAAATTAAAACTCACCCATGCCTTACGCCTTAGTCTCTGCCACACTTGATGCCTCCCATCAACCTGCCTATACCAGTAAACTTCACCACCCCTTTCACGTTGTTTTCTACTTCATTTTTCACGTTACAATATACAAAGGGCCAACTCACCCAAGCCCAAACGAATGGAAGCCCACTTCCCTTTGTTCCTTCTTCATTTCACTGTATATTCTTCTCCAGTTCACCATTAACGTGATGACTGCATTCCAATTTCTCCACTAAATCTGGTGCTACCGCTTCCATTTAACTTGCCTATATATTTTACGCAAACCATGAAATCACTACCCACTTCAACTCAGCGTCTGTGTCCCCTTAAATGATACGCCACTTGCTTGCCTTGAACGGGAGCTCCGCTGCTCTGACTTTCGCACCACCCTGATCAATGTCAAAACCCACCATCGGACTTCACTTCGTGGAATCTTCCTTCCAGACGTCACCTTGTGCCTCCATTTCGCTGTCAGCTACTCGCGTCCATAACAGCTAAGCTAATCATACAGCTAGGGGTGAGCATTATTCGGTTAAACCAAATAAACCAATTTATTTTGGTCGGTTTGGTTCGGTTTTGAAATTAAATCGGTTAGTAATTAGCCCGAAAAAATATTAAGTTCAGTTATCGGTTTAACCAAATTAACCAAATTTTTACTATATTTTCAAAATTATCGGTATTACAATAAATATTTCAGGTTAGTTTAGTTATTTAAGTATATATTAATCATCACCTATGTATCAAAAATAATATTAAAAATCAAAAATAATAATACTGTAATTATATATTTATAATTTGTTTCAAATTATAGTGAATATTTCAAACGCATAGTGTAAAACATTTTAGTTCGGTTTAATCGGATAACCGACCGAACCAACCAAACTTAATTTGGTTGGTTTGGTTTGGTTTTCACTTTTATTGATTGTAGTTTGGTTTGATAAATTTATCATCGGATAAACCAAACCAACCAAACGTCTCACCCCTACATACAGCCCAAAACGCTTCACTTCATGATACAACAGAAACTTCATCACCCCTCTAGTTTCCTTTCATCCACTACTCTCGTCTTCGGTGCTGACAACAAACGCGCCACATCTGTGTACAAACAACTCAGATCTATACACTTCTTCTCCTCTCTCATGCGAATAGTTCTTTCACCAGAACTACACCTAGCATTCTTCATTCGAGAACTGCCACCATCCATTCAAGCCAGCTCACGTTTTCTTTGCTCCAGTCCAACGCGCATCTCTTCTGCCTTCTGAACTCGCCCCTCCACAACCACCAGAAACAACCGTAACCCCTTCCCCTGCTGTCGCCATTTTTCCTAAACCCCCGGTGATCACTCAGCTCCTCCCCAACAAATACTAAAACATGCTGCTAACACTGGTGTGCCTGAAAATGGAACAGATTCGAGAAGGGTGACGTTAGAATTGAAGCTCTCATTCTCATGGGTATAACAATTCAAACGAAATCTATTCTTGTTATATATTCGAATTTCTATGATTTATAAAACATTTCCTGAAGTTGAATTATAGTGGAGGTGCTGTGTTTTAATACTTCGGAGAGAAGATAGTGTTTCTTACATATACAAGGATGTTTCACTGTTCAAAGGATGAGACAGTTATATTATAGATTATATATTTATATATATCTATGTATTGCAGCGCACAAATTCTTCTGTGCCGAAATGAAATTTGGTGTGCCCCATGTCCTCAACTAATCACACTTCCCTGATTTTCGCTTTTTGCAGTTAAACCCTTTAATTGTTCGAGAACTAAAATGCAAAAAAATCAAAATAGAGAGATTTGATTGAAGGGGACTTGAGGGACCCTGATTTCCGCTTTTTGCAGTTAAACCCTTTAATTGTTCGGGGACTAAAATGCAAAAAAAATGAAATAGAGAGATTTGATTGGAGGGGACATGGGGAACATGGGAATTGGGTACAGAAGAATTGGAACTAAGGTGCTCTTGTTTGTCCAGATTTGCCAACCTACTGGGATGGTGGTGAGAGATTCATGGGGATTTTTTTACAGATTTCTATCGTTTATAATATCTAAGTTTATACGAGCCACAAAATTTTTGAGCTGAGTACGAAAAAGAAAAATATCTTTTCGAATTGTTTGCCCATACCCATCTGTGTTTAGATTCGCAAAGATCCAAATATATAAGATTTTTTTCGATTCGGCTACCTTTTATGAACTTATAACACTTTTAGCCTAGTTTCAAAACTTATTACGGCCATAGCCTGGTTTATGTTACATCAGCTCAAAACCGTTATTAGCATAAGCGACATTTGAGATGACGCTAATCGCGCGGCATCCTAAATGACGCACAGACGTGAGTTATATGCGTCATCTCAAATAACGCTCCACGCGTCATCTTAAATGTCGCTAGTGTTAATAACGGTTTTAAGCTGATGTGACATAAACTAGGCTACGGCCGTAATAAATTTTGAAACTAGGCTAAAAGCGTTATAAGTTTATAAAGGGTGGCTGAATCAGAAAAAAAAATCCAAATATATATT
Organism: Allium sativum; assembly: GCA_030737875.1. NCBI lineage: Eukaryota > Viridiplantae > Streptophyta > Magnoliopsida > Asparagales > Amaryllidaceae > Allium > Allium sativum. The sequence continues at coordinate 1,024,106,465 of CM060920.1, forward strand.
CAGCTGTTATGTAATGATGGTCAGAACAAAGCCCCCTTCCTTTCACGCATATGAGCTGGCACACAACTCACATATACCAGCTCATACTTGTACATAATTCCTTCAATATATTCCGTGATGTAGGACTATTGTATATAAACCATCATTACTCCTTAAGAACATGCGAGGCAATCCTAACAGTCTCCCCCTTGACTCGCATCCTACGAGTATCTTTTGAGAGCACTGCCTTGTCCGCATGACCCAGTCCGAACCTTCGTCTCCGATACCACTGTTATGTAACGATGGTCGGAACAAAGCCCCCCGCGTATGATTTGGCATACACATCCTTATAACAAAAAGAATCTCTGATGTTACGTGCCTACCAACTCATATTTGTACACAATTCCTTTAATATATTCTATGATGTAGGACTATTGTTTCCAAACCATCATTCCTCCTTAAGAACATGCGAGACAATCCTAACATCAGCTGCTACACAGATCAGTGTAGAAGTCAGGATAAGATTTGGCACATAAGAAGGTTAAGGTAGCATGTACGAAAGATAGGATGGAGGTCGGAAAATATACTACCAAGATTTTCGTCTTTTGACTTTGAATCGAAGTAACATGGGGAGCAGAGATCTTTATATCCAAGCTATGTGTTCTAAAAGACTCGCCATATTTTCGAAGTGTAAACAATCTTTCCATTTTTGTCGAGAATTTTGATTAGAACAGAAGTAGTACGCATCTAGATTTTTTTTCTTCTGAGATTTTACTTCGGTTTGGCAAAGATTTGAGAGGATATAACTGATTTATGTTGAGATTTGTAAATGACATCGCAACAGAAATATCCTGTAGATTTTATAATAACAACAAATTACTATTATCGGACATATTTAAATAAAATTTTATATAGTTCTAGTATAAAATACTCCAGGCTGAATTTCATGCCAAATCAATGTTCAATATATTAAAAATCCATTAAATCAATATTTAAAACTAAATTAAATATTAATGTTCAAAAATCTGGGACGTTACAGAAGATGCAATTGCGTTGACTTCTTGTGGAAATATAATAATATTTCTGCTATATTTATATTATTGTCCTCTAAAGCGATAAACTGACATCACCGGATGAATGCGTGTTATAAGTATATGCTCCAAACTTGTAAGGCCAGATAATTCAGGTGGAACATGTCCAGGTTCCATGAAATTTTGAGAACTAAACGTGGATGGAAGGTCATGCTGTGGTCTATCATTGTGACAATTAGAACATGAAGATGAAGAAACAATTAGATCTGGAAAATACCAAGTGCAAGCTTGACAATATCTCCATTGCATATCTTGGCATGATTTTCTAAATTTGTGTGCATTGATAATTACAGCTGAAGATGATGATACTAAAGTAGGAAAGGATGAGTTTTCCATGTTTGAACATTTATGTTGAGCTCTGGTTTGCCAATGTCGTGCAACATCCATGGATTTTCGACGTTATTGTTGGTCGTTATTTTCTCTCAAACATTTAGCTTGCTGCTCAAATGCACGATTTCTATTGTACTTAGCATCCCTTTCATCACGATCTTCCGACGTAGAAAAGTCTCTATTTAGAAAATGATTATCATTTACAAGCTAGTAAAAAATAATATACGAGACAGAATAAGAAAACAAAGTTTTATATAAATGATGCACAAGGAATATTTAGTTTTTAATAGGGGTGAGCAAAAAACCAAAATAAAACCGAATCCGATAAAAATCGAACCAAAAAAACCGAAACCGAAACCAAAAATTAAAAAACCGAACCATACTAATATTTCGGTATCGGTTTTAGATCTAAACCAAACCACAAAAAACTGAACCGAATTATAAAATGTTGCACATTGTCTCTTGTTGTATGTTGTTTCATATTATATAGTATATACACATTGGCCACTGCTTCACTCATTTGATTTAGCTGAATACAAGATTAGGAGTAGACTAATATAAAATGTTCATTTCTTGTATTTGTAGATTCTTGGATGTTTTGAATTGAAGATGAAAGTTGAGGTACCGGTAGACTATTTTCTAGAATTCCAAGCTGCTACTGATCTACTGTAGTGGTTTCACTGTAACGCTCCTGCTCGTTTCCTTTTTTTGTTTCTTGTCTTCGGCTTAGAGTTAGCTAGCTTAGCTTTGTACTACTTTGGATGACTTATAGTCTATTAGCCTATACTTCGGTTGAAATAATTTATTTTAATTTTCTTTTATGGCTATTTAAATTTATAATATTTTTTGTTTAAATCGATTTTAAAACCGAAACTGAACCGATATAAACCGCAACCGAGGTTTGAAACCAAAACCAAAACCGATGCTTCGGTTACGGTTTCGCTTATCGATTTTTAAAACCGAGGTCTATCGTTTCCGGTTTCGGTTTTACTCCAAAGAGAGCCGAGGTTTGCTCACCCCTAGTTTTTAATGTACTAGTACGAGAAAAATGTGGCATTATCTGTGAATGTGATGCATAGTTTCGCATAAATATAATAAATGCCTAAAAATGGTCACAAATAAGCATATGCCATGGAAATGGAGTGAAACATATACTTTTGATAAAATTGTAAGAAAAATGAAAACTAATATTTCACATCAAATAACACTTACATTAAAGGAAATATTCACTAACCATGAAGGAATTAATTTTGAATTTGATAAAATACTATCATTCGTGCGTGTATATACATATAAATTAATTTTTACATACGAATACAACTCAACGTATGTAGATATAATTAACAAGAAAAACATACGACCTCTACATACACATGCACATTATAAAAATACTTTGTGATTTTAAATAATTTGGATGTATTTATCTATAGCATTGTTGGATGCATTACAAGCCTTATTTTGGAAAAGCATAACATTGAAGTCATAAGAAACAGAACACGCTTGTTTGAGATTGATAAGCTTGTCTGTTTACCTTATGCAAAACAGCCATAGTCTTTGGGGATCTTTGTACATAATATATTAAATCCTCAAACGATTGTGCGTCATCAATAGAAGATGGTAAGGCGTTCAAATCAAAATTACACCTACTTGCAATTATGATGAACAAAAGATGCCATATTTATGCAAACTTGTTAAAAATTCAAACGATATAATGACACTTATAAAAGAGTTACCGTGAATAGGGTCCTGCATTTTATGTTGAGCTTCTTCAAATAATTAAACGTTTGTGAATGATTTTGACCCTTGTAACATAAAAGGTTCATTCGTTATTTCATATGGAAAGTAAAAATAAAGTGAAAACAAAATCATGTAAGAATGTCAAATCAAGAAAATTAGAAAGTATATAATAATTTTTTTTTGCGTTTATATTTCAGTCATCATTTTAATTCATTTTAATACAAAATTAAAGAGTAACTTAAAATATAGAATGGAAATTAATCACCGTATATGGTATACATGATATTGACGATGGTTGCACATAAGCAATTTCAAATGGTTGGTCGACGCTATTAGACAAGGGTGATACATTTAAGTCGAACGTATGCCTAATGCCTGCATTATATACATATACAAGATATAATATTTTTTCAATTTACAAAATAAATTTGATTTACAAATTTTAGGAATATGCAATACTTAAAATAGAGGAAAGAAAATAATAAATGATTTTGAGAAAAAGTAATCAGCTAGTTCGAAAGACTACCTTGACCAGTAGATTTTGTTTTCTCAGTTTCTTGCGTATGGCTGGCATGCTTCTCATATTGTTGCTATTTATTGGTAGGCAGAAGCCATGCATCCAGAACAATATGATTTATATTTGGTGTATGATAAAAGTATAAAATGTAAAAATAGGTTAATTTGAGAAAATTACCATATGATTAGTTAACTCCAATGTGAACACCGATGTAGGATCAACATGATGCTCGAATGTTTGCGCACGATTGTCGGATAAAGGCGTATCATTCAAATCAATATGAACCATTTTAGATGTTTTATTTTTCTACACATACTAAAAATCTTGTGCACATTATTAATTAAATAGGCATAACTAAAATAAAATAAAATAAAATGCTTAATTTATTTACACATAATTATCGCTGATAACATTTTTTGACTCATGAGGCTTGTGCATTGTATAAATTAACCATCAACATTGTATAAATTAACATATCTAAAGAACTATATTGGCCCTTATATAAGTTGCAGCTATATAAAAAAATGCAAGTTTAACAAACATGAATTTATGCATTATGAGTCAAAGCATATAAAAATGTAATCAAATACGAAATGCAACTTAAGAAAGACAAAGTTAAACACAAGATGTTCTCACGCGTGCACATGATATTAAAATGCATCCAAAACAATATGATTTATATTAGCTGTATTATAAAAGTGTAAAATGTAAAAATAGGTTAATTTAAGAAAATTACCGTATGATTAGTTATCTCAAATGTCAAGTTGATCGCTCTTATCACCGCATGACATTGCAAACAGACGTTCCATTAATTATTGATGAGATATACCAATCTTTAACCGCAAGAAAATGAATCAAAATTAATTAATAAAGATAATTACTTAGAAAATGTCACTTGAAGGCATGTGAGAAGAAGAAGAGGGCGGAAGAATTGGGACCCACTGGTGTTTACTAGCGAGTTTGTTGGCCATGTGGATTTTCTGGTCGTAGTCGGAGAAGAGCGTCACCTCGTTTGCACAACATAGCAGCGTCACCTCCGCCTTCGAGCCCACATCGCACTGTACCTTCATTATCTTGCTTTCACCATGAACAAATAGAATGACTACTGAAATAAGGAAGAATAATGTCATCTTGAAATTAGATCTTCGGTCGAAATTAGGAATTAGATCTCCAGTGGAATTTGAAAGTAGGACGTATATCTTGTTTTTCTTGATGAGAAAGAGCTGGAGTGGAATTTGGCATTCAGAAAGAGGCGGAGTTGGATAGATTTGAGAAAGGAAGAAAAACGCGGAGCAAATATTTGAAACGCGAATATGATGCCGAAATTCATTGGCCCAAACAAATTTATTTTGGCCTCTTACAGTAGGGAAACCTCCCTAACGGTCGGTTCGGTTTGATTAAAGTATTTAAAATAAACAAATAGATGGTAATAAATAATTTTAAATGATTAAAATGCATTTTAGAATATATAATATGAACTTATGACTTATAAAATAATATATAAACATTTTTTATTGTATTAAGGTATATAAAGTTTAAACAATAATTGTAACGACCCAACTTTCGAACACATCGGTAGTCGTGTCATTATATAAGAATAAGAATAGATAGAAGATAGAACTAAAGAAAACATCATAATCTCACGGCGAAATTTAAACAAAAGATGATACTACATAATATTTTACATCACAACACAGTACATCAGCATATTAAGTCTAGGGATACATGCCATTTCATAGTATAACATTAATTATACATAATATCATAGATAAACAAACTTGCAGGCTTTAATTATACACAGATATGATGGGTAGATCAGCATGCAGAAGGTCCATCCAGCTACTCCAGTTAAATTATGACCTGATTCACTTGTCTACACATAACAAGTGTGATGAGTACCCAAGAGTTTAAGAAAAGAACAGAAAAATAAACTCTGGGTCAGTCAGGGGACTGGTATGAGTAAACAATTTTAAAACGAGTTAAGGAAATAAAAATATCTCATAAGACCACGCCGTAAATACGGAACGAGTTTTTACCTTATGAGAATAAACACTTTGTATACTTTAAATCAGGTATTATCATAGTGTCTAAGTTTTTTCACAAATAATTTAGAATCTAGAAGAATGCTTGCATCTCACATTCTTCTATATAGTATACAAACAAAACTGCTTGGCGCTTATGGATAATCGATTTCTGTCTATGACAAGGTATGGAACCACCTTTCGATAGTGTATCTCTAGAGGCGAATACACTGGGTTCAACAAGAACGTCTTGCAACCCGGCCCACACATGACCGACCACTCATTTCTCTTGAATGTATCGAATGTATATCACAAATGGCTGTGTATGGCAACCATTTCCCAAATGGGGCAGAACCGATAGAATAAGAACAAAAGGAATTTCTTTAGATAGGTGATGCTACACCCTAATGGGAGCGACCCACATAGCTATGTTGCTTGCCCGATTTTTGTCATTATCTGGATGTGAGGCCTGAGGCTAGACTTACCTTTGATCATCACTACTTTATTTTCTTTGAATGCCACATCGTCAAAACACGCCAACCACTAATTGACTTCCCTAAAAATATATTATAGGCATAAAGTAAGAGAAACGAGTTCCTCCGCCACCATATAAATACATTTGAAAAGATCAACGTACGTGATCAGTTAAAATTACTCTGTCAGACATTCCTCCATACAAGTTGTTCTGGGATTGAACAAACCGAAGGCACTATTCAAGAATAGCCCTTGCACAACTCCGTCTTCTATTATCTTCGATAATCCTTGATTGCGACGTAAAAACCGAATCGAAGTCGAATATAGATCCAGACTCTTCGAAACTATTAGCGTTAAAATCTTTTAGGGACAAGTGGTTCTTAAATGGGACAGATATTATATTCAAGTCTGATATTGTATTTATTTGTCGTTAATCTGATTTTGCAATTCATTTCCTGATTATAAATGATTATCGACTTGAGTCGATATAATTCAAACCATATTTCAACACTTATTTCAAAACATTCAGATGCACATATGGTATTTCTGACAGTCAGCCGTCTTCCCGGATGTCATTGATTATCAACTCGTAATCACTTCCTCAATTTTGCGAGCGATTGAACACATCCTTTCTTTATTAAATTATTCAAAACGAATAATTTAATCAATACTGAAATTAAATACCATTTTATAAATAAATTTTAGATAAACGTTCATCCTCACATCCATTTCCTGATGGCTGAAATCAATACACTTGTATTATGTATATTTATTTATTTAAAATAAACGAATTGTTTAAGTTAATGTCTTATCTATTTATGTCTAAAAGGATTTACCAGTAGCTATCATTATAGTATAAGTAAGGAATACATAATGTCTGAACATGTTACTTAGACTAGTATCACGATTGGATAATTTCTTATTTAATTATTATTTAAATTATTTAAAAGAATAATTAAATTTTAAAACAACATTGTATGTATAAATATACTCTAACTTCGCGTTTGTTCCGGTCGCTTCTTCCTACAGACTTTCTACAGTTATAAGCTTATACAGGTATAGTTACCTATTATTTCATTTTATTTTAGTTGTTTGTTTTAAACTATCCTTTATGATTACATCATGTTAGATCTAACTTCTATGTGTTGCACATTCGGAGATAGCTTAAGCTGTGGAAACTAGTCAATTTGTATCACCTTTTATGAGTACACCGTGTTTTCAAAGGGGAACACATTCCTATTTTAAATTGTTGAACGGTCAACAAAGAAAAACGTTATTTTATTTTTAAAAAAGTTGAATGGTTAACACGGTAAAACGTTATTTTTATTTCCTTTTTCGCTTTCTATCTGTATATATATCTATCGGCCTCTCCATGTTTATTGTATTAAATACATCGTGCGACCCAATATCATATAAATCCATGCAAGACTTATAGTCCACGCACCTTTCCTTTATTTATTTAAATCACCTGATGCTTTCATATTACACATTATTCCCTCTCCTTTGTAATCGGCCTGTACATAACCATCATTCCTACTTTCTTCTTAATGTTTACACGTGGCTTCCATGATCCACAAAATGAAACCATGCTCAGTTTTAAATGTTATAGCCGAGACCTGCTATGTTTTGATCCATTTCATATTTAACTTCCTGGTACTTCTTCCTTCCATATTTTCACTTTATTCCTCCTATCCTTGCTGCCCTGAATCATGACTCCTCCGCGCAAGCTCCAGTGATCCGGTCTTCAATCACTACGCCATAGATTGCATACGGCAACTCCAGAGAAGTGATGCAGGAAGTGCAAAATAATGTTGGTATAGGCCAAAAATGATCTCTGACAACACTTTTTTGGGGTTACCTTTTGCCGCGTTGCCTTAGAGTCAAAGGCAACAACTTTGCTATCCTAAGGTAACATCGCTACAGATGTTGCTACAAGCACTAAATTTACATAAATGTGGGGCCCACTATATTCTTAATCCCGGGATCATGAAATCCTGTTGCGCCCCTAAATTCTATAGCTAGGTTCACGGAATCCTGTTGTGGGGCCCACATTTATGTAAATTTATGGCAACACTATATCATAGCTACGACAACATTTTACACTGCATAATGCAACATTATATCATAGCTATTGCATCATTATATAACATACTACAACATAACATCAATTACCATCACACATTGAAATTAATAAACAACTTTTCATTTCAAATTAATAACCAATAACACAAATACTAGTTAACCAACTACTGAATAACAAAAAATAGCCAATAAATTCAGTTTTACAGAGTACTTACAAACACAGCCGGCACTAAATTCATGTTTACATCAAACTAAAATAGTTTCAAATTAATAAAGCCCGAGCCTCCAGTGCATTCAGTACCTCTCTACTGCCTCCGTCACCTGCAAAATAAAGCAGTTTCAAAAGTCATGCATTTCAGCAAAAGCCTTTAGTACAACTAATGCATTTCAGCACAACCAAAGTCATGCATGCCTCGGCTACAAACTGATGCAATGCCTTGTTTACATTGCAACACAAAATGGAAGACATGCATGCCTCAGTTGCATTTTAGCACAAACTATGGCCATAGTATAACTGACTTGCACTTTAGCACAAAGACATTTCAACACAAACCATGGCCAGAGTTGCTTTTCAGCACAGAATTGCATTTCACAATCTATGGCTGAGTTGCAAATTGATGCAATGACTCAGCTTATTCAAAGCATTTTCGATATCAAGGAATGCAACAGAATGCCAGAGGCACTAAAAATTTAGACATGCCACGACTCGTTCAAGTACAAACTCAACCACTGCATCAATTACGAACTGACACGATCATTACTGATTGAAGAGAAAATAAAATTCTTAAAATTCTGTAGTTTATTACGGAAGCATCAGCCTTGTACATGGTCAGATACATACTAGCATTGAACTACAGAATTGTAAGAATTAGACTGATGCTTCAGCAAGCGGAAATTGTAAGAATTCTGAAGCATACCACCAGCCAACCATAAAAATAAGCAAAAATACATACCAGCAGTGTGTGTCTCTATACGATCTCTGATTTGCACAATTTGTAAGGGCCTTGGACTAGAAAAACATGAAATTAAGAAGCCATGTTTTTCACTTCTTGACAATGCCACTTGCGATTATGACACTTTTTGCAAGGGCATGTAATTTCATCAACTACCGCAAATCTAGAAAAAGTATTTCGAATAAAAAGTTTCACTCCACTCATGTACCCTTCACTGAATTTAGGAAGTTCTGCCCATAGTTTTTCCTCGTCGTTCATTGAGTGATACCTTAAAGCAGTAAATTAGGCACAAGTAAAGCAGTACATTACGCAACACAACAATCAAATCATAAAAAATTGAAATATTCATTGAGTGATACCTGAAGCAGCAGATTAAATCGAAACCCTAACTAAAATCTGAAACCCAAGACGAACCCCAATTGAAGACCTAATTGAACTTGAATTCGAACCTGCCCTACTCGAACCCTAATTAAGCTTGTAAACTTGAACTTTTAGCCCTAATTAAACCTAAGAGTGAGTGCGTGAGAGGTTGAGCAGCGGAGTACTATGGTAAAGTTCGATTGAAATTTTCAATATTTTTTTTAGTTTTCCCCCCTTTGTTTTTGCTTCCCGCCCTAGACATTATTTCACGCGCAGATTGCTAATCTGGACTAAACATTTCTTCACGCGGATTGCTAACCTGGACCGTTGGATCGTGTTGACGTGGATTGATAATTTTATTCATGAGGCTACTGCAACACATGTTGATATATATGCTAACACATTTAAGTGTGCGTTGCAGTAGACAAAAAAGAGCATAGCTATGGCAACATTGTAGCTAGCAACACCATGCATTTTCGTTATGATAGACCATCAATGGCGTAGTGCATGTCTTTCACGCTACAGAAGTCCACACAGCAGAGACATAGCTCTGAAATGCTCCTATCCTATTTTCCTTCTGCGTTTGTCACTTTTTCTACTTCCTACTTGTCTTCAGTGATACACGTTGCTTCCCTACATCATCATACAGCCGTGTCCCATTGCTCCGCTGATCCGTCCTTATCGTCCATTTCAGGTTTACACCCCTAACTTCACAGTTTCTTCTTTCCTTCTCTCAACAATGGAGTTTGGTATCCCTTCACCTTCCTGATATCCACACAGTGACGTGCATAACTTGGTGTGCACGTGCACACGCATGTTTGTCCATATTCCGGAAGCGTTACCAATCACACCTATGCGCAAAACATACTGAGGATACTATAACTCATTCCTTGCACCTTCGATCAAGTATACCGGAAAAATCGCATTGCCCGGACTAGCAACAAAACTCATACAATATTTCTTAAAAATATGGCTTTGTAGCCACCCCCATTAGGTCGAACACACTACAAGAAAACACCGATTTAGCGTCAAAAATTTAGAAGCGGAAATTTCCGTCGTTAATTTGCGATGGATTTTCATGCGATCTGCAAGGGATAAATTTTTGTATTTTCAACTTTTTTTCTACTATTTATCACCGTCGTCTTTTATTATCCCTCGCTAAGCTGTCGCAAATTGCGTCAAATCACCGACAGAAAATTTCCATCACTAGTTTCCGTTGCAAATTTAGGTAGGATACCGACGAAAATTTATAGAAGCTATTTTGCAGCAGAATTCTGACAAACTTGCAAATGATGTTTATATTTTTTTAAGATATATAGAGGGCAATTCACATCCTCACACCACTGTTAATTTGAGCCATTGAGATCGAACTATCTAACTGTTCTAATTGGTCATCCGCGTGAATTGGAAAAACAACAAATACAACGATTATAAAACGTAAATTTTAATTCTCCCTATAGATCAAATCACACATTCCTCTTTTCTCCTTCTTCCTCAATCTTAAACCTAGATCAAAAAGTTTTCCCCAATTTTAAAATACTACCAGCAAATGAAGCTTACAATCGGCAAATTGTGATGGAACTAATTGTTGGATTGCTGGATACATCAACCGTGTTTGGAAACCGATTGCTGGATTTCAAATTTTCAGTCGTGAAAATGGTTTCTTTCTAATACATTTTGATTGTCAGAAAGACTGCCATAAATGTTAGCTGTCGCACCTTATCTATACTATTATATTATTACTAAGTTTCATTTCAGAGGCACAGAAGAATTTAGAATTCAACGGTCGTACTTTTTATCTTGCACCTCAAAGCGGTTCTTCGTGACAATCTCAGCTATTCCAGTTTCTCTCCTATTATTAATCTCAGTGTTTCTCTACTGATTGTCAAACCCTAATCTTCCATCACCCTATCAGTTTGCCTTCAACTTCTATCATTACTTCCCCTTCCCCACAAATCGTTGAACCTCTGACCCTAGAAGTATCACTTATCGTCTATCATCCATCATCATGCATCCAATTGGAATCTTCAGTCCTAAAGTAAAACTGGTAAGACAATGGTTAGTTAATTTTAGCTATTTTGTGTAAAGTTGAGATTCTACCCGTTGTCGACAACTGTTACTTTTTTCTTGAGTATGCTCGGACGTAGAAAATGTTGAAGCCTGTGTAATGATTGGTAAAATGGCTCTATTAGTTGCTTGAATAATTGATTCATTAAAATTAAATTTGTCGAACCAGTTGCATATTGGCCTAGGGGCTATGGTTTTGAATTTCCAATGTTTTGTGTTTTCATTTTCAAAAACAGTTCAACTTAGAGTTTTTACCAAATTTTACAAATTTGGTTTTTATAATTTTTGGAACTATATAAGTTGATCTTTGTATGACTTAGAGTCTGAATTTTTTATGTAAACATTTCAAGGATTGCAAATTAAAAAAATAAACAAATTTCCTTTGCACAATTTATAGATTTTATGGCCTGTAGGTTTTCAAGCTAATGCGAATTTTTTATAGCTTTGTAAGTCAATCCATATTTGTCTCACGCTTTATGCTTTTTATTTTGTAAATTTTGTTTCATTATTAGTATTATTTCTTCTGAAATTTTCATTTCATAGGTTTCACACCTCTTAGATTTGGACTTTTCATCTTATACATTTCAGCAAAAAAAAATTGGCTTTCTTATTTAATATGTTATTCTTCATTCCTGCTTCCTAAATAGTTTTCCTACGTCTTCTCTATGCATCTATTTCATGAATTTCCTTTTAATCAAAAGTAATTTCAATGGTTTAGTTAAAATCACATTTTTGAGTAGGATTTGATTTATAAAACTTTAAAATAACGGATAAATATAATTTTTCATTTATACTATTTTTCTATATAAATATTTTATATTAAATGTTTAAAAAAATAGTTATATATATAGCAAGTGATCAAGTGTAAGATATGTGCCATAAATAATTTGCATTAATACAAGTTAGATTTTTGGATTTATTTTCAATGGATAAAATAATCGTTTTTCTAGCAATAATTAAAATAGATGTAGATTTGTATATTAGGTGTGGTTGTATTTTGAATTATATATCAGATTACTAGCACATTTAAGTATTTTTCCTTTTTGGATGGTCGATTATTACCATAAACCCATACATATTTTAAGTGTGTTTAACTCCTAACATATGTGTCTTTATATCACTTTATATATATTTTGTTGTAACTTAATCTTATTTTATTTGCTTCCAATTTTGATTTTGATTTTAATTTTCATCTTCTATGGCATTCTTCTAAGAATACGAATTAGACAATAGGTTAGTGTTGAGGCTTTTTCCTTTTATGTTCTACGAGTAGCTAAAATTTACCTTTTGTAGTGTTATTTATCAACACATATATACATTGTATGTCTAACTTTGACATAGAAATTAATTAATTGTGTTATGTTATGTTATGATTACCCTCCCAAAATAAATCATCTCTTTCATTGATGCTGACTTGGATTGTATACTTATCTCAGTTCATTTTACAAAGGCACAAAAATCTAATAAATCATGTCTTGTTATTATTGTTGTGGTCCTTTCCTCCTTGACTATTATCTGTCTTCTTATTTGACGATTCTTCCGTTTGCTGGTTCACGTATAGGAGGAGGAGGAGTAACAACATCTGTAGCTGGGGAGTAAGGTACCCAGACATGCTGAAACAGAAAGGAAAAATTCAAAACGAAGGATAGAGAAGGATAGATAGGGCACATGGCTTTGGGGGATTTTGTATTTTTATAAATATAACACTTTTTCTAAAAAAAATGCTTCTTTAATCTTTCTTTTTTTTTTTGAAATTTTTTTTCAAAAACTTTTATCTTGTCTGGTAAACCTATGCTCTGATACCAAGTGAAACACCCCACCTCCATTAAGGTCACTCACAAAGGGAATGCCTTAACTTTGGTGGAGGTTTATAAGTAAAAGCCACAGATGAACTCAAGACAGATACAAATACACATATTTTAAACAGCGGAAACCAAACAAACTTTTATTTCATCAATACGTGTATCAAACAAAGATTTCCATAATTGTCTCAAAATACTTCCAACATTACAACCTCATAACTGCCTTGATTATTAAAGAAGCATGAAAACATAAATAAAGTGACAAAAATCCCCATAGTGATATCCAAAGCCATTTTCCGAGCAAGAAAGATCCAAATCATACATCTACGTCCTTGGTGCTTGTAAAGAGCCTGACTGAGTTGAGCTGTTTCCTCCCTGTGGACCTGGGGGGGAACGAAAGAAAAGAAGACGAAAAGAAAATAGGGTCAGACATAAAGCCTGAGTAAATCTAGTAACTCTTCAATATGTGAATAAGAAAAGGGTATGATGGATGTAAACTAAAAATAGGAAAGTGTCACAAGCTAAGGAAGTGTCGAATGTACTATCACACCCATACTATATCTCTGCACCTACTTGAGTTTATTCTAACTGGCACCCCGTGGTGAGGGTGGAGTGATCCCCATTCTTATTAAAGATCGGCTCCTACTCGCGTTAACATGTGTCATACAGCCCCCAAGAATTGTAGATACCTATGCTGGTCCCACCATGGGGTGTATCAAGACCCGTGGTGACGGCCCCGACACAAAACTTGAAGACATAGGTTATACTACTGGTGTCCCCAGTGCCCTGGTTGTCTGCTCCGGAGTGTGTGCACGCCCGCACCCCGTTAGACCTGCACTGTGCACCCACCGTCGTTGTTTGACCGCTTACAATCAGCCCAGTAATCGTGCCCCACCCTGCCTAGTTTCAGGGTACCGTTGATACCTAACTTTGGGTTACTGCTGAAACGGGTCCCTCGTTACCAGGATTTTCTAATCAAACATGTTAAGTGGTTAAGTGTCTGTATTTACCTAATCCCACCCATCAATTCTTGTTAACATGTTGAATTTGGTTAAGTGTTATAGTGGACTTAACCCTACCATCTGTCCTTAGCCTCTTAGGAGCACCAGACCACTCACATTAGACAGGTATTGCTACAGTTACTGGATGTACCGGTCGGTTCCGGGCAGGTTTACACCGTAGCTCAGTCTAACCTCGGGTCCTTGTTGGGCTCAATGCTTAACCACCCACATTGGATAGGTATTGTTGTGACTACTGGACAGCCGAGCCGGTCCGGGCAGGTTTACATCACAACTCAATCCAACCTCGAGTTAAGCATATCGTGTTTTCTAAATTTACATATTTTATCACTTTTCAACTATATGTAAATGTCATATCTTTTATTTTTGGGTATTTCAATTCATACCGCTTAGGTGTCATAATCATTGGCATGTGCCAAACATGCCAACATAAATTTTCATGTTTTACACCCAACGTTATTAACCCCGTTTGTTCACAACGTTATAACATGTGTTGGGCTTGTCACAATTCAGCCCAACTTTATAAACGCGAGGAAAAGGGGAAATCAAGAACATGTAATACATAAAGGTGTGTGGCGCATGAACTTGCAATTTGGCGATTCAACTAACATATAACATGGGTCATGTGAACTTGCATTCGAATCAAAGTATGACTAAGTAGGTGACATATGAAATGGAATAGTTTAGGCAAATACAAACTTGTGTTCAAACATGTTAACTTGGCATAATATCGACCACAAAACTAGCATGTTATATATTCATCAAAATGTACAATTTTTACATCTAATCATATAGCCTATTTCAACATGAACTTGCATAGTTTTATGAAACCCAAACGATGTTTGACATAGAACCAATTATATTTTGCAAATAAACATGAACTTGCATAGTTTATGAAACATAGATCCAATTATACTTGCAAACATAGATCTAATTATACTTGCCAATAAACATAAGAATGATATCATAGGTTTTGTGTCATGTAGGCATAGAAGGTCTATAACATGTTTACATAAATTCTAATTTAGACTAAGGGAATATACATAGTCCACGCCATCGACATATACAAAAAGGGATCGATTTCTAGTTTTTTCCACACACTTGCAAGTGCCATTGTTTTCATATAAAATTGTTCAATAGGCTTGCATCAAACAATTTATGCCACAAACATCAATACACAAGTCATGATAGAACCATCACAATACACAAAGATTATAACAACACAATTATATTTTCATTTACATCGAATCACATCACAGCTTTTATTCATATTTTGAAAGGTCACTATACTTACAACGTGTGATGAATTCTTGTTTTCTGATTTCTGTTATTCTGATTTGGAGATGCTCTCCTTTGGGTAGCAAAGTTGCGTTGAATGATTTGATTAAGCTTTGATCTTCTTTAAATTTGATTCGTCTCTTAGGCTTGTTGGCTTGTCTCTAGGCTTTCTAATTGATGGCCATTCCTAGTTCCTCTCCAGCAGCATGACGACTTTTGTATTCTATTATTTGTGTGAAATTAGGGTTAGACTTGAGTTGTATTTATAGAATTTTAAATTATTTTGAGCCGTCGATGAATCTAGGGTGAATCCAGACCATACAAAGTTCAAAGAGCCAATCAAAAGGTGACACGTAAGCCCTAGTGATTCAGCCAAGCATCAGAATTCGACCAGACCCTGACTGTAACACCCCACCTCCGTTAGGGTCACTCTCAAAGGGAATGCCCTAATTTTGGTGGAGGTTTATAAGTATAAGTCACAGATATACAAGACAGATATAATAACACATATTTTTGAATAGCGGAAAACAACAACTTTTATTTCTTCAAAATACGTGTTACACAAACCCTGCCATAATACTTCCCAAAATCATAACTGTCTTGATTACATTATTTAAAGAAGCATGAAGAAAACATAAATAAACTGCAAAAGTCCCCTAATTGCTGTCCAAAGCCATAGTCCAAAACGGAAAAGATCCAAGCAATACATTCTTCCTCTTCAAGCTGGATGTGAAAACTGATCAAGCTGCGGTATTCCCTCCCTGAGAACCTGGGGGGGAAACGAAAGAAAAAGAGGCGAAAGGAAAAGGGTCAGTCATAAAGACTGAGTAAGTTCTAGTGACTTTCAGTGTAGAAACGGTTAAAACAACCTGTCATGTATGAACTGGAACTAAACTTAAGAATGGCGTCAACGTGAACAAGATAGGCTAAGGTGATCAGGATAAGTCAAGACAAGTCAAGTAAAGCATCACATGTTCGAGATCCGTTGCATCGACTTCACTAGTACACTAAGCCCATGTCACAAGTTAATCACGAAATAAATCCCACGGCCCAATGTCATGAAATGACCCTGAAACGGGGTCTGACCCAAGTACGGGGTCCTACGGAGCGATTATCTAGTCGATCGGCTCCCTACAAGTTCTAGCTCGTCAAGTGTCCGTGTCATACGGCTAATCACGAATGTAGTCACCTGTGCTGGGTCCACCTTCGGGTGTATCAGCCCTAGGGTGTCAACCCCTGACACGATTCAAGATGCACAGATAAATCTACGGATACCCAGTGTCTGCCCCGGATACGTGCACGATCGTAGTCCGCCGAACCTACACTGGCGTACCCCACTGCCGTCGTTCACCTCTTACAATCAGCCCAGTAATCGTGCCCCACCCGGCCTAGCCCCAGGGTACCTTGATACTTCTAGAGGGTTACTGCTGAAAGGGGTCGTGTCTAGGGTTTCGCCTAATAGATTAGGTCATGTAATTCGTGACCTAACCCGCCTAACAGATTAAGTCATGTAATTCGTGACTTAATCCTTTTCTAGTCTAGTCACGTCAAGATGGTTAAGTATGTCATTTCAGTTCGCGACTTAACCCGCCTACGTGTCATGTCAAGTGTTGTCGTTTCCAAGTTCATGACTTAGCCCTACAAATCGTGTTCAAGTTGGTTAAGTTGTCTTTTCATGTTCATGACTTAACCCTAATTGGCATTGATTGATTCGTTAATGCACCGAACCACTCACATTGGATCCTGTTGTTCGTAGCCACTGGATTTGCCGGGCGGTTCCGGGCAGGTTTACGCTACGAACTCAACCCAACCTCGGGTTTCGAGCGCGATGTGACCAACTACCCACATTGGATCCTATTGTTTGTAGCAACTGGATTTGCCGGGCGGTTCCGGGCAGATTTACACTACAAACTCAACCCAACCTCGAGTTGGCCACCTTCTTGTTTTCTAATGTCATGCCCATGTTCTTGTCAGATTTTGCTATTTCCACATCATGTTCATATGTCAACTTCGTGCCCAACTAAGGCATGTTTAAAGCCAAGTTATGGCATGTTCAAGTCAAGTTTTCGTGCCATATTTCATGTTCTACTTATGCCAAATTTCACAGTTTATGCTTATAATTAATTCAAGTTTTGCCTTTTCTACCCAATCGTATCCCCAACGTATATAAACGTACTTCGTTCACAAGCATAAACAATTCAAGAGATAAAGGGGGAATAACACCAAACATGTGATAGGCATATGTGACAATTCCAACATCACTTGCATAATAAACTGGCTATAACATATCACATGGTTGCAATACTAGTATGATGATAACTTGGCATAGTAATGATTCCAACTTAATTTAACATGATGATTTCAACTTTACATCATAGGCATAATAATCATTGCGGGCATAATAATAATTTTATTATAAACATGAAACATTAAAGGCATAGTAATCCTAATAGGCATAGTGGATTCCAATTTAGCATTTTTAACATAATAATTCTCATAGACATAATGATTCCAATTTATCATAATGATTCTCATCTAACATTATAAACATAATGGTTCCAACTTAGCATTTTAAACATAATGATTCTCAACTAACATTATAGACATAATGATTCCAATTTAGCGTTTTTAACATAATGATTCTCAACTAACATTATAGACATAATGATTCCAATTTAGCATTTTTAACATAATGATTCTCAACTAACATTATAAACATAATGGTTCCAATTTAGCATTTTTAACATAATGATTCTCAACTAACATTATAGACATAATGATTCCAATTTAGCGTTTTTAACATATCTAACATTATAAACATAATAATTCCAACTTTTCATCATAACCTAGCAATACCCAACTTTTCATTTATCATGATGGGTATATTAACATCACAGGCATAATTCCATCAATAGTCATAGCCATGGTTTAATTAGTACCATAGGCATGGTTTAATCAACATAACGATTTCAATAAACATAGCGATTCCATGGACATGTATTAGTCCAACTTGCCAAACAATTAAACCCAAGTGATTCATAACAACATCAAAATCATGACAAGTTTAACTTGCAACGTTGCCATAGCAATATCCCCAAATTATAATTCAAAGATAAACAATATAAACAATGGATTAACAATAGTTCCTAAATCCGGTTTCAATTCATGGCATGTCCATATTGTTTTAGCATTTTTGCCTAAAAAGTAACATAGAACTTACAATATGAAGCAAATAACGCAAATAAAAAATCCCAAATCAAATAGTCCCAAATTCGTTGTCTAAAGCGTCGTAGTTGTTGTAGCTTCTAGTTGTAGCCTTCAAGAATCGTCCTCTATCTTCTATAATTTTATTCTTTGTATTTTTAATTCAGAGCTCTAGGTTTAATGGCGGCGGCCTGAGGCTAAAATGAGATAGTATGTTTTAGGCTAGGTCTTAGGTCCTTTTTATAATGTTTGTGAGTTGTTTTAGACCGTCGATGGAGCTTGATTCAATAATAGCCGTTCGTTTGAAGGAGAGGCCAATCCGGAGCTGACACCTAGCCCTAGTGACAAGGCAAGGCTCAGAAAATCGACTAAACATAGACCAGGCCAGCCAGGGTGGGCTGGGTTCGACCTGGCTCTGGGGCCAGGTCGACAACCCAGTCGACACCGTGTCGACTTGGCAGTCGACACGGGTGTCGACTGCCCTGTCGACCTCTAGCCCAGGTCGACTGCCAAGTCGACCTAGGTGCCTTAGGCGGGAATTTTCCCGCCCTGGCCAATTGGGCCCGATTTTGAATTTTAAACTTGTTTTTCTGAGCTGTTTTCTTCTGTTTGAATTTTAAACTGAATTCTGAAACTTCCGGAGGCCATATCTTCTTCATACGGACTCCGTTTTTCGAAAACTCGGACTCTATTTCGCGTATTTTTCCGAGACGAACACAGCGGCGTATCCCGTTTCCCTTAATTCTTTGATTTGAAATTAATTATACTTTAATTTGTGAATTTCACTGTTATAGAATACACGGGGTGTTACATTCTCCCCCACTTAAAAGGATTTCGTCCCCGAAATCTTCAAGTTTAGGAAAATTATATATCCTAACATCCAAATATCCATCTACTCATCCATCAAACACGAGTATCCATTGTCCTTAAAAGACTTCTAATGCTTTATGATCATATGCGAAGTGTGTGTATATGTTCCTTAGCTAATGCTAATGATCAGGCCTGATTGATCTTCTAAATGCAAAATATGTTTAGTGAAATGAATCCAATATGTATGCAAAATTTTCCTATTATAATTCATAATTTCTACATTAGTGCTCGAACATTCAATCGTATGCAACAACCAAATGATAGCACAACCAAGTTTCCAGAATAAACACTCATGCATATGCAACATGAAAATGTGTCTAAGACGATCTAGTGCCTAATGTGTATTCATGCATCCACGAGCAACCACTTGCGACCACTTGCAACCATTTCGCAATCATAACATGTTTCAATTACATGTTTACATCCAAAAAGATTCTAACTATGGTTCTCAAGATAGGATCGAGGAGAGAAATAAGATAAAACAAAGCATCTAGAATAGGTTAACGATGTACCGCCAGAAGGTCCGGTCTGCTTCTCAGGGCAGTCTTTGCTGATGTGTCCAGTCTTCCCACAATGAAAACATTCACCTTGCTTTCTCTTCCTCTTTCTACAATCCTTGGCTATGTGCCCTTCTGTACCACAGTAATTGCATTTCCTTTTATCGCGTGAGTTGTTGTTCTTGCCTCCCTTCTCGGAGTCTACCTTCTTATTCTTAGAATCGTTAGGCTTGACCTCTTTCTTCCCTTGAGAGTTTTCTGCCTCTGTCTCCTTCTTGCCCTTATCTTCCTCGTTCAGCAATGCCATCTGCACTAACCTTTCGTACGTAGCTCCCATGGGTATATGGGTCATGGCCAAACTGTGTAATGGCTCATTCAACCCTTTGACAAAGCGGAGAGCCTTCTTGTGCGGGGTGTTGACTAGGTCCAGTCCGAACCTAGCCAGCTCATCGAATTGATTTACATACTCTTTGACTTTCATATTCCCTTGCTTAAGAAATAAGAATTTTTCCAAATTAAGACTCCTTTCAGCTTCTGAGAGAATTAGCCTCAAACCTTGCCCTAAAGTCCTCCCATGTTTCCACTGGTCTTTCTGCATTACTGACTTTCCACCAGTAGGAAGCCTCACCTTTTAGTAGCCACACTGCCAGTTGTACCTTCTGCCTATCTTCTACCTCAAAGATGACGAATAAGTCCTCGGTTTCCTTTAACCAATTCCTAGCTGCCACGAAGGACTCAGTTCCATGAAAGTCCTTTCCTTCCATAGCCTTAAAATCTTTACATATCTTAGCAAAAGTGTTTCCCCGTGGAGGAGGTGGAGGAAGAGGTGCTGCTGCAGCTGGATGATTTCCTGCAGCTGGGGGAGGAGGAACGGTAGGACCTGGCTGGGTGGCCCTTGCTTCTAAGAATCGTCTAAACCAACCAGGTATTGGCACACCCTCTGGCAAGTTAAGTTCTTCGGACATGCTGAAACAAGAAGGATAGATTCAAAACGAAGGATAAGAGATAGTACCTATGGCTTTGGGGTACTTTGCCTTTTTAAAATAAAATAATATTTTATCTTTTAAAAATGCTTCTTTAAATTTTCTTTTGAAAATAAATTTTCAAAACTTTTTATCTTATCTGGTAAACCTATGCTCTGATACCAAGTGTAACACCCCACCTCCGTTAGGGTCACTCTCAATGGGAATGCCCTAATTTTGGTGGAGGTTTATAAGTATAAGTCACAGATATACAAGACAGATATAATAACACATATTTTTGAACAGCGGAAAACAACAACTTTTATTTCTTCAAAATACGTGTTACACAAACCCTGCCATAATACTTCCCAAAATCATAATTGTCTTGATAACATTATTTAAAGAAGCATGAAGAAAACATAAATAAAGTGCAAAAGTCCCCTAATTGTTGTCCAAAGCCATAGTCCAAAACGGAAAAGATCCAAGCAATACATTCTTCCTCTTCAAGCTGGATGTGAAAACTGATCAAGCTGCGGTATTCCCTCCCTGAGAACCGGGGGGGGGGGGAACGAAAGAAAAAGAGGCGAAAGGAAAAGGGTCAGTCATAAAGACTGAGTAAGTTCTAGTGACTTTCAGTGTAGAAACGGTTAAAACAACCTGTCATGTATGAACTGGAACTAAACTCAAGAATGGTGTCAAGGTGAACAAGATAGACTAAGGTGATCAGGATAAGTCAAGACAAGTCAAGTAAAGCATCACATGTTCGAGATCCGTTGCATCGACTTCACTAGTACACTAAGCCCATGTCACAAGTTAATCACGAAATAAATCCCACGGCCCAATGTCAAGAAATGACCCTGAAACGGGGTCTGACCCAAGTACGGGGTCCTACGGAGCGATTATCTAGTCGATCGGCTCCCTACAAGTTCTAGCTCGTCAAGTGTCTGTGTCATACGGCTAATCACGAATGTAGTCACCTGTGCTGGGTCCACCTTCGGGTGTATCAGCCCTAGGGTGTCAACCCCTGACATGATTCAAGATGCACAGATAAATCTACGAATACCCAGTGTCTGCCTCGGATACGTGCACGATCGTAGTCCGCCGAACCTACACTGGCGTACCCCACTGCCGTCGTTCACCTCTTACAATCAGCCCAGTAATCGTGCCCCACTCGGCCTAGCCCCAGGGTACCTTGATACTTCTAGAGGGTTACTGCTGAAAGGGGTCGTGTCTAGGGTTTCGCCTAATAGATTAGGTCATGTAATTCGTGACCTAACCCGCCTAACAGATTAAGTCATGTAATTCGTGACTTAATCCTTTTCTAGTCTAGTCACGTCAAGATGGTTAAGTATGTCATTTCAGTTCGCGACTTAACCCGCCTACGTGTCATGTCAAGTGTTGTCGTTTCCAAGTTCATGACTTAGCCCTACAAATCGTGTTCAAGTTGGTTAAGTTGTCTTTTCATGTTCATGACTTAACCCTAATTGGCATTGATTGATTCATTAATGCACCGAACCACTCACATTGGATCCTGTTGTTCGTAGCCACTGGATTTGCCGGGCGGTTCCGGGCAGGTTTACGCTACGAACTCAACCCAACCTCGGGTTTCGAGCGCGATGTGACCAACTACCCACATTGGATCCTATTGTTTGTAGCAACTGGATTTGCCGGGCGGTTCCGGGCAGATTTACACTACAAACTCAACCCAACCTCGAGTTGGCCACCTTCTTGTTTTCTAATGTCATGCCCATGTTCTTGTCAGATTTTGCTATTTCCACATCATGTTCATATGTCAACTTCGTGCCCAACTAAGGCATGTTTAAAGCCAAGTTATGGCATGTTCAAGTCAAGTTTTCGTGCCATATTTCATGTTCTACTTATGCCAAATTTCACAGTTTATGCTTATAATTAATTCAAGTTTTGCCTTTTCTACCCAATCGTATCCCCAACGTATATAAACGTACTTCGTTCACAAGCATAAACAATTCAAGAGATAAAGGGGGAATAACACCAAACATGTGATAGGCATATGTGACAATTCCAACATCACTTGCATAATAAACAGGCTATAACATGTCACATGGTTGCAATACTAGTATGATGATAACTTGGCATAGTAATGATTCCAACTTAATTTAACATGATGATTTCAACTTTACATCATAGGCATAATAATCATTGCGGGCATAATAATAATTTTATTATAAACATGAAACATTAAAGGCATAGTAATCCTAATAGGCATAGTGGATTCCAATTTAGCATTTTTAACATAATAATTCTCATAGACATAATGATTCCAATTTATCATAATGATTCTCATCTAACATTATAAACATAATGGTTCCAACTTAGCATTTTTAACATAATGATTCTCAACTAACATTATAGACATAATGATTCCAATTTAGCGTTTTTAACATAATGATTCTCAACTAACATTATAGACATAATGATTCCAATTTAGCATTTTTAACATAATGATTCTCAACTAACATTATAAACATAATGGTTCCAATTTAGCATTTTTAACATAATGATTCTCAACTAACATTATAGACATAATGATTCCAATTTAGCGTTTTTAACATATCTAACATTATAAACATAATAATTCCAACTTTTCATCATAACCTAGCAATACCCAACTTTTCATTAATCATGATGGGTATATTAACATCACAGGCATAATTCCATCAATAGTCATAGCCATGGTTTAATTAGTACCATAGGCATGGTTTAATCAACATAAAGATTTCAATAAACATAGCGATTCCATGGACATGTATTAGTCCAACTTGCCAAACAATTAAACCCAAGTGATTCATAACAACATCAAAATCATGACAAGTTTAACTTGCAACGTTGCCATAGCAATATCCCTAAATTATAATTCAAAGATAAACAATATAAACAATGGATTAACAATAGTTCCTAAATCCGGTTTCAATTCATGGCATGTCCCTATTGTTTTAGCGTTTTTGCCTAAAAAGTAACATAGAACTTACAATATGAAGCAAATAACCCAAATAAAAAATCCCAAATCAAATAGTCCCAAATTCGTTGTCTAAAGCGTCGTAGTTGTTGTAGCTTCTAGTTGTAGCCTTCAAGAATCGTCCTCTATCTTCTGTAATTTTATTCTTTGTATTTTTATTTCAGAGCTCTAGGTTTAATGGCGGCGGCCTGAGGCTAAAATGAGATAGTATGTTTTAGGCTAGGTCTTAGGTCCTTTTTATAATGTTTGTGAGTTGTTTTAGACCGTCGATGGAGCTTGATTCAATAATAGCCGTTCGTTTGAAGGAAAGGCCAATCCGGAGCTGACACCTAGCCCTAGTGACAAGGCAAGGCTCAGAAAATCGACTAAACATAGACCAGGCCAGCCAGGGTGGGCTGGGTTCGACCTGGCTCTGGGGCCAGGTCGACAACCCAGTCGACACGGGTGTCGACTGCCCTGTCGACCTCTAGCCCAGGTCGACTGCCAAGTCGACCTGGGTGCCTTAGGCGGGAATTTTTCCGCCCTGGCCAATTGGGCCCGATTTTGAATTTTAAACTTGTTTTTCTGAGCTGTTTTCCTCTGTTTGAATTTTAAACTGAATTCTGAAACTTCCGGAGGCCATATCTTCTTCATACGGACTCCGTTTTTCGAAAACTCGGACTCTATTTCATGTATTTTTCCGAGACGAACACAATGGCGTATCCCGTTTCCCTTAATTCTTTGATTTGAAATTAATTATACTTTAATTTGTGAATTTCACTATTATAGAATACACGGGGTGTTACATTCTCCCCCACTTAAAAGGATTTCGTCCCCGAAATCTTCAAGTTTAGGAAAAATATATATCCTAACATCCAAACAGCCATCTACTCATCCATCAAACACGAGTATCCATTGTCCTTAAAAGACTTCTAATGCTTTATGATCATATGCGAAGTGTGTGTATATGTTCCTTAGCTAATGCTAATGATCAGGCCTGATTGATCTTCTAAATGCAAAACATGTTTAGTGAAATGAATCCAATATGTATGCAAATTTTTCCTATTATAATTCATAATTTCTACATGAGTGCTCGAACATTCAATCATATGAAACAACCAAATGATAGCACAACCAAATTTCCAGAATAAACACTCATGCATATGCAACATGAAAATGTGTCTAAGCCGATCTAGTGCCTAATGTGTATTCATGCATCCACGAGCAACCACTTGCGACCACTTGCAACCATTTCGCAATCATAACATGTTTCAATTACATGTTTACATCCAAAAAGATTCTAACTATGGTTCTCAAGATAGGATCGAGGAGAGAAATAAGATAAAACAAAGCATCTAGAATAGGTTAACGATGTACCGCCAGAAGGTCCGGTCTGCTTCTCAGGGCAGTCTTTGCTGATGTGTCCAGTCTTCCCACAATGAAAACATTCACCTTGCTTTCTCTTCCTCTTTCTACAATCCTTGGCTATGTGCCCTTCCGTACCACAGTAATTGCATTTCCTTTTATCGCGTGAGTTGTTGTTCTTGCCTCCCTTCTCGGAGTCTACCTTCTAATTCTTAGAATCGTTAGGCTTGACCTCTTTCTTCCCTTGAGAGTTTTCTGCCTCTGTCTCCTTCTTGCCCTTATCTTCCTCGTTCAGCAATGCCATTTGCACCAACCTTTCGTACGTAGCTCCCATGGGTATATGGGTCATGGCCAAACTGTGTAATGGCTCATTCAACCCTTTGACAAAGCGGAGAGCCTTCTTGTGCGGGGTGTTGACTAGGTCCAGTCCGAACCTAGCCAGCTCATCGAATTGATTTACATACTCTTTGACTTTCATATTCCCTTGCTTAAGAAATAAGAATTTTTCCAATTGAAGACTCCTTTCAGCTTCTGAGAGAAATTTAGCCTCAAACCTTGCCCTAAAGTCCTCCCATGTTTCCACTGGTCTTTCTGCATTAGTGACTTCCCCCCAGTAGGAAGCCTCACCTTTTAGTAGCCACACTGCCAGTTGTACCTTCTGCCTATCTTCTACCTCAAAGATGACGAATAAGTCCTCGGTTTCCTTTAACCAATTCCTAGCTGCCACGAAGGACTCAGTTCCATGAAAGTCCTTTCCTCCCATAGCCTTAAAATATTTACATATCTTAGCAAAAGTGTTTCCCCGTGGAGGAGGTGGAGGAAGAGGTGCTGCTGCAGCTGGATGATTTCCTGCAGCTGGGGGAGGAGGAACGGTAGGACCTGGCTGGGTGGCTATGTTTCTATGTTTTAAAATACCTTTTCTGTTGACTTGACACTTGATCTGCTATTTGCAGACGTACTAGAAAATGAGTGACAGAAACAGAAGAAATAATCGTATGACTCGACAAGCTAATGAGCCAGTTGTGCTCCCGCATCCAGAATCAGATATAGAAGTTCTATTCAAGAAATTTCGAAATCTGGGTGGATCACTATTCTTAGGCAAAGAGTCCATTATGGAAACACAAGCTTGGATTCGTTCTGCTGAGAAATTCTTTGAAGGTTTAAAGCTGTGAGATGATCAGAAAAGATTACTGGCATCTTGGGTACTCAAAGAAGAAGCTTTGTTTTGGTTGGATTCGACTATCAAAGATAATCCAGAAGGTGATATCACCTGGGATAGATTTAAAGTGATTTTCCTAGAAAGATTTACTCCTCCTGAAGCAACTGAGCGGTTATGTGATGAATTCTCTTATCTGATACAAGGATATATGACCATCCCAGAATATCATAAGAAATTCAACGAACTTTCTCATTTTGCCCCTCATCTAATTCAAGACCCAAAGAGGAAGAATCTGAGGTTTATTCACGGCCTGCAAAGAAAATATCAGAATAGTGTAATGAGAAATGTGAATCTCCCTTTTTCTGAAATGATATACATGGCTTACCAGTATGAGGATCTCGACAAGAAAGGTATGTTGCGTTACGAAGAGGAGGTCAGTTCTAGTAATAAAGAGGAGTCTGAAACTGATAGTCCTGAGGCTAGTACGATGTCTGAGGCGAGTAACAAGACCAAAGTCAATCGGAAAAGGGCCAGATCTGATAAAGAACCAGTAACGACTGCCATATGCAAAAACTGCCATCAGAAAGGGCATTTGTCGATAAATTGCGGATCCTTAAAGAAACGAATCAAGAGTGGATTTAATTCCGGAAAAAAGCTTAAGGAAAGTAGAAAATGCAATCTCTGCCATCAGGCTGGTCATGTAAAGCAAGATTGTTGGCTGTTAAAAAAGACCGAAGTGGCTCACATAAATGATGTGGCAGAAACTTCAGCACCCTCAGCTGGTCAGGGAAGGTCAGATGTTTTGGAAGGCAGGCTTAATATCAAAGATATTTCAGTTAAAGTACTGTTTGATACAGGCGCATCACGAAGTTTTATTTCAAAGAATGCAGTTAAGAAATTGGATTTGAATCTGAGAAAGCTCAAAGAACCCATCACTGTCCATAATCCGTTGGGGGTTCTCTCGATCTTAGCTGGATTTGTGCGGTGCCTGTCTCTTTTTCCTATTATAAGTTCCCTACCATCTCTATCATCATGAGTTTTACTGAATTCGATCTTATTTTGGGATTGGATTGGTTAACCAAAAATGAAGCAGAGGTTAAATGCGCCGACATAGTGGTCAGGGCAAAGATTAAATCAGGTAATTATATCACCATACCCTGCGAAGGTCCGGATTCTGATAGAAAAGACTTTTGGTCAGCTCTAGATGTTTCTCCTGCTCAAATAGAAAATATCCCTGTATTCACAGAGAATATTCCCGACCTCATCAAAGATATTCCTGTCGTCAAGAATTATGCAGATGTGTTCGAAGAGGTTGTTAGCTTACCTCCGTAGAGAGAAATTGATTTCAAGATCGCTTTAATTCTTAACGCAATGCCAGTAGTTCATGCTATTCAAAGAATGATCTTGAAAGAGAAAGAGTAATTAGACAATCAAACAAGACAGCTTGTATGGAAGGGTCCGATCAGGCCTAGTTTCTCTGATTGGGGAGCAGCAGTGGTGTTTGTCCCAAAGTCTGATGGTACTCTGCGACTATGTGTGGATTATCGTGACTTGAACAAGCAGACAATAAAGAATAAATATCCATTGCCGCGAATCGATGATTTATTGGATCGTCTGAATGGAGCACAAGTATTTTCAAGGATGGACCAAGCTACAGGTTTCCATCAGCTTCGTATTGCCGAAGAGTGTGTTCCTATGACAGCATTCAGAGGTCTAGACTTATTCTATGAGTGGTTAGTAATGTCGTTTGGCTTATGTAACGCTCCATTTTACTTCGTCGATCTAATGAATCGAGTGTTCAGAGGAGTCTTGAATAAGTTTGTTCTGGTTTTTATTGATGATATTCTAATCTTCTCTAAGTCAAAGGCCTAACATGAAAAACATTTGGAACAAGATCTGGAAATTCTGAGAAGGAATGTTTTAAAAGCCAAACTGTCCAAATGTATATTCTGGCAAGATGAAGTAAAGTTTCTTGGCCACGTCGTATCAAAAGAAGGAATTGCTGTGGATCCAAGTAAAATCACCGCTATTCAAAATTGGAAACAGCCTAGTACTCCCATAGAAGTCCGAAGTTTTCTTGGATTGGCTAATTATTACCGGAAGTTCATTAAAGATTTTTCGAAGATATCTAGTCACTTTACAAAGCTTACAAAGAAGAACTCAAAATCCAAGTGGACTCCAGAATGTGAGGAGGCTTTTGAGGAGCTAAAGTTAAGATTAACAACGGCTCCAGTGTTAACGATTATCGACAGCAATCAGGACTTGAAAGTCTGGACAGATGCCTTTAGAGAAGGCCTTGGTGCAGTATTAATGCAAAGAGGTCAAGTTGTTGCTTATGCTAGCCGCCAGTTGAAGCCACATGAAAAGAATTACGTCACTCATGATCTTGAGTTGTTGGCTATCGTATTTGCTTTAAAAATCTGGAGACACTATCTTCTAGGTGAGAAATTCGAACTGTTTACAGACCATCAGTCGTTAAAGTATCTGTTCACCCAGAAAGACTTGAACCTGAGGCAGCAATGTTGGCTCGAGTTCCTTGCAGCATACGATTTTGAGATTCTATACACTCCAGGGAAAGCCAATGTCGTGGCCGATGCGCTAAGTAGAAAGAATGTAATGATCGCCAGTTTTATCATTACAACTTCATTGATTGATAAAATATCTGCTCTTCAGAAGGATGATCACTTCATTCAGAAGATCAGAGAGATAATTCAGAAAGGCAAGCCCTCGAGTTTTCAGGTTGATAATGATGGGATTCTAAGGCTAAAAGGTCGAATCTGTGTTCCTCACATTTCTGAGCTCCGAAAGGAAGTGCTGGATGAGTGCCACAAGTCAAAACTTAGTATCCATCCAGGAGTAAGCATAATGTATAATGACATCAAACGCACTTTCTGGTGGAAGTCGATGAAGAGAGACATTTCTTTATATGTTAGTCGATGCCCTACTTGCCAGCTAGTCAAAAGCGACCAACAGAAACTAACTGGATTGTTGCAACCGCTGGACGTTCCAGGTTGGAAGTGGGAACATATTTCCATGGACTTCATAGATGGTTTGCCCAGAACCAGAAAAGGAAATGACAGTATTTGGGTGATCGTAGATCGCTTCACGAAGACCGCCCATTTCATACCTGTCAGATCGAACAGAACTGCTCAAAGTCTGGCGCAGATATATTTCAAGGAAATTGTTATGCTACATGGAGTGTCGATCATTATAGTTAGTGATAGAGATTAAATATTTACTAGAAAATTACGGGAGGCATTTCAAGTAGAACTGGGAACAAAGCTGAACCTAAGCACCGCTTATCATCCTCAGACAGATGGTCAAACTGAGAGGGTGAATCGTATACTAGAAGATTTATTGCGGGCTTGTGTTCTTGACTTTGGTGGATCATGGGAAGACCATTTACATTTGGCTGAATTCTCATATAACAACAGCTACCAAGAGAGCCTAACAATGTCACCATTCGAAGCATTGTATGGTAGACCGTGCCGATCTCCTGCTTGTTGGGTCGAACCCGGTAATAGACTTGTATTGGGACCTGATATGATCCGCGAGGCTGCAGACAAAGTCGATTTCGTTAAGAAACGATTACTTGCCACTCAAAGCCAACAGAAGAGCTATGCCAATAAGAGAAGAAGATATATATCATTTGTTGTTGGCGACTATGTATATTTGAAAGTATCGCCGCTGAGAGGAGTTATCCGGTTCGGTAAAACTGGGAAGTTGGCGCCCAAATTCATTTGTCCGTTCCCTATACTAGAACGGATTGGAACTCTCGCTTACAGAATTCAATTGCCTGATTGGTTGCTTGGAGTGCATGATGTATTTCACATATCTCAACTTCGAAAGTACGTTCATGATCCAGACTTGATTGTGGAAGAGGCCGCACAGCAGGATATAGAAATTACTCCAGAATTGGCTGTGAGAAGAGACCCGCTAAAGATTAATGACAAAGAAACCAAAGAACTGAGGAAGAAGAAGGTTCACTTAGTCAAAGTGCAATGGAGTGGAGATCCGCGAGATTGTACTTGGGAAACTGAGGAGAGCATTCAGAAAGCCTAGCCTAAGTGTCGAGTGGATATCTCTGATTGACTCCGGTGCAAGGTACATTTACCATACTTTGCATTACCATTTAGTTCTCTACTTTGTTGTTATTTTCTTTCCATGGACGTGCACTTTTAATTCTATAGTCTAATTAATTTAAAAAGAGTGTATGAATTAATTTGTATGATTTTGAAAAGTTAAAAACAAATTGGTTGTTATTTGCATTGTGTGATAGTAGATTTGATTAATTAAATGATTAGAATGAAAGTTAATTAAATCAAGTATTGAACTGATTTAAAAATAGATAGAAATATATACATGTGCATATAAATGTTTCAACAGGTAAATGGATTAGCTGTTGAGTAAAGAATTTATTTGCGTGCCCGACAAATAGGTAAACCTTAATGAGTTGGATGCGCAATTTTATTATTATATCAACTCCTCTGAATGCCATTGGATGCGGAGTGCTGGTTGTTCTGTGTGTAATAATAAATGTCGCCATAGGATAGTAACAATTAAGTTTGAACTACACTACATGGCATACTTCTTGAAGATCGGCATACTTCATCATATACCACATAAGTATTTGGAGCTTGTGTGACGAGGTTGAAGATTTACCATACGAGCGAGAGGCTTGTATGGCGATGACTATATATTACAGGTTGAACTGATGACTGATATGGACCATATAAAATTGTAACGATAAATTGCCAGATTAATAAAAAACCCACATGGGTCTGGAGTTGACAATAATCACGTCTCTCTAGTTATTAGATATGGCACATGGGTTATTTATTTCCCACACGGGACGAGGTGACGAGAATTTATTCTTTGGAGTAATTAAAAATACACACTCCCTCAGGCTTAGACAGGGTGACGAGAATTTATTCTCTAGAGTTATTATCTATACACGCTCCCCTGTAAACACCAGAATATATCACTATAAATATGTGTATGCTTTATAGGATTATTGCGTACCTAATACGGCCCAATAAATTTCCAAACCCCTCCCCGTACAAAGGAGGTTATGGCGAAATTTTTCGAAAATTTAGGGTGTTAGAATTTTTTGAAGAGTTAGAAAATTCTCAGAAACTGGAAAGTTTGAGAATGGAAGCTAGTTTGAAAGTAGAGTTGATTAATCAAACCACTTTCGACTTTGTTCCTTTTCGGGGACGAAAAGTTTTAAGTGGGGGAGATTGTAACAACCCGGAAAATCTGAACCAGTTTGAAAATTTTAAATTGGCTAAAATAGTGAATTTAAAATATTTAAAATAAATATTTTAAATAATAACGACGAAAAGTGAGTTTGAATCGACGTTTGAAAATAAATATAATTAATTCTAATTATAAACAAGGCCTGAAATGGCACAGTAGTTTCAAAATTTGATTTCAAACTTTGACTGACTGTACCGGGTGCAAAACAAAACGGATTTTAGTGAAACCAAAAATATTTAAATATGTTAGTGAATATCTTTCTAATGAATCTGAAAAATCGAAGTTTCGTAGCGGGAAGCAAAAATTATGGCCAAATGAATTTTCAAAAAGGTCGCTATAGAATTTATATAGGCCGTGAAAATGGCCAGTTTGCAAACGACCTCGGAATTCGACGAAACCACTTTTGTTGGATCCGGGATGTCAAATTATTGCTAGGTTTCAAATTTCATAATTTTTGAAGCTAGTATGTGAGCGTGGCAAGGGAAAATGTGTTTGGTCGATTTCTATTAAATTGGATCGACCAGAAAAGGGCCATTTTTCAAACAGTCTCAAAATTCGACGAAACTAGTTTTGTTGGGACCGTATCGTCGAAACATAGCTAGATTTATTTTGCGGGAATTTTTTTAGAATCAGTATGTGGCCCCGGCAAATTGAAATGTACGTTCAAATTAAATATTGAATGTTTTATATTTTAATTTGAAGGAAAACTGACTGAAACAGTTGAATGGGCCTACGAAACATATCCCATTGTGTTTGTAATGGGGGTATTCGGCTAAGGACGACAGTCGTTGGGTTTGGATTGGGGTTCGTGTGTGAAAGAGGGTATTTTAGAAATTTAAAAATATATAAATTATAAAAAATATCATTGGTCAATCCTTTTTCTCTCTCCCCACTTTCTCCTTCTTCCTCCCCCGATCAACGACGGAAACCGTTCATTTCCCCTCCGATTTCTCCTTCCACACTCAATAAAAACCCATGCCCCGGTTGGGGTTTTTGAAGATCGTCTCAAGATCTATACATCCATATAAGGTTTGCTAATTATCGTTTCGATTTGGAGGAGAATCACGCCCTGGAAGTTCGGCGCTTCACCTCGCCGACGCCATCTGTAACACCCCACCTCCGCCAGGGTGGCTCTTGCAAGCAACTCTGACTTTGGTGGGGCGTTTTAAAACAAGGGTAAACATGCATAATGATATATCAAGGCAGAACAAGAACATATGTATATATGTAAACAGAGTAAATAACATAGATAAAACAGCGGAAGATTTAAACCATTTCAAAACAAGTCTGGTACAACATAATATCAATTTTCCAAATAAACAAGTCTAGATAAAACAACATCATTTGAAAACAGAAATACATAAAGTACTATCCCCAAAATGAAGTGATAAACCATAGCTAGCTCAATGTCCAAACCGTACATGAGCAAATCCAGTATGCAAGCTGTAAAGATCCAAGCTAAGCTCCAATGTTCCCACCCTGAGAACATGAGGGGGGGGGGGGGGAAACGGAAGAAAAGAGGCGAAAGAAAACAGGTCAGTCAAAAAGACCGAGTAAGCCCTACTACAATCAATGTAAACTGATAAAGTTAGCTGGTATGGGCAGCAAGGGATGAACATAAGGATAACAACATACTAGCATGATGATTAACTATCAAGGTAGATAAAGGTGTCATCGCATAATCAGGATTAAGGTTTTGCACCACAGGTGTACTAGTAAACTAACATAACAGGTATTGATCCCTCAGCCCAAACTTTGGCCCAATAACATGAGGTGACCTTAATACAAGGTCCAGCCCAACGGTCTAGTCGATCGGTTCCCTATAAACCTAACACGTCAAGTGTTGGTGTCCATACGGCCCACATATGGTTGTAGTCAGACTGTGCTGGGTCCACCTTCGGGTGTATCAAGCCCTCGGGTGTCAACCCCAGACACCTAAGCAATAATGCACAGTCTAAACCTACTGGTACCCGTGCCTCGAGTTTGTCCAACACCGGACTACGTGCACGTCCGTAGCCCGCCTGGACCCGCACCGCTGTACCACTCAGCCGTCGCTTTGGTCGCTTACATCAGTCCAGTAATCGTGCCCCGCCCTAGCCTAGCCTCTAGGGTTGTGAATGATACCAAACTGGGATTACTGCTGGAACAGACCATGTTGCTAGGGTTTTCTAAGAGGGTTAAGTGTGCTTTAACCCCTCACTAATCATGGATTAAATTAGTTAAGTGTAACCAACAGTTTTCCACTTAACCCCATTTAATCCCTCGTATCCCCTTACTAATCATGGATTAAATTAGTTAAGTGTAACCAACAGTTCACCACTTAACCCCATTTAATCCCTCGTATCTCCTCACTAATCATGGATTAAATTAGTTAAGTGTAACCAACAGTTCACCACTTAACCCCATTTAATCCCTCGTATCCCCAAATTGGTTAAGTATTAGTGGACCCTGACTTAACCCTAATCATGAGGCATTAATTAATTTAATGCACCTTAACCTCTCACATTAGACCTTATTGTTGTTACTAGTTAGGCCGGGCGGGTCCGGGTAGGTTTACACCACAACTTAGTCTAACCTCGGGTTTCACGTGCAACATGACCAACTTATCACATTGGGTCTTATTGTTTGTAGCAACTAGTTAAGCCGGTCGGTTCCGGGTAGGTTTACGCTACAAACTCAACCCAACCTCGAGTTGGTCACACTTATCTTTTCTAAGTGTCATGTCCACTTTATTTCCAAACATAATTACAAGTCAACAAATACTTGGGTAGACCTAACTTAATAGGTAAATTCCCAAGGGGTAGACCTAACTTAATAGGTAAATTCCCAATCTTATATTTTCATGTATTTTAAGTTTACCCAAACCCCCCAACGTCATTCTATCGCTTACATATTCGTAATAACGCATAAAGGATAGGAAGAGGGAACTTGGCATAACATACATGATGAACTTGCATATCACAACAAATATGCATAACATGTTAGACTTGCAAATCATGGCATAGTGAACTTGCATAAACATGCATAACTCAATAAACTTGCAAATCATGGCTTAGTGAACTTGCATAAACATGCATAACTTGTCAAACACGCATAACATCATTGTGAACTTGCATAAGCATGCATAACTTATTAAACATGCATAACATGGCATAGTGAACTTGCATAAACATGCATAACTCAATAAACTTGCAAATCATGGCTTAGTGAACTTGCATAAACATGCATAACTCAATAAACTTGCATATCAACTTGCATATTACAACATGATAAACTTGCATATCAACTTGCATACAAAACTTGCATGACATATGGCAACTTGCATATCATACTTGCATAATAAAACTTGCATGACATATGGCAACTTGCATATCATACTTGCATACTAAAACTTGCATAACATATGATAGAAAACTTGCATATCATACATTTAACTTTAAAGTTCAAGTATGAAAGGAATAGGGCTTACAATGCTTATGCGGACTCAAATGAGTTTAGCAAATGTAAGAAACCCCTTATGCAACTAATTAAACCCCAAAAATGCAAGCAAACTTGATCAAGACTCCTTCTTTATGATGCCAATAGAGAAACAAGGCTTTAATGCAAGCTAAAGAGGATCATACAAGCCTAAATACACTTGTATGCATGGAAATCTCTTAAAATTTTGATTTAGGAATTTATGAAGAGAGAGTGGAGGCCATGAGAGGTTTGATTTTGACATAGTTTAGTTGCTAGAATGAATAATGAATGATTTAGGGTAGGTTAGGGTCTTATTTATAGATTAGGCTAGTGTCTTAGGCCCTTAGATTAACCCTAAATTAGATTAGGACCCTTAGATTTCGGAGCCTTCCAGAAACCAGCCCTAAGACCAAGCCCAAACCCCCAAACTGGTGCACCCAACCACAGAACTCTCTAGAAACTGTGCAGGTTTTCTGGCTCGACACGGGCGCACTTCCCACGTGCGCCAGTGTAAAAATGTATTGGCGCACTTCACAAGTGCGCCAGTGCATTCTGGCTAGTGTTCGGGTTTTTCTGCCAAACTTCGTTCGTCCATATCTTCTTCATACGGACTCCGATTTTCGAAAACTCAGACTCTATTTCGCGTATTTTTCCGAGACGAACGCAATGGCATAGCCCGTTTCCCTTGATTCAGATTATAGAATTAAATTCTGCCTCAATTTATGTTACAACAGGTTATTGAAAATACGGGTTGTTACATTCTCCCCTCCTTAAGGGATTTCGTCCCCGAAATCTTCGAGTTAGGAAGAACGTATCCTACCATCCAACATCCATCTACTCAAAACATCATCCATGAGCAATCATTGTCCTTACAAGATTCTAAATGCTGGATGAACATATGCAAAGGTGTGTGTATATGTACTTATCTAATGCGAATATCATCAATGCAAATTATGTTAGTGAAATGAATCCATATGTATGCAATTCCTAACATAATGTATAACATCTATATGTGTGCACATAACATACACCCATATGCAACATCCATGTGATAACACAAAAATTTCCATCCATGAATAAGCGTAAACACTCATGCATATGCAATATGAGGAGTGTGTGAGCCGATCTAGTGCCTAATGTGTATAATGCATCCATGAGTAACCACTTGCAAACACTTGCAACCACTTGCAACCATCAAGCATAACATGTTTCAAACACATGTTTCATCCAAAGGGTTTCTACCTAAGGTTCTCATGACAAGATTAACACGATAAACTAGATAATCCAGACAAACATGGATAGCAAAAGATATGCTCCAAAGGGATCGGGAAGATAAGCAGGATATACTCTTTTCGGATTACAAGAAGTCCTTTCCTAACCCAACCCATATTCCATAAAAACCCAAAAGGTTTAGTCAACCTAACGGACCCCTTCAAACCTTGACATGTATTACTAGCCGATGAGTCATACCCCCTTATGGAGTTTACAACAGAAGCGGGATCGAGAATGGGACCGAGAGGATATACGTAAAAAGATAATATGCGAGTAAGTTCCACAGGAAAACAAGGATCAAGGATATGCTCTTAAAAAGAGGTATGATGCGCGTATCCAACCTTCAATCTTCTAAGTCACATTTCCTTGAGTTTAACTCCACTGTGCTTTGACTGTCTTTTACTTCATGATTTCTTAGCTTCTTAACTCTTATTTCCAAATATGAGTTGGAACCTATTTCATTGTCGCCTCTCGTCTTCCTCTTTCACTTACTCTTCTATCATTCTTGGCTTAAACAGAACTATGACATCATGGTTTCATGCAAGCTCTCCAAAACTCACTAGTGAATCCTGGATCTCGTTTACTTACCATAAATTATTCCATGCAGCAGAACTTTTCTCGAAAATACCAATCCATGTTGCCAATGAACCATCCGCCTGCGAATGATAGGCCGTACTTAGATTCAGTTGCTTGCCCATGACTTCCCGTAGACTATCTCAAAACTTGGCTGGTGAAGATTGAGTCATGGTTACTAACTATACTTTAGGGAACCTCGTGCAACTGCTTTATTTCTTGAAAGTAAACTGTCACTAGCTATGATGCAGTCCTTTCGCTCTTTACCGGAGTGAAATGAGCGCTCTTCGTGAGTCTACCTACTATGACCCACATGCTTGTATTCTCTTTCCTTGACCTAGGCAGTCCATTCACATAATCTATCGAGATGTTTTCACACTTCCCTTGCGGAACCTCCAATGGAGGTAATGGCCCGCCGGGCTTCTATGACTTGGCCTTAACCTGGTGGCACAACATGCATCCTGAGACCAACTCGGCCACCTCCTCGAGTGATGCGCATCTTCAAGAACCTACTTTACCAAGTCTTCCACTCGAGGAACACGTAATCTCTCATCGCGCCTCAGTCATCCCTTGTCATCTATAATATATGTAGCGAGGTGACTTAACATCTCGCCTCGAATCAACTGGTCCATGTTCTTGACTAACTGCGGGTCTTCTTCCTGTGAAACCCCCTTCTTGATCCAGAAGAGTAAGTCTAAGCTCAGGGAATGCTAACTAACTAGCCATACGGAGAAAGCTTCTTACTTCAATTGCCCTCCTCAGAGTTTTCCGGTCTTAAACCGCAACCACTTTAGCGGAATCCACCGCTAAGCCTTACTTAGGAACTATGTGCCCAAGAAATCCAACTTCTTTCCTCCAAAGTGACATTTGGAGAGCTTGACCTTCAACTGGTGGCTCTAAGCGTATCCATCACCTCCTTGAGATGTCTAGCATGCTCTTCCTCGTTCTTTTAAGGAGATCAAAATATCGTCTACGACGACCATGACAAACTTGTTCAAGGACTCCCTAAACACCCTACCCATCAAGTTCACGTAATATGCGGGTGCATTAGTCAAACCAATTAGCATGACTAGCCATTCTAAAAAATCCATCTAGAGTCCTAAACGTAGTCTTGTCAATTCCATCCTCAGCCATCCTAAGCTGATGGAATCCGGTAGCTAGATCAAAAGAAAACAGATGCTCCTACAAGCTGATCAAACAAATCATCGATCCTTGGTAACGGTTGTCTATTCTTCTCACGATAATCAACACATAGGCGAAGCAAACTGTCCACATTAGTAACGAATACTACTGGAGCACCCTACTCGAAAATGCTTCGTCTCAGGAAGTTCTTCTCAAGCAACTCCTTGACTTGCTTTCTTAACTCTCATCTCGTGAGGTCATGTGCCTAACCGGCCACGAAACTGGCTTGGTATTACCAACCAGATAATGCGGAAATCTATCCCACGTCCAGGGGTAACCCCTTTACTTCACCCAAGATATCAGGATATTCTCGGACCACCCTCACAGATTGCAAACTATCGATAGACGAGTCGAGGGATTCAAGAGAACATAACATGACGGGACCCATAGGGTTGCTAGAAATTTCTAGGGTATTACCGAGGCGAGTCATGAGCCTCACAACCCTATATACAAAAACTAAGAATGGCTCCAAAACAGGACAACCATTCCATGCCCTAAACCAACCCATATCCCCTGAAACCGAGAATATAAACATCCCACGAGAATTCTATACTCAAGATAGAAATTTTCAAATCCACCCAGACCACAGACAAACGGGCAGAACCCCCAATTGGATTTTAAACACATACGGGATCAACAACTAGACTAGTACTCAGGTGCAAACTTTCAACTAGATCAGATGAAATAAGCTATGCGATGCACCAAAATCAAACAAGGTATGAACAGGAAAATCAGAAATGTATACAAGGCTTTTAACAGAAATACTACCTCGATCGGGAACTGGAGCAGCATTGAGAGCATGAACTTGCCCTCTCGAAGGTCCAGCACGCTGAGTCTGACCCTGGCCTTGCCCTTGCTTCTTCGGGCAATCCTTACAGAAATGTCCAGTCTCACCGCAGAAAAAGCATTCACCATTATTCCTTTTTCTCTTCCGACAATCCTTACTAAGATGCCCAACTGAACCGCAATAATGGCACTTCCTCTTGTTGTTCTTGCCCTTGTTCTTGTTCTTATTGCCTTGACTGCTCTGACCGCTTGGATTACCCTGATTTCCTTTCCACTGGGAATCAGTCTTCTTGGCTTGAGTACCCTTCATCTTGATCTCCTCCTTGTCACCCCTACTCTCTTCATCAAGTAGGGCCATATTCACCAAACTCTCAAAAGTTGCCCCCAAGGGTATATGAGTCATGGCCAAACCATGTAATGGCTCGTTTAATCCTAGAGCAAAGTATAGGGCCTTCTTCTGAGCTGTGTTAACTAAGTCTAAACCGACCTGAGCCAGTTGATTAAACTGATCTATGTATTCCCTAATAGTCCTATCCCCTTGCTTCAGTGATAGGAACCTTAGTCCAAACTTTCCCCGAAAGTCTTCCCAAGTCTCAATTGGCCTAGTAACGGTGGTGACCACGCACCAACGTGTAGCTTCTTCCTTTAACAACCACACTGCTAATAAAACCTTCCTACGGTCATCTATATTAAAGAAGGTAAAAAGATCTTCGGTTTCTTTCAACCAATTCCTTGCCTCCACATAAGTCTTGATTCCAAAGAAATTCTTGCAACCCATCGCCTTAAAATCTTGGCAAATCTCTGCGAAGTCAGTTTGAGGATGCTGAGGGGAAGGAGGAAGAGGAACCTCAGCGACAGGAGGAAGAGGAACATCAACTACCAGAGGAGGAGTAATATTTGCGGGGCCGGCTTCGGTCGCCCTAGCCTCCAAAAGTCTCCTATACCAAACAGGTACGTGTACTCCCTCCGGAATGGCTAAGTTATCGGCCATACTGGAAACGAAGAAAAGGATAGATTCAGAATGGAGAAAAACGAAGGAATTTTGCTAATGGCTTTTTGGGGAATAGCCTTTAAAATAAACTAGACCTTTCTTTGGAAAATACTTTATACTTG
Organism: Allium sativum; assembly: GCA_030737875.1. Classification (NCBI taxonomy): domain Eukaryota; kingdom Viridiplantae; phylum Streptophyta; class Magnoliopsida; order Asparagales; family Amaryllidaceae; genus Allium; species Allium sativum. Next base: position 1,024,146,850 of record CM060920.1, read on the forward strand.
GTTTTGAAAATAGTTTTTCAAAAGTTTTCTAAAAACCTTTTTGTTCCTTCTCGTAAACCATATGCTCTGATACCAAATGTAACACCCCACCTCCGCCAGGGTGGCTCTTGCAAGCAACTCTGACTTTGGTGGGGGCATTATAAAACAAGGGTAAACATGCATAATGATATATCAAGGCAGAACAAGAACATATGTATATATGTAAACAGAGTAAATAACATAGATAAAACAGCGGAAGATTTAAACCATTTCAAAACAAGTCTGGTACAACAAAATATCAATTTTCCAAATAAACAAGTCTAGATAAAACAACATCATCTGAAAACAAAAATACATAAAGTACTATCCCCAAAATGAAGTGATAAACCATAGCTAGCTCAATGTCCAAACCGTACATGAGCAAATCCAGTATGCAAGCTGTAAAGATCCAAGCTAAGCTCCAATGTTCCCACCCTGAGAACCTAAGGGGGGGGGGGGAACGGAAGAAAAGAGGCGAAAGAAAACAGGTCAGTCAAAAAGACTGAGTAAGCCCTACTACAATCAATGTAAACTGATAAAGTTAGCTGGTATGGGCAGCAAGGGATGAACATAAGGATAACAACATACTAGCATGATGATTAACTATCAAGGTAGATAAAGGTGTCATCGCATAATCAGAATTAAGGTTTTGCACCACAGGTGTACTATTAAACTAACATAACAGGTATTGATCCCTCAGCCCAAACTTTGGCCCAATAACATGAGGTGACCTTAATACAAGGTCCAGCCCAACGGTCTAGTCGATCGGCTCCCTATAAACCTAACACGTCAAGTGTTGGTGTCCATACGGCCCACATATGGTTGTAGTCAGACTGTGCTGGGTCCACCTTCGGGTGTATCAAGCCCTCGGGTGTCAACCCCAGACACCTAAGCAATAATGCACAGTCTAAACCTACTGGTACCCGTGCCTCGAGTTTGTCCAACACCGGACTACGTGCACGTCCGTAGCCCGCCTGGACCCGCACCGCTGTACCACTCAGCCGTCGCTTTGGTCGCTTACATCAGTCCAGTAATCGTGCCCCGCCCTAGCCTAGCCTCTAGGGTTGTGAATGATACCAAACTGGGATTACTGCTGGAACAGACCACGTTGCTAGGGTTTTCTAAGAGGGTTAAGTGTGGTTTAACCCCTCACTAATCATGGATTAAATTAGTTAAGTGTAACCAATAGTTCACCACTTAACCCCATTTAATCCCTCGTATCCCATTACTAATCATGGATTAAATTAGTTAAGTGTAACCAACAGTTCACCACTTAACCCTATTTAATCCCTCGTATCTCCTCACTAATCATGGATTAAATTAGTTAAGTGTAACCAACAATTCACCACTTAACCCCATTTAATCCCTCGTATCCCCAAATTGGTTAAGTATTAGTGGACCCTGACTTAACCCTAATCGTGAGGCATTAATTAATTTAATGCACCTTAACCTCTCACATTAGACCTTATTGTGGTTACTAGTTAGGCCGGGCGGGTCCGGGTAGGTTTACACCACAACTTAGTCTAACCTCGGGTTTCACGTGCAACATGACCAACTTCTCACATTGGGTCTTATTGTTTGTAGCAACTAGTTAAGCCGGTCGGTTCCGGGTAGGTTTACGCTACAAACTCAACCCAACCTCGAGTTGGTCACACTTATCTTTTCTAAGTGTCATGTCCACTTTATTTCCAAACATAATTACAAGTCAACAAATACTTGGGTAGACCTAACTTAATAGGTAAATTCCCAAGGGGTAGACCTAACTTAATAGGTAAATTCCCAATCTTATATTTTCATGTATTTTAAGTTTACCCAAACCCCCCAACGTCATTCTATCGCTTACATATTCGTAATAACGCATAATGGATAGGAAGAGGGAACTTGGCATAACATACATGATGAACTTGCATATCACAACAAATATGCATAACATGTTAGACTTGCAAATCATGGCATAGTGAACTTGCATAAACATGCATAACTCAATAAACTTGCAAATCATGGCTTAGTGAACTTGCATAAACATGCATAACTTGTCAAACACGCATAACATGTCATTGTGAACTTGCATAAGCATGCATAACTTATTAAACATGCATAACATGGCATAGTGAACTTGCATAAACATGCATAACTCAATAAACTTGCAAATCATGGCTTAGTGAACTTGCATAAACATGCATAACTCAATAAACTTGCATATCAACTTGCATATTACAACATGATAAACTTGCATATCAACTTGCATACAAAACTTGCATGACATATGGCAACTTGCATATCATACTTGCATAATAAAACTTGCATGACATATGGCAACTTGCATATCATACTTGCATACTAAAACTTGCATAACATATGATAGAAAACTTGCATATCATACATTTAACTTTAAAGTTCAAGTATGAAAGGAATAGGGCTTACAATGCTTATGCGGACTCAAATGAGTTTAGCAAATGTAAGAAACCCCTTATGCAACTAATTAAACCCCAAAAATGCAAGCAAACTTGATCAAGACTCCTTCTTTATGATGCCAATAGAGAAACAAGGCTTTAATGCAAGCTAAAGAGGATCATACAAGCCTAAATACACTTGTATGCATGGAAATCTCTTAAAATTTTGATTTAGGAATTTATGAAGAGAGAGTGGAGGCCATGAGAGGTTTGATTTTGACATAGTTTAGTTGCTAGAATGAATAATGAATGATTTAGGGTAGGTTAGGGTCTTATTTATAGATTAGGCTAGTGTCTTAGGCCCTTAGATTAACCCTAAATTAGATTAGGACCCTTAGATTTCGGAGCCTTCCAGAAACCAGCCCTAAGACCAAGCCCAAACCCCCAAACTGGTGCACCCAACCACAGAACTCTCTAGAAACTGTGCAGGTTTTCTGGCTCGACACGGGCGCACTTCCCACGTGCGCCAGTGTAAAAATGTATTGGCGCACTTCACAAGTGCGCCAGTGCATTCTGGCTAGTGTTCGGGTTTTTCTGCCAAACTTCGTTCGTCCATATCTTCTTCATACGGACTCCGATTTTCGAAAACTCAGACTCTATTTCGCGTATTTTTCCGAGACGAACGCAATGGCATAGCCCGTTTCCCTTGATTCAGATTATAGAATTAAATTCTGCCTCAATTTATGTTACAACAGGTTATTGAAAATACGGGTTGTTACACCATCTACTCCGGCCACCGAAGACAACGCCTCCACCATCGTTGGGCGCGCCTTTCCATGCTCCAGGCCGTGGCACAACCCGATCGTCGATCCGCTTCACCATTTGATCGAAAAGTTCAAGCCTAGTTTTGAACAAATCAGCTGAGGTACGGCCTATTTTAATTTCAACTATATTATAGCACTTTAAAGCGCTACGGTTTTTGACTTCACTGTAAAAATCATATCTTTTTCGTTTCTTGACGAAATTCAGTGAAACAAGAGACAGTGGACTCGTGTGGACGTCTTCTACATTCTAGAAGAGACCGCATATTTTTCTGAGCCTTCTGCTATTTTTGGTGGAGTGGAACCTAATGTGAGATGTCTGAATTATAAAGGATATGGAAAACGATGATGTATAAATTATATAGTCGATGTATGAGTTATATAAGCGTTGTACACCTGATGTACAAGCGTTGTATAAGTTATACATGCATTGTAAAAGTTATATATTTGTTGAATAGAAGTGAAATATACTTATATATATATATATATAAAAAACGCCCCTCGTCCACAAACCATGGACGATATTTATTGGTTGTGATTGGTGTGAAAATTGGTTGATAGCGAATGGTTGATTTGAATCGTTTGTGGTTTGAAATTGATTGATTGTGGTTGAAAAATACCCGTTTATGGTTGAGAATTATTTGGTTGGAACCACATAGGATTAGTTTGTGGAAAAGAACGAAAAAAATATACATGATGCCTGCGTGCGAACTAGATGCATGAAATCCCAATTGTCAAAAGCTGCGAGGCTTTAAGGTAGAGCGAGGAGCCATACTAGGGACGACCCTGGTTTTAACTACCCTGCCGTTATGCTGCCGAAATTTTGAATAATATTTATGTGTTAGAATTATTTTCATGTGTTGAATGGTATTTGTTTTTTAAATAAATTGTTTTAACAATAAAAATCACATTTTTATTTTATATATATGAACTATAGAAAACCTTCATGTGTTGAATAGAAATTCATTCGTTGAAAAGAAATTCATGTGTTGAATGGTATTCGTGTTTTGAAATAAATTGTTTTATAATAAAAATCATATTTTTATCATCTATATGAACTATATAAAATAGTCGTGTTTTGAAATAAATTGTTTTATAATAAAAATCATATTTTTATCATCTATATGAACTATATAAAATAGTCATGTTTTGAAATAAATTGTTTTACAATAAAAATCACATTTTTATTATATACATGAATTGTTAAAAATAGTGAAGTGTCAAAATAAATGTCGGTGGGATAAAAATATCATTTTTATCAAATGTATGAAAAGGAAATGGTTTTGAAATCGAAGAATAGATTATATTTATATATATATATAAATATAATTAAAATAAATCGAATAACGAAGCTGCAGTTCGTGTTTTGAAATCGTGATTTCAAACGATTAGTGCGGGAGATCCGACCATCGGATTTTCCCGAAACCGAAATCGTTGGGTTCGCTTTGGAAATATCTTTCCAACGACACCAACTTTGTAAAGATCCAACGGTTGGCATGTCTGGAATTTTTAATTCAAATCTGAAGAAATACAGCGCCAGAATCGATTATATATATATATAATTAAATTAAATCGAATAACGACGCTGTAGTTCGTATTTTGAAATCGAAACTTCAAACGATTGTACCGAGAGATCCGACCATCGGATTTTCCCAAAACTGGAACCGTTGGATTCGTTTTGAAAGGATCTTTCTAATGATATAAATTTTGTGAAGATCCAATGGTTAGATTTTCAGATATGTGTAAATCAAATCTGAAGAAAAACAGCGCCACGGCCGCGTTATGGCCTGAAGCGTCGTTTGAATAAATTGGCCATTTTTAAATAAATAAAAATAGTGATAAATCTTTATAAAATATTATAAACGATATGAAATGTGAAATTTAGAAACTAACTGAAGGTTAGCTAAGTCGAATGGTTTCTTGGATTTTGATCTGATGTTGGTTTCGGCCTTCGGGGTTAATATTTGGGAAATCGTTCTCTTACTGATTTACGGTTAGTGAATGATGAATTGAAATGAGGCGTATGGGTGTTTGTGTAGCACTTGTTTATTATATACTCGAGTTGCTCAGAAAGACCGGGGTTATCCTATTCTGAATAACTGAATCGACAATAAGAAATCGATGATGAAGACGGTGGTCGAAGACCGGAGATCTTCACCTCGTTTGGATGGTAACTGATGTCCTGATTGGGAGGCATCCCGAAATATGGATAATGAGTGGTGATCGTCCAGACGTACGTGGAAATCGATGGGTATGCGAGGTATATAGTGCCTCCGGTTTCGTTCAGACCCATAATGGACTTGTAAATGGACTGTTTTTCTGACACTGGAATTCATTCTGTGTGATTGATAGCCATCAGTTGCATGGTGTGAATTGCCTGTGTGGCATGCTAAGATGCATTGATCAAGGCTTCTATTGAAAAGCAAAGTCTTGTGGTTGATGATCAAAGCATGGCCTGTGTGGCCTAGCTTTGTGTATAACGTGAATTCGCGAGCCTCACACCCCGGTATGAACCAGAAACGGGAGAGGACATTAGGGAGGGCATGCGTTTCCTTCTAGCTAGAGGTGGTGTCAGTGGTTAAACTGGCTGACATTTATATTATTTTCACCTATGTGGTTGTTGCTGTTGCGAGGCGCCTCGGATATATCGGTCGATCCGGGACCGATGAAGTCATTCGTTGGTTCATTTACGCCCCAAAGGGCGGGGAGACGTAGTGTTCAGGCATAATAATCCACATCGGTGGACCGGCCCTGACGATCCAAGGTGCAGTTGCGGCTGTTCCTAAGACACGGGCTAGAGCGTCTCGAATTCGGTAAGGACTATCTTTTGCCTTGGTTCATGACAGAAATTCAATTTCCAAATACGACACCGTGCGGTTTTGATTGTGTGTGTGTATATATATATATATATATATATATATATATATATATATATATATATATATATGGCGTCATGATATATGGTACCCATGCCGTCTATGATTGGTAGTTATGATTCGAAATTGTTTTTGAAACATGTAAACACTAGTAATAATATCAAATGCTTTTTTTTATTCGTATCAAACATATTTTGGCCATTATAAGGTAAAACTCTATCCTCCAGTTTGCACTGCATTGTGTGATGGGAACTGAGTCTTATAATGACTTCAGTTTTATAAAAAGCATTGCGATGTTTAAAGATTTACTTGTTTTAAAGCACTGGCAATCCAATCGAGTAAACCCGTTCCGTGAAAGTGGTGTGGTCCTGTGATTCGCCATATAATAAATGTGTTAAGTAGATTTCTCATACCAGTCCCATGACTGACTCGTAGTTTGTTTCACTTGCAAACTCGGGTGCCCCTTTTTCTACACGGGCAGCCTTGTATCCAGGTTTTAGCAGGCTCTTTCTGGACAGCTGGAGCAGAAGATGGATTCTATCATTTATCTCTTTTTATGCTGTTCAGCTCCTGTTGTACATGTTATGTTTGTTTTCCGCTATAGACATTTATGTATAGCTGAACTGTATTTGTACTAAGTAAGATCCTGTATACTGTGTAACTCTTATGATTATGTTTATCCAGTGTATTATTTGTTCATTATCTGGTGTATTTATTTATTTCTGTTCTGCTATTATCTGTTTATGTGTTATATTCCAAAGATTACCCTTGACACCGTCGTACGGGGTTTTGGGGTCGTCACATCCTTGCAATCCGAAGATTTCAATTTCGACAGAATCACAAGTCAGTATATTTCCGGGAGCAGCCTAGAGATATCCAACGAGTAGTTCTTCCATTCATAAAGATTAATGGTCTTCAATGCACCATCTTTATACATCTGCATGTTAGTCACGAGCGCTTAGTTGGTTCGAAGTGGTTTTGGGTCTAGTTCTCATCCCGATCTCTTCGAATTAACACGTCAAAATGTCTGAAAATGTCCATTGATAGTTGGGGTTTTAAATATTAATTCAAATAGTATTGATCAGTACTTTGGCAGCACAAACCCTTTCGTTTCAAACCATTAATTCAAAATCATTATATCGATTTTTAAATCGAGTCTACATTTTATTTCAGCAAATGTCTTATTTCTTGTTACTTGAAAACAATTTCAACTTTTATCTTCCTTTCGGCATAAACATCTTCAAGATCTACCTTGTCATTTCCTTTATTCGAATTATAACTATATCGCATAAAAACCCATATATCCTTTATGCTCGTTAGCAAAATCAGATTATTTAAATCGAAAACTCCAATTTCCATTACTGGCATATTTTAAAAATCATCTTTATATCACTTTGCAATTATCGTTAACTCGATCCATTTATATTTCTTACATTGGAAATATTCTTTAAAATCTCTTTTTATATTTCCTTTAATCTGGAAATAAATCACAAAATCTCCCTTACTTCCTTTAACGTTACAAACTAATACTCTCTCTCGATAATAGTGAAATCGTTCAAGTTGGGGTATTCTAATTACCTCTCAGACCTTGATCGACAACGTTCTTTTCTCAAGATAGATAAAGTTTATAACTCCAAACCCGTTAATATTCTATTTTGCTTATCTATGGTTTTATAACCCTAATTTCATACTTGTAAATTCCTTTCATTTCTTTTAAATTCATTATATAGTTTAAAATTCTACTTACAACCCTTGTTGGTATATTTGGGTTATACATCCCTTTAAAGAACTCTTCCCCCGTCAATTCACTTATCACACTTGATTATCCTTTAAACAAATTTCAGTTTAAAAATCATCACTCTGGTTATTAAATTAATACTCAACCAAATAAAATAGTTTCACCCAATCCTTCTGATTTAAATTAATGAAAATACAATTAATTTAATATAAACCCGCTTAATTTTTCCTTTGGAAACTAATATCTTATATTTTTCCTTTTGGTATATTTTTGTCTTTCCCTTTCTTATGATAAACATAAGAATATAAATCGTTTCATAATTCTTCGTAAAGTACGATTATAAATATAATTATATTTATAAAAATATCTATTTTAAATAACGTATATCGATATAGATTTGAAACTTCAGTTCAATTATAAAAATAAATCTATAACAAACCATCGTCAATTCACCTATTGGCAAATTGATGACTAAAAATATAGATTTAGGCCATTCACTGCCAATCACCTAATCAACATTGTTTATTGATTTAAAACACAATGATCGTTGAATCTAGATTTAATAATCAACATCCAATCAACAATGAGTATCCAAATAAGATATAACCTTATTTGGGGTGAACGGCTTATATGTAAATAATATGAAAAGTAGGTAACATACAATTTATTTGAGGAATACGCGGTTGGATCCCTCCAACCTGTCCTCCCCTGCATCATAGACTATAATAACAGTTTATAACAATATATGAGACAATATCAATCAATCATCCAATACAACGGTATTGTATACATCAACAACCATTAAACAAACAACAGGCATTCAAGGCATCCAATTTATTTTATTAACGATAAATTTAAATTATATGAATTTAGCACATCATAATATTCCAGAAGTTGTGAGAGTTAACTCACCAATTTATTTCCGATTTAATGGTTCGCGTGGTTTCATATAATTTTATTTAAAATTACATGAAATACTAATGAGCTCCAAACTTCTCCAAACCAGCTTTATCACGTCGCGTCCGTAGATACAATCCTAATGAATCCAGCTTCGCGTAATTCTGACGATATACGGATAAGTGATCGTTATTTTATAAGTTAATGGGACCTTAATCTTAATTATAAATAAATTAATAAACTAAACCTGCCGATGCCATGTACCTTAATCATCTTAATTACGTCATTAGTAGTATGATTAGGCCACTAACACGTCGCTAACTATATGCGGTTTTCTCGGTATCTTCACGAACCCAATCTATTAAATAATAGTAAAGCAGAAGCTTTTCAAGCTCTCTCCTTAATTCTCTCAGTTTTAAGCTCTCTCCTTGGTTCTCTCAGTTCTCTCTATTCGGCTTAAAACTCTCAAGATATTAGTATTAAAATAAAATATCACATAATCTATCTATATCTATATTTTAATTACTAAGTTTGAAGCTTAAATCTCACATCTAAAACTCAATCATGAATACGATATCTTCTTCTCTCATTCACGAAAGTCCGCTCTGTAAAATGAAATTTTCTAACAACACTCGCTCTTGTATTGCACTCGCGCTCAGTCGCTTCTGTGATTGGTTAACCTAAGTTAAATAAATTTAATAATATAGTATGGTGGGTCCTGTATAATATTTCTGCCCAATGAAGAGGCAAGTGCTGGGAGACTGTAGTGAAAAGCGAGTGTGGCTAGAATTGCTCAAAAATAAATTGTATTACACAAGTATTCATGTGACTTTATGATGTTTAGAACTCCAGTAAAAACTTGTGGTAAGGCAATGTAAGATCGAGCAACCACAAAAGGAACCCTTTTATTACTGACAAGCTAACGACTGACTTCTGGTAACTGATATCCTTGTTTACCTCCGATCAAAAATTTGAGCAACCCACTATGTAAATATTAACTATATAACAAACTAAAATTAATGATTTGTTATGAAGCATAAATTTTAACAACCCAGATGGAATCATTAGCAAAACTTGTCACTTAATCAACCATGAAGTATGTGATTTGTTTGTTTGTCAAAATATCAAATAAATACAAGCTTTGAATCATAGATGCATAGGGATGGCTACTCATTTGATTGTCGTGTTTGACAAATGTTTGAATTCTAATGCTCAATTAAAAAAAACCTATCTTACAAAGTCATACAGATAAAATTAAATTAGATAATTTTTCATCTTCAAAATTTTTTACAACCCCCTACTTGATCATATCTTTGAAAGACACAAGAATAAACAACTCTATCTATAGCCTGATTTGGAACTCATACGCATGTAAAATTCCATTACTACAGTCAATGAGGTTTTTGCATCTAAAATATAAACTTATGCTTGCGTATAGTGTACACCATCACACATGCAATTGGGTTGGATTTCGATCATGTAATCATGGAAAAAGTTGCATATTACAAGGGTTTTGAAAATGTTATGAAACGGCTGATTCAAACTGAAAAATGAAGTACAGATAAAAAACCAGTATAGAAATTGTGAAAATATAATTTATAAATCTAACTCACACATACAAGTAACACGGTGTACTGACAAATAAAGGATAGTACAGTCAATTCATATTCAAAGTTGAAATACAATTTGAAGTAAAAATACTCACAATTATATATCATGAAAAAGTAAATAGTAATCTAATATTATCACATCAATCTGTAGCAAAATCAATGCCAAGAAGGTGCGAATCACAAGTCGGTAATCTGAAAAAAAATAACACATGGTTTGGACAAAATCGAGAGTTAATAGACGAAGTCGCGGAACTCGGTCATGCACTGTCGCATTTAGTCTATAATCTATTTTGGACTCCATGATCATACTAACTAACTACATAGTTCCAATCCAGTAAATAAAGTATAAGAATTAAAAAAGTAAAGAAGTTTAACATACCTCGTACCTCAGGAAGAGATAGTGTCAATGAAATTATGATTTGTAACTACTCGCGCTACTCGATCTTGAGGTGCAGTCGAAAGAAAATTGGAATACCTACAGCATTGGATAAACTGCTTCCACTCAATCTGGAAGTAATAAGCTAATGTGGATGTAACTCGATATTGAATTGCGATGCTAAATCTGGGGTTGACAGAAATATAATTGAGAACAATACCAAACTAGGGGAAAATAGTGGGAGAAAGAAGGAAATAAAGATAACGAAATAAAGATGACGGTGGAGAAAAAGTGAAATGAAAGGGTGCAGTTTTTTCTAGTAATGAAGTAATGAGGCGGAAGATTTTTTTTTTCTCAAAAAATGGAGAGGTGCTTTCTTTGAGCGCCACATTGGATTTAAAATTAAGGTAGCTACTCCAACTAAACGTTTTTCTATTTTACTTTCTATTATAAGTGATAGAATGTTTTAAAGTTTTCGCTATGCTTTTATATTTCTGTCTTGTGAATTTTAGTCTCTGTGTTGTTACTTTATACCTAAGCCTTCATAAACCTTAGTGCATCCTCATATGAATGAGTCAAGAGGTATGGGGTGTTTCAGGATAAGTGGATCATCTGCTTCAAATAGTTATTTATGACCAATTTCCTAGGCGTAATCTAAACAAGTACCTTAATACTTATGGAAACTAGACTTAAAAAATAGATTACATGGTATGCTCCGTTCAGCCATTTTATATTTCTGCGATGCCCCACCCTAAAACTCATACTAACAAAGTGCATTAACAAGAAATGCAGTCTACTAATGTAGACAATATGGATGGTGAAAAGCGACCATCCATAATCTTGTATTCAACGGTATCAAATACGTCATTAAAATGCTCTTTTTCTCAAATGAATCGTCATAATTATTTCTCTCCTAATACAGTACTACGATGGCTGCTGGATAAATTCAAAACAAAATAAAAACTTATAATAAACAACACCAATCATAGAATAGTGAAAGTAGTCATACACACACACATACACCAGGTACTACACGAAATTATATTTACATATAAGTGAATATACAATCCACAATATATATGACACCATCCCTACAAAAGGATATGCCACTACTACAAAAGTGGACATATTCGATACTAATATGTGTGCGTTGAAAGAAAAATGTTGCAAAAGCTATGATTATTTTGATCTTCTGCAACAATACTCAGATGTTGTTGTATTAGACGTGAACGCACTGTTGCGGTGATAATTCTAGTGTTATGATGTGCACCACCAATTAAAAACGTTGCGTTACACCAATTAAAAGTACACCTCATTAATCCACTCCCTCATAAATGAAATATCACAACCTTCCATCTGTGTTGATCAATCCGCGCTAACCTTGCCTTTCCCACTAAGATTTTCATTCCCGCGTTGCTACTTTTCATTTCATCAATCTGGTCATTTTATGCCTTCTTCTTTTCTTTTTTCTTGCGCCTGATAAACTAGGGCAGCATTAAGTCAGAGAAAACAAAATTCACGATCTGAAAATTGGGGAATCACGAAATCGAATTGTGCAATCAGCGAGCGTTGGGCATACGACGACGATCTCTGGACGATGATGATTCAAATCGCAATTCACCAACTGTAGCCAGGCAAAGGTTGAAATTTTAAAGGTAGCACGGTAGTTTCAGCTAATCGATACCCAATATTCTTCAATTTACTTTAGGAATTTATATGTTTGTTTTTTCATTCAGGAAAATACCCTGGAGGACAAAATGAACAAAAATTTATCCCATAAGGACATAGAGGCAAAATTTTGTCCAAAAGGACAAGTTTTAGTGTAAAGGGTGGAATTATAGATGTCCCTGAATTCCTCCCTTTACACTATATTTTGTCCTTGAGGATAAAATTTTGCCTCCTTGTCCTTATGGAACATTTCTTTGTTCCTTTTGTCCTTAAGGGTAAAAATCCCTTTTTCATTTTCCCATAGATCTGTGACTTTCTGCCTTATCATTGCGTATCTAAGTTTGTGAGACCAGTCTTCAAACTTTACTATCTTTTTTCTTTTATTTATGTTTTCTCACAAATGTGCAGCTTAATACCTTGCTGATCTTAGTTATTTGCTAATATGTTTGTTACTCGTTCAGCGATGAAGCAAGCAAAAAAAGTTCATTTAGGAGCAGAGAACAAAAGGAAGCGTAGAAGCAGATTATGCTTGCAAAGTAGACTAATTACCGTATTTTTTGAATCTATGTAGGTTTAGTGTTTTATGTCATTCATAATAACCCAGAATTATGCTTGCAAAGTAGATTAATTAACTTATTATTTCAAGCCCTGATCTTTCTCAGTTTATTTCTCTAATCCTTACTTTTGAATCCTATTTAAGTCTATTATATCTTTAATTATGCTTGCTAAGTAGTACAAAATGTTCTTATGGATAGAAAGAGGCCCATATTTGTAGCATGTTTTAACCGATGCCTAAAACATTAAGCTTGTTCTCGAGCTTGAAACAGAAAATTCATAATAAATCTTTTTTATCCTCTAGCTATGAGTAGAGTTTTTGTTCTTCATTGTTGCTGAATACTACTGTTCAAATGGTGATGTGCTATTAACTTTCTCTCACTTTTGGTAGGTTCTCAGTACTCGTGCACGCAAAGGGGTTATCTTAAGCGATACTGAAGTTGCAGTCTGTGTGTATGCCTTTGATATATTGTATATCAATGAGAAGCCTCTTCTCCAAGAGCAGCTAAACATTCATAGAGAGGTTAGTTATATTTCTTCACCATCTAGTTTTGTAATAACTTAAGATTGGTCCTCATTAATGTATACCACTCGCTTTTAGTTATTCTTGCCCCGTCGTGCTAAAATATTGTGATTCCCATATAATTTATATGGCTGTAAATTTTAACATATGTTAATCACTGTTTGAAGATGAATTATGGTTATTGAAATGTATACTGCGTATAGTAAACAGTTGGAATGGAAGGTTTTTATCTTGTATTTCTTATCTTGGTAGCTGAACCATTATGTAATGCCAATCGTGAATTTTATGGAAAAATCAAGAAATTTAATCTATAGCCCGGTTATCTTTAACAAAACTCCCCACAAAAACATATAAGTCAAACAATACATAACACATGCTTAAAATAAATTATATAGATTTCTAACATTGATTGCTGTAACATTATATACAGTAGAATGCCATGAGGACAAGGACCGAACAGGTGTCATAAAAGACCTAGGAAATGAATATACAAAATGATTATATTATAAAACGTATTGGTCGATCTGGTTTACCAATTTCATCATCAACGTTGCTGACGTAGCAATATTTTTCTTTTAATATATAATTTTCTCTCAAGCTTCATGTCTTTGAAATATATCAGTGAATTTGACTACTTGCGCCTCCTCTCTGATTGTAGTCTTGTAGATCCTTTTCTTTACCGTCTAGAATTTCCTTGCCTTCAAAATTGCAAATTTCTCTATAGATTCAATTTATTTGTGTAGCTCTCTTCATGGCGAGTGGTTTAATATATAAGTTGACTTCTCCATACTCTTTCACACTTGTAGTAGCACTTGTTTGGTACACTAATTGGCGCAAGATTTTAGCTGTACAGCATGATAAGTAGTTGCCTTCTGAGTATAAAAATTTCATGATCAGTTGGCTACCCTGCCTTACCCATTGAACTATTATTTTTTGCTTGTACTTGCCTCACCCATTATGATCAGTTGTTTAATACATGATATTGTTGATGCCATAACGCAGACCCTTCAGTTGTTTAATACATGATATTGTTTGCTGTAAGCAAGTACATTGTTCAATTATTTTTTGTTTAATGCTTACTATTAAGATTGTTATACTTTATCTGTACTCAAAACAGAATTTGAAACAGAATATAAATGTTTCTAATTTGTAACAGAATTAAAGTGTTCCAAATCAGAAACAGTACTGCAATCTGTTCAAAATAAAATGATTTGCACACAAATCAATTCAGCGACAGAAGTATTATCTCTGTCAAATAGTGCTACTATGATATAACACACAAATCAAACAACAACACAGTATCGCTGCAGTATACAGAATTATCCGGTATACAAATTGAAAGTTAAACAACAAAGAATTGAGGTCTAACCGAGTTCGCCTGAGGCCTGTATTCACAGTTTCCTTAAGACTTTCAGTCGAAGCCTCCCAGGATACAACAGACGAGAATGCTGCTCAAGATTGTAGTGAGTATGTACTGACAGTGACAATTAGCAATGGCAGAAATAGACAGCGGAAGGAAGACGAAAACTTTGTATTCTTTTTGTTATTCATTTGATCAGAACTACCATGTATTTATAGTTTTCAAATGATTGCGTTAACGGGTCGCACCCGTTTGAAAAAACGCACCGTTTACATCTAATTTCAAATGAATGCGTCCGCTCATTTGAACAGTAACGGGTCGCACCTGCTCATTCCAAATGGGTCGCACCCGTATCCGCCATCGTTCCAACAAACCCGTTCAAAAATTGCAGAGTTTTTTATTGCAAAAATATGGTTTTATTCAAGGCCCAAAGCCCAAGCCCAAGCCCGAACCCGACCCTGGCCGGTTCGGTCGGTCAGACAGGCGGGCGGCGCACGCGCGCGCGCGTGTGTTCATCAGATATAGGTCCTCCCTCTCGCACAAAATTACCTGACCCTAAGAGCCAATTAGGAGAATGAGGATCCTATATATATACACAACATTAACCCATTATTTGCCAATGTGGGAATAAATGTATTTCATTCAACTCTTTAGGAATTTCAACAATCCCCCACATGAATGATAATATATTTTATCCCCCACACAAATTGAAATATCACTGACTACATATGGAATAATGTTTTATTTAGGATAAGTAGATTTTTCACTTTGAACTTTCCTTAGTTAAAACTAATCGGATATACTTGGCTAATCGGTGAATTATTTCATCTTGATCCATCAGCCGTTTTTGTATAACCAGACAATAAGTTTAACTGAACATTATTTCCCTTCTCACCCAATCTCTTGGTTGTGTTCATTTTGGTCCTGAACAATTTCTGGTTCTGCGAGTGTATATAGAGAATTTAAGCCTATAATATTCTCATAGAGCCGGCCCAGCTCACACTGACATAGGTGATCGCTACCATTAGGAGTATCCTACATTTACCCCACTTGTTATTTTACAAGATATGGTCATCATTAAAAAGCATAGTGTAACAACCCGAAAATCTGGGCCAGTTTAAAATTTTTATTTTGGCAATTTTAGCGAATTTTGATTATTTAAAATGAATTATTTTAAATAATATCGATGAGAAATTTGTTTTGAAATATAATTCGAGCGTATATATTATATACGTCGTCGTTAGAATATAAATATTTATATATAATTATAAATAGAATTGAAAATGGCGCGGTAGTTCGATAATTCGATTTCAAACTTCAATTGAATGTACCGGGTGCAAAACAATCCAGATTTTAGTGAAACAAAAAATAATGGGATCTAATTGATAATATCTTTCCAATGAATCCGAAAAATCAAGATTTCATATCGGGAACCAAAAGATATGTCCAGTTGAAAATTCTGAATAGTCGCTATGGAATTCAGGCCCTTAAAAATGGACATTTTGCAAACGACCTCGGATTTCGACGAAACCAGTTTTGTTGGATCCGCAGTGTCAAGTTATTGTTAGATTTAAAATTTCATAATTTTTCGAATTAATATGTGAGCGTGGCAAAGGAAAATGCGTTTGACCATTTTCAGTTGATTTTAATCGACTGGAAATTGGCCATTTTTCTAACGGTCTCAGAATTCGACGAAACTAGTTTTGTTAGGACCATATCGTCAATACGAAGCTAGAAAATATTTTTCTGGAATTTTTCTAGTTAGTATGTGACCCCGGTAATTTGAAATGTACGTTTAAAATTCAATATAGTGATTTAAATGTAAATTTAACGGAAACTGATCGAAACGATCGAATCAGCTTGCGATACATATCCCATTGTGTTCGGAATGGGGGTAAAACGCTAGGGGCGACAGCCGTTGGGGTTCGTTTGGGGTTCGAATTCAAAATCTCCTTTTTTGGAGAATAAATTATTTAAATTAAATAATATTATTTATATTTATATACTTTACCCCTCCCCCCTCTCTCTCGTTGACTTCAGGAAATAAAAAAAAAAAGAGAGAGAAAAGGGGGAAGAGAGAAAGCGGCGACGGAGGGCCGTCGATGACGCCGCCGGAGGCGCCCCACCTCCGTTCACCCCACCGCCGACAGAAGCCCCCCCACCTCTCGCTCGCGATGCAGTTCGAAACCCCCCCACCTCGTGAAAGCCGCCACCCGACGCCTCTAACAGCGCCGCCGCCTCTGATGGTCCGCCGCCCTCCCTAGATGCGCAGCCTCCACCCTCGACTCCCTCCAGTAGCCGGTGTCCCCCTCATTTCCCCCATTCTCCGATGCAGACCCCCCCTTTTTGTATTCGACTGTAAGTGTTTATTTATTTCAGTTTGTTTATTTTTGTTTATATTTTATATTAAAATAAAAACTGATTTTGAATTGAAATAAAAACTGATTTTATATTAAAATAAAAACTGATTTTGAATTGAAATAAAAACTGATTTTATATTAAAATAAAAACTGATTTTGAATTGAAATAAAAACTGATTTTATATTAAAATAAAAACTGATTTTGAATTGAAATAAAAACTGATTTTATATTAAAATAAAAATTGATTTTGAATTGAAATAAAAACTGATTTTATATTAAAATAAAAATTGATTTTGAATTGAAATAAAAACTGATTTTATATTAAAATAAAAATTGATTTTGAATTGAAATAAAAACTGATTTTATATTAAAATAAAAACTGATTTTGAATTGAAATAAAAACAGATTTTATATTAAAATAAAAACTGATTTTGAATTGAAATAAAAACTGATTTTATTGTATTTTGTTCAATAAAATCTAATTTTTATGCTGGGGAAATGTACGGTTTTTAGTCATGAAGAGATACGATTTTGAATAGAGAAAATGTACGATTTGTAATAGAGGGAAGATCGGTTTTTTTTTAAAATAGTCAAGGTGTGATTTTTAATCGACAAAGGGCTGGATTTTTAATGAAGAAGAAGGTTTGATTTCTAATTAAAAGGAGTTCTTTGAAAATAAAAAGGCGAGTTCTTTGAAAATAAAAAGGCGAAATTTTTATCTATTGAACTTCGAAATAAAAATATGATTTTTATCTATTGAACTTCGAAATAAAAATATGATTTTTATCTATTGAACTTCGAAATAAAAATATGATTTTTATCTATTGAACTTCGAAATAAAAATATGATTTTTATCTATTGAACTTTGAAATAAAAATTCGATTTTTGTATACTGAACTTAGAAGTAAAAATTCGATTTTTACATATGTAGTGGCTACGGGCAAAGAAAGTGATATCGACGAGGACAATGAAGATTTCTATCAATGAAGTGCCGTGGAGCTAGGATAGCTATTTGTGAGAATTTCTCACTCTTCAATTTATTTTCTAGTTATATATATATACTAGGATGCAGACGGTGCTTAGTAGCACCCGACACAATCGTCCACAGACCATGGACTTGTTTGTTTGGTTGCGTAGATTAGTTGGATTATTTGATTGAAATTGAATTGTGTGGTGAAATGAATTGATTTGATTGATGTGTGAATGGCGTGGGCCTTCACTAGACCGGGGATAAGGCTAGGCCTCGTCCCATTTCTAGTATCGTGCCGTTATGCCGCCGAAATTTTCTAAAATATGTTAGAAAAATAAAAATATCATTTTATTGAATAAATGAATTGAATAGAAATTCATAGGTTGAAATAAAATGTTTTATCGTTAAAAATATAATTTTTAACGTGAAGTGAATAAAATAGAATAGTCATTTACAAACCAGACGGTTTGTTTATGTACGCCTATTTGAATGACATTGATTGGGACGATAAATTTTACACATCGCCCAACAGCACAAATAAAATATGTGTTTGATTGTTTGAAACCCCACACGGGTGTTGGGATGAAATTTGAAGTTCACTCATCCTGATTGATTAAATATGTCGATCGATTGATTGACAGGCTGTTATAAGCGTTAGATATTTATATTTGATGCTTATACAGTGTAGTGCACTTTGGTTGATGGTTGATTATTTTTCAATGCTATTATATACATGTGTTGTAGAAAATCCATATAATTAACATTATATGGTAATTGATTGGGCCTCATTCCAGTTTTGAAAAGGAAATATTTAAAAAAAAAGAAATATTTGAAATAGAATATTTGAAAATAGGAATATATGAAGCCGTATTGATTAGATTGACGCCATTTTGACGTGAATGATATATATATCGATTTTATTCATCTTATAATGAATATCGAAAGTGATTTCAAAATCTGAAATTTTGAATAGAAATGAATTCGAATTGAAATTGAATATAAATGAATTCGAATTGAAATTGAATATAAATGAATTCGAATTGGAATTGAATTGAAAACGATTTCGAAATGAATTCGAATTGAAATTGAATATAAATGAATTCGAATTGAAATTGAATATAAATGAATTCGAATTGAAATTGAATATAAATGAATTCGAATTGAAATTGAATATAAATGAATTCGAATTGAAATTGAATATAAATGAATTCGAATTGGAATTGAATTGAAAACGATTTCGAAATGAATTGAATTGAAAACGATTTCGAAATGAATTGAATTGAAAACGATTTCGAAATGAATTGAATTGAAAACGATTTCGAAATGAATTGAATTGAAAACGATTTCGAAATGAATTGAATTGAAAACGATTTCGAAATGAATTGAATTGAAAACGATTTCGAAATGAATTGAATTGAAAACGATTTCGAAATGAATTGAATTGAAACGAACTCAAATTGAATTGAAAGCGAATTGAATTGAATTCAAATTGAATTGAAATTTGAATTGAATAGAAATGAATTTTAAAACGAATTTATATAGAAGAATTCAAATTTGATTTGAATTGAAAAGGAAGTTGAAATTGCTTTTGAAACGATTTTAAAACTATTTATATAATTCGTTTTAAATAGAAATCGACGAAGTATATATTATATATATTTTATATATAATATAATGGCCTGAATAGAACGCGCCGCGCCGCGGCAGTTCGTGAATTTCGACCATTTATTTCAAACGGACATTACGGGAGATCCGACCGTCGGATTCTCCTAAAACCGGAACCATTGGGTTCGTATCGAAAAGAGCTTTCTAACGAATATTAGAAATTAGAAATATAACGGTTGGATTTGGAATTATGTCCAAATCAAATTTGAAAAAGGTCGCTGTAAGTGCAGTTCGATGACCGTTGATGGAAATCGACTGTACAGGCCTCGATAAAATTATTAAAAATAGTAATAATTTGTGTAAAATCATAAGAAATGATTTGTGAAGATTTGGGATGAAAAACTCCATATTTGAAAAGATAAAAATGGATTTTTATCGAAATGAACTAGTTTTGAACTAGAAATATAATTCTATTTATTTTTAAATAAATAAATTGAATTTAAAAAGGGTTTTAAAAATAACCAAAATTTCCAATGATTGCATTGGAGTGGATTTGAATCGAAATTGTCTTCGGAATATTTCGATGTTGGAATTCGTGATTATACAGGTGTTGTTATGGAAATTTGAAAGATATATATATTTATATCGTTATTTCCAATACGACATTTGTTAGTCGTAGAATTCGATATTGAATATAAGCCGATATATTTTCTATTCAGAGCCTTGTATTGAATATCGAATGTGATTTGGGTTTGTCGTGAATGGTGTCTTCACTAACACTGTTCTTGAACCCAGTTGAGAAAAGATTAAATCTTTTTATTTAGATTTAATGAAGTGTACCAATTAAATAACATTTAATTGGAATTGAATCGATATTGATTTTTGGGTTTATCGTGGACAGTGTTTTAAATAACACTCGTTCTTTAACCCGATGATTAATGAATGTGATTTTGGGTTTATCGTGAACCGTGTTTTTAAATGACACTGATTCTTTAACCCAGTCAAAGATTAAAACTAAGTGGAGTTTTAATGAATCTTTAATTAGATTGAAATAATCGAGAATGGAGTATCACCAGTTTTACTCCAGGCGATAGTTAAATCTTTAATTAGATTTGAACGTGAAATGGTAATTGAATTTACCGATAACACTGTGGTGTTAGATATGAAGTATTACCAGTTTTACTTCATGGGATAAATAGGTTGGGATTGGGAAATTAAAACAAATGATTACTTCGGTAAGGTTCGTTAATCCCGACTAGTTTGAATTGATATTCAAAAAGAGATTAAAGAATAAATTCAAGGAATTTATCTTTGATAAAAATTAATGGGAACCTTTCCCTATGAATGTGAAATTTAGAAACTAACTGTCGGTTGGCCAAGCAGAATGGTTTTCTGGATATTGATCTGATGTTGGTTTCGGCCTTCGGGGTTAATATTTGGGAAATTATTCTCTTGATTAATTTACGGTTAGTGACTAATGAATTGGAATGAGGCGTATGTTGTGTTTGTGTAACACTTATTTAAAATATACGCGAGTTATTCGGAAAGACCGGGTTTATCCCATTCTGAATAACTGATACGACGATAAGTCGAAGATGAAGACGATGGTCGAAGACCGGAGGTCTTCACGTCGTTTGGGTGATAACTGATGATCTTGATTGGGCTGTACACCCAAGAAGATGGAAACAGTTAGTGATCGTCCAGACGTACTTGGAGATCGATGGATATGCGGGGTACTAGGTGCCTCCGGTTTCGTTCAGACCCAGAACGGACTTGTAAATGGACTGTGTGTCTGACATTGGATTTTAGTCCGTGAGATTGATCTCTATTAAATATATATCTGTTTGGCGGCGGAGAATTTATTCTCTTGCTTAACGCCCTTCTCTGAGACGTACGAGCTCAGGGGTTATATATTGATGGATATCAATCGCATGGAGTGAATTGCCTGTGTGGCATGCTAAGATGCAAATGATCAAGGCTTCTGTTGAAAAGCAAAGTCTTGTGGTTGATGATCGAAGCACGTCCTTGTGTGGCGTAGCTTTGTGTAACGTTGATTCGCGAGTATCACACCTGGTATGAATCAAAAACGGGAGACGGACCTCAGGGAGGGCATGCGTTTCTTTCTAGTTATGAGTGGCGTCAGCGCTTGAACTGGCTGACGAGTTTGACTCATGTGGATGTTACTTATTATTACTTGCTGAAAAGCGAGGCGCCTCGTGATATCGGTTTCGGCCGATGCTTCTGGTCGGCTGACGGGCCAGGCTTACGCCCCAAAGGGCGGGGAAACGCAGTGTTCAGGCATAATAATCCACATCGGTGGACCGGCCCTGACGATCTAAGGGGCAGTTGCGGCTGTTCCGGTGGCTCGGGCTAGAGAGTCACAAATCGGTAGAGGATCTTGCCCCTAGCCTCGGTTCATACCATAAATGATAACCCAACTTCCAATACGACATTGCGGTTTTGATTGTAAACCTATATGTGGCGACATAGTGGCATGGGACGCTCATGCCGCCTATGATTTATACTTATGATTTGAAGTTGTTTTATACACTATGCACTTATTAGTATCAAATGATTTGTTTTAAACGTATCAAGCATACTTTGGCTGTTATAAGGGAAAACCCTATCCTCGACTGCATTGCATTGTGTGATGGGACCTGGGTCTTATAACAGCTTCATTTTTCTTTATTTAGCATTGCGCTGTGTGCTTTATGCACTGGTACTCTTGGGAGGAAACCCGTTCCGTGTTATACGGCGTGGTCCCTTGATTTACCTAACTTTAAAATAAAGATTAACTGTTTTAGTTCTCACACCAGTCCCATGACTGACCTGGAGTTTATTGTTTTGACCTAAACTCTGGGTGCCCCTATTTTGACACGGGCAGCTAGTAGTTTTGGTTTTGCAGATTTATATTCACAGGATCCTGGTTTACAGCTGGAACGATATCCGGAAAGCTTTGTATCCGTATATCTCTTCTAGTTGTGTATTGTATTATTTTCCGCTGCTATGTATTTAAATGTAATTTAAATCTCTGATATTTCTGTGTAATATTCGTTTATACTCTGTATATTCTTGTAATCTGATGCATTGTTGTAATATACAATGAAACGTTCTTCTGTATGTGTTCTGTTGTGGTTTGTTCTCGAACTATCCGCGGCTTTCCTTTACGGGGAAGTTACGGGTCTTCACAGTTGGTATCAGAGCTTTGGTTTACAAAGCTTAGAGAACAAGACACATTAGAACCATACGAAAGAATTCATCAGAAATTGGATTAGTAATATCCAATGGGAATGACTCGTTAGAGATAGGATCAGTAGTATCCTAGAACGAGTGTGAAGAGTATATTTTTAAAATAAAACCAATTTTGTTTTGAAAATTTAAATCAACTATTCGTATTTGATTATCTATTTATATTGAGTTGGACAGTCCAGTATATAAAGATTTTGCGTATACGTCTGATCCGCGTGTATTCGAAATTTTAATATATTGGATAGATATAGCATCACACTCTAGTCGCCCGAAGATGGTACTGATGATTGTCATGACATCATCAGTATTTATGTTCGTGTTTCGAAGGTGTGATTTTCTATATATTTCCTATTGACTGGTGTGAGAACCAAAATTAGATAGGGCCTATTGTTGTGATTTGGCATCAAAAATCTGATTTTTGACTATATATCAAAGTTAAGCATTTGAAACTCTAATCAACTAATTGATTGATGTTTGTGTTGTTTGTTTATTTGTTTGCTAATTTTTAGCCATTTAGCCTAACTGAATCACATATTGAATGATATTGAAAATTGGTTGCATTTGCTTGCATATGCATATACTTATATTGAACAGGTCATAGCAAGGAGGCTAGAGCAGAGAATAAAATTTGTTTGCCCGACAAATAGGTACATGTTTACTACATAATTTCCTGTTTTGTTTGGGTGATGATGATTTTGTGAGCCTATTGGCTAGCCGCTTGGCTTTTTCTTTTTCTTTTTGAGATCTGAAGGACCGGGGAAGCTATTTGAAATTCCCCGATGCTCCCGGTGCAGGGGAGGTTATGGCGAAATTTTTCAAAAATTTAGGGTGTTAGCCAAATTTTTGAAATTTTAGAAATTCTCAGAAACTGAAAAGTTGGAGAATGGAAGCCGGATCGAGCGTAGAGTTGAATAATCAAACCGCTTTCGACTTTGTTCCTTTTCGGGGACGAAAAGTTTTAAGTGGGGGAGATTGTAACAACCCGAAAATCTGGGCCAGTTTAAAAATTTTATTTTGGCAATTTTAGCGAATTTTGATTATTTAAAATGAATTATTTTAAATAATATCGACGAGAAATTTGTTTTGAAATATAATTCGAGCGTATATATTATATACGTCGTCGTTAGAATATAAATATTTATATATAATTATAAATAGAATTGAAAATGGCGCGGTAGTTCGATAATTCGATTTCAAACTTCAATTGAATGTACCGGGTGCAAAACAATCCGGATTTTAGTGAAACAAAAAATAATGGGATCTAATTGATAATATCTTTCCAATGAATCCGAAAAA
The DNA here is from genome assembly GCA_030737875.1 of Allium sativum. Taxonomy (NCBI): domain Eukaryota; kingdom Viridiplantae; phylum Streptophyta; class Magnoliopsida; order Asparagales; family Amaryllidaceae; genus Allium; species Allium sativum. The sequence continues at coordinate 1,024,171,166 of CM060920.1, forward strand.
TCAAGATTTCATATCGGGAACCAAAAGATATGTCCAGTTGAAAATTCTGAATAGTCGCTATGGAATTCAGGCCCTTAAAAATGGACATTTTGCAAACGACCTTGGATTTCGACGAAACCAGTTTTGTTGGATCCGCAGTGTCAAGTTATTGTTAGATTTCAAATTTCATAATTTTTCGAATCAATATGTGAGCGTGGCAAAGGAAAATGCGTTTGACCATTTTCAGTTGATTTTAATCGACTGGAAATTGGCCATTTTTCTAACGGTCTCAGAATTCGACGAAACTAGTCTTGTTAGGACCGTATTGTCAATACGAAGCTAGAAAATATTTTTCTGGAATTTTTCTAGTTAGTATGTGACCCCGGTAATTTGAAATGTACGTTTAAAATTCAATATAGTGATTTAAATGTAAATTTAATGGAAACTGATCGAAACGATCGAATCAGCTTGCGATACATATCCCATTGTGTTCGGAATGGGGGTAAAACGCTAGGGGCGACAGCCGTTGGGGTTCGTTTGGGGTTCGAATTCAAAATCTCCTTTTTTGGAGAATAAATTATTTAAATTAAATAATATTATTTATATTTATATACTTTACCCCTCCCCCCTCTCTCTCGTTGACTTCAGGAAATAAAAAAAAAAAGAGAGAGAAAAGGGGGAAGAGAGAAAGCGGCGACGGAGGGCCGTCGATGACGCCGCCGGAGGCGCCCCACCTCCGTTCACCTCACCGCCGACAGAAGCCCCCCCACCTCTCGCTCGCGATGCAGTTCAAAACCCCCCACCTCGTGAAAGCTGCCACCCGACGCCTCTGACAGCGCCGCCGCCTCTGATGGTCCGCCGCCCTCCCTAGATGCGCAGCCTCCACCCTCGACTCCCTCCAGTAGCCGCTGTCCCCCTCATTTCCCCCATTCTCCGATGCAGACCCCCCCTTTTTGTATTCGACTGTAAGTGTTTATTTATTTCAGTTTGTTTATTTTTGTTTATATTTTATATTAAAATAAAAACTGATTTTGAATTGAAATAAAAACTGATTTTATATTAAAATAAAAACTGATTTTGAATTGAAATAAAAACTGATTTTATATTAAAATAAAAACTGATTTTGAATTGAAATAAAAACTGATTTTATATTAAAATAAAAACTGATTTTGAATTGAAATAAAAACTGATTTTATATTAAAATAAAAATTGATTTTGAATTGAAATAAAAACTGATTTTATATTAAAATAAAAATTGATTTTGAATTGAAATAAAAACTGATTTTATATTAAAATAAAAATTGATTTTGAATTGAAATAAAAACTGATTTTATATTAAAATAAAAACTGATTTTGAATTGAAATAAAAACTGATTTTATATTAAAATAAAAACTGATTTTGAATTGAAATAAAAACTGATTTTATTGTATTTTGTTCAATAAAATCTAATTTTTATGCTGGGGAAATGTACGGTTTTTAGTCATGAAGAGATACGATTTTGAATAGAGAAAATGTACGATTTGTAATAGAGGGAAGATCGGTTTTTTTTAAAATAGTCAAGGTGTGATTTTTAATCGACAAAGGGCTGGATTTTTAATGAAGAAGAAGGTTTGATTTCTAATTAAAAGGAGTTCTTTGAAAATAAAAAGGCGAGTTCTTTGAAAATAAAAAGGCGAAATTTTTATCTATTGAACTTCGAAATAAAAATATGATTTTTATCTATTGAACTTCGAAATAAAAATATGATTTTTATCTATTGAACTTCGAAATAAAAATATGATTTTTATCTATTGAACTTCGAAATAAAAATATGATTTTTATCTATTGAACTTTGAAATAAAAATTCGATTTTTATATATTGAACTTAGAAGTAAAAATTCGATTTTTACATATGTAGTGGCTACGGGCAAAGAAAGTGATATCGACGAGGACAATGAAGATTTCTATCAATGAAGTGCCGTGGAGCTAGGATAGCTATTTGTGAGAATTTCTCACTCTTCAATTTATTTTCTAGTTATATATATATACTAGGATGCAGACGGTGCTTAGTAGCACCCGACACAATCGTCCACAGACCATGGACTTGTTTGTTTGGTTGCGTAGATTAGTTGGATTATTTGATTGAAATTGAATTGTGTGGTGAAATGAATTGATTTGATTGATGTGTGAATGGCGTGGGCCTTCACTAGACCGGGGATAAGGCTAGGCCTCGTCCCATTTCTAGTATCGTGCCGTTATGCCGCCGAAATTTTCTAAAATATGTTAGAAAAATAAAAATATCATTTTATTGAATAAATGAATTGAATAGAAATTCATAGGTTGAAATAAAATGTTTTATCGTTAAAAATATAATTTTTAACGTGAAGTGAATAAAATAGAATAGTCATTTACAAACCAGACGGTTTGTTTATGTACGCCTATTTGAATGACATTGATTGGGACGATAAATTTTACACATCGCCCAACAGCACAAATAAAATATGTGTTTGATTGTTTGAAACCCCACACGGGTGTTGGGATGAAATTTGAAGTTCACTCATCCTGATTGATTAAATATGTCGATCGATTGATTGACAGGCTGTTATAAGCGTTAGATATTTATATTTGATGCTTATACAGTGTAGTGCACTTTGGTTGATGGTTGATTATTTTTCAATGCTATTATATACATGTGTTGTAGAAAATCCATATAATTAACATTATATGGTAATTGATTGGGCCTCATTCCAGTTTTGAAAAGGAAATATTTAAAAAAAAAAAAGAAATATTTGAAATAGAATATTTGAAAATAGGAATATATGAAGCCGTATTGATTAGATTGACGCCATTTTGACGTGAATGATATATATATCGATTTTATTCATCTTATAATGAATATCGAAAGTGATTTCAAAATCTGAAATTTTGAATAGAAATGAATTCGAATTGAAATTGAATATAAATGAATTCGAATTGAAATTGAATATAAATGAATTCGAATTGGAATTGAATTGAAAACGATTTCGAAATGAATTCGAATTGAAATTGAATATAAATGAATTCGAATTGAAATTGAATATAAATGAATTCGAATTGAAATTGAATGTAAATGAATTCGAATTGAAATTGAATATAAATGAATTCGAATTGGAATTGAATTGAAAACGATTTCGAAATGAATTGAATTGAAAACGATTTCGAAATGAATTGAATTGAAAACGATTTCGAAATGAATTGAATTGAAAACGATTTCGAAATGAATTGAATTGAAAACGATTTCGAAATGAATTGAATTGAAAACGATTTCGAAATGAATTGAATTGAAAACGATTTCGAAATGAATTGAATTGAAAACGATTTCGAAATGAATTGAATTGAAAACGATTTCGAAATGAATCGAATTGAAACGAACTCAAATTGAATTGAAAGCGAATTGAATTGAATTCAAATTGAATTGAAATTTGAATTGAATAGAAATGAATTTTAAAACGAATTTATATAGAAGAATTCAAATTTGATTTGAATTGAAAAGGAAGTTGAAATTGCTTTTGAAACGATTTTAAAACTATTTATATAATTCGTTTTAAATAGAAATCGACGAAGTATATATTATATATATTATATATAATATATAATGGCCTGAATAGAACGCGCCGCGCCGCGGCAGTTCGTGAATTTCGACCATTTATTTCAAACGGACATTATGGGAGATCCGACCGTCGGATTCTCCTAAAACCGGAACCGTTGGGTTCGTATCGAAAAGAGCTTTCTAACGAATATTAGAAATTAGAAATCTAACGGTTGGATTTGGAATTATGTCCAAATCAAATTTGAAAAAGGTCGCTGTAAGTGCAGTTCGATGACCGTTGATGGAAATCGACTGTACAGGCCTCGATAAAATTATTAAAAATAGTAATAATTTGTGTAAAATCATAAGAAATGATTTGGGATGAAAAACTCCATATTTGAAAAGATAAAAATGGATTTTTATCGAAATGAACTAGTTTTGAACTAGAAATATAATTCTATTTATTTTTAAATAAATAAATTGAATTTAAAAAGGGTTTTAAAAATAACCAAAATTTCCAATGATTGCATTGGAGTGGATTTGAATCGAAATTGTCTTCGGAATATTTCGATGTTGGAATTCGTGATTATACAGGTGTTGTTATGGAAATTTGAAAGATATATATATTTATATCGTTATTTCCAATACGACATTTGTTAGTCGTAGAATTCGATATTGAATATAAGCCGATATATTTTCTATTCAGAGCCTTGTATTGAATATCGAATGTGATTTGGGTTTGTCGTGAATGGTGTCTTCACTAACACTGTTCTTGAACCCAGTTGAGAAAAGATTAAATCTTTTTATTTAGATTTAATGAAGTGTACCAATTAAATAACATTTAATTGGAATTGAATCGATATTGATTTTTGGGTTTATCGTGGACAGTGTTTTAAATAACACTCGTTCTTTAACCCGATGATTAATGAATGTGATTTTGGGTTTATCGTGAACCGTGTTTTTAAATGACACAGATTCTTTAACCCAGTCAAAGATTAAAACTAAGTGGAGTTTTAATGAATCTTTAATTAGATTGAAATAATCGAGAATGGAGTATCACCAGTTTTACTCCAGGCGATAGTTAAATCTTTAATTAGATTTGAACGTGAAATGGTAATTGAATTTACCGATAACACTGTGGTGTTAGATATGAAGTATTACCAGTTTTACTTCATAGGATAAATAGGTTGGGATTGGGAAATTAAAACAAATGATTACTTCGGTAAGGTTCGTTAATCCCGACTAGTTTGAATTGATATTCAAAAAGAGATTAAAGAATAAATTCAAGGAATTTATCTTTGATAAAAATTAATGGGAACCTTTCCCTATGAATGTGAAATTTAGAAACTAACTGTCGGTTGGCCAAGCAGAATGGTTTTCTGGATATTGATCTGATGTTGGTTTCGGCCTTCGGGGTTAATATTTGGGAAATTATTCTCTTGATTAATTTACGGTTAGTGACTAATGAATTGGAATGAGGCGTATGTTGTGTTTGTGTAACACTTATTTAAAATATACGCGAGTTATTCGGAAAGACCGGGTTTATCCCATTCTGAATAACTGATACGACGATAAGTCGAAGATGAAGACGATGGTCGAAGACCGGAGGTCTTCACGTCGTTTGGGTGATAACTGATGATCTTGATTGGGCTGTACACCCAAGAAGATGGAAACAGTTAGTGATCGTCCAGACGTACTTGGAGATCGATGGATATGCGGGGTACTAGGTGCCTCCGGTTTCGTTCAGACCCAGAACGGACTTGTAAATGGACTGTGTGTCTGACATTGGATTTTAGCCCGTGAGATTGATCTCTATTAAATATATATCTGTTTGGCGGCGGAGAATTTATTCTCTTGCTTAACGCCCTTCTCTGAGACGTACGAGCTCAGGGGTTATATATTGATGGATATCAATCGCATGGAGTGAATTGCCTGTGTGGCATGCTAAGATGCAAATGATCAAGGCTTCTGTTGAAAAGCAAAGTCTTGTGGTTGATGATCGAAGCACGGCCTTGTGTGGCGTAGCTTTGTGTAACGTTGATTCGCGAGTATCACACCCGGTATGAATCAAAAACGGGAGACGGACCTCAGGGAGGGCATGCGTTTCTTTCTAGTTATGAGTGGCGTCAGCGCTTGAACTGGCTGACGAGTTTGACTCATGTGGATGTTACTTATTATTACTTGCTGAAAAGCGAGGCGCCTCATGATATCGGTTTCGGCCGATGCTTCTGGTCGGCTGACGGGCCAGGCTTACGCCCCCAAAGGGCGGGGAAACGCAGTGTTCAGGCATAATAATCCACATCGGTGGACCGGCCCTGACGATCTAAGGGGCAGTTGCGGCTGTTCCGGTGGCTCGGGCTAGAGAGTCACAAATCGGTAGAGGATCTTGCCCCTAGCCTCGGTTCATACCATAAATGATAACCCAACTTCCAATACGACATTGCGGTTTTGATTGTAAACCTATATGTGGCGACATAGTGGCATGGGACGCTCATGCCGCCTATGATTTATACTTATGATTTGAAGTTGTTTTATACATTATGCACTTATTAGTATCAAATGATTTGTTTTAAACGTATCAAGCATACTTTGGCTGTTATAAGGGAAAACCCTATCCTCGACTGCGTTGCATTGTGTGATGGGACCTGGGTCTTATAACAGCTTCATTTTTCTTTATTTAGCATTGCGCTGTGTGCTTTATGCACTGGTACTCTTGGGAGGAAACCCGTTCCGTGTTATACGGCGTGGTCCCTTGATTTACCTAACTTTAAAATAAAGATTAACTGTTTTAGTTCTCACACCAGTCCCACGACTGACCTGGAGTTTATTGTTTTCACCTAAACTCTGGGTGCCCCTATTTTGACACGGGCAGCTAGTAGTTTTGGTTTTGCAGATTTATATTCACAGGATCCTGGTTTACAGCTGGAACGATATCCGGAAAGCTTTGTATCCGTATATCTCTTCTAGTTGTGTATTGTATTATTTTCCGCTGCTATGTATTTAAATGTAATTTAAATCTCTGATATTTCTGTGTAATATTCGTTTATACTCTGTATATTCTTGTAATCTGATGCATTGTTGTAATATACAATGAAACGTTCTTCTGTATGTGTTCTGTTGTGGTTTGTTCTCGAACTATCCGACGCTTTCCTTTACGGGGAAGTTACGGGTTTTCACACATAGCTTTAACCTGTGAAACTTCTGTAGGCATGCATTTTATATTGTGCATCATAGGAATGGAGTAGGACAATGTCCGACCAAATGCATTACGTCTTGAGTTATTCAGAACTGGTTTGCCTATTGATCCTAGTCCGTAGGATCTCCAGTCGCTAGGATAGGTTTCCGTATAAGATAACTCTTGTTGGTTTAGGCTTTTAAACCTATTCCCCTCGATGCGCAGTCAATTTTCTCTCTTGATAACCCTTTTGTAAATGGATCCGCTAGGTTATCATTGGTTCTTACATAGTCAATGGAGATAGTTCCATTTGAGAGTAACTGCCTAACTGTGTTATGGCGTCGACGAATGTGTCGAGATTTGCCATTATACGCAAAGTTTTTCGCTCTACTTAGCGCTGCTTGATTGTCGCAGTGAATACATATGGCCGTTACAGGTTTAGGCCAAAGTGGAATATCTTCTAAGAAGTGACGAAGCCATTCTGCTTCTTCGCCTGCTTTATCTAAAGCAATAAACTCAGATTCCATTGTTGATCGAGCTATGCATGTTTGCTTAGTAGATTTCCACGACACTGCTGCTCCTGCTAGAGTAAAAACATAACCACTTGTGGATTTTGATTCCTCTGAATCGGCAATCCAGTTTGCATCACTATATCCTTCTAATACAGCTGGATATTTTCCGTAATGCAAAGAATAATCTGTGGTATTCTTTAAGTATCCAAGCACTCTCGTTAGTGCTTTCCAGTGTTCCTTTCCTGGATTACTTGTATACCTGCTTAGTCGACTTACTTCATAAGCTATATCTGTTCTCGTGCAGTTCATAAGATACATTAGACATCCTATAACACAAGAGTATTCTAGTTGCATTACACTCTCATTAGTGTTTTTATGCAGTACTTCTGACGGATTAAAAGGTGTTTTTACTCCTTTAATCCCAAGATTTTGAAATCTTTCAATCGCTTTGTCTACATAACATGACTGAGATAATTCAATTCCATTAGGGGTTCTTATTATTTTGATTCCCAAAATAACATCTGCAACTCCTAAATCTTTCATATCGAAATTGTTGATCAGCATTTTCTTTATGATCTCAATAACTTTTACGTTAGGACCAAAGATTAACATATCATCCACATATAAACAAATCATGACATATGACTGTCCAATTTGTTTATAATAAACACATTTATCACATTCATTTATACGAAAACCATTTTGCATCATGACACTATCAAATTTTTTGTGCCATTGTTTTGGAGCTTGTTTGAGTCTGTATAATGATTTTACCAATTTACAGACTTTATTTTCATTTCCCTTGGATATAAAACCTTCGGGTTGCTCCATGTAGATTTCCTCATCGAGATCTCCATTCAAGAACGCCGTCTTTACATCCATCTGATGAATCTCTAGATTATATATGGATGCAATCGCTATTAACATTCTTATTGAGGTTATTCGTGTAACGAGTGAATATGTATCAAAGAAGTCTATTCCTTCTTTTTGACGATATCCTTTGGCTACTAATCTGCTTTATATTTGTCGATAGAGCCATCTGCTTTCATTTTCTTTTTGAAAATCCATTTGCAGCCAATTGGTTTAATTCCAGGTGGAATATTAACAATTTCCCAAGTTTTATTACTTAGAATTGAATCAATCTCACTTTGGATTGCTTCTTTCCAACATGAAGATTCAGAAGATGACATGGCCTCTTTCTATGTTTGAGGTTCATGTTCAAGTACGTAAGTGAGGAACTTAGAGCCAAATGACTTGGAAGTTCTGGCCCTTACGCTTCTTCTTGGTTCAACTTCATCAACTCACGATGAGTTTCATCTTCATGTGGGCTACTTGATTCTTCTCGTGTCCTTTTAGGGACATTATTTCCTTCATTTCTTTTGTATGGAAACACGTCTTCAAAAAATGAGGCATCTCTTGATTCCATGATTGTATTTACATGGATATCATATATATCAGACTTGAATACCAAAATTCTATATGCACTACTATTATGGGCAGGCCCTAGGTAGTAACAATCTACTGTTTTTGGTCCAAGTTTGACCTTCTTGGGTGGCGGGATAGGAACTTTTGCCAAGCACCCCCACACTTTGAGGTATTTGAAGCTTGGTAGATGTCCTTTCCATAACTCATATGGAATTTTTCTCGTTTTACTGTGAGGAACTTTATTTAATATGTGATTAGACATATTCAAGGCTTCCGCCCACAAGTTCGTCGGTAGACCAGACTTTAAAAGCATTGCATTAATCATATCTTTTAATGTTCTGTTTTTACTCTCGGCTATGCCATTTTGTTGCGGCGAATATGGTGCTGTCATTTGATGAATTATTCCATTTTTTGCATAGAATTGTTCAAACGGCGATTCATATTCTCCACCTCGATCGGATCTCAATATCTTGATCTTCTTATTAAGCTGATTTTCTACTTCAGCTTTATATTTTACAAACGATGTGATTGCTTCATCTTTACTGTTTAAAAGATATACGTAGCAATATCGTGTATAATCATCAATAAATGTGATAAAATACTTTTTCCCACCTCTTGTAGGTAAGTTTTTGAAATCACATAAGTCAGTATGAATCATTCCCAATGGTTCAGTACTTCTGTTAACAGTATGAAATGTTTCTTAACCATTTTTGCTTCTACGCATGTTTCACATTTTTATTTTTTATCCACTTGAAATTTAGGAATTAACTCTAAATTTGCAAGTTTTTTCATTTTTCGGAAATTTATGTGTCCTAATCTATCATGCCATAATAAAGTTTCATGCTCAACGATATAAGAAACTTCTTTTTTATTCATAGCATTATCAGAATACATATTATTGCCGATTACGGCTACATTTGCCTTAAATAGGCCATCACACAAGTTACCCTTTCCTATATAGATTCCTGCCTTGGACAGAACCATCTTGTCTGACTCGAAGACCATCTTGAATCCCTTCTTCGAAAGCACGGATCCAGAAATCAGATTCCTGCGGATATCTGGAACATAAAGGACATCATTCAATTTAATAGTCTTCCTAGAAGTAAACTTGAGGGTGACTGTTCCTTTGCCTTCAACCATGGAAACTGATGAATTGCCCATATAGAGTTTCTCATCTTGATCCAATTTGGTGTAGGTTGAAAAAACGGACTTATTTGAGCATATATGCCTAGTAGCACCCGTGTCCAACCACCATTGTGCAGAATTCTGAATCAAGTTGCATTCGGTCACAACTCTTGAAAAATTGGATTCATCGATGTCCATGTTATCCACCACATTTGCTTCCGAATTTTTCTGTTTCTTGAGTCTACACTCTTTTGTTTGATGACTAGTCTTTCCACAAACCCAACATTCACCATTGAATTTCTTGGACTTTTTCTGGTTATTCTGCTTATTCTCTGGCGCCTTTCTTTTCTTGTTTTTGTTGAAGTGCCCTTTCTTCTTTGACCCTTCAGCAACAAGCGCCTCTTCACTTTTAGGTTGAGTGACTCCACGATTATCTGCCTCTATCTTTAATCTGACGATGAGGTCTTTTAAGGATATCTCCTTCTTTTTGTGCTTTAAGTAGTTGCGGTAGTCCCTCCAAGATGGTGGCAATTTTCCGGTAATTGTTTCAACCAGAAATGATTCACCAACTTTGTGGCCTTCTACTTCCATTTCATGGATAATAATTTGCAACTCTTGCACTTGAGAAGTCACCGATTTTGAGTCCACCATTATATAATCCATAAACTTATCAATGATGAACTTTTTCAAACTCACATTCTGTGTCTTGTACTTTGTAGCCAGTGCATTCCAAAGAGCTTTTGCAGTCTTTAGGGGCTGGTACACTTTGTACAGGACCTTGTCTAGGCAGTTGAGAATGTAGTTTCTGCATAAAAAGTCTGAATGCCTCCACGTATCAATAGAATGACCATCATGCTTAGTTGCCTCCTTGGTGTTTCCTGGTGTAGGCGGCACCGGTTCATCTTCTTCAAGATACTTCTGCAAGCTAAGGGTGGTGAGATAGAACAGCATCTGATTCTGCTACGTCCAAAAATCATCACCTTCGCCTTTGAACAAGTCTGGCTTGTTCAAATTGCCAGTTTTGAGCGTCATTTTCTCTGTTGCCATCTCTGTTTTGTCAAAACCAGTGAAAGTCTTAAGATGTTATAGTTTATCTGTACTCAAAACAGAATTTGAAACAGAATATAAATGTTTGTAATTTGTAACAGAATTAAAGTGTTCCAAATCAGAAACAGTACTGCAATCTGTTCAAAATAAAATGATTTGCACACAAATCTATTCAGCGACAGAAGTATTATCTCCGTCAAACAGTGCTACTATGATATAGCACACAAATCAAACAACAACATAGTATCGCTAAAGTATACAGAATTATCCGGTATACAAGGCCTGTATTCACAGTTTCCTTAAGACTTTCAGTCGAAGCCTCCCAGGTGTAATAACCCGGAAATCCGAGCCAATTTAAAAAAAATTATTTTGGCCAATTTAGTGAATTTTGATTATTTAAAATGAATTATTTTAAATAATAACGACGAGAAATTTATTTTGAATAGAATTCGAACGAATATATTTATATAGATCGTCGTTAGAATATAAATATTTATTTTAAATTATAAAAGGAATTGAAAATGGCGCGGTAGTTCGATAATTCGATTTCAAAATTCAAATGAACATACCGGGTGCAAAATAAACTGGATTTTAGTGAAACCAAAAATATTCGAATCTATTCGAGAATATCTTTCCAACGAATCCGAAAAATTGAAATTTCATAGTGGGGATCAAAAGATATGTCCAATTGAAATTTCAGAATAGTCGCTATGGAATTTCGGCCCTTGAAAATAGCCATTTTGCAAACGACCTCGGATTTCGACGAAACCACTTTTGTTGGATCCGTGATGTCAAGTTATTGCTAGATTCCAATTTTTATAATTTTTCGAATCAATATGTGAGCGTGGCAAAGGAAAACGCGTTTGACCAGTTTTAGTTGATTTTAATCGACTGGAAAATGGCCATTTTTCAAACGGTCTTAGAATCTGAAGAAACTAGTTTTGTTAGGATCATATCGTCAATAGGAAGCTAGAAAATATTTTTTTGGAATTTTTCGAGTTAGTATGTGACCCCAGTAAATTGAAATGCACGTTCAAATCCAATATATAGAGTTATATGTTGATTTTGACGAAAACTAATCGAAACGATCGAATCAGCTTACGATACATATCCCATTGTGTTTGGAATGGGGGTAATTAGCTCTGTGCGACACTCGGTGGACTTGATTTCGAGTTCGAACGAAAAGTCAACCGTTTTAGAGAAAATAAAATAAATTAATATATTATAGTTTACAAAAGCCCCCTCCCCTTCTATTTCTTCAGATTGAAAGCCCCCTTCCTTCGTAATCTCGAATGAAAAATGGCCGATGGAGCCACCATCGCTCCTCCTCCTAACGCGCCGCCCCCTCCAGCGAAGTCCGCCACCGCCGTCCTCCCTCCCCCTCTCCTTCTCAACCTCCTCCTCCTTCTCGATTGAATCGCGAGCCCCCTCCCCTAACTACACGCCGCCCGTCGCTTCCTGTACCCGACGCCAGTCACACCCCGACAACCGCCTCCCCCCTCCTTCGCTTGAGCGATGGCGCACCCCCCCTCCTGCTCTTGAGCAACGTGGTTCCCCCCTCCAAACGAAGTAAGGCCGCCCAAACCCTAGCAAGACCCGACTGCCTCTAGCCCCAGTGCGGCTTCTATCTCCTTCTCCATCCCCGGAGCAATGTAAGTTGCTGATTTTGTTTTGTTGTTTTCCTCTCTTCTTTCTTCTGGCTAATTAAGGTATGATCCTTAGGAAAGTTAATGTTTTTAATATAGGAAAGTTAATGTTTTTAATAGGGGAGAAGCGATATTTTTAAAGTGTTAAAGATCAGTTTTTTAAAGTTAAAAAGGCGAGATTTTTAAAGTTAAAAAGGCGAGATTTTTATAAATAAAAATATGATTTTTATTTATGTAAAGTATTAAAAGTATGATCTTTATTATATATGAAGTAGCGGAAAAAAAAATTATATAGGTAAGATAGAAAAAATATCATCCATATAAATATAGCAAAATAAAAATCTGATTTTTATTATATATATGTTGAGATAAAGATGTGATTTTTATAAGTGATAAAATAAAAAATGAAATCGTTATATTTGAAAAGGCAAAATCTTTATATAGAGAATAGCGATGTAAAAATAGAATTTTTATCTATATAGTAACGATGTAAAAATAGAATTTTTATCCATATGGAGTAATTATAAAAATATGATTTTTATATACATAGCAAGAATATAAAAATGTGATTTTTATATATGTAGTGAATACGGGCAAAGAAAGTGACAAAAGGCGAAAAGGTGAAGATTTCCTACATTTGAAGTGTCTTGGAGTTGGGATAGCTTTGGTGAGAACTTCTCACCTTTTAATTTTGTTTTCTAGTTAAAATATATACTAGGATGCAGACGGTGTTTAGTAGCACCCGACACCCGTCGTCCACAGACCATGGACGACTTGTATGCTTGTTTGTTTGATTTTGATGTGTAGTTGATTGTATGATGTGATGTGAAATGAAATATTTATGTAGTTAAAAATATTTTATAATTAAAAATAGAATTTTTAACGTGTATATGAAATGAAATAAAAATAAACAAATTGGATGATTTGTTTGTATACACACATTTGACTGATATTGATTAGGACGATAAATTTTACACATCGCCCAACTACACAAATAAAATCTGTGTTTGATTGTTTCAAACCCCACACGGGTATTGGGATGATATTTGACGTACACTAATCCCGATTGTTTAGTTGTACGTCGATTGTTTGATTGACAGACTATTATAAGCGTTGAATATTTATATTTGATGCTTGTACAGTGTAGAATGCACTTTGGATGATGGTTGATTATTCATCGTTGTTATTGTATACATGCGTTGTAGAAAATCCATATAATTAACACTATATGGTAATTGATTGGGCCTCACTCCAGTTTTGAAATAGAAATATTTGAAAAAGAAATATTTGAAATAGAAATATTTGAAAAAGAAATATTTGGAAAAGAAATATTTGAAATAGAATATTTGAAAATAGAAATATATGAAACCGTGTTGATTAGATTGACGCCATTTTGACGTGAACGATATTTATATCGATTTTATTCATTTTTCAATTAATATTGAAATAGATATGAAATTCGAATTAAATTGAATAGATTTGAAATTCGAATTAAATTGAATAGATTTGAAATTCGAATTATATTGAAATGAATTGAAATTCGAATTATATTTAAAGTGAATTGAAATTCGAATTAAACTGAATTGATTTGAAATTCGAATTAAACTGATTTGATTTGAAATTCGAAATACACTGAAATGATTTGAAATTCGAATAGAATTGAAATCCTAATTAAATTAAATATAAATGAATTCGAATTGAAATTGAATATAAATGAATTCGAATTGAAAATGAATATAAATGAATTCGAATTGAAATCGAATATAAATGAATTCGAATTGAAATTGAATATAAATGAATTCGAATTGAAATTGAATTGAAATCGATTTGAAATGAATTTAAAAAGAATTTATATTGGAATATTCAATTTTGATTTGAAATTGAATATGAAGTTGAAACCATTTTGAAAATGAATTTAAAACGATTTATAAAGCACGTTTTGAACTGAAATCGATGAAGTATATATTATATATATAATATAATGGCCTAAATAGAACGCGCCGCGCTGCGGTAGTTCGTGAATTTCGACCATTGACTTCAAATGGATATTGCAGGAGATCCGACCGTCGGATTCTCCTAAAACCGGAACCGTTGGGTTCGTATCGAAAAGAGCTTTCTAAAGAATATTAGAAATTTGAAATCTAACGGTTGGATTTGGAATTATGTCCAAATAAAATTTGAAAAAGGTCGCTGTAAGTGCAGTTCGATGGCCGTTTATGGAAATCGACTGTACGGGCCTTGATAAAATTATTAAAAATAGTAATAATTTGTGTAAAATCATAAGAAATGATTTGGGAAGGATTGGGATGAAAAACTCAATATTTGAAAAGATAAAAATAGATTTTTATCGAAATGAACTAGTTTTGAACTAGAATTATAATTCTATTTATTTTTAAATAAATAAATTAGATTTGAAATGGTTTTGAAAATAACCAGAATTTCCAATAATTATATTGGAATGGATTTGAATCGAAATTGTCTTCAGAATATTTCGATGCTGGATTTCGTGATGATACAGATATTGTTATGGGAATTTGAAAGATATATATATATATATATATATATATATATATATATATATATATATATATATATATATATATCATTACTTCCAATACGATATTTGTTGATCGTAGAATTTGATATTGAATATAAGCTGGTATATTTTCTATTCAGAGCCTTGTATTTAATATCAAATGTGATGTGGGTTTGTCGTGAATGGTGTCTTTATTAACACTGTTCTTGAACCCAGTCGAGAAAAGATTAAATCTTTTTATTTAGATTTAATGAAGTGTACCAATTAAATAATATTTAATTGGAATCGAATTGGTATTGATTTTTGGGTTTATCGTGAACCGTGTTTTAAATGACACTAATTCTTTAACCCAATCAAAGATTAAAACTAAGTGGAGTTTTGATGAATCTTTAATTAGATTGAAAAGATCGAGAATGGAGTATCGCCAGTTTTGCTCCAGGCGATAGTTAAATCTTTAATTAGATTTAAATGTGAATTGGTAATTGAATTTACCGATAACACCGTGGTGTTAGATATGAAGTATAACCAGTTTTACTTCATGGGATGAATAGGTTGGGGTTGGTAAATTAAAACAAATGATTACTTCGGTAAGGTTCGTTAATCCTGACTAGTTTGAATTGATATTCAAAAGTAGATTAAAGAATAAATTTAAAGGATTTATCTTTGATAAAATTAATGGGAACCTTTCCCTAAGAATGTGAAATTTAGAAACTAACTGTCGGTTAGCTTAGCAGAATGGTTTTCTGGATATTGATCTGATGTTGGTTTCAGCCTTCGGGGTTAATATTTGGGGAATTATTCTCTTGTTAATTTACGGTTAGTGACTGATGAATTGGAATGAGGCGTATGTTGTGTTTGTGTAACACATGTTTATTATATACGCGAGTTATTCGGAAAGACCGGGTTTATCCCATTCTGAATAACTGATACGACGATAAGTCGAAGATGAAGACGGTGGTTGAAGACCGGAAGTCTTCACGTCGTTTGGATGATTACTGATGATCTTGATTGGGCTGTACACCCAAGAAGATGGAAACAGTTGGTGATCGTCCAGACGTATATGGAGATCGATGGATATGCGGGGTACTAGGTGCCTTCGGTTTCGTTCAGACCCAGAACGAACTTGTATATGGACTGTGTGTCTGACATTGGATTTTAGTCTGTGTGATTGATTTCTATTAAATATATATTTGTTTGGCGACGGAGAATTTATTCTCTTTCATAACGCCTTTCTCTGAGACGTACGAGCTCAGGGGTTATATACTGATGGATATCAAACGCATAGAGTGAATTGCCTGTGTGGCATGCCTAAGTGGCAAATGATCAAGGCTTCTGTTGAAAAGCAAAGTCTTGTGGTTGATGATCGAAGCACGGCCTTTGTGGCGTAGCTTTGTGTAACGTTTACTTCGCGAGTTTCACACCCGGTATGAACTAAAAACGGGAGACGGACCTCAGGGAGGACATGCGTTTCTTTCTAGCTAGAAGTGGCGTCAGTGGTTTTACATGCCCTGACGAGTTTGACTTATGTGGTTGTTGCTGTTGCGAGGCGCCTCGGTTTGATCGGATGATCCGGGTCCGATGGAGTCATTCGTTGGCTCATTTACACCCCATAGAGCGGGGAAACGCATTGTTCAGGCATTTTAATCACATCGGTGGACCGGCCCTGACGATCCAAGGGCCCACCTGTGTCTGGGTCCTGAGACACGGGCTAGAGCGTCTCGAATCGGTAGAGGACGATCCCTGGCCTCGGTTCATAGATGGAAATCCAATTTCCAAATACGTGATTCTACGGTTTTATTTGTTGAGCCTAGTATGGCGACATAGTGGGATGGGGCACTTATGCCATCTATGATTGATACTTATGATTTGAAGTTGTTTTATACACTATGCATTATAATAGTATCAAATGATTTGTTTTAAACGTATCAAGCATTCTTGGCTATTATAAGGTAAAAACCCTATCCTCCGGCTTGCGTTGCATTGTGTGATGGGACCTGGGTCTTATAATAGCTTCATTTTTCTTTATTTAGCATTGCGCTGTTTGATTTATGCATTGGTATTCTTGGGAGGAAACCCGTTCCATGTTATACGGCGTGGTCCCTTGATTTACCTAACTTCAAAAATAAAGATTAATAACTGTTTTAGTTCTCACACCAGTCACATGACTGACCTGGAGTTTATTGTTTTAACCTAAACTCTGGGTGCCCTTATTTTGACAAGGGCAGCTAGTAGTTTTGGTTTTGCAGATTTATATTCACATGATCCTGGTTTACAGCTGGAATGATATCCGGAAAGCTTTGTATCCGTATATCTCTTCTAGTTGTGTATTGTATTATTTTCCGCTGCTATGTATTTAAATGTAATTTAAATCTCTGATATTTCTGTGTAATATTTATTCATTTATACTCTGTATATTCTTGTAATCTGATGGAATTGTTGTAATATACAATGAAATGTTCTTCCGTCTGCGTTATTCTGTGGCTTGTTCTCGAACTATCCGCGCTTTCCTTTACGGGGAGGTTACGGGTTTTCACAGCTGGTATCAGATCTCTGGTTTACAGAGCTAGAGAACAAGACACATTAGAACCACACGAAAGAATTCATCAGATATTGGATTAGTAATATCCAATTAGAATGACTCGTTAGAGATAGGATCAGTAGTATCCTAGAACGAGTGTGAAGAGTATATTTTTTAAATGAAAACAATTTTGTTTTGAAATTTAAATCATTGTATACGTATTTGAATATTTATTTTATATTGAATTTGGACAATCCAATATATAAAGATTTTGCATATGCGCCTTGCAAACGTATATTCGAAGTTTTAATATACTGGATAGATATAGAATCACACTCTAGTCACCCGGGGATAATCCTGATGATGGTGCATCATCATCAGCATTTATATTCGAGTGTCGAAGGTGTGATATCTATATATTTCCATTAGACTAGTGTGAGAACCAAAATTAGATAGGGCCTATTGTTGTGATTTGGCGTCAAAAATCTGATTTTTGACTATGTATCAAAGTTATGAATTTCAAAAGCTAATCAACTAATTGATTGATGGTTGTGTTGTTTGATTATGGCTTGATTAATTATTATTATTTTTACCATTTAGCCAAATTGACCAAATAGTAAATTGTATTGAAAATTTAACGCATTTGCATGCATATACATGTACTTACATTGAACAGGTCATAGCAAGGAGGCTAGAGCAGAGAATAAAATTTGTTTGCTCGACAAATAGGAACATGTTTATCATAATTTACTGTTTTGTTTGGGTGATGATGATTTTATGAGCCGCTTGGCCTTTTCTTTTTCTTTTTGAGATCAGAGGACCTGTATGGCAATTTCGGGATTTTCCCGTGCTCCCGGTGCAGGGGAGGTTATGGCGAAATTTTTCGAAAATTTAGGGTGTTAGCCAAATTTTTGAAAAATTTGAAAAGTTCTTAGAAACTGAAAAGTTGAAGAACTTAAGCCGTAATGAAAATAGAGAAAGTTAATTTGAATGTTAAATAACTTTCGGCTTCGTTCCTTTTCGGGGATGAAAAGTTTTAAGTGGGGGAGATTGTAATAACCCGGAAATCCGAGCCAATTTAATTTTTTTTACTTTGCCCTTTTTAGTGAATTTTGATTATTTAAAATGAATTATTTTAAATAATAACAACGAGAAATTTATTTTGAATAGAATTCGAATGAATATATTTATATAGATCGTCGTTAGAATATAAATATTTATTTTAAATTATAAAAGGAATTGAAAATGGCGCGGTAGTTCGATAATTCGATTTCAAAATTCAAATGAACATACCGGGTGCAAAATAAACCGGATTTTAGAGAAACCAAAAATATTCGAATCTATTCGAGAATATCTTTCCAACGAATCCGAAAAATTGAAATTTCATAGCGGGGATCAAAAGATATGTCCAGTTGAAATTTCAGAATAGTCGCTATGGATTTTCGGCCCTTGAAAATAGCCATTTTGCAAACGACCTCGGATTTCCACGAAACCACTTTTGTTGGATCCGTGACGTCAAGTTATTGCTAGATTCCAATTTTCATAATTTTTCGAATCAATATGTGAGCGTGGCAAAGGAAAACGCGTTTGACCAGTTTCATTTCATTTTAATCGACTAGAAAATGGCCATTTTTCAAACGGTCTTAGAATCTGACGAAACTAGTTTTGTTAGGACCGTATCGTCAATCGGAAGGAAGAAAATATTTTTCTGGAATTTTTCGAGTTAGTATGTGACCCCAATAAATTGAAATGCACGTTCAAATCCAATATATAGAGTTATATGTTGATTTTGACGAAAACTGATCGAAATGATTGAATCAGCTTACGATACATATCCCATTGTGTTTGGAATGGGGGTAATTAGCTATGTGCGACAGTCGGTGGACTTGATTTCGAGTTCGAACGAAAAGTCAACCTTTTTAGAGAAAATAAAATAAATTAATATATTATAGTTTACAAAAGCCCCCTCCCCTTCTATTTCTTCAGATCGAAAGCCCCCTTCCTTCGTTATCTCGAATGAAAAATGGCCGATGGAGCGACCATCGCTCCTCCTCCTAACGCGCCGCCCCCTCCAGCGAAGTCCGCCACCGCCATCCCCCCTCCCCCTCCAGTCCTCGACGCCCTCTCCTTCTCAACCTCCTCCTACTTCTCGATTGAATCGCGAGCACCCTCCCCTAACCACACGCCGCCCGTCGCTTCCTGTACTCGACGCCAGGCACACCCCGACAACTGCCTCCCCCCTCCTTCGCATGAGCGATGGCGCACCTCCCCTCCTACTCTTGAGCAACGTGGTTCCCCCCTCCAACCGAAGTAAGGCCGCCCAAACCCTAGCAAGACCCGACTGCCTCTGGCCCCGGTGCGGCTTCTATCTCCTTCTCCCTCTCCGCAGCAATGTAAGTTGCTGATTTTGTTTTGTTGTTTTTCTCTCTTCTTTCTTCTAGCTAATTAAGGTATGATCCTTAGGAAAGTTAATGTTTTTAATATAGGAAAGTTAATGTTTTTAATAGGGGAGAAGTGATATTTTTAAAGTGTTAAAGATCAGATTTTTAAAGTTAAAAAGGCGAGATTTTTAAAGTTAAAAAGGCGAGATTTTTATAAACAAAAATATGATTTTTATTTATGTAAAGTATTAAAAGTATGATCTTTATTATATATGAAGTAGCGGAAAAAAAAAATTTATATAGGTAAGATAGAAAAAATATCATCCTTATAAATATAGCAAAATAAAAATCTGATTTTTATTATATATATGTTGAGATAAAGATGTGATTTTTATAAGTGATAAAATAAAAAATGAAATTGTTATATTTGAAACGACGAAATCTTTATATAGAGAATAGCAATGTAAAAATAGAATTTTTATCTATATAGTAACGATGTAAAAATAGAATTTTTATCCATATGGAGTAATTATAAAAATATGATTTTTATATACATAGCAAGAATATAAAAATGTGATTTTTATATATGTAGTGAATACGGGCAAAGAAAGTGACAAAAGACGAAAAGGTGAAGATTTCCTACATTTGAAGTGTCTTGGAGTTGGGGTAGCTTTGGTGAGAACTTCTCACCTTTTAATTCTGTTTTCTAGTTAAAATATATACTAGGATGCAGACGGTGTTTAGTAGCACCCGACACCCGTCGTCCACAGACCATGGACGACTTGTATGCTTGTTTGTTTGATTTTGATGTGTAGTTGATTGTATGATGTGATGTGAAATGAAATATTTATATAGTTAAAAATAGAATTTTTAACGTGTATATGAAATGAAATAAAAATAAACAAATCAGATGATTTGTTTGTATACACACATTTGACTGATATTGATTGGGACGATAAATTTTACACATCGCCCAACTGCACAAATAAAATCTGTGTTTGATTGTTTAAACCCCACACGGGTATTGGGATGATATTTGACGTACACTAATCCCGATTATTTAGTTGTACGTCGATCGTTTGATTGACAGACTGTTATAAGCGTTGAATATTTATATTTGATGCTTGTACAGTGTAGAATGCACTTTAGATGATGGTTGATTATTCATCGTTGTTATTGTATACATGCATTGTAGAAAATCCATATAATTAACACTATATGGTAACTGATTGGGCCTCATTCCAGTTTTGAAATAGAAATATTTGAAAAATAAATATTTGAAATAGAAATATTTGAAAAGGAAATATTTGGAAAAGAAATATTTGAAATAGAATATTTGAAAATAGAAATATATGAAACTGTGTTGATTAGATTGACGCCATTTTGACGTGAACGATATTTATATCGATTTTATTCATTTTTCAATGAATATTGAAATAGATTTGAAATTCGAATTAAATTGAATAGATTTGAAATTCGAATTAAATTGAATAGGTTTGAAATTGAATAGATTTGAAATTCGAATTATATTGAAATGACTTTAAATTCGAATTATATTTAAAGTGAATTGAAATTCGAATTAAACTGAATTGATTTGAAATTCGTATTAAACTGAATTGATTTGAAATTCGAAATACACTGAAATGATTTGAAATTCGAATAGAATTGAAATCCTAATTAAATTAAATATAAATGAATTCGAATTGAAATTGAATATAAATGAATTCGAATTGAAAATGAATATAAATGAATTCAAATTGAAATCGAATATAAATGAATTCGAATTGAAATTGAATATGAATGAATTCGAATTGAAATTGAATTGAAATCGATTTGAAATGAATTTAAAACGAATTTATATTGGAATATTCAATTTTGATTTGAAATTGAATATGAAGTTGAAACCGTTTTGAAAATGAATTTAAAACGATTTATAAAGCATGTTTTGAATTGAAATCGACGAAGTATATATTATATATATTATATATATAATATAATGGCCTGAATAGAACGCACCACGCTGCGGTAGTTTGTGAGTTTCGACCATTGACTTCAAATGGATATTGCAGGAGATCCGACCGTCGGATTCTCCTAAAACCGGAACCGTTGGGTTCGTATCGAAAAGAGCTTTCTAACGAATATTATAAATTTGAAATCTAACGGTTGGATTTGGAATTATGTCCAAATCAAATTTGAAAAAGGTCGCTGTAAGTGCAGTTCGATGGCCGTTGATGGAAATCGACTGTACGGGCTTTGATAAAATTATTAAAAATAGTAATAATTTGTGTAAAATCATTAGAAATGATTTGGGAAGGATTGGGATGAAAAACTCCATATTTGAAAAGATAAAAATAGATTTTTATCGAAATGAACTAGTTTTGAACTAGAATTATAATTCCATTTATTTTTAAATAAATAAATTGGATTTGAAATGGTTTTGAAAATAACCAGAATTTCCAATAATTATATTGGAATGGATTAGAATCAAAATTGTCTTCGGAATACTTCGATGTTGGATTTCGTGATGATACAGATATTGTTATGGGAATTTGAAAGATATATATATCGTTATTTCCAATGCGATATTTGTTGATCGTAGAATTTGATATTGAATATAAGCCGGTATATTTTCTATTCAGAGCCTTGTATTTATTGTCAAATGTGATGTGGGTTTGTCGTGAATGGTGTCTTTATTAACACTGTTCTTGAACCCAGTCGAGAAAAGATTAAATCTTTTTATTTAGATTTAATGAAGTGTACCAATTAAATAATATTTAATTGGAATTGAATTGGTATTGATTTTTGGGTTTATCGTGAACCGTGTTTTAAATGACACTGGTTCTTTAACCCAGTCAAAGATTAAAACTAAGTGGAGTTTTGATGAATCTTTAATTAGATTGAAAAGATCGAGAATGGAGTATCCCCAGTTTTGCTCCAGGCGATAGTTAAATCTTTAATTAGATTTAAACGTGAAATGGTAATTGAATTTACCGATAACACCGTGGTGTTAGATATGAAGTATAACCAGTTTTACTTCATGGGATGAATAGGTTGGGGTTGGGAAATTAAAACAAATGATTACTTTGGTAAGATTCGTTAATCCCGACTAGTTTGAATTGATATTCAAAAGTAGATTAAAGAATAAATTTAAAGGATTTATCTTTGATAAAATTAATGGGAACCTTTCCCTAAGAATGTGAAATTTAGAAACTAACTGTCGGTTAGCTAAGCAGAATGGTTTTCTGGATATTGATCTGATGTTGGTTTCGGCCTTTGGGGTTAATATTTGGGGAATTATTCTCTTGTTAATTTACGATTAGTGACTGATGAATTGGAATGAGGCGTATGTTGTGTTTGTGTAACACATGTTTATTATATACGCGAGTTATTCGGAAAGACCGGGCTTATCCCATTCTGAATAACTGATACGACGATAAGTCGAAGATGAAGACGATGGTTGAAGACCGGAAGTCTTCACGTCGTTTGGGTGATTACTGATGATCTTGATTGGGCTGTGTAACACGCCGTATTTTCTGTGAACTTAAGAATTACAAATCTGAGTATAATTAAAATATAAATTCAGAATCAAGGGAAACGGGCTATGCCATTGCGTTCATCTCGGAAAAATACGCAAAATAGAGTCCGAAATTTCGTAAATCGGAGTCCATATGACCAAGTTATGGCCTTCTAAAGTTCAGAAAAAAAATTAAACAGCACAGACCAGGTCGACTGGGGAGTCGACCCTATAGTCGACCTGCCCCCAGGGGGTCGACCCTAGAGTCGACCTGCCCCCAGGGGGTCGACCCTAGAGTCTAGCCTAGAGTCGACCTGCCCCCAGGGGTCGACCCTAGAGTCGACCCTAGTGTCGACCTGGGGGTCGACCTGCCTCCCGAATCTGCTTGTCTGCCTGGGTGCGTTCTGATGTATCTGGTCTCGTTTTCTGTCTAGATTCGTCTGCCTAAACCTATTTAAACAGCCCCAAACCCAGCCTTCTCTGCACACAATTCTACTCTTCTTCTTCTCTGTCTCTGTTCTAATAAAAATGAAAATGGCGTCGCTACTCTGCTGGAATCAAAACTAGAAGCTAATCAACATCAACCTAAGCAATTCAATTCAAATTTGAGATAAAAGCTTCTGCAACAATTCTGCAACAACTAAAGTTCTTTCTTTAATCCAACCAAGGCAAGTACAGTTATTCTCCGCTATAAACGTTAATTTTGATTGTGACATGAATTCTAAATCTGAATCTGAGGTTATATCTGTTCTATTCTAATTTGATTTATCTTATTCTGTACCTCTTTCCTCTTTCTGTTCTATAGCCAGGCTACCACGACCCTGAGCCAATCTCATAAGAGATTAACATACGCTAAAATGTTTGGGATAGTAAAATGAATGATGCATGAATTTCGCATGGCCAATAGGTGACTGATTTGAGGAAAGAACTTGGACTATAGCTAGAACATAAATCTGAGATGATTTGACATGTTATGTTTATAACATAAAAAGGTATTGAACATATGATTTGTGGACACAACATAAAAAGGTATATAATTGAACCTATGACTTGAGTTTGTGGCATAAAGACTATTGAACATACGACTTGAGAAGTTGGTTAATCTGTGACTGATTTAAGAAAAAGGACATAGGTTGTAAACTAGATTTAGATCTATGCATATTCTGTGAATTGGAAGAAGAGGAACCATGGTATGTTAACATATGACTTGAGATAAGGAGAATATGGTTTAGGTATAAAGATTTACATTAAAGTAGGATATCTATCAAATATGAATAATACCTAAGTAGGAGATTTTTGTCAATATCTATATTTGGTATAATTTATATGTGAATCTTTTGTACTAGGCAAGTTGAACTAAATTAGGACATGTAAATTATGACCATAATCTGTGACATGCAAATTTAAAGCAAACATGGGGTATATGAACATATTGTGAATCATGACTATTATTTATGCATGTGAACTTAGGCAAGATATGTTGTGAAACTTTAAGGAATGATTAAATCTGTTATGTTTGCCTAATTTGCTAGTTCTGCTATATTTGCCTAATCTGCTAGTTCTGTTATATTGCTTAATCTGCTAGTTCTGCCCTACTGCCTAGTCTGCTAGATCTGTTCATCTACCAAATCTTTCACCTGCTAATTCTGTTAAAAATGCCAACCAAAATCTGTTGAGATGCCTAATCTGTTATCTGCTAAATCTGCTAGTTGTTTAATTTGCTGAATCCGTTAAATCACCTAAACCTGTTATCTGCTATGTCTGTTAAGTTGATATATTCAGTCTGTTATTGACATAATCTGAATTAGCTATGAATAATTGACATGTATATTAGGCGTGGGTATAAATGGTAAATCATTAATTAATTGGCCGCAAAGATAAACATGGCTAACTCGAAGTTAGAATGAGTTTGCGGCGTAATTCTGCCCGGAACCGCCCGACATATTCCAATGGCCGCAAACAATAGGTTATAATGTGAGAAGTTAGTCATAACGTGCTTGAAACCCGAGGTTAGACTCAGTTTGCGACAGAAATCTTCCCGGAACCAACCGGCCTAACCAGTAGGCGCAAACTGTCAGTCTAATGTGAGAGGTCTGGGCATTAATATTTAATTAATGAAAATCTGAGATAAATATGATGTCTAAACTGTGTTGGGCGGATAGGATTAAACCCACTAGTCTGATGAATTTAATAAATCTGTTCTGTGAATCTGTAGGCCCAATTACAAAGTTAGACAAATCTGTAAGTCTGTTAATCTGTAACTGGTTAATCGGTAAGTCTGTTAAATCTGTATATCTGATCCGTTAGTCTGAAAACTTGTCTGTGAACTAATTGATCTGAATTATGTATGTTTGAACTTGTAAACAAGTTAATCTGAAATCTGTTAGTCTGGGGACACCAGGTTAGGAGGGGAATTACTTGTGTCATCTGTTGTTTGGGACCCATATTAGTCAGTAACCCTTTCTGGTATCAAAACTTTGACCCAACAGTAGGTAGGGTCCGGGCACGCTTACTGAACTAATTATAAGCGGTTCATTCTGATAATGGCGAGGGGTGTTGATGGTGCGTTCCAACTGGGTCATGTGCGTGCATGGATCCCGGTCTGCCTCTGAGGATGTAAGACGCCGTGACATCTGTAAATAGGTCTGTTCCAATTGGTTGTCACTTTAGGGAGTGATACACCCTACTGTGGGGCCGACACAGGATATTTATGTATTAGGGAGCCGATCGCTTGGGATAGGGTTTTAGGGTACACTTAGTTCTGTCTATTTCTGTTGGTACCGTCTGTTTCTGTTGGGTGGTAACACCTGTCTGTTTCTGTGTGGTACCGTTTGTTCGGGTGGTAAAGGCCCATTACTAGTGTACACCTAATTCTACATTCTGTTTCCGTAGGGATTAATCTGTTTCTGCTTCTGTCTGTTTCTGATCGGGTAGTAAAGGCCCATTATTAGCATTATGTTTCTGTTAAGTTATTCTGTACCCGTTCCTGCTTCAGTGTAGACATTAGGGTGACACCTAATTCTGTTATACTAGTATTAGTGCAGAGAAGTGTAAAGCAATAGTTTATGTCATTCTGTTCTTCTGTTATATCTGCTACACCTGTTACAGTTATCTCTCATCCAGTTTTATGTTCATGTCATATTATTATTATTATCTGTTCATATGCTGAAAGTCACTGGACTTGCCAGACTTTTTGTCTGACCCTTGTTGTTTCGCCTCCTTTCTTCCGTTTCCCCCCAGGTTATCCAAGGAGGGAATACTTTAGCTTGATCCGGATTTCTCTTTGCTTGAGGTGCTTAAAGTATGGCTTGGCTCTGTATAGCTTCCGTTCCGTGGGGATTATGATTTTAAACCATGCATTTTGAAGGCTTTCGTACAAGACTGATATTTTGTACTTGAATTCTGAGATTTGAAAGGATGTAACCATATTGATTTCTGTTTCCGCTGTAATAAAGTTAAAAAATTTCAAGTACTGTTTTATCTGTCTTGTAAGTTTCTGTTCTGTTTACTAAAATGCTCCACCAAAGTTAAGGCATTCCCTTTGTGAGTGACCTTAACGGAGGTGGGGTGTTACACTTGGTATCAGAGCTGAAGGTTACCAGATTTGATAAAGAATTTTTGAAAACTATTTTCAAAAAGGTTTTGAAAAGGAAGTATTTTCAAAAGTAAAGCTTATTTTGAAAAACATAGTCCCCTAAGCCATATATCTATCTTTTGATCCTCTGCTTGAATCCTTGTTTCCTTCTTTCTTGAGTCTCTGGGGCTCCCGGCTTTCTGGGAGGTAACCTCATCGAAGGGCAAAGTAGTGCCGGACTTCCATCGATAGCTATAGTAGTATCACCTACGGCTAGTTTTCTTTAGAGCTTTGAAGGATTTTTTCGGGCGATGGAGGCAGCTTTCGAGGGATTGGTCAACATGTTACACAAGGATAGTAAAGATGAGAATGATGAGGTTTGGCTAAGGAGCACAACCCAAAGGTGAGAAACTCATATAGACTTAGTTCACAATGGAGGCAAAAGGGAAACACAAAAGAAGGAAGGAAAGTTTGAAGATAAGGAGGAGGAAAGTGTTTTACTTAGGGAAGCTCGACTCATCTGAATAAGGATTACCGAAAGAGGAAGGGGAGGTTGCTTGCTTCAACTGTGGTGAGATGGGGAACTTTACTAGGGACTGCCCGAAGAAACGAAGGCAAGGACAAAGGACACGACTTTTTCTGATTATGGAGTTAAGACTTTTTCTGATTCTGGTATTTTGATTTTGTAATCGATACTCTGCACTTTAATACTAGTATTATTTCTGAATTCCGCTGTAGACTCAGACCCATAAGGGTTACGGCTCATCTGTTTGAGATTGGGGTTTGAGGGATATTTGTGTTAGACGTCAAGTATGACGCATACATTCTGAGTTTTTGTGGGTTATGATTTTTATCATGCTTAGCTTTTGAAGAATCAGTAGGGAACCTGATCTATACCAGTAGTCTGTAAATATTTGAATAATTCTGCTTTCCAGTTTTGACATTGGCTTAAGGAGGTGATCCTCTGGGTGTAAATCTGATGTTGATTTCGGTCTTCGGGGTTGATACTTAGGGGAATTATTTTCTCAACCAATGTCTAATAGGAACCAAGTCTTTGACTTATCTGTACTCGCTTCCATCACTCGACTGTATCCTATCGATCGAGTGTTCAACTTATAGATAGGAATCCTAATGGGTGTAAACATGTGTTTGAGACATGTTATGTTTGATGGTTGCAAGTGGATGCAAGTGGTTGCTCGTGGACGCATATACACACACTAGGCACTAGATCGGCTCGAAAACACTCTCATACTGCATATGGATGTGTGAGCATTTTAAATTTTTATGGATGAAAAATAGTCGAATCAGCACATGGATGTTGCATATGAGTGGATGGTTGTGCACTCATATAGAAATGATATGTATCAAATAGGAAAATTGCATACATATTGGACTCATGGCACTGACATAATTCGCATTAAGGAGGTCAACTGAATCAGTAGACCGCCTGATCTTTGCATTAGATAAGGAACATATACACACACTTTTGCAAACGTTCATACAGCACCAGAAATTTCTAAGGACAATGGATGCTTGTGGATGATGACTGAGTAGATGAGTGATTGGATGGTAGGACACATTCTTCTTAACTTGAAGATTTCGGGGACGAAATCCTTTAAGGAGGGGAGAATATAACACCCCGTATTTTCTGTGAACTTAAGAATTACAAATCTGAGTATAATTAAAATAAAAATTCAGAATCAAGGGAAACGGGCTGTGCCATTGCGTTCGTCTCGGAAAAATACGCGAAATAGAGTCCGAAATTTCGTAAATCGGAGTCCATATGACCAAGTTATGGCCTTCTAAAGTTCAGAAAAAAAAATTAAACAGCACAGACCAGGTCGACTGGGGAGTCGACCCAACAGTCGACCTGCCCCCAGGGGGTCGACCCTAGAGTCGACCTGCCCCCAGGGGGTCGACCCTAGAGTCGACCCTAGTGTCGACCTGGGGGTCGACCTGCCTCCCGAATCTGTTTTTCTGCCTGGGTGCGTTCTGATGTATCTAGTCTCGTTTTCTGTCTAGATTCGTCTGCCTAAACCTATTTAAACAGCCCCAAACCCAGCCTTCTCTGCACACAATTCTATTCTTCTTCTTCTCTGTCTCTGTTCTAATAAAAATGAAAATGGCGTCGCTACTCTGCTGGAATCAAAACTAGAAGCTAATCAACATCAACCTAAGCAATTCAATTCAAATTTGAGATAAAAGCTTCTGCAACAATTCTGCAACAACTAAAGTTCTTTCTTTAATCCAACCAAGGCAAGTACAGTTATTCTCCGCTATAAACGTTAATTTTGATTGTGACATGAATTCTAAATCTGAATCTGAGGTTATATCTGTTCTGTTCTGATTTGATTTATCTTATTCTGTACCTCTTTCCTCTTTCTGTTCTATAGCCAGGCTACCACGAGCCTGAGCCAATCTCATAAGAGATTAACATACGCTAAAATGTTTGGGACAGTAAAATGAATGATGCATGAATTTCGCATGGCCAATAGGTGACTGATTTGAGGAAAGAACTTGGACTGTAGCGAGAACATAAATCTGAGATGATTTGACATGTTATGTTTATAACATAAAAAGGTATTGAACATATGATTTGTGGACACAACATAAAAAGGTATATAATTGAACCTATGACTTGAGTTTGTGGCATAAAGACTATTGAACATACGACTTGAGAAGTTGGTTAATCTGTGACTGATTTAAGAAAAAGGACATAGGTTGTAAACTAGATTTAGATCTATGCATATTCTGTGAATTGGAAGAAGAGGAACCATGGTATGTTAACATATGACTTGAGATAAGGAGAATATGGTTTAGGTATAAAGATTTACATTAAAGTAGGATATCTATCAAATATGAATAATACCTAAGTAGGAGATTTTTGTCAATAGCTATATTTGGTATAATTTATATGTGAATCTTTTGTACTAGGCAAGTTGAACTAAATTGGAACATGTAAATTATGACCATAATCTATGACATGCAAATTTAACGCAAACATGGGGTATATGAACATATTGTGAATCATGACTATTATTTATGCATGTGAACTTAGGCAAGATATGTTGTGAAACTTTAAGGAATGATTAAATCTGTAATATTTGCCTAATATGCTAGTTCTGCTATATTTGCCTAATCTGCTAGTTCTGTTATATTGCTTAATCTGCTAGTTCTGCCCTACTGCCTAGTCTGCTAGATCTGTTCATCTGCCAAATCTGTCATCTGCTAATTCTGTTAAAAATGCCAACCTAAATCTGTTGAGATGCCTAATCTGTTATCTGCTAAATCTGCTAGTTGTTTAATTTGCTGAATCTGTTAAGTCACCTAAACCTGTTATCTGCTATGTCTGTTAAGTTGATATATTCAGTCTGTTATTGACATAATCTGAATTAGCTATGAATAATTGACATGTATATTAGGCGTGGGTATAAATGGTAAATCATTAATTAATTGGCCGCAAAGATAAACATGGCTAACTCGAGGTTAGAATGAGTTTGCGGCGTAATTCTGCCCGGAACCGCCCGGCATATTCCAGTGGTCGCAAACAATAGGTTCTAATGTGAGAAGTTAGTCATAACGTGCTTGAAACCCGAGGTTAGACTCAGTTGGCGACAGAAATTCGCCCGGAACCAACCGGCCTAACCAGTAGCCGCAAACTGTCAGTCTAATGTGAGAGGTCTGGGCATTAATATTTAATTAATGAAAATCTGAGATAAATATGATGTCTAAACTGTGTTGGGCGGATAGGATTAAACCCACTAGTCTGATGAATTTAATAAATCTGTTCTGTGAATCTGTAGGCCCAATTACAAAGTTAGACAAATCTGTAAGTCTGTTAATCTGTAACTGGTTAATCGGTAAGTCTGTTAAATCTGTATATCTGATCCGTTAGTCTGAAAACTTGTCTGTGAACTAATTGATCTGAATTCTGTATGTTTGAACTTGTAAACAAGTTAATCTGAAATCTGTTAGTCTCGGGACACCAGGTTAGGAGGGGAATTACTTGTGTCATCTGTTGTTTGGGACCCATATTAGTCAGTAACCCTTTCCGGTATCAAAACTTTGACCCAACAGTAGGTAGGGTCCGGGCACGCTTACTGAACTAATTATAAGCGGTTCATTCTGATAATGGCGAGGGGTGTTGATGGTGCGTTCCAACCGGGTCATGTGCGTGCATGGATCCCGGTCTGCCTCTGAGGATGTAAGACGCCGTGATATCTGTAAATAGGTCTGTGCCAATTGGTTGTCACTTTAGGGAGTGATACACCCTACTGTGGGGCCGACACAGGATATTTATGTATTAGGGAGCCGATCGCTTGGGGTAGGGTTTTAGGGTACACTTAGTTCTGTCTGTTTCTGTTGGTACCGTCTGTTTCTGTTGGGTGGTAACACCTGTCTGTTTCTGTGTGGTACCGTCTGTTCGGGTGGTAAAGGCCCATTACTAGTGTACACCTAATTCTACATTCTGTTTCCGTAGGGAATAATCTGTTTCTGCTTCTGTCTGTTTCTGATCGGGTAGTAAAGGCCCATTATTAGCATTTTGTTTCTGTTAAGTTATTCTGTACCCGTTCCTGCTTCAGTGTAGACATTAGGGTGACACCTAATTCTATTATACTAGTATTAGTGCAGATAAGTGTAAAGCAATAGTTTATGTCATTCTGTTCTTCTGTTATATCTGCTACACCTGTTACAGTTATCTCTCATCCAGTTTTATGTTCATGTCATATTATTATTATCTGTTCATATGCTGAAAGTCACTGGACTTGCCAGACTTTTTGTCTGACCCTTGTTGTTTCGCCTCCTTTCTTCCGTTTCCCCCCAGGTTATCCAAGGAGGGAATACTTTAGCTTGATCCGGATTTCTCTTTGCTTGAAGTGCTTAAAGTATGGCTTGGCTCTGTATAGCTTCCGTTCCATGGGGATTATGATTTTAAACCATGCATTTTGAAGGCTTTTGTACAAGACTGATATTTTGTATTTGAATTCTGAGATTTGAAAGGATGTAACCATATTGATTTCTGTTTCCGTTGTAATAAAGTTAAAAAATTTCAAGTACTTTTTTATCTGTCTTGTAAGTTTCTGTTCTGTTTACTAAAATGCTCCACCAAAGTTAAGGCATTCCCTTTGTGAGTGACCTTAATGGAGGTGGGGTGTTACAGGTTGTACACCCAAGAAGATGGAAACAGTTGGTGATCGTCCAGACGAATTTGGAGATCGATGGATATGCGGGGTACTAGGTGCCTTCGGTTTCATTCAGACCCAGAACGAACTTGTATATGGACTGTGTGTCTGACATTGGATTTTAGTCTGTGTGATTGATTTCTATTAAATATATATCTGTCTGGCGGCGGAGAATTTATTCTCTTGCTTAACGCGTTTCTCTGAGACGTACGAGCTTAGGGGTTATATACTGATGGATATCAAACGCATAGAGTGAATTGCCTGTATGGCATGCCTAAGTGGCAAATGATCAAGGCTTCTGTTGAAAAGCAAAGTCTTGTGGTTGATGATCGAAGCACGGCCTTTGTGGCGTAGCTTTGTGTAACGTTTACTTCACGAGTTTCACTCCCGGTATGAACCAAAAACGGGAGACGGACCTCAGGGAGGACATGCGTTTCTTTCTAGCTAAAAGTGGCGTCAGTGGTTTTACATGCCCTAACGAGTTTGACTTATGTGGTTGTTGCTATTATGAGGCGCCTCGGTTTGATCGGACGATCCGGGTCCGATGGAGTCATTCGTTGGCTCATTTACACCCCATAGGGTGGGAAAACGCATTGTTCAGGCATTTTAATCCACATCGGTGGACCGGCCCTGACGATCCAAGGGCCCACCTGTGTCTGTGTCCTGAGACATGGGCTAGAGCGTCTCGAATCGGTAGAGAACGATCCCTGGCCTCGGTTCATAGATGGAAATCCAGTTTCCAAATACATGATTCTGCGGTTTTATTTGTAGAGCCTAGTATGGCGACATAGTGGGATGGGGCATTTATGCCGTCTATGATTGATACTTATGATTTGAAGTTGTTTTATACACTATGCACTTATAATAGTATCAAATGATTTGTTTTAAACGTATCAAGCATTCTTGGCTATTATAAGGTAAAAACCCTATCCTCCGGCTTGCGTTGCATTGTGTGATGGGACCTGGGTCTTTTAATACTTCATTTTTCTTTATTTAGCATTGCGCTGTTTGATTTATGCATTGGTATTCTTGGGAGGAAACCCGTTCCGTGTTATACGGCGTGGTCCCTTGATTTACCTAACTTCAAAAATAAAGATTAATAACTGTTTTAGTTCTCACACCAGTCACATGACTGACCTGGAGTTTATTGTTTTAACCTAAACTCTGGGTGCCCTTATTTTGACATGGGCAGCTAGTAGTTTTGGTTTTGCAGATTTATATTCACAAGATCCTGGTTTACAGCTGGAATGATATCCGGAAAGCTTTGTATCCGTATATCTCTTATAGTTGTGTATTGTATTATTTTCCGCTGCTATGTATTTAAATGTAATTTAAATCTCTGATATTTCTGTGTAATATTTATTCATTTATACTCTGTATATTCTTGTAATCTGATGGAATTGTTGTAATATACAATGAAATGTTCTTCCGTCTGCGTTATTCTGTGGCTTGTTCTCGAACTATCCACGCTTTTCTTCATGGGGAGGTTACGGGTTTTCACACCAGGATACAACAGACGAGAAAGCTGCTAAAGATTGTAGTGAGTATGTACTGACAGTGACAATTAGCAATGGAAGAAATAGACAGCGGAAGGAAGAAGAAAACTGTATATTATTTTTGTTATTCATTTGATCAGAACTACCATGTATTTATAATTTTCAAATGGATGCGTTAACGGGTTGCACCCGTTTGGAAAAACGCACCGTTTCCATCTGAGTTCAAATGAACGCGTCCGCTCATTTGAACATTAACGGGTCGCACCCTCTCATTCCAAACGGGTTGCACCTGTATCCGCCATCGTTCCAAAAAAACCCGTTCAAAAATTGCGGAGTTTTTTAGTGCAAAAATATGGTTTTATTCAAGGCCCAAAGCCCAAGCCTGAACCTGACCCGGCCTGGTTCGGTCGGTCGGATGGGCGGGCGGCGCACGCACGCGTGTGTGTGTTCATCAGATATAGGTCCTCCCTCTCGCACAAAATTACCTGACCCTAAGGGCCAATTAGGAGAATGTGGATCCTATATATATAAACAACATTAACCCATTATTTGCCAATGTGGGACTAAATGTATTTCATTCAACTCTATAGGAATTTCAACAAAGATATCCTTGGAAGTTGCTTGTAAATTATCGTTTATTTGGTGATTGGGTGAGGTTACAAGATTGATATTGTGTTACATACTCTTATATTATTTCCATGTAGAGCTACAGATTCAGTTGCTGATATGCTGAAGGGTCTGCGTTGCTATTTTGATAAATCTTTCCCTGCTATGCTTTTGTATAAAAAAGAACGCCTGCAATATCATGTATCGATTGGTGATAAGATATTCCCATCAACAATCTATGGTGCAGAAGACCTGTTACGACTTTTTGGTATATGGCATTTCGATAAGTGTTTGATTTCAGTTCTTTCATGCCCTAACCATTTATTAGTCATCTTTATTTCTATATTATGTGCATAAGCTTTACCTTCAATATATATATATATATATATATATATATATATATATATATAGCAATGTTTGTTTTAAGAAATGGATTTTTAATGTAATACAAATATGTATGCGTGCGCATGTTTAGGTAATCTGATTCATTGTTGATAAAAAGCCGTTAATCGTCTTGAATACACAAAAACATTTACTCTGTACAAAAACGTTTACTAGCAATTAACATAAATATTACAAAAATTCTATGTAATCATTGTTTATATTTATTTGTAATTTGTTTCCAACAGTAAAAAAAATGCGAACAAAGACTATGCCAATTAGTTATTATTTAAAAAATATAGATATTTTTAAGGAAATTTTAGCAGGTAGTGTGAGCAATGAGAATAAAGGGTGCATCCATGGGTAACATGTTTTATTATGTGGCTCAAGACATTTTGTTAGGTGGAGTTGTGTTTGGTAATGGTTATTGGGCTTAGGCTTTTTGCTTATGAGACCGTTAAGTTTGAAGCAACTAGCTGCCTTTTTACACGGCTAGCTGTCAAGTTTAGGAATAGAGACAGCAACAAGTTATCCCAAATGTTGTATACACTATGCCGTTAAGTAATTCAACCATCTACTATGATAAATTAATTGTGTAAGTACTGTTATGGCTATTGATTGAAAGCTAAGTATTGTTTATAAATTACTCCAAAAATGTGTACCGAGTCTAATTATTTGTTCCTATTGCAGCAAACCTTATCACCCTGAGTTGATGTACATCCGATGTGAAAAGTGTGCAAGATGGCAAGGAGGCAGTCTAGAGATGCGGAAATTGTCGCGGTTGGAGAAAGATTTTTAGTTTTATTTTTTTGTATTGTTAGAATGTGGTTATGTTCATGTTTTTTATATTATATGTGCATATGTATATATCTATGTATGTATACATGAAAATGATTATATGGTTCAATTGAAAATGATTACATGGTATTGCAAAAAAATTAATTGAAGCGTTGCATTCGCTTTTTTCTATTGTTGCGTTTTCCTTTTTCTGATATTGCATTTTAGGATAATGGTGTTGCATTAAATAAAATATTATTAATTCCACATGGCACGTGGGCCCCACAGCTGATGTGGCGTGTGACACATGGGCAGTTGACGTGGAGAGCTGATGTGGCGTGTGACACCTAGGCATCTTACGTGGAAGCTGACGTGGCTGTAACGGCCCAAAAAAAATTCGATGCTCAAATTTTCAACAATAATACATCATCCCGTATTACTTGTCAAAAATCCAAGTATCAAACCCCAGACTGTTAATAGAAAGAAGTTAGAGGATGAGAAGTAGAAGAAAGAAATATTAGAATAGAAGAAAGAAGAAGAACACATCAGAATCTCACAACGGAACGAATAAATATAATATAACAAATCTCTTTATAAAAAAAGATATATATATATATGTATATATATACATACCATTTATCATAGTACAACATACATCAATCACAGCGGAAATACACTTTATATCTAACGGTGAAGCATCCTGCTTCCAGCTCTGAAACTCCAAGCGAAACCTAACCTGTAAATATACTCGGTCTGACCTGAGCACATTTGAAGCAAAGCAAAATTCACCCGGATCAGTCTGGAATACTTTTAGTGATAAACTCACAACACAAACAACTTGTTTAACTTCGAGAAAATCCTTTTTGAAAGAAAAGGATAATAGTAAGACCAGTCCACACATAAACACGGACGGTTTTTACCTTAATATAACCCAAAGCATCTTTGAAATCAATATCTTTTCTGATATTATAATAACGTCTATCAAACCACAAATAAATAATAATCTAGTAGAACGCTTGCATCTCACACTCTACATATATACTATACAATAAAAATCGTGGGCTCTTATTGCAGAATGGATTTCCTGGCAAGATATGGGACCACCTTCCGACAATGTACCTCCGAAGATGAATACATTGGGGTTCAACAAGAACGTCTTGCAACCCGACTACACATGACCGACCCTTCATTTCGCTTGAGAGTACCAAATATATCATTACCATGGTTGGGGGCCAGCCAACCGACCCGATAGCATATATATATAAAATAAAAGGAACAACCGAAGGCATTTGATTTCTCCAGATCAGATAATGATATACCCTTTTAATGGGTGCGACCCACATAGTCATGCTGCCTACCCAATTTTGTGCCATCCCCGGTTGATGAGGCTCGAGGTCACGTTTATCTCAATAATCGGCACATCTTTGAATGTCACATTGTCAGATTCGTCAAACCACTAATTGACGTCCACAAATATACTCTGGGTGTTAAGCAAGAGAATTTCTCCGCCGCCAAACTTGGTATATTTGTAAAAATCAACATACATGATTCTTAAGGAAGTACTCTGTCAAACACTTGTCCATACAAGTCATGCAGGAACAGGATGAACCGAAGGCACTTTCCTACCGCATCCCATATAGGAGTCACCCCGAGGATCAGTAGCGAGAAGTCCTTAAAAATGCGAAGATTCCAATCACAATAGAATCACAGGTCATCATAACTCTGGTAGCTAGCCAGAGAAACTTAACGAGTAGTTTTTCTGCTCATGAAGATCAATGGTCTTCAATGCTCCATCTCGACCATCTTCTGATATTTTCAACGTTACGTATTTTCTCGTCGCAATGGTTTTCGAATATAAATTCGATCCCGGTCTTTTCGTACCAACAATCGATAAAAGGTCATATTTTGATAGTCGGTTGTTTTAACTATCAAATCATGACAGTGTATTTAGGTGGATTGGCATCTCGGGTCCTTTATATGAAATATTTCATTAAACCATTTTATCAATTTCTTATAATTGATTCCATAAATTTTAACTTATCAAAACTCTTCTAGTTTCGTTACTTGAAAACAATACTCAGCGCTCTTTTATCAACTTCTCTTTTTATTTCCTTCGTCTGGAAATATTACTACATTCATTATCAACATCTTTTATTTTCCTTTATCGTGGGAACGCAATTTATATATTCTTAAAACTCTTTTACATAATTTCTTATGTTAAAATTTTTCGATATAGCTTCATAACTCATATTCCATTTCGTTTACCAGTTGGGCATATCGTTATATTTCTGTTTAATCAAACGGCATATGCTTAGTTACAAAAGTCATTCCCTTATTTCGATTAAACCATTTCACTTAATTCAGTTCCCAGGTGAACGCTTATTTAAAATCATCATCCTAGGTAAAACCTTGTTCGCAACTTTTTTTATATGATTTGAATTAAAATTCAAATACTTTCCATACTAATCCATCCCATAACTTTTATTTCGTTTAAGAAAAGAATTCCCATTTATAAAGTACCCGCTTTAGTTATTAATAAATAAAAGTAGTTATCTTTTCAATTAACTAAAACTAGCACAGTTAATTCCTTTTAAAAGGTTATTTAAATAATGATAAATTATATTAATTGCAAATAACTCGATAATCACTTTCCTACCCATTTCAAACTAATATTATCTCTCGATAATAGTGAAGCCGTTCAAGTTGGGGTATTCTAATTACCTCTCAGACCTTGATCGACAACATTCTTATCTCAAGATAGATACAAGCTTGTAATTTATAACCAAAATTAAACTATCTCCATAATCCAATATATTATCCTCATATCCATTTATCTTGGTTTTATAAACCAATTTCCTTTACTTGAAAACCCAGTTTCCATGTTAATTCCTTTTTCCTCGTCGAGAAAACTTTCCAGTCTTATTCACCATTCGAATTCAATATGATTTTTATAATCCATACCTTATATTGGTAATTTAACTTAAAATCTCTTTACTTACATATTAACCGATTTAATATCCTTTTCTAAGAAGTCATATTTAATCCCCTTCATTTTTACTTTATAAAATCATGACGGAATTCCCGTATTAGCTTATAAATCCCATTTACACTTTGTTGATTTGAACTAAATTCAAATCCTTTTCATACTAGCCATTTCATAACTTTAACTATGTTTAAAGTAGAATTCCAAACCTTTAAAATGATAATCCATTTTATAACTTTTACTTTGGAAATTCCTTTTCGATCGCATTTCTTTATTATCTTTAAATATCGTCGTAGCCCGAGACTTCCTTCCTAAACATATGTTTATACAATCCTGGGTTAATAGCAAAATCCTTCTGTAACCTTTCTTACTTAGGATCTTAATTTATTTCGATTCCCTTTTTGGAAAGAAATTCCAATTTACTCGAGTAATAGCTCTAATTTTTATTAATATAATTTACTTCATTATTTACCGAATAAAGGTAGTTTATTTCAAAAATAATTCATTTATCAATTTACTTAATTAAAGATTAACTCATTTTACAAAGGTTATTCAATGATAATTAAACAATTCAATAATTACTTAAAATTATAGTTAATCAAAGATAAACTAACATTAAACACCATTCATTTAATTTAACGAATATTTACCAAATTATTGATTATATTAATTTATATCAAATTAATCCCATTGTCAAATTCAAATTAAGACAGTTGATTTCTGGCAACCGTAAATATCAGCTAACCATTAACTGATTTACATTATCATTTCCACCTTAAATTAATTAAATAACTTAATTAATTTAAATTATCAGTTAATTGTTTTATAAAAACAATTATTCCATATTTTTCCCTAACTCGTAGGTTAGTTACTAACTGCAGTTCATAAATTTAAAAAAAATGTCATTTTATTTCTAATTATAAAATATTGCTAATTTCTATTATAACATGATTATAACGTATAAATATATTTATAAACTTCCTTTCATTTCCATAAATAAAAATAAACTCAAGACTTTAATTTAGTTATAAAATAAATTTTATACTTTAAAACTGAGTCAATTTGCCTGACAGCAACACGACATCTTAAAATAGTAAATTCCAGGCCTTCACTGCCAATCACTTAACCAATACTATCGATTGATTAGAATCACAACAACAATCACATCCATTCAACCATCAATATTCAAAATGGTTTCAATGTCATTTCGGATTTAATCAGTTCATGTGTAAACAATAAAAATAAACAACACACACATGATATTTTGTGGAATCCGGTCGGATCCCTCCAACCTGTTCTTCCCTGCATCACAGATTGTTATAACATTTCATGATAGTATATAATTAAATAATTAAAATTAACGGCAATAATATAACTAACAACGACCATTTTATCAACCATAAGCAACCAATGCAGCCAATCAACTAGTATATATTTTTGATGATATTTTATGGATTTATCACATCATAGCAGCCCAGAAAAGTGTGAGAATTAACTCACCATTAAATGTGGTTGACGGTTGATGCATTTGTTTCATATAATTTTAAACGGACGTTTAAATTCACATGAAATTCCAACTGTCTCCATTTGCAACCCAACCAGCTCCACAGCGTAGTGCTCGTCGTCATGGTCCCAACGAATCTAGTTTCGTTGAAATCCGTCAACGTATGAATTAGATATGCCAATTATAAGTTTATTTATATTAAACGATTTCTTAACTAAATTAATTATAAATTAATTAAATAATAAAAACTAATTAATTACCTTTGACTAATCTAACACATGATTACCCCCTCATTTGCCACGTCAGCAACCTTTACGCGTCTTCCCCAAATTGGTTTCCTGTAACTCGATATCCCCATCATTCAAACTAATCGACCTCCACCTTCCACTTTAAACCACTGCTGCTAGCGTTCCTGACCACCGAACCCCCGGCGATCGACACCCACGGCAGCGCTCGCCTCTGACACCCCTCTGCCTAAAGCGCTGGCCATCGAAACCTCCACCAGTCGTCCTAAAATAAGCCTTGATCGGAAATCAATCGTTGGTCAATTTCACTCTCCTACGATCTCCTGACATGCCGCCGCCACCAATTGAACCACCTCACTTCCCAGCACCTTTTTGCCTCACGCCCCACATATGAAAGTCAATGTCGGTGCTGTAATTTGCTCCAACCCGACCACTGCTTCGAAAAATACTCCCTTCAGTTCAACTATTGATTTCTCCGATCACCATCGACGATAGCCATTGCATTCGTCTCGGAATTTTGCTTGAGATAGAGTCCGAGTTTGTGTGAATTGGACTCCGTATGAAGAAGTTATGGCCTTCTGAAGTTTCAGAATTTAAATAAATCAAAAACAGCTCAGGTTCAGAAAATTTGAAATTCAAATTCAAACAGAGGAGCAGGCTGGGCAGGAATTCTCCCTCCCAAAGGCCAGGTCGACCAGGGGGTCGACCTACCCATACCGGTCGACCAGGGGGTCGACCTACCCCCCCCCCCCCACCCCTGGGAAGATCTGAAAGATGGCGCTGTTTTGACTCATTGCTGAGTCATTAGGGCTGAGGTGTTATTCTATCTTGACTGTATGGTCTTGATTGCTTCTAGGTTAATCAGACGGCTCTTAATTAATTAAAATTCTATATAAGCAACCTAACTCTCAACCTAAAATCACACTAATTCATACCAAGAGCCATCATTCCTTCAATGGTGAACCTAGAGTAGCCGCCGTTCTCTTTCAACTTAAAAGCAAGATAGAAGCAAGAATCAAAATCAAATCTAACATAAATTAGAATAACAATTAGTCTACATCAAAGGCGAGCAATTCAGATTCAGAATACAGATCCCTGAAAAACAAGAATGTTCTTTTGGTTGTGAGTACTATTTCTTTCACAATATAATTATTAAATTAATTATGATGGGTTGTAATTGGATTATGAGAACATGTCTGTTGAATCGCATGATGTTGTTTAACTTTGTAGATCTATTTCATATGTTAATTCATATGTGAATGTTATGCAAGTTTGGGTTGTTAAATCATATGTTAATTCATATGTGAATCTTATGCAAGTTTGGATGTTAAATCATATGCTAATTCGTATGTGAATCTTATGCAAGTTTGGAATATTAAATCGTATGTTAGTTTGAATAATGAATCTCATGCAAGTCTATATGTGAATTGTACATAAGTTCATATATGAATCAAGTATATACATACGCTAGTTTATATGCAAAACATGTGACACTAATTTACATGTTTAGATCCATATGCAAGTTTATAGGAACCTATATGCAAGTTCACAATTTATGTAAGTTTAGGTGAAAAACCATATTTATGTGCAAGTTCACATTTGTATGTTTAGATCTATATTTAGATCCATGATAGTTTATGCAAAATTATGTTATGTATGTTCATTGCCTATGCAAGTCCTTGGCTATGTAAACTTATGCTATAATTCTTAGATCTATTTTATGTGTTATGCAAGTTATGATGTTGCTTTTCTTTTTATAAGTTAGACTATTTGCGAGTCTAACATATTTCTTGTTAAAACGTACAAACGACGTGGGGATAATAGGAAAATATTAATTATGTAAATTGTGAACTGGCATAAAATGGCTTTAAAGGCATATAAATTAATTTAAGACATTAATTGGTATAATTTTTATACCTAAAGAGTATGGACATAATTAAGGTGACAATTATGGACATAGTTTGGAAAATTATTGGAAATTTGAATAGGGATAATTAATTCACATTGGGGTGAAATAACTTGTAATAATAAACGCCTAAGACACGAGGTTAGACTCGTTTGTGGTGTAAGACTGCCCGGACCCGCCCGGCAAATCCAGCAACCATAAACGGTAGTCTAATATGAGAGGTCGAAGGCATAAATTAAATCCATAACAGTTGCAATGACACGAGGTTAGACACGTTTGCAGTATAAGACTGCCCGGACCCACCCGGCAAATCCAGCAACCGCAAATGGGAGTCTAATGTGGGAGATCTTACAAGGTTACGGTTATAATGAACTAAGTAACACTTAACCAAGATAAACATGTGGTAGGACATGGGGGTTAAGTGGGTGACATGTTAAATATGATTAGAAACACTTAACCATATTGAAACATGTAAAGAAGACATGAATAAGAGGGGGTTAAGTGGAAAATTCTAGTGGGGACCAAGCATAGGTGGAAAGCTTGTGTCAAGCATGGGGGACCCATTTCAAACCAGTAACCTATTAAGTATCTTTGTGAGCTCGAGTTAGATCAAGGACGGGACACGCTTACTGGGTTTCATTGTAAGAGGTCAAAACGGGTTAACGGTGGCAACGCAAGTCCAATGGGGTCATGTGCGTGCGTGGGTCCGGGCTGGTAGGTAAGACGTTGTTGCATCATGCAGATATAAGCCGTGCATCTTTAGTAGTATCGGGTTGCCACTTTGGGGAGTGATACACCCCACTATGGGACCATCACGGGTACCTACGAGTTAGGGAGTCGATCGCATGGGGGTAGTGGGTACAACTAGTGGAGATAGGGGCAGGTGACACTTATGAAGGCAGCTAGGGGTACACGAAACTATCATTATAATTATTATGTAGGCGGGATCAACTCTTAGGGTGACTAGTAGTGGTGCAGTATAACAATTATCCTATAGTGATTAGGAGCGAGATTAACGCTAGAATATTCCTCCTGTTTGTTTTGTCTTGCCCACTTATTTCACAGTCATTCCTTATTTTATCAGTTTATGCCTTATCCTAATTACTTTAATAACTGTATTGTTAAAGTTATGGTACTCGCCAGACTTTATGTCTGACCCCCTTTGTTTTCGCCTCTTTTCTTCCTCCACCCCCCCAAGGTTCTTAGGGTGGGACTAGTACTAGTGGAGCTTGATCAGGATCTTTCTCTCTCTTTTGGAAGTGCTTGGATTGTTGAAAGTGAAGTTCAGCTCATCTCTTTTATGGCTACTTATGTTGGGGTTATGCTTTTTATTTTATGTACTCAGAAAACAATTTGTCAAGATGGTTACTAAGTGTACTTGGTTTTTCTGTTGGTTTATGATGTTGTTGTAATCAAACTATTTCTCCACTAAAATAAATGTTGTTCTGAAAATTTTCAAGTACCAATATATGTATCTGTCTTGTTATATTCTGTTCTACTCACAAATAATACTCCATGAAAGTTAATGCATTCCCTTTGAGAGTGACATTAATGGACGTGGAGTGTTACACGTGGTATCAGAGCTGAAGGTTAACAGAACAGAAAGGAGATTTTGAAAAACTGTTTTTCAAAAGCGTTTTATAAAGAAATACTTTCAGAAGTATGTTTTAAGG
This sequence comes from Allium sativum, assembly GCA_030737875.1. Taxonomy (NCBI): domain Eukaryota; kingdom Viridiplantae; phylum Streptophyta; class Magnoliopsida; order Asparagales; family Amaryllidaceae; genus Allium; species Allium sativum. The sequence goes on from CM060920.1 coordinate 1,024,214,900, forward strand.
AGTGTATTTTCAAGAGAAAAGTTTTTTTTAAAACATAACCCCCAAGAGCAATATATCTTTCTTTCGAATTCTCCATTTTGAATCTCTTCATTTTCTTTTCAGCATGTCAAGGTTACCCGAGATACCCGGGGGAATACCGATACCAACCTGGTTCAGAAGGTATCTGGAGGCTAGGGCCACCACCACAGGCCCAGCAAACATCCCTCCTCCCCCAGCTGCAACCGCTCCTCCTCCCCCCCCTCCCCGTGTTGATACTTTTTCAAAGATATGCAAAGACTTTCGAGCAATGGGCGGAAAACCTTTTCACAGATCAGAGACATTTGTTGAAGCTCGAAATTGGCCTAAGGAGGTAGAAGACTTGTTTGGTATCTTCGAGGTAGAAGATGGAAGGAAGGTCCAATTGGCCGCTTGGTTAATGAAGGACGAAGCCTCGTTTCGGTGGGAGGTCACGAATGGAGAGCGTCCAGTAGGGATGTGGATGGATTTCAGACATAGGTTCAAGATGAAATTTCTCTCACGAGCAGAAGAGAATTTATACATGGAAAGATTCTTGGCATTGAAGCAGGGGAATTTATCAGTAAAGGAGTACGTCAACAAGTTCAATCAGTTGGCGAAATTTGGCTTAGACTTGGTGAACACACCTGAAAAGAAGGCCTTGAAGTTCGTTAAAGGTTTGAATGAGCCCCTATATGGGTTATCTATGACCCACATTCATATGGGGTCTACCTTTGAGAAACTAGTTGACATGGCGCTTATGCATGAAGAGGAGAAAGGCGCTAATACTAATAAGGCACCAGAAAAGAAAGGGGATCAAAAGAAGTCACAGCAGCAACCTAAGAATGGTGTAAGGACAACAATAGCAAAGGAAAGAAAAGGTGCTTTAATTGTGGAACACCAGGCCATCTGAGCAAGGACCGTAGGAAGAAGAAGACTGGCTGTTTCCACTGTGGAGAGGCAGAACATCTAATTAAAGACTACCCGAGGAAACATGGACAAGGGAAAAGAACTGGGTCTACTTCTGGAGGACAGATTCAGGCTCTCATGGCACCAGGGCAGGCAAGAGGGCAGGTTCACGCTCTCATGACACCAGGACATGAAAGAGGTAGAAACATTTCTGTTGAAAGTTTGGTTTTTCTGTTTGATCATCCTATTCGTACTTTATTTGATTCTGGCGCTTCACACTCGTTTTTGTCTGCTTCGTTAGTTGAAACACTGCACCTAAATACTAGTCTAGTTACGGATCCCATAGTAATCTCAAATCCTATTGGTGGTTCGGCTCATCTTTCAATGATTTGTCGGGATTTGAGAGTGTCTATCTTGAGCATTGAATTTGAATGCAACGCCTTCGTTCTTGGCTTCACGGGCTATGGATTGATTTTAGGCATGGATTGGCTATCCAGTAATGGTGCCATCCTCGATTGTGAAAAGAGAGTGGTTAGACTTATGACTCGCCTTGGCAACACTCTCGAAATCTCTTGTAACCCAATACATTCTGTTATGCTTAGTTACCTAGAATCTCTTGATGCGTCTGTTGAAAACTTGTAGTCTGTTAGAGTAGTCCGTGAATACTCAGATGTATTTGAAGAGGTGAAGGACTTACCTCCAAAGCGGGAGATAGACTTCTGCATATACCTTCACTACAGAAAAACACTGATTTAGCGTCAAATTTTTAGAAGTGGAAATTTCCGTCGCTAATTTGCGATGGATTTCCATGTGATTTGCAAGGGATAGTTTTTTATATTTTCAAAGTTTTTTTCTTTTATTTATTACCTTCGTCTTCTACCATCGCTCACTAATCCATTGCAAATTGCGTCAAATTACCGACAGAAATGTTCTGTCGCTATTTTCCGCTGCAAATACAGGCAGAATACCGACGAATATTTATCGAAGCTATTTTGCAGCAGAATTCCAACAGATTTGCAAGAGATGTTTATATTATTTTTCTACGATATACTTTAGTGTTATTTTTTTAATAATTATGAATATGTTGAATAATTAATAATTAATTTATTCTAATTAATTATTTATAAGTAGTAATAAATAATAATTTACGTCCCATAATAAATAACTTATAATAATTGCTTATTTAGAATTAGCAAAATAATCTTTGCTCATAACCAATTTAATTAGTAATTTCTTAATTAAGTAATCTGCTTTCAATACATAAACGAGAATTGATTAATATTGTTATCAAGGAGTAATTAATAATAAATTTTTTATACGAATTAACTTATAATTTGTGTTTGAAAGAGGTATTTTTTATGAATTAATTAATTATATGTGTATTGGCCATAATTAGCATTCCCTGCTAGTTGCGAAAAACATATTTTTAACAACTGCACTCTCTTGCTAATTGCAATAAAGATATTTCCAATTTACAATCTAATTATAGTATATAAATACTATTATTATTTAATTTTTAACAATTGATTATTAATAAATAATTAATAATCACTAATTATAATCAATAGGCCATAAATATATTTTATTTTTAGTTTATTTTTAAAGTTAATTATTTACAACTAGCAAATAACTAGTAAATAACAATTAATATTCATTTTATAATAACAAATAAATATAATTAATAATCAATTATCAAATAAATAATGTTAAATACTCAATAAAAATAATTAACTTTTAATACCTAATAATAATAGTGCATAAATAAATAATAATATATACTTAGTATTTAATATTGTGTAATCAATAGTATATAATGATAATTCATACAAATAATTATTTTTATAGTTAATTATTAGTAATCAACAACTTATACTTTATATAAGTAAGACTGTATCAATAATTTGAGAAACCACCCATGTTCCGCTCAAAATTTCATATGCCGCCTTGATTTTTTTTTAATTTTTCTTTTGATATTTTGGGCGGCTCTCTTCTGTTCTCTTCAGAAACCCTTATTCCCAAATTCATCTCTTACGCATTCTCCTCTCCTCATTTCCCAATACAACTCTCAGTATGCCCTATGAAATTAATTTCTCTTTTAATTTGATTTTTCTTCCTATCGATGCAATTTCATCTCCTATCCACCATCCGAAGCAGTAACAGCTCGAAGCAAATAGTGGGTTGAAGCACTTGAAGGATCGCCTTTCTGCTTCCGTGTCAACGCCTCGATGCTTATTACTACTTGAATCCGGTATCGACCACTTCTATGATGACTCACTCTTCCATTTTGCTATCAACAGAGGCTATAAGTTCTTAGCATATAGGCCGTTGACTTTTTGGTGTAGGGTTTGGAGCACCCGTGCATCTAGTTCCAGTCCTATACGCAATCGCTGGACTTGGCTATACATCTGCGACTATTATCAGTGCCTTAATCGATTTGATTCCAGCTCTTACCTTCACTCTTGCTTTTAATCCTAAGGTAAGTACGTATATTGCTTCATATTTAAACTGTTTACAATATAAAATGAATCAGCTATATTGAGGATGAAAAAGTTTGGTTAATTTTTTCAATAAATAATAATTAATTTTTAATTCTTAATCCTAAGGTTAGGGATTTGAGATGATAGGGGTGATTGTTGATGTCCAGAATTCCCTTCAGGACACTTTTATTGTTTAAGCATCAATGTGCACCATTTACTTAGCAGGCTTTAGCTATTCAAATTATTTTTTGTATTGAAAATATCAAACCTCCAGTTTTATGCAGGCGATTATTGGTGTTGATCATGGTCTTAAATATGTCATTATTGCTCTTAGAGGCATACAAGAACGCAGGTAGCTTGGAATACAGGGTAATGTTTTTCTGCTTCTTGATTTGAAGTTGCCAACTGTATATTTAAACTTTCTTGTTGAAATTTGGTTTATCACACAAGGCTTGCAATATTTAAGTGGCTAAGCAGGACATCTTTTTAATGTTATGAGAATAAAATTTATTTGAATTTTCTTTTGGGCATGTTCATACGAAAGTTCATTAACGGCCTCAATTTCCCAAGAATGTACCTACTATTGTTGGATAATCTTAATTTGTTATAGTAATGTTCTTCCTTTTTGTTTCCCACCTATTTGTTTTGTAATTTGTATTGTAACAATATACAAAACTGGATCAAGATTTATTTTGGAAACAGTTAGAGATGAATTACCCTAACATGCTTGATGCAATGATTTGTGCTTTTTATCTATAAACAAATGATTATTGAGCAATATCATCTTTCTTATTTTTTTAATATTACATGTGAAGGTACATCATGGTTTTTACTATGCTTATCATAACACTACTATGAGACATGGTGTTTTGACTTCTGTGAAGAAGACTAGAAACATATATGGGGTTCTTCCCATAATTGTTACTGGGCATTCAATGGGTGGGGCAATGTCTTCCATTTGTGCTCTTGATCTTGTTGTAAGTTTCTTCTTTTAATTGCAAACATTGACTTCAGGCATTTTCTTAGTTGCAATCTTGATGAGCTGAAACTATCAAAAGAACACCACTACAGATCATTATATCTCGAACATATGCACTTATTTTCCCTGCATATGACACATTTTTTGAAGTCCACCTTAATTTTGATTCCCTTAACGAAACATTGATTCTATCTTCTGTTGATTAACCATAAGGTTCACATATAAAATAGTCCGGTTGTTTCTTATGTTAGGAACAATATTTGAAATTTTATATCAAAATTCTAACATTTTTGCTAGCTTTATTCTGTATTTCATCGTAGGCCCTAGTTTTTTACATGTTTACTTCTTACAGCCGTATATGGGAAGCACCATGATTACAATGAATTGTTCATGTAGAGAACATAATAGTGAAAGCATGAAGCTTTAGTGTACTATTTAGTGTGAGATGACTATATTTCGACCACCCGAAATTTCAAATTATGGTCAAAAGAGTTTGAACCTAAATTTCTGAAACATATCGTATGGTAGAGCCTGTACTGATTGGAATCCATATTTTTAGAGAGCTGTACATTTTGACTGATCCTTAAACTCAAGTTCCTCCTGTCAGTCGATAGTTTAATGATCAACTTGTTGTTTTGGATGTTGGGTATTCAAACACACATTTTAACTTAGCTTTTTTTGTGTGCTGCTTTTGTACTTGTAATGACTGCAAGTATTACATCACTTTTTTCCACATAAGAAATCAGGTTCACACCATAGTTTCGGCATAACAATTTGGCATCATGCTTGATCAAGGCTGATCAACTCCGATGAATGAGGTTAAATATTAGCTTCTAAGCGTAATCAATTGCACAAAACAAGACTGTTCGGATCGGGATTACAAATGAAAGCAATGTAAATAATGCGGAAATGTGTTTGACATTTCACAAGTATCCAGACGTGAAAGCAATGTAAATAATACTGAATGATGGTTGACATTTCACAAAAATAATATTGTAAATTAGTAGAAATACAGGATATCTGTTATTAGTGCATAACACTGCCTTGGTAAGCTATTTTATTATCGATGTGCAGTTTTATAATAAATCTATAGCCTCGTTGCTGAAATTATAGGTGACCCCATCAAATAAAATAAGATTATCTCGTGTGTTTTCTGAATTTGAATTATGAAAATAAACATATATGACAGATGGGGACATATTACGTTTGTTTCACACAATAATCACTTTCATAAGGTTAAAGTTGAAAGAAAGTTAATTAACTGCTAATTATAAATCAAAGTCTGGAATAACTAATTGATACTTAAAATTTACAATTAGAAAGTAATATTTAATATTTAGTGTTTGATAATTAATCATTATATTTACAAAGCACAGATTTGAATTAGCTAGAAAGCACGATCCAAGTATGGGAAATAGTCTCATTCATCATCGTTCAATAGCACCTAATCTAAAGAACAGAAATCGTTTGATGCCTCTCTTTCGGATTGCCCCTGTTATCCATTCTTCTGTAATTCATTTGACCCCTTCTGCTTCATCCCCAATTCTCCTTTTTTTCCTCTTTCAAATAATTCATTCTCTTCATTGACGCTGCTCAGCCAAAAAATTAACCCACGAAGCTCCTTTGCTTGTTTTAGGTTAGACTCTGCTGCTTCTCTTCCAAACAAACCCTAATTTTCGCTATTTCGCGGTTTCAGGTTTGGTTCTCCTTTCTTAATCGAATATTAAATTTTCCAAAGAAACCCTAATTTTCTAATTTTATTGGACTAATGCCGGTCCTCCGCTAATGTTTACAGAATGTTTATCGGTGGAAAGAAGTTGCTCTCGGTCTAGATCTGAAACACTAAATTAAAACGGAGATGATAAGAATCAAGCTGATGCAACAAAGGACTGAATAACTGGGACTGTAGAAGAGTGTCATTGACTGGTGAAAGATGCACCCCATGAAGCTAACAAAGCTCCCAAGGATATAATAAATATTGCAGCCATGAGTGTTCGTTATGCCCTGTCTTTCCAGATAAATTATTCTGAATTTTTCCTGGCCTTAATTCGAGCATTACTCGATGTTCCTGGTGTTTGTCAGGTACGTGTTTGAATTTAGATCTGGATGGCATTATTTTATTTTGGGTGCATCATTCGTGGATTTTGGGAAAGTGCATCATTTTTTGGTAGTGGTTGTTTTACTTAAGGTTGCATTTTTGGGTACTGCATTGGGTATATTCATTGATGAAGCTGCTGTGGTGCAGATGATCATAGGCATTTTGATGCCACTGTTTTGGTCATATCATGCCTTGTTTGCTGCAGGTTTTAGGTCAGTTATTGTTTTCCACATTGTAAACTTCCAGTTCTTATATCTTTGTAATTTCAGTTATTTATTTTAGTCTGCCTTGGGTAGTTAGTGTTAAAAAAAATCTGCTGGTTTATTTTTTATGTAGTGTTATGCATTTAAACGATGTGATTTTTGGTTGGTTGTTTCATTCTTTTGTAATTTTAAAAAAATTATCTGATGAAACATCTGAAATAACATTTATGACTTGTGATGCTGTTTTGTTGTTTTAGATGTTCTGATTTAAAACCTTTTTCAAAAATAAGTGTTCAAACTTTATTTCTGCTTATTACTAAACCCAAAGGTGTGTGTTGAGAGGATGTGAATATTATTTACTTTAAAGTTCATTTACCTGGTTTCTTACAGCTTTATAGTGTTTGAAGCTTTTGCTAAAGATATCAGCAACCCCCCACGTTTATAGGTTGGTCTTAAGAACTTTATGTTTGTTAAGGAATGAGTGAGAACGTTTCTTTATTCCTAGTGCTACAAATCTGTAAAAGAAGAGATAAAAATTCAGTATGTTTTAACCAAAGGTTTAAAACTTCAAAAGTGCTTTTGTAACTAATATTTTCTTATGATTTGCATTGAGTAGCTAGTAGTATGTTCACTACAAGAAATGACATGAAAAACAACAATTGAAAGTGGAACCAAAATCATTGACTTCACATTTATGCTTCATCATTATACTTATACTACATGATCATGCTAGTTTACATTTGCTTTTTTATTTTTGATTACTGCTGCTTAGTATTTCCTCTAACTGGGTTTTCTGAGCTCTACGATGTCACATTATAGGAGATCGGATCCATCACTTATCTCTCCCTTTTCTTGCAGAATTGACCCAAGTCATTCGGAGCTTCAACTGTGACTGGTTGTGATGTCATCTCATCGGTATACTTTCATGTTTGATTTTCTTTTTTCTTTTTCTGTTGCCCAAGAAGGGGACTCAATCCCCGTTACTTTTGTTCATTTTATATAGAGCCACACTCTTCTATCATTCTGATGGTTATTGATTGGTGGACCCTTATATTAAAAAAAGAATGAAATAATCAGCCATGATCTGATAGTATTCAAACCTTGAATGGTTTTTTGGCTTTTCGCATTTTTAATGTGACATCGATCTAATGCCGAATTGAGAATCTAGGGTTACATACATGATTAAATTAGTAAATGGACTGAGTACATTTAATTGTTGGACTTAGACTCGTTAATTGTTAATAAAGTATAAATTGTTGGACTGATATTAATTCAATTTATTAATAAATGGGAAGAGATCAATTCAATGTATTTCAATTGCTGGATTTGTATTATTAGACTTTGTATTCTGTTTGAAGATAATTCATATGTAGCTTTAAGAAATAGTTTATGGATGTAATATTATCATATGATTGGAACACAAATGGTTGCAACTAACATTCATAGAACAGTAAAATGATTTTCAGAAGATACCGAATATCATCATTTCTTATGGAAAGTGTGTGAAGGATACACACATCTTTGTTTTCTTTAAGAGTGTGTAACTAGAGCTTTCTTCATTTTTAAATGTACTTTATACTTGACTATTTATATGAACACCTTTTCACATTTGCTACAGGATGGCCAGGATATGGAGCTGTTTCTCTTCTTTGGGTTTGTAGCATTTACTTTAGGACCTCATCTACTTTGCCAGATGTCTGACAAACATGAAAACTTCGGTGAGCGTTACGGTGTCTTTTGTCAAAACTGGAAAGTATGTTCAAGTTTCCTTATATATAATTTAATATTATTACTTTTTGTCATTTGTGATGTCATCTGTTCCGACCTTATGTTATTGTGTTATTTTTGTATAATGCATCATAATCTAATTGACTCATTAAATTCTAGGGATTTTTTTTATCATACAGTTATCAACTGGAACTCCCATGCTCTATAATTTTATAGAAGGGAAGTATATTAGGAGAGGCAGCTATGTAGCATCTACTGAGGCCAACGCTTATGTTCATACTAAGGTATGCAATATAAATTTGTTATCATACAATTTTAGGTGTGTTCTATAGTATGATTTGTTCATCTTTTCATATCTGAATTTTTTGCACTTGTTTATTTATAGTTTTAAGATTTCCCATCACTATGATTTATTGTGTCAATAAATCCAAAGACATAAATCCACTTTTAAGACCAAAGACAAATTGATCAACCCAAATATTTGAAAGCACAGAAAAATTCCCTTCAATTCCTCATATTGTGGACTGACAGACTTCATGACATTATCAATCTACCTTGGTTAGGAAAGCTTTCACCAGATTTGTAAGCTTGGCAGGTAGATCGGAACCATTTTTATTTTCTAAGTGTGAAACTATTTGCATGAGTGTATAAATTCTATGTTATTATTGAATTATAGTTATTAAGTAAGAAGTCTATAGACTATTTTTTCATTCCATGCTCAAGCTTTCCAGATAAATTTCTGTGACATGCAGAACAAAAGCTTGATATCTTAGGAAGACCCCTAAAAACTAGATTGTTGCTAAGATGAAACAAATGACGTTTGAGTTTCATGTTACTACTAGAATCCTTCCATGTCTCAAGATTATTCACAATCGTCAATTTTTTAAACTAGTTTATTGCCTGATTCTTCTACCTAAATTATTTCGTGTGCTATATTTAACAAAAATGCAGTTAGGTTAATAAATTAACAATTGTGATGTCTTGCAGGAATTAATATCTCCTTGCTTGCAGCTTTGTGAAACATTTTGAATAGTAGTTAAGGGAGAAATGTCAAGAAACAAAAGGTACGAATGCTGTTTAAAAGATCAAGATATGCACAAACCAGCAAAATCTCACTAGGCAAATGCATAAGTGATTTACTGGATGTCTTTTTGACTCTTGATGCCAATCAAATTATGTTTCACCGTCCTAAAGTGGATGCAAAGCTTTAGATCATAAGTTTGACATTGTAATATTTTGCTACTTTCGAACTAGTAGATGCTTGGACTAAGATGTTTTGTAATAATCAAGTATGTAATAATGTGTGAAATGTTATTTAAAACTTATATTTTATAATGTTGATAAATCGATTCATTTTATATAGATTACTTTGCAGTGAACTGTAATGTTTGATTCACTTGTAGAATATTTCTGTTATTAATGTATTGTTTATATCAGCATCTGTAATTGAATAGTATTAATTCACAAAGCTGAAAGGAGTGGATGGTAAAACCAATTATTGTCATATCAGAAAGGGAATTGCGACGTATTAGTAGCACAAGAGGAAAGCTAAATAAAAAGGATGACAACGTTTCGAAAGAGTTTACCATCGAATTACCAACAAAAAAAGAAAGTCCAATTTAGTTTCCGTCGCTAATCCCTTGGCAATTAGTGAGGGTTTACCCACTCCTTTTTTAAATAATATTTTATTATAAATTAATTATCCATCGGTAAACACTTGGTATATAAATTAAAATAAAATTAATTAATAAAATTTTAATTTTATTATATAATTAGTAAAATGACGGAAAATTGTCGGAAAACTCATGCTAAAATCCGTCGCAAAATCTGACACAATTACCATCATGGTTTTTACTGACCACCATGTTATGCTGGAAATCCGTCGCTAAAGCCAATATAGCGATGGATTAGAAGCGGATTCTGCCGCTGCTATATGTTTTTTTTTCTTGTAGTGCTTGTTGATAATGCAAAATCCGTAGCTCTACCCGTTAGACAAATGACTCCTAGGGAGAGAAAAGAGCTCAGTAAGCAAGTCAAAGAGCTGCTCGAAAAGGGGTTTATAAGGCGGAGTATTTCTGAATGGGGTGCTCCAGTAGTATTTGCAACAAAAGCGGATGGTTCACTTTGCCTATTTTCTCCTAGAATAGGTACCCACTTCCTAGAATATATGACTTGTTTGATCAGCTTGTAGGTGCGTCTATTTTCTCCCAACTAGATTTGGCTACCTGGTTCCATCGCTAAGAGTGGCTGAAGAAAGCATTGATAAGACCACGTTTAGAACCCCGGACGGTTTCTTCGAATGGCTTGTCATGCCTTTCGGCTTGACAAACGCACCCGCTTACTTCGTTGACTTGATGAGTAGGGTGTTAGAGAATTCCTTAATAAGTTTGTGGTGGTCATTGTAGACATTTTGATCTTCTCGAAGAATGAAGAAGAGCATGCTTTGCATTTAAGGGAAGTCATGGATACTCTTCGTGCACATTAGCTGAAGGCCAAATTCTCCAAATGTCATTTCTAGAGAGAAGAGGTGAGGTTTCTTGGACATGTGGTGTCCAAAGAGAGGTTAGCCGTGGACCCCGCAAAAGTAGTTGCGGTGCAAGATTGGAAGGTTCCGCGGAATGCAACCGAAGTCCAAAGCTTTCTTGGGCTAGCAGGCTTTTACCGAAAGTTCACTAAAGACTTTGCAAAAATCTCAGCCCCACTCACGAGATTAACGAAGAAGAACCTAACTTACGCTTGGGATTTGGATTGCGATATTGCTTTCCAACGTTTGAAAAGGGCTCTAACAACAGCCCCAGTTCTGACCTTGCCGGATGGGAGCAAGATGTTTACCGTATACACGGATGCATATGGTACGGGACTAGGTCATGTCTTGATGCAAGAGGGGAAGGTAGTAGCTTATGGAGGCAGACATTTGAAAGTACACGAGAAAAACTACCCAACCCACGATCTAGAGTTGGCTGCCATCGTCTTTACGCTTAAGTCTTGGCGCCATTATCTCCTAGGTGAGAATTTCAATTATATACTGACCATAAATCATTGAAGTACCTTTTCTCTCAGAAAGATCTTAACTTAAGACAGCAAAGGTGAATGGAATTTTTGGCCTCTTATCATTTTGAGATTTCCTATACCCCAGGCAAGGGCAATGTGGTAGCAGATGCCTTGAGTAGGAAGAAGCTGACCTTGAGTCCTCTCTTTGTAGAAAGACAAAGCTTGGAGTATAAAGCAAACTTTAATTTTAGACCCTCCTCTGAAATTGTGCCTGGTCTGTTAGCATCACTCGAGGTGCGGCCTACTCTTTTGGACTCAATAGGAACCGCGCAACGAGAAGACCCTCAGCTAGTTGATGTGATGGATAAGCTAGTTAGGGGTGAGACTTCTAGTCACCTCAATAGATACTCCATCGATGATAAGGGTTGGTTGAGACGGGATGGAAGGCTGTGCGTCCCACAAGTAAGGGATTTAGTGAAGACGGTTCTCGAAGAGGCGCACCATTCTAGACTGACCATACACCCAGGAGGAAACAAGATGTATAAAGATATAAAAAGGGTTTTCTTTTGGAATGGCATGAAGAGTGATGTAGCTGAGTCCGTCGCTAAGTGTTTGGTATGCCAGCAAGTCAAAGCGGAGCAGAAGAAGCCTGGTGGTCTGCTCCATCCCCTCAAGGTCCCACAGTGGAAGTGAGATAGCATTTCGATGTACTTTGTTGATGGGTTGCCTAGGTCAAGAAGGGGCAATACCAGTATTTGGGTAACAGTGAACAGGCTCACTAAAAGCACCCACTTTATACATGTTAAAAGTAAAAGGATTGCCTCGTCCCTAGCATCCATTTATCTTAAAGAAATAGTTCGACTCCATGGGATACCCTCCAGCATAGTGAGTGATCGAGTTCCTATCTTTACGAGCGAGTTTTGGAAGAGTTTCCAAGAGGCAATAGGCACACAATTATGCTTAAGCACGACCTATCACCCCCAAACCAATGGTCAGACAGAAAGGGTGAACAGAGTATTAGAAGACCTCTTGAGATTGTGCATTCTTGACTTTGGGGGGACATGGGAGGATCATCTTCCTTTGGTGGAATTCACCTACAACAATAGCTATCAAGCCACCATAGGCATGGCGCCGTTCGAAGCTTTATATGGAAGACCATGTCGATCGCCAACATGTTGGTGGGAGTCAAATGATAAACTCGTACTTGGGCTGGACATGATTAAAGAAACCTCGGAAAAGGTGAACTTGATAAGTAGACGGATGAAGGCTGCACAAGATAGATAGAAGTCCTTCGCAAACAAAAGGAGGACCGACCTTGAGTTTAAGGTTGGAGATAGGGTGTTCCTTAAAGTATCTCCTTTGAGGAATGTCATTCGCTTTGGGTCCGTAGGAAAGCTAGCACCAAGATTTGTAGGTCCATTTCCTATCATTGAAAGGATTGGGACGATGGCTTACAGAGTAGAGCTACCCGAGATACTGGCTGGAGTTCAAAATGTTTTTCATGTTTCTCAACTACGAAAGTGCTTACATGAATCTGCGGAAGTGGTGGAGCCGAATATGCTAGAGGAAGTAGAAGTGGAACGAGAAGCGACTGTGAGAAGAGTTCCAACTCGTATCTTGGGTACGGAAGTCAAAAAGCTACGCAACCATGAAGTCAAGCTTGTTAAAGTTCAATGGAGTGATGCTGAGGAAGACGCGACTTGGGAAACTGATAGGAAAATACGCGCAGCCAACCCTTTTCTCTTTGAGGGTACCTCCTTGATCTCTTTTTCCATAAGTTTATTCATGCTTAAATCTATCTTTCAAGTATATCTCCTCAGTCCTATTCTTTATCCTTAGGTAGAAACCGATGGATGTAAACATGTGTTTGAAACATGTTATGATTGATGGTTGTGAGTGGTTGCAAGTGGTTGCTCGTGGATGCATGTACACACACTTTAGGCACTAGATCGGCTCAATCACTTTCATATTGCATATAAATGTGTGTGCATATTTAAATTAATGGATGTATAATGGTTGTGTTATCATATGGATGCTGCATTTAGATGAATGGTTGTGCACACATGTAGAAATAATATGTATCGCTAGGATTCTTTCGCATACATAATGGATGCATGGCACTATCATGATTTGCATTAAGGAGGTCAACTGAATCAGTAGACCGCCTGATTTTGCATTAGATAAGGAACATATACACACACTTTTTGCATATGTTCATACGACATTAGAAATCTTCTAAGGACAATGGATGTATGTGTTTGATGGTTGAGTAGATGGATGATTGGATGTTAGGATATACATTCTCCTTAACATGGAGATTTAGGGGGCGAAATCCTTTAAGGAGGGGAGAATGTAACAAACCGTGACTTTAAATATTAAAAATTAACGAATTTAAGAATACTTAATTATTAAAGTGAGAATTAAGGGAAATGGGTTATGCCATTGCGTTCGTCTCGGAATTCTGCTTGAGACAGAGTCTGAGTTTGCGTGAATTGGACTCCGTATGAAGAAATTATGGCCTTCCGAAGTTTTAGAATTTAAATAAATTAAAAGCAGCTCAGGTTCAGAAAATTTGAAATTCAAATTCAAAAAGGGGAGCATGTTGGGCGGGAATTCTCCCGCCCAAAGTCCAGGTCGACCAGGGGGTCGACCTACCCCCCATAGGCAGATCTGAAAGATGACGCTGTTTTGACTCATTGCTGAGTCATTAGGGCTGAGGTGTTATTCTATCTTGACTGGATGGTCTTGATTGCTCCTAGGTTAATCTGAAAGCACTTAATTAATTAAAATTCTATATAAGCAACCTAACTCTCAACCTAAAATCACACTAATTCAAACCAAGAGCCATCATGTCGTCAATGGTGAACCTAGAGTAGCCGCCGTTCTCTTTCTACTGAAAAGAAAGATAGAAGCAAGAATCAAAATCAAATCTAACATAAATTAGAGTAACAATTAGTCTACATAAAAGGCGAGCAATTCAGTTTCAGAATACAGATCCCAGAAAAACAAGAATGTTCTTTTGGTTGTGAGTACTATTTCTTTCATAATATAATTATTAAATTAATTATGATGGGTTGTAATCGGATTATGAGAACATGTCTGTTGAATCGCATGATGTTGTTTAACTTTGTAGATCTATTTCATATGTTAATTCATATGTGAATGTTATGCAAGTTTGGGTTGTTAAATCATATGTTAATTCATATGTGAATCTTATGCAAGTTTGGATGTTAAATCATATGCTAATTCGTATGTGAATCTTATGCAAGTTTGGAATGTTAAATCGTATGTTAGTTTGAATAATGAATCTTATGCAAGTCTATATGTGAATTGTACACAAGTTCATATATGAATCAAGTATATACATATGCTAGTTTATATGCAAAACATGTGACACTAATTTACATGTTTAGATCCATATGCAAGTTTATAGGAACCTATATGAAAGTTCACAATTTATGTAAGTTTAGGAGAAAAACCATATTTATGTGCAAGTTCACATTTTTATGTTTAGATCTATATTTAGGTCCATGATAGTTCATGTAAAATTATGTTATGTATGTTCATTGCCTATGCAAGTCCTTGGCTATGTAAGCTTATGCTATAATTCTTAGATCTATTTTATGTGTTATGCAAGTTATGATGTTGCTTTCCTTTTTATAAGTTAGACTATTTGCGAGTCTAACATATTTCATGTTAAAACGTACAAACGACGTGGGGATAATGGGAAAATATTAATTATGTAAATTGGCATAAAATGGCTTTAAAGGCATATAAATTAATTTAAGACATTAATTGGTATTATTTTTATACCTGAAGAGTATGGACATAATTAAGGTGAAAATTATGGACATAATTTGGAAAATTATTGGAAATTTGAATAGGGATAATTAATTCACATTGGGGTGAAAAAACTTGTAATAATAAACGCCTAAGACATGAGGTTAGACTCGTTTGTGGTGTAAGACTGCCCGGACCCGCCCGGCAAATCCAGCAACCACAAACAGTAGTCTAATGTGAGAGGTCAAAGGCATAAATTAAATGCATAACAGTTGCAATGACACGAGGTTAGACACGTTTGCGGTATAAGACTGCCCGGACCCTCCCGGCAAATCCAGCAACAGCAAACGGGAGTCTAATGTGGGAGGTCTTACAAGGTTGTGGTTATAATGAACTAAGTAACACTTAACCAAGATAAACATGTGGTGGGACATGGGGGTTAAGTGGGTGACATGTGAAATACGATTAGAAACACTTAACCATATCGAAACATGTAAAGAAGACATGAATAAGAGGGGGTTAAGTGGAAAATTCTAGTGGGGACCAAGCATAGGTGGAAAGCTTGTGTCAAGCATGGGGGACCATTTCAAACTAGTAACCCATTAAGTATCTTTGTGAGATCGAGGACGGGACATGCTTACTGGGTTTGATTGTAAGAGGTCAAAACGGGTTAACGGTGGCAACGCAAGTCCAACGGGGTCATGTACGTGCGTGGGCCTGGGCTGGTAGGTAAGACGTTGTTGCATCGTGTAGATATAAGCCGTGCATCTTTAGTCGTATCGAGTTGCCACTTTGGGGAGTGATACACCCCACTATTGGACCAGCACGGGTATCTACGAGTTAGGGAGCTGATCGCATGGGGGTAGTGGGTACAACTAGTGGAGATAGGGGCAGGTGGCACCTATGAAGGAAGCTAGGGGTACACGAAACTACCATTATAATTATTATGTGGGCGGGATCAACTCTTTGGGTGACTAGTAGTGGTGCAGTATAGCAATTATCCTATAGTGATTAGGAGCAAGATTAACGCCAGAATATTCCTCCTATTTGTTTTGTCTTGCCCACTTGTTTCACAGTCATTCCTTATTTTACCTGTTTATGCCTTATCCTAATTACTTTAATAATTTTATTGTTAAAGTTTTGGTACTCGCCAGACTTTATGTCTGACCCCGTGTGTTTTCACCTCTTTTCTTCCTTTCCCCCACCCCCCCAGGTTCTCAGGGTGGGACTAATACTAGTGGAGCTTGATCAGGATTTCTCTCTCTCTTTTGGAAGTGCTTGGATTGCTGAAAGTAAAGTTCAGCTTATCTCTTTTATGGCTACTTATGTTGGGGTTATGCTTTTATTTTATGTACTCAGAAAACAATTTGTCAAGATGGTTACTAAGTGTACTTGGTTTTTCTGTTGGTTTATGATGTTGTTGTAATCAAACTATTTCTCCGCTGCAATAAATATTGTTTTGAAAATTTTCAAGTACCAATATATCTATCTGTCTTGTTATATTCTGTTCTACACACCAATAATACTCCATGAAAGTTAATACATTCCCTTTGAGAGTGAAATTAATGGACGTGGAGTGTTACACGCCACCCATAATCGATAGCCCTGTCTCCCCTCTTTCGTTTGCCTCAGACCCCCTACCTGAAACTCCTCCGACATCGGAAAATTTGCCATTAACCAAAACTCAACTTTCCTGTTCAACTCCACCTACCCGCCACCACAAGTCACCAAACCACCCCAATTTTTTTAGTGACTAGCCCGTTACCAGATCTACAACTTTTCTCTTGGTCACCCTCAACAATTCTTCATGAATTCAAAGAAATAAATTATTTAGTTACTAGGGGTTTTTCTACAAAATTGTGAATGGTTGAAAACTTTTGGATGGGAAGGATGATGATTTTGGCTGAATATAGGTGTATTTATAAATGAAATAATATTATTTTAAGTTGATGTGACGTGTGATGACGACTAACGATATTTATTTCGTGTCTATCGCAATTTCAAACACCGTTTATTTGCTCCTGCGCTCACATACAAACTCCATTTGCTATGAAAATTGACATCCTGGTATTATTTGACGTTGCAGTCCTAATGAAACTTGTTTCGTTGAATTCCGAGTCCGTTTTCTCAAACTGCGCTCGTTTACGTCCAAATGGTCGCTTTATTTGCATTTAATTTTGCCACGCTCACAAAATAACTCCGATTTGCATGCAAATTGAAATCTAGCCATAATTTGCTATTACAGTCTCAATAAAATTTGTTTCGTCGAAAACGGGGTCATTTGAATAAAGTCCCTTTTAAAAGGTCCAATTTGAATTAAATTAAATCAATTTTAAAATACTTCAATATAATAAAAATAAAATACTGTAATTGGCCATATACGACCAGAATTTGATATAGATTCAAAATAAAATATTCCGCGTTGAAATCAAGGCCAATTCAATATTTAAAAACCCTTTAATTTATAAAATAAATGAATATAATTTTTAAAGGAATTTCATTGCGACTATTTCAAAAATTGATTTAGACATAAAACAAAATTTACATTATGAAAACTCGATTTTTCTCTTCCATTAGGAACATATCGTCAAATAGATTCTAGCATTTCTTGTTTCGAGAAAATCCGGTTTATATTGGGCTCTGTACAACCATTTGAAGTTCAAACCACAATATTACGAACTACCCGCCGCTGCAGCTCGTTATATAACTAAATTATAAATTATACGTTTAGTCATCGTTTAATTAACGAATACGCTATTATAAATTCAATATAAATAATATTGAACCATTTTAAATTGTCCATTCACACTATATTGCAAACACAACATTTCCCGACCGTTGGAAATAAAATATTATTATATTATAATTTAAATAACATATTCAAAAATAAAATGGTCGAATTCCATTATTTAAATTCAAATCAATAATTTAAATAATAAAATAAATTATATAATCAGCCAGAAAATACGGGTCGTTACATTCCTTCTCCCTTAAAAGAATTTCTCCCCGAAATTGCTAAGGTAGAAGAAATGCTGCAAACCCATTATCATTTCAAAAATATTTAATTCAAACTCAGTTTTATTTTCAAAACTAACCCAACTGGTTTTAAAAAAAAATTATTTCAAATAACGAAATTTCAAAAAATTTCTAACACCTTAAATTCTGGAAATTTTTTGGCAGAGTCTCCCCTGTACAGAGGGACATCTGCAATATTGTAGGTTCAAGAAATATCTATACATCGACCAACACGGTCGGAAAAATTCAAAATCCAATCCCAAAACAAAAATAGAAACCAAATTTTATATTTTCCATAGGCGTACCTCTTTGCGGGCGTTATTATGCGATAAGCAATATATATATTCTGCTTGTTTAATTATCATGCCAACTAGATTCAAAATACTCAAGAATTCTCTTGGTTTAACTCTGTACCTGTTCTCAACTTCAATGAACTTCATTGGTATCCAAAACAATGTTAGCCAGATCCAAATACCCATATCATCCAATTCCAAATAGTTGGAATAATCATACCACTTTATTCGATTCTGATGGATTTAATTACAACCGAGTCATAGCAATCCTTTTATTTATATAATATCCATTCAGATTCTACGTCTCGAATTAAATCATTTACTGGTTTCCAACCAATGTTCAATCTATATCCATGCCATATGTTTCATCCAAACAATTCCTTGATTTCCACATTATACTTTGATTCATTTCAATAGTTTCAACTCATTTATTCTAGACTGGTTTTCAATCAAATGTCGGCAAATTCTATACAAATCATCCAATATATAACAAATAACCAAGCCAAATAATTCAACCAAACCATTTCGATTCATATTTCTCGTTGCTTTTACTCTGCTTTCAGATCAATTGATTTATATTGGATTAATTTCCATTCAATTATCATTTACTCGATTTCACAAGTGAAAAATCTATTTCAGTTCAATATTCCAATTTGAATTCTTATTCAAGTTATTCAAACAAATCCATATTATAATCATTTGAGAAGAATATATTCACATATAAAATATAATCCGGGCAAAACTGTATAAAAATAAATTTTATAATAAATTACAAATATGCGCTCTCATATATACGCTCAAACTCAATCTATGGTATTACTAACCCCATCTCTATTGAGTTACAACACAGAGCCAAGGTTACCACTAAACCAATAGCTCTGATACCAATTGTAACGGCCTAGAAAAAAATTCGAAGCTCGAATTTTCAACAATAATACATCATCCTATATTACTTGTCAAAAATCCAAGTATCGAACCCCAGACTGTTAATAGAAAGAAGTTAGAGGATGAGAAGTAGAAGAAAGAAATATTAGGATAGAAGAAAGAAGAAGAACACATCAGAATCTCACAACGAAATGAATAAATATAATGTGACAAATCTCTTTATAAAGAAAGCTATATAAACATACCATTTATCAAAGTACAACATACATCAATCACAACGGAAATACACTTTATATCTAACGGTGAAGCCTCCTGCTTCCAGCTCCTGAAACTCCAAGCGAAACCTAACCTGTAAATATACTCGGTCTGACCCGAGCACATTTGAAGCAAAGAAAAATTAACTCGGATCAGTCTGGATTACTTTCAGTGATAAATTCACAGCACAAACAACTTGTTTAACTTTGAAAAAAATCCTTTTTGAAAGAAAAGGATAATAGTAAGACTAGTCCACACATAACACACGGACGGTTTTACCATACATAACCCAAAGCATTTTTGAAATCAATATCTTTTCTGATATTATAATAATGTCTAATATCTATCAAACCACAAATAAATAATAATCTAGTAGAACGCTTGCATCGGCCTCTTATTGGAGAATGGATTTCCTAGCAAGGTATGGGACCACCTTCCGACAATGTATCTCCGGAGATGAATACATTGGGGTTCAACAAGAACATCTTGCAACCCGACTACACATGACTGACCCCTCATTTCGCTTGAGAGTACCGAATATACCATTACCACGATTGGGGGCCAACCAACCGAACCGATAACATATATATAAAATGAAAGGGACAACCGAAGGCATTTGATTTCCCCAGATCAGGTAATGATATACCCTTTTAATGGGTGCGACCCACATAGCCATGCTGCCTACCCGATTTTGTGCCATCCCCGGTTGATGAGGCTTGAGGTCATGTTTATCTCAATAATCGACACATCTTTGAATGTCACATCGTCAGATCCGTCAAACCACTAATTGATGTCCCCAAATATACTCTGGGTGTTAAGCAAGAGAATTTCTCCGCCACCAAACTTGGTATATTTGTAAAAATCAACGTACATGATTCTTAAAGAAATACTCTGTCAGACACTCGTCCATACAAGTCATCTAGGAACAGGATGAACCGAAGGCACTCTCCCACCGCATCCCATATAGGAGTCACCGCGAGGATCAGTAGCGAGAAGTCCTTGCAAATCCGAAGATTCCAATCACGATAGAATCACAGGTCATCATAACTCTGGTAGCTAGCCAGAGAAACTTAACGAGTAGTTCTTCCGCTCATGAAGATCAACGGTCTTCAATGCTCCATCTCGACCATCTTTTGATATTTTCAATGTTACGTATTTGCTGGTCGGAATGGTTTTCGAATATAAATTCGATCCCGGTCTTTCGTACCAACAATCGATAAAAGGCCATATTTCGATAGTCGGATGTTTTAACTATCAAATCATGACTGTGTATCTAGGTGGATTGGCAACTCAGGTCCTTTATATGAAATATTTCATTAAAACATTTTATCAATTTCTTATAATTGATTCCATAAATTTTAACTTATCAAAACTCTTCTAGTTTCGTTACTTGAAAACTTTACTCAGCGCTCTTTTATCAACTTCTCTTTTTATTTCCTTCGTCTGGAAATATTACTATATTCATTACCAACATCTTTTATTTTCCTTTATTGTGGGAACGCAATTTATATATTCTTAAAACTCTTTTTCATAATTTCTTATGTTAAAATTGTTCGATATAGCTTCATAACTCATCTTCCATTTCGTGTACCAGTTGGGCATATCGTTATATTTCTATTTAATCAAATGACATATGCTTAGTTACCAAAGTCTTTCCCTTATTTTGATTAAACCATTTCACTTAATTCAGTTCCCAAGTGAACACTTATTTAAAATCATCATCTTGGGTAAAACCTTTTTCACAACTTTGTTTATATGATTTGAATTAAAATTCAAATACTTTCCATACTAATCCATCCCATAACTTTTTATTTCGTTTAAGAAAAGAATTACCATTTATAAAGTACCCGTTTTAGTTATTAATAAATAAAAGTAGTTATCTTTTCAATTAACTAAAATTAGCATAGTTAATTCGTTTTAAAAGGTTATTTAAGTAATGATAAATTATATTAATCGCAAATAACTCGATAATCACTTTCCTACCCATTACAAACTAATATTATCTCTCGATAGTAGTGAAGCCGTTCAAGTTGCGGTATTCTAATTACCTCTCAGACCTTGATCGACAACATTCTTATCTCAAGATAGAAACAAGCTTGTAATTTAAAACTAAAATTAAACTATCTCCATAATCCAATATATTATCCTCATATACATTTATCTTGGTTTTATAAACCAATTTCCTTTACTTGAAAACCCAGTTTCCATGTTAATTCCTTTTTCCTCATCGAGTAAAATTTCCAGTCTTATTCACCATTCGAATTCAATATGATTTTTATAACCCATATCTTATATTGGTAATTTAACTTAAAATCTCTTTAATTACATATTAACCGATTTAATATCCTTTTCTAAGAAGTCTTATTCAATCCCCTTCATTTTTACTTAATAAAATCATGACGGAATTCCCGTATTAGCTTATAAATCCCATTTACACTTTGTTGATTTGAACTAAATTCAAATCCTTTTCATACTAGCCATTTCATAATTTTAGCTACGTTTAAAGTAGAATTCTAAACCTTTAAAATGATAATCCATTTTAAAACTTTTACTTTGGAAATTCCTTTTCAATCGCATTTCTTTTATTATCTTTAAATATTGTCGCAGCCCCAGCCTTCCTTCCTAAACGTATGTTTATACAATCCTGGGTTAATAGCAAAATCCTTCTGTAACCTTTCTTACTTAGGATCTTAATTTATTTCGATTCCTTTTTTGGAAAGAAATTCCAGTTTACTCGATTAATAGCTCTAATTGTTATTAATATAATTTACTTCATTATTTACCGAATAAAGGTAGTTTATTTCAAAAATAAATCATATAACAATTTACTTAATTAAAGATTAAATCATTTACAAAGGTTATTGAATAATAATTAAACAATTCAATAATTACTTAAAATTATAGTTAATCGAAGATAAACTAACATTTAACACCATTCATTTAATTTAACGAATAATCACAAATTATTGATTATATTAAATTTATATCTAATTAATCCCATTGTCAAATTCAAATTAAGACAGTTGATTTCTGCCTACCGTACGTATCAGCTAACCACTAACTGATTTACGTTATCATTTCCTGATTAAATTAATTAAATAACTTAATTAACTTAAATTATCAGTTAATTGTTTTATAAAAACAATTATTCCATTTTTTCTCTAACTCGTAGGTTGGTTACTGACTGCAGTTCATTAATCTAAAAAAAATGACATTTTATTTCTAATTATAAAATATTGCTAATTTCTGTTACAACATGATTATAACGTATAAATATATTTATAAACTTCCTTTCATTTCCATAAATAAAAATAAACTCAAGACTTTAATTTAGTTATAAAATAAATTTTATACTTTAAAACTGAGTCAATTCGCCTGACAGCAACACGACATCTTAAAATAGTAGATTCCAGGCCTTCACTACTAATCACTTAACCAATACTATCGATTAATTAGAATCACAACAACAATCACATCCATTCAACCATCAATATTCAAACTGGTTTCAATGTCATTTCAGGTTTAATCACTTCATGTGTAAATAATAAAAATAAACAACACACACATGATATTTTGAGGAATCCGGTCGGATCCCTCCAACCTGTTCTTCCCTGCATCACAGATTGTTATAACATTTCATGATAGTATACAATTTAAATAATTAAAATTAACGGCAATAATATAACTAACAACAACCATTTTGTCAACCATAAGCAACCAATGCAGCCAATCAACTAGTATATATTTTTGATGATATTTTATGGATTTATCACATCATAGCAGCCCAGAAAAGTGTGAGAATTAACTCACCATAAAATACGGTTGACGGTTGATGCATTGTTTCATATAATTTTAAACGGACGTTTAAAATCACATGAAATTCTAACTGTCTCCATTTGCAACCCAACCAGCTCCATAGCGTAGTGCTCGTCATCACGGTCCCACCGAATCCAGTTTCGTTGAAATCCGTTAACATATGAATTAGATATACCAATTATAAGTTTACGTATATTAAACGATTTCTTAACTAAATTAATTATAAATTAATTAAATAATAAAAACTAATTAATTACCTTTTACTATTCTAACACATGATTACCCCCTCATTTGCCACGTCAGCAACCTTTACGCGTCTTCCCCAAATTGGTTTCCTGTAACCCGATATCACCATCGTTCAAATAAATCGACCTCCACCTTCCACTTTAAACCACTGCTGCCACCGTTCCTGACCACTGGACCCCGGCGATCGACACCCACGGCAGCGCTCGCCTCTGACACCCCTTTGCCTGAAGCGCTGACCATCGAAACCTCCCCCATTGTCCCAAAATAAGCCTTGATCGAAAATCAATCGTGGGTCGATTTCACCCTCCTCCGATCTCCTGACATGCCGCCGCCGCCACCAATTGAACCATCTCACTTCCCAGCACCTTTTTGCCTCACACCCCACCATCTGAAAGTCAACGTCGGTGCTGGAATTTGCTCTAACCCGACCACTGCTTCAAAAAATACTCCCCTCGGTTCAACTATTGATTTCTCCGGTCACCTTCGACGATAGCCTGTCGCACCACCCCCAATCGATAGCCATGTCTCCCCTCTTTCATTTACCTCAGACCCCCCACCTGAAACTCCTCTGGCATCGAAAAATTTGCCATAAACTAAAACTCAACTTTCCCGTTCAACTCCACCTACCCGCCACCGCAAGTCACCGAACCACCCCAATTTTGGTCAATGACTAGCCCTTTACCAGATCTACAACTTTTCTCTTGGTCACCCTCAACAATTCTTCACGAATTCAAAGAAATAAATTATTTAGTAACTAGGGGTTTATCTACAAATTTGTGAATGGTGGAAAAGGTTGGGATGGGTAGGATGATGATTTTGGCTGAACATAGGTGTATTTATAAATGAAATAATATAATTTTAAGTTGATGTGACGTGTGATGACGACTAACGATATTTATTTCGTGTCTATCGCTGTTTCAAACACCGTTTATTTGCTCATGCGCTCACATACAAACTCCATTTGCTATGAAAATGGACGTCTTAGTATTATTTGATGTTGCGGTCCTAACGAAACTTGTTTTGTCGAATTCCGTGTAACGACCCGGAAAATCTGAACCAATTTAAAATTTTTAAATTGGCTATTTAAGTGGATTTTAAATATTTAAAATAAATATTTTAAATAATTACGATGAAAAGTAAGTTTGAATCGACATTTGAAAACGAATATAATTAATTCTAATTATAAACAAGGCCTGAAATGGCGCGGTAGTTTCAAATTTTGAATTCAAACTTTGACTGACTGTACCGGGTGCAAAACAAAATGGATTTGAGTGAAACCAAAAATATTTAAATCTGTTAGTGGATATCTTTCTAACGAATCTGAAAAATCGAAGTTTCATAGCGGGAAGCAAAAGTTATGGCCAAATGAATTTTCTGAAAGGTCGCTATAGATTTTATATAGCCCGTGAAAATGGCCATTTTGCAAATGATCTCGGAATTCGACGAAACCTCTTTTGTTGGATCCGGGATGTCAAATTATTGCTGGGTTTCAAATTTCATAATTTTTGAAGTTAATATGTGAGCGTGGCAAAGGAAAATGTGTTTGGTCGATTTTAGTTAAATTGGATCGCCCAGAAATGGGCCATTTTTCAAACGGTCTCAGAATTCGACGAAACTAGTTTTGTTGGGACCGTATCGTCGAAACATAACTAGATTTATTTTTCTGGAATTTTTCGAATCAGTTTGTGGCGCTGGCAAATTGAAATGTACGTTCAAATCGAATATTGAATGTTTTATATTTTAATTCGAAGGAAAACTGACTGAAACAGTCGAATGGGCCTTCGAAACATATCCCATTGTGTTCGGAATGGCGGTATTTAGCTACAGACGACAGTCGTTGGGTTTGCATTGGGGTTCATGTGTGAAAGAGGGTATTTTTGGATTTTTAAAATTTATAAATATAAAAAATTTCATTGGTCCACATCATTATTCTCTCTCCCCGCTTTCTCTCTCTTTTCCCCTCCGATCGACGATGGATAACGTTCGAAACTTCCCGAGCTTTTTGCCGCCGCCACGATCATCTTCAGGCCAGGCTCCATTTGGGTTCTTGAAGTCCTCCTCTCCCTCTTCAAATCAAAACAAACCCCACCTCAAATCGTTGTGTATTTCTCGAGTTTGAGCTCTCCAAAGTTTCGCCGTTCGCAGGCCGATTGCTCCTCCCCCAGACCTCCGAGTTCGACGCCGTCAGCACCCCAGGCGCGCCTCTCCGAGCACCACGTCGTGGTGGAATCCGATCCCCTCCAGGCTGAACGGATCGAGCGAAAAATCTATACCTAGTTTCGAACTAAATCTGAAAGGTACGGCTATTAAATTATATAAACTATATTATAGCACTTCTAAGTGCTACGGTTTTTGATTTCACTGTAAAAATCATATCTTTTTCGTTTGTTGACGAAATTCAGTGAAACAAGAGACAGTGGACTCGTGTGGACGTCTTCTACATTCTAGAAGAGACCGCATATTTTTCTGAGCCTTCTGCTATTTTTGGTGGAGTGGAACCCAATGTGAGATTTCTAAATTATAAACGATATGGAAAACGACGATGTATAAATTATATAGTCGATGTATGAGTTATATAAGTGTTGTACACCTCTTGTATAAGCGTTGTATAAGTTGTACGTTCGATATATAAGTTATATATGCGTTGTAAAAACTATATATGTGTTGAAATAGAAGTGAAATGCTTATATATATATATATATATATATATATATATATATATATATATATATATATATGCGCCCCTCGTCCACAAACCATGGACGATATTTATTGGTTGTGATTGGTGTGAAAATTGATTGATTACGAATGGTTGATTAGAATTGTTTGTGGTTGAAATTGATTGATTGTGGTTGAAAAATACCCGTTTGTGGTTGAGAAATATTTGGTTTAAACCACATAGGATTAGTTTGTGGAAATGGAAAAATATACATGTCGCCTGCGTGCGAACTAGATGCAAGAAATCCCCGTTGTCAAAAGCTGCGAGGCTTTAAGGTAGAGCGAGGAGCCGTACTAGGGACGACCCCGGTTTTAACTACCCTGCCGTTATGCTGCCGAAATTTTGAATAATATTCGTGTGTTAGAATTATATTCATGTGTTGAAACTATATTCGTGTGTTGAATAGAAATTCATTCGTTGAATAGAAATTCATGTGATGAATGGTATTCGTGTTTTAAAATAAATTGTTTTATAATAAAAATCATATTTTTATCATCTATATGAACTATATAAAATAATCGTGTTTTGAAATAAATTGTTTTACAATAAAAATCCTATTTTTATCATCTATATGAACTATATAAAATAGTCGAGTTTTGAAATAAATCGTTTTACAATAAAAATCACATTTTTACCATATACATGAGTTGTTAAAAATAGTTAAGTGTCGAAGTGAATGTATGTTGGATAAAAATATCATTTTTATCAAAAGTATGAAAAACATATAGTTTTGAAATCGAAGAATCGATTATATTTTTATATATATATAAATATAATTAAATTAAATCGAATAACGACACTGCAGTTCGTATTTTGAAATCGAAACTTCAAACGATTGTACCGGGAGATCCGACCGTCGGATTTTCCCAAAACTGGAACCGTTGGATTCGTTTTGAAAAGAACTTTCTAGTGATATAAATTTAGTGAAGATCCAATGGTTATATTTTCAGATATGTGTAAATCAAATTTGAAGAAAAATAGCGCCACGGCCGCGTTATGTCCCGAAGCGTCGTTTGAATAAATTGGCAATTTTGAAATAAATAAAAATAGTGATAAAATGTTATAAAAAATTCTAAACGACATGGATGTGAAATTTAGAAACTAATTGAAGGTTGGCTAAGTCGAATGGTTTCCTGGATTTTGATCTGATGTTGGTTTCAGCATTCGGGGTTAATATTTGGGAAATCGTTCTCTTACTGATTTACGGTTAGTGACTAATGAATTGAAATGATGCGTATGATGTGTTTATGTAGCACTTGTTTATTATATACGCGAGTTGCTCAGAAAGACCGGGTTTACCCCATTCTGAATAACTAAATCGACGACAAGAAATCGAGGATGAAGACGGTGGTTGAAGACCGGAAATCTTCACCTCGTTTGGATGGTAACTGATGTCCTGATTAGGAGGCATCCCGAAATATGGATAATGAGTGGTGATCATCCAGACGTACGTGGAGATCGATGGGTTTGCGAGGTATATAGTGCCTCCGGTTTCGTTCAGACCCAGAACGGACTTGTAAATGGACTGTGTGTCTGACATTGGATTTTATTCTGTGTTGATTGATCTCTATTAAATATACATCTGTTTGGCGACGGAGAATTTATTCTTTTGCTTAACGCCCTTCTCTGAGACGCATGAGCTCAGAGGTTGAATATCGATGGACATCAGTCGCATGACATGAATTGCTAGTGTGGCATGCCTAAGTGGCAAATGATCAAGGCTTCTTTTGAAAAGCAAAGTCTTGTGGTGATGATCAAAGCACTGCCTGTGTGGCGTAGCTTTGTGTATAACGTGAATTCGCGAACCTCACACCCCGGTATGAACCAGAAACGGGAGAGGACCTTAGGGAGGGCATGCGTTTCCTTCTAGCTAGAGGTGGTATCGGTGCTTAAACTGGCTGACATTTGTATTATTTTCACCTATGTGGTTGTTGCTATTGCGAGGCGCCTCGGATATATCGGTCGATCCGAGACCGATGGAGTCATTCGTTGGCTCATTTACAGTCGATCCAAAGATTACCCTTAACACCGTCAGTACGGGTTTTGGGGTCATCACATTCCGAGTCCGTTTGCTCAAACTGCGCTCGTTTACGTCCAAATGGTCATTTTATTTGCATTTAATTTTGCTACGCTCACAGAATAACTCCGATTTGCATGCAAATTGAAATCTAGCAATTATTTGCTATTACGATCTCAATAAAATTTGTTTCATCGAAAACAGAAGTCATTTGAATAAAGTCCCTTTTAAAAGGTCCAATTTGAATTAAAATAAATCAATTTTAAAATACTTCAATATAATAATTGTAACGACCCGGATTTTTCGAACAGTTTATTTTAAATATTTAATATAGTTTTAAATATTTGGTTGATTATATAAAGTTATCGATTAATAATCGATTTTGATTTAATATCGGATATATTAAATTATCGTGATACGAGAAATAAATGAAATCGAAGTTAAAACTAAATCGAAAGGATTCAGAAGACCAGTGTCAGTTTTGTTTGAACTTAAGCGATAATAATAATAATTTATTTTCAAAGAATTTATTTGTAAATTTAATATGGTATATACGTTCAAATTAAATATCAAAATATATTCAGTTAGTTCAGAATAGTGTTACACTATTGAAATAACAGTGGTTACGTTAAAATAGCGGTTTGTGGTTTAAATTAATGGACCACGAGATATTTAATTGTGGATAGGTTTGAAATCAAATCGATATCTGTTTAGAAAGAATAAAAGATCTCTTTATATCGAATCAGAATCAAATCAAATTAATTAGAAAATCTTTTTAATTAAATACGAAGATCTGTTGCGTACTTCCTGTCCCCCTTCTTCTATAAATCACATACCATCTCTCCTCTTCTATTTTGATTTTTCTGCAAATAATTGGATTGGAGTTTCAAACCAAAATAAACGAACTCTTCACAATCAAAATGTGCTTCTTTTTTTCCCTTTATAAGCCAACTCTTCCTCAGAAATAAATAAGAGACATTCCATAACCAACACAAATGGAAGCATCGACAATTTCCCTATTTCAATAATCCAAATCGCGAGTGACATCCTCCAACAGCTTGTCCACGCATGAAATTAGAATTTAAATTTGTTTAGGGTTCTAGAAAAGGGAGTGCGACAGCCGAAGTTAGGGTTTTAGGCTTTTTGAGAAGTCGCTATTTGCAGATTGGGGAAGTAATGGATGCAGGAGTTCGATTCATTGATGAATGAACGGGTGCGATGTTGGAAATCACGTGGGGTCAACTTCGAACTCGCGGGTACTGTTGCGAGGAGCTGAAAGTCGCGTTGGGAAAGGTGAGAGTTGTGACGGGTCAGCGTGGAATTGATCTGTATGGATCAACTGGAAAGGTTTGGAAGAGGGTGGATGGTGAAGGAGTAACAGGACTTGCGGAAATAAATTTGTGCAATGAAAATAAAAGAGAATCGCAACCTGAAAAGCTTGGATGCATTATCGTGACTTAGGGTAATCGATTGAGTGGTGTGTGGTTGTTGCAATTTGGAAGAAAAACTGATATGGGATGAAGTTCAGAATGGGAAGGGGATCAATCTGAGATGTTCTAGGATGGTGCAATGTTAATGATGTATGGGCTGCGTTGACAATAGGAAGTGAGAAGAGTGTTCTCTGTTTTTGTGGCTGAACGAAAGTGGAGTGTTTACTGTGGTGGATTGGAGCAAATATTTTACAATGATATGGGATTTTGGGAAAGTCATAGTGTTAGCGTGAAAAGGGTAAGTAAGAAATTTATTACACTATTTTTTAACTTATACTTATATATAATGTGTTGAAACTAAAATTGCAATGATTGACGTAAGAAACAAGTTTATTTAAGTTATTATGGGTGATTTAGTTTAATATTTTCATTTGTTTAAATTATAGTTAATCAATTACATTAGATTGTTCAATTCGAAAACTATTTCTTACAAATTCAGGTTCGAGTAAA
Organism: Allium sativum; assembly: GCA_030737875.1. Taxonomy (NCBI): domain Eukaryota; kingdom Viridiplantae; phylum Streptophyta; class Magnoliopsida; order Asparagales; family Amaryllidaceae; genus Allium; species Allium sativum. Next base: position 1,024,245,245 of record CM060920.1, read on the forward strand.
ATGAATTGCGTCAGAATCAATTCGATAAGGACAATGCATGTGAACTGATTTGAAGGGCGTGGAAGCCAGCTAATTTTTTTTGGTTAAATTAAACATTTGTTTAATTTAATCGGAAACAAACCATTATTTCGACAAGTGAAAATCACGGTGTGTAAATCTCACTCACCTTTCATTTAAAATTATTTTTATTAGTTAAAAATAATTGTTGTTTGTTTGAATGCCGTTTGATTAATTTAAATATATTAGTTATTTAGGGTTGACTATTATATATATATTGGGTTGATGATTGGTTGGATTCCCGCAGCCTCATTAGCGGATGCCCGCAGTATCAATAGCGGATGAGCGTACGCCCACGTATATAAGTGGATCCCCTTTTATACCGCGATATCCTGCCACGAAGAAGGATGGGTATTATTTCTGTTGACTAACATCTGTGGATGCAGGAAAACAGGTTGGAGGAATCCAACTGGATTCCTCAAAAATATATTATCTGTTTGTTTATTTGTTTGCATATATACTGTCATATATGATGTGTTAGAAAACCAGAAATAAATTGGTTGTTTGGTGTTTGTATATCACTGGGCCTAAGTGTTGATATTTAAAAATATCGAAAAGGGAAATTTCCAGAGTTAAAAAGGGGAAATCCTATTTTTCAAAATAGAATATGAAATTTTAATGGAATAAAAACATTAACTTGTTTTAAAGGAATAAAACAAGAAATTCATTTATAAACGAAGTTTATAAAGGAAGGGAAGAGAATTATCATGGGATAATTCAGAAAAATTATAAGTTTGAATTTAAAAAAGGGAAAAACTATTTTTCCCAAAGTAGAAATATCTATTTCAAAGGAAATTGAAATCGAGACTTGTTTAAATATATAAACAAGTAAAATAAATTGGGTTTGTGAATAAAAAGGGGAAAAATTATCATTTGGATAATTTGAATATTTAAATTCAAATGTGAATTTAAAAATAGAACTTGGGGAAACCGTTATAAAGAAATAAAAGATGGAATTTATTCTGATGTTCAGAATATAAATTGAACGGAAATAAATCGATAAGGATTTATGATTTGAATTCGATTAATTCGAATTTATTTAACTAGAATTAATTTGAATATATGAAGTTCAATGGAATTGAAAATAGAATTTGAATAAGGGAAATTCAAATATAGGATTTGAATATAGAAATTTAAATAGATGTTGAATATCGAAAATTTGAAGGAAATTCAAATATAGAATTCGAATATAGGAATGTAAATAGAATTTGAATAAGGGAATTTGAAACAGAATTTGACTAAGAGGATTTAAATAGAATTTGAATAATAGAATTAAGAAGGAGTTTGAATAATTGGAATTTCAAATAGAATTGAGTCGGAGTTTGAATATTTGAAATTCAAATAGAATAAATATGGAATTTGAATTCAAGGAGAATTAAATAGGGAATTTGAATGTAGAATTCAAAAGGAATTCAAATGGAATTTAAATTATAGAATTTGAATATAGCATTCAAATGGAATTTTAAACTATGGGATTTAAATATATAATTCAAATGGAATTTAAAATATGGAATTTGAATATAGGATTCAAATAGAAGGGAAATTGGAATTTGAATATAGAATTCAAATAAAAGTGAAAATGGAGTTTGAATCAAGAAAATTCAAATAGAGTTAAAATGGAGTTGAATTCACCTTAAACGAAGTTTGAAAGTTTATATATATAAATATAATTAAAACGAACTCGCCGCAGCGCTGCAGTTCGTAAATTGTCGTTTCGAACTTCAATTGAATATATAGAACTCAATTGAAGTCGGAATTCTTTGAAACAAGAAACGTCAGGACCGATTTGATAATAGTTTTCTAATGGAGGAGAAAAATCTGGATTTCGTCGAATAGATTTCGAGTTATATCAAAATCAAATTTTTAGAAAAGCAGCGCTAGAAACATTTTAAAACCATAACGGTTTATTTAAATAAATTAAAGGATTTTAAGCAAATAAAAACAAAATTTCTATTTAGAAAATCCAGATTTGAGTTATAAAATATATCGGAACTCAGGTGGAATAATGAGTTGATTTTTTAAACAGAAATCAGATTTTTGACTATTGAATAGAATTAACTAATTCGAATAGTAATTAGTTAATGAGGTTTTGAATTAATATTGGGCATTGAATAAGTGAAAAACGATTTGAAAATTTATATTCGAAATCGAAAAGGAAACTAGAATTGATATTGAAATTCAATTTAGTTATAAGCAAGTTAAATATTTTATTTGAACATGTTTTGTTCAAACAAAGAAGTGAAACAGGCAAAATAGCTAATTAAAGAATAAATGAGCGAAAACTGAATTCAAACGATTAGATAGTGTTGAATTGAATTGAAAGCAGGTGAACATGTGTTAGACAGGTATGGGATGAAGTATATGAAGATTTTAATTTATGTGCCCAACAAAAAGGTACATGTTTAATTTCATATATGAGGTTTTATGCGCCGTATCGGCATGCCGCTTGGCTTTTTTCTTTTGAATTGGTAAGGGCCATGGGAGGCTATTTGAAATATCCCGATGCTCCCGGTACAAAGGAGGTTATGGCGAATTTTTCCGAGAATTTAAGGAGTTAGAATATTTTTAAAGATAATTTGATAGTTAGAAATCAATGTATCGATGTATATAGAATTCTATAAGGAAGCGAAATTGAAAATAGAATATTGTAAACAAAAAGGGAAATCTATAAATTAGAAATAGAAAGCGAACCATATACATGTTTTAAAAATGAATAATTGGGTTTAATAGTGTGTTTATTCGAGGTTAGTGGTTTTGCCGTTTTGAAGTTGAGGATGTTTTTAGTCAAGGTCTGAGAGGTAATTTTACCCCAACTTGATTGATTTCATTTTTAATTGATAAATAGAAAGACCCACTCTCGAAGAGAAGTGTTTGAAAAGAGTTAGTTGAATAAAATATTTTGGGTTGTTGTAACGATGTTTTATACAACATTCGTTTTAACCCAAGTGATGAAATTTTGAAAATATAAAAGTAAATATTTCCTGAGTATAATTAAAGTAGTAGGGAAAGAGATAAGTGATTGAAAATGTTTTCAATTGCGAATAGAATATATTTTCTAAGTATAGAAATAAAAGAAGGTGATATAGGGAAATGTTTTTCCCAACTAGTGTAAGAGATCAATATGATTTATGAAAATATTTGGTTAACAAATATTTGATAGGGAAATGAAGAAGTGAATTCATTAATGAAATATAAATGGCCCAGTGATTGTTTGATTGTTTTAAATGTTTGTTTGTTGTTTTACTTCGATAGTTAAATAACCGACTATTGAAGTGTTTGCCAATATCGTTGTCAATATGGAGAGACCGGTTGGATTATTATCCGTGAACCACTCTGTATTGGCAGTAGCGTTGCGAATTAGATTATATGAAGATAATCGAAGATGGAGTGAAGTGCAAGGGCTTTTTCTATTTATAGAAATTGTGCCTTCGGTTTCGTTCAGTCCCAGAACGAACGTAAATGGACGAATGTCTGACAAAGTATTTCCAATGATCTAATATATTGGTCTGTATAAATATATATGGTGGCAACGGATTTATTCCCTTAGCATAACATCCAGAATATTTGTGCAAATCAATTCGTGATTAACGGATCTGACAATGTGGCATTCAAAATGATTATGCTATCATGGAATGATAAGTAATCGTAGCCTCAGGCCTCAACAACCGGGAAATGACAAAAATCGGGCAGGCAGCATGGCTATGTAGGTCGCTCCCATTAGGGTGTACTATCCCATATATAGAGATTCATTTAATTCCTTATTCTGTTCGATGCTGTCCCATTCGGGAAACGGTTGCTGATCCCAACCGTTGGTGATATACATTCGATATGCTCAAGCGAAATGAGTGGTCGGTCATGTGTGGGCCGGGTTGCAAGATGTTCTTGTTGAACCCCAGTGTATCGCCTCTAGAGTACACTGATCGGAAGGTGGTTCCATACCTTGTCATGTTGGAAATCCAGTCTCCAATAAGCGCCATGCGGTTTTTGATTTTATACTATGTATGTGGAGCGTGAGATGCAAGCGTTCTGCTATTTGGTTATTTATTTGATGTAGACATTATTATAATATCACTAGATTTTTGAATCAAAGTGTTTTGGATTATAGTAAGGTAAAAACCGTCCATGTTTATGTGTGGGCTTGTCTTACTATTATCTTTTCTTTCGAAAGGATTTTGAAAGTTAAACAAATGGTTGGAATTTACTCACACCAGTCCCATGACTGACCCAGAGTTTATTTTGTTTGTTTTTCCCTAAACTCTTGGGTGCCCAAATTTGTACGGGCAGTCAAGTAGTCGGGATTTTTCAGACTCACATGGAAGAGCTGGAAGCAGGAAGCTTCACCAGTTAGCTATAGACTCATATATTCCATTGTGTACTTTGTGATTTCTGGAAACAGGTGTTTATAACTGTTCCAGGAATAACTGTTGTGCTCTGATGATGGTATGTACATAAAGTTAGCTATAGACTCATATATTCCGCTGTGATATTTGTCTTCTTTGTTTTCTTCTATTCTAATATTTCTTTCTTTCTATTTCTCATCCTCTAACTTCTTTCTAATAATGATTCGTATTTCTATGCAATTTGGGTTGGACGTGTGGTGTTATTAGTCAACTCAAAGGGTACGGATTTGCGGGCCATTATAGTTGGTATCAGAGCTGGTTACTTAATTGGTACGGATGATAGGGGGTTCTCGCTTCGCGTTAGCTGGCGAACGGGAGACTCTTACGCCTACATCTCCCGACAATGTGGGTTGGTCGAGTCGCGAGGCTGGCCATAAAAGCAGTTTTGAGGTACCTTTGTAAGCCACGGGGGGAGGTTAGCCCTCTGCCTTAGGGGAAGAGAGGATGGTTGCAAAGCCTACTCGAATTCATGGGTCATTACAGTTGGTATCAAAGCTTAGGTTGAGTGAATACCTAGGCTTTGTGGGGATGTGCTCATTAGAGATAGGGTCAGTAGTACCCTAGAAAGAGTTGAGTGTATATATACGAGAGGGCATATTTGTTAATTGATATGAAAGTTGTTTTATATTGTGTTGGCTAGTCTGTTGAGTGATTTATGAATTCTGATCGAATCATGGGATGCCACGAAGTCGATAGGAATTTCTAAATACTCAACAGAGAAATTCGACACAGTATTGTTTTAAAGTGGGTAAATGAAATAATTTTATCCGAAATTCTATTTTGATAGAAAAGGAATAATTTTCTGAAATTATTATATTATATGGATGTGTTAGATGTCGATATTATAATCAAACTAGATTAAAAAAAATTAAACGGTTATTTATAACCAAATAGATTTTGTATATAAATGAAATATACAAATGAGATGAACTTGAGTTGGATTCAAACTAGAATTCAGAATTTAAATCCTGGGAAGTTTGAAATATTTTTGGATGTATATTAAAAGAATATAGCTTTGTTTTGAAAAGACCATTTGAATAAAAATCATTTTAAATGGATTTGAAATTGATAAAGCACTGAACTCACTTCAGTGGCTGGGAAATAATTCTGATGATGATCGCGACATCATCAGTGTTCATTTTCAAGTTCTAAGTGACGAATGGCTACCTTAGAAAATTTTTGGATGGGAATTGGTTTGAAAGAAAACAAGTTTAGTTGATGTTGACCCGCTTTTTAGTCAAAGCAGTCACATATGGAATCTCTGATAAACAACACACCAGAGTATTGGGAATACCGTCAGAAGACAGCAAGCGATTTGGTTGAAGTTGCATCACAAACAAAGAATGGCCCGGAACTCCTATCAGATGACCTTTTTCGGGACCGAAAAACAGCGATTACGGAGCTGAGCTCCGTAACTCTTGTAGCTCTTTGAATCAGCTTCAGTTTGAGCTTTGGTTCAGCTCAATCGGACTTACGGTTTGAAAGTTATGCCTGTTTCCGTGAACGCATGCAGAACCGGAAACTTGGAATTTGGAAATTGGCTTGACCTCCCGGATCGGATCGGACCCGCTCCGACTCCTCTCTTCAAAGAAGCATAGCATTGGATGGTTTTGGCAGAGCTCTGACTCGGTTCAGATCGGGTGGAATGGAGCAATCTGACCCGCTTCGCATTGGATCCTCACAAGAACACAAAGTCTTCGGGTTGAAGACACCAACTCGGTTCGGATCGGACAACCGACCCGCCTTATACACTGCACTGAAGTGCTTCCACTCTTCGGATCGAAGACACCAATTCGGTTCGGATCGGAAGTCCGAACCGACCCGCCTTGCACCAGATGTATAGCAACACATCTCGCCTTCGGTTGGAATGCTCCGGATCGGTTCGGAAGGAAGAGGACCCGAACCGAACCGCTTCGACCTACTGCTACACCTCAACTTTGACCTGTTCTCAAGGAGTAACTACCTCCTATTAATCCGGATCGGCTTACACCTGTCCTAGCACGATCTGAAGACCACTTCTCCACTATCTCCGAGATGGCCTCTCCACATGCCACGTGCCCCTCTGATCCGATCCGATTCAGGACTCCCAGCAGCTCCTCTACGCCTATAAATACACCACGAGATGGTCATTTCAAGGGACTGCTCCGGCACTAATACCTTCCGACCTCCATTACCAAGTATTCAAGGAATTTGGGTACTCCTCAACTCAATCAAACACGAGGCTATCGTGCATAAATTCAATCTCTTTTCTCCTCTTCTTCATTACAACACAAGGCTATTGTGTATAATCGAATCTCACGGATTGTGAGACACCATTGTAATTGTCATTCCTCAGGATATGAGAAACTATAAAGTGGACGTAGGCTTGGATTGAGCCGAACCACTATAAAAATCTCGTGTGTTCCCTGTTTTTAATGCTTTTTATCTGTAATCTGTGATTTGTGAGGATTTCACATAGAGTTTGGGTGTTAGGCCCAAATTTCGGTCTAACATTTTAGCGCGCCAGGAAGGGGGGCACACGATACAACTTCTTCTACTAGCTTGAACGGAAGCGGATTATTTGGCTATTGGATCAATGGTCAAGCGAAAGAAAGACGGAACCTTCTCTCGTGCTGAGGATGTTGGCACTGAAGGCACAAGGAACGAGGCAAGCCAGGAGGCTTCCTCTCATGAAAATCCATCAGCATACTTAACCCGAGATGAAATGGATGGCGTTCTCGCTGAATTGAGAACTCAAATGGCAAGGCAAGATGATCTCCTCCGCAAACAACAGGAGATGATCGATCAATTTTCTCTCGGATGGAAGGAAGGCCGAGCGGCAATGCACAACTCACTGGAATTGGTACTGAAATGGCTCCAGCAGGAATAACAAACCGGATCGGTTCGGATCCGATCTGAACCGAGGGCCAAAATCTGAATCCAACGCAGATGGAAATGGGGGACATTCCCCACCGGATCGGTTCAGACCCGATCCGAACAGCAACCCTGCATGAGCCTGGAGGCAGCAGCCTCCTCTCTGGAAATCAAGGCTTCGCTCCTGTTCGACCTACATCCGCACTGGTTCGGGTCGGAAATACCACACAAATTCAGCATCAAGCTCCCCGGTTCGGAACATGCGAACCTGTTCGGATCGGCACCTCCGATCCGAACCGTGCACCTCTCCATAACCTCCCTCGTTCCTCCGAGCCGCAGCAAGGGGGCACCTCCGAACCGAACCGGATGACCTGCCAAGCTCTTTATACTCTTCCACACACTTATGAACTTAACGCTGGGGGCACCAGCTCTGGACTTGTCAACTTGCAACAGCTCTTTGAAGGCGACCGGCTCGCTAGCCTTATTGAACGCCTTTCGAGAGGCCGCATTTATCAGAATGACATGGATGATGTCAATCACAATCCATTCACACAGGAAATCAGGAATTCTCGCAACCCTCCAGATTTCAAACTTCCACAACTAGAACCCTATAATGGCAGGGCAGATCCTACCGTGCACCTAATGCGCTATAAACGACATATGGAAGTTCAATCGGCATCGGAAAATGTCATGGCTAAATGCTTTCCCCTCTTTTTGACTGATATTGCTGCTATGTGGTTTCGGCAGCTGGAATCTGAATCGATCAACAGCTGGAACATGTTGGTCGCTCTCTTTATTGAACAATTTCGGGTCCATATCGCTCGACCCAAGAATGTAATGTCACTAACTACAATCAAGCAGAGGCCTAAAGAAACTCTGCGGTCATTTTTGGAAAGGTTCAACGTTGCAGCAGTATCAGTTGATCGACCTGAGCCATCTATGGTATTGATGGCGGCAGTATCCGGCGTTCTAGACAACTCGGAGTTCAAAAAATCCTTGTACCGAGACCCACCAAGGAATCTCAGCGAATTCTATCTTGAATCAGATAGGTTTTTGCGTGAAGAAGATGCAACGTCCGAAAAGAAAATTCTCGATGTTAACATGCTCAAAGACGGAGAACCGCCTGATTCTGGTAAAGGCAAAGGAAAAGCTGCCGTCAAGAATGACCGCAACGCTCAGCCCCGGAGAGGGCCCAAATATGAAAAGTACACAGAACTTAATTCGTCACTAACCGACATCTACGTGAACACAAATGGTGACGTCTCCTATCCAAAGCCTCCCAGGAGGGAGCCATCACAAGGAGAACACGATTCTGGGAAATATTGCATATTTCACGATATGGACGGTCATGACACAAATGAATGTAGACACTTGCGAGATCTGATTGAGGAACGGGTTAGACGTGGAGAGCTACCCGAGTATGTGAAACAACCAACAGCGCCTACACCTGCGTTACCGTCACCTTCTCCCCAAAAAGGGAATGACCTTGGAACGAGCTCCCATCGGCTCGTTATCAACTGATCTGGATTGGATCACTCTGCATTTTCAGCGTTTCTTAGGATTTAAGATATGTTTCTTTGCTTTCTTTAGGTTTTCCGATTGGCAAATCGGAGTACACACGTTCGGGGTTAGGATTTAGCTCCAAAACTTGCTCTGGACTCGATGACAAACCAATAAGGATTAGCTTTGGTTTTGTACTTTGAATTGAATAAGGGAGGACTTCTCGAGCATGGATTATGTTTGGAAAATTTAAGTGTCTTGTCAGGTTGTGGCAGGATTCTCAATCTTAACTAAAGTATGGCTTATACTTATCTCCAAACCCTTGGTACGGATTGTGCCTAGGGACGGACTATCTTGTCGGGCTTTGGCCAGTATAGCTCCATCTCGATATGAGTATGGATTGTACTCCACTACATTTCTAAGTATGGATTATACTCTGGAATGGCTTATTGTCTTGCCAGGATTTGGCAAAGGAACTCAATAAAACTCGAGTATGGCTTATGCTCAGTTTGAACTTCCTGGTATGGCTTATACCCGGAAGGTTAGGTCCCTCGTCAGGTTTTGGCAGGATAATTCGATCATCCCTTGAGTATGGTTTATGCACAAACAAACGCCCAAGCATGGTTTATGCTCGAAAGTGTAATCAGTTTTATCAGGTTTTGACGTACCCATTTTCTTTCTCTTCTTCGCAGGTACGAATTATACTTGCAACTGGCAGGCCCGGCGTGGCCTTGGATTTCTTGGATTATCCAGAACACATCTTCCTTCATTCAGCAAGACATGTTCTGAGGGGCAGAATGTTGACCCGCTTTTTTGTCAAAGCAGTCACATATGGAATCTCTGATAAACAACACACTAGAGTATTGGGAATACCGTCAGAAGACAGCAAGCGATTTGGTTGAAGTTGCATCACAAACAAAGAATGGCCCGGAACTCCTATCAGATGACCTTTTTCGGGACCGAAAAACAGCTATTACGGAGCTAAGCTCCGTAACTCTTGTAGCTCTCTGAATCAGCTTCAGTTTGAGCTTTGGTTCAGCTCAATCGGACTTATGGTTTGAAAGTTATGCCTGTTTCCGTGAACGCATGCAGAACCGGAAACTTGGAATTTGGAAATTGGCTTGACCTCCCGGATCGGATCGGACCCGCTCCGACTCCTCTCTTCAAAGAAGCATAGCATTGGATGGTTTTGGCAGAGCTCTGACTCGGTTCGGATCGGGTGGAATGGAGCAATCTGACCCGCTTCGCATTGGATCCTCACAAGAACACAAAGTCTTCGGGTTGAAGACACCAACTCGGTTCGGATCGGACAACCGACCCGCCTTATACACTGCACTGAAGTGCTTCCACTCTTCGGATCGAAGACACCAACTCGGTTCGGATCGGAAGTCCGAACCGACCCGCCTTGCACCAGATGTATAGCAACACGTCTCGCCTTCGGTTGGAATGCTCCGGATCGGTGCGGAAGAGGACCCGAACCGAACCGCTTCGACCTACTGCTACACCTCAACTTTGACCTGTTCTCAAGGAGTAACTACCTCCTATTAATCCGGATCGGCTTACACCTGTCCTAGCACGATCTGAAGACCACTTCTCCACTATCTCCGAGATGGCGTCTCCACATGCCACGTGCCCCTCCGATCCGATCCGATTCAGGACTCCCAGCAGCTCCTCTACGCCTATAAATACACCACGAGATGGTCATTTCAAGGGACTGCTCCGGCACTAATACCTCCCGACCTCCATTACCAAGTATTCAAGGAATTTGGGTACTCCTCAACTCAATCAAACACGAGGCTATCGTGCATAAATTCAATCTCTTTTCTCCTCTTCTTCATTACAACACAAGGCTATTGTGTATAATCGAATCTCACGGATTGTGAGACACCATTGTAATTGTCATTCCTCAGGATATGAGAAACTATAAAGTGGACGTAGGCTTGGATTGAGCCGAACCACTATAAAAATCTCGTGTGTTCCCTGTTTTTACTGCTTTTTATCTGTAATCTGTGATTTATGAGGATTTCACATAGAGTTTGGGTGTTAGGCCCAAATTTCGGTCTAACATTTTGGCGCGCCAGGAAGGGGGCACACGATACAACTTCTTCTACTAGCTTGAACGGAAGCGGATTATTTGGCTATTGGATCAATGGTCAAGTGAAAGAAAAACGGAACCTTCTCTCGTGCTGAGGATGTTGGCACTGAAGGCACAAGGAACGAGGCAAGCCAGGAGGCTTCCTCTCATGAAAATCCATCAGCATACTTAACCCGAGATGAAATGGATGGCGTTCTCGCTGAATTGAGAACTCAAATGGCAAGGCAAGATGATCTCCTCCGCAAACAACAGGAGATGATCGATCAATTCTTCGCTCGGATGGAAGGAAGGCCGAGCGGCAATGCACAACTCACTGGAATTGGTACTGAAATGGCTCCAGCAGGAATAACAAACCGGATCGGTTCGGATCCGATCTGAACCGAGGGCCAAAATCTGAATCCAACGCAGATGGAAATGGGGGACATTCCCCACCGGATCGGTTCAGACCCGATCCGAACAGCAACCCTGCATGAGCCTGGAGGCAGCAGCCTCCTCTCTGGAAATCAAGGCTTCGCTCCTGTTCGACCTACATCCGCACCGGTTCGGGTCGGAAATACCACACAAATTCAGCATCAAGCTCCCCGGTTCGGAACATGCGAACCTGTTCGGATCGGCACCTCCGATCCGAACTGTGCACCTCTCCATAACCTCCCTCGTTCCTCCGAGCCACAGCAAGGGGGCACCTCCGAACCGAACCGGATGACCTGCCAAGCTCCTTATACTCTTCCACACACTTATGAACTTAACGCTGGGGGCACCAGCTCTGGACTTGTCAACTTGCAACAGCTCTTTGAAGGCGACCGGCTCGCTAGCCTTATTGAACGCCTTTCGAGAGGCCGCATTTATCAGAATGACATGGATGATGTCAATCACAATCCATTCACACAGGAAATCAGGAATTCCCGCAATCCTCCAGATTTCAAACTTCCACGACTGGAACCCTACAATGGCAGGGCAGATCCTACCGTGCACCTAATGCGCTATAAACGGCATATGGAAGTTCAATCGGCATCGGAAAACGTCATGGCTAAATGCTTTCCCCTCTTTTTGACTGATATTGCTGCTATGTGGTTTCGGCAGCTGGAATCTGAATCGATCAACAGCTGGAACATGTTGGTCGCTCGCTTTATTGAACAATTTCGGGTCCATATCGCTCGACCCTAGAATGTAATGTCACTAACTACAATCAAGTAGAGGCCTAAAGAAACTCTACGGTCATTTTTGGAAAGGTTCAACGTTGCAGCAGCATCAGTTGATCGACCTGAGCCATCTATGGTATTGATGGCGGCAGTATCCGACGTTCTAGACAACTCGGAGTTCAAAAAATCCTTGTACCGAGACCCACCAAGGAATCTCAGCGAATTCTATCTTGAATCAGATAGGTTTTTGCGTGAAGAAGACGCAACGTCCGAAAAGAAAATTCACGATGTTAACATGCTCAAAGACGGAGAACCGCCTGATTCTGGTAAAGGCAAAGGAAAAGCTGCCGTCAAGAATGACCGCAACGCTCAGCCCCGGAGAGGGCCCAAATATGAAAAGTACACATAACTTAATTCGTCACTAACCGACATCTACGTGAACACAAATGGTGACGTCTCCTATCCAAAGCCTCCCAGGAGGGAGCCATCACAAAGAGAACACGATTCTGGGAAATATTGAATATTTCACGATATGGACGGTCATGACACAAATGAATGTAGACACTTGCGAGATCTGATTGAGGAACGGGTTAGACGTGGAGAGCTACCCGAGTATGTGAAACAACCAACAGCGCCTACACCTGCGTTACCGTCACCTGCTCCCCAAAGAGGGAATGACCCTGGAACGAGCTCCCATCGGCTCGTTATCAACTGATCTGGATTGGATCACTCTACATTTTCAGCGTTTCTTAGGATTTAAGATATGTTTCTTTGCTTTCTTTAGGTTTTCCGATTGGAAAATCGGAGTACACACGTTCGGGGTTAGGATTTAGCTCCAAAACGTGCTCTGGACTCGATGACAAACCAATAAGGATTAGCTTTGGTTTTGTACTTTGAATTGAATAAGGGAGGACTTCCCGAGCATGGATTATGTTTGGAAAATTTAAGTGTCTTGTCAGGTTGTGGCAGGATTCTCAATCTTAACTAAAGTATGGCTTATACTTATCTCCAAACCCTTGGTACGGATTGTGCCTAGGGACGGACTATCTTGTCGGGCTTTGGCCAGTATAGCTCCATCTCGATATGAGTATGGATTGTACTGCACTACATTTCTAAGTATGGATTATACTCTGGAATGGCTTATTGTCTTGCCAGGATTTGGCAAAGGAACTCAATAAAACTCGAGTATGGCTTATGCTCAGTTTGAACTTCCTGGTATGGCTTATACCCGGAAGGTTAGGTCCCTCGTCAGGTTTTGGCAGGATAATTTGATCGTCCCTTGAGTATGGTTTATGCTCAAACAAACGCCCAAGCATGGTTTATGCTCGAAAGTGTAATCAGTTTTATCAGGTTTTGAAATACCCATTTGCTTTCTCTTCTTCGCAGGTACGGATTATACTTGCAACTGGCAGGCCCGGCGTGGCCTTGGATTTCTTGGATTATCCAGAACACATCTTCCTTCATTCAGCAAGACATGTTCTGAGGGGTAGAATGTTGACCCGCTTTTTCGTCAAAGCAGTCACATATGGAATCCCTGATAAACAACACACTAGAGTATTGGGAATACCGTCAGAAGACAGCAAGCGATTTGGTTGAAGTTGCATCACAAACAAAGAATGGCCCGGAACTCCTATCAGATGACCTTTTTCGGGCCCGAAAAACAGCTATTACGGAGCCGAGCTCTATATCTCTTGTAGCTCTCTGAATCAGCTTCAGTTTGAGCTTTGGTTCAGCTCAATCGGACTTACGGTTTGAAAGTTATGCCTGTTTCCGTGAACGCATGCAGAACCGGAAACTTGGAATTTGGAAATTGGCTTGACCTCCCGGATCGGATCGGACCCGCTCCGACTCCTCTCTTCAAAGAAGCATAGCATTGGATGGTTTTGGCAGAGCTCTGACTCGGTTCGGATCGGGTGGAATGGAGCAATCTGACCCGCTTCGCATTGAATCCTCACAAGAACACAAAGTCTTCGGGTTGAAGACACCAACTCGGTTCGGATCGGACAACCGACCCGCCTTATACACTGCACTGAAGTGCTTCCACTCTTCGGATCGAAGACACAAACTCGGTTCGGATCGGAAGTCCGAACCGACCCGCCTTGCACCAGATGTATAGCAACACGTCTCGCCTTCGGTTGGAATGCTCCGGATCAGTTCGGAAGGAAGAGGACCCGAACTGAACCGCTTCGACCTGCTGCTACACCTCAACTTTGACCTGTTCTCAAGGAGTAACTACCTCCCATTAATCCGGATCGGCTTACACCTGTCCTAGCACGATCTGAAGACCACTTCTCCACTATCTCCGAGATGGCCTCTCCACATGCCACGTGCCCCTCCGATCCGATCCGATTCAGGACTCCCAGCAGCTCCTCTACGCCTATAAATACACCACGAGATGGTCATTTCAAGGGACTGCTCCGGCACTAATACCTCCTGACCTCCATTACCAAGTATTCAAGGAATTTGGGTACTCCTCAACTCAATCAAACACGAGGCTATCGTGCATAAATTCAATCTCTTTTCTCCTCTTCTTCATTACAACATAAGGCTATTGTGTATAATCGAATCTCACGGATTGTGAGACACCATTGTAATTGTCATTCCTCAGGATATGAGAAACTATAAAGTGGACGTAGGCTTGGATTGAGCCGAACCACTATAAAAATCTCGTGTGTTCCCTGTTTTTACTGCTTTTTATCTGTAATCTGTGATTTGTGAGGATTTCACATAGAGTTTGGGTGTTAGGCCCAAATTTCGGTCTAACATTTTGGCGCGCCAGGAAGGGGGGCACACGATACAACTTCTTCTACTAGCTTGAACGGAAGCGGATTATTTGGCTATTGGATCAATGGTCAAGCGAAAGAAAGATGGAACCTTCTCTCGTGCTGAGGATGTTGGCACTGAAGGCACAAGGAACGAGGCAACCTAGGAGGCTTCCTCTCATGAAAATCCATCAGCATACTTAACCCGAGATGAAATTGATGGCGTTCTCGCTGAATTGAGAACTCAAATGGCAAGGCAAGATGATCTCCTCCGCAAACAACAGGAGATGATCGATCAATTCTTCGCTTGGATGGAAGGAAGGCCGAGCGGCAATGCACAACTCACTGGAATTGGTACTGAAATGGCTCCAGCAGGAATAACAAACCGGATCGGTTCGGATCCGATCTGAACCGAGGGCCAAAATCTGAATCCAACGCAGATGGAAATGGGGGACATTCCCCACCAGATCGGTTCAGACCCGATCCGAACAGCAACCCTGCATGAGCCTGGAGGCAGCAGCCTCCTCTCTGGAAATCAAGGCTTCGCTCCTGTTCGACCTACATCCGCACCGGTTCGGGTCGGAAATACCACACAAATTCAGCATCAAGCTCCCCGGTTCGGAACATGCGAACCTGTTCGGATCGGCACCTCCGATCCGAACCGTGCACCTCTCCATAACCTCCCTCGTTTCTCCGAGCCGCAGCAAGGGGGCACCTCCGAACCGAACCGGATGACCTGCCAAGCTCCTTATACTCTTCCACACACTTATGAACTTAACGCTGGGGGCACCAACTCTGGACTTGTCAACTTGCAACAGTTCTTTGAAGGCGACCGGCTCGCTAGCCTTATTGAACGCCTTTCGAGAGGCCGCATTTATCAGAATGACATGGATGATGTCAATCACAATCCATTCACACAGGAAATCAGGAATTCCCGCAATCCTCCAGATTTCAAACTTCCACAACTGGAACCCTACAATGGCAGGGCAGATCCTACCGTGCACCTAATGCGCTATAAACGGCATATGGAAGTTCAATCGGCATCGGAAAACGTCATGGCTAAATGTTTTCCCCTCTTTTTGACTGATATTGCTGCTATGTGGTTTCGGCAGCTTGAATCTGAATCGATCGACAGTTGGAACATGTTGGTCGCTCGCTTTATTGAACAATTTCGGGTCCATATCGCTCGACCCTAGAATGTAATGTCACTAACTACAATCAAGCAGAGGCCTAAAGAAACTCTGCGGTCATTTTTGGAAAGGTTCAACGTTGCAGCAGCATCAGTTGATCGACCTGAGCCATCTATGGTATTGATGGCGGCAGTATCCGGCATTCTAGACAACTCGGAGTTCAAAAAATCCTTGTACCGAGACCCACCAAGGAATCTCAGCGAATTCTATCTTGAATCAGATAGGTTTTTGCGTGAAGAAGACGCAACGTCCGAAAAGAAAATTCTCGATGTTAACATGCTCAAAGACGGAGAACCGCCTGATTCTGGTAAAGGCAAAGGAAAAGCTGCCGTCAAGAATGACCGCAACGCTCAGCCCCGGAGAGGGCCCAAATATGAAAAGTACACAGAACTTAATTCATCACTAACCGACATCTACGTGAACACAAATGGTGACGTCTCCTATCCAAAGCCTCCCAGGAGGGAGCCATCACAAAGAGAACACGATTCTGGGAAATATTGCATATTTCACGATATGGACGGTCATGACACAAATGAATGTAGACACTTGCGAGATCTGATTGAGGAACGGGTTAGACGTGGAGAGCTACCCGAGTATGTGAAACAACCAACAGCGCCTACACCTGCGTTACCGTCACCTGCTCCCCAAAGAGGGAATGACCCTGGAACGAGCTCCCATCGGCTCGTTATCAACTGATCTGGAATGGATCACTCTACATTTTCAGTGTTTCTTAGGATTTAAGATATGTTTCTTTGCTTTCTTTAGGTTTTCCGATTGGCAAATCGGAGTACACACGTTCGGGGTTAGGATTTAGCTCCAAAACGTGCTCTGGACTCGATGACAAACCAATAAAGATTAGCTTTGGTTTTGTACTTTGAATTGAATAAGGGAGGACTTCCCGAGCATGGATTATGTTTGGAAAATTTAAGTGTCTTGTCAGGTTGTGGCAGAATTCTCAATCTTAACTAAAGTATGGCTTATACTTATCTCCAAACCCTTGGTACGGATTGTGCCTAGGGACGGACTATCTTGTCGGGCTTTGGCCAGTATAGCTCCATCTCGATATGAGTATGGATCGTACTCCACTACATTTCTAAGTATGGATTATACTCTGGAATGGCTTATTGTCTTGCCAGGATTTGGCAAAGGAACTCAATAAAACTCGAGTATGGCTTATGCTCAGTTTGAACTTCCTGGTATGGCTTATACCCGGAAGGTTAGGTCCCTCGTCAGGTTTTGGCAGGATAATTCGATCGTCCCTTGAGTATGGTTTATGCTCAAACAAACGCCCAAGCATGGTTTATGCTCGAAAGTGTAATCAGTTTTATCAGGTTTTGACATACCCATTTGCTTTCTCTTCTTCGCAGGTACGGATTATACTTGCAACTGGCAGGCCCGGCGTGGCCTTGGATTTCTTGGATTATCCAGAACACATCTTCCTTCATTCAGCAAGACATGTTCTGAGGGGCAGAATGTTGACCCGCTTTTTTGTCAAAGCAGTCACATATGGAATCTCTGATAAGCAACACACTAGAGTATTGGGAATACCGTCAGAAGACAGCAAGCGATTTGGTTGAAGTTGCATCACAAACAAAGAATGGCCCGGAACTCCTATCAGATGACCTTTTTCGGGCCCGAAAAACAGCGATTACGGAGCTAAGCTCCGTAACTCTTGTAGCTCTCTGAATCAGCTTCAGTTTGAGCTTTGGTTCAGCTCAATCGGACTTACGGTTTGAAAGTTATGCCTGTTTCCGTGAACGCATGCAGAACCGGAAACTTGGAATTTGGAAATTGGCTTGACCTCCCGGATCGGATCGGACCCGCTCCGACTCCTCTCCTCAAAGAAGCATAGCATTGGATGGTTTTGGCAGAGCTCTGATTCGGTTCGGATCGGGTGGAATGGAGCAATCTGACCCGCTTCGCATCGAATCCTCACAAGAACACAAAGTCTTCGGGTTGAAGACACCAACTCGGTTCGGATCGGACAACCGACCCGCCTTATACACTGCACTGAAGTGCTTCCACTCTTCGGATCGAAGACACAAACTCGGTTCGGATCGGAAGTCCGAACCGACCCGCCTTGCACTAGATGTATAGCAACACGTCTCGCCTTCGGTTGGAATGCTCCGGATCGGTTCGGAAGGAAGAGGACCCGAACCGAACCGCTTCGACCTGCTGCTACACCTCAACTTTGACCTGTTCTCAAGGAGTAACTACCTCCTATTAATCCGGATCGGCTTACACCTGTCCTAGCACGATCTGAAGACCACTTCTCCACTATCTCCGAGATGGCCTCTCCACATGCCACGTGCCCCTCCGATCCGATCCGATTCAGGACTCCCAGCAGCTCCTCTACGCCTATAAATACACCACGAGATGGTCATTTCAAGGGACTGCTCCGGCACTAATACCTCCCGACCTCCATTACCAAGTATTCAAGGAATTTGGGTACTCCTCAACTCAATCAAACACGAGGCTATCGTGCATAAATTCAATCTCTTTTCTCCTCTTCTTCATTACAACACAAGGCTATTGTGTATAATCGAATCTCACGGATTGTGAGACACCATTGTAATTGTCATTCCTCAGGATATGAGAAACTATAAAGTGGACGTAGGCTTGGATTGAGCCGAACCACTATAAAAATCTCGTGTGTTCCCTGTTTTTACTGCTTTTTATCTGTAATCTGTGATTTGTGAGGATTTCACATAGAGTTTGGGTGTTAGGCCCAAATTTCGGTCTAACAGTTGAAAAATTCAAATATTTTGAATTTGAAAAGATTATAAATATATGTACATGTTTAAGTGATTTCAAAAAGGATTTGAAATGAAAACCCTGGGATTTGGATTCTGGAATTGGAATTTAACTTAAGCTAGTTAAATGGATTGAAGTGAATCAATCGACTAGAATCAATTTGAATAGGTTTATTGGAATATAAGTTGGATATAAATGGATTGATCGTAGATCATTCGAATTAAATGAAGGAAAACCAAAAGTTTTGGTTGGAGCTAATTTGTTGAAATATGAAAAGGGGAGTTTCAACATAAAGGAATTTTGAAAAGTTAATGGGTTTATAGTATTTTTCCTACCTTAGCAATTTCGAGGACGAAATTATTTTAAGGGGGGAAGAATGTAACGATACGGATTTTTCGAACATTTTATTTTAAATATTTAACATAGTTTTAAATATTTAGTTGATTATATAAAGTTATCGATTAATAATCGATTTTGATTTAATATCGGATATATTAAATTATCGTGATACGAGAAATAAATGAAATCGAAGTTAAAACTAAATCGAAAGGATTCAGATGATCAGTGTCAGTTTTGTTTGAACTTAAGCGATAATATAATAATTTATTTTCAAATAATTTATTTGTTAATTTAATATGGTATATACGTTCAAATTAAATATCAAAATATATTCAGTTAGTTCAGAATAGTGTTACACTGTTGAAATAACAGTGGTTACGTTAAAATAGCGGTTCGTGGTTTAAATTAATGGACCCCGAGATATTTAATTGTGGATAGGTTTGAAATCAAATCTATATTTGTTTAGAAAGAACAAAAGATCTCTTTATATAGAATCAGAATCAAATCAAATTAATTAGAAAATCTTTTTAATTAAATACAAAGATCTGTTGCGTACTTCCTGTCCCACTTCTTTTATAAACCGCGTACCATCTCTCCTCTTCTATTTTGATTTTTCTACAAATAAATGGATTGGAGTTTCAAACCAAAATGACCGAACTCTTCACAATCAAAATGTGCTTCTTTTTTTCCCTTTATAACCCAACTCTTCCTCAGAAATAAACAGGAGCCATTCCATAACCAACACAAATGGAAGCATCGACAATTCCCCCATTTCAATAATCCAAATCGCGAGTGACATCCTCCAACAGCTCGTCCACGCATGAAATTAGAATTCGAATTTGGTTAGGGTTCTAGAAAAGGGAGTGCGACAGCCGAAGTTAGGGTTTTAGGCTTTTTGAGAAGGCGTGATTTGTAGATTGGGGAAGTTATGGATGCAGGAGTTCGATTCATTGATGAATGAATGGGTGCGATGTTGGAAATCACGTGGGGTAAACTTCGAACTCGCGGGTACTGTTGTGAGGAGCTGAAAGTCGCGTTGGGAAAGGTGCGAGTTGCGATGGGTCAGCGTGGAGTTGATCTATACGCGTCAACCGGAAAGGTTTGGAAGAGGGTGGATGGTGAAGAAGTAATAGGACTTGCGGAAATAAATTTGTGCAATGAAAATAAAAGAGAATCGCAACCTGGAAAGCTTGGATGCATTATCGTGACTTAGGGTAATCGATTGAGTGGTGTGTGGTTGTTGCAATTTGGAGGAAAAACTGATCTGGGATGAAGTTTGGATGGGAAGGGGATCAATTTGAGATGTTCTAGGATGGTGCAATGTTAATGATGTATGGGCTGTGTTGACAATAGGAAGTGAGAAGAGTGTTCTCTGTTTTTGTGGGTGAACGAAAGTGGAGTGTTTACTGTGGTGGATTGGAGCAGATATTTTACAATGATATGGGATTTTGGGAAAGTCATAGTGTTAGCGTGAAAAGGGTAAGTAAGAAATTTATTACACTATTTATTAACTTATACTTATATATATTGTGTTGAAACTGAAATCGCAATGATTGACGTAAGAAACAAGTTTATTTAAGTTATTACGGGTGATTTAGTTTAATATTTTCATTTGTTTAAATTATAGTTAATCAATTACATTAGTTTATTGAATTCGAAAACTATTTCTTACAAAATCAGGTTCGAGTAAAATGAATTGCGTCAGAATCAATTCGATAAAGACAATGCATGTGAACTGATTTGAAGTGCGTGGAAGCCAGCTAAATTTTTTTGGTTAAATTAAACATTTGTTTAATTTAATCGGAAACAAACCATTATTTCGGCAAGTGAAAATCACGGTGAGTAAATCTCACTCACCTTTCATTTAAAATTATTTTTATTAGTTAAAAATAATTGTTGTTTGTTTGATTGTTGTTTGGTTAATTTAAATATATTAGTCATTTAGGGTTGACTATTATATATATATATATATTGGGTTGATGATTGGTTGGATTCCCGCAGTCTCATTAGCGGACGCCTGCATTAGCAGATGACCCAACGCCCATGTATATAAGTGGATCCCCTTTTATACCGCGATATCCTACCACAAAGCAGGATGGGTATTATTTCTGTTGACTAACATATGTGGATGCAGGAAAATAGGTTGGAGGAATCCAATTGGATTCCTCAAAAATATATTATCTGTTTGTTTATTTATTTGCATATATACCGTCATATATGATGTGTTAGAAAACCAGAAATAAATTGGTTGTTTGGTGTTTGAATATCACTGGGCCTAAGTGTTGATATTTAAAAATATCGAAAAGGGAAATTTCCAGAGTTAAAAAGGGGAAATTCTATTTTTCTAAATAGAATTTGAAATTTGAATGGAATAAAAATATTAGCTTGTTTTAAAGGAATAAAACAAAAAATTCATTTATAAACGAAGTTTATAAATGAAGGGAAGAGAATTATCATGGGATAATTCAGAAAAATTATAAGTTTGAATTTGAAAAAGGGAAAAACTATTTTTCCCAAAGTAGAAATATCTATTTCAAAGGAAATTGAAATCGGAACTTGTTTAAATATATAAACAAGTAAAATAAATAGGGTTTGTGAATAAAAAGGGGAAAATTATCATTTGGATAATTTGAATATTTAAATTCAAATGTGAATTTAAAAATAGAACTGGGGGAAACCGTTTTAAAGAAATAAAAGATGGAATTTATTCTGATGTTCAAAGTATAAATTGAATGGAAATAAATCGATAAGGATTTATGACTTGAATTCGATTAATTCGAATTTATTTAAATAGAAGTTAATTTGAATATATGAAGTTTAATGGAATTGAAAATAGAATTTGAATAAGGGAAATTCAAATATAGGATTTGAATATAGACATATAAATAGATGTTGAATATAGAAAATTTAAAGGAAATTCAAATATAGAATTCGAATATAGGAATGTAAATAGAATTTGAATAAGGGAATTTGAAATAAAATTTGAATAAGAGTATTTAAATAGAATTTGAATAATAGAATTAAGAAGGAGTTTGAATATTTGGAATTTGAAATAGAATTGAATCGGAGTTTGAATATTTGAAATTCAAATAGAACAAATATGGAATTTGAATTCAAGGAGGATTAAATAGGGAATTAGAATTCAAAAGGAATTCAAATGGAATTTAAATTATAGAATTTGAATATAGCATTCAAATGGAATTTTAAACTACGAAATTTAAATATATAATTCAAATGGAATTTAAAATATGGAATTTGAATATAGGATTCAAATAGAAGGGAAATTGGAATTTGAATATAGAATTCAAATAAAAGTGAAAATGGAGTTTGAATCAAGAAAATTGAAATAGAGTTAAAATGGAGTTGAATTCACTTTAAACGAAGTTTGAAAGTTTTTGTATATAAATATAATTAAAACGAACTCGCCGCAGCGCTGCAGTTCGTAAATTGTCGTTTCGAACTTCAATTGAATATATAGAACTCAATTGAAGTCGGAATTCTTTGAAACAAGAAACGTCAGGACCGATTTGATAATAGTTTTCTAATGGAGGAGAAAAATCTGAATTTCGTCGAATAGATTTTGAGTTATATCAAAATAATTTTTTTAAAAAAGCAGCGCTAGAACCATTATAAAACCATAACGGTTTATTTAAATAAATTAAAGGATTTTAAGCAAATAAAATCAAATTTTCTATTTAGAAATCCAGATTTGAGTTATAAAATATATCGGAACTCAGGTGGAATAATGAGTTGATTTTTTAAACAGAAATCAGATTTTTGACTATTGAATAGAATTAACTAATTCGAATAGTAATTAGTTAATGAGGTTTTGAATTAATATTGGGCTTTGAATAAGTGAAATTCGATTTGAAAATTTATATTCAAAATCGAAAAGGAAACTAGAATTGATATTGAAATTCGATTTGGTTATAAGCAAGTTAAATTTTTTATTTGAACATGTTATGTTCAAAAAAAGAATTGAAATAGGCAAAATAGCTAATTAAAGAATAAATGAGCGAAATTTGAATTCAAACGATTAGATAGTGTTGAATTGAATTGAAAGCAGGTGAACATGTGTTAGACAGGTATGGGATGAAGTATATGAAGATTTTAATTTATGTGCCCGACAAAAAGGTACATGTTTAATTTCATATATGAGGTTTTATGCGCCGTATCGGCAGGCCGCTTAGCTTTTTTCTTTTTCTTTTGAATTGGTAAGGGCCATGGGAGGTTATTTGAAATATCTCGATGCTCCCAGTACAAAGGAGGTTATGGCGAATTTTTCCGAGAATTTAAGGAGTTAGAATATTTTTAAAGATAATTTGACAGTTAGAAATCAATGTATCGATGTATATAGAATTAGATAAGGAAGCGAAATTGAAAATAGAATATTGTAAATAAAAAGGGAAATCTATAAATTAGAAATAGAAAGCGAACCATATACATGTTTTAAAAATGAATAATTGGGTTTTATAGTGTGTTTATTCGAGGTTAGTGGTTTTGCCGTTTTGAAGTTGAGGATGTTTTCAGTCAAGGTCTGTGTAACAACCCGAAAATCTGAGCCAGTTTGAAAATTTTATTTTGGCAATTTTATTGAATTTTGAATATTTAAAATGAATTATTTTAAATAAGAACGACGAGAAATTGGTTTTGAATAGAATTAGAACGTATATATTATACACGTCGTCGTTAGAATATAAATATTTATTTAAATTATAAAAGGAATTGAAAATGGCGCGGTAGTTCGATAATTCGATTTCAAAATTCAAATGACTGTACCGGATTCAAAATAAACCACATTTTAGCGAAACCAAAAATATTAGAATCTAATTGAGAATACCTTTCCAACGAATCCGGAAAATCAAAATTTCGTAGCGGGAATCAAAAGTTATGTCCAAATGAAAATTCAGAATAGTCGCTATGGAATTCTGGCCCTTAAAATGGAAATTTTGCAAACGACCTCGGATTTCGACGAAACCGCTTTTGTTGGATCCTTGATGTCAATTTATTGCTAGATTCCAATTTTCATAATTTTTTGAATCAATATGTGAGCGTGGCAAAGGAAACGCGTTTGACCAGTTTTAGTTGATTTTAATCGACTGGAAAATGGCCATTTTTCAAACGTTCTCAGAATTCGATGATATTAGTTTTGTTAGGACCATATCGTCAATACGTAGCTAGAAAATATTTTTCGGGAATTTATAGAATTATTGTGTGGCCCCGGTAATTTGAAATGTACGTTCAAAGTGAATATATAAAGATATATATTTTAAATTAAACGGAAACTGATCGAAGCAGTCGAATCAGCTTGCGATACATATCCCATTGTGTTCGGAATTGGGGTAATTAGCTAGGGATGACAAGCAGTGGGTTTCGTTTCGAGTTCAAAATAAAAAGTTACTTTTTGGATTGAAATAAAATAAAATTAAAATATATATTAACCCCCTATCTTCTTTCATTCAGTCACCCCCCCACCCCTCGTTCTATTTTCCCAAATCGAGAAACACCCCCCCCCCCTCGATCGACACCCCCGCGCCCCCTTCTGCCACCCACCGATGTGCGCTAGGGCGCCGACCACCCCTCCTCCTCCCTCTCGCGCTCGCTCCCTCCTCTTCTCCTTCTCCCTTCTGTAACTCGCGCCACGAAGCCTTCACCACAAATCGAGACCCCAATCCGCCGCCTCTCAGCCCACCACTGCGCCCCCTTCCGCCATCCCCACCTCTTCCTCCCCCTTCTTCGATGTGGAATCTGCCCAACCCCCAAGCAGCGAAGCACTCAAACCCTAAAAGCCCCCTAGCACCTTCCTCGACCCGGCGCAGCCCATGTCAGTCCCCCTCCTCGATCAAAGATGTTGTTTTTGCATTTATAAATGTGAGTTTTATTTATTCCTTCATTGTTTTTATTTATTTTCCGCGATGAAGTATATAATAGTGGAGTTTTCGATGGTTAAATAAATGTTTAGATCTTTAATTATATTAAAGGTCGGATTTTTCATAGTATTGAGATACGATTTTTATGACTAGGTTAGAATATGATTTTATATAGAGCAAAAAGATCAATTTTTTTTCAAAGAAAGTTGAAATTTATAATGTAGGAAAAAAATTAGATTTTTCAAGAAGTAAAAGTATAATCTTTTGAGGTTAAAAATATAATTTTATATTATAGAAAGTATAAAAATATAATTTTTATAAGATAGAGAATATAAAAATTTGATTTTTATTTATTGAATAGCGAAGTAAAAATTCAATTTTTATATATTGAATAGCGATGTAAAAATAGAATTTTTTATCCATGTGGAGTGATTATAAAAATATGATTTTTATATACATAGAAACAATACAAAAATGTGAATTTTATATATATAGTGAAAGCGGGCAACGAAAGTGACTGAAGGGCGAGAACGGGAAGGTTTTCTACATATGAAGAGTCGTGATGAATTGGTTTAGCTATCGGTGAGAACTCCTCACTTTTATTTTAATTTATTTCTAGTTATATAAATATATACTAGGATGTAGACGGTGTTTAGTAGCACCCGACACCCGTCGTCCACAGACCATGGACGGCTTGTATGCTTGTTTGTTTGATTTTGATGTGTAGTTGATTTTGTGGTGTGATGTGAATGAAATAAAATATTTATGTGGTTAAAAATATTTTATAGTTGAAAATATAATTTTTAACATGAATGTGAATAAATAAATATAAATAAATCGGACGATTTGTTTATATACACACATTTGACTGATATTGATTGGGACGATAAATTTTACACATCGCCCAACTGCACAAATAAAATCTATGTTTGATTGTTTGAAACCCCACACAGGTATTGGGATGATATATGACATACACTAATCCCAATAATTAGTTGTATGTCGATCGATTGATTGACAGGCTGTTATAAGCGTTAAATATTTATATTTGATGCTTATACAGTGTAGAACACACTCTGGATGATGGTTGATTATTTATCGTTGTTATTTTGTACATGTGTTGTAGAAAATCCATATAATTAACATTATATGGTAATTGATTGGGCCTCATTCCAGTTTAGAAATAGAAATATTTGAAAAAGAAATATTTGAAATAGAATATTTGAAAATAGAAATATATGAAGCCGTGTTGATTAGATTGACGCCATTTTGACGTGAACGATGTTTACATTGATTTTATTCAATTTTCAATGTATATTGAAAAGAATTGAATTGAAATTGAATTCAAATTAGAATTGAATAGAATTGAATTTGAATTGAAATTGCAAATAATTGAATTCAAATTGAAATTGAAAAGAATTGAATTCAAATTGAAATTGAATTCAAATTGAAATTGAATAGAATTGAATTCGAATTAAATTGAAATTGAATTTAAATCGATTTGAAATGAAATTAAAATGAATTTATATTGGAATATTCAATTTTGATTAGAAATTGAATATGATGTGAAATCGTTTCGAAAAAGAATTCAAAACGATTTATAAAATACGTTTTAAAAGGAAATCGACGAAGTATATATATTATATATATTATATATATAATATAATGGCCTGAATAGAACGCGCCGCGTTGCGGCAGTTCATGAATTTCGACCATTGACTTCGAATGGACATTGCGGGAGATCCGACAGTCGGATTCTCCTAAATTCGCAACCGTTGGGTTCGTATCGAAAAGAGCTTTCTAACGAATATTAGAAATTAGAAATCTAACGGTTGGATTTGGAATTATGTCCAAATAGAATTTGGAAAAGGTCGCTGTAAGTGAAGTTCGATGGCCGTTGATGGAAATCGACTGTACGGGCCTTGATAAAATTATGAAAAATAGTAATAATTTGTGTAAAATCATAAGAAATGATTTGTGAAGATTTGGGATGAAAAAACTGCATATTTGAAAAGATAAAAATAGTTTTTATCAAAATGAACTAGTTTTGAACTAGAACTATAATTCTATTTATTTTTAAAATAAATAATGTGGATTTGAAATGGTTTTGAAAATAACCAGGATTTCCAATGATTGAATTGGAAGGGATTTGAATCGAAATTGTCTTCGGAATATTTCGATGTTGGATTTCGTGATGTTACAGATATTGTTATGGGAATTTGAAAGATATATTAATATCGTTATTTCCAATACGATATTTGTTGGTCGTAGAATTTGATATTGAATATATGCCGGTATATTTTCTATTCAGAGCCTTGTATTTAATATCAAATGTGATTTGGGTTTGTCGTGAATGGTGTCTTCATTAACACTGTTCTTAAGCCTAGTTGAGAAAAAGATTAAATCTTTTCATTTGGATTTAATGAAGTGTACTAATTAAATAATATTTAATTGGAATTGAACTAGTATTGATTTTTGGGTTTATCGTGAACAGTGTTTTAAATAACACTTGTTCTTTAACCCGATAATTAATGAATGTGATTTTGGGTTTATAGTGAACCGTGTTTTAAACGACATTGGTTCTTTAACCCAGTTAAAGACAGGATATTGATTTCTGTGAAGATTAAAACTAATTGGAGTTTTAATGAATCTTTAATTAGATTGAAAAGATCGAGAATGGAGTATCACCAGTTTTGCTCCAGGCGATAGTTAAATCATTAATTAGATTTGAACGGGAAATGGTAATTGAATTTACCGATAACACCGTGGTGTTAGATATGAAGTAAGACCAGTTTTACTTCATGGGATGAATAGGTTGGGATTGGGAAATAAAATAAATGATTACTTCGGTGTGGTTCGCTAATCCCGACTAGTTTGAATTGATATTCAAAGAAGATTAAAGAATAAATTTAAAGAATTTATCTTTGATAAAATTAATGGGAACCTTTCCCAAAGTATAAGAATATTTGAATAAAAGAATAATCTGAATTGGAATGAGGCGTATGTTGTGTTTGTGTAACACTTGTTTATTAAATACGCGAGGTATTCAGAAAGACCGGGTTTATCCCATTCTGAATAACTGATTTGACGTGGTGTCGAGGATGAAGACGGTGGTCGAAGACCGGAGCTCTTCACGTCGTTTGGGTGGTTACTGATGATCTTGATTGGGCCGTACACCCAAGAGGAGGGAATCAGTTAGTGATCGTCCAGACGTACTTGGAGATCGATGGATATGCGGGATACTAGGTGCCTCCGGTTTCGTTCAGACCCAAGTCGAACTTGTAAATGGACTGTGTGTCTGACATAGGATTTTAGTCCGTGTGATTTATTTCTATTAAATATATATCTGTTTGGCGGCGGAGAATTTATTATCTTGCTTAACGCCCTTCTCTGAGACGTACGAGCTCAGAGGTTATATATTGATGGATATCAAACGCATGGAGTGAATTGCCTATGTGGCATGCCTAAGTGGCAAATTGATCAGGGCTTCTGTTGAAAAGTAGGGTCTTGTGGTTGATGATCAAAGCACGGCCTGTGTGGCATAGCTTTGTGTAACGTGAATTCGCGAGCCTCACACCCCAGTTGTGAACCAAAAACGGGAGAGGACCTCAGGGAGGACATGTGTTTCTTTCTAGCTAGAAGTGGCATCAGTGGTTTTACACGCCCTGACGAGTTTGACTTATGTGGTTGTTGCTGTTGCGAGGCGCCTCGGTTAGATCGGACGATCCGGGTCCGATGGAGTTATTCGTTGGCTCATTTACACCCCATAGGGCAGGGAAACGTAGTGTTCAGGAATTTTAATCCATATCGGTGGACCGGCCCTGACGATCCAAGGGTTGATGCGCTCTGACCCTGAGGCTCGGGCTAGAGAGTCTCGAAGTCGGTGAGGACTATCTTTTGCCTCGGTTCGCAGATGGAAATCCAATTTCCAATACGTGACTTTGCGGTTTTGATTGTAATCCTATATATGGCGACAAAGTGGGATGGGGCGCTTATGCCGTCTATGATTGATACTTATGATTTGAAATTGTTTTTGACACTATACACCTATAGTACTATCAAAATAATCTATTTTAAACGTATCAAGCATTCTTTGGCTATTATAAGGTAAAAAACCTATCCTCCGGCTTGCGTTGCATTGTGTGATGGGACCTGGGTCTTATACTAGCTTAATTTTTCTTTATTTAGCATTGCACTGTTTGTTTTATGCACTGGTATTCTTGGGAGGAAACCCGTTCCGCTTTAGCGGCGTGGTCCCTTGATTTACCTAACTTTAAAATAAAGAATAATAATTGTTTTAGTTCTCACACCAGTCCCATGACTGACCTGGAGTTTATTGTTTTAACCTAAACTCTGGGTGCCCTTATTTTGACACGGGTAGCAAGTAGTTTTGGTTTTGTGGATTTATATTCACAGGATCCTGATTTACAGCTAGAACGGTACTCGGAAAGCTTTGTATCTGTGTATTACTTCTAGTTGTGTATTGTATTATTTTCCGCTGCTATGTAATGCATTGTAATCTCTGATATTTATCGAATGTATTTCATTTATTCATACTCTGTATATTCTTGTATTCTGATGGAATTGTTGTAATATACAATGAAATGTTCTTCCATCTGCGTTCTTTTATGTGTCGTTCTCGAACTATCCGCGCTTTCCTCATCGGGGAAGTTACGGTCGTCACAGTTGGTATCAGAGCTATGGTTTACAAAGCTCATAGAACAAGACACATTAGAACCATACGAAAGAATTCATCGGATATTGGATTAGTAATATCCAATGAGAATGACTCGTTACAGATGGGATCAGTAGTATCCTAGAACGAGTGTGAAGAGTAATGTTTTTAAATTAAAAATTGAAAACAAGTTTTGTTTTGAAAATTTAAATCAATTATTCGTATTTAATTATTTATTTATATTGATGTGGACAATCCAGTATATATAGATTTTGCATATACGTCTGATCCGCGTGTATTCGAAGTTTTAATATACTGGATGGATATAGAATTACGCTCGAATCGCCCGGAGATAATTTTGATGATGGAGCTCCATCGTTAGAATTTGTGTTCGAGTGACGAAAGTGAGGTTTCTATATATTTCCAATTGACTGGTGTGAGAACCAAAATTAGATAGGGTCTATTGTTGTGATTTGGTATCAAAAACATGATTTTATGTATATGTATCAAAAAATTGTGAATTTGAAAAGCTAATCAACTAATTGATTGCTGGTTGTGTTGTTTGATTATTGGTTGATTAATTAAAATTTGAACCATATAGCCAATTTGAACTAAATAGTGAATTGTATTGGAAATTTGTCGCATTTGCTTGCATATACATGTACATACATTGAACAGGTCATAGCAAGGAGGCTAGAGCAGAAGAATAAAATTGTTTGCCCGACAAATAGGTACATGTTTACCATAATTTACTGTTTTGTTTGGGTGATGATGATTTTATGAGCCGATTGGCTAGCCGCTAGGCTTTTTCTTTTTCTTTTGAGTTGTAGAAGGCCATGGGAGGTTATATGAAATATCCCGAAGTCCCCGGTGCAGGGGAGGTTATGGCGAAATTTTTCGAAAATTTAGGGTGTTAGCCAAATTTTTGAGAAATTTGAAAAGTTCTTAGAAACTGAAAAGTTGAAGAACTTGAGCTGTAGCGAAAATTAAGAAAGTTGAGTTGGTTTTTAAAACAACTTTCGGCTTCATTCCTTTTCGGGGACGAAAAGTTTTAAGTGGGGGAGATTGTAACAACCCGAAAATCTGTGCCAGTTTGAAAATTTATTTTGGCAATTTTATTGAATTTTGAATATTTAAAATGGATTATTTTAAATAAAAACGACGAGAAATTTATTTTGAATAGAATTAGAACATATATATTATACACGTCGTCGTTAGAATATAAATATTTATTTAAATTATAAAAGGAACTGATAATGGCGTGGTAGTTCAATAATTCGATTTCAAAATTCAAATGACTGTACCGGATTCAAAATAAACCGGATTTTAGCGAAACCAAAAATATTAGAATCTAATTGAGAATATCTTTCCAACGAATCCGGAAAATCAAAATTTCATAGCGGGAATCAAAAGTTATGTCCAAATGAAAATTCAGAATAGTCGCTATGGAATTCTGGCCCTTAAAAATGGAAATTTTGCAAACGACCTCGGATTTCGACGAAACCACTTTTGTTGGATCCGTGATGTAACAACCCGTATTTTGAATAACATGTTATAACATTAATCAAGGCAGAATTAAATGTTAAAATCTGAATCAAGGGAAACGGGCTGTGCCATTGCGTTCGTCTCGGAAAAATACGCGAAATAGAGTTCGAGTTTTCGAAAATCGGAGTCCGTATGACCCAGTTTTGGCCCGTCGAAGTTTTCAGAAAATTTCAAGTTCAAAAATCAGTTCAAATTTCAAATCTGGAGCCAAATAGACTGGGCGGGAAAGTTTCCCGCCCAGCCCCCAAGTCGACTGGGGAGTCGACACACCCCAGTGGGTGTCGACTGCCCAGTCGACACCCCTGTCGACCTGGGTGGTCGGGCCAGTCTGGCCTGGTGCACCTGCTGTCCCCTTTGAGTCATGTTTTGTGGCCTATGACGAGATTTGATGGCTCAGATCTAAACTAGGGTTAATCCTATCGCCTAAACTAACCTAAACTTCTATAAAAAGACCCTAAGACCTAGCCTAAACCCACACAAATCAATCCTACAACCAAGTGCTACCAAAATGCTCCCTAATCATGGCCTTCATCTTCATCTTGAGGGCTTGTAAGGCAAAAAGGAGCAAGCTTTCTTCTTTCTATCAAAGGAGCTACTTATTCTCAAGGCTATTTGCGTTGCTACATCATCTTTATCTTGTTCTATTGTGTTCTAGTTCTCATAGCCACGCTTTGTAAGCCCTATTCTACTCTTAGATTTAAACTATGAACTTAATATGACATCTAGCAAGTTGAAATGGGGTTTTTGTGTAACACTTGCCTTGCATCTATCATTGTATGCATTGATCTACACATGACTCTTTTAATCTATGGTTATGGGACTATCACCTTGACTTTTTGGGTAGAAACCTATGAGCTTTATTTGGTGGTTATGCATAATGTGACATAGAACTTGGTAGTTATGCATAAATGCAACATAGAACCATCTTATAACCTTGATGTTAACTCGCATATGATGTGAACTACATGCTAGTTTAATTGCTAAGTTTGATGTCATGCATGTTTTGAGGCCAATAACCTGATATGCTAGTTGTGATGAACACCTTTGCCTCATATATCACCATGTTAAACTTGTGATAGACTTTGCCACTTTATGCCCAACTTATCATATATCATTATGTTCCCCCTATTTGATCTATTTGTGTTGATGCGAACTTACGTGCGATGGGGTTACGTTATGGGTAAACTTAGATGACATAAAAACATGACTTGAAAATATGACATGAAAGTTTGACATGTGTTTATGCTTGAAAACACGAACTTGTACATGACATGTAGAAAACATGAAAGTGGCCAACTCGAGGTTGGGTTGAGTTTGTAGCAAAAATCTACCCGGAACCGCCCGGCTTAACTAGTAGCAACAAACAATAGGACCCAATGTGAGTAGTTGGTCATGTCGCGCTTAAAACCCGAGGTTAGACTAGGTTGTGGTGTAAAGCTACCCAGACCCGCCCGGCTTAACTAGTAACCACAACAATGTCTAATGTGAGAGGTTGGGGTGCATTAAGTTAATTAATACCACATGGTAGGTTAAGTCATGGACCACTTGAATATACTTAACCAGTTGAACACGATGTATTGATAGGGTTAAGTCATGAATTTCTTGGACACACTTAACCAACTCGATACATGGTTAGGATAGGGTTAACCACACTTAACCCATTTGAAATCCTAGTTACGTGGTCCTTTTCAGCAGTAACCCTCTTGGATGTATCAACGATACCCTAGGGACAAGGCTAGGGTGGGGCACGATTAATGGGCTGATTGTAAGAGACCAAAAGAGACGGCTGAATGGTGCACCAGTTAAGTTCCGGCGGACCATGGTCGTGCACATTAAGTCCGGAGTTGAACATGGGCACCGGTTGGTTTAGACTGTGCGCGCTTGTTTTGTGTCTGTGGTTTACACCCTAGGACTGGATACACCCTAGGGTGGACCTTGCACAGTTAACTACATTCCATGATTAAGCCGTATGACACCGATACACGACGAGTTAGGCTTATAGGGAGCTGATCGACTAGACCGAGTAGTTGGACCTTGATTTGGGTCATCTCATGAGTTTGGGCCAATATTGGGCTAAGGGATCATTTCTTTTTTATACTTGACATGGATTAGAATACTAGTACACTTGGTGCAACTTAACCTTGTATATGCGATGCCACTCTTGTTAACTTTTCACCATGCCAGTTATCAGCCTATGTTTCATCTTTGTTTTACATGTCCAGTTAACTTTATTAGTTTTCATACTAATAGTAGGTAGGACTTACCAGTCTTTTTGACTGACTTGTTTTTCTTTTGCCTCTTTTGTTCCGTCCCCCCCCCCCCCCCCCCCCAGGTTCTCAGGGTGGGAATACTAGCACCTAGCTTGCATCTTTAGCTTGCTTTCTGGATAGCTCATGTACGGTTTGGACTTGAGCTCGCTATGGCTTTACCATGTCTACTTTGGGGATAATTTACTTTATGTTATTTCCAGTTTCCAGTTTATGTTTTTAGACTTGTAGTAGTTGGAAAATAATGACTAAGTACTTTGATGTAACTTGACTATGGTTTGGAAATAGTAATTTTATCCGCTGCTTTATTTACTCTGTTTTACTCATATGTTCTGTCTTGTGATATCTTCATGCATGTTTACCCCGTTTAACGCCCCTCCAAAGCTGGTGTACTTGCAAGAGTGACCCTGGCTGAGGTGGGGTGTTACATTTGGTATCAGAGCATAAGGTTTACGAGATTGAACAAAAGGTTTTTAAAACTTTGAAGAACCTTTGAAAAATTATTTTCAAAACCGATTATAAAGAAGTATTTTTCCAAGAAAAGTCTAGTTTATTTTAAAAGTCTATTCCCCAAAAGCCATTAGCACTATCCTTTGTTTCCTCGTTCTGAATCTATCTATTTCTTCGTTTCAGTATGGCCGATAATTTTGCCATTCTGGAGGGCGTATCAGTACCTATTTGGTTTAGAAGGTACATGGAGGCAAGGGCGAATGAAGTCGGCCCGGTGGACATTCCTCCTCCTCCCCCCGTGGCTAACATTCCTCCTCCTCCCGTAGCTGAGGATCCTCCTCCTCCTCAGCATTCACAAGCGGATTTCGCGAAGATTTGCAAGGACTTTAAGGCGATGGGTGGCAAGAATTTTATTGGGACGGAGACTTTTGTTGAGGCAAGAAACTGGTTAAAGGAAACTGAAGACCTCTTTGCTATCTTTGATATAGAATACCGTAGGAAAGTTCTGTTAGCGGTATGGCTGTTGAAAGGGGAAGTTGCATATTGGTGGGTAGTCACCACCACTACTAGGCCAATTCAGACTTGGGATGACTTTAGGAGAAGGTTTGGACTGAGGTTTCGATCATCGACAGAAGAGAACCTTCAGATGGAGAGGCTCCTATCACTAAAGCAAGGGGACATGACCGTTAGGGAATACGTGGATAAGTTTAATCAGCTTGCTCGGTTCGGTTTAGACTTGGTTAACACAGCTCAGAAGAAGGCCCTACACTTTGCTCTAGGATTGAACGAGCCATTGCACGGTTTGGCCATGTCTCACATACCCATGGGGGCGACCTTCGAGAGTTTGGTAAATATGGCCCTGCTTCAAGAGGAAGATAAGAGTGGTAAGAAGGAAGTCAAGTTGAATGAGTCTCAAGGCAAGGAGGTAGATTCCGAGAAAGGAGGCAAGGACAACAACAACCGCAATGACAACAAGACCAGGGAGACAAGGAAGTGCAACTTCTGTGGGATCACTGGGCACATAGCCAAAGACTGTAGGAAGAAGAAGAGAAAGTTGGACGAAAGCTTTCATTGTTGAGAGTCTGGACACTATAGCAAGGATTGCCCGAAAAAGCGGGGACAAGGGAAAAGGCAAATTCAGCGAGTAGGACCTCCTGGAGGACAACTACAGGCTCTCAACGCTCTTCCAGCTCTTGATCGAGGTAGTAATTCTGTAGAAAGCCTTGTTTACATTTCTGACTTTTCCTGTTCGTACCTTATTTGATTCTGGCGCATCGCATAGTTTTATTTCTTCCGATCTTGTTGAAAGTTTGCACCTAAGTACTAGTCTTGTTGAGGATCCCGTTAGTGTTTCAAATCCAATTGGGGGTTCCGCCCATTTATCTATGATTTGTGTGGATTTGAAGATTTCTATTTGGACCGTAGAATTCATATGTAATGCTTATGTTCTCGGGTTTATGGGATATGGGTTGATTTTGGGAATGGATTGGTTGTCCAGTTATGGAGCCATTCTTGATTGTGAGCATAGGGTAGTGAGGCTCATGACTCGCCTCGGTAATACCCTAGAAATTTCTTGTAACCCTATGGATCCCGTTATGTTATGTTATCTTGAATCTCTTGACTCGTCCATCGATGATCTGCAATATGTGAGAATGGTCCGAGAATATCCTGATGTCTTTGAAGAGGTTAAGGGGTTACCCCCTAAACGCGAGATAGATTTCCGCATTTATCTTGTTGATAATGTCAAGCTAGTTTCATTGCCCGTTAGGCACAAGGCCCAGCGAGAAAGAAAGGAGCTTAGTAAGAAAGTCAAGGAGTTGCTTGAGAAGAATTTTATTAGGCGAAGCATTTCTGAATGGGGTGCTCCTGTGGTGTTCGCTGCTAAGGCGGATGGTTCGCTTCGTCTATGCGTTGATTATCGTGAGCTAAACAAGCTGACAAAGAAGAATAGGCACCCGTTACCGAGGATTGATGATCTTTTTGACCAACTTGTTGGTGCTTCTGTTTTCTCTCAACTCGATCTAGCCACCGAATTCCATCAGCTTAGAGTGGCTGAGGATAGTATTGACAAAACTACGTTTAGGACTCCAGACAGATTCTTTGAATGGCTCGTCATGCCATTCGGTTTGACTAATGCACCCGCCTACTTCATCGATTTGATAAGTTGGGTGTTCAGGGAGTTCTTTAACAAGTTTGTGGTTGTTTTCGTGGATGATATTTTGATCTTCTCAAAGGATGAGGAAGAACATGCTAGATATCTCAAGGAAGTGATGGATACGCTTAGAGCTCATCAGTTGAAAGCCAAGTTCTCCAAATGCCATTTTTGGAGAAAGGAAGTTCGGTTTCTTGGACTTATAATTTTTAAGCAAGGCATAGCTGTGGATCACGCGAAAGTGGTTGCAGTTCAAGACTGGAAAACTCCTAAGAATGCAACTGAAGTAAGAAGCTTTCTCGGTCTGGCAGGCTTTTATAAGAAGTTCATTAAGGACTTCGCAAAAATATCAGCCCCTCTTACTAAGTTAACAAAGAAGAATTTAGTCTTTGCATGGGACTTAGAGTGTGAGCTTGCTTTTCAAAAGGCTTGAGAGAACCCTTACCACAGCTCCAGTTCTAGCATAACCCGATGTGGGTAAGATGTTTACCGTGTACACCGATGCATGTGGCACGGGATTAGGTCCTGTCTTGATGCAAGAAGGAAGAGTGATATGTTATGGGGGGTAGGCAACTTAAAGTTCATGAGAAGAACTATCCCACGCATGATTTGAAGTTGGAGATATGGTCTTGGTGAAAGTTTCTCCCTTGCGTAGTGTGGTTCGTTTTGGAGCAGTTGGGAAGCTGGCACCAAGGTTTGTAGGACCCTTCCCTATCATAGAGAGGATTGGGAAGATGGCTTATAAGGTGGAATTGCCCGAGAAGCTGGCCAGAGTGCACAATGTTTTTCATGTCTCGCATCTCCGAAAATGCCTACATGAGTCAGCCGAGGTAGTTGAGCCTAGCATTCTTGAAGACGTGGAGGTAGAGAAAGAGGCAACCCTGAGGCGAGCTCCGATTCGTATCTTGGGAACGGAGATCAAGAATTTAAGGAATCAAGAAGTCAAGTTAGTAAAGGTTCAGTGGAGTGAAGCCGAAGAGGACGCAACTTGGGAAAACGAGGACAAGATGCGTGCGCTTCACCCATTTCTTTTTGAGGGTACATTCTCAATCTCTTTTCTTATAAGCTAGCATATCTATCTTTTGCTATCCATGTTTATCTGGTTACTTCGTTAATCCCGTCATGATAACCTTAGGTAGAAACCCTTTGGATGAAACATGTATTTGAAACATGTTATGCTTGGTGTTTGCAAGTGGTTGCAAGTGTTTGCAAGTGGATACTCGTGGATGCATGATACACATTAGGCACTAAGATCGGCTCACACACTTTCATATTGCATATGCACGAGTGCTTATACTTATTCATGGATGAAACTTGTTATTCTATCACGTGGTTGTTGCATATGGATGAATGTTATGTGCACTCATGTAGAGATTATAAGTTATTTTCGGAATTTGCATACATATGGACTCATTTCACTAACATTTTTTTTTTTTTTTTGCATTAAGGCGGTAACTGATTTTCGCATTAGATAAGTACATATACACACAACTTTCGCATATGATCATACGTCATTTAGAATCTTTTAAGGACAATGACAGCTCGTTGATGATGTTTTGAGTAGATGGATGATGGATGGTAGGATACGTTCTTCCTAACTTGAAGATTTCGGGGACGAAATCCTTTAAGGTGGGGAGAATGTAACAACCCGTATTTTGAATAACATATTATAACATTAATCAAGGCAGAATTAAATGTTAAAATCTGAATCAAGGGAAACGGGCTGTGTCATTGCGTTCGTCTCGGAAAAATACGCGAAATAGAGTCCGAGTTTTCGAAAATCAGAGTCCGTATGACCCAGTTATGGCCCGTCGAAGTTTTCAGAAAATTTCAAGTTCAAAAATCAGTTCAAATTTCAAATCTGGAACCAAACAGACTGGGCGGGAAAGCTTCCCGCCCAGCCCCCAAGTCGACTAGGGAGTCGACTTGGGAGTCGACACACCCCAGTGGGTGTCGACTTCCCAGTCGACACCCCTGTCGACCTGGGTGGTCAGGCCAGTCTGGCCTGGTGCACCTGCTGTCCCCTTTGAGTTATGTTTTGTGGCCTGTGACGAGATTTGATTGCTCAGATCTAAACTAGGGTTAATCCTATGGCCTAAACTAACCTAAACTTCTATAAAAAGACCCTAAGACCTAGCCTAAACCCACAAAAATCAATCCTACAACTAAGTGCTGCCAAAATGCTCCCTAATCATGGCCTCCATCTTCATCTTGAGAGCTTCTAAGGCAAAAAGGAGCAAGCTTTCTTCTTTCTATCAAAGGAGCTACTTATTCTCAAGGCTATTTGCATTGCTACATCATCTCTATCTTGTTCTATTGTGTTCTAGTTCTCATAGCCACGCTTTGTAAGCCTTATTCTACTCTTAGATTTAAACTATGAACTTAATATGACATGTAGCAAGTCGAAATGGGATTTTTGTGTAACACTTGCCTTGCATCTATCATTGTATGCATAGATCTACACATGACTCTTTTGATCTATGGTTATGGGACTATCACCTTGACTTTTTGGGTAGAAAGCTATGAGCTTTATTTGGTGGTTATGCATAATGCGACATAGAACTTGGTAGTTATGCATAAATGCAACATAGAACCATCTTATAAACTTGATGTTAACTCGCATATGATGTGAACTACATGCTAGTTTAATTGCTAAGTTTGATGTCATGCATGTTTTGAGGCCAATAACCTTATATGCTAGTTGTGATGAACACCTTTGCCTCATATATCACCATGTTAAACTTGTGATAGACTTTTCCACTTTATGCCCAACTTATCATATCATTAGGTTCCCCCCTTTTTGATCTATTTATGTTGATGCGAACTTACGTGCGATGGGGTTACGTTATGGGTAAACTTAGATGACATAAAAACATGACTTGGAAATATGACATGAAAGTTTGACATGTGTTTATGCTTGAAAACATGAACGTGGACATGACATGTAGAAAACATGAAAGTGACCAACTCGAGGTTGGGTTGAGTTTTAGCATAAATCTACCCGGAACCGCCCGGCTTAACTAGTAGCTACAAACAATAGGACACAATGTGAGTAGTTGGTCATGTCGCGCTTAGAACCCGAGGTTAGACTAGGTTGTGGTGTAAAGCTACCCGGACCCGCCCGGCTTAACTAGTAACCACAACAGTCTAATGTGAGAGGTTGGGGTGCATTAAGTTAATTAATACCACATGGTAGGGTTAAGTCATGGACCACTTGAATATACTTAACCAGTTGAACACGATGTATGGATAGGGTTAAGTCATGAATTTCTTGGACACACTTAACCAAGTCGATACATGGTTAGGATAGGGTTAACCACACTTAACCCATTTGAAATCCTAGTTACGTGGTCCTTTTCAGCAGTAACCCTCTTGGATGTATCAACGATACCCTACGGACTAGGCTAGGGTGGGGCACGATTACTGGGCTGATTGTAAGAGACCAAAAGAGACGGCTGAATGGTGCATCAGTTAAGTTCGAGCGGACCATGGTTGTGCACATTAAGTCCGGAGTTGAACATGGGCACCGGTAGGTTTAGACTATGCGTGCTTATTTCGTGTCTGTGGTTTACATCTTAGGACTGGATATACCCTAGGGTGGACCTTGCACAGCTAACTACATTCCATGATTAAGCTGTATGACACCGATACACAACGAGTTAGGCTTATAGGGAGCCGATCGACTAGACCGAGTAGTTGGACCTTGATTTAGGTCATCTCATGAGTTTGGGCCAATATTGGGCTAAGGGATCATTTCTTTTTTATACTTGACATGGATTAGAATACTAGTACACTTGGTGCAACTTAACCTTGTATATGCGATGCCACTCTTGTTAACTTTTCACCATGCCAGTTATCATCCTATGTTTCATCTCTGTTTTACATGTCCAGTTAACTTTATTAGTTTTTATACTAATGGTAGGTAGGACTTACCAGTCTTTTTGACTGACCTGTTTTCCTTTCGCCTCTTTTCTTCCGTTCCCCCCCCCCCCAGGTTCTCAGGGTGGGAACACTAGCACCTAGCTTGGATCTTTAGCTTGCTTTCTGGATAGCTCATGTACGGTTTGGACTTGAGCTCGCTATGGCTTTACCACGTCTACTTTGGGGATAGTTTACTTTATGTTATTTCCAGTTTTCAGTTTATGTTTCTAGACTTGTAGTAGTTGGAAAATAATGACTAAGTACTTTGATGTAACTTGACTATGGTTTTGAAATAGTAATTTTATCCGCTGCTTTATTTACTCTGTTTTACTAATATGTTCTGTCTTGTGATATCTTCATGCATGTTTACCCCATTTAACGCCCCTCCAAAGCTGGTGTACTTGCAAGAGTGACCCTGGCGGAGGTGGGGTGTTACACGTAATGTCAAGTTATTACTAGATTCCAATTTTCATAATTTTTCAAATCAATATGTGAGCGTGGCAAAGGAAAATGCGTTTGACCAGTTTTAGTTGATTTTAATCGACTGGAAAATGGCCATTTTTCAAACGGTCTCAGAATTCGATGAAATTAGTTTTGTTAGGACCATATCGTCAATACGAAGCTAGAAAATATTTTTTGGGAATTTATAGAATTATTGTGTGGCCCCGGTAATTTGAAATGTACGTTCAAATTGAATATATAAAGATTTATATTTTAAATTAAACGGAAACTGATCGAAACAGTCGAATCAGCTTGCGATACATATCCCATTGTGTTCGGAATGGGGGTAATTAGCTAGGGACGACAGGCGGTGAGTTTCGTTTCGAGTTCGAAATAAAAAGTTACTTTTTGGATTGAAATAAAATAATATTAAAATATATATTAACCCCCTTATCTTCTTTCATTCAGTCACCCCCCCCCCCCCCCGGTTCTATTTTCCCAAATCGAGAACCCCCCCCCGGTTCTATTTTCCCAAATCGAGAACCCCCCCCCCCCCCCCGACGATCGACACCCCCGCGCCCCCTTCCGCCACCCACCGACGTGCGCTAGGGCGCCGACCACCCCTCCTCCTCCCTCTCGCGCTCGCTCCCTCCTCTTCTCCTTCTCCAACTCGCGCCACGAAGCCTTCAACACAAATCGAGACCCCAATCTGCCGCCTCTCAGCCCACCACCACGCCCCCTTCCGCCATCCCCACCTCTTCCTCCCCCTTCTTCGATGTGGAATCCGCCCAACCCCCAAACAGCGAAGCACTCAAACCCTAGAAGCCCCCTACCACCTTCCTCGACCCGGCGCAGCCCATGTCAGTCCCCCTCCTCGATCAAAGATGAGGTTTTTGCATTTACAAATGTGAGTTTTATTTATTCCTTCATTATTTTTATTTATTTTCTGCGATAAAGTATATAATAGTGGAGTTTTCGATGGTTAAATAAATTTTTAGATCTTTAATTATATTAAAGGTCGGATTTTTCATAATATTGAGATACGATTTTTATGACTAGGTTAGAATATGATTTTATATAGAGCAAAAATATCAAAAAAAAATTCAAAGAAAGTTGAAAATTTTGATGTAGGAAAAAAATAGATTTTTAAAGAAGTAAAAATATAATCTTTTGAGGTTAAAAATATAATTATTATATTATAGAAAGTATAAAAATATAATTTTTATAAGATAGAGAATATAAAAATTCGATTTTTATATATTGAATAGCGAAGTAAAAATTCGATTTTTATATATTGAATAGCGATGTAAAAATAGAATTTTTTATCCATGTGGATGATTATAAAAATATGATTTTTATATTCATAGCAACAATATAAAAATGTGATTTTTATATATATAGTGAAAGCGGGCAACGAAAGTGACAGAAGGACGAGAACGGGAAGGTTTTCTACATATGAAGAGTCGTGATGAATTGGTTTAGCTATCGGTGAGAACTCCTCACTTTTATTTTAATTTATTTCTAGTTATATAAATATATACTAGGATGCAAACGGTGTTTAGTAGCACCCGACACCCATCGTCCACAGACCATGGACGGCTTGTATGCTTGTTTGTTTGATTTTGATGCGTAGTTGATTGTGTGATGTGATGTGAATGAAATAAAATATTTATGTGGTTAAAAATATTTTATAGTTGAAAATATAATTTTTAACATGAATGTGAATCAATAAATATAAACAAATCGGACGATTTGTTTATATACACACATTTGACTGATATTGATTGGGACGATAAATTTTACACATCGCCCAACTGCACAAATAAAATCTGTGTTTGATTGATTGAAATCCCACATGGGTATTGGGATGATATATGACATACACTAATCCCAATAATTGGTTGTATGTGGATCGATTGATTGACAGGCTGTTATAAGCGTTAAATATTTATATTTGATGCTTATACAGTGTAGAACACACTCTGGATGATGGTTGTTTATTTATCGTTGTTATTTTGTACATGTGTTGTAGAAAATCCATATAATTAACATTATATGGTAATTGATTGGGCCTCATTCCAGTTTGGAAATAGAAATATTTGAAAAAGAAATATTTGAAAAAGAAATATTTGAAATAGAATATTTGAAAATAGAAATATATGAAGCCGTGTTGATTAGATTGACGCCATTTTGACGTGAACGATATTTACATCGATTTTATTCAATTTTCAATGTATATTGAAAAGAATTGAATTGAAATTGAATTCAAATTAGAATTGAATTGAATTGAATTGAAATTGAAATTGAAAAGAATTGAATTCAAATTGAAATTGAAAAGAATTGAATTCAAATTGAAATTGAATTCAAATTGAAATTGAATAGAATTGAATTCGAATTAAATTGAATTCGAATTAAATTGAAATTGAATTGAAGTTGAATTGAAATCGATTTGAAATGAAATTAAAACGAATTTATATTGGAATATTCAATTTTGATTAGAAATTGAATATGAAGTGAAATCGTTTCGAAAACGAATTCAAAACGATTTATAAAATACGTTTTAAAAGGAAATCGACGATGTATATATATTATATATATAATATAATGGCATGAATAGAACGCGCCTCGCTGCGGCAGTTCGTGAATTTCGTCCATTGACTTCGAATGGACATTGCGGGAGATACGACCGTTGGATTCTCCTAAAACCGGAACCATTGGGTTCGTATCGAAAAGAGATTTTTAACGAATATTAGAAATTAGAAATCTAACGGTTGGATTGGGAATTATGTCCAAATCAAATTTGGAAAAGGTCGTTGTAAGTGCAGTTCGATGGCCGTTGATGGAAATCGACTGTACGGGCCTTGATAAAATTATTAAAAATAGTAATAATTTGTGTAAAATCATAAGAAATGATTTTTGTAGAATTGGGATGAAAAAACTCCATATTTGAAAAGATAAAAATAGTTTTTATCGAAATGAACTAGTTTTGAACTAGAACTATAATTCTATTTATTTTTAAAATAAATAAAGTGGATTTGAAATGGTTTTGAAAATAACCAGGATTTCCAATGATTGAATTGGAAGGGATTTGAATTGAAATTGTCTTCGGAATATTTCGATGTTGGATTTTGTGATGTTACAGATATTGTTATGGTAATTTGAAAGATATATTAATATCGTTATTTCCAATACGATATTTGTTGGTCGTAGAATTTGATATTGAATATATGCCGGTATATTTTCTATTTAGAGCCTTGTATTTAATATCAAATGTGATTTGGGTTTGTCGTGAATGGTGTCTTCATTAACACTGTTCTTAAGCCCAGTTGAGAAAAAGATTAAATCTTTTTATTTGGATTTAATGAAGTGTAGTGACCCGAAAATCCGAACCAATTTGAGCTGACTAAATAACACAAGTCCAACCCCAATTTGCACTGGAAATTCAAGAAACTAATAGAAAGAAGATAGAGGGTGAGGATAGATAAGATAGAACTAATAGAATAGAAGAAGAAGAAGAACATCATCATCAGAGTAAACACGAATGTCACAGCGGAACGAATAAAATATAACATAACTTTTGAAATACAAACAGTTATATATACAATAGCACTTATCAGAGTACAGCACTTACAACAACAGCGGAAATAATAATAGCTATAGAATCCTGAAGCCTCCTGCTCCAAGCTCTCCAAGTGTATCTGTAAAATCCCGACTACTTGACTGCCCGTACAAATTTAGGCACCCAAGAGTTTAGGGAAAACAACAAAGTAAACTCCGGGTCAGTCATGGGACTGGTATGAGTAAAACAGTTTAAAATAGTTTGAACAAGTAAACGATATCTCATAAGACCACGCCGTGAAAACGGAACGGGTTTTCCCTTATGAAAATCCAACAACTTTGTAATGCAATATCATTCTGATATTATAATAATGTCTAAGTACAAATAGATATCAATCTAGCAGAAACGCTTTCATCTCACGTTCTACTATATAGTATACAATCAAAACCGCAAGCACGTATTGGGTAATGGATTTCCAACTATGACAAGGTATGGAACCACCTTCCGATCAGTGTACTCTAGGAACGATACACTGGAGTTCAACAAGAACATCTTGCAACTCAGCCACACATGACCGACCACTCATTTCGCTTGAGTGTATCGAATGTACATCACCAACGGTTGGGATCAGCAACCGTTTCCCGTATATATATAGGACAGCATTGATAGATTAAAAGAAGCAAATGAATATTCTCTAGATAGGTGATTATACACCCTACTTCGGTGCGACCGACTTAGCCATGCTGCCTGCCCGATTTCTGTCATTTACCGGATGTGAGGCTAGAGGTTACGCTTTATCATCACATCAGATTCACTTCGAATGCCACATTGTCAGATCCATCGAAAATCACTAATTGACGTCTACAACAATACATTACGTGTTAGCTAAAGAAGTGCCCTTCTCCACTTCCACTCTTGGTACGGTTGAAGAAATCAATGTACGT
This sequence comes from Allium sativum, assembly GCA_030737875.1. Classification (NCBI taxonomy): domain Eukaryota; kingdom Viridiplantae; phylum Streptophyta; class Magnoliopsida; order Asparagales; family Amaryllidaceae; genus Allium; species Allium sativum. The sequence continues at coordinate 1,024,290,158 of CM060920.1, forward strand.
GACCTTTCTGGAAATACTCTGTCAGACATTTATCCATACAACTCATCCAGGAACAGGATGAGCCGAAGGCACTATTCAGTACATCCATCTTAGGCACTATTAACTAAGACTTATACAATAGCCCTTGCACTTTACTACGTCTTCAATTATCTTTGGCATATATGATTTGCAACGCTTATGCCAATACAGAGTCGTTCTTTGGATAATAATCCAACCGGTCTCTCCATATTAACAACGTAAAATGGTCAAAACTTCGATAGTCTGTGATTTAACTATCAAAGAAAACAGTGTGCAAACAACGATATTATTTCCAGATGGAAATTCTACCGATCAATCATCATTCAACATATATCACTTCAGTTCATTAATTTACTTATCTCCTGTTTCCATATATTCAACCTTTGCTATTTTCTAAATTTAGAACATATACGTTATTTACATTGGAAACATTTCCATTTCTTGTTTTCTGTATTAGAAAACATTTCTGATTTCTTATTTGGAAAACATTTCCAAAACTCTTACATTGGACTTAGACAGATGTTTAAACAAACCATCGCGATGCCAACTCAAACCCTTACACTTATTAACTAAAACCACTTAACCACTTCACTCTCGAACCGTAACCATTTCTTAATTAAAACGAAGCCAATCAAGTTGGGGTAGAACTACCTCTCAGACCTTAACTGAACAACATTTCTAACCTTGAAATAGGCAAAGTTCACTTTAATTTCTTTAACTAACTTCCTTACTTAACCTTTCTTTCGAATAACTATATTCGATTAACTCTTTCAATTAACTCTATTCGATTGACCCTATTGGATTAACTCTATTTGATTTAACTCTAATCGACTTATTCTTTTCCACTTAACTCCTGTCGAATAAACTATATTCGATAACTCCTTTAACTCTATTCGAATAAACTATATTCGATTAACTCTTTTAACTTTACTAGATTTGATAACTCCCCTTTCGAATAACCAATATTCGATTAACTCCTTTGGATTAACTAACTTCAACTAACTCCTTTGGATTAACTCTTCGTCTAACTCCTTTAGATTAACTCTTCGTCTAACTCCTTTGGATTAACTCTTCGACTAACTCCTTTGGATTAACTAACTTCTAATAACCAATATTTGATAACTCCTCTTCGAATAAATAATATTCGATAACTCTTTTCAAATGAATAACATTTGATTACTCCACTCGAATAAACTATAACTGGTAAATTCTAACTCTAACTGGTTAACTCAACTTATTCTCCTTAACTTAACTTGATTAACTCCTATCGAATAACTGGTATTCGATTTAACACCATTCGCTTGACTCTAGGTCGCAGCGATCACAATGGTTACGCCTGATTCCCTCAGGAAACATCCGACCGCCTTAGGCTATCTGCAGCCCTGCGAATTACGCTAGCAGTCGTGCTAAATGGCAACCCATTTATATTAACTCCAACTTATTAACTCTATTTCGAATGACTAATATTCGATAACTCATTTTGATTAACTCAACTTAATTGACTCGACTTATTTACCTCAACTGGTTAACTCTAACTGTTCAACTCTAACTGGTTAACTCTACTGGTCAACTCTACTGATTAACTCTAACTGGTTAACTCTATTTGACTAACTCGACTCGACTAACCCCTTTCGAATAACATATTCGATTAACTAACATCGAATACCATATTCGATTAACTAACATCGAATACCATATTCGATTTACTAACATCGAATACCATATTCGATTAACTAACATCGAATACCATATTCGATTTCTCCTTTGTGATAACGTTTATCCAATTAAAAAGATCCCCATTTTAACAACGTTTATTCATTTATAAAGATTCACTTTTAGTAACGGTTCTTCACTTTATAAATGTTCATTTAATAACGGTTTCCTTTTTATATCTTCTTATTTCGTTATAAACAAATTTCCTTTTTTATTTAACTCTATTTATTTTCTAAATATTCCCTTTTCAATTCTATTTGTAAATGGTTTTACAAATATCTCCTTTTCGATTTCATTTGTAAATGGTGTACAAATATTCCTTATCCAAATTTCATTTGTAAATGGTTTTCAAACATTTCTCTTTCTATTTGGTTTGAAAATAGTTTCCAAACCTTTCTCTTTCTATTTTCTATTTGAAAATGGTTTACAATATTCCCTTTTTGGTTTGATTTCTAAAAATATTCTAACTCCTTATATTCCCGGGAAAATTCGCCATAACCTCCTTTGTATTGGAAGCATCGGGAAAATCCCCAAACCCGCCACACAGGCCTTTCCATTCAAAAAGAAAATGTTTTGAAATTATTTCCTTTTCGAATATCTCCTACTTATAAATATTCCAATTATAAATATTCCTTATTTATAAATATTTCTATTTATAAATATCTCTTATTTATAAATATTTCATTTATAAATATTTTATTTTCAACATCACTTTGAAAATCTCCTTATCAACATTTCGGTATGTTATGATATTCAATCATATCAATCACGATGTTCAATATCGTCCAACCACACAAAATCGATAACAGAATATATACCTCATCATATATTACAATATATGAACAGAACAGTATTATAAATATTGAGGAGTCCAGTTGGACCCCTCCAACCTGTTTCCCTGCATCACAGATGTTACACAGTATAATCAACATTCATTACAGTTCAGTACGAATTATTCTGATAAACAGAATCAATATATATATATATATAATTTCAACTAACTGACTAGCAGTTCAATCAATCAACCAACACACAGCAATCAACAGATGATTAACAGTTCTAACAATACATTATAAAAATATAACTGTTCAGAGTTGGTGAGTTTTACTCACATTTGCAGTTCATCGTTAAAGAACGATAAACTGTTGTTTGATTTGAATCAAACAGTTTATTTCACCATAAATTCATACTAGCTCCAATCCACTTCTAGTCAGTTCCATTGTGGAGCTCTCGTCCATACGATCCTGTCGGATCTTGTTTCGCTGAATTTCGATATCGTATGACGAAGTTATGAAATAAACAAGTTAATATACGATTTTAAATTTAAAAATAAAACTTAATTATTTCTAAATTGGGCTTTACTTATCCTCTTGGCCCATTCCCTCGTTCACAGAAATCCATCTACAAATTGAAGTGGGACAGCTTCCTCCTCGAAACAAACTTTGAACAACCGCACCTTTCAGCTTATTCACGTACCCTTCTTTTGGGCCCTTTCTTTTTCTTCTTTCATTTCCATACCAATTCTTTTTAAAATCGGGCCTTAGTTAAAACTGCCGGCCCATCTGACCTTGCCACCTGCTACAAGTACTGTAGCACCTTCTTCCCATCATTTTCCATGCGCCTTCCCAACGTGTTCCTCCCACTTTAACTCTTCAACCACTCAACTCGCCACAGCAGCACCCATTCGAGCCAACATCCACCACCATTTGATTCACCAACGAACACTCTTACATCCCATACACACATGGCACACACAACAGAAAATGCCCGCTCCTGTTTCAAACGTATTCACCAAATCTCGTATTGATTTTCATGCTGTATCTACACAGCAACGTCCTCTTTCCAAGCTATTTCTCAGCATATCAAAAATAAGCATCTCGCACCATCCAAAGAGAAGTCCGACGCAACGCCCAAACTGCTCCCTACAGTACCTGCGAACGGTTTTGACACCAACTCCCACCAAAAACCCATCGTTAATGGTAAATCCCATCCTGACTTCAGAACTGATGTACATATCGAACATCGACGCCCCAAATCAATTATAGAGCCAACCCTAGGCTGCGCCCAAAATGAAGACAGCGAACGCCAAAAGTAGTTCGAACCCAGAAAGCTTTATACCAGAAAGAAGAGGATTGAATACTGATTTTATAACTATGTGTATATGGATTTATGGATTTTTATTTGCTTTGATTTCCATTTTAAAAACCAACGTTTTTAACTTGGAAGAAGAATTAGAAGTGGCGGCGCAAATATGGTTTGACCGTGGGTGAAATGAATTAGGTTTAGTGCTTGCGTTGGTTTCTATTTATAAGGATGAGCTGGGACATAATATTATTTTATTCCCTTAGAATTTCACCACGAAAAACCCCTCAACATGATATCATATAATCTCTGTCTTTCGCAAACTAAGTTGATCCTAGCTTAAAAACACATTCCGGATCCAATGGGACAGGTTTCGTCAAATGCCGACACCGTTTGCGAAAATCCTTTAGAAAATATCGATGAAAAACACCGAGCAATAATTCCTTAAAATTACAGAAAAAATCCTAAAAATATGAGTCCTTGACGTTTCACTAGACCTCTTCCTAAGGTTTCGTATGAAACTTGTTTCGTTGAATTCTGAGTCCGTTTGACCAGTTAACCATTCAGTTTAGTTTGTTTTAAGTTAAAAACATAGCGTACCCCACTATGAAATATTCTGTTCACGTAGGTACAGTTATGGACAGAAACAAAAGTACCATTTAAATGAGTGATGTGCTCTGGTCCCAAAAATGTAATAATACCGGTAGATGAACTCATATTGTGAAACCCTGAAATGTCGATACAGGGTGCCAAATACTCCAAATAAAAAGTTGCTTATTTAATTAATTAAAAGTTACCATAAAATTCTAAAAATTAAATTATCGCTATTTACCAAAAGGACCTTGTCTAAATTCAAACCCGATCTCTAGTTATATCGAATAAACCGTTACGGTCGATAAACGATTCTATAGCGACTATTTCAAAATTTGATTTGGACATATCTCAAAATATACACGACGAAATCCAGATTTTTCTCTTCCATTAGAAAACTATTATCTAATCGGTCCTGACGGTTCTTGTTTCACAGAAATCCGACTTAAAACGGACCATGTATATTCAGTTGAAGTTCAAATTGCTAAATAGCAAACTGCAGCGCCATTTCGAGCTCGTTTATAATTATATTATAATTCTACGTCCAAACGGCCGTTTATATAATATATTCGTTATTCAATTTCAATTCCAAACTGAATTATACCTTATATATAATTCAATTCACACTGTATTGTGAATTCATCTATTTTTGACTATTTCGACATTATAATATATTATTATATTATAATTATTAATTTAAATATTCAATATTATTTAATTCTAGTTATCGATATCGCCAAAACGATATTTAAATAATTAAATAAATTAATTATTCAACGGTCAGAAATGCGGGTCATTACAATCTTTCCCCCTTAAAATAATTTCGTCCTCGAAATTTCTAAGGTAGGGGACGACCCTATCTACTGGGTAAGAATTTATCTGTTTACCTCTTATCTCCAGTTTCAACTGAACCCATTAATATCGACTAAAATATTAATTTATTCCGACTAACAAAATTTTCAAAAATTCTGAAAATTTTCTAACACCTTAACTTTTCGAAAAATTTCGCCATAACTTCCTTTGTACAGCCCTATCGGTAAAACTCCAACTCGCCTCTGTAGGCCTTCTCCACCCAAAAGAAAATCAAACAGCCAAGCGACTTGCCAATTCGGCTCATCAAAACCACATACCCAAAATAAATATAAACTTGTACCTTTTTGTCGGGCATATCATTATATCCCTATCATCTGCTATCAAATTCTGCATATATCATGCCATCCAAATCAAACTCCAATCTGTCTTTATTCTCAACACAATCATTGTCTTGTACTCAAGTAAAATTTCATTCAACTCTAATATCAAATTTCAATCTCTCAACTTACCAACTCAATTTCATATTCAATTATTTCAAGTTAAACCCAATTTATAAATCACTTTTACTAGTTCATCTATTTAACTCATAAGTTAATTTAATTTCCGAATATAAATTCCTGGGTTTATTCAAATCACTTGAAATCATAATAACAATAAAAAAAATCCTTTGAATTTCTGAGTAACTTGTTTTTGCAAAACAATTTCAAAACAAAATCTTTGATAGTAATCCGTCACTTAGCAACTCGAAAATTACACCGATGATGTATCGATCCATCATCGGAATTATTTCCCAGCGACCGAAGTGAGTTCAATACTATATTCCTTTCAAAACCACTTTTAAACACTTCCCATTTCGAAATCAATCCCAGATATCCTTATCAAAACAAAATTTAAAACCTCCCAGGATTTTAAAATTCACGTATACTTAATCCAGATTAAATTACAAACACTGGTCTGAATTTCCAATTTTAAATTTCAATTCTGACTTTAATTTCAGATTTAATTCATTCGTAACACTTATACGAATTCTGATTGGTTATTTATAACTATTTCACTTTTAAAAAACCTCATTCGATTATAATAACAACCAACACAACCAATTATACTATGTTAATTTCAAAACATACCATGTCGGTTCATATTGTTCAAGTGTTTATAAAACTCCTACCGATACAGTGGATCAAACTGATCGACCAGAATTTATAAGCCACTCAACCAATAAATCTCCACAATATAAAACCACTTTATGTTAACTATCAAATACGCACTCGTATATATACACTCAAACTCGGTCTAGGATATTACTAATCCCATCTCTACTGAATCACGCCACAGAGCCAAGGTATTAACTAAACCATTGCTCTGATACCAAATGTAGTGACCCGAAAATCCGGACCAATTTGAGCTGACTAAATAATACAAGTCCAACCCCAATTTGCACTGGAAATTCAAGAAACTAATAGAAAGAAGATAGAGGGTGAGGATAGATAAGATAGAACTAATAGAATAGAAGAAGAAGAAGAACATCATCATTAGAGTAAACACGAATCTCACAGCGGAACGAACAAAATATAACATAACTTTTGAAATACAAACAGTTATATATACAATAGCACTTATCAGAGTACAGCACTTACAACAACAGCGGAAATAATAATAGCTATAGAATCCTGAAGCCTCCTGCTCCAAGCTCTCCAAGTGTATCTGTAAAATCCCGACTACTTGACTGCCCGTACAAATTTAGGCACCCAAGAGTTTAGGGAAAACAACAAAGTAAACTCCGGGTCAGTCATGGGACTGGTATGAGTAAAACAATTTAAAATAGTTTGAACAAGTAAACGATATCTCATAAGACCACGCCGTGAAAATGGAACGGGTTTTCCCTCATGAAAATCCAACAACTTTGTAAAGCAATACCATTCTGATATTATAATAATGTCTAAGTACAAACAGATATCAATCTAGCAGAAACGCTTTCATCTCACGTTCTACTATATAGTATACAATCAAAACCGCAAGCACGTATTGGGTAATGGATTTCCAACTATGACAAGGTATGGAACCACCTTCCGATCAGTGTACTCTAGGAACGATACACTGGAGTTCAACAAGAACATCTTGCAACTCAGCCACACATGACCGACCACTCATTTCGCTTGAGTGTATCGAATGTACATCACCAACGGTTGGGATCAGCAACCGTTTCCCATATATATATGGGACAGCATTGATAGATTAAAAGAAGGAAATTAATATTCTCTAGATAGGTGATTATACACCCTACTTCGGTGCGACCGACTTAGCCATGCTGCCTGCCCGATTTCTGTCATTTACCGGATGTGAGGCTAGAGGTTACGCTTTATCATCACATCAGATTCACTTCGAATGCCACATTGTCAGATCCATCGAAAATCACTAATTGACGTCTACAACAATACATTACGTGTTAGCTAAAGAAGTGCCCTTCTCCGCTTCCACTCTTGGTACGGTTGAAGAAATCAATGTACGTGACCTTTCTGGAAATACTCTGTCAGACATTTATCCATACAACTCATCCAGGAACAGGATGAGCCGAAGGCACTATTCAGTACATCCATCTTAGGCACTGTTATCTAAGACTTATACAATAGCCCTTGCACTTTACTCCGTCTTCAATTATCTTTGGCATATATGATTCGCAATGCTTATGCCAATACAGAGTGGTTCTTTGGATAATAATCCAACCGGTCTCTCCATATTAACAACCTAAAATGGTCAAAACTTCGATAGTCTGTGATTTAACTATCAAAGAAAACAGTGTGCAAACAACGATATTATTTCCAGATGGAAATTCTACCGATCAATCATCATTCAACATATATCACTTCAGTTCATTAATTTACTTATCTCCTGTTTCCATATATTCAACCTTTGCTATTTTATAAATTTAGAACATATACGTTATTTACATTGGAAACATTTCCATTTCTTGTTTTCTGTATTAGAAAACATTTCTGATTTCTTATTTGGAAAACATTTCCAAAACTCTTACATTGGACTTAGATAGATGTTTAAACAAACCATCGCGATGCCAACTCAAACCCTTACACTTATTAACTAAAACCACTTAACCACTTCACTCTCGAACCGTAACCATTTCTTAATTAAAACGAAGCCAATCAAGTTGGGGTAGAACTACCTCTCAGACCTTAACTGAACAACATTTCTAACCTTGAAATAGGCAAAGTTCACTTTAATTTCTTTAACTAACTTCCTTACTTAACCTTTCTTTCGAATAACTATATTCGATTAACTCTTTCAATTAACTCTATTCGATTGACCCTATTGGATTAACTCTATTTGATTTAACTCTAATCGACTTATTCTTTTCCACTTAACTCCTGTCGAATAAACTATATTCGATAACTCCTTTAACTCTATTCGAATAAACTATATTCGATTAACTCTTTTAACTTTACTAGATTTGATAACTCTCCTTTCGAATAACCAATATTCGATTAACTCCTTTGGATTAACTAACTTCAACTAACTCCTTTGGATTAACTCTTCGTCTAACTCCTTTAGATTAACTCTTCGTCTAACTCCTTTGGATTAACTCTTCGACTAACTCCTTTGGATTAACTAACTTCTAATAACCAATATTTGATAACTCCTCTTCGAATAAATAATATTCAATAACTCTTTTCAAATGAATAACATTTGATTTCTCCACTCGAGTAAACTATAACTGGTAAATTCTAACTCTAACTGGTTAACTCAACTTATTCTCCTTAACTTAACTTGATTAACTCCTATCGAATAACTGGTATTCGATTTAACACCATTCGCTTGACTCTAGGTCGCAGCGATCACAATGGTTACGCCTGATTCCCTCAGGAAACATCCGACCGCCTTAGGCTATCTGCAGCCCTGCGAATTACGCTAGCAGTCGTGCTAAATGGCAACCCATTTATATTAACTCCAACTTATTAACTCTATTTCGAATGACTAATATTCGATAACTCATTTTGATTAACTCAACTTAATTGACTCGACTTATTTACCTCAACTGGTCAACTCTAACTGTTCAACTCTAACTGGTTAACTCTACTGGTCAACTCTACTGATTAACTCTAACTGGTTAACTCTATTTGACTAACTTGACTCGACTAACCCCTTTCGAATAACATATTCGATTAACTAACTTCGAATACCATATTCGATTAACTAACATCGAATACCATATTCGATTTACTAACATCGAATACCATATTCGATTAACTAACATCGAATACCATATTCGATTTCTCCTTTGTGATAACGTTTATCCAATTAAAAAGATCCCCTTTTTAACAACGTTTATTCATTTATAAAGATTCACTTTTAGTAACGGTTCTTCACTTTATAAATGTTCATTTAATAACGGTTTCCTTTTTATAACGTCTTATTTCGTTATAAACAAATTTCCTTTTTTATTTAACTCTATTTATTTTCTAAATATTCCCTTTTCAATTCTATTTGTAAATGGTTTTACAAATATCTCCTTTTCGATTTCATTTGTAAATGGTGTACAAATATTCCTTATCCAAATTTCATTTGTAAATGGTTTTCAAACATTTCTCTTTCTATTTGGTTTGAAAATAGTTTCCAAACCTTTCTCTTTCTATTTTCTATTTGAAAATGGTTTACAATATTCCCTTTTTGGTTTGATTTCTAAAAATATTCTAACTCCTTATATTCCCGGGAAAATTCGCCATAACCTCCTTTGTATTGGAAGCATCGGGAAAATCCCCAAACCCGCCACACAGGCCTTTCCATTCAAAAAGAAAATGTTTTTAAATTATTTCCTTTTCGAATATCTCCTACTTATAAATATTCCAATTATAAATATTCCTTATTTACAAATATTTCTATTTATAAATATCTCTTATTTATAAATATTTCATTTATAAATATTTTATTTTCAACATCACTTTGAAAATCTCCTTATCAACATTTCGGTATGTTATGATATTCAATCATATCAATCACGATGTTCAATATCGTCCAACCACACAAAATCGATAACAGAATATATACCTCATCATATATTACAATATATGAATAGAACAGTATTATAAATATTGAGGAGTCCAGTTGGACCCCTCCAACCTGTTTCCCTGCATCACAGATGTTACACAGTATAATCAACATTCATTACAGTTCAGTACGAATTATTCTGATAAACAGAATCAATATATATATATATATAATTTCAACTAACTGACTAGCAGTTCAATCAACCAACACACAGCAATCAACAAATGATTAACAGTTCTAACAATACATTATAAAAATATAACTGTTCAGAGTTGGTGAGTTTTACTCACATTTGCAGTTCATCGTTAAAGAACGATAAACTGTTGTTTGATTTGAATCAAACAGTTTATTTCACCATAAATTCATACTAGCTCCAATCCACTTCTAGTCAGTTCCATTGTGGAGCTCTCGTCCATACGATCCTGTCGGATCTTGTTTCGCTGAATTTCGATATCGTATGACGAAGTTATGAAATAAACAAGTTAATATACGATTTTAAATTTAAAAATAAAACTTAATTATTTCTAAATTGGGCTTTACTTATCCTCTTGGCCCATTCCCTCGTTCACAGAAATCCATCTACAAATTGAAGTGGGACAGCTTCCTCCTCGAAACAAACTTTGAACAACCACACCTTTCAGCTTATTCACGTACCCTTCTTTTGGGCCCTTTCTTTTTCTTCTTTCGTTTCCATACCAATTCTTTTTAAAATCGGGCCTTAGTTAAAACTGCCGGCCCATCTGACCTTGCCACCTGCTACAAGTACTGTAGCACCTTCTTCCCATCATTTTCCATGCGCCTTCCCAACGTGTTCCTCCCAATTTAACTCTTCAACCACTCAACTCGCCACAGCAGCACCCACTCGAGCCAACATCCACCACCATTTGATTCACCAACGAACACTCTTACATCCCATACACACATGGCACACACAACAGAAAATGCCCGCTCCTGTTTCAAACGTATTCACCAAATCTCGTATTGATTTTCATGCTGTATCTACACAGCAACGTCCTCTTTCCAAGCTATTTCTCAGCATATCAAAAATAAGCATCTCGCACCATCCAAAGAGAAGTCCGACGCAACGCCCAAACTGCTCCCTACAGTACCTGCGAACGGTTTTGACACCAACTCCCACCAAAAACCCATCGTTGATGGTAAATCCCATCCTGACTTCAGAACTGATGTACATATCGAACATCGACGCCCCAAATCAATTATAGAGCCAACCCTAGGCTGCGCCCAAAATGAAGACAGCGAACGCCAAAAGTAGTTCGAACCCAGAAAGCTTTATACCAGAAAGAAGAGGATTGAATACTGATTTTATAACTATGTGTATATGGATTTATGGATTTTTATTTGCTTTGATTTCCATTTTAAAAACCAACGTTTTTAACTTGGAAGAAGAATTAGAAGTGGCGGCGCAAATATGGTTTGACCGTGGGTGAAATGAATTAGGTTTAGTGCTTGCGTTGGTTTCTATTTATAAGGATGAGCTGGGACATAATATTATTTTATTCCCTTAGAATTTCACCACGAAAAACCCCTCAACATGATATCATATAATCTCTGTCTTTCGCAAACTAAGCTGATCCTAGCTTAAAAACACATTCCGGATCCAATGGGACAGGTTTCGTCAAATGCCGACACCGTTTGCGAAAATCCTTTAGAAAATATCGATGAAAAACACCGAGCAATAATTCCTTAAAATTACAGAAAAAATCCTAAAAATATGAGGCCTTGACGTTTCACTAGACCTCTTCCTAAGGTTTCGTATGAAACTTGTTTCGTTGAATTCTAAGTCCGTTTGACCAGATAACCATTCAGTTTAGTTTGTTTTAAGTTAAAAACATAGCGTACCCCAATATGAAATATTCTGTTCACGTAGGGACAGTTATGGACAGAAACAAAAGTACCATTTAAATGAGTGATGTGCTCTGGTCCCAAAAATGTAATAATACCGGTAGATGAACTCATATTGTAAAACCCCGAAATGTCGATATAGGGTGCCAAATACTCCAAATAAAAAGTTGCTTATTTAATTAATTAAAAGTTACCATAAAATTCTAAAAATTAAATTATCGCTATTTACCAAAAGGACCTTGTCTAAATTCAAACCCGATCTCTAGTTATATCGAATAAACCGTTACGGTCGATAAACGATTCTATAGCGACTATTTCAAAATTTGATTTGGACATATCTCAAAATATACACGACGAAATCCAGATTTTTCTCTTCCATTAGAAAACTATTATCTAATCGGTCCTGACGGTTCTTGTTTCACAGATATCCGACTTAAAACGGACCCTGTATATTCAGTTGAAGTTCAAATTGCTAAATAGCAAACTGCAGCGCCATTTCGAGCTCGTTTATAATTATATTATAATTCTACATCTAAACGGCCGTTTATATAATATATTCGTTATTCAATTTCAATTCCAAACTGAATTATACCTTATATATAATTCAATTCACACTGTATTGTGAATTCAGCTATTTTTGACTATTTCGACATTATAATATATTATTATATTATAATTATTAATTTAAATATTCAATATTATTTAATTCTAGTTATCGATATCGCCAAAACGATATTTAAATAATTAAATAAATTAATTATTCAACGGTCAGAAATGCGGGTCATTACAATCTTTCCCCCTTAAAATAATTTCGTCCTCGAAATTTCTAAGGTAGGGGACGACCCTATCTACTGGGTAAGAATTTATCTGTTTACCTCTTATCTCCGGTTTCAACTGAACCCATTAATATCGACTAAAATATTAATTTATTCCGACTAACAAAATTTTCAAAAATTCTGAAAATTTTCTAACACCTTAATTTTCGAAAAATTTCGCCATAACTTCCTTTGTACAGCCCAATCGGTAAAACTCCAACTCGCCTCTGTAGGCCTTCTCCACCCAAAAGAAAATCAAACAGCCAAGCGACTTGCCAATTCGGCTCATCAAAACCACATACCCAAAATAAATATAAACTTGTACCTTTTTGTCGGGCATATCATTATATCCCTATCATCTGCTATCAAATTCTGCATATATCATGCCATCCAAATCAAACTCCAATCTGTCTTTATTCTCAACACAATCATTGTCTTGTACTCAAGTAAAATTTCATTCAACTCTAATATCAAATTTCAATCTCTCAACTTACCAGCTCAATTTCATATTCAATTATTTCAAGTTAAATCCCAATTTATAAATCACTTTTACTAGTTCATCTATTTAACTCATAAGTTAATTTAATTTCCGAATATAAATTCCTGGGTTTATTCAAATCACTTGAAATCATAATAACAATAAAAAAAAATGCTTTGAATTTCTGAGTAACTTGTTTTTGCAAAACAATTTCAAAACAAAATCTTTGATAGTAATCCGTCACTTAGCAACTCGAAAATTACACCGATGATGTATCGATCCATCATCGGAATTATTTCCCAGCGACCGAAGTGAGTTCAATACTATATTCCTTTCAAAACCACTTTTAAACACTTCCCATTTCGAAATCAATCCCAGATATCCTTATCAAAACAAAATTTAAAACCTCCCAGGATTTTAAAATTCACGTATACTTAATCCAGATTAAATTACAAACACTGGTTAGAATTTCCAATTTTAAATTTCAATTCTGACTTTAATTTCAGATTTAATTCATTCGTAACACTTATACGAATTCTGATTGGTTATTTATAACTATTTCACTTTTAAAAAACCTCATTCGATTATAATAACAACCAACACAACCAATTATACTATGTTAATTTCAAAACATACCATGTCGGTTCATCGTGTTCAAGTGTTTATAAAACTCCTACCGATACAGTGGATCAAACTGATCGACCAGAATTTATAAGCCACTCAACCAATAAATCTCCACAATATAAAACCACTTTATGTTAACTAACAAATACACACTCGTATATATACACTCAAACTCAGTCTAGGATATTACTAATCCCATCTCTACTGAATCACGCCACAGAGCCAAGGTATTAACTAAACCATTGCTCTGATACCAAATGTAGTGACCCGAAAATCCGGACCAATTTGAGCTGACTAAATAATACAAGTCCAACCCCAATTTGCACTGGAAATTCAAGAAACTAATAGAAAGAAGATAGAGGGTGAGGATGGATAAGATAAAACTAATAGAATAGAAGAAGAACATCATCATTAGAGTAAACACGAATCTCACAGCGGAACGAACAAAATATAACATAACTTTTGAAATACAAACAGTTATATATACAATAGCACTTATCAGAGTACAGCACTTACAACAACAGCGGAAATAATAATAGCTATAGAATCCTGAAGCCTCCTGCTCCAAGCTCTCCAAGTGTATCTGTAAAATCCCGACTACTTGACTGCCCGTACAAATTTAGGCACCCAAGAGTTTAGGGAAAACAACAAAGTAAACTCCGGGTCAGTCATGGGACTGGTATGAGTAAAACAGTTTAAAATAGTTTGAACAAGTAAACGATATCTCATAAGACCACGCCGTGAAAACGGAACGGGTTTTCCCTTATGAAAATCCAACAACTTTGTAAAGCAATATCATTCTGATATTATAATAATGTCTAAGTACAAATAGATATCAATCTAGCAGAAACGCTTTCATCTCACGTTCTACTATATAGTATACAATCAAAACCGCAAGCACGTATTGGGTAATGGATTTCCAACTATGACAAGGTATGGAACCACCTTCCGATCAGTGTACTCTAGGAACGATACACTGGAGTTCAACAAGAACATCTTGCAACTCAGCCACACATGACCGACCACTCATTTCGCTTGAGTGTATTGAATGTACATCACCAATGGTTGGGATCAGCAACCGTTTCCCGTATATATGGGACAGCATTGATAGATTAAAAGAAGCAAATGAATATTCTCTAGATAGGTGATTATACACCCTACTTCGGTGCGACCGACTTAGCCATGCTTCCTGCCCGATTTCTGTCATTTACCGGATGTGAGGCTAGAGGTTACGCTTTATCATCACATCAGATTCACTTCAAATGCCACATTGTCAGATCCATCGAAAATGACTAATTGACGTCTACAACAATACATTACGTGTTAGCTAAAGAAGTGCCCTTCTCCGCTTCCACTCTTGGTACGGTTGAAGAAATCAATGTACGTGACCTTTCTGGAAATACTCTGTCAGACATTTATCCATACAACTCATCCAGGAACAGGATGAGCCGAAGGCACTATTCAGTACATCTATCTTAGGCACTGTTATCTAAGACTTATACAATAGCCCTTGCACTTTACTCCGTCTTCAATTATCTTTGGCATATATGATTCGCAACGCTTATGCCAATACAGAGTGGTTCTTTGGATAATAATCCAACCGGTCTCTCCATATTAACAACGTAAAATGGTCAAAACTTCGATAGTCTGTGATTTAACTATCAAAGAAAACAGTGTGCAAACAACGATATTATTTCCAGATGAAAATTCTACCGATCAATCATCATTCAACATATATCACTTCAGTTCATTAAATTACTTATCTCCTGTTTCCATATATTCAACCTTTGCTATTTTCTAAATTTAGAACATATACGTTATTTACATTGGAAACATTTCCATTTCTTGTTTTCTGTATTAGAAAACATTTCTGATTTCTTATTTGGAAAACATTTCCAAAACTCTTACATTGGACTTAGACAGATGTTTAAACAAACCATCGCGATGCCAACTCAAACCCTTACACTTATTAACTAAAACCACTTAACCACTTCACTCTCGAACCGTAACCATTTCTTAGTTAAAACGAAGCCAATCAAGTTGGGGTAGAACTACCTCTCAGACCTTAACTGAACAACATTTCTAACCTTGAAATAGGCAAAGTTCACTTTAATTTCTTTAACTAACTTCCTTACTTAACCTTTCTTTCGAATAACTATATTCGATTGACCCTATTGGATTAACTCTATTTGATTTAACTCTAATCGACTTATTCTTTTCCACTTAACTCCTGTCGAATAAACTATATTCGATAACTCCTTTAACTCTATTCGAATAAACTATAGTCGATTAACTCTTTTAACTTTACTAGATTTGATAACTCCCCTTTCGAATAACCAATATTCGATTAACTCCTTTGGATTAACTAACTTCAACTAACTCCTTTGGATTAACTCTTCGTCTAACTCCTTTAGATTAACTCTTCGTCTAACTCCTTTGGATTAACTCTTCGACTAACTCCTTTGGATTAACTAACTTCTAATAACCAATATTTGATAACTCCTCTTCGAATAAATAATATTCGATAACTCTTTTCAAATGAATAACATTTGATTTCTCCACTCGAGTAAACTATAACTGGTAAATTCTAACTCTAACTGGTTAACTCAACTTATTCTCCTTAACTTAACTTGATTAACTCCTATCGAATAACTGGTATTCGATTTAACACCATTCGCTTGACTCTAGGTCGCAGCGATCACAATGGTTACGCCTGATTCCCTCAGGAAACATCCGACCGCCTTAGGCTATCTGCAGCCCTGCGAATTACGCTAGCAGTCGTGCTAAATGGCAACCCATTTATATTAACTCCAACTTATTAACTCTATTTCGAATGACTAATATTCGATAACTCATTTTGATTAACTCAACTTAATTGACTCGACTTATTTACCTCAACTGGTCAACTCTAACTGTTCAACTCTAACTGGTTAACTCTACTGGTCAACTCTACTGATTAACTCTAACTGGTTAACTCTATTTGACTAACTCGACTCGACTAACCCCTTTCGAATAACATATTCGATTAACTAACTTCGAATACCATATTCGATTAACTAACATCGAATACCATATTCGATTTACTAACATCGAATACCATATTCGATTAACTAACATCGAATACCATATTCGATTTCTCCTTTGTGATAACGTTTATCCAATTAAAAAGATCCCCTTTTTAACAACGTTTATTCATTTATAAAGATTCACTTTTAGTAACGGTTCTTCACTTTATAAATGTTCATTTAAAAACGGTTTCCTTTTTATAACGTCTTATTTCGTTATAAACAAATTTCCTTTTTTATTTAACTCTATTTATTTTCTAAATATTCCCTTTTCAATTCTATTTGTAAATGGTTTTACAAATATCTCCTTTTCGATTTCATTTGTAAATGGTGTACAAATATTCCTTATCCAAATTTCATTTGTAAATGGTTTTCAAACATTTCTCTTTCTATTTGGTTTGAAAATAGTTTCCAAACCTTTCTCTTTCTATTTTCTATTTGAAAATGGTTTACAATATTCCCTTTTTGGTTTGATTTCTAAAAATATTCTAACTCCTTATATTCCCGGGAAAATTCGCCATAACCTCCTTTGTATTGGAAGCATCGGGAAAATCCCCAAACCCGCCACACAGGCCTTTCCATTCAAAAAGAAAATGTTTTTAAATTGTTTCCTTTTCGAATATCTCCTACTTATAAATATTCCAATTATAAATATTCCTTATTTACAAATATTTCTATTTATAAATATCTCTTATTTATAAATATTTCATTTATAAATATTTTATTTTCAACATCACTATGAAAATCTCCTTATCAACATTTCGGTATGTTATGATATTCAATCATATCAATCACGATGTTCAATATCGTCCAACCACACAAAATCGATAACAGAATATATACCTCATCATATATTACAATATATGAACAGAACAGTATTATAAATATTGAGGAGTCCAGTTGGACCCCTCCAACCTGTTTCCCTGCATCACAGATGTTACACAGTATAATCAACATTCATTACAGTTCAGTACGAATTATTCTGATAAACAGAATCAATATATATATATAATTTCAACTAACTGACTAGCAGTTCAATCAACCAACACACAGCAATCAACAGATGATTAACAGTTCTAACAATACATTATAAAAATATAACTGTTCAGAGTTGGTGAGTTTTACTCACATTTGCAGTTCATCGTTAAAGAACGATAAACTGTTGTTTGATTTGAATCAAACAGTTTATTTCACTATAAATTCATACTAGCTCCAATCCACTTCTAGTCAGTTCCATTGTGGAGCTCTCGTCCATACGATCCTGTCGGATCTTGTTTCGCTGAATTTCGATATCGTATGACGAAGTTATGAAATAAACAAGTTAATATACGATTTTAAATTTAAAAATAAAACTTAATTATTTCTAAATTGGGCTTTACTTATCCTCTTGGCCCATTCCCTCGTTCACAGAAATCCATCTACAAATTGAAGTGGGACAGCTTCCTCCTCAAAACAAACTTTGAACAACCGCACCTTTCAGCTTATTCACGTACCCTTCTTTTGGGCCCTTTCTTTTTCTTCTTTCATTTCCATACCAATTCTTTTTAAAATCGGGCCTTAGTTAAAACTGCCGGCCCATCTGACCTTGCCACCTGCTACAAGTACTGTAGCACCTTCTTCCCATCATTTTCCATGCGCCTTCCCAACGTGTTCCTCCCACTTTAACTCTTCAACCACTCAACTCGCCACAGCAGCACCCATTCGAGCCAACATCCACCACCATTTGATTCACCAACGAACACTCTTACATCCCATACACACATGGCACACACAACAGAAAATGCCCGCTCCTGTTTCAAACGTATTCACCAAATCTCGTATTGATTTTCATGCTGTATCTACACAGCAACGTCCTCTTTCCAAGCTATTTTTCAGCATATCAAAAATAAGCATCTCGCACCATCCAAAGAGAAGTCCGACGCAACGCCCAAACTGCTCCCTACAGTACCTGCGAACGGTTTTGACACAAACTCCCACCAAAAACCCATCGTTGATGGTAAATCCCATCCTGACTTCAGAACTGATGTACATATCGAACATCGACGCCCCAAATCAATTATAGAGCCAACCCTAGGCTGCGCCCAAAATGAAGACAGCGAACGCCAAAAGTAGTTCGAACCCAGAAAGCTTCATACCAGAAAGAAGAGGATTGAATACTGATTTTATAACTATGTGTATATGGATTTATGGATTTTTATTTGCTTTGATTTCCATTTTAAAAACCAACGTTTTTAACTTGGAAGAAGAATTAGAAGTGGCGGCGCAAATATGGTTTGACCGTGGGTGAAATGAATTAGGTTTAGTGCTTGCGTTGGTTTCTATTTATAAGGATGAGCTGGGACATAATATTATTTTATTCCCTTAGAATTTCACCACGAAAAACCCCTCAACATGATATCATATAATCTCTGTCTTTCGCAAACTAAGCTGATCCTAGCTTAAAAACACATTCCGGATCCAATGGGACAGGTTTCGTCAAATGCCGACACCGTTTGCGAAAATCCTTTAGAAAATATCGATGAAAAACACCGAGCAATAATTCCTTAAAATTACAGAAAAAATCCTAAAAATATGAGGCCTTGACGTTTCACTAGACCTCTTCCTAAGGTTTCGTATGAAACTTGTTTCGTTGAATTCTGAGTCCGTTTGACCAGTTAACCATTCAGTTTAGTTTGTTTTAAGTTAAAAACATAGCGTACCCCACTATGAAATATTATGTTCACGTAGGGACAGTTGTGGACAGAAACAAAAGTACCATTTAAATGAGTGATGTGCTCTGGTCCCAAAAATGTAATAATACCGGTAGATGAACTCATATTGTGAAACCCTGAAATGTCGATACAGGGTGCCAAATACTCCAAATAAAAAGTTGCTTATTTAATTAATTAAAAATTACCATAAAATTCTAAAAATTAAATTATCGCTATTTACCAAAAGGACCTTGTCTAAATTCAAACCCGATCTCTAGTTATATCGAATAAACCGTTACGGTCGATAAACGATTCTATAGCGACTATTTCAAAATTTGATTTGGACATATCTCAAAATATACACGACGAAATCCAGATTTTTCTCTTCCATTAGAAAACTATTATCTAATCGGTCCTGACGGTTCTTGTTTCACAAAAATCCGACTTAAAACGGACCCTGTATATTCAGTTGAAGTTCAAATTGCTAAATAGCGAACTGCAGCGCCATTTCGAGCTCGTTTATAATTATATTATAATTCTACGTCCAAACGGCCGTTTATATAATATATTCGTTATTCAATTTCAATTCCAAACTGAATTATACCTTATATATAATTCAATTCACACTGTATTGTGAATTCAGCTATTTTTGACTATTTCGACATTATAATATATTATTATATTATAATTATTAATTTAAATATTCAATATTATTTAATTCTAGTTATCGATATCGCCAAAACGATATTTAAATAATTAAATAAATTAATTATTCAACGGTCAGAAATGCGGGTCATTACATGAAGCGTACCAATTAAATAATATTTAATTGGAATTGAACTGGTATTGATTTTTGGGTTTATCGTGAACAGTGTTATAAATAACACTTGTTCTTTAACCCGATAATTAATGAATGTGATTTTGGGTTTATAGTGAACCGTGTTTTAAACGACATAGGTTCTTTAACCCAGTTAAAGACAGGATATTGATTTCTGTGAAGATTAAAACTAAGTGGAGTTTTAATGAATCTTTAATTAGATTGAAAAGATCGAGAATGGAGTATCACCAGTTTTGCTCCAGGCGATAGTTAAATCTTTAATTAGATTTGAACGAGAAATGGTAATTGAATTTACCGATAACACCGTGGTGTTAGACATGAAGTAAGACCAGTTTTACTTCATGGAATGAATAGGTTGGGACTGGGAAATAAAATAAATGATTACTTCGGTGTGGTTCGCTAATCCCGACTAGTTTGAATTGATATTCAAAGAAGATTAAAGAATAAATTTAAAGAATTTATCTTTGATAAAATTAACGGGAACCTTTCCCAAAGTATAAGAATATTTGAATAAAAGAATTTTCTGAATTGGAATGAGGCATATGTTGTGTTTGTGTAACACTTGTTTATTATATACACGAGTTCTTCAGAAAGTCCGGGTTTATCCCATTCTGAATAACTGATTCGACGTGGTGTCGAGGATGAAGACGGTGGTCGAAGAACAGAGGTCTTCACGTCGTTTGGGTGGTTACTGATGATCTTGATTGGGCCGTACATCCAAGAGGAGGGAATCAGTTAGTGATCGTCCAGACATACTTGGAGATCGATGGATATGCGGGGTACTAGGTGCCTCCGGTTTTGTTCAGACCCAGAACGAACTTGTAAATGGACTGTGTGTCTGACATAGGATTTTAGTCCGTGTGATTGATTTCTATTAAATATATATCTGTTTGGCGGTGGAGAATTTATTCTCTTGCTTAACGCCCTTCTCTGATACGTACGAGCTCAAAGGTTATATATTGATGGATATCAAACGCATGGAGTGAATTGCCTGTGTGGCATGCCTAAGTGGCAAATTGATCAGGGCCGGCTTTTGTTGAAAAGCAGGGTCTTGTGGTTGATGATCAAAGCACGACCTGTGTGGCATAGCTTTGTGTAACGTGAATTCGCGAGCCTCACACCCCGGTTGTGAACCAAAAATGGGAGAGGACCTCAGGGAGGACATGCGTTTCTTTCTAGCTAGAAGTGGCGTCAGTGGTTTTACACGCCCTGACGAGTTTACTTATGTGGTTGTTGCTGTTGCGAGGCGCCACGGTTAGATCGGACGATCCGGGTTCGATGGAGTCATTCGTTGGCTCATTTACGCCCCATAGGGCGGGGAAACGTAGTGTTCAGGAGTTTTAATCCACATCGGTGGACCGGCCCTGACGATCCAAGGGTCGATGCGCTCTGACCCTGAGGCTCGGGCTAGAGAGTCCCGAAGTCGGTAAGGACTATCTTTTGCCTCGGTTCGCAGATGGAAATCCAATTTCCAATACGTGACTTTGCGGTTTTGATTGTAATCCTATATATGGCGACATAGTGGGATGGGGCGCTTATGCCGTCTATGATTGATACTTATGATTTGCAATTGTTTTTGACACTATAGACCTATAGTACTATCAAAATAATCTGTTTTAAACGTATCAAGCATTCTTTGGCTATTATAAGGTAAAAACCTTATCCTCCGGCTTGCGTTGCATTGTGTGATGGGACCTGGGTCTTATATTAGCTTCATTTTTCTTTATTTAGCATTGCGCTGTTTGTTTTATGCACTGGTATTCTTGGGAGGAAACCCGTTCCGCGTTAGCGGCGTGGTCCCTTGATTTACCTAACTTTAAAATAAAGAATAATAACTGTTTTAGTTCTCACACCAGTCCCATGACTGACCTGGAGTTTATTGTTTTAACCTAAACTCTGGGTGCCCTTATTTTGACACGGGCAGCTAGTAGTTTTGGTTTTGCAGATTTATATTCACAGGATCCTGATTTACAGCTAGAACAATGCTCGGAAAGCTTTGTATCCGATTATTACTTCTAGTTGTGTATTGTATTATTTTCCGTTGCTATGTAATGTATTTAATCTCTGATATTTATCAAATGTATTTCATCTATTCATAATCTATATATTCTTGTATTCTTATGGAATTGTTGTAATATACAATGAAATGTTCTTCCGTCTGCGTTCTTTTGTTTGTCGTTCTCGAACTATCCGCGCTTTCCTCACTGGGGAAGTTACGGTCGTCACAATCTGAGAGGTAATTTTACCCCAACTTGATTGATTTCATTTTTAATTGATAAATAGCAAGACCCAGTCTCGAAGAGAAGTGTTTGAAAAGAGTTAGTTGAATAAAATATTTTGGGTTGTTGTAACGATGTTTTATACAGCATTTATTTTTACCCATGTGATGAAATTTTGAAAATATAAAAGTAAATATTTCCTGAGTATAATTAAAGCAGTCAGGAAAGAGATAAGTGATTGAAAATGTTTTCAATTGCGAATAGAATATATTTTCTAAGTATAGAAATAAAAGAAGGTGATATAGGGAAATGTTTTTCCCAACTAGTGTAAGAGATCAATATGATTTCTAAAAATATTTGGTTAACAAATATTTGATAGGGAAATGAAGAAGTGAATTTATTAATGAAATATAAATGGCCCAGTGATTGTTTGATTGTTTTGAATGTTTGTTTGTTGTTTTACTTCGATAGTTAAATAACCAACTATTGAAGTGTTTGCCAATATCGTTGTCAATATGGAGAGACCGGTTGGATTATTATCCGTGAATCACTCTGTATTGGCAGTAGCGTTGCGAATTAGATTATATGAAGATAATCGAAGATGGAGTGAAGTGCAAGGGCTTTTTCTATTTATAGAAATTGTGCCTTCGGTTTCGTTCAGTCCCAGAACGAACGTAAATGGACGAATGTCTGACAAAGTATTTCCAATGATCTAATATATTGGTCTGTATAAATATATATGGTGGCAACGGATTTATTCCCTTAGCATAACATCCAGAATATTTGTGCAAATCAATTCGTGATTAACGGATCTGACAATGTGGCATTCAAAGTGATTATGCTATCAAGGATTGATAAGTAATCGTAGCCTCAGGCCTCAACAACTGTGAAATGACAAAAATCGGGCAGGTAGCATAGCTATGTGGGTCGCTCCCATTAGGGTGTATTATCACCTATCTAGAGATTCATTTAATTCCTTATTCTGTTCGATGCTGTCCCATTCGGGAAACAGTTGCTGATCCCAACCGTTGGAGTTATACATTCGATACACTCAAGCGAAATGAGTGGTCGGTTATGTGTGGGCCGGGTTGCGAGATGTTCTTGTTGAACCCCAGTGTATCGCCTCTAGAGTACACTGATCGGAAGGTGGTTCCATACCTTGTCATGTCGGGAATTCAGTCTCCAATAAGCGCCATGCGGTTTTTGATTTTATACTATGAATGTGGAGCGTGAGATGCAAGCGTTCTGCTATTTGGTTATTTATTTGATGGAGACATTATTATAATATCACTGGATTTTTGAATCAAAGTGTTTTGGATTATAGTAAGGTAAAAACCGTCCATGTTTATGTGTGGGCTGGTCTTACTATTATCTTTTCTTTCAAAAGGATTTTGAAAGTTAAACAAATGGTTGGAATTTACTCACACCAGTCCCATGACTGACCCAGAGTTTATTTTTTTTGTTTTCCCCTAAACTCTTGGGTGCCCAAATTTGTACGGGCAGTCAAGTAGTCGGGATTTTTCAGACTCATATGGAAGAGCTGGAAGCATGAAGCTTCACCAGTTAGTTATAGACTCATATATTATGCTGTGTACTTTGTGATATCTGGAAACAGGTGTTTATAACTGTTCCAGGAATAATTGTTGTGCTCTGATGATGATATGTACATAAAGTTACTGATTTGTATTTCAAAAGTTATGTTATATAATATATTTTATTCGTTCCACTGTGAGATTTGTCTTCTTTGTTTTCTTCTATTCTAATATTTCTTTCTTTCTATTTCTCATCCTCTAACTTCTTTCTAATAATGATTCGTATTTCTGTTCAATTTGGGTTGGACGTGTGGTGTTATTAGTCATCTCAAACGGTACGGATTTGCGGGCCATTACAATAATAATAATGAAATACTGTAATTGGCCATATACGACCAGAATTTGATATAGATTCAAAATAAAATATTCCGCGTTGAAATCAAGGCTAATTCGATATTTAAAATATTTAAAAACCCTTTAATTTATAAAATAAATGAATATAATTTATAAAGGAATTTCATAGCGACTATTTCAAAATTTGATTTGGACATAAAACAAAATTTACATTATGAAAACTCGAATTTTCTCTTCCATTAGAAACATATCATCAAATAGATTCTAGCGTTTCTTGTTTTGAAAAAATCCAGTTTATATTGGGCCCTGTACAACCATTTAAAGTTCAAACCGCAATATTACGAACTACCGCGCCGCTGTAGCTCATTATATAATTAAATTATGAATTATACGTTTAGTCATCGTTTAATTAACGAATACGCTATTATAAATTCAATATAAATAATATTGAACCATTTCAAATTGTCCGTTCACACTATATTGCAAACACAACATTTCCCGACCGTTGGAAATAAAATATTATTATATTATAATTTAAATAACGTATTCAAAAATAAAATGGTCGAATTCCATTATTTAAATTCAAATCAATAATTTAAATAATAAAATAAATTAAATAATTAGCCAGAAAATACGGGCCGTTACAGTGGCTCTCACTTTCATGACCTGGAAATAAGGCTGTAACTTATGCTTAAGGCAACGTTGTGTTTTGTTGCATTACTCGCTAATAGTGTTGCACTACAGTTATAATGCAATACTTTCTTTTTGTGGCAGTAGATGGGCAAAAGCGTTGCCTTAGAGGGCTAATGCAACGGCCGTGGATTCCACGCCCCTCTTGTGTTGCCTATTTGAAAAATTGGC
Organism: Allium sativum; assembly: GCA_030737875.1. Lineage (NCBI taxonomy): Eukaryota > Viridiplantae > Streptophyta > Magnoliopsida > Asparagales > Amaryllidaceae > Allium > Allium sativum. The sequence continues at coordinate 1,024,315,772 of CM060920.1, forward strand.
CTACGGCAACGCTTTTTTGATCTACGGCCACAGAAAACTAGTGTCGAATATGCCCACTTTTGTAGTAGTGTGCGCAACTGTCAAAGTGCGTTAACATACAAGAGAACTACACAAAAACTATGTATATAAAATCCAAAAGATTGATAGAGATGTTTGGGATGATATAGCTAAGAAAATTCTAGAAACAACCTAACCTGCAACTCGGTTTGATCTTAGAATAAAATACACAAACAATATCAGTAGATCATGAAAGGTGAATATAACATCATAAGGGATAACCCTTATCGAGTTAAGAAAGAGCAAGTTCAACTAAGTACATCAAGGGATCATGAGAAAGGATAAAAAATCATTATATAATAATCTCATGAATGTCAATGGTAACAAACATCGATAAGCCTATATAACAATTATGAGTGTTCTAAACAACACTGTGAAATATGACACTTATGAGTGTTCCATAGAGCATAATGGGATAATCAAATGTATAAGAAGATCATTGTAGCTCTAAGGCAACATAAATAGATAAATATCAACACCAATTATTGCATCTTAAATAGGATCCAAAACATTAATTGGCAACAAATCAACAAATCATCAAAGATGGATCCAAAACATCAAATAACATCAAAATGGATCTCAAAGACAAATAGCATGAAAATGATAGATCTAACAACAAATAGCATGTTCATTAGAGATTAGCCCCCCTCACACTCGAGCTTTGCCGAATACTATATACATATCCAGGTGCCCATTAACATGACCTTTCCACCCCGACCGAGTTTAACTTGACCCTCCCTGCAAAATGAATATGTATATATGAGACTTCGTGCCAACTTGGAACCCCTCGGAGCAAGTACTGGGAAAGACAAACAATAATGATGTGCCAAGGACTTCCAAACAGTAACGCAAAATGTGAAAACAATATGTTCATAATACATGTTTTACTAATAGATTTACTACTAGTAAGCCTACATCACACTCCAAAAATAAAAAGGCTTCAACTAATGAGTTAGAAATTAACCAATATAATAAACCACTGTGTCCCATACCATATGGTCTACTACATCATTTAAATCACCATCTCATATTCTCAAAGGTTGCAAAATGATGTGGTTTTTATATATAGAAAATACTTAGTTGGAGAAAACATGTTTATAAAATAAGTAAGAAATTTGGATTTGTTTCTATGAAAATCTGTATACATCAGAAAATATCGTATATAGTATAGTCTTAATACAATTTTAATTTTATAAAAACAAAACATCGAAAATTCTTTGTCTCAAAGCTATATGTATAATTTCCTATTGAAATTGTTTTGTAAAATGTGAGTAGTGTCGGAAATCTTATGAAATAAATCATAAAATCAACAATGAAAAACCACATAAATATTCATTATTTCGGTGTACATATTGGCAACAATGTTAGCTTATCTAAGTTAAGATTAATCTGAAGAAATCCTAACAAAAAATTGCTTTATATTTCATCAAAAACAACCTGTAAATCAACATAGAAATAGTGAAGGAAATAGTGTAAAAATCAACTCATCCAAACAAAACCGCCTATGCACTAAGACATGCACAGTTCGATCCTATTATTGCCCTGGTCAATTCCCAGGTCGACCCTCTTATACTTGGTCTGACCTATAAGTAGACCTAGAGAAGATCATGAAACGCATTGGATGGGACTCGAAAGACGAAAAGCCTCACTTTGATGAGCCAGAATACTTTGCTCAGATTGATCAAATCATTTTAAATTTGTTTAAAAACGATTTCAAGTTCATATTCTTTTTTAAATCAAAACTGAATATTCCATATCATTAATATATAAATGATAATATTTTCAAAACGTTATATTTTGAAATCATTTCCTTTTTTATATTCATTATAAAAATGAATAAAATCGATATAAATATCGTTCACGTCAAAATGGCGTTAATCTAATCAACACGGCTTTATATATTTAAATATTTTCGTGTCCATCCCAAATCAGACATCAAAATCATATTTTGATCCGTTACTGAATATTACTTTAAAATGACGAATAATCAATATTTTAAAATAACAAATTCTAGAAATAATATTCAGTAATGGATCAAAATATGATTTTGATGTTCGGTTTGGGATGGACACGAAAATATTTAAATATATAAAGCCGTGTTGATTAGATTAACGCCATTTTGATGTGAGCGATATTTATATCGATTTTATTCATTTTTATAATGAATATAAAAAAGGAAGTGATTTCAAAATCTAATGTTTTGAAAATACTATGATTTATATATTAATGATATGGAACATTCAGTTTTGATTTAAAATTGAATATGAAGTTGAAATCATTTTTAAACGAATTTAAAACTCTGGTGCCCCTTATTTCTATACGAGGATAATGGAATATGTTTCGTAAGCTCATTCGACTGTTTCAGTCAGTTATTCTTCAAATTAATATATAAAACATTCAAATTCGGATTTGAACTTACATTTTAATTTGTTGGGGCCATATACTGATTCCAAAAATTCCCGAAAAATAAATCTAGCTATGTTGGGATGATACTGTCCCAACAAAATTAATTTCGTCGAATTTGGAGATCGTTTGAAAAATGGGCATTTTCAGGTCGATCCAATTCAAACTGAAATTACCAAACGCGTTTTCCTTTGCCACGCTCACATATAAATTCCAAAAATTATGGAATTTTAAACCTAGCAATAAATTGATATTCCGGATCCAACCAAAGTGGTTTCATCGAAAACGGAGGTCTTTTCCAAAATGTCTATTTTTAAGGGCTATATTTATATTAAATTCCATAGCGACTATTCTGAATATTCAACTGGCCATAACTTTTTATTCCCGCAATGAAATTTCAATTTTTTAGATTCTTAGAAAGATATAATTGAATAGATTTAAATATTTTTGGTTTTGCTGAAATCCGATTTATTTTGAATCCTGTACATTCTATTAAAGTTCAACTTCAAATTTTCAAAATGCCGCGCTACTTCTAACTCCTTTTATAATTAGAATAAATATATTCATGCTAACTTCATTTAAAATAAATTATTAGTCGTTATTATTTAAAATAAACTATTTTAAATTTTCTAAATTCATTAAAATAGCCAAAATAAATTTTTTAAATTGGTTCTGATTTTCCGGGTTGTTACAACTTGACTCTATCTCGGACTTGCCAAAAAGCACAACTTTTGGGGGTTAGACTTGGAATGGAAAGTAATTTGGACGATCAATCATTGGACTCGAGTTATTTGGACTTGTTCTCATTCAAGGCACATCTTTCATCCTAAAGATGTACTTTGGGGGCAAATGTTTACCCACTTCTTTTCCGAAGCAACTTAAACTGAACGCACATGGCTCAAACAAACTCTGATTGGCTTAAAACTTTAAGGGGACACTTATAAGACATAAAAGAAGGCTAAAAAAGTTTGATGTCATTTGGGTATGAGCTTTTAGGTTGGTACCGATCATACCCCATGGAGCAGTTCCGACCCATATAGGTTGGGCCCATCCACCTGAGACCGTAGGGTTGGTCACTTACATCATAGAGAAGGTATCCCCAAAATTTCTGTTGATTAGACAAGTATTGAGTGAGTTGTTGACGGATCATAAAATTTCTGTTGATTAGACAAAGGGAATGCATTAACTTCCAAGGAGGTTATAAGTGAATATAGAACAGAAAAAGTACAACAAGACAGATAATAAATAGTACTTGGAAATCTAAAACTTCATTTTATTGCAGCAGAAATTAAACATGTTTGTTACATCATAAAACCATAGATCATAACCAAGTACAATATCCATCTTCATAAAAAAAAATACATAATCCCATTACACAAATAGCCATTAAAAAGATAACAAGCTGGACTTTACTTCAACGGTCCAAGCTTTCCAAAGAGAGATGAAGCAATTCAATCAAACTCCACTAGAGCTGGGCCCAACCTGAGGACCTGGAGGGGGAAAAAGGATAGAAATAGAGGGGGTCAGACATAAAGTCTGGCGAGTATGATAATTCCAACAATACCATTATCAAAATAACTAGACTAAGGCATAAGCTGGAAGACAAGTAAATGTCTATGAACTCTTAGGAAGATAAAGATAGCGTTTAAGATAACGTTAAAGATAACGGTAAAGGCACACCTAATTACTAACGAATGATTACTACACTGCACCGCACATTACTACATTGCACCGCACCAGTCACCCTAAAGGTTGATCCCACTTGCTTCACACAGAAACATATAAATAGCCTTACGTACCCCTAGCTGACTACATAGGTGCCGTCTGCCCCTACCTCCACTAGGTGTACCCCACTACCCACTTTCGATCGGCTCCCTACTGGTAGATACCCGTGCTGGCCCCACAGTGGGGTGTATCACTCCCCTAAAGTGGCAACCCGATACAACTTGAGAATGCACGGCTTATACCTACACGATGCAACAACGTCTTACCCACCAGCCCGGGTCCACACACGCATACGAAACCCGTTGGACTTGCGTTGCCACCGCTCCCCGTTTTGGCCTCTTACAGTCAAACCCAGCATGCATGTGCCGTCCTCGACTTGGGTCGAGCCCACAAAGATACGTTTGGGATACTGGTCGAAATGGGACCCCACAAGCTACCCACCTAAGCTTGTCACTAGTATATCCCACTCAACCCTTTTAGTCATGTTCATTTACATGTGTGTTTGGTTAAGTCTTACTAATCGTATTTCACATGCCACTAAGGGCACCTCCTAGATTCCTCATGCCACCCAAGGCACCTACTTAACCCCCACGTCCCACCTTACATGTTTATCTGGTTAAGTATTTCTTAATTCATTCAGGCCACAACCTCATAAAAACCTCTCACATTAGACTGGCATTTATGGCGGCTGGATTTGCCGGGCAGGTCCGGGCAGTCTTACACCATAAAAGAGTCTAACCTCGTGTCTTTACAACCGTTATGCTTTAGTTTAGGCCTAGGACCTCTCACATTGGGCTGACATTTGTGACCACTGGATTTTTCGGGAGGGTCCGGGCAGGTTTACGTCACAAACGAGTCCAACCTCGTGTCCTAAGCATTGGTTAACACTTAAAATCTTTTACCCCAGTTTTAATAATTCCCTATTCAAATTATAAATTAAGTCAACTTTTAATGATGTCCATAATAGACTCAATTATGGCCATCCACTTATGGCATGCAAAATCATATCAATTGCACCCCAACTTTTTAATATTAAATCCTTAATATTAACCCTACCCAACGTTTATACGTTCGCTTATTCAACGCATAATATAGGCTAGACTTGTATAGTCTAACACCTCGCACAAAGATAAATTATCACAACATATAGACAATTAAAATAAATCTAATCATAATAGGGGTGAAACTTGCATAAACTACACATGTTAAAGATCAAAAGGTGTCAACTTGTTAAATGTCTCAATTTACATGATATGATCATAGCCCAAATCTATACATAAACTTGCATATGGGGTTTTTAGGCAACATAATGATGGTGTGAACTAGCATAGGATATCACATATTTCATAGCATAATTCTAGATGTCATAATAGATGTCTTGACATATGTTCATAACTTTTCTAATCAATCTAACTTGCATATGTGACTTGTCATATAGATCAACATAACCCAAACATGATGATTTAATTAATATGAACTAACTAGCATAGATGGTAACATCATGGCCTTTTTAACATGTATGATTCATCACAACTTAGCATAGAAACTTTCAACATACATAACATCATCATAGCATGATTTACAACATACAAGATATCATCATCACATAACATTGGATTTACAATATACATGATAGCAAAAGGGGTTTACAACAACATATATGATAATTCACATCATCTACTCATAATCCATTCATAACTCAACCTAATTAAAATGATAATAATCTTGTTAAGATCATCATACTCACAATTTAGAGAAGAAAAGAGAGAGTTTTGCTTTGCTTTAGGTTTGAGAGAATTAGAATTGAATTTGCTTTTCTTCTTTCTAGTTGGTGGCGACTCCATTGATTTCCAAGGCGACGGTAACTATTCTATTTTAATTAGGTTTAGGGTTAGCATTAGGATGTATTTATAGGTGTAGGAAGTTATATAGGACCATTAGATTAACCCTAAACCATGAGAACCAATCAAATGCAAAATCTGCATTTGAGCGAATCGGCCCACGGGTTGACAGCCAAACACCCTGGATTAACCCCTAGTCGACCCAGCGGGGCTTGGGTCGACCTCAAAAATGGGCCGGTTCGGTTATTCCCCCTCCCAATTCGCTGTTTTGAACTTTTTTGCATATTTATTTATTTAATTTTTAATTTATATATATATATATATATATCAATATATATATATTTCTCTGCGCAACCCACTTCACTTAATTCTTTTCTAAAAATTAAGTATACTTTAATTTGTGAATTTTAATGTTATAAAATTACGGGGTGTTACATTCTCCCCTCCTTAAAGGATTTCGTCCCCGAAATCTCCAAGTCAAGAAGAATGTATATCCTACCATCTAATCGTCCATCTACTCAACCATCAAACACCAGCATCCATTGTCCTTAAAAGACTTCTAATGCTTTAATGTTTATATGCACAGTGTGTGTATATGTCCATACCTAATGCAAAATTAGGCGGTCTACTGATTCAGTCGACCTCCTTAGTGCAATTCATGATAGTGCCATGCGTCCAATATGTATGCAAAAGATTCCTAATGATACATATTAATTCTATATGCGTGCACAACCATCCACCCGAATGCAGCAACTATATGATAATACAACCATTATACATCCATTTTACTAAATACATCCATATATATGCAATATGCAATATGAAGTGACTGAGCCGATCTGGTGCCTAATAGTGTGTGTATATGCATCCACGAGCAACCACTAGCAAACACTTGCATCCACTTTGCATCCACCATACATAACATGTCTCAAACACATGTTTCAACCATAGGATTATCCTAACTAAAGGTCAAAGATACTAGCGAGAGGATATACTAAAGATAAGATAAGTACAAGCTAAGCGATAAAGGAGAAATTAAAGGACATACCCTAAAAAAGAAAAGGGTATCGTGAACGCATCTTCTCTTCCGTCTCCCAAGTAGCATTGCTCTCATCATCTCCCTATTGCACTTTGACTAGTCTGACCTCTCGATTCCTCAACCTCTTGATCTCCGACCCAAGAATGCGCGTAGGAGCTCGTCGAATTGTCGCATCACGCTCTATCTCCACCTCTCTAAGCAAGCTCGGCTCTACCACTTCCGCGGCCTCGTGCAAGCACTTCCTCAAATGTGACACATGGAATACGTCGTGTATACCACTAAGTCTCTCGGGCAACTCCACTCTATACGCCATCTATCCAATCCTCTCCTTAATAGGAAACGGCCCTACAAACCTTGGTGCAAATTTCCCAACGGACCCAAAGAGAACAACGTTTCGTAATGGAGACACTTTGACAAAGACCATGTCCCCAACTTCAAACTCGAGATCTGTCCTCCTCTTATCCGCATAATATTTCTTCCTATCTTGCGCTGCTTTCATCGTCCTTCGAATCAAGTCGATCTTCTCCGAAGTCTCCCTAATCATATCGGGCCCAAGTAAGATCTTATCCGTAGATTCCCACCAACATGTAGGTGAATGACAAGGTCGTCCAAAAAGAGCTTCGAATGGTGCCATACCAATGCTGGACTGAAAGCTGTTATTATATGAGAACTCCACCAATGGAAGATGCTATTCCCATGTACCCCCAAAGTCTAGGATACATAGCCTCAAAAGATCCTCTAGAATGTGATTCACCCTCTCGGTCTGGCCGTCCGTCTGAGGCTGATATGCGGTGCTCAAACATAACTGAGTCCCTACCGCCTCTTGCAAGCTTCTCCAAAATTCGCTAGTGAAAATAGGATCGCGGTCGCTCACTATGCTAGAAGGAACACCGTGCAAACGAACTATTTCTCGAACGTATACGGAGGTTTACCATTGAGCAGTCCTCTTACTCTTTACGGGAATGAAATGGGCGCTTCTAGTAAGTCTATCTACTATAACCCAAATTCCCGTATTACCCTTCCTTGATCGCGGTAACCCATCCACAAAATCCATCGAGACACTTTCCCACTTCCATAATGGAACCTCCAATGGGTGAAGCAACCAACCGGGTTTCTTTTGCTCCTCTTTTACTTGTTGGCACACCAAGCATCTAGCGACATACTCGTCCACATCTTTCTTCATGCCAGCCCAAAAGTAAACTCTCTTCATGTCTTTGTACATCTTGTCCTCGCCGGGAAGAATGGTCATCTTCGAATGATGTGCTTCGTCAAGAATAGTCTTCCTTAGGTCATCGTCTTTTGGTACACAAAGTCTACCGTCCCTACGTAACAAACCCTTATCGTCTAGGGTATACCTACGGAGATGGCTTGATGACTCCCCTCCTTTGAGTTTTCTACTAACTTAACCAACTGCGGGTCGTCTCGCTGTGCCTTGCCAATCCGTCCCAAAAGCGTAGGTCTGACCTCCAAGGATGCTAGCAAACCGGGTATGAAGTCAACGGAAGGTCTAAAGTCAAACATCGAAATGAATTCTAAACTTCGCCGCTCAACAAACAAAGGACTTAAGGATAATCTTTTTCTACTTAAGGCGTCTGCCACCACGTTACCCTTGCCAGGGGTATAGGCTATTTCGAAGTCATAGGACGCTAAGAACTCCGTCCACCTTTGCTGCCTTAAGTTCAAGTCCTTTTGAGAGAATAGGTATTTTAAAGACTTGTGGTCAGTGAATAATTCGAATTTATCGCCAAGAAGATAATGACGCCAAGACTTAAGCGCGAAAACAATAGCGGCCAATTCTAGGTCATGTGTAGGATAATTTTTCTCATGCGCTCTCAACTGCCTTCCACCATAGGCTATTACCCTACCCTCTTGCATTAAGACTGCGCCTGGTCCTGTCCCACAAGCATCAGTATAAACGGTAAACGGCTTACTCCCATCTGGCAATACTAAGACTGGGGCTGAAGTCAAAGCTCTCTTCAAACGTTGGAACGCATCATCACAATCTATGTCCCATGTGAAAACTAGGTTCTTCTTCGTCAAGCGTGTCAATGGAGCTGATATCTTTATTGATAAACTTCCTATAGTAGCCAGCCAACCCCAAGAAACTTCTCACTTCGGTAGCATTTTTAGGGACCTTCCAATCTTGGATGGTCACCACCTTCGCGGGATCCAAGGCTATCCCTTCTTTGGAAACCACGTGCCCCAAGAACCGTACTTCCTTCCTCCAAAAGTGACACTTAGAAAATTTAGCTTTAAGCTTATGCGCTCGAAGAGTCTCCAACACTTCCCTAAGATGTAGGGCATGCTCTTCTTCATCCTTAGAAAAGATCAAGATGTCATCTACAAAGACTACCACGAATTTGTTAAGGTACTCCCTAAACACCCTACTCATCAAATCAACAAAATATGCTGGGGCATTTGTCAAACCGAAGGGCATCACTAGTCATTCATAGAAACCGTCCGGAGTCCTAAAGGCAGTTTTGTCTATGATATCCTCAGCCACTCTCAACTGATGGAACCCAGTGGCTAAGTCCAACTGCGAAAACACTGAGGCGCCAACTAACTGATCGAAGAGATCGTCAATCCTCGGCAGTGGGTGTCTTTTCTTCTTAGTAAGTTTATTAAGTTCTCTATAGTCCACACAAAGTCTAAGGGACCCATCCGCCTTCGTGGAAAATACTACTGGAGCACCCCACTCTGATATACTTCGTCTTATGAACCCCTTCTCAAGCAACTCCTTTACTTGCTTATCGAGTTCCCTCCTTTCACGTGGAGCCATGTGGCGTACTGGCAAAGATACTGGTTTCGCATTATCCACAAGATATATTCGAAAATCTATCTCCCGCTTCGGAGGTAAGCCCTTCACCTCCTCAAACACATCCGAATACTCTCGGACCACTCTAACAGATCGTAGATTTTCCTCAGACGCGTCAAGCGATTCTAGATAACTTAGCATAACCAAATTTATGGGATTACAAAAGATTTCGAGAGTGTTGCCAAGGCGAGTCATGACCCTAACTACTCTCCTTTCACAATCAAGTACAACCCCATTTCTGGATAACCAATCCATTCCCAAAATTAGCCCATAGCCCGTGAAGCCCAACACATAAGCATCACATCTAAATTCAACGCTAAGTATGGAAATTTTCAAATCCAAACACATCATGGACAAATAAGTTGAGCCCCCTATTGGATTCGAAACAACTAAGGGATCCTCTACTAAACTGGTGTTTAAGTGCAGTGATTCAAATAATGATGTAGAGATAAACGAATGTGATGCGCCCGAATCGAATAAGGTACGGACAGGATGATTAAACAGAAAAACTAAGCTTTCAACAGAAATGGTTCTACCTCGTTCTTGTAGCGGCGGGACCGCGAGAGCCTGAACTTGTCCCCTAGCCTGCCCTGGTGCCATAAGAGCCTGCACCTGTCCTCCCGAGGTAGCTCCTGCCCTCTGCCCCTTCTTTGGGCAGTCCTTCACTACATGTCCCGCATCGCCACAATGAAAACAGCATGTCTTCTTTTTCTTTCGACAATCCTTACTGAGATGGCCTGGGGTTCCACAGTTAAATCACTTCTTCTTTCCCTTGCCATTATTGTCTTTTCCACCCTTCTTGTTTTGCTGTTGTGGTTTCTTCTGATCCCCCTTCTTCTCAGGTGCCTTATCAGCTTTAGCGCTTTTCTCCTCATGCATAAGCGCCATTTCTACTAACTTCTCAAAGGTGGCCCCCATCGGGATGTGAGTCATTGCCAACCCTTGCAATGGTTCATTCAAGCCATTCACGAACCTTAGAGCCTTCTTCTCCGGCGTGTTCACTAAGTCCAAGCCAAACCTTGCTAACTGATTAAATTTATTGACATATTCTTTCACTGATGAGCTTCCTTGCTTCAATGTCAAGAACCTTTCCATATATAGATTTTCTTCCGCCCTTGAGAGAAACTTCGCCTCGAACCTACTTCTGAAATCCGCCCAAGAGTCAACAGGACGCTCCCCATTGGTGACCTCCCACCAAAACGAGGCCTCTCCCTTCATCAACCAAGCTGCTAATCGAACTCTCCTCCCTTCTTCTACTTCAAAGATTTCTAGCAATTCTTCCACCTCCTTAAGCCAATCTCTAGCTTCCACAAATGTTTCTGACCCTTGAAATGGTTTTCCACCCATAGCCTTGAATTCCTTGCACGTCTTTGCAAAAGTATCTACGTGAGGAGGAGGAGGAGGAACGGGTGCAACTGGTGGTGGAGGAACATTGGCTGGACCTGCAGCGGCCCTAGCCTCCAATAGCCTCCTATACCATCCTGGTATCGTTACACCGTCGGGTAGATTAAGATCTTCAGCCATGCTGAAACGAAAAAGGAAAGATTCAAAATGGAGAATTCGAAAGATAAAGACATGTGGCTATTGGGGATTATGTTTTTCTTAAAAACTTTTCTCTTTAAATTTCTCATTAAAACATGTTTTTGAAAACACTTCTTCCAAAAATAACTATTTTTCTAAAGTATTTTTATCTGTTCTGGTAACCTTAAGCTCTGATACCACGTGTTACACCCCACGTCCATTAATGTCACTCACAAAGGGAATGCATTAACTTCCATGGAGGTTATAAGTGAATATAGAACAGAAAAATTAAAACAAGACAGATAATAAATAGTACTTGGAAATCTAAAACTTCATTTTATTGCAGCGGAAATTAAACATGTTTGTTACATCATAAAACCATAGATCATAACCAAGTACAATATCCATCTTCATAAAAACAAAATACATAATCCCATTACATAAATAGCCATTAAAAAGATAACAAGCTGGACTTTACTTCAACGGTCCAAGCTTTCCAAAGAGAGATGAAGCAATTCAATCAAACTCCACTAGAGCTGGGCCCAACCTGAGGACTTGGAGGGGGAAAAAGGATAGAAATAGAGGGGGTCAGACATAAAGTCTGGCGAGTATGATAATTCTAACAATACTATTATCAAAATAACTAGACTACGGCATAAGCTGGAAGACAAGTAAATGTCTATGAACTCTTAGGAAGATAAAGATAGCGTTTAAGATAACGTTAAAGATAACGGTAAAGGCACACCTAATTACTAACGAATGATTACTACACTGCACTGCACATTACAACACTGCACCGCACCAGTCACCCTAAAGGTTGATCCCACTGGCTTCGCACAGAAACATATAAATAGCCTTACGTACCCCTAGCTGACTACATAGGTGCCGTCTGCCCCTACCTCCACTAGGTGTACCCCACTACCCACTTTCGATCGGCTCCCTACTGGTAGATACCCGTGCTGGCCCCACAGTGGGGTGTATCACTCCCCTAAAGTGGCAACCCGATACAACTTGAGAATGCACGGCTTATACCTACACGATGCAACAATGTCTTACCTACCAGCCCGGGTCCACACACGCATACGAAACCCGTTGGACTTGCGTTGCCACCGCTCCCCGTTTTGGCCTCTTACAGTCATACCCAGCATGCATGTCCCGCCCTCGACTTGGGTTGAGCCCACAAAGATACGTTTGGGATACTGGTCGAAATGGGCCCCCACAAGCTACCCACCTTAGCTTGTCACTAGTATATCCCACTTAACCCTCTTAGTCATGTTCATTTACATGTGTGTTTGGTTAAGTCTTACTAATCGTATTTCACATGCCACTAAGGGCACCCCCTAGATTCCTCATGCCACCCAAGGCACCTACTTAACCCCCATGTCCCACCTTACATGTTTATCTGGTTAAGTATTTCTTAATTCATTCAGGCCACAACCTCATAAAGACCTCTCACATTAGACTGGCATTTATGGCGGCTGGATTTGCCGGGCAGGTCTGGGCAGTCTTACACCATAAAAGAGTCTAACCTCGTGTCTTTACAACCGTTATGCTTTAGTTTAGGCCTAGGACCTCTCACATTGAGCTGACATTTGTGACCACTGGATTTGCCGGGCGGGTCCGGGCAGGTTTACGTCACAAACAAGTCCAACCTCGTGTCCTAAGCATTGATTAACACTTGAAATCTTTTACCCCAGTTTTAATAATTCCCAATTCAAATTATTAATTAAGTCAACTTTTAATGATGTCCATAATTGACTCAATTATGGCCATCCACTTATGGCATGCAAAATCATATCAATTGCACCCCAACTTTTTAATATTGAATCCTTAATATTACCCCTACCCCACGTTTATACGTTCGCTTATTCAATGCATAATATAGACTAGACTTGTATAGTCTAACACCTCGCACAAAGATAAATTATCACTACATATAGACAATTAAAATAAATCTAATCATAATAGGGGTGAAACTTGCATAAACTACACATGTTAAGGATCAAAAGGTGTCAACTTGTTAAATGTCTCAATTTACATGATATGATCATAGCCCATATCTATTCATAAACTTGCATATGGGGTTTTTAGGCAACATAATGATGGTGTGAACTAGCATAGGATATCACATATGTCATAGCATAATTCTAGATGTCATAATAGATGTCTTGACATATGTTCATAACTTTTCTAATCAATCTAGCTTGCATATGTGACTTGTTATATAGATCAACATAACCGAAACATGATGATTTAATTAATATGAACTAACTAGCATAGATGGTAACATCATGACCTTTTTAACATGTATGATTCATTACAACTTAGCATAGAAACTTTCAACATACATAACATCATCATAGCATGATTTACAACATATAAGATATCATCATCACATAACATTGGATTTACAATATACATGATAGCAAAAGGGGTTTACAAAAAAATATATGATAATTCACATCATCTACTCATAATCCATTCATAACTCAACCTAATTAAAATGATAATAATCTTGATAAGATCATCATACTCACAATTTAGAGAAGAAAAGAGAGAGTTTTGCTTTGCTTTAGGGTTGAGAGAATTAGAATTGAATTTGCTTTTCTTCTTTCTAGTTGGCGGCGGCTTCATTGATTTCCATGGCGACGGTAACTATTCTATTTTAATTAGGTTTAGGGTTAGCATTAGGATGTATTTATAGGTGTAGGAAGTTATTTAGGACCATTAGATTAACCCTGAACCATGAGAACCAATCAAATGCAAAATCTGCATTTGAGCGAATCGGCCCACGGGTTGGCAGCCAAATACCCTGGATTAACCCCTAGTCGACCCAGCGGGGCTTGGGTCGACCTCAAAAATGGGCCGGTTCGGTTATTCCCCCTCCCAATTCGCTATTTTGAATTTTTTCGCATATTTATTTATTTAATTTTTAATTTATATATATATGTATATCAATATATATATATATATATATTTCTCTGCGCAACCCATTTCACTTAATTCTTTTCTAAAAATTAAGTATACTTTAATTTGTGAATTTTAATGTTATAAAATTGCGGGGTGTTACATTTATAGTTTTATAGATAGAACCTGACCCATGAGGAATGATCCAGATGGCTTGAAAATTTGGTGTAAGGCTAGAAACTCATGCCATGTGAAGCATCATCATGTCATTTGGTTAATAACTGAAGGATATATGGATGCATCTTCCGCATCAAATTTGAATTAACCAAAAATTGGCTAAGTAAATGGATAGACACCTATCATCCCCTATGGGTTACATATCCATAAATATTGGCTAAGATCTAACAAAGTTCAATCCATCCTGACCTACATCACTCCATTGGCTCTCCTTCAAGTTTGGTTGCAATCTGATGTCTCTGGCTTAAGATATTCAATGAATTATACCATTCGAAGACAGTTCAATGCTGCTCGACTCCTAAGTGTGTGAAAACAAAATAAAAATCCTAAGAAACTTGGCAGAGGGCCATAAGGACATGTAAAGGCCAAAAGAGTCGACAACACCGAATGTACTCTAAGTCTATGGATAAGTATCGATCCATAGGCTATATATAGGTAACTATCCATAAAACTTACCCGGATTGGAGTGATTTCTCTAGCGTTGCATTCTACTACCTAAATAGGCTCACTGATGCAATATCTTGGCCCAACTCATCTCCAAACTCTTATAAATACCACATACCTTAAAATAGAAAGAGGAGGATGTTGCTAACCACACCATAGCTCCGTTGGATCGGATTTACTGAATCATCAACTCTTATATCCTCTAAATAACTTTAACTAATTGTAATATAGATTTAAGAAAAAAATAGTTAAGATCAAGAGAGATCTAACTTGAAAAATTAATAAAAGATTGATTAAAGTGGACATAGGCAGGAGATAGCTGGATTACAATAAATTCTTGTTCTCATTTACTTTTCTGCATTTTGCTTGTTGTATTAATGAGATCTATGTTGCTAATTATCTAGATTGTCTTTACAGATGTTGCTTTCACAATCATTTGGAGTTAATTGAATTGAATATGAACTAAATTGAATTGTTATATTGAATTTTGAATTGAATTGAATATGAACTAAATTTATCAAAATTGAATTGTTTACGTATCTTTGATATTACTTTAAATTAACCTGATTTATAATAATAATTGAACTGTGAACTCGAGTTTTTTTATAAACGAATAATGCAAAGTGAAAATTATAATTGAAATTTAATTATTAAATCAAATTGTTTGGGATCGAACCGTCGAATCAAATTGAATATGAATGGGAAGTCAAATCCTTTTAAATTTAGATATTGAAATTTAGTCGAATTGATTTGAAACTAAAATATGATATCTTTTTTTGTTTAAATTTTTGAAGATATGATTCTAATTCCAACTTTAGCATTTTTAAACCATTTTATAAACTATTTTATTTTTATAATAATAATTTTCTTTATAAACTATTTACCGTATAACTATTTATTTTAAATTAACCATTTTAATATTCAACTATTTATTTTATAAACTATTTTCATATTTTACTTATAGATTTTACTAAATCAGAAATTCTATTTTAAATAAAAATAATTTTGTTAATATATTTAAACTATTTAAATTTTTTTACTATTTTAAATTATTTTAAATTTGGAATTGTTTCAAAATTTTAAATTAGTTAAAATGTAGATTTTATGATGAATAATATTCTCTCTTGAATATTAAAATGATTTTTGTGAAAATTTGATATTTTGATATGAAGTACGAACCTCTTAAAATGTAAAAGAACCGACTGGTGTGAAAAATGTAAGCGATTGTGTAATGTCCTGCAAATCCATACTATCTGAGTTGACTACATACATCACATATCCAACCCAAATATCACAGAAATACGAATCATTTTTTTAGAAGAAAAAGTAGAAGAAGAACAGAAATAACAACACATAATCTCACATCCTAGTGGAAAAAAATATAATATATCATAACTTTTGAAATACAAAATTTTAACTGTATAACATACACGTATCAGAGTACAACACAGCTGTAACACCCCACACCCGCTATGGTCACTCGCTAAGGGAATGCCATAACATCGGTGGAGTATTTTAAGTGAATATAGAACAGAAAAATTACAACAAGACAGATATAAGTCATACTTGAAAATTTAAAACATCATTTCCATTATCAAAACATGTTTGGTTACATCACAAAACCATAATAAGAGTCAAGTACATAATATCCATCCTGATAAAATAGAAGTACATAATCCCTTTACATAGATAATAGCCAAAATAGAAAAGATAAACCGAGCTTTACTTCTACGGTCCAAGCCCCAAAAGATAGATATAGCGGTCTGGTCCAAGTCCATTAGTGCTAGGCCCACTCTGATAACCTGAGGATTGGAAAAAAGATAAACAACAACGGGGTCAGACATAAGTCTGAGTGAGTCCTATAACCCTAACAATACAATCATTAAAGTAATTAGGGTATGATATAAACAAGATACGGTACCTCTGGGGATAATGACTACTCTAAGTAGCCCACAAAACACAGGATGTACTACGATAACCGAAACAACGTACTTATCCACCCAAGGATAATTACTAGCTTACCCCACCCCAGACCTACCCACCCAAGGGTAATTCCTACACTGCACCACACCAGTTCTACCCACCAAGAGTAATTCCTACTTAAAGGTTGATCCCATCTAAAGTCTTAGAAAATATAGCTAGTAGTTTCTGGTACTTCTAGCTGACCACGTAGGTGCCGTCTGCCCCTACCTCCACTAGGTGTATAACTGACCATGTAGGTGCCGTCTGCCCCTACATTCACTAGGTGTACCTAGTAATCTTACCCAGTAGTTTCGTGTACCCCTACATAGGTGCCGTCTGCCCCTATCTTTACTAGGTGTACCCACTACTCCCCATCGATCGGCTCCCTACCGTAGATACCCGTGCTGGTCCCACAGTGGGGTGTATCACTCCCCTAAAGTGGCTACCCAATACTAACGGTGCACGGCTTTATATCTACACGATGCAACAACGGCTTATCTACCAGCCCGGGCCCACACACGCATATGAAACCCGTTGGACTTGCGTTGCCACCGCTAACCCGTTTTGGCCTCTTATAATCAAGCCCAATATGCGTGTCCCGTCACTCGACATGGGTCGAGCCCACAAAGATACGTTTGGGATATTGGTTGAAATGGGCCCCCACAAGCTACTACTTAAGCTTGTCATTAATCTAGTGCATCCCACTTAACCTCTTTTTATAATCATGCCCCCTTACACGTTAAGGTTTGGTTAAGTCATCTAATTATATTTCAATTGCTACTTAAGGCACCCACTAGATTTCCACATGCCACCCAAGGCACTTACTTGATTCCCACATGCCACCCAAGGCATTTACTTAACCCTTTAATCATGTTTAATTACATGTTCCACTTTGGTTAAGTATTCTAATCGTATTTTCTATTGCCACCCAAGGCAACCCACTAGTTTCCTCATGCCACCCAAGGCACCCCCACTAGTTACTACATGCCACCCAAGGCACCCACTTAACCCCTCATGTCCCACTACATGCTAATATGGTTAAGTGTTTCTTAATTAATTAAGACCGTGATCTCCCATAAAGACCTCCCACATTAGACTGGCTGTTACGACCGCCTGGTTAAGCCGGTAGAGTCCGGGCAGTCTTACGTCATAACAGAGTCTAACATCGTGTCTTTACCTTAATCACGTATTTAATTTATGGCTAAGACCTCTCACATTGGGCTGACATTTGTAGCAACTGGTTGAGCCGGTCAGGTCCGGGCAGTTTTACACTACAAATGAGTCCAACCTCGTGTCTTAGTCGATTAATTACACCTAATTAATCACCCCCATATTAATTATCCCTAATTAATATCAAGTTTTCCATAACATGGGTAGACCTAACTCAATAGGTAAATTCCCATGGGGTAGACCTAACTCAATAGGTAAATTCCCACTTATGGTAATTTATTTTTATGGTATGCTTAATCATACCCAATCATTCACTTATTAACATATTTACCAACCCCATCGTTCCCCACGTAAATCGTTCTCATTTCATGACATAAATAAGGGGAAGATCATCACAAATATCATGGGTTTAGCATACAACTTTGTCATGGGTTAAGAGGACGTCAACTTGCATATATGAGCATATATTAACCCAACCACATTTAACCCCAAACTTGCACATTATCATACACATGTCTTACATAACATGTTGAACTTGCATATAAGCATTCTCATAACTTGCATAACACGTTAGACATGCATTTAAGCCTACACATAACTTGCATAAGCATTCACATACTTGTATGGGCATTCATATACTTGCATAAGCATTCACATACTTGCATATCACATTAAGCTCGCATTTAAGCATATACATAACTTGCATAACATCATGCTCATAACTTGCATAATCTCATAAACTTAACTTGCATACCACTATGCACACAACTTGCATATCCTCATACACATAACTTGCATA
Organism: Allium sativum; assembly: GCA_030737875.1. Taxonomy (NCBI): domain Eukaryota; kingdom Viridiplantae; phylum Streptophyta; class Magnoliopsida; order Asparagales; family Amaryllidaceae; genus Allium; species Allium sativum. Next base: position 1,024,334,692 of record CM060920.1, read on the forward strand.
TGCACATAACTTACATAACATGTTGAGCTTGCATGTAAGCATAACTTGCATAATATGTCGAACTTACATATATGACTTGCATCTTAAAGGAGGGTAAACATGCATAGCATATAAGGGTGCCATCTTGCATATGTATATACCATATTTTAAAAGGGTAAACTTGCATGTCATGATTTATGCATAATACCAAACACTTAGCATGCATAAAACCACTTACTTATCATGCATAGAATCAAATACTTATTATGCATAAAATCAAATACTTATTATGCATAAAACCAAATACTTATTATGCATAAAATCAAATACTTATTATGCATAAAAACAAATACTTATTATGCATAAAATCAAATACCTATTATGCATAAACCCACCACTTAACTTGCATAAACCCAAACACTTAACATGCATAAAACCCCATACTTAGTATGCATACAATCAAATACTTATCATGCATAACGTCAAATACTTTAGCATGAATAACATCAAATACTTAACATGCATAACACCAACTACTTAGCATGCATAAAATCACATGCATAACTTGCATATCATGTTACATATAACTTGCATATATTCTCACATATAGTTTGCATAACATGTCACATATGCATAAATGTTTAACATGGTGTTTTGCATCATAAAACATGGCCTTAACTTGCATTTAACATAAAACTTGCAAATCACATATCATACAAACTTGCATAAATACATTTATCCACAAACATAGCCATGTCTTATCACATCCTACCATAATCAATTTAACAATTGATTATTAAAGCCATAGAAACTCACCAAAACCAAGATTAGCAAATCAATGAAGTAAAACTAGTTGCCAAATATGAAGAAGAAGGTGATTAGGGGTTGATTAGCTTGCAACTCTCTTCATTTGATTTGTGGAGGCCATGACCAAGTTTCATTTTGCCATAGTTTAGTTACTAGATTTAATTATGAATGAATTAGGGTAGGGTTAGGGTCTTATTTATAGGATTAGGTTGCATTTTAGACCCTTGGATTAACCCTAGATTAGATTAGGACCCTTAGATTTAGGAAATCTCTAGAACCAGCCCTCCTAGCCAGCCTGAAACCCAACCTGGTGCAACCTGGTGCACCCAGGTTCACTGAACGGTGCCACCCTGTCGACAGGCAAGTCGACAGGCATGTCGACACCCCTGTCGACAGGCCTGTCGACAGCCCTGTCGACATGGGTTGGGCGGGAAGCTACCCGCCTGACCCCGCCTGGCCCATTCCAAATCTGAATATTTAAATTTTTAAATCTGTTTTAGTTTTGAATTTTCCGCAAACTTCATCGGGCCATAACTGGGCCATACGGACTCCGATTTTCGAAAACTCGGACTCTATTTCGCGTATTTTTCCGAGACGAACGCAATAACGCAGCCCGTTACCCCCAATTCCCACATCTGAGATTATTTATTCTGTAATTAGTGAATTTTAGTATTAACCCAAAATACGGGGTGTTACATTCTCCCCTCCTTAAAGGATTTCGTCCCCGAAATCTCTAAGCTAAGGAGAATGCATATCCTACCATCCAAACAACCATCTACTCAAACCATCATCCACGGGCATCCATTGTCCTTAAAACAATTTCTAATGATGTATGAGCATATGCAAAAAGTGTGTGTATATGTTCCCTATCTAACGTATGAACATATGCAAACCATGATAGTGCCATGCATCCATTATGTATGAAAGAAAACCCTACCGACACGTACAATATCTACATGAGTGCACAATCATTCACCAAAATGCATCATCCATGTGATAACACAACCATTATACATCCATAAATATATTTTCCTACACACAAATTTATGCAATATGCAATATGAAGTGACTGAGCCGATCTAGTGCCTAGAGTGTGTGTATATGCATCCACGAGCAACCACTAGCAAACACTTGCATCCACTTGCATCCATCAACCATAACATGTCTCAAACACATGTTTCAACCATAGGTTTACCCTATCTAAAGGTCAAAGGTACTAACGAGAGGACATACTAAAGATAAGATAAGCACAAGATATGCGATGAAGGGGAAGCAAAAGGACATACCCTCCGAAAGAAAAGGGTACCTCGAACGCATCTTCACTTCCGTCTCCCCGGTAGCGTCACTCTCTTCATCTCCCCTTTGTACTTTGATTAGTTGAACCTCTCTGCTTCTCATCTTCCAAATCTCTGACCCAAGGATGCAAGTAGGAGCTCGTCGAATCGTCGCATCACGCTCTGCTTCCACTTTTCTAAGCAAACTTGGCCCTATCACCTTTGCGGTCTCATGTAGGCATTTCCTCCCATGGGATACATCATGTACACTACTAAGTCTGTCGGGCAACTCCGCCAATGGAAGATGCTCCTCCCATGTACCTCCAAAATCCAAGATACATAGCCTCAAAAGGTCTTCTAAAACATGATTCACCCTCTCGGTCTGGCTGTCCGTCTGAGGATGATATGCGGTCCTCATACACAACTGAGTCCCTACCGCCTCTTGCAAACTCTTCAAAAACTCTCTAGTGAAGATAGGATCTCGATTACCCACTATGCTAGAGGGTACCCGATGCAATCGAACCATCTCTCGAAGATATACAGAAGCTAGCCATGGAGCAGTCCACTTATTCTTCACAAGTATGAAATGGGTGTTCTTAGTAAGTCTGTCTACCACCACCCAAATTCCTGTATTACTCTTTCTCGATCTGGGTAACCTGTCAATAAAACCCATCGAGACGCTGTCCCACTTTCATTGCAGAACCTCCAATGGGTGAAGCAACCCACCTGGTTTCTTTCGCTCCGTCTTCACTCGTTGGCACACCAAACATCGAGCGACATGCTCGGCCACATCTTTCTTCATACCGGCCCAGAAGAAAGTCCTTTTCATGTCTTGGTACATCTCGTCCCCACCGGGATGAATGGTCATCCTAGAACGGTGTGCATCATCAAGAATAGCCTTCCTTAAACCCTCATCTTGCGGTACACAAAGTCTACCGCCTCTACACAAACACCCCTATCGTCTAGGGTGTTCCTACTCAAATGGCTGGACGACTTCCCCCTTATGAGCTTCTCTACCAACTCAACCAACTGTGGATCGTCCCTCTGTGCTCTTCCAATCCGCCCCAAAAGAGTAGGTCTAACCTCCAAGGAGGCTAGCAAACCGGGTACAAAGTCAACGGAAGGTCTAAAGTCAAACTTAGAAATAAACTCTAAGCTCCGTCGTTCAACGAACAATGAACTCAAGGACATCCTTTTTCTACTTAAGGTGTCCGTTACCATGTTACCCTTACTCATAGGATGCTAAGGATCCCATCCACTTTTGCTGTCCTAAGACTATGCGCTCGAAGAGTCTCCAACACTTCCCTAAGATGTAGGGCATGCTCTTCTCCACCAGAATATCATCCAAAATCATTACAACTGTCTCCCACGCAGACCACCCTAGTCGAATTCGGCATCCTCCAAATGCAAGCCCCAAAGGCCTAAACCAATATCAGACAAACACCCAAGGGGTACCTCCTTCGAATTCAGACGACCTACGTGAGACGATACTAGTAAAAATGGCTAAATAATTAAGCCCTTGACCACTTCTGGATGTTCTCGCCAGTCTCGCTCCAAAACCGTCGTTTATCCTATACTGGCTCTGCTCAGTCTATTGAACACATACGAAAACTTATTTCGCTCCTAGAAAAGACCCAGATGTCATCTACAAAGACCATCACGAACTTATTTAGGTACTCCCTGAACACCCTTCTCAACAAAGTATGCGGGGGCGTTCGTCAAACCCAATAGCATCACCAACCACTCATAAAAGAAATCATCCGGAGTCCTAAAGGCAGTCTTCTCTATACTATTCTCAGCCACTCTCAACTGATGAAATCCCGTGGCTAAATCCTACTACAAAAATACTGAGGCGCCAGCCAACTGATCAAAGAGATCATCAATCCTTGGCAATGGTTATCTATTCTTATTTGTGAGTTTATTTAGTTCTCTTTAGTCTACACAAAGTCTGAGGGACCCATCCGCCTTCGTGACAAAAACTACTGGAGCACCTCACTCCGATACACTTCGTCTTATGAACCCCTTCTCAAGCAAATCGCCTACTTACTTATGGAGTTCCCTCCTCTCACGAGGAGCCATGTGGCACACTGGCCAAAATACTGGTTTAGCTTTATCCACCAGGTATATTCGGAAGTCAATCTCCCGCTTCGGAGGTAAGCCCTTCACCTCCTCACACACATCCGGGTACTCCCAGACCGCTCTAACGGATCACAAACTCTAGACCGACATGTCAAGCGATTCTAGATAACTTAGCATAACAGATTCTATGGGATTATAAGAGATCTCGAGAGTGTTACCCAATCGGCCCATAAGCCTAACAACTCTCCCTCCAAAATCAAAAATGGCACCTCTACTGGATAACCAGTCCATGCCCCAAAACTAACCCATAGCCCGTGAAGCCCAACAAGCATCACCTCTAAACTCAATGCTAAGTATAGAGACTTTCAAACCCAAACACATCATGGAGCCCCATTTGGGTTTGAAACAACTAAGGGATCATCTACCCAACTGGTGTCTAAGTGCAGTGACTCAACTATCAATGGTGAGATAAACGAACTCGATATATCAGGATCAAATAAAGTTTGAATTGGATAATAAAGAAATCCAAATTCCAACCTAGACGGTCCTATCCCCAACTGGTACCCTAGCCGTGAGGGAATACAACTACCCCCCAGAAGATTCCATACCTTGCCCTTGCTTCTTTGGACAATCCTAATAAGGTGTCCTATTCCTCTCAAAAGGATAACCACTTGCCTTCTTCTTCCCTATTCTCCACTCGTAACCTCCCACCAATGAGGTTTCATCCTTCATTAACCAAACAACTATTTGAGCCTTCCTCCCACCGTCTATCCAATATATACCTACCAGTCCTCCTCCTTCTTGAACCAACTTCTAATCCGACTAGCGTCTAAGTCCCATGAAGTGGTTTTCCATCCTTATCTATCTTAGAAAGATCAGTTATACGTGGAGGGGAAACTCAGAACGAGAGAAAGGAAGAGATTCAAAATGGAGAATTCGAAAGATATAAATATGGCTATTGGGGATTATGCTTTTCTTTCAAAAACTTTTCTCTTAAAAGACATGTTTTTGAAAATACTCCTTTCCAAAAATATTCTTAGAAAATAGTTTTTCTAAAAATTTTATCTGTTCCGTTAACCTTAAGCTCTGATACCACATGTAACACCCCACACCCGCTATGGTCACTCGCTAAGGGAATGCCATAACATCGGTGGAGTATTTTAAGTGAATATAGATCAGAAAAATTACAACAGGACAGATATAAGTCATACTTGAAAATTTAAAACATCATTTCCATTATCAAAACATGTTTGGTTACATCACAAAACCATAATAAGAGTCAAGTACATAATATCCATCCTGATAAAATAGAAGTACATAATCCCTTTACATAGATAATAGCCAAAATAGAAAAGATAAACCGAGCTTTACTTCTACGGTCCAAGCCCCAAAAGATAGATATAGCGGTCTGGTCCAAGTCCATTAGTGCTAGGCCCACTCTGATAACCTGAGGGTTGGAAAAAAGATAAACAACAACGGGGTAAGACATAAGTCTGAGTGAGTCCTATAACCCTAACAATACAATCATTAAAGTAATTAGGGTATGATATAAACAAGATACGGTACTTCTGGGGATAATGACTACTCTAAGTAGCCCACAAAACACAGGATGTACTACGATAACCGAAACAACGTACTTATCCACCCAAGGATAATTACTAGCTTACCCCACCCCAGACCTACCCACCCAAGGGTAATTCCTACACTGCACCACACCAGTTCTACCCACCAAGAGTAATTCCTACTTAAAGGTTGATCCCATCTAAAGTCTTAGAAAATATAGCTAGTAGTTTCTGGTACTTCTAGCTGACCACGTAGGTGCCGTCTGCCCCTACCTCCACTAGGTGTATAACTGACCATGTAGGTGCCGTCTGCCCCTACATTCACTAGGTGTACCTAGTAATCTTACCCAGTAGTTTCGTGTACCCCTACATAGGTGCCGTCTGCCCCTATCTTTACTAGGTGTACCCACTACTCCCCATCGATCGGCTCCCTACCGTAGATACCCGTGCTGGTCCCACAGTAGGGTGTATCACTCCCCTAAAGTGGCTACCCAATACTAACGGTGCACGGCTTTATATCTACACGATGCAACAACGGCTTATCTACCAGCCCGGGCCCACACACGCATATGAAACCCGTTGGACTTGCGTTGCCACCGCTAACCCGTTTTGGCCTCTTATAATCAAGCCCAATATGCGTGTCCCGTCACTCGACATGGGTCGAGCCCACAAAGATACGTTTGGGATATTGGTTGAAATGGGCCCCCACAAGCTACTACTTAAGCTTGTCATTAATCTAGTGCATCCCACTTAACCTCTTTTTATAATCATGCCCCCTTACACGTTAAGGTTTGGTTAAGTCATCTAATTATATTTCAATTGCTACTTAAGGCACCCACTAGATTTCCACATGCCACCCAAGGCACTTACTTGATTCCCACATGCCACCCAAGGCATTTACTTAACCCTTTAATCATGTTTAATTACATGTTCCACTTTGGTTAAGTATTCTAATCGTATTTTCTATTGCCACCCAAGGCAACCCACTAGTTTCCTCATGCCACCCAAGGCACCCCCACTAGTTACTACATGCCACCCAAGGCACCCACTTAACCCCTCATGTCCCACTACATGCTAATATGGTTAAGTGTTTCTTAATTAATTAAGACCGTGATCTCCCATAAAGACCTCCCACATTAGACTGGCTGTTATGACCGCCTGGTTAAGCCGGTAGAGTCCGGGCAGTCTTACGTCATAACAGAGTCTAACCTCGTGTCTTTACCTTAATCACGTATTTAATTTATGGCTAAGACCTCTCACATTGGGCTGACATTTGTAGCAACTGGTTGAGCCGGTCGGGTCCGGGCAGTTTTACACTACAAATGAGTCCAACCTCGTGTCTTAGTCGATTAATTACACCTAATTAATCACCCCCATATTAATTATCCCTAATTAATATCAAGTTTTCCATAACATGGGTAGACCTAACTCAATAGGTAAATTCCCATGGGGTAGACCTAACTCAATAGGTAAATTCCCACTTATGGTAATTTATTTTTATGGTATGCTTAATCATACCCAATCATTCACTTATTAACATATTTACCAACCCCATCGTTCCCCACGTAAATCGTTCTCATTTCATGACATAAATAAGGGGAAGATCATCACAAATATCATGGGTTTAGCATACAACTTTGTCATGGGTTAAGAGGATGTCAACTTGCATATATGAGCATATATTAACCCAACCACATTTAACCCCAAACTTGCACATTATCATACACATGTCTTACATAACATGTTGAACTTGCATATAAGCATTCTCATAACTTGCATAACACGTTAGACATGCATTTAAGCCTACACATAACTTGCATAAGCATTCACATACTTGTATGGGCATTCATATACTTGCATAAGCATTCACATACTTGCATATCACATTAAGCTCGCATTTAAGCATATACATAACTTGCATAACATCATGCTCATAACTTGCATAATCTCATAAACTTAACTTGCATACCACTATGCACACAACTTGCATATCCTCATACACATAACTTGCATATGCACATAACTTACATAACATGTTGAGCTTGCATGTAAGCATAACTTGCATAATATGTCGAACTTACATATATGACTTGCATCTTAAAGGAGGGTAAACATGCATAGCATATAAGGGTGACATCTTGCATATGTATATACCATATTTTAAAAGGGTAAACTTGCATGTCATGATTTATGCATAATACCAAACACTTAGCATGCATAAAACCACTTACTTATCATGCATAGAATCAAATACTTATTATGCATAAAATCAAATACTTATTATGCATAAAACCAAATACTTATTATGCATAAAATCAAATACTTATTATGCATAAAATCAAATACTTATTATGCATAAAATCAAATACCTATTATGCATAAACCCACCACTTAACTTGCATAAACCCAAACACTTAACATGCATAAAACCCCATACTTAGTATGCATACAATCAAATACTTATCATGCATAACGTCAAATACTTTAGCATGAATAACATCAAATACTTAACATGCATAACACCAACTACTTAGCATGCATAAAATCACATGCATAACTTGCATATCATGTTACATATAACTTGCATATATTCTCACATATAGTTTGCATAACATGTCACATATGCATAAATGTTTAACATGGTGTTTTGCATCATAAAACATGGCCTTAACTTGCATTTAACATAAAACTTGCAAATCACATATCATACAAACTTGCATAAATACATTTATCCACAAACATAGCCATGTCTTATCACATCCTACCATAATCAATTTAACAATTGATTATTAAAGCCATAGAAACTCACCAAAACCAAGATTAGCAAATCAATGAAGTAAAACTAGTTGCCAAATATGAAGAAGAAGGTGATTAGGGGTTGATTAGCTTGCAACTCTCTTCATTTGATTTGTGGAGGCCATGACCAAGTTTCATTTTGCCATAGTTTAGTTACTAGATTTAATTATGAATGAATTAGGGTAGGGTTAGGGTCTTATTTATAGGATTAGGTTGCATTTTAGACCCTTGGATTAACCCTAGATTAGATTAGGACCCTTAGATTTAGGAAATCTCTAGAACCAGCCCTCCTAGCCAGCCTGAAACCCAACCTGGTGCAACCTGGTGCACCCAGGTTCACTGAACGGTGCCACCCTGTCGACAGGCAAGTCGACAGGCATGTCGACACCCCTGTCGACAGGCCTGTCGACAGCCCTGTCGACATGGGTTGGGCGGGAAGCTACCCGCCTGACCCCGCCTGGCCCATTCCAAATCTGAATATTTAAATTTTTAAATCTGTTTTAGTTTTGAATTTTCCGCAAACTTCATCGGGCCATAACTGGGCCATACGGACTCCGATTTTCGAAAACTCGGACTCTATTTCGCGTATTTTTCCGAGACGAACGCAATAACGCAGCCCGTTACCCCAATTCCCACATCTGAGATTATTTATTCTGTAATTAGTGAATTTTAGTATTAACCCAAAATACGGGGTGTTACAACAGCGGAAATAAAAACACGATATATCTACTAACACTGAAGCCTCCTTCTCCAAGCTCCTTTAGATAGATCTGTAAATCCTGAACTACTTGACTGCCCGTACAAATATGGGCACCCAAGAGTTTAGGTAAAACAAAACAAAATAAACTCTGGGTCAGTCATGGGACTAGTACGAGTAAACAATTTAAAACAGTTTGGGAAAATAAACGATATCTCATAAGACCACGCCGTATAACACGAAACGGGTTTTTCCCTTATGAGAATCCAAAACACTTGATTCAACTTTCAAAATCCTTTTGAAAGAAACGATAATCTTTATATCAAAACTCTTTCGATATTATTATAGTGTCTAAATCAAATAAATAGAAATCTAGTGGAACGCTTTCTTCTCTCGCTCCACATATATATAATATACAATCAAAACTGCCAACACTTATTGAGTAATGCATTTACAATTATGATAAGGTATGGAACCACCTTCCGATATTGTATCTTTGGAGGAGAATACATTGGGTTCAACAAGAACATCTTGTAACCCGGCCACACATGACCGACCACTCATTTTGCTTGAGTGTATCGAATGTATATCACCAACGGTTGGGATCAGCAACCATTTTCCCGAATGGGACAACATCGAATAGAATAAGGAATTAAATGAATTTCTCTAGATAGGTGATAATACACCCTAATGGAAACTACCCACTTAGCCATGCTGCCTGTCCGATTTTTGTCATTTCCCGGTTGTTGAGGCCTGAGGCTACGCTTAATTATCATTCATTGATAGCACAATCACTTTGAATGTCACATTGTTAGATCCGTTAATCACTAATTGATTTGCACAAATATATTCTGGATATTATGCTAAGAGAATAAATCCTCCGCCGCCATATATATTTATACAGACCAACATATTCGATTATTGGAAATACTTTATTAGACATTTGTCTACATACGTTCGTTCTGGGATTGAACGAAACCGAAGGCACAATTTCCATTAAAAGAAAAAGCCCTTGTACTTTACTCTATCTTCGATTATCTTTATATAATCTGATTCGCAACGCTACTGCCAATACGGAGTGGTTGTCGGATAATAATCCAACCGGTCTCTCCATATTGACAACGATATTGGCAAACACTTTGATAGACGGTTATTTAACTATCGAAGAAAAACAAACACCCATTTAAAACATCAAACAATCACTGGGCCCCTTAATTAATATTTTATTAATTAAATCACTTCTCCATTTCCTTGTCAATATTTGTTAACCAAATATTTTCAATAATCATCTTGGCCTCTTACGCTATTTGGAGAACATTTCCAAATACCAACTTCTTTTATTTTCTATGTTTAGAAAAATATCTTTTACCCATAATTGGAAAACATTCCAATTACTTATCGCTTTCACGACCGTTCATTTCTACACTCAGGAAATATTTATTAAATTTCCCAAATTTCAATTCCTTGGGTTAAAACGAATGTTGTGTAAAACATCGTTACGACAACCCAAAATACTGCATTCAACTAATCTTATTCAAACATTTATCTTCGAGACTGAACCTTGCTATTTATTAGTTAAAAATGAAATCAATCGAGTTGGGGTACAAATACCTATCAGACCTTGACTGAAAACATCATTAACTTCAAAACTGACAAGACCACTTAACTCGAATAATCAACACCATACAAACCAATTATTCATTTTTAAAACGTATATACATTTCTCTTTCTATTTCTACCAGATTTAATTATAGATTTCCTTTTTGTTTATAATATTCTCTTTTAAGCTCGTTTCCTTTTCGAATTCCATATATATCGATATATTGATTTCTAGTTATCAAATTTTCTTAAAAATATTCTATCTCCTTAAATTTTCGGAAAATTTCGCCATAACCTCCTTTGTACCGGCCAACAATTCAAACCTCAACCCGCCTCTCTAGGCCCTTTCCATTCAAAAAGAAAATAAAAAAGCCAAGTGGCTTGCTGATTCGGCGCATAAAACCTCATATGGAATTTAAACATGTACCTTTTTGGTTGGGCATTTCAATTTATCTCTTCATACACTTCATTCGATACCTGTCTAACCCATTTACGTCCATTCCCAATTTATTCCAACTCAACCTAGTCATTTTAACTCAATTCGCTAATTAATCCTCTTATTAGCTTCTTTTGCTCAATTTACTTTTACTTGGAATCAACTGTGTTAAAACACATTTGTTATTGACTGATAAACAAGTCGAATTCACATTCCATATTCGATTCCGAATTTAATTCAAGTATCCGTATTAAATTCTCAATTTTTAATTTGCCAACTCACTTTACTTAATCAAATTAAATTCGATTCCAACTCCATTAACTAATTATTTTTCTAATTAGTTATCTTCATTCCATAATTTAAAATCCTGATTTTTGTTTCAAAAATCAGTTTATTACTCCACTTGAGTTCATATTTGTTTTATAACTCAAGTCTGGATTTTTCTAATGAACTTTTGGATTTTATTTATTTAAATAAACCATTATGGTTTTATAATGGTTATGGCACTGTTTTTCTGGAAAATTGATTTTGACATAACTTAAAATCTATTCGACGAAATCCAGATTTTTCTCTTTCATTAGAAAACCATTATCAAATCGGTCCTGACTATTCTTGTTTCAAAGAATTCCGACTTAAATTGAGTTCTATACACTCAATTGAAGTTCGAATCGCCAATTTTCGAACCACCACGCTGCGGCAAGTTCGTTTTAATTATATTTTAATATTAACGTTTAAACTTCATTTGTAATAAATTTTAACTACATTCTAATTTTTTTTTCAATATATATTAAATCTAGTTTTCAAATCCAACTTAATATTTTCGATTATCTCTAACTGTCAATTTTTCATTACTTAGTTACCAATTCAATTACAACTCCATTTCTGTTATTATTTTCTAATTCCATTAGAAATAAATTAGTTTATAAAATTCGATGAAATCAAATTCTAATTTTAATCCATTGGATTTTCCTCAATTCAACTTATATTCTTAATTCTGAAATATAATCAATCGTTATGTTTCAATCACTTCCCAATTCACTTTTAAATTCATAATTGAATTTAAATATTTAAATTATCCAAACGATAATTATCTCACTTAATTTATAAACGTTGTTTTTAAATTTAACTTCCTTGTTTTATATATATAACAAGTTTCTATTTCAAATTTTTATTTGAAACTTCATTCCTTTTATATTCCGAATTGCAGAATAAAAAAACCGTTCCCTTTCAAATGATTTCAAAAATTCATATATGAATTTAAGTGTTCATATTATCTCTTGATAATTAATTCATTATATATATAAACACCGTTTATAAATTCATTTCAATTCCCAACATTTCCATTTATAATCATTGTTTATAAATTCACTTTAATTCTTTGATTATCCGATGAAAATCATTCCCGTTTATTTATAAACAACATTTATAAATTTACTTCAATTTTTTGTTTTATTTAATTTATAAACACCGTTTATAAATTAAATACTTGTTTTTATATTTAAACAAGTAAATATTTCTTAGCCTATTCGAAATCCAAATTCTATTCCAGAAAAAATAGAATTTTCCTTTTAAATCTCAAAATCCCCTATCACAATATTTTTATAAATTAACATCTTGGACCAGTGGTATTCAAACATCCAAAAACACTTAATTATCAAGTTACGGGTTTTATAACACATCATATATGATAATATATATATATATATATATATATATATATATATATATGAAAACAACAGTAATAAATTTTGAGGAATCCAGTTGGATCCCTCCAACCTGTTTCCCTGCATCCACAGACGTTAGCCAACATAAATAATATCCATCCTGCTTCGAGGCAGGATATCGCGGTATAGAAGGTCATCCACTATCATAGCATGGGGCGTATAGGGTCATCCGCTATTGATACCGCGGGCATCCGCTAATTGCGGCGACCCGAACTTCCCCATAAAGGAAAGCCCGGATTACTTTGAGGACAAGACGAATCAGAACACAAATAGAAGAACATTTCATTGTTTATTACAACAATCCCATCAGAATACAAGAATATACAGAGTATGAATAAAGATTACACATTTGATAATTATCAGAGGTTTAAATACATTACTGCAGCAGAAAAATAAAATAAAACATAACTGAAAGAAATACACAGATATAGAGCTTTCCGAATATCACTTCAGCTGTAAACAAGGATCCTGTGAATATAAATCTACAAAACCAAAACTACTAGCTGCCCGTGTGGAAATAGGGGCACCCAGAGTTTAGGTTAAAACAATAAACTCTAGGTCAGTCATGTGACTAGTGTGAGACCTAAAACAGTTGTTAATCTTTATTTTAAAGTTACGTAAATCTAGGGACCACGGCGTATAACAAAGAACCGGTTTCCTCCCAAGAATACCAGTGCATAAAACAATAGCGCAATGCTAAATAAAGAACAACGAAGCTATTATAAGACTCAGGTCCCATCACACAATGCAACGCAAGCCGGAGGATAGAGTTTTTACCTTATAATAGCCAAGAATGCTTGGTACGTAAAATTTCATGTTTTATTATTACTATAAGTGATAGTGTCAAAACAATTTCAATCATAAGTATCAATCATAGACGGCATAAGTGCCCTATACCACTATGTCGCCATATATAGGTTTACAATTAAAACCGCAAAATGTCGTATTGGAAGTTGGATTTCCATCTGTGAACCAAGGCAAGGGATCGTCCTTACCGCTTCGAGACTGTCTATCTCGAGCCTCAGGAACATCCGCAACTGCACCTTAGATCATCAGGACCGGTCCACACGGAGTGGATTAAAATGCCTGAACAATGCGTTTCCCGCCCTATGGGGCATAAAATGGTCATATCCCGACCAAAATATCTGCCCCGGAATGACCGATATAACCGAGGCGCCTCGCAATCCATCATCCACATAAGTAAAATGCCAGGGCTAGTAAAACGCTGACACCACTCCTAGCTAGAAAGAAACGCATGTCCTCCTTGAGGTCCTCTCCCGTTTCTGGTTCACACTGGTGTGTGAGGCTCGCGAATTAACGCTACACAAAGCTACGCTATATTAAAGCCGTGCTTTGATCATCAACCACAAGACTCTGCTTTTCAACAGAAGCCTTGATCCTTTGCATCTCAGCATGCCACACAGGCAATTCACGCAATGCAACCGATGTCTATCAATCACACAGAATGAAATCCGATGTCAGACACATATCCATTTACAAGTCCGTTCTGGGTCTAAACGAAACCGGAGGCACCTTATTCCTTACCCATATATCCAATACAAGGGAGAGGCCTTCGCATATCCGGTCGATCTCCAAGTACGTCTTGACGATCACCACTTATTACCTTGTCTTGGGTGTACAGCCCAATCAAGACATCAGTAATCATCCAAACGATGTGAAGACCTCCGGTCTTTGACCACCGTCTTCATCCTCGACATATCGTCGAATCAGTTATTCATAATAGGGCAAACCCAGTCTTTCCGAATAACTCGTATATATAATAAACCAGTGCTATAAAAACACAACATACGCCTCATTCCAATCCAGAATATTCCTTTATTCAAATATTCTTATACTTTGGGAAAGGTTCCCATTAATTTTATTAAAGATAAATTCTTTAAATTTATTCTTTAATCTTCCTTTGGATATCATTTCAATCTAATTAAAGATGCCTTAAAACTCCACTTGGTTTTAATATTCCCAAAAATCAATATTAATGATTCTTTAACTTGGGAAATCATATCTTGTCTTTAACTGGGTTAAAGAACCAATGTCATTTAAAACACGGTTCACGATAAACCCAAAATCACATTCCATTCCATCAGCCTTTAACCGTAAATTAGCAAGTGAACAATTCCCTAAGTATTAACCCCGAAGGCCGAAACCAACATCAGATCAATACCCAGGGAACCATTCAACTTAACTAATCTCCAGTTAGTTTCTGATTTTCTTAACTCCATTGGGTCTAAGAACTGTATTATTAAAGATACCATCCAGGAAAACCCAAAATCAAATTCCATTAACAATGGAATCTTCATGGAAAATAAATCGATATGTAAAATCGATATAAACTTCCATATCCAACCGATAATATCAATGGAATAACGACAAGGCCTTTTAAATTCCATATATATTAACCGTCTTCCTCTACAGAAGCTTACTTCGATTATTACCAAATCGAATTCCATTCAATTCCAATTTAATATGTTAAATTGGAAAACTTTACTTTGGAAAATCTCCTTTAAATCTTAACAAAAGATTTATAAATTCCAAATTCCAATTCATTGTAAATCGAGGTAAAGAACGAATGTCACTAAAACACAGTTCACAACAAACCCAATTCACATTCCATCAGTGTAACGACCCGGAAAATCAGGACCAATTTAAAATATTTATTTTAACAATTTTAATGGATTTAGGATATTTAAAATAATTTATTTTAAATAATAACGACGGAAAATTTATTTAAATCGAAGTGAGAACGTATAAATTTATTTTAATTATAAATGAGCCTGAAATGGCGCGGTAATTTCAGTTTTCGATTTTGAACTTTGAAAAATTATATAAAATTAATTATAAGTCGGAATTGGACGAAACAAAAAACGCTAGGATCGTATTGACGATATCTTTCAAATGAATTTTAGAAATTGAGATTTCAGTTTATAAATTGTAAGTTATGGAAAAATTAATATCTCATAAAAACGCTATGGAATTTATATATATGACCCAAAACGCTACTTTTTACATACGAATGAATTTGGACTCGAGACCACTTCCATTGAGTTCAAAATAACGTTTTTGAATTGAAAAAGAATAAAAACTGATATATTTCGAGATTCGGAATTTATTTATTTATATATGTATTTTTAATATAATATATATACGCCTTAAAAATAGCCATTTTTCAAACGGTCTTCAAATTCGACGAAATTAGTTTTATTAGGACCGTATCGTCAAAACAAAGCTAGAAATAATTTTTCTGAAATTTTTAGAGCTAGTATGTAACCGTGAGAAATTAATTATGAATCGATCAGCCATATAAGGACAAAAACATGACTTTTTGAGCAAACGGATTCGGAATCCAACAAAACCAGTTTTGTTAGAACCGTATCATCAAGATATAGCAGTATGTCAATTTTCATCGCCAACGGAGTTCGTATGTGGTCGGGGCATCAATAAATGTCAAATGAAGAAAGTGTGAACTAAAGAATTAATAATAAAGCTAGAAAATTATTATTAAATAATAAATCATTGGACACTGCTGTATAATATCTTTTCCCTTTCCCTAACCCTCATTTCTCTTCTTCCTCAAAAATTGACGGTAGCCATCTCACTCTTTTTCTCTCGTAATTTTACAAATAAGCCCTTGGAAACGAAATAATTTATATCTCCCAATCCATACAAAATCAAACCAAACCGTTTCTGGGTATTGTGGATCTTGTTGATCTCTACCTATAGTAAAAATTCCAGGACCTATCGTCGTATGGATTCGCCGGAATCGATGGTCAAAACGAGAAAATGACTTTCGGATTTTGGCGAATTACACTCAAACCGTGAGGAATTAGGTGATGGTCCAGTTGAGGAAATTGTAGAGGAGAGAGAGGCGAACAGGATTGTCTTTTGGTACTCGACCTGAAAGTGCTGGTGGCAGCGACAAAAGGGAGTTCAACGTCGAAGTAGTTTTCCGGTGAACTGTCAAACTGTTAGGAGCATATTCCAGCGGCTAGAGGCGATTTGGGGCTGGGGTGTCTGCGGGTCGGAGGCGCGCCGTGGCGAGGCGGAGCTATTGGTGGTGGTCCACGACCAGCTGGCGGCGTGACGACAACGAAATCGAGCTCGAACTAGAATTGGGGGTCTTCGGTTTTCAGGATCGATGGCGTCGATCTAAAAGCAGGCACTAGCGGGGTAGTGGCGCCTCGCATAGGTGCATCGACTGACAGGGTTGGCCGACGGTATAGGGGGCTGTGGCTGCGCGACGGCGATCGGTGGTCAAAGGGGTAGAGCTCGGGTTTGACCCGATTTGGGGTGAAATTTAATTAATTAATTAATTAATTTATTCAAACTTCGTAATTGTATAACTCTCTCATACGAACTCAGAATCTGATGATTTCAGATCCGCCACAATCGTGGCGACAACAGCTTCGCGTGGACACCAGTTTTGTCAAATTTGGAGCAAGTTGAAATTTTGGGTAAAATCCGCAATTTAAATAATTATTTAATTGTTTCAAACTTCGAAAATTTATAACTTTGTGATACGAACTTGAAATCGTGCAAAACAGGATTTGCCACGATCAGTGAGTCGAGAGCTTCGCAAAGACACCAATTTTGCCAAATTTGGAGCATGTTGGATTTTGGGCCAAAACTGGGCCCGAACCGCCAATCTAAAACTGATGAAGTAAAATCAAGGTGAGAACTCTTTCTTACTCAACATTTTTGTTCAGTTATTTATTTATTTATTTATTTATTTTCAGATGTACAAATAAATGAAATGAAATGTCTGTGATTGAATTAATTGCTTGTTTGTTGTATCTATTGAATGAATTGTCGTGTTGATTGGATTGCTATGGTATATTGGAAGAGTTAAACATGAAAATTGATGTTATATTATTTATGTCAATTTAAATAGTATTTCACTGCCATGAACAAGTTACCTGACTTGTTTATGTGATTGGGGCGATGATTTTCACACATCGCTCAAGTGCACAAATAATAATAATTTATTTAATTATTTGTTGGTTGAAAACCCCACACGGGTCTTGGGATGATATTTTGATCACACATCTCCCTTGTGATTAGCTGTAATGTGCACTTTGGATGTTTTGGATGTTCTCATGCATTTTTGTCATTATTTTGAAATATATGCGTTGTATGAAACCATATAAATAAAATTATATTGTAAGTGATTGGGTCTCATTCCAATTCATAAATAAAATTTGTTAAAATAAGATTACAATAATAAAATAATCTTTTTGTTTTATTTAGAAAATATGTTTAGTGTCATATTTTTATTGACGCTAAAAATCATTCTTTTATTTTCATTTATAAACATGGAAAAGAACATAGTTTGATTGACACTGAAAATGAATCTTTTATTTTCATTTAGAAATATGCAAACGAATATCTTTTGTTGACATTAAAAGATTATTCTTTTATCGTAATTAAAGAACATAAAAATGATTTACATAAAAATATCATTCTTCTCAATGTCATTTAGAAACGTGAACTGGTTTACATTAAAAATCTAATCTTTTATTGTAATTTGAGAACATGAAATGTTTCACATTAAAAATAAATCTTTTTAATGTCAGAAGTGTTTTTACATTAAAAAAAATTATCTTTTAATGTCATATAGAAACATGAAAATGGTTCTACATTAAAAATTATCTTTTTAATGTCAGAGGAAAAGTTTACATTAAAAATTCATTCTTTTTAATGTCAGAAAAAGTTTACATTAAAGATTCAATCTTTTTAATGTTAGAAAAAGATTTACATTAAAAACTTATCTTTTTAATGTCAAGTATGAACAGAAAACGGTTTACATTAAAATTTAACTTTTTAATGTTAAGTAGAAACAGGAAAGGATTTATATATATAAAAAATTTATATGCTTAATACAAAAGGACTTTATGAATATTTTATAAAATACTTTATAAAAGAAAATCGACGATTATAAGATTATTAATATAATGGTTCGAATAAAACGTTTCGCACAGCGACCGTTCGCGAATTTCGACCATCGACTTTGAATGGGTGTAACAGAAGATCTGACCGTCAGATTCTTCTGAAATTGGAACCTATGGGTTCGTATCGAAAAGAGCTTTCAAACGAGTATTTAAATATTGAAATCCAAAGTTTAGATTTTGAGAAATGTTAAATTCAAATTTTAACAAAAACAGCGCTAGTGCTGTTAAACGAGCTGAAACATCGTTTAGCTGAAACGACCTATTTTTAAACAAATAAAAGTAGAGGAAAATTATGTAAAATCATAATAAATGATTTGAAAAGGTTTTTGATGAAAAATTCCAAGTTTATAAAGATAAAAGATATCTTTATCAGAATTAGTGATTTATTTATTTTAATAAATTAATTAAAATAAATAAAAGGATTTAAATGGTTTTAATAAAACCAAGATTTTCCAATACATATATTTGAATGGAAATAATCTTCGGATTATTTCAGTATTGGATTCTGTGATTATACGGATATTATTGTGGGAATTTGGAAGATATTAATATCGTTATTCCCGATTTGGTATATGTTAGTTTTCAAATTTTGATATTGAACATAAATCGATATAATTTATATTCAAAGCACGATATTTAATATCTGAGTAGAATTTGGGTTTGTTGTGAATAGTGTCTTAAATAACACTGTTCTTAAACCCATTTGAGAAAGAATAAATCTTTTAATTAAGATTTAAATAAGATTTCCAATTATTAAACATAATTGAAAATTAAGTGAAACTTACTTTTGGGTTGATTGTGAACAATGTTTTTAAATGACATTAGTTCTTAAAACCAGATAGACAGTGAAACTTAGATTGGTAATTCATAAATATTTTAATTAAGATTTAACGAAATATTCTAAAGAGAAGTTTTCAATTTAATATATTAAATTGAAATATGATTTGGGTTTATTGTAGATGACGTTTTTAAGCGACATTTGTTCTTTAACCCAGTTAAAGGCAAGATTATTTCTTGAAAGTTAAATAATCAATAAATAATGATTCTTGAAGATTAAAACAAAACATAATTTTAATAAATCTTTAATTGGATTAAATGAGGATAAAAGTAATTAAATTTACTTAATTCAAGAAACGAACGATAATGGAGTACCACCAGTTTTACTCCAAGCGATAGTTAAATCTTTAATTAGATTTGAACGATAAAACGGTAATTAAGTTTACCGTAATACATTGGGTGTTAAATATGGGGTACCACCAGTGTTACTCCATGGGTTGTATATGTTGGGAATGGGATATTAATAAATGATTACTTCGGTAAGGTGTTAATCCCGACTAGTTGAATAAACCTTAATTTGGTTTAAATTAAAATCAAAGAATATTCCTGATTGGAATGAGGCGTTGGTTGTGTTTTAAAGCACATGATTTTAAATTACGCAAGTTATTTAGAAAGACCGGGTTTAACCCATTCTGAATAATTCATACGATGATTGAAGATCGATGCTGAAGACGGTTATTGAAGACCGGGAAATTTCCATATCAAATGGATGATTATTGATATCTTAATTGGACCGTACACCCTAGATGAGGGAAAAATTGGTGATCATTCAGACGTATTTGGAGATCTACCGGATATGGTTTCGTTCAAACCCAGGATGGACTTGTAAATGGATGGTATGTCTGACGTTGTATTCCGTTATGCTGTATTCATTGATCTCTGCTAAATATATGTTTGGTGCCGGAGAATTTATTCTCTTGCTTAACACCCTTCTCTGAGACGTACGAGCTTAGAGGTTATATATTGGCAGAAATCAATGGTATAGTATGGACTGACAATGTGGCATGCTAAGATGCAAATGATCAAAGCTTTTGTTGAAAAGCAGAGCCTTGTGGTTGATGATCAAAGCATAGCTTTAATTAGCATAGCTTTGTGTATAGCGTTACTTCGCGAGCCTCACACCCCGGTATGAACCAGAAATGGAAGAGGACAACGGGGAGGGCATTGCGTTTCTTTCTAGCTAGGAGTGATGTCAGTGTTTTGCAAGCCCTGGCATTTTACTCATGTGGATGTTGCTTATTATTACTTGATGGATAGAGAGGCGCCTCGGATATATCCGGCTACTATGGGATACGATGGAGTCATTTGGCTCATTTACGCCCCATAGGGCAGGGAAACGCATGCTTAGGAATTATGAATTCACCATTGCACTTAGTGTGGACCGGCCCTGCATGTTACCTAGGTACAGTTGCGGCTGAAGCCTGAGGCACGGGCTAGAGTGTCTCGAAATGGAAGGATTGCGCCTTGCCTGGGTTCACAGATGGAAATCCAACTTCCAATAAGATATTTCGATTTTGATTGTAGAACTAGTATGGCGACATGATATATGGTAACCATGCCTCCTATGATTGATACATTTATATTTGAAGTTGATTTCTTCACTTATAGTAATTACAAAAGGTGAAATTTAGCGTATCAAGCATTTTTGGCTATTATAAGGGAAAACTCTATCCTCCGACTGCGTTCATTGTGTTATGGGACCTGAGTCTTATAATAGCTTCATTTTTCAAAAAGCATTGCGTTGTTTTATTTCAAACTAAGATTCAAGGGAGTAAACCCGTTCCGTGTTGTACGGCATGGTCCCCATGATTTACCCACTTTTAAAATAAAGATTAATAACTGTTTTGGTTCTCACACCAGTCCCATGACTGACCTAGAGTTTATTGTTTCAACCTAAACTCTGGGTGCTCATATTTTCCACACAGGCAGCTAGTAGTTTTGTAGATATTATATTCACCGGATCCTGGTTTACAATTGAAGGGATATTCGGAAAGCTCTGTATCTATTTATTTCTTTCAGTTGTATTTTGTATTATTTTTCCACTACTATTTAAATGTACTTTAAACTATGATATTATATTTCCAGTGTATATTATTTATTCATACTCTGGGATATTCTTGTACTCTGATGTAATTGTTGTAACAGCAATAAAATGTTCTTTTGTTTGTGTTCTGATGTGTGTTGTTCTCAAAGCAATCCGATCTTTCCTTTACTAGGAAGTTTGGGTCGTTTCATTTGGTATCAGAGCTTTGGTTTACAGAGCTCGAGAACAAGGCGCATTAGAACCGAACAAAAGAATTCCTCAAAGATTGGATTAGTAATGTCCAATAAGAATGATTCGTTAGAGATGGGATCAGTAGTATCCTAGAACGAGTGTAAAGAGTATTAATTTAATAAAATGAAAAACAAATTTAGCTTTGAAAATTTTATCTTAATATACGTATTTGAGTATATTATTTTATTTTAATTAGGACAATTGAGTATATAAAGATTTTGAATATACGAGTAATTAACGGATATTCGAAGTTTTAATATACTGGATGGATATAAAATCACACTCTAGTCACCCGAAGATGATTTTGATGATTGAGGCCTCATCATCAGTATTTATGTTCGAGTTTCGAAAGTGGTATATCTATATACTTCCATTGATTGGTGTGAGAACCAAAACTAGATAGGGATTATTGCTGTGATTTGCACTAAAAATATGATTTTTTTGACTATATATAAAAATTTTATGTTCGAAAATTTAATCACCTAATTGATTGTTGGTTGTGATGGTTGATAATTAGTTTAACTAACTAAAATATTGGAATAATAAATTTAACTGAATCGAATTTAATATTGAAATGAGTTGAAAATTTATTAGACATGAAAGTTGAGTGAATAGTTAAACAACTTTCAGCTCCGTTCCTTTTCGAGGACAAAAAGATTTTAAGCAGGGGAGATTGTAACGACCCGGAAAATCAGGACCAATTTAAAAATTTTATTTTAACAATTTTAATGGATTTAGGATTTTTAAAATAATTTATTTTAAATAATAACAACAGAAAATTTATTTAAATCGAAGTGAGAACGTATAAATTTATTTTAATTATAAATGAGCCTGAAATGGCGCGGTAATTTCAATTTTTGATTATAAACTTTGAAAAATTATATAAAAGTAATTATAAATCGGAATTGGACGAAACTAGAAACGCTAGGATCGTATTGACGATATCTTTCTAATGAATTTTTAAAATTGAGATTTCAGTTTATAAATTGTAAGTTATAGCAAAATTAAAATCTCAGAAAAACGCTATGGAATTTATATATATGACCCAAAACGCTACTTTTTACATACGAATGAATCTGGACTCGGGGCCACTTCCATTGAGTTCAAAATGACGTTTCTGAATTTGAAAAGTATAAACACTGATATATTTCGAGATTCGGAATTTATTTATTTATATATGTATTTTTAATATAATATATATATGCCTTAAAAATGGCCATTTTTCAAACGATCTTCAAATTCGACGAAATTAGTTTTGGTAGGACCGTATCGTCAAAACAAAGCTAGAAATAATTTTTCTGAAATTTTTAGAGCTAGTATGTAACCGTAAGAAATTAATTGTGAATCGATCAACCATATAAGGACAAAAACAGGACTTTTTGAGTAAATGGACTCGTAATCCAACGAAACCTGTTTTGTTAGAACCGTACCATCGAGATATAGCAGCATGTCAATTTTCATCGCCAACGGAGTTCGTATGTGGTCGGGGCATCAATAACTGTCAAATGAAGAAAGCGTGAACTAAAGAATTAATAATAAAGCTAGAAAATTATTATTAAATAATAAATCATGGGACACTGCTATATAATATCTTTTCCCCTTTCCCTAACCCTCATTTATCTTCTTCCTCAAAAATTAACAGTAGCCATCTCTCTCTTTTTCTCTCGTAATTTTACAAATAATCCCCTGGAAACAAAATAATTTATAACTCTCAATCCATACAAAATCAAACCAAACCGTTTATGGGTATTATGGATCTTGTTGATCTCTACCTGCCATAAAAATTCCAGAACCTATTGTCGTATGAATTCACCGGAATCGATGGTCAAAGCCAGAAAATGACTTTCAAATTTTGGCGAATTACACTCAAACCGTGAGGAATTAGGTGATGGTCCAGTTGAGGAACTTGTAGAGGAGAGAGAGGTGAACAGGATTGTCTTTGGTTACTCGACTTGAAAGTGCTGGTGGTAGCGACAAAAGGGAGTTCAACGTCGAAGTAGTTTTCCGGTGAACTGGCAAACTGTTTGGAGCATATTCCAGCGGCTAGAGGCGATTTGGGTTTGGGGTGTCTGCGGGTCGGAGGCACGCTGTGGCGAGGCGGAGCTATTGGTGGTGGTACACGACCAGATGGCAGCGTGACGACGGCGAAATCGAGCTCGAACTCGAATTGGGGGTCTTCGGTTTTCAGGATCGACGGCATCGATCTGAGGACAAGCACTGGCGGGGTAGCGGTGCCTCGCGTAGGTGCATCGAATGACAGGGTTGGCCGACGGTAAATGGGGCTGTGGCGGCGGCGATCGATGGTCAAAGGGGTAGAGCTCGGGTTTGACCCGATTTGGGGTGAAATTTAATTAATTAATTCATTCATTCAAACTTCGTAATTGTATAACTCTCTCATACGAACTCAGAATCTGACGATTTCAGATCCGCCGCGATCGTGGTGACGTGAGCTTCGTGTGGACACCAGTTTTGTCAAATTTGGAGCAAGTTGAAATTCTGGGTAAAATCCGCAATTTAAATAATTATTTAATTGTTTCAAACTTCGAAAATTCATAACTTTGTGATACGAACTTGAAATTGCGCAAAACAGGATTTGCCACGATCAGTGAGTCAAGAGCTTCACATAGACACCAATTTTGCCAAATTTGGAGCATGTTGGATTTTGGGCCAAAATTGGGCCCGAACCGCAAATTTAAAACTGACGAAGTAAAATCAAGGTGAGAACTCTTTCTCACTCAACCTTTTTGTTCAGTTATTTATTTATTTGTTTGTTTATTTTCATATGTAAAAATAAACAAAATGAAATGTCTGTGATTGAATTAATTGCTTGTTTGTTGTATCTATTGTCGTGTTGATTGAATCGTTATGGTATATTGGAAGTGTTAAACATGAAAATTGATGTTATATTATTTATGTTAATTTAAATAGTATTTCACTGCCATGAACAAGTTACCTGACTTGTTTATGTGATTGGGACGATGATTTTCACACATCACCCAAGTGCACAAATAATAATAACTTATTTAATTATTTGTTGGTTAAAAACCCCACACGGGTCTTAGGATGATATACTGATCACACGTCTCCCTTGTGATTAGCTATAATGTGCACTTTGGATGTTTTGGATGTTCTCATGCATTTTTGTCATTATTTTGAAATATATGCGTTGTATGAAACCATATAAATAAAATTATATGGTAAGTGATTGGGTCTCATTCCAATTCAGAAATGAAATTTGTCAAAATAAGATTACAATAATAAAATAATCTTTTTGTTTTATTTAGAAAATATGTTTAGTGTCATATTTTTATTGACGCTAAAAATCATTCTTTTATTTTCATTTATAAACATGGAAAAGAACATATTTTGATTAGCGCTGAAAATGAATCTTTTATTTTCATTTAGAAATATGCAAATGAATATCTTTTGTTGACATTAAAAGATTATTCTTTTATCGTAATTAAAGAACATAAAAATGATTTACATAAAAAAATCATTCTTTTCAATGTCATTTAGAAATGTGAACTGGTTTACATTAAAAATCTAATCTTTTAATGTCATTTGAGAACATGAAATGTTTTACATAACGTCAGAAGTGTTTTTACATTAAAAAAAAATTATCTTTTAATGTCATATAGAAACATGAAAATGGTTTTACATTAAAAATTATCTTTTTAATGTCAGAGGAAAAGTTTACATTAAAAATTCATTCTTTTTAATGTCAGAAAAAGTTTACATTAAAGATTCAATCTTTTTAATGTTAGAAAAAGATTTACATTAAAATCTTATCTTTTTAATGTCAAGTATGAACAGAAAAGGGTTTACATTAAAATTTAACTTTTTAATGTTAAGTAGAAATAGGAAAGGATTTATATATAAAAAAAAAAATTAATACAAAAGGACTTTATGAATATTTTATAAAATACTTTATAAAAGAAAATCGACGATTATAAGATTATTAATATAATGGTTCGAATAGAACGTTTCGCGCAGCGACCGTTCGCGAATTTCGACTATTGACTTTAAACGGGTGTAACAGAAGATCCGACCGTCAGATTCTTCTGAAATCGGAACCTATGGGTTCGTATCGAAAAGAGCTTTCAAACGAGTATTTAAGTTTTGAAATCCAAAGTTTAGATTTTGAGAAATGTTAAATTCAAATTTTAACAAAAACAGCGCCAGTGCTGTTAAACGACCTGAAACGCCGTTTCCCTGAAACGACCTATTTTTATACAAATAAAAATAGGGGAAAATTATGTAAAATCATAATAAATGATTTAAAAAGGTTTTTGATGAAAAATTCCAAGTTTATAAAGATAAAAGATATCTTTATCAAAATTAGTGATTTATTTAATTTAATAAATTAATTAAAATAAATAAAAGGATTTAAATGGTTTTAATAAAACCAAGATTTTCCAATACATATATTTGAATGGAAATAATCTTCGGATTATTTCAATATTGGATTCTGTGATTATACGGATATTATTGTGGGAATTTGGAAGATATTAGTATCGTTATTCCCGATTTGGTATACGTTAGTTTCCAGAATTTGATATTGAACATAAATTAATATAATTTTTATTCGAAGCACGATATTTAATATCTGAGTAGAATTTGGGTTTGTCGTGAGTAGTGTCTTAAATAACACTGTTCTTAAACCCTTTTAAGAAAGAATAAATGTTTTAATAAAGATTTAAATAAAATTTCCAATTATTAAACATAATTGAAAATTAAGGAAACTGACTTTTGGGTTGATTGTGAACAATGTTTTTAAATGACATTAGTTCTTAAAACCCGATTGACAGTGAAATTTAGATTGGTAATTAATAAATCTTTTAATTAAGATTTAACGAAATATTCTAAAGAGAAGTTTTCAATTTTATATTTTAAATTGGAATATGATTTGGGTTTATTGTGGACGATGTTTTTAAGCGACATTTGTTATTTATCCCAGTTAAAGGCAAGATTATTTCTTGAAAGTTAAATAATCATTAAATAATGATTCTTGAAGATTAAAACTAAATATAGTTTTAATAAATCTTTAATTGGATTGAATGAGGATAAAATTAATTAAATTTACTTAATTCAAGAAACGAACGATAATGGAGTACCACCAGTTTTACTCCAAGCGATAGTTAAATCTTTAATTAGATTTGAACGATAAAACGGTAATTTAGTTTACCGTAACACATTGGGTGATAAATATGGAGTACCACCAGTGTTACTCCATGGGTTGTATAGGTTAGGAATGGGATATTAATAAATGGTTACTTCGGTAAGGTGTTAATCCCGACTAGTTGAATAAACCTTAATTTGGTTTAAATTAAAATCAAAGAATATTCTTGATTGGAATGAGGCGTTAGTTGTGTTTTAAAGCACATGATTTTAAATTGCGCAAATTATTCAAAAAGACCGGGTTTAACCCATTCTGAATAATTCATATGACGATTGAAGATCGATGATGAAGACGGTTATTGAAGTCCGGGAAATTTCCATATCGAATGGATGATTATTGATATCTTGATTAGACCGTACACCCAAGAAGAGGGAAAATTTGGTGATCATTCAGATGTATTTGGAGATCTACCGGATATGGTTTTGTTCAAGCCTAGGATGGAATTGTAAATGGATGGTATGTCTGACGTTGTATTCCGTTATGCTGTATTCGTTGATCTCTGCTAAATATATATCTGTTTGGTGTCGGAGAATTTATTCTCTTGATTAACACCCTTCTCTGAGACGTACGAGCTTAGAGGTTATATATTGGTAGAAATCAATGGTATTGTATAGACTGACAATGTGGCATGCTAAGATGCAAATGATCAAGGATTTTGTTGAAAATAGAGCCTTGTGGTTGATGATCAAAGCATAGCTTTAATTAGCATAGCTTTGTGTATAGCGTTACTTCGCGAGCCTCACACCCCGGTATGAACCAGAAACGGGAGAGAACAGCAGGGAGGGCATTGCATTTCTTTCTATCTAGGAGTGGTGTTAGCGTTTTGCAAGCCCTGGCATTTTACTCATGTGGAAGTTGATTATTATTACTTGATGGATAGAGAGACGCCTTAGATATATCCGGCTACTGCGGGAACCGATGGAGTCATTTGGCTCATTTACGCCCTATAGGGCGGGTAAACACATGCTTAGGAATTATGAATTCACCATTGCACTTAGTGTGGACCGACCCTGCATGTTACCTAGGTACAGTTACGGCTGAAGCCTGAGGCATGGGCTAGAGTGTCTCGAAACGGAAGGATTGCGCCTTGTTTTGGTTCATAGATGGAAATCCAACTTCCAATACGTTATTTCAGTTTTGATTGTAGAACTAGTATGGCGGCATGATATATGGTACCCATGCCGCCAATGATTGATACATTTATATTCGTAGTTGATTTCTTCCCTTATAGTAATAATAAAAGATGAAATTTCGCGTATCAAGCATTTTTGGCTATTATAAGGGAAAACTCTATCCTCCGATTGTGTTCATTGTGTGATGGGACCTGAGTCTTATAATAGCTTGATTTTTCAAAAAGCATTGCGTTGTTTTATTTTAAACTAAGATTCATGGGAGTAAACCCATTCCGTGTTATACGGCGTGGTCCCATGATTTCCCCACTTTTAAAATAAAGATTAATAACTGTTTTAGTTCTCACACCAGTCCCATGACTGACCTGGAGTTTATTGTTTCAACTTAAACTCTGGGTGCCCATATTTTCCACACGGGCAGCTAGTAGTTTTGGTTTTGCAGATATTATATTCACAGGATCCTGGTTTACAACTGAAGGGATATTTGAAAAGCTCTATATCCGTGTATTTCTTTCAGTTGTATTTTGTATTATTTTTCCGATGCTATTTAAATGTATTTTAAACTCTGATATTGTATTTCCAATGTATATTATTTATTCATACTATGGGATATTCTTGTACTCTGATGTAATTGTTGTAACAGCAATAAAATGTTCTTCTGCTTGTGTTCTGATGTGTGTTTTTCTCAAAGCAATCTGGGCTTTCCTTTACTAGGAAGTTTGGATCATTTCAATCAGTATCTAACCATAAATTAGTAAGAGAACAATTCTCTAAGTGTTAACCTCGAAGGCCGAAACCAACATCAGATCAATACCAAGGAAACCATTCAACTTAACTAATCTCTAGTCAGTTCCTAATTTTCTTAACTCCATTGGGTTTAAGAACAGTATTATTAAAGATACCATTCACGGCAAACCCAAAATCCAATTTGATATTAAATACATGGCTCTGAATAGAAAATATATCGGCTTATATTCAATATCAAATTCTGAAATCAACAAATATCATCTTGGAATAACGATATACCTATATCTTCCAAATTCCTCCACAATATCTGTATAATCACGAAATCCAATATCGAAATATTCCGAAGATAATTTCGATTCAAATCCATTCCAATTCATATATTGGAAATTCCGTTTATTTTTAAAACCATTTCAAATCCAATTTATTTATTTAAAAATATTGGAATATAATTCTAGTTCAAAACTAGTTCATTTCGATAAAAATATATTTTTACCTTTTCAAATATGGAGTTTTTCATCCCAATTCTTTCCAAATCATTTCTTATGATTTTACACAAATTATTGATATTTTTAATAATTTTATCAAGGCCCGTACATTCGATTTTCATAAACGGCCATCGAACTGCACTTACAGCGACCTTTTCCAAATTTGATTTGGACACATTTCCAAATCCAACTATTATATTTCAAAACTCTAATATTCGTTAGAAAGCTCTTTTCGATATGAACCCAACGGTTCTAGTTTTGGGAGAATCCGACGTTCGGATCTCCCGTAATGTCCGTTCGAAGTCAATGGTCGAAATTCGCGAACTACCGCGGTGCGGCGCTTTCTATTCAGGCCATTATATATATAATATATATATTATATATATTTCATCGATTTCCTTTTAAAACATATTTTATAAATCGTTTTAAATTCATTTTCAAAACGATTTCAACTTCATATTCAATTTCAAATCAAAATTGAATATTCCATATCATCGATATATAAATGATAATATTTTCAAAACATTATATTTTGAAATTCCTTTTCGATATTCCTTATAAAAAAATGAATAAAATCGATATAAATATCGTTCACGTTGAAATGGCGCATATCTAATCAACATGGCTATATATATTTAAAAATATTCGTGTCCATCCATAATCGGACATCAAAATCATATTTTGATCCTTTACTGAAATTTGTTTAAAAATATTTGTTATTCTAAAATAATCGTTGTTTTAAAATATTCATTCTTTCTGAGCTGGAATCAGACATAGTCAATTACCATATAATGTGATTTATATGGACTTCATACACACATGTATACAACAACAATCAAAAGCATTCAACCATCATCCAGAGTGCATTCTACACTGCATAAGCATTAAATATAAATATTCAATGCTTACACATCCTGTCAATCAATCGGTCGACATTCAACTAATTATTGGGATTAGTGTATGTCATATATCATCCCAATACCCGTGCGGGGTTTCAATCAACAAATAATGAATTTTATTTGTGCAGTTGGGCGATGTGTAAAATTTATCGTCCCAACCAATATCAGTCAAATGTGTGTACATAAACAAATCGTCCGATTTGTTCATAAATATTTATTTTATTCATCTACACGTTAAATATTATATTTTTAACTATAAATTATTTTTAACTATAAAATATTTTATTCCATTTCACATCACACAATCAACTTTCACAACAAAATCAAGCAAACAAACAAGTCGTCCATGGTTCGTGGACGACGGGTGTCGGGTGCTGCTAAGCACCGTCTGCATCCTAGTATATATTTTAACTAGAAAATAAAATAAAAGTGAGAAATTATGTAACAACCCGGAAAATCTGAACCAGTTTGAAAATTTTAAATTGGCTATTTTGGTTGATTTTAAATATTTAAAATAAATATTTTAAATAATAACGACGAAAATTGTGTTTGAATCGACGTTTGAAAATAAATATAATTAATTTGAATTATAAAAAAGGCTTGAAATGGCGCGGAAGTTTTAAAAATTGAATTCAAACTTTGACTGACTATACCGGGTGCAAAATAAAACGAATTTTAGTGAAACCAAAAATATCTAAATCTGTTAGTGAATATCTTTCTAACGAATCTGAAAAATCGAAGTTTCATAGCGGGAAGCAAAAGTTATGGCCAAATGAATTTTCAGAAAGGTCGCTATAGAGTTTATATAGCCCATGAAAATGGCCATTTTGCAAACGGCCTCAGAATTCGACAAAACCACTTTTGTTGGATCCGGGATGTCAAATTATTGCTAGGTTTCAAATTTCATAAGTTTTGAAGCTAGTATGTGAGCGTTATAACACCCCACGTCCATTAATGTCACTCACAAAGGGAATGCATTAACTTCCATGGAGGTTATAAGTGAATATAGAACAGAAAATTTACAACAAGACAGATAATAAGTAGTACTTGAAAACTAAAACTTCATTTTATCGCAGCGGAAACATGCTTATTACATCACAAAACCATTAATCAGAGTCAAGTACATTATCCATCTTCATAAAACAAAATACATAATCCCATTACACAAATAGCCATTAAAGAAGATAACAAGCTGGACTTTACTTCACGGTCCAAGCTTTCCAAGAGAGATAAAGCAATCCAATCAAACTCCACTAGAGCTGGGCCCAACCTGAGGACCTGGAGGGGGAAAAGGATAGAAATGGAGGGGGTCAGACATAAAGTCTGGCGAGTATGACAATTCTAACAATACTATTATCAAAATAACTAGACTAAGGCATAAGCTGGAAGACAAGTAAATGTCTATGAAATCTTAGGAAGATAAAGATAGCGTTTAAGATAACGTTAAAGATAACGGTAAAGGCATACCTAATTACTAACGAATAATTACTACACTGCACCGAACATTACTACACTGCACCGCACATTACTACACTGCACCGCACATTACTACACTACACCGCACCAGTCACCCTAAAGGTTGATCCCACTTGCTTCACACGGAAACAATATAAATAGCCTTACGTACCCCTAGCTGACTACTTAGGTGCCGTCTTCCCCTATCTCCACTAGGTGTACCCCACTACCCTCTTAGAAATTTTATAAGTAACTTCGTGTACTCCTAGCTGACTACATAGGTGTCGTCTGCCCCTATCTCCACTAGGTGTACCCCACTACCCACTTTCGATCGGCTCCCTACTCGTAGATACCCGTGCTGGCCCCACAGTGGGGTGTATCACTCCCCTAAAGTGGCAACCCGATACAACTGAGAATGCACGGCTTATACCTACACGATGCAACAACGTCTTACCTACCAGCCCGGGTCCACACATGCATATGAAACCCGTTGGACTTGCGTTGCCACCGCTCCCCGTTTCGGCCTCTTACAGTCAAAACCAGCATGCGTGTCCCGTCCTCGACTTGGGTCGAGCCCACGAAGATATGTTTGGGATACTGGTCGAAATGGGCCCCCACAAGCTACCCACCTAAGCTTGTCATTAATATATCCCACTTAACCCTCTTAGTCATGTTCATTTACATGTGTGTTTTGTTAAGTCTTACTAATCATATTTCACATGCCACTAAGGGCACCCACTAGATTCCTCATGTCACCCAAGGCACCAACTTAACCCCCATGTCCCACCTAACATGTTTATCTGGTTAAGTATTTCTTAATTCATTTAGGCCATAACCTCATAAAGACCTCTCACATTAGACTGGCATTTATGGCAGCTGGATTTGCCGGGCGGGTCCGGGCAGTCTTACACCATAAAAGAGTCTAACCTCGTGTCTTTACAACCGTTATGCTTTAGTTTAGGCCTAGGACCTCTCACATTGGGCTGACATTTGTGACCACTGGATTTGCCGGGCGGGTCCGGGCAGGTTTACGTCACAAACGAGTCCAACCTCGTATCCTAAGCATTGATTGACAACTTTCAATCTTTTACCCCAGTTTTAATAATTCCCTATCCAAATTATTAATTAAGTCCACTTTTATTGATGTCCATAATTGACTCAATTATGGTCATCCACTCATGGTATGCAAAATCATATCAATTGCACCCAACATCTTATTACTAAATCCTTAATATTACCCCTACCCCACGTTTATACGTTCGCTTATTCAACGCATAATTTAGGCTAGACTTGAATAGTCTAACGCATAGCACAAAGATAAATTATCACAACATATAGACAATTAAAATAAATCTAATCATAATAGGAGTGAAACTTGCATAAACTACACATGTTAAGGATCAAAAGGTGTCAACTTGTTAAATGTCACAATTTACATGATATGATCTTAGCCCAAATCTATACATAAACTTGCATATGGGGTTTATAGGCAACATAATGATGGTGTGAACTAGCATAGGATATCACATATGTCATAGCATAGTTCTAGATGTCATAATAGATGTCATGGCATATGTTCATAACTTTTCTAATCAACATATGTAACTTGTCATATAGATCAACATAGCCCAAACATGATGATTTAATTAATATGAACTAACTAGCATAGACGGCTTTCTAACATGTATGATTCATCACAACTTAGCATAGAAACTTTCAACATACATAGCATGATTTACAACATATAGTATACCATCACCACATAGCATAGGATTAATAACATACATGATAGCATATGACAATTCACATCATCTACTCACAATCCATTCATGACTTAACCTAATTAAAATGATAATAATCTTGTTAAGACTATCATACTCACAATTATAAAAGAAAGAGAGTCGAATTTGCGCTCTTTTGATGAAGAATCGCTGTTAGGGTTAGGTAGTTCTGATTTGGTTGCTGTTCTTTATCTTTAATTTGATGGCGGCTGCTCTAGGTCTCAAAATATCAGCATGACGGCCATGGTCTTTGTTTATTTTCTGATTTAGGGTTTGTTTATAGTGGTCTTTTTATAGAGTTATAAATTAATTTAAGCCGTCGGATGTTCTTAGGGTTAATCAAAACCATTTAGCTATGATAGGGTGATGAGTCAGCCCTAATGACTCAGCAAGGAGTCAGAATGGACTCAACAACAAGGGTCAGTCTGAACCAGAAAGCTGTGCAGGCTCCAGCCTCGGCCTGGGTGCACTTGGCAGGTGCGCCAGTGTAAATATGTACTGGCGCACTTCCCAAGTGCGCCAGTGCATTTTTATTTTCCTTCTTTGCCTCCAAACTTCGTTCGTCCATAACTTTTTCATCTCGTACTCGTTTCCCGCAAACTCGGACTCTATCTCCACTAGAATTCCGAGACGAACACAATGGCACAACCCGTTTCCCACAATTCTCACGTCTGAGATTAGTTATTCTTTAATTTGTAAATATTAATATTAACAGAATTATGGGGTGTTACAAGCGTGGCAATGGAAAATGTGTTTGGTCGATTTCTATTAAATTGGATCGACCAGAAAAGGGCCATTTTTCAAACGATCTCAGAATTCGACGAAACTAGTTTTGTTGGGACCGTATCGTCAAAACATAGCTAGATTTATTTTTTGGGAATTTTTAGAATCAGTATGTGGCCCCGGCAAATTGAAATGTACGTTCAAATTAAATATTGAATGTGTTATATTTTAATTTGAAGAAAAACTGACTGATACAGTCGAATGGGCCTACGAAACGTATCCCATTGTGTTCGGAATGGGGGTATTTAGCTGGGGACGACAGTCGTTGGGTCTGGATTGGTGTTCGTAGGAGATAAGGGGTATTTTAGAAATTTAAAAATATATAAATAAATAAAAAAATATCATTGGTCGGTCAACGTTCTCTCTCGCCGTAAAACCTACAGATCGACGAAGAAAGGGGACTCAAAACTTCTCGGCCAGTTTCCAACCCAACCACGCATCGATAGCCTTTGACCCAGTTGAGAATTCTGTAGTACTCCTCACGATCTTCACATCCATATGAAGATTGGATTTTTTTCGTGACCTGTAGCGCCGGAATCGACCCCCTGAAGTTCCACCGTTGCGCGCCGGAATCCCCCTCCCCACGGCGATCGAACTGGCGGCGGTTGGCACCCCCTGGAGCGGTTTTCGAAGCCCGACATCGTGGTGCACTCTGATCTTCATCTCGCTTCACGGATTTCACGAAATCGCGTGACCTAATTTCGAACAAAACAGTGGAGGTACGACTTTAATTATATTAAACTATTCTATAGCACTTTAAAGCGCTACGGTTTTTAATTTCACTGTAAAAATCATATCTTTCTCGTTTGTTGACGAAATTCAGTGAAACAAGAGACAGTGGACTCGTGTGGACGCCTTCTACATTCTAGAAGAGACCGCATATTTTTCTGAGCCTTCTGCTATTTTTGGTGGAGTGGAACCCAATGTGAGATTTCTAAATTATAAACGATATGGAAAACGACGATGTATAAATTATATAGTCAATGTATGAGTTATATAAGCGTTGTACACCTCATGTATAAGCGTTGTATAAGTTGTACGTTCGATGTATAAGTTATACATGCGTTGTAAAAATTATATATGTGTTGAAATAGAAGTGAAATATACTTATATATATATACACACCCCTCGTCCACAAACCATGGACGATATTTATTAAGTGTGATTGGTGTGAAAATTGGTTGATAGCGAATGGTTGATTAGAATTGTTTGTGGTTGAAATTGATTGATTGTGGTTGAAAAATACCTGTTTGTGGTTGAGAATTATTTGGTTGAAACCACATAGGATTAGTTTTGTGAAAAGAAAAGAATAAAATCATGCCGCCTGCGTGCGAGCTAGATGCATGAAATCCCCATTGTCAAAAGCTGCGAGGCTTTAAGGTAGAGCGAGGAGCCATACTAGGGACGGCCCCGGTTTTAACTACCATGCCGTTATGCTGCCGAAATTTTGAATAATATTCATGTGTTAGAATTATTTTCATGTGTTGAAACTATATTCGTGTGTTGAATAGAAATTCATGTGTTGAATAGAAATTCATGTGTTGAACGACATTCATGTTTTGAAATAAATTTTTTTATAATAAAAATCATATTTTTATCATCTATATGAACTATATAAAATAGTCGTGTTTTGAAATAAATTGTTTTATAATAAAAATCATATTTTTATCGTCTATATGAACTATATAAAATAGTCGTGTTTTGAAATAAATTGTTTTATAATAAAAATCATATTTTTATCATCTATATGAACTATATAAAATAGTCGTGTTTTGAAATAAATTGTTTTATAATAAAAAACATATTTTTATCATCTATATGAACTATATAAAATAGTCGTGTTTTGAAATAAATTGTTTTATAATAAAAATAATATTTTTATCATCTATATGAACTATATAAAATAGTCGTGTTTTGAAATAAATTGTATTATAATAAAAATCATATTTTTATTATCTATATGAACTATATAAAATAGTCGTGTTTTGAAAGAAATTGTTTTATAATAAAAATCATATTTTTATCATCTATATGAACTATATAAAATAGTCGGGTTTTGAAATAAATTGTTTTAGAATAAAAATCACATTTTTATTATATACATGAATTGTTAAAAATAGTGAAGTGTTGAAATAAATGTTTGTTGGATAAAAATATCATTTTTATCAAATATATGAGGTGAATATGGTTTTGAAATCGACGAATGAATATATTTATATATATATATATATAAATATAAATAAAATATATCGAATAACGAAGCTGCAGTTCGTGTTTTGAAACCGTGATTTCAAACGATTAGTGCGGGAGATCCGACCATCGGATTTTCCCGAAACGGTTGGATTGTCTGGAATGTTTAATTCAAATCTGAAGAAAAACAGCGCCAGAATCGATTATATATATATAATTAAATTAAATCGAATAACGACGCCGCAGTTCATATTTTGAAATCGAAACTTCAAACGAGTGTACCGGGAGATCCGACCGTCGGATTTTCCCAAAACTGAAGCAGTTGGAATCGTTTTGAAAAGATCTTTCAAATGATATAAAATTTGTGAAGATCCAACGGTTAGATTTTCAGATATGTGTAAATCAAATCGGAAGAAAAACAGCGTCACGGCCGCTTATGGCCTGAAGCGTCGTTTGAATAAATTGGCTATTTTTAAGTAAATAAAAATAGCGATAAATCGTTATAAAATATTATGAACGTTCTGGAATGTGAAATTTAGAAACTAACTGAAGGTTAGCTAAGTCGAATGGTTTCCTGGGTTTTGATCTGATGTTGGTTTCGGCCTTCGGGGTTAATATTTGGGAAATCGTTCTCTTACTAATTTACGGTTAGTGACTAATGAATTGGAATAAGGCGTATGTTGTGTTTGTATAGCACTTGTTTATTATATACGCGAGTTGCTCAGAAAGACCGGGTTTATCCCATTCTGAATAACTGAATCGACGATAAGAAGTCGATGATGAAGACGGTGGTTGAAGACCGGAGATCTTCACGTCGGTTGGATGATAACTGATGTCCTGATTGGGAGGCATCCCGAAATATGGATAATGAGTGGTGATCGTCCAGACGTACGTGGAGATCGATGGGTATGCGAGGTATATAGTGCCTCCGGTTTCGTTCAGACCCAGAACGAACTTGCAAATGGACTGTGTGTCTGACATTGGATTTTGTTCTGTGTTGATTGATCTCTATTAAATATATATCTGTTTGGCGGCGGAGAATTTATTCTGTTGCTTAACGCCCTTCTCAGAGACGTACGAGCTCAGAGGTTGTATATCGATAGAAATCAGTCACATAGCGTGAATTGCTTGTGTGGCATGCCTAAGTGGCAAATGATCAAGGCTTCTGTTGAAAAGCAAAGTCTTGTGGTTGATGATCAAAGCATAACCTGTGTGGCATAGCTTTGTGTATAACGTGAATTCGCGAGCCTCACACACCAGTATGAACCAGAAACGGGAGAGGACATAAGGGAGGACATACATTTCCTTATAGCTAGAGGTGGTGTCAGTGCTTAAATTGGCTGACATTTATATTATTTTCACCTACGTGGTTGTTGCTGTTGCGAGGTGCCTCGGTTATATCGGTCGATCCGGGACCGATGGAGTCATTCGTTGGCTCTATTACTCCCCAAAGGGCGGGGAAACGCAGTGTTCAGGCATTTTAATCCACATCGGTGGACCAGCCCTGACGATCCAAGGGCCCACTGAGTCTGAGTCCTGAGGGGCGAGCTAGAGCGTCTCGAAGTCGGTAAGGACTATCTTTTGCCTTGGTTCATGACGGAAATCCAATTTCCAAATATGTGACTTTGCGGTTTTGATTGTATACTTATATATGGCGACATGATATATGGTACCCATGCCGTCTATGATTGATATTTATGATTGTATATAAAATTGGAAACTAACTGGAAACGAGCTAAGATGGGTGGTTTCCTGGGTATTGGTCTGATGTTGGTTTCGGCCTTCGGGGTTAATACTCAGGGGATCGTTCTCTTACTATTTTACGGTTGGAGTCTGATTAAGAATTAAACGATGAAATTTACATTTTAAATGATTTGTTTTGCTCGTATCAAGCATATTTTGGCCATTATAAGGTAAAACTTTATCCTCCGGTTTGCGTTGCATATTGTGATGGGAACTGAGTCTTATAATGGCTTCATTTTTATAAAAAAGCATTGCGATATTTAAAAGATTTACTTGTTTTAAAGCACTGGCAATCCAATGGAGTAAACTCGTTCCGCGAAAGTGGCGTGGTCCTGTGATTAGCCATATTATAAATGTGTTAAGTAGATTTCTCATACCAGTCCGATGACTGACTCGTAGTTTGTTTCACTTGCAAACTCGGGTGCCCCTCTTTCTACACGGGCATCCTTGTATTCAGGTTTAGCAGGCTATTTCTGGATAGTTGGAGCTGAAGACGGATTCTCTCATATTTCTCTTTTTATGTTGTTCAGCTCCTATTGTACATATTATGTTTGTTTTACGCTGTAGACATTTATGTATAGCTGAGCTGTTTTGGTACTAAGTATGATGCTGTATACTGTGTACCTCTGATGATTATTGTTTATCCAGTGTATTATTTGTGCATTATCTGGAGTATTTATTTATTTCTGTTCTGCTATTATCTGTTTATGTGTTATATTCCAAAGATTACCCTTAACACCGTCGTACGAGGTTTTGGGGTCGTCACAAGTTATCACCTTGGGGTTCCACTCCGTCATTCTTTATTTCTGAACGATTTGGATTTTCGCTTTTTTTCTAGTCAGTCCCATCATAGTTTGTTTTCACGCTATTCATAGCAAAAATTACATTTTTAATATGATGTTTACCTTATAAAGATCACATTTTTGTAATGATGTTTGTATATTAAAAATCATATTTTTATAAGCAATTTATATAAATAAAAATCAAAATTTTATTTCTCTACTACATATAAAAATCATATTTTTATTCTAAAATGATATATATAAAAATCATATTCTTATACACATTCCATATAAATCCTATCTCTTCAAATTTATAAACCATATCTTTATTTTCTATAAAGATCATTTCTTTATGTTATAAAAATCCTAAATCTTCATGTGAAAAATCAAAACTTTGTTTTATATTAAAAATCAAAACTTTGTTTTATGTTAAAAATCAATACTTTGTTTTAAACAATGCACAGAAATCCTAACTTTAATAAACGAATTAAAAATCAAATTTTTTTAAACTTAAAAATCAAGTTTAGAAAACTTACAGTAATTGGAGAGGGGGGGTGTATTGTTCGGCGGAGGGTGATGATGGACGGTTCATCAGCGGCGGATTTGGCGGAGGGAGGCGCGGCAGGTGCTGGAGGCGGTGGCGGGCAAATACATTGGTGGTGGTGGAGGTTTTAGGTGGAAGAGGGTTTAGGGTTTTCGAGCTAGGGCTGGAAGGGGCAGAGGAGAGGGGAGCGACGCGGCAGCAGGCGGAGGTGGGGAGGCAGCCTCCGGCGGCAGCGGAAGGGGATGGCGCGTCGATTGATTTGGGGGGAGGGTGCGACGGGTTTTTTCATTTTGTTTGTTTTTTTTCTCTATTTATTTATTTCTTTAGATCTGAGAAAGATGAAGGAGAAGCGGGGATTAAGGGGATGACTTTGAACAGGAGAAAGGGAGGAGGGAATATGAAATTAATTATTTATTTAAATTAATTCTTTCCCCAAAAAGTTACTTTAAAATTCGAACTCCAAATTGAACCCACCGACTGTCATCCCAAACTAATTACCCCCATTTCGAACACAATGGGATATGTATTGTCAGACAATTCAGATGTTTCGATCCGTTTTCATTAAATTTAAAATATAAATCAATATATTTTAAATTCAAACTCACATTTTAATTTACCGGGGCCACATACGAACTCTAAAAATTCCAGAAAAATAAATGTGGCTATGTTTTGACGATACGGTCCTTACAAAATTAATTTCGTCAAATTCTAAAACCGCTTGAAAAATGGCCATTTTCTAGTCGATCAAAATTGACTAAAACTGTTAAAACACGTTTTACTTCGCCACGCTCACATATTGATTTCAAGAATTATGAATTTTGGAATCTAGCAATAACTTGACATCTCGGATCCAACAAATGTGGTTTCGTCGAAAACGGAGGTCGTTTGCAAAATTTCCATTTTTAAGGGCCAAAATTCCATAGTGACTATTCTGAATTTTCAATTGGGCATAACTTTTTATTCCCGCTATGAAAATTCAATTTTTCGTATTCGTTGGAAATATATTTCCAAATAGATTCTAATATTTTTGGTTTCTCTAAAATCCGGTTTATTCTGAATCCTGTGCCTTCATTTGAAATTTGAAATCTAATTTTCGAACTACCGCGCCCTTTTCAATTCCTTTTATAATTAAAAATAATTATTTATATTCTAACGACGATTCATATAAATATATACATTCTAATTCTATTCAAAACAAATTTCTCATCGTTATTATTTAAAATAATTCATTTTAAATATTCAAAATTCATTAAAATTGCCAAAATAAAAATTTTAAATTGGCTCGGATTTTCTTGGTTGTTACACTAATGGTACTGCGGGAATCCAACCAATCACCAATATATATATATATATATATATATATAATAGCCACAAACACAAATCCTACACAACTAATATATTTTTAACAGCCAAATAATATTTTAATGCAACCAAACAACCATCAATTATTTTTAATGACTAAAAATAATTCTAAATTAATAAATTGAATGAGATTTACTCACTGGGATTTTTATTTGTTGAATATCCATTTATTTCTGATTAAATTATAGCTCCATTTTATTTCAATTCGACTACTGGGTAGCTACCGCTGATATGGTTCCAACCTGTTGGTTTTGGCCAGAATCTGATAATATATTGAATAAAAATTCACATTATAAGTTTTTAATTAATTTAAATTAAAACTATATTTAACTAATGAAATTTAGTTAACATAAATTACCATATTTTCTCTAATGCAAATCATGTATCCATTCCCTATCCAATAGGGCGCAACTAGTTTTGCCTTCCTGTATGCATTTACTGCCATTGTCATAGCCTTCACAATCCATCATAGAATCAACCCAACATCCCTTATTGAACTTTTGAAACAAATTTATCAAGCTAACTGCAGACTTGTGTCCCAGCCACCATATCCCTAAGTCGCGAGATCATTGAACAACATACTTCACCAAAACTCATGAACCCCGTACCTGCCATGGATCCATTTTCGATTCATCTCATCACCCCAAAAGATAGATCTGAACTCCTACTTCTCTCTGTGACACAACCAACACCGCAGACACCTTAACTCATCAAGCACTCCTATCACTCGTCATCACCGTACAACAGCTACCACATCAGTTCGTCGCTACTACCCGTCGCACCACTCCATTCCACTTATTCGCGATTTCCATAAGAAGAAAAATATGGCGACTCCTTCCTCCAGCTTTCGTTATTGGCAGTCCTGGTGCCATCAAACATCGCACCCTTAAACAAACCCCAGATCACAAATCTTCTTTTGAAGCCAATTCCCCTATATCGAACTCACAAATCATCGTGGCTTAACTAGCGCGATAAAACCATTGATATTATTTTCATCGCACCTCCATTCAATTTCAAACAACACGAGATCCACCTCCTCTGAAAATCGTGAGCGCCTCTGGTCTTGGGTGGAACTTTGAGCGTCAATCGGTTTCGAGAATCGCGACATCATTTTGTATATTTTCTTCCTTGAACTCACAAGGATTGGATTGCCACTTGATTTCCTGTTCAATTTTTGTTAGAAAGGCTGTGGCAAATTTCAATTCGATCTGAAGTTTTGTTTTTCAATTTGCAAGGGAAAGGGGTTTACGATTTAATATATACTAAGAGGATGGCTTTATTAGGTAGCGACCATTATATTTTGAAGCTCAGATTATTTTTGCATATGGAAATAGAAAGGAAACAGGAAGAGTATGTCACGTTATTTATAAATGAGATATACTTAGGCATTAAGGAAACAGTACTGCGCAAGGTACATATAATTTAATGTGATTTGATCTTTTATTTAAATCCGATTTGAGTTTGATCTTATCCGTTCAATTTTATAATAATATATTCGGGGTTCTGAACTCCAATTCGAGTGCAACAACTGACGTTTATAGGATTTAACCATTATTCTGGACACACTGGAATAAGCTATGGAGTCTAATCTTATCATATGGAGAAGATATAAATTTAGATCGATATAAAATTTAATTCAAACCAATTTATTTCTTGATAATAAATTATTATTATTATCTTTGATTCTATACAAATATAATTTTGATTAATTATCTGAACCATTTTGACTCGGATTTAAATTTCGAATTGAATTATTCCAGTTTCTCCTAATACGATAATTATATATATTCGAATTAAATCATATTATCGATTATTAAATCGATAACTCAACATAAAAATTCATTTATATTATCAATTCAATATTTAAATATTTAAAATTAATCGATAAAAATCTGGGTCGTTACATTCTTCCCCCCTTAAAAGTATTTCATCCCCGAAATTAATAAGGTAGGAAAAATGCCGCAAATCCATTGAAATTTCAAAATTCACTTATGTTGAAACTCAACTCTTAATATTTTAACAAATTTAGTTCTACCAAAACTTTTGCTTTCCATATACATTGCACACCATATGCTTACATTCAATTAATTCAAATGATTTACAAACCTTACATTCACATCCAATTCATACTGGTTCTGATCAATTTATTAACTTCGATCCATTTAACTTGATTAAGTTAAATTTAAATTTCAAAATTCAAATTCCTGGGTTTTTATTTCAAATCTTTTTGAAATCACATAAATATATATACATATATTCATTTCCATCTCAAATTTAAAACATTTGAATTTTCAAACCAACTTGTTTTCTTACCAACAAATTTCTTTAAAAACTTTTTTAAGGTAGCAATCCATCACTTAAAAACTCGAAAATGAACACTGATGATGCTGCAGTGATCATCATAATTATTTTCCAGCCACTGAAGTAAGTTCAGTCTTTATCACTTCCAAAATCCATTTAAAAATGGTTTCCCATTCGGAAATCCTTTTCAAAACAAAGTTATATTATTTTAGTATACTTTGGAAATTATTTTTCCAAACATCTAGGATTTAAATTCCAAATTCTGGTTTGAATTTAATTCCAGTTAATTTCATTTGTATATATTATTTATATACAAATTTTATTTTGGTTAAATATATCCATTTCAATTTTATAATCTAATTTGATTATAATAACAACCAATACATCCATATATAATAATTTCAGAAAATTATTTCTTTTCTATCAAAATAGAATTTTGGGTAAATTATTTCATTTACCCACTTAAACACTATTGTGTCAAATTTCTCTGTTCAGTGTTTAGAAATTCCTATCGACTTCGTGGCATCCCACAATTCGATCAGAATTCATAACCACTCAACAGACTAGCCAATACAGTATAAAATAATATTGTTATATCAATTAACAAATATGCTTTCTCGTATAGATACACTCAACTCATTCTAGGGTACTACTGACCCTATTTCCAATGAGCACATCCCACCAAAGCCTAGGTATTCGCTCAACCTAAGCTCTGTTACCACTGTAATGTCCCACAAATCCGTATTATCTGAGTTGACTACATACGTCACACATCCAACCCAAATATCACAGAAATACGAGTCATGTTTTTTAAGAGGAAAAGGTAGAAGAAGAACAGAAATAA
Source organism: Allium sativum (assembly GCA_030737875.1). Taxonomy (NCBI): domain Eukaryota; kingdom Viridiplantae; phylum Streptophyta; class Magnoliopsida; order Asparagales; family Amaryllidaceae; genus Allium; species Allium sativum. Next base: position 1,024,378,945 of record CM060920.1, read on the forward strand.
CAACACAGAAGCTCACATCATAGCAGAACAAAATATAATATATCATAACTTTTGAAATACAAAATTTTAACTGTATAACGTACACTTATCAGAGTACTACACTTACAACACAGCGGAAATAAAAACACTATATATCTACTAACACTGAAGCCTCCTGCTCTAAGCTACTTTAGATAGATCTGTAAATCCTAAACTACTTAGACTGCCCATACAATTATGGGCACCCAAGAGTTTAGGTAAAACAAAACAAAATAAACTCCGGGTCAGTCATGGGACTGGTATGGGTAAAAAATTTAAAACAGTTTGGGAAAATAAACGATATCTCATAAGACCATGCCATATAACACGGAATGGGTTTTTCCCTTATGAGAATCCAATACACTTGATTCAACTTTCAAAATCCTTTTGAAAGAAACGATAATCTTTATATCAAAACTCTTTTGATATTATAATAGTGTCTAAATCAAATAGATATAAATCTAGTGGAACGCTTTCATCTCACGCTCCACATATATATAATATACAATCAAAACCTCCAGCACTTAGTAGGTAATGCATTTCCAATTATGACAAAGTATGGAACCACCTTCCGATAGTGTATCTCTAAAGGAGAATACACTGGATTCAACAAGAACATCTTGTAACCTGGCCACAAATAACCGACCACTCATTTCACTTGAGTGTATCGAATGTATATCACCAACGGTTAGGATCAGCAACTGTTTTCCTGAATGGGACAACATTGAATAGAACAAGGAATTAAATGAATTTCCCTAGATAGGTGATAATACACCCGAATGGAAGCTACCCACTTAGCCATGCTGCCTGCCCGATTTTTGTCATTTCCCGGTTGTTGAGGACTGAGGCTACGCTTACTTATCATTCACTGATAGCACATTCACTTTAAATGCCACATTGTCAGATCCGTTAATCCCTAATTGATTTGCACAAATATATTCTAGATATTATGCTAAGAGAATAAATCCTCCTCCACCATATATATTTATAAAGACCAACATATTTGATCATTGGAAATACTTTGTCAGACATTCATCCGTATACGTTTGTTCTAGGATTGAACGAAACCAAAGGCACAATTTCCATTAATAGAAAAAGCCCTTGCACTTTACTCTGTCTTCGATTATCTTTATATAATCTGATTCACAACGCTACTGCCAATACTAGTGGTTCTCGGATAATAATCCAACCAGTCTCTCCATATTGACAACGATATTGGCAAACACTTCGATAGTCGGTTATTTAACTATCGAAGAAAAACAAACATCCATTTAAAACATCAAACAATCACTGGGCCCCTTAATTAATATTTTATTAATTAAATCACTTCTCTATTTCCTTGTCAATATTTGTTAACCAAATATTTTCAATAATCATCTTGGCCTCTTACTCTATTTGGAGAACATTTCCAAATATCAACTTCTTTTATTTTCTATGTTTAGAAAAATATCTTTTACCCATAATTGGAAAACATTCCAATTACTTATCTCTTTCACGACCGTTCATTTCTACACTCAGGAATTTTTTTTATTATATTTCCAAAATTTCACCTCCTTGGGTTAAAACGAATGTTGTGTAAAACATCGTTATGACAACCCAAAATACCGCATTCAACTAATCTTATTCAAACATTTATCTTCGGGACTGAACCTTGTTATTTATCAGTTAAAAATGAAATCAATCGAGGTTGGGTATAACTACCTCTCAGACCTTGACTGAAACATCATTAACTTCAAAACTGACAAGACCACTTAACTCGGATAATCAACACCGTAGAAACCAATTATTCATTTTTAAAACGTATACACATTTCTCTTTCTATTTCTACCAGATTTAATTATAGATTTCCTTTTTGTTTATAATATTCACGTTTAAGTTCGTTTCCTTATCGAAATCCATATATATAGATACATTGATTTCTAGTTATCAATTTTTCTTAAAAATATTCTATCTCCTTAAATTTTCGGAAAATTTCGCCATAACCACCTTTGTACCGGTCAACAGTTCAAACCTCAACTCGCCTCTCTAGGCCCTTTCCATTCAAAAAGAAAATCAAAAAGGCAAGCAGCTTGCCGATTCGATGCATAAAACCTCATATGGAATTTAAACATGTACCTTTTTGGTCGGGCATTTCAATTTATCTCTTCATACACTTCATTCCATACCTGTCTAACCCATTTACATCCATTCCCAATTTATTCCAACTCAACCTGAGCATTTTAACTCAATTTGCTAATTAATCCTCTTATTAGCTTCTTTTGCTCAATTTACTTTTACTTGGAATCAACCGTGTTTAAACACATTTGTTATTGAATGATAAACAAGTTGAATTCACTTTCCATATTCAATTTCAAATTTAATTCAAGTTTCCATATTAAATTCTCAATTTCTAATTTGCCAACCCACTTTACTTAATCAAATTAAATTCGATTCCAACTAACTAATTATTTTTCTAATTAGTTAACTTCATTCCATAATTTAAAAACCTGATTTTTGTTTAAAAAATCAGTTTATTACTCCACTTGAGTTCATATTTGTTTTATAACTCAAGTCTGGATTTTTCTAATGAACTTTTGGATTTTATTTACATAAATTCCTTTTATTTATTTAAATAAATCATTATGGTTTTATAATGGTTATAGCGCTGTTTTTCTGGAAAATTGATTTTGACATAGCTTAAAGTCTATTCGACGAAATCCAGATATTTCTCTTTCATTAGAAACCATTATCAAATCGGTACTGACGATTCTTGTTTCAAAGAATTCTGACTTAAATTGAGTTCTATACAATCAATTAAAGTTCGAGTCGCCAATTTATGAACTGCCGCGCTGCGGCGAGTTCGTTTTAATTATATTTAAATATAAACGTATAAACTTCATTTATAATAAATTTCAACTCCATTCTAATATATTTTTAATATATATTAAATCCAGTTTTCAAATCCCACTTAATATTTTCGATTATCTCTAACTGTCAATTTTTCATTACTCAGTTACCAATTCAATTACAACTCCATTTCTTTTATTATTTTCTAATTCCATTAGAAATAAATTAGTTTATAAAATTCGATGAAATCAAATTCTAATTATAATCCATTGGATTTTCCTCAATTCAACTTATATTCCGAATTCTGAAATATAATCAATCGTTCTGTTTCAATCACTTCCCAATTCACTTTTAAATTCATAATTGAATTTAAATATTTAAATTATCCAAATGATAATTATCTCACTTAATTTATAAACGTTGTTTATAACTTTAACTTCCTTGTTTTATATATATAACAATTTTTCATTTCAAATTTCTATTTGAAACTGCATTCCTTTTATATTCCGAATTGTGGAATAAAAAACTGTTCCCTTTCAAACGATTTCAAATTTTGTTTTTAAATTCATATTTGAATTTAAATATTCATATTATCTCTTGATAATTAATTCATTATATTTATAAACACCGTTTATAAATTCATTTCAATTCCCAACATTATTCCATTTATAAACATTATTTATAAATTCACTTTAATTCCCTGATTATCCAATGAAAATCATTCCCGTTTATTTGTAAACATCATTTATAAATTTACTTCAATTTTCTATTTTATTTAATTTATAAACACCGTTTATAAATTCAATACTTGTTTTTATATTTAAACAAGTAGATATTTCTTAGCCTATACGAAATTCAAGTTCTATTTTAGAAAAAATAGAATTTTCCTTTTAAATCTCAAAATCCCCTGTCATAATATTTTTATAAATTAACATCTTGGCCCAGTGATATTCAAACATCCAAAAACACTTAATCATCAAATTACGGATTTTATAAAACATCATATATATATATATATATATATATATATATGAAAACAACAGTAATAAATTTTGAGGAATCCAGTTGGATCCTCCAACCTGTTTCCCTGCATCCATTGAGGTTAGCCAACATAAATAATACCCATCCTGCTTCGAGGCAGGATATCGCGGTATAGAAGGTCATCCACTATCATAGCGTGGGGCTTATAGGGTCATCCGCTAATGATACTGCGGGCATCCGCTAATGGTACTGTGGGAATCCGACCAATCACCAATATATATATATGTATATATATATATATATATATATATAATAGCCACAAACACAAATCCTGCATAACTAATATATTTTTAACAGCCAAATAATATTTTAATGCAACCGAATAACCATCAATTATTTTTAATGACTAAAAATAATTCTAAATAAATAAATTGAGTGAGATTTACTCACTGGGATTTTTATTTGTTGAATATCCATTTATTTCTGATTAAATTATAGCTCTATTTTATTTCAATTCGACTACTGGGTAGCTACCGCTGATATGGTTCCAACTTGTTGGTTTTTGCCAGAATCTGATAATATATTGAATAAAAATTCACATTATAAGTTTTTAATTAATTTAAATTAAAACTACATTTAATTAATGAAATTTAGTTAATATAAATTACCAGATTTTCTCTAATGTAAATCATGTTTCCATTCCCAATCCAACAGGGCGCAACTAGTTTTGCCTTCCTGTATGCATTTATTGCCATTGTCATAGTCTTCACAATCCATCATAAAATCAACCCTACATCCCTCATTGAACTTTTGAATTTTTTTATCAATCGAACTATAGAATTGTGTCCCAACCACCATATCCCTAAGTCATGAGATCATTGAACAACAGACTTCACCAAAACTCATGAACCCCGTACCTTCCATGGATCCATTTTCGATTCATCTCACCACCCCAAAAGATAGATCTGAACTCCTACATCTCTCTATGACACAACCAACACAACTGACACCTAAACTCAGCAAGCACTCCTATCCCCCATCATCACCGTACAATAGCTACCACATCAGTTCGTCGCTACTACCCGTCGCACCACTCCATTCCACTTATTCGCGATTTCCAGAATAAGAAAAATATGGCGACTCCTTCCTCCAGCTTTCGTTATTGACAGTCCTGGTGCTAACAAACATCGCACCCTTAAACAAACCCCAGATCACAAATCTTCTTTTGAAGCCAATTCCCCCATGTCGAACTCACAAATCATCACGGCTCAACTAGCGCGATAAAACCATCGATACTATTTTTATCGCACCTCCATTCAATTTCAAACAACACGAGATCCGCCTCCTCTGAAAATCGTGAGCGCCTCTGGTCTTGGGTGGAACTTCGAGCGTCAGTCGGTTTCGAGAATCGCGACATCGTTTTGTATATTTTCTTCCTTGAACTCGCAAGGATTGGATCGCCACTTGATTTCTTGTTCGATTTTTGTTAGAAAGGCTGTGGTAAATTTCTATTCGATCAGAAGAATTGGTTTTCAATTTGCAAGGGAAAGGGGTTTACGGTTTAATATATACTAAGAGGATGGCTTTATTAGGTAGCCACCATTATATTTTGAAGCTCAGATTATTTTTGCAAATGGAAATGGAAAGGAAACAGGAAGAGTATGTCACGTTATTTATAAATGAGATTTATTTAGGCATTAAGGAAACAGTACTGCGCAAGGTACATATAATTTAATGTGATTTGATCTTTTATTTAACCTCGGTTTGAGTTTGATCTTATCCGTTCAATTTTATAATAATATATTTGGGGTTCTGAACTCCAATTCGAGTGCAACAACTGACGTTTATAGGATTTAACCATTATTCTGGACACACTGGAACAAGCTATGGAGTCTAATATGATCATATGGAGAAGATATAAATTTAGATCGATATAAATTAAATTCAAACCAATTTATTTCTTGATAATAAATTATTATTATCTTCGATTCTATTCAAATATAATTTTGATTAATTATCTGAACCATTTTGACTTGGATTTAAATTTCAATTTGAATTATTACAGATTCTCCTATTACAATAATTATATATATTCGAATTAAATCGTATTATCGATTATTAAATCGATAACTCAATATAAAAATTCATTTATATTATCAATTCAATATTTAAATATTTAAAATTAATCGATAAAAATCCGGGTCGTTACAGATTGGTTGTCAAATAGACTGGGATAGGATATTTCATACTCTCTGCCAATACCAAAAACCACTTTAACAATTGTGTACGTGGTGGAATTCCAGAATGAAGTAGGTTGATTTGGAGGCGATTACTGGATTTGAAGAAAGAGAACGATAATGGATATCCTTGACCTTCGGGTCATAATTAGAATGACTAAAACAGGGCTATATCATGACGAAGTGGGTTAGCTATCTCCATCGGCAACACTTCTTCCTTTATTACTATAGTCCCTTGGTTTGATTGATTTGATGCGCATCCGTGATTTTTGAGTGTTGTCCGAGGTGGGCGGTAGTCGCGGCTATGTGTAGCGACCCGTATTTTGGCCGTCAAATATTTAATTTAATTTATTATTTTAAATATGATATTTGGAGTATGTATGGATTTTAATATTTAATTCATTATTTAAAACGAAGTTTGAACGTTAATTTTATTTATAATATAAAATGAGCTCGAAATCGCGCGGCAGTTTGTAATATGGAGTTTTGAACTTCAATTGAGAATACAGGAGTCGATATAAGTCGGATTTCTGTGAAACGAGAAACGTTGGAACCGTGTTGATGATAATTTTCATATGAAAGAGAAAAATCCAGATTTCGTATTGTAAATTGTAAGTTATGGATAAATCAAATTTTAAAATAATCGTTGTGGAAATCGTTATTAAAATATAGGCCTTTAAAATAGCCATTTTGTAAACAGACTTAGATTTCGACGAAATCGGTTTCATTGGAACCGTATCATTAAATTATTGTACGATGTTGAATGGCATGGAAAACCGATGTTGTATGTGACCACTGTAGCCATAAACGCCCGTTCAATTTCTGTAACGCGTAATTAATTTAATAAAGGGTTATTTGGGTATAACTTGAACAGACGATCGATTTAGGCCGCAAAACCAATTCCGTTGAGTTCGTATCGTCGATTAGAGTCATGATAGGTATATAGTTTGTTATTTTTGAAGACCGGCTAATTTGGTGTCCAAAATGGCATTGCGGTGCACGTAAAAATAGCCTACTGGGAGAACAGTCTCAGAATGCGACGAAACTGGTGCCGTTAGGTTCGTATCGATTAATTATTGTAGGATTTCAAAGTTTTAAGTTGATTTGATTTATCTAGTGATCGTGAAAAAAATTAAAACGCGTGTTTATTCCGGTTTTATAAAGGAATTTTTTTCAAACGATGTCGAAATTCGACGAAACTTGTCCCATTAGGTCCGGAATATTTTTTTCCACCAAGACTAGCCTTTTTATCAGAAAACAGAAATCGTTTGTGGTAGTTTTTATCAACTACTTCACCGCGAAGTTTCATAAATAGTATTTTTATAATTTTCCTACCCTATTTCAGCTGATGTACACATTTCCTTCTAGCTGCCTACCATATTCTATCATACCTGTGCACCCAATGTCTTGTTTTATGGTACAGTATTTATACTTGATGTGAGAAGAAAAAACAATGCACACAACTCTACTTTCAAAAATCCTACTCTAAACAACGAGCAACTACCACCCTATGCACATGTTCCTCTGAACTAGTACATGAGCCAACCTGTATTCGGAATGAAAGAAGAAAAAAATGAATATACAAACCCAGTGATTATACAATTTTGTACGGTTACCCATTTGGTTTCTATCATATCAACTCTCCCTTCACTGTCCTAAATCAAAATCCATCACATGCTTTTCGCTTGAAATGAAAATGCCTTGCAGCTAACCTATCCTTCCCTCCCCTATGCGTTTCAACTCAACTAGACAAGAAAATTCAGTGAAAACCCAAGGCTAAATCTACAGGGACTTATACAGCTACTCTAGAAATGAAAGCAATAGGCATATCAGTGTATTTTCTTTCGAGAGCGGACCTAAGAAGGAACAATGGAACATGCTAAACAGTACCACTTGAAAAACCTTGCCGACAAAGGAAATGATATCCATGAGACCGTGCAACTAAGGTGCCAGTTACCCTATATTTTTCCTGAAACCTATCCACCCTAAAGCTTGGGGAACAAGGTTCTTCCTCTATATAAACGCTGGACTCTACGTGTTTCTCTTCACGGCTGTTTTACTAAAGCTTCAATGGCGTTTATACGTACAGAATAAAATACATAATAATATTAATGATAATATATAAATGTGAAGCTGCATATGTATATACGAGATGGCACAGAGCAGTTTTCACGCAAGAGGGGATGATTTCAGGCTTTTGAAAAGGGGATGGTTCGAAACATATATGGTGGTACGTGTTTGTCTTGGAGCTACTGTCAAAATGAAGTGGACGAGGCAAGCGAGCGTGATACAGCGGGGGGAAGGAAAGAGTACGGGACTGGGTACCTTACTTGCGTAAGAAATGAGTTTGCATGGGAGGATGTCAGCGTGGCATGTATAGGGGAAGGAAAGATGCGGATGGAGGGTGGTCTGTTCTTGAACGTAAAGAAATAATATGAATGGGAATGGCCCGAATGGGTGACGCAATGCAAGCTGGAAGAAAGGTGTACCGTGGTATAGAAACTTGCCTAATCTCTTTCCATGAAGTGTTTAACCGTAATTATCAATGAGTAAAATGTGTTTAATACTTGTCTAATCAGGTTTAAACTAACGTAGGTAGTTTTATGGGTTTAGGGTATTATTACATATAATAAACAAACAGTAGAATGACCAGGCAAACATTAACTTAGTGTTAAATGTTCCCAATCGTTTTAAAAGGGATAAATCCACGTTGCGTATGGGTGCACCATACACGCAAGTATTGAACAGTACGTGGTCGGGAAGGAAAGTTAATTCATGCCATAGCTGACTTCAGTTAAATATATAGTTAATCGTAGACAATCCTGCAAGGTTAATTTAAACGTGTTTAGAATAAACTGTAGGTGATGGCACATTTTCAGTAACTTTGATGTACTGTACCGCTGGAAATCCGAAGTGGATAACATGAAACTTTCATTTGCCTTCGATAATATGTTTTTATACCAGACTGATACCAGACGAAATAAGTTATGACCATGGTATGGTATAAAATTTGAACAATAGTGATGATCAAAAGGGATCAGGCCTTTTTATTTTAAAAAGAACAACCAAATAATTAACGTTCTATAAGATTATAATTATGAAAGAAAATAATTAATTTATCTAGAATCATGTACGATAAAGTGAATAAATTTTTATTGTGTTATCAGAGTGGGACGAGACAAGTGACGATGAAACCATATCGACAAGAGCAAAACGATGAAACTGGTCTCATCAGAGTTGGCGGCTATTGGAGTTTTAATTAAATTAAACGTCTGTTTGATTTAATTAAAGCAAACTGTTTCAACGACGAATGGATTAAGGTGAGTTCAACTCACTAAGTTTACCCGTTTATATTTTATATAAGCTGGGTTTCTAATTTGTGTGCAATGTTTGCTGATTGAATGAGTATTTGCATGTGGGCTGAATATTCAGGATTAAATTAAGCGTTTTTTAATTTAATCGATTTAAATCGTTATTTTAACGATTAGATTCCAAACAAGGTAACTTACCTTGTTGGTTACGTTTATAATAATATAAACGTATTAAATAAATAATTGGGTGCTTGATTGGACGTTGTTAATTGATCGTTGATTTTTATTAGACTGTTTATTTATGTTTACCGCGATAAATATATTGTCGCCTTGAATTTGAGATAACCCATTTTGATGCAGGGAAGGACAGGTTGGAGGGATCCAATCAGATTCCTCAAATATATTGTTTGTATGAACTGTAAATCAATTTGATTGATGGTTATTTTAAAAAAAATAACCTTTTAAGAAAGATAAATTATTTGATTTATAGTTGATAAAGTAAACCATTTGATGTAAAGGGTGTTAGACAATTAACGAAGATTTGACCTGTAAACGATATTTTTAAAGTATAGTTAATATGAATTCGTAAGGTGACGCGATAGACAAGATTTGAATATATAGTAGTATTTTCAAATGAAACCAAGTTGTTTGATAAATTGAGTCCAGATTCCTATGAAAAGAATAGTCTTAACTTTTAAAGTGAATAATGTTTTAAAGAAACCAGGTTGAAATGGAAATGGTGACAAAGGGAATTAATCGAGTATGACCTTGTTTATAAAGGATTTTAATAAGTTTTACTCATATTTATATGAGTTAGATTTTGGATTTATTTTCGGAAAGGAATTATATAAAAGAAAAGTTTTAAAACAAGATTTATGTGGGTTGAAATCAAATAGAAACCTTAGTGGACTGAACCTGGTTATAAAATGAGAATCTAACGATAAAATTCTAGAGATGAATTTTTAAATGTGAAAGGAGTTGTTCGAGCAAGACCAAGATAAGTGGTTATTAAAAAACGGATTCTTAATTAAATATAAGTATTGGAAAAGTGATAAAATGAGATTTCGTTAATAAACTTATATTTAATCCGAAGATAAGAGTGTCGTCGACTCAAGGTCTGAGAGGTAACAAAATACCCCAACTTGTAACGACTTCATGATTATCCAAGAATGATATTAGTTTAGAAACGAGAGTGGTTGGGGAAATTACATTAATATTTCTATGAAGATATTATAAACTATAATTCGAAGAATTATAAGTTAAATAAACGAATTAGGGAATAACAGTTGAAAAACGAGATTTCCAAATATTGAAAGATTTGGGAAATTTAAATTAACCACTGTTTTAACTTAAGAGGCCAAGTGATGTCGTTTACTGAACCAAAGAATCCACTTTATTTTTCTATGGATGATGGGTGTTTATTTCGATAGTTAAATCACCGACTATCGAAATTTGGCCAAATCGTTTGTTGGTATGGAAAGACCGGGATCGAATTTTATATTCAAAAACCATTCTGACCAACAAATACGTATACGTTAAAGATATCAGAAGATGATCGAGATGGAGCAATGAAGACCGTGGATCTTCATGAGAGGAAGAACTACTCGTTGGATTTCTAAGGGTAGCTCCCGAAGATATTCTGACTTTTGATTCTGTCGTGATTGAAATATTCGAATTGCAAGGACTTCTCGCTGCCGATCCTTAGGGTGATTCCTAGGAAGCGGTAGGAGGGTGCCTTCGGTTCATCCAGTTCCTGGATGACTTGTATGAATGATGTGAATGGTGGCCAGATGTTCCAGAAATCGATTATAACCTCAAGCCTCATCAGACGGGAAATGACATAAATCGGGCAGGCAGCATGGCTATGTGGGTCGCTCCCATTAGGGTGTGTAATCACCTATCTAGAGAAAATCTGTTTCATTCTTTAATCTATTTCGATGCTGTCCCTCTTTGGGAAACGGTGGGTCGCGCCCAACCGTTGGTGATATACATTCGATACACTCAAGCGAAATGAGTGGTCGGTCATGTGTGGGCCGGGTTGCAAGACGTTCTTGTTGAACCCAGTGTATCCGCCTCTAGAGATACACTATCGGTAGGTGGTCCCATACCTTGTCATAGTTGGAAATCCAATCTCCAATAAGCGCCCGTGGTTTTTAATGGTATACTATATATGTGGAACGTGAGATGCAAGCGTTCCGCTAGATTGTTATTTATTTGTACCAGAATAAGATATGGTTTCAAAACTGTTTTGGGTTATAGTAAGGTAAAAACCGCCCGTGTTTATGTATGGGCTGGTCTTACTATTATCCTATTCTTTCCAAATGATTTTGAACTTTAAAATCAATATGGATGTTATATAAAACTTAGTGGGTTTCTCACTCTGGTTCACCAGACTGACCCGTCGTTTGTAATACTCGGGTTAGCCCAGGTTACAGATTCAGGTCATCGAATGCTGTGAAGTCCAGAGACGAGCTGAAAGAGTTCAGACGTATAGTATTATCTAGTACGTTTTCGCTGTGTGTTGTATATGTGGACAGGTCATTATAACTGTCCAGATTTATCGATGTACTCTGATGATGTAAGTATTATTTTTCAAGCTCTCAATAAAGAATATTTTTATATCATATTTTATTCCGCTGCGATGTGAGACTCTGCATACTGTTGTTTCTTCTTCTTCTTCTTCTTCTTCTTATATTCTAATATTTCTTTCTTTCTTATCTCACCCTCTAATTTCTTTCTAATGACTATCTGGTGTTTTCGATACTTGGATTTTGGCAAGTAATATGGGATTTATATATTACTGTCGAAATTCGAGAATCGAATTTCCACCGGGTCGTTACACTATGCATTACCACCAGTTCGAGCGTGCAACTAGTATATTCATACTCTGGGCATTCCTCGTGTGCCTTATCATATTATCCTAATCGAGCCCCCTACGATTTTGATTTAACGTTGTCGTATCATGGCGCATCCCTATCCGCCGACGTACTGGTGTGTTATATGCAAACTGTACGGCAACGGTATAAATGGTGTAAGGGTAATAATGGTAATCTCACTTACACTATTTTAGTATTTTATATTTAACCATAGACACTATTATAATAACGTATCATATTATATAGTATCTAGTTTGACGGATCCTTAAAAAATGGAATTTCCCGTAACATCTCTTAAGTTATCGCACTCATATCATCACATGAATTTGATTAACTAATATGAGAATATTTTTGTTCTGATCCGAGTATTTTTGTCTTTTCATTTGTGCTCGGGTCAGTCTGAGCTTTCAGCTATTAAAGATACCATTATGGAGATGAAGATGGAGCTCAACAGATGTATTTATTACTATTTATTACGCTACAAATATTGTTATGTTTATGATAGTTCACTTTGATAATTGTTGTAAAATATAATCAAATCTATGTTTTAACAGCTTCATGAACTGTTATTTAATTATTATATTTTGTCCTTTCTCTATGAGATTCTATGTTTGTTTTCTTTCTTCTCTTCTTTTTGTTATATAAATCCTAATAACTATCCATATTTTTGATTTGTTTATGTAGATATTGAGGATCATTGTTGATTTGAACGGTCAAAAAATCTTGGATGTTACAATTTCCAAATAACAACTTGTGAAATTGAAAACGATACATAATGTAGTTGTCAAAAATTCATGGATAGATTTGGATTTCAATTCCATTAAAATAAATGATATAATTTTGAACTTTGATCTGCTTTTGTTTGACATGAATAAAATAGAAACAATGGTATTTAAGGTAAAAATTACAAAGATAATAAAGTTTGAGATTCAGTTAAAGATGATGAAATTAGTGAACACAAATTTATGGACTGTTCGAGAATAAATTCCCCTTTAGTAAAGAGTTAAATTAGCAACGTTGACTTTATTTTGAAAATTTTAGTTCTGAAGAAATTATAATCGAGGGGGAACATAAAACTTTTGTATGTGGAACTGAAAGTTTGATGGTGAATGTGAACCAAAGCTTGAGTTAAATGTAACAACCCGTATTTTCAATAACCTGTAATAACATAAATCGAGGCAGAATTTAATTCTAAAATGGGAATCAAGGGAAACGGGCTATGCCATTGTGTTCGTCTCGGAAAAATACGCGAAATAGAGTCCGAGTTTTCGAAAATCGGAGTCCGTATGACCAAGATATGGCCTCGCGAAGTTTCACGAAAATTCCCAAATTAAAGTATACTTAATTAAGTGAAATGGGTTGTGTAGATATATATATATATATATATATATATATTGATATATATATATATATATATATATATATATATATATATATAATTGAAAATTTAATAAATAAATATGCAAAAATGCTCAAAACAGCGAATTGGGAGAGGGGAATAACCGAACCGGCCGATTTTTGAAGTCGACCCGAGCCCGCTGGGTCGACTAGGGGTTAATCCAGGGTGTTTGGCTGTCAACCCGTGGGCCGATTCGCTCAAGTGCAGATTTTGCATTTGAATGGTTCTCATGGTCCATCTTTAATCTAAAGGCCCTAGATGGTTCCTACACTTGACTTCTTCCCCAAGACATGCTTTGATGGCTTGGATTGAATCTAGGGTTAATCCTATGGCCTAAAACACTTGCCTAATCTATAAATAAGACCCTAACCTACCCTAATTCATTCATAATTAAACCTAGTGACTAAACTATGGCAAAATGCTAGCTCTCATGGCCTCCACTAATTTTATGAAGAGGGTTGCATACTAATCACTCTCTAATCAACTTCTAATCCCTTCTTAGCATCTTAATCTTCTTCATTTGGTGTTCAAAGTTGCTAGTTGTGAGTTTCTATCACTTTGATGATCTTTTGGTAAACTAATTAGATGAGATGTGATGAGATTTATGGTTTTGTATGTGGGTTAATGAGCTTTGAATCATATGATATGATGTTAGCATTAATCTTATGTTTATGCATGTTGAGTATGTAAGCTTATGCAAGTTTAATATGATGTATGTTATGTTAGCATGATGCTAAATATGCAAGTTGTGGGCTATGTAATCATATGCATGTTATGCAAGTTCATGGTAATATGCTATGCAAGTTACATGTTTGTTAATATGCAAGTTACATGTTTGTTAATATGCAAGTTACATGTTTGTTAATATGCAAGTTACATGTATGTAAATATGCAAGTTACATGTTTGTTAATATGCAAGTTACATGTTTGTTAATATGCAAGTTACATGTATGTAAATATGCAAGTTACATGTTTCTTTATATGCAAGTTACATGTTTGTTAATATGCGAGTTACATGTATGTAAATATGCAAGTTACATGTTTATTAATATGCAAGTTCATGATGACACATTATGCAAGTCTATAAGCTAATATGCAAGTTTGTTATGCAAAATGAATATGTAAGTTATGTGACATATTATATGCAAGTTATGTGACATGTTATGCAAGTTCATATGCAAGTTATGTGTTTGTTAATATGCAAGATGGCACCTTTGAAACATGTTCATTCATATGCAAGTTGACACCTTTTATATGTGTTATATCATGAACGAAATTACGTGGGAACGATGGGGTAATTAAATGCATAAGTTAATAAGATTGTGTGAAATTAATATAATTATGCATAACACAAAATAAATAAACATAGTATGGGAATTTGCCTATTTGGTTAGGTGTACCCATACTATGTGTTGGGAATTTACCTATTGAGTTAGGTCTACCCCATGGGAATTTACCTATTAAGTTAGGTCTACCCATGTTAAGAAAACTTGATTAATTAGGGATAATTAATATAAAATTATGAGGGTGATTAATTAGGTGTAATTAATTGACTAAGACACGAGGTTGGACTCAGTTGTAGCGTAAAACTGCCCGGACCCAACCGGCTTAACCAGTTGCTACAAATGTTAGCCCAATGTGAGAGGTCTTAGGCACAAACTAAATACGTAATTAATGTAAAGACACGAGGTTAGACTCTGTTATGACATAAGGCTGCCCGGACCCAACCGGCTTAACCAGCGGTCATAAAAGACAGTCTAATGTGAGAGGTCTTTACAAAGGTTACGTTCTTAATTAATTAATTAAGAAACACTTAACCACATTAGCATGTAGAGGGACATGAGGGGTTAAGTGGGTGCCTCGGGTGGCATGAGAAAATCTAGTGGTTGCCTTGGGTGGCAATAGAAAATACGATTAGAATACTTAACCAAAATAGAACATGTAATTAAAACATGATTAAAGGGTTAAGTGGGATATACTAGAAAAAGGGACAAGCTTAGGTGGGTAGCTTGTGGAGGCCCATTTCAACCAGTAACCCATACGTATCTTTGTGGGCTCGACCCATGTCGAGGACGGGACACGCATACTGGGCTTGACTGTAAGAGGCAAACGGGTTAGCGGTGGCAACGCAAGTCCAACGGGCTTCATATGCGTGAGTGGGCCCGGGCTGGTAGGTAAGCCGTTGTTGCATCGAGTAGATATAAGCCGTGCACCTTTAGTTTCATCAGGTTGCCACATTGGGGAATGATACATCCCACGGTGGGGCCAGCACGGGTATCTACGTTAGGGAGCCGATCGAATGGGAAGTAGTGTGTACACCTAGTGGATTGTAGGGCCCCGTGGCGCCTACCTGGTCACCTAGGGGTACGCAGGTACTAATTAGTAAATTTTATAAGTCCTTGGGTGGGATCAACCTTTAAGTTAGGAACGACTGGTGTGGTGCAGTTTAGTAATTTACCTTAGGGAGGGTAGATGCGTCTTTATCCTTTATCTTCGTTTAGTTGACTGCTTAGGGTAGCCATTCATCCCTATATGTTACCGTATATCAGTTTATGTCTTCTCTGGTTACTTTAACGATTGTATTGTTAAAGTTATAGGACTCGCTCAGACTTATGTCTGACCCTGTTGTTTTTATCTTTTTCCCAACCCTCAGGTCCTACGGTGGATCCTAGCAGTAGTGGAGCTTGATCGGATTGCTGTTCCAGTCTTTAGGAGCTTGGATAGATGTAAAGCTCCAGTTATCCAGTTATCTTTTCTTTTGTTTGGCTATTGTATGAGAGTGGGATTATGTACTTCTTTATTTTGATGGATATTGTACTTGACCTTTATTGTGGTTTTATGATGTAACCAGACATGTTTTACTTCCGCTGTTATGAGATGATGTTTTAAAATTTCAAGTACTATTTATATCTGTCTTGTTGTAATTTTTCTGTTCTATATTCACTAAAATACTCCACCGATGCTATGGCATTCCCTTAGTGAGTGATCATAGCGGGAGTGGGGTGTTACACGTGGTATCAGAGCTTAAGGTTACCAGAACAGATAAAATTTTTGAGAAAAACTACTTTCTAAGAGTATTTTCGAAGAAAGTATTTTTAAAAGCATGTCTTCTAAGAGAAAAAGTTTTTGAAAAAGAAAAGCATAATCCCCAATAGCCATATCTTTATCTTTCGGAATCTCCTTTTTGAATCTTTCCTCTTTCGTTTCAGCATGGCTGAAGATCTTAACATCCCGGAGGGTTTAGTTATACCACTATGGTATAGGAGGTTGCAAGAGGCTAGGGCCGCGGCTGCGGGTCCGGCCAATGCTACTACACCAGAGACAACCGCTCCTCCTCCTCAGCCTAGAGTGGATAATTTTGCTAAGGTTTGCAAGGAGTTCAAGGCTATAGGAGGAAAACCTTTTCTTGGTTCAGAGACTTTCGTAGAGGCTAGAGATTGGCTTAAGGAAGTGGAAGAGTTGCTAGATATCTTTGAAGTGGAAGAGGGAAAGAAAGTCAAGTTGGCGGCTTGGTTAATGAAGGGAGAGGCCTCATTCTGGTGGGAGGTCACTAATGGAGAACGCCCTGTTGACTCTTGGGCAGATTTTAAGCAAAGGTTTGGGGCTAAGTTTCTCTCAAGGGCGGAAGAGAATCTGTTTATGGAGAAGTTCTTGAATTTGAAGCAAGGGAATCTCACGGTGAAAGAATATGTCAACAAATTCAATCAATTAGCAAGGTTTGGCATAGAGTTGGTGAATACACCGGAGAAGAAGGCTTTGAGGTTCGTTAGAGGCTTGAACGAACCATTGCAAGGAATAGCTATGACTCACATTCCTATGGGGGCCACTTTTGAGAAGCTTGTCTACATGGCACTTATGCATGAGGATGATAAGAATTCTAAGGCACCAGAGAAAAAGGGGGATCAGAAGAAACCGCAACAGCAACAACAAGGCAAGGGCGGAAAAGGCAATGGTGACAAAAAGAAGACGAAGAAGAAGTGCTTCAATTGTGGAACACCAGGACACCTCAGTAAGGATTGTCGCAAAAAGAAGAAGACCGGTTGCTTTCATTGTGGTGAAGCAGGGCATCTTGTGAAAAACTGCCCAAAGAAGGGGCAGAAGACGGGGTCTACCTCAGGAGGCCAGGTGCAAGCTCTTATAGCACCACCTCAGTCAGGGGGGCAAGTTCAGGTTCTCTCAGTTCCACCGATTCAGCAGAGAGGTAGAACTATTTCCGTTGAAAGTCTGGTTTTTCTGTTTGATCATCCAGTTCGTACTTTGTTTGACTCTGGCGCATCGCATTCTTTTATCTCATCATCGTTAGTTGAGTCACTGCACTTAGACACCAGTCTAGTTGATGATCCCTTGGTTGTCTCAAACCCAATTGGGGGCTCCATATATCTGTCTATGATATGTTTGGGTTTGAAGATTTCTATACTTAGCGTTGAGTTTAGATGTGATGCTTTTGTATTGGGCTTCACGGGCTATGGGTTGATCTTGGGCATGGACTGGTTATCCAGTAATGGTGCCGTTCTTGATTGCGAAAGGAGAGTTGTCAGGCTCATGACCCGCTTGGGTAACACTCTCGAGATCTCTTGCAATCCCATGGAATCTGTTTTGCTAAGTTATCTTGAATCGCTCGATGCTTCGGTCGAAAGTTTGTGTTCTGTCAGAGTAGTCCGGGAATATCCGGATGTGTTTGAAGAAGTAAAGGGTTTGCCTCCGAAGCGGGAGATAGATTTCCGAATTTATTTGGTGGATAATGCCAAACCAGTGTCTTTGCCAGTACGCCACATGGCTCCTCGTGAGAGAAGAGAACTTCATAAGCAAGTAGGGGAGTTGCTTGAGAAGGGGTTCATAAGGCGAAGTACATCGGAGTGGGGAGCTCCAGTAGTGTTTGCCACGAAGGCGGATGGGTCCCTCAGACTTTGTGTGGATTATAGGGAACTTAATAAGCTCACGAAGAAGAATAGACACCCATTACCGAGGATAGATGATCTCTTTGATCAGTTGGTTGGCGCGTCAGTATTTTCGCAGATGGACTTAGCTACAGGGTTTCATCAGTTAAGAGTGGCGGAGGACAGTATAGAGAAGACTGCTTTCCGGACTCCGGATGGTTTTTATGAGTGGCTAGTGATGCCATTTGGGTTGACAAACGCCCCCGCATACTTTGTTGATCTCATGAGTAGAGTGTTCAGAGAGTATCTGAATAAGTTTGTAGTAGTTTTTGTGGATGACATCTTGGTCTTTTCCAAGAATGAAGAAGAGCATGCCTTACATCTCAAGGAAGTGTTGGAGACTCTTCGAGCGCATAGTCTTAAAGCTAAATTCTCTAAATGCCATTTTTGGAGAAGAGAAGTGCGATTCTTAGGGCATGTGGTCTCTAAGGAAGGGATAGCTGTGGATCCCGCAAAGATAGTATCTATCCAGGATTGGAAAGTTCCTAGAAATGCTACCGAGGTAAGAAGTTTCTTGGGGTTGGCAGGATATTATAGGAAGTTCATCAAAGACTTCGCGAAGATATCAGCCCCATTAACCCGCTTGACGAAGAAGAATCTGGTTTTCTCATGGGATGTAGATTGTGATGATGCTTTCCGACGGTTAAAGAGAGCTTTGACCACCGCTCCAGTTTTAGTGCTTCCAGATGGGAGTAAGCCGTTTGTTGTTTATACCGATGCTTGTGGAACAGGATTAGGCGCAGTCTTGATGCAGGAGGGAAGGGTAATAGCCTATGGAGGGAGACAATTGAGAGTGCATGAGAAGAATTACCCTACCCATGATCTAGAGTTGGCCGCGATTGTTTTCGCACTTAAGTCTTGGCGCCATTATCTTCTTGGTGAGAGATTCGAGTTGTTCACCGACCATAAATCATTGAAGTACTTATTCTCTCAGAAGGATTTAAACTTAAGACAGCAAAGGTGGATGGAGTTCTTAGCATCCTATGATTTCGAGATAGCGTATACCCCTGGTAAGGGTAACGTGGTGGCAGACGCCTTAAGTAGAAAAAGGCTATCTTTGAGTCCATTGTTCGTGGAACGACGAAGCTTGGAGTTTCTTTCTTTGTTTGACTTCAGACCTTCTGTTGATTTTGTACCTGGTTTGTTGGCATCCTTGGAGGTTAGACCTACTCTTTTGAGACGGATTGGCGAGGCTCAGCGAGACGACCCACAGTTGGTTGTGTTGGTAGAGAAGCTTATAAGAGGGGAGTCGTCCAGCCATTTGGGTAGATACACCATAGATGATAAGGGATGGTTGCATAGAGACGGTAGACTTTGTGTACCGCAAGATGAGGGTTTGAAGAAGGCTATTTTGGATGATGCACATCGTTCAAGAATGACTATTCATCCCGGTGGAGACAAAATGTACCAAGACATGAAGAGAGTTTTCTTTTGGGCCGGTATGAAGAAAGATGTGGCCGAGTATGTGGCTAGATGCTTAGTGTGCCAACAAGTTAAAGTGGAGCAAAGGAAACCCGGTGGGTTGCTACACCCATTGGAAGTTCCACAGTGGAAGTGGGATAGTGTCTCGATGGATTTCATCGACGGGTTACCGAGATCGAGGAAGGGCAATACGGGAATTTGGGTTGTGGTAGACAGACTTACAAAGAGTGCCCATTTTATACCCGTAAAGAGTAAGAGGACCGCTCCATGGCTTGCTTCAGTCTATGTTAGAGAGATTGTTAGATTGCATGGCGTACCATCTAGCATTGTGAGTGATCGAGATCCTATTTTCACTAGTGAGTTTTGGAGAAGTTTGCAAGAGGCGGTAGGGACTCAGTTGTGTTTGAGCACCGCATATCATCCTCAGACGGACGGTCAGACCGAGAGGGTGAACCGTATCTTAGAAGATCTTTTGAGGCTTTGTATCTTGGATTTTGGAGGTACATGGGAAGAACATCTTCCTTTGGTGGAGTTCGCATATAATAACAGCTTTCAGTCCAGTATTGGTATGGCTCCTTTCGAAGCTCTTTATGGAAGGCCTTGTCGATCTCCTACATGTTGGTGGGAATCTACGGATAGGATCTTGCTTGGGCCGGATATGGTTAGAGAGACTTCAGAGAAGATTGATTTAATTCGAAAAAGGATGAAAGCAGCGCAAGATAGACAGAAATCTTATGCGGATCGGAGAAGGACGGATCTTGAGTTTGAGGTTGGGGACATGGTTTTTGTCAAAGTATCTCCATTGAGAAATGTTGTTCGCTTTGGGTCCGTAGGGAAGTTAGCACCGAGATTTGTTGGGCCGTTTCCTATTAAGGAAAGGATTGGACGGATGGCATATAGGGTGGAGTTGCCCGACAGACTTAGTGGTGTTGATGATGTATTCCATGTATCACATTTGAGGAAGTGCTTACATGAGACCGCGGAGGTGGTAGAGCCGAGCTTGCTTAGAGATGTAGAGGTAGAGCGTGATGCGACGATTCGACGAGCTCCTACTCGCATCCTTGGGTCAGAAACTAGGAAGTTGAGGAACAGAGAAGTTCAGCTAGTTAAAGTGCAATGGGGAGATGACGAAAGCAATGCTACTTGGGAGACGGAAGCAAAGATGCGTTCTTTGTATCCATTTCTTTTTGAGAGTATGTCTTTTAACTTCTCCTTTATTGCTTGTCTAGTACTTATCTTATCTTTAGTATATCCTCTCGCTAATACCTATGACCTTTAGATAGGGTAAAACCTATGGTTGAGACATGTGTTTGAAACATGTTATGGTTGATGGATGCATATGGATGCAATTGTTTGCTAGTGGTTGCTCGTGGATGCATATACACACACATTAGGCACTAGATCGGCTCAGTCACTTCATGTTGCATATTGCATAAATGGATGTGGTAGTTAGATTGATGGATGTATCATGGCTGTGTTATCATATGGATGATGCATTTTTGTGTATGGTTGTGCACGCATGTAGAAATTTGTATGTGTCAATAGGGTTTCGCATACATATTGGATGCATGGCACTATCATGGTTTGCATTAAGGAGGTTTACTGTATCAGTAACCGCCTGATTTTCGCATTAGGTAAGTACATATACACACACTTTTGCATATATCCATCCAGCATTTAGAATCTTGTAAGGACAATGATTGCTCGTGGATGATGCTTTGAGTAGATGGATGATTGGATGGTAGGATACGTTCTTCCTAACTTGAAGATTTCGGGGACGAAATCCTTTAAGGAGGGGAGAATGTAACAACCCGTATTTTCAATAACCTGTAATAACATAAATCGAGGCAGAATTTAATTCTAAAATGGGAATCAAGGGAAACGGGCTATGCCATTGTGTTCGTCTCGGAAAAATACGCGAAATAGAGTCCGAGTTTTCGAAAATCGGAGTCCGTATGACCAAGATATGGCCTCGCGAAGTTTCACGAAAATTCCCAAATTAAAGTATACTTAATTAAGTGAAATGGGTTGTGTAGATATATATATATATATATATATTGATATATATATATATATATATATATATATAATTGAAAATTTAATAAATAAATATGCAAAAATGCTCAAAACAGCGAATTGGGAGAGGGGAATAACCGAACCGGCCGATTTTTGAAGTCGACCCGAGCCTGCTGGGTCGACTAGGGGTTAATCCAGGGTGTTTGGCTGTCAACCCGTGGGCCGATTCGCTCAAGTGCAGATTTTGCATTTGAATGGTTCTCATGGTCCATCTTTAATCTAAAGGCCCTAGATGGTTCCTACACTTGACTTCTTCCCCAAGACATGCTTTGATGGCTTGGATTGAATCTAGGGTTAATCCTATGGCCTAAAACACTTGCCTAATCTATAAATAAGACCCTAACCTACCCTAATTCATTCATAATTAAACCTAGTGACTAAACTATGGCAAAATGCTAGCTCTCATGGCCTCCACTAATTTTATGAAGAGGGTTGCATACTAATCACTCTCTAATCAACTTCTAATCCCTTCTTAGCATCTTAATCTTCTTCATTTGGTGTTCAAAGTTGCTAGTTGTGAGTTTCTATCACTTTGATGATCTTTTGGTAAACTAATTAGATGAGATGTGATGAGATTTATGGTTTTGTATGTGGGTTAATGAGCTTTGAATCATATGATATGATGTTAGCATTAATCTTATGTTTATGCATGTTGAGTATGTAAGCTTATGCAAGTTTAATATGATGTATGTTATGTTAGCATGATGCTAAATATGCAAGTTGTGGGCTATGTAATCATATGCATGTTATGCAAGTTCATGGTAATATGCTATGCAAGTTACATGTTTGTTAATATGCAAGTTACATGTTTGTTAATATGCAAGTTACATGTTTGTTAATATGCAAGTTACATGTATGTAAATATGCAAGTTACATGTTTGTTAATATGCAAGTTACATGTTTGTTAATATGCAAGTTACATGTATGTAAATATGCAAGTTACATGTTTCTTTATATGCAAGTTACATGTTTGTTAATATGCGAGTTACATGTATGTAAATATGCAAGTTACATGTTTATTAATATGCAAGTTCATGATGACACATTATGCAAGTCTATAAGCTAATATGCAAGTTTGTTATGCAAAATGAATATGTAAGTTATGTGACATATTATATGCAAGTTATGTGACATGTTATGCAAGTTCATATGCAAGTTATGTGTTTGTTAATATGCAAGATGGCACCTTTGAAACATGTTCATTCATATGCAAGTTGACACCTTTTATATGTGTTATATCATGAACGAAATTACGTGGGAACGATGGGGTAATTAAATGCATAAGTTAATAAGATTGTGTGAAATTAATATAATTATGCATAACACAAAATAAATAAACATAGTATGGGAATTTGCCTATTTGGTTAGGTGTACCCATACTATGTGTTGGGAATTTACCTATTGAGTTAGGTCTACCCCATGGGAATTTACCTATTAAGTTAGGTCTACCCATGTTAAGAAAACTTGATTAATTAGGGATAATTAATATAAAATTATGAGGGTGATTAATTAGGTGTAATTAATTGACTAAGACACGAGGTTGGACTCAGTTGTAGCGTAAAACTGCCCGGACCCAACCGGCTTAACCAGTTGCTACAAATGTTAGCCCAATGTGAGAGGTCTTAGGCACAAACTAAATACGTAATTAATGTAAAGACACGAGGTTAGACTCTGTTATGACATAAGGCTGCCCGGACCCAACCGGCTTAACCAGCGGTCATAAAAGACAGTCTAATGTGAGAGGTCTTTACAAAGGTTACGTTCTTAATTAATTAATTAAGAAACACTTAACCACATTAGCATGTAGAGGGACATGAGGGGTTAAGTGGGTGCCTCGGGTGGCATGAGAAAATCTAGTGGTTGCCTTGGGTGGCAATAGAAAATACGATTAGAATACTTAACCAAAATAGAACATGTAATTAAAACATGATTAAAGGGTTAAGTGGGATATACTAGAAAAAGGGACAAGCTTAGGTGGGTAGCTTGTGGAGGCCCATTTCAACCAGTAACCCATACGTATCTTTGTGGGCTCGACCCATGTCGAGGACGGGACACGCATACTGGGCTTGACTGTAAGAGGCAAACGGGTTAGCGGTGGCAACGCAAGTCCAACGGGCTTCATATGCGTGAGTGGGCCCGGGCTGGTAGGTAAGCCGTTGTTGCATCGAGTAGATATAAGCCGTGCACCTTTAGTTTCATCAGGTTGCCACATTGGGGAATGATACATCCCACGGTGGGGCCAGCACGGGTATCTACGTTAGGGAGCCGATCGAATGGGAAGTAGTGTGTACACCTAGTGGATTGTAGGGCCCCGTGGCGCCTACCTGGTCACCTAGGGGTACGCAGGTACTAATTAGTAAATTTTATAAGTCCTTGGGTGGGATCAACCTTTAAGTTAGGAACGACTGGTGTGGTGCAGTTTAGTAATTTACCTTAGGGAGGGTAGATGCGTCTTTATCCTTTATCTTCGTTTAGTTGACTGCTTAGGGTAGCCATTCATCCCTATATGTTACCGTATATCAGTTTATGTCTTCTCTGGTTACTTTAACGATTGTATTGTTAAAGTTATAGGACTCGCTCAGACTTATGTCTGACCCTGTTGTTTTTATCTTTTTCCCAACCCTCAGGTCCTACGGTGGATCCTAGCAGTAGTGGAGCTTGATCGGATTGCTGTTCCAGTCTTTAGGAGCTTGGATAGATGTAAAGCTCCAGTTATCCAGTTATCTTTTCTTTTGTTTGGCTATTGTATGAGAGTGGGATTATGTACTTCTTTATTTTGATGGATATTGTACTTGACCTTTATTGTGGTTTTATGATGTAACCAGACATGTTTTACTTCCGCTGTTATGAGATGATGTTTTAAAATTTCAAGTACTATTTATATCTGTCTTGTTGTAATTTTTCTGTTCTATATTCACTAAAATACTCCACCGATGCTATGGCATTCCCTTAGTGAGTGATCATAGCGGGAGTGGGGTGTTACATTAAAACTTATTGAAAATGTTGAAATGTCAACTAACAAAATCGTTGATATTGAACATAAGCTTGAAATGTGTCGTCCTGTAAAAGAAGAAGCTAAGTTGAATAAATTGTTGGTATGAACTCAACATGTTGGTTTTAGTAATTCAACTAAACTTATGCATAAATGTTTATTTTGAATAATTACACTGATAAATTTCTAGAGTACATGAACCTATGCACAAAGCTTGTATGGAGAATTTTCAGCTTACTGGTTATCTATATATTAACTCTTTTGGCAAGTCCGACCCGTTTTTATAATGGTCCGTCCATTTTTCATTATAGCAAGTAATAAATACATGAAAGTACAAGAGTAAGACAGATTTTCAAATTATTAATGATTGGGTTTTGAGTGCTAGACCACTGAGTACAAAAAAAAGAACAAGAGTTAGACTAACATGTCTAAACTACTACGCACATAGAGACCACTAGTTCCCTTTATCTTTACTGATGTCAATTAGTACTAGGGACTATGACATGTCGCTTGGCAGAGAATTAAGTTCCAAGAAGCAGACTACAAGATTGTGCGACTGAGGTGTACAAGTGTTTCCTAGCCCTAGGCACTGGCTTACCTTTCCAGAAGTCGTCAAAGTTATCCTATTTCCCAAAGCATGACATCCAAGTAGCCAAGATTCACCTTTCTCTCCTATAAACTCATGGAAATTATCGATTGCTAGATTATATCTCATCCTAATCGCAGTGTAAACCCAGACTCTCTCTCATCAACATCTCAATAAATGTCCATAGGAGCAGTAGAAAGAGCAATAGATAAACAAGAGAAGGATGGGAAACCAAACGAACAGAAGCTTCAACAATAAGAGGTTTAGACTCCCGAACAAGTAGCATATCGGGGAGAGATGCAGTGGGAGCTGACTAGTGAGATTTTGGTACCTATTTCAAAATAGGCCTACATAAAGTAATCTTAGCAGGAGTGCAGAAGCGGGGATAGCTTCAGCTAACATGTGTCAGACATATGACCAAAAGAGTGATAAGAGACATACATGTTCGGCTTCCATTTGTATTGTACCTCAGCTTCTATGTCCTTCCACCTTCTACTCTAGCTTTCAGTTTACACAACAACAACTTAGAGGAGGTGACTCCTATTAGCACTCTAGCGTAATGCATACTCTTACGTGCTTCGGTGCCAGCATCAAAGCATTTAAAATCTCCAATCAAGCTTGCTAGACAATTCAAACCAAGCAATTGTTGAAGTATAGAGGGGATATGAGTGAAAGTGGCTCAATCAAAAATTAAGAGGATCTATTCTATCGTATTGTCAACCTCGTGACTCCAAGATGTGATAACAATGGCTTCCCCAGAATAATAGGAGGATAGGATTCAAGAGCAAAAAAATTGTCATAAGATTATGCAAATTTGAAACAGAACATTGTATTGAAAATTTGAACATGTAGTCAAGCTTTCAGATTCCAAACGCCTATGCAACATTCACTAACGTCGAATTTAATAGAGGAGAGAAGTCCAAGAAGGAATTGACAAGATAATACGACTAGTAGTCCATTCCTCCATGGACAACATTACCAGGAAGGATACCTATTCCATCATGAACAACTGTACCAAATGTAGAAAAAGTAAACTTCTCTGCATTTTTCGTCAAGGACTTGAAAAAGATACCCAAATATCAGGAAAACATGCCTTAGTAGAGCTTTTAGACTCCACATTCACAACAGCACTAATAAGGAGTCCAATATTGCAAATGATAGGTTCAACATCATTGCATTTTCCTTAAACTATTTCAACATCAGTATGAACATTACCATTCACACAGACACTAGAATAACTGCCACGAGAAACTAGATCACTCCCCAAACAATCATCCAATGGCAATACTTTGGTCTTATATCATATCAGCACATGCCTTCTTACTAGAAGAGGCCAACAAAGAGGAGATAAGGGACTTACCTAAATCGGATCTACTCATAAGTTTAATTGCAGATCCTTTTTTCAATCTCGTTCACAAGGACAGCAAATGGGTTTCTGTCGGTAATACAAGTTAGATTTGT
Organism: Allium sativum; assembly: GCA_030737875.1. Lineage (NCBI taxonomy): Eukaryota > Viridiplantae > Streptophyta > Magnoliopsida > Asparagales > Amaryllidaceae > Allium > Allium sativum. The sequence goes on from CM060920.1 coordinate 1,024,406,067, forward strand.
GGAAGGTAATGTGATGGATCCAATAAAAGTCCCTATAGATGGGGCAACGTCAAAGGCCAACATTGCAAATGATGAAAAGACTAAAACCTTGAATTCGTGCTAGCGCGGGTCGACAGGGCCTCCACCGCGGTTCAAATTCGAGCCAAAGAGTCCTGTTCTTCATCAGCATGAAGAGCACATGGAGAGAGAAAGTTAAATTGCATGGAGGATGAATAAACACCTATTTATATTCGGTAGACGCTGCTTTTAGTAACTAAGGATTTGACTTTTATATATATATATATATATATATATATATATATATATATATATATATATACTTAATTTATAATAAATCTAGGTGTAAGGATGAAATGTTGATAAGTGAAATTTGTTTACTAAGAAACACATCTAAGCATAGTGGGGAATGCATACAATTAAAACTATGTGAAAAATAAAAATATGGTGGCAATCTCTACATCATAAACATATATATTATTTCATTTGCAATCTATTTCAACATATCATTAAAATACATTTTGTATTATAGATTATTTTGCATTGCATCTATTTATGGGTAATTTTTTCAAATCTAGAAAACATGTTGAATGGTGAGAATACTGTTAAATTTAAATATGCTGTGAATACACTTTTACAAAAAAAACATTTTTTTGTAATTGCATTCATTGTTTTATACATTCGCATTTCCTTTAGAAATATACAATTAAGTCATAGAGCTTTCTTTGAAAATCATTTTATTTTGAACAGACACAATAGTAGATGCACTTTAGTAGTCATTTGAAAGATCTTCAAATCAGAAAATAAAATGGAAGTTTACAAGCGATAATAGTAAAGCCAGTACACAGGTTAATTCATCAATAACGACAGCTTAATATTTCTTATCATCATTTCAAAGTGTTTTGTCCAAATTATATGCATGAGCAATTTTCAAATTTATACAATTAAGTGGTACTAAGATGATTTTGCATTACTCTCTCTCTAAATAAATTAATTAAAAAAGACTACCATGGTATCCAACATTGCTACTACGTCTAGGGTTGGCGCGCACATCCGCCAAGCTCTGTCTCACTCTCATGTAAGCATGAAAGGCGATCCGTGGATGGTATATCTTGGTCTCATTTTATGAGTTGGACACCTAAGGATCAACGACCTATACTGACATTGTTAAAGTATGTTTGCACAATTTTCCAAGCTTTGTTCCATTTTCACATACATTTGAAAAGAAATACATTAGTGTTAATCTTGGTACATTGGTTAGGTATAAGAGTTAACATAAGGTTAGAAACAATAATGACAATAATAAGAGGGTAAGTGAATGAATTCTAAGCATCCTCTTTAATTTTATTGATTTTGAATTGTTTCAAAAGCGAAAATGGAAATATCACTTTGAAAATCTTGACAATCAAATTAAAAGTGAAGTTCGTAATTTCTACTTATGTTTAACAGAAATAACCATCAAGCTAGAGCTAATGTAATGAGAACATGACTTTCTTTTAATGTTTGATGTTATATTCGAACTTAGATTCCGAGATTATGACGAAGCATGTGTGCATTATAGTGATTTATCCATTTAAAATAAACATATTTGTCAAATTTCATATGATCTTGCATTCTTATCACGCTGGATTTAGATTTTGTGGGTAATATTCTTGGAAACCTCATGAGACACACAACTCGTTCTACGAGGAATATATTGGACTCAAAAGCTTATTGTATATGTTAAATGCAATCATGTTTCCCCACGAAAATGTGGCTTATAAATTTAGCTAGATTTTATATGTGGACAAATACGAATTCTAGTTTGAGCATTTAATAAGCATCAAATGACGTAATTTTACATTGCATATACATATTCTTAAGACAAATTACTTAGTTTTTTTTATTATGTTTTATTGTCGGTTCTTGATTTTTATAAAATGAAGGAGTTATTGAAGAATTAATTTATAAAATAATGGATCTACGCGAAGGATTTATTTATAAAAAATAAAGTGCCTATTTACGAACAAAATATTTCATATCTCAGTTGGTTTGAGGATTTGTATTTAACAAGAGGTCACCGTATCAAGTCCAATGGAGAATTTTTTTTTAGCCAATCACTTCTCCGGTGGAAGTAATTTCTAAAATATAGTGGAATAATAAACAGTTAGAATATATTGGATAAAGATTCCTCTAGACTAATATGGAGAAAATATTGAATCAAGAAGCTTCTGGAAGTGGCCGTAGAATAAACGTAAGTCGATCTGGAGAAAGACTAGGTCCAAAGTTATAGAGTTTCTTATTTGTGAGAACTGGATATATGAAATAATACAAAACCCCTATCTAGCAACAAATGAGATAATCTTGGCAATTTTTTTCTTTTGTTTTTTTTAGGGTTAGCTTCTCTTGGAATCTCTCTAAAAAATTTATTTCATAAATAAAATTAGTTAAATTTTTTTGTTTTTAGCCTATGTTCTCTTTTATTTCTTATTTCTTTCTGCTCTTACGTATAATATATATAGATATTCTTCCTGTGTCGCTGCTGGTCACTACTTTGGGCATTAATAGTGTACCTTACTTATTTTCTTTAGAGACAGTTTTCAAAAGTTGTAATAATGATGATGTGGAACATAAGCTGTATTTGGATTTTCTGCTGCTATGATGTTTAGTTTTCAGCTTATGCACTGTCTCGCCTGTTTTATGTCAAAGTATGTTATTATTATATTTTATTCCATGCGATGTGTGACATTTTACAGGTTCCTTGTTAGTTCGAATTCCTTTCTTTTACTTTCTTTGGCGACCGCCCCGTACTAGTTGGACGTCAACACAGCGCATTTCGAAGGAAATCTCAGCTGGTCCGGGGCGGGCCGTCACATTTGGTATCAGAGCTCTAGGTTGCGTAGTTAACCTAGGAAAAGGCAACAGGGTGAGATAATACGTATATGAGAACGCGTATTTGGGATTATTTTGGTTTTCAAATGCTATATATATATACTATTAGTATAGCTAAGGATGAAGTCGCACTGCACTGACACCACAAAGATATGGTTAATCGTTTCTCTTTACAGATTGAACGATGAGTCGATATACGAGGTGTGCTGGTAGACGAGCCAATAATGGGAATGCTCCTGACATGAGGACTATGTTCACTGACTTCATGAGAGAGATGCTTTGGGACGTTCAGAGGGCAGTTCCCAATGTTGCTAATGGTGGTGGTGCAGTGGTGCGGGCGCCTAGAGCCGATTTCGCCAAGCTTTACAAGGATTACACTAGTCTTGGTGGAAAGCCATTCCACGGAACGGAATCAGCTACAGAAGTTCAGGATTGGTTGGATAGCTGTGAGAGTATCTTCGAAGACTTGGGTATCGAGGATGCGATGAAGAGGAAGTTAGCATCCCGTCAGCTGCACGGACGGGCAATGAATTGGTGGAATGCTATTAAGGTAGCTACTCTAGAGGATCAAGTTACATGGGATCAGTTTAAGGCCCGATTCAGTGATAAGTTCATCCCAGCTGCCTAGAATTCAGAGTTGTTTAGGAAATTTCTGGAGCTTAAGCAGAATGGTAGGGCAGTCTCGGAATACATTGCAGAGTTCGATACTTTATCGAAGTATGGATTATCCCTTATTAACACTCCCGAGAAGAAAATTGAAAAGTTTATAACAGGCTTAGATCAGTACTTAGGGGAAAGGCTTATTAACCACATCGATGAGACATTTGAATCGATTGTGGGGAAAGCATTGAGGTCGGAGAGCCTTTACCCTAAGTCGAAGACTGAGGTTGCATCTGCGGAGGAGCCAAAGCCGCAAGCAAGCGGTTGAGGCAAGAATGGTTCTCAGAATAAGAGAAAGCAGAATCAGACCAAGGATGGCCAGAAGAAAAAGAGTAAGAAAGATGTTGAGTGCTTCAGCTGTGGTAAGAAAGGCCACTATGCCAAAGAGTGTCGGGCCAAGCCAGCGGATAGGAAGTGCTTTAACTGCGGCCAAGTGGGACATCACAAGGATAAGTGTCCGCAACCCCCTAAAGAAAAGCAGATTGTGAAAGCATATGCTATCAATGATGTTCCTTCTTCGTCGAATGCCCCAGCTGTAGCGGAGAAAGGAAAGAATGTTGTTATTCAAGGTATGCTTTCTGTTTATGATGTTCTAGTTAGAGTGTTGTTTGATACCGGAGCTTCCAGTTCCTTCATATCTAGTGACCTGGTAGATAGGTTGGGATTGGAACCCGAGATAGTCGATAGACCTTTAGTAGTGAAGAACCCGATTGGTGGTTCGACTTGCCTTAGCATGATTTTTCATAATGTGGTCTTATCGAGTCATGGATGCATGTTTGTTTGTGATTGCTTTGTTTTGGGCTTTACTGGGTTTGTCATAATTTTGGGAGATGATTGGCTCCAAAGATACAGGGTGGTGGTAGACTGTGAGGGCTTTTTGGTGACAGGTAGAGCGGATGATGGGCGGAGGGTAGTGTTTGGTGGTCTACCTGGTGATAGGGTAATGGCCAGTTTTCTAAATTCCCTCGACATCCCGCATGATGAGTTGTCAGATGTGCTCGTGGCTGGCTAGTATCCGGACGTTTTTGAGGAAGTGACCGGACTTCTACCACATCGAGAGAATGAGTTCCGTATTGATTTGGTGAAAGATGTCAGACCTATAGTGATGCCACTTCGTCGTATGGCACCAAGGGAGCAGTGAGACCTCGGGGTGCAAGTGAGCGATCTTTTGAAGAAGGGGTTTATCAGAAGAAATGTTTCTGAGTGCGGAGCACCAGTTGTCTTTCCTACCAAGGTTGATGGTTCCCTTCGATTGTGTGTGGGCTACCGCGAGCTGAATAAGGTGACGAGGAAGAATAAGTATCCTCTACCGCGGATAGATGATTTGTTTGATTAGTTGAGTGGAGCAAGAGTGTTCTCTCAGTTGGATCTCGCGACAAGTTTTCATCAGCTTAGAGTGGAAGCTGAGAGTATAGTTAAAACGACATTTCGAACACCGACTGGATTCTGTGAGTGGTTGGTCATGCCATTCGGGTTGACCAATGCACCAGCATATTTTGTGGATCTTATTAGTAGGTTATTCAGGGATCAATTGAATAAGTTTGTTCTTGTGTTCGTGGATGATATTTTGGTCTACTCGAGGACAGAGGAAGAACACAAGGAACTTCTGAGAGTAGTGATGGAGGTGTTGAGAAAACACCAATTGAAAGCAAAGTTTTCTAAGTGTCACTTCTGGAGGAGGGAATGAGATTCTTGGGCCATGTTGTTTCAGAGTATGGTATTGCCATGGACCCTGCGAAGGTGGCTACGGTACAAGATTGGTCTACGCCCAAGAATGCAACAGACATAAGAAGTTTCTTGGGGTTAGCCGGATATTATCGTAAGTTTATCTAGGACTTCTCCAAGATAGCAGTACCATTGACTCAGTTAACCAAGAAGAATCAAGCTTTCGTTTGGGACGAAAGGTGTGAAAATGCATTCAAGAGTCTAAAGGAAAAGTTGATGCATGCACTAGTGTTAGTCATTCCTAAAGGGAATGAAGAGATGATAGTATACACGGACGCATGTGGTACCGGATTAGGTGTTGTGTTGATGCAAGGAGGTAGGTTTGTAGCTTATGCAAGTCGACAACTGAAACCGCATGAGAAAAGGTACCCTACCCACGATTTGGAGTTGGCAGCGATCGTGTTTGCGTTGAAGATGTTGAGACATTATCACTTGGGAGAAAGATTTGAGTTGTTTACTGATCATAAATCGTTAAAGTATTTCTTCTCTCGGAAGAATCTAAATCTCCGACAACAAAGATGGTTAGAATTCTTGGCTTCCTACGATTTTGATATCGCATATACACCAGGAAAGGGAAATGCGGTAGCTGATGCATTGAGTAGAAGACATGCCAGTTTAGGGGCTATGTTTCTTGAGTGGAAGCAACTGGAGTACATCGCTAGGTATGATTTCAGACCAAAGTGCGAACTGGATCCAGAAGTATTAGCAAGTTTGACGGTCAGACCCACTTTGATTGAGCGGATTGGTTCCAGTCAGAGGGACGATCCTAACTTATTGAAAATCATCTCCAAGTTAGAGATGGGCATCGATGAGGAGATGAACGAGTATGGGCTTGATCGAGATGGATGGCTTAGAAAGAATGGAAGACTAGTTGTACCCAATGTCAAGGGATTGAGAGATGAAGTGCTTAGAGAATGTCATCACTCAAAACTGACTATACACCCCGGTGGTAACAAGATGTATCGAGACATGAAGCAGACCTACTACTGGGAAGGGATGAAAAGAGACGCTGGGAAGTTTATATCCAAATGCATGAATTGCCAGCTTGTTAAAGCTGAGCAAAAGAAGCCTAGTGGCTTGTTGCAACCATTAGAAATTCCAGAATGGAAATGGGAACAAGTCTCAATGGATTTCATTGATGGTTTACCAAGGACTAGATCGGGCCATGACAGCATTTGGGTGATTGTGGACTGATTGACCAAGAGTGCAAGATTTATACCCGTGAAGTCGAATAGAACGGCAGCTAAGTTAGCTAAGCTATATATGAAATGGGTAGTGAGATTTCATGGAGTACCTAAAAGCATTGTGAGTGACCAAGACCCGTTGTTTACTAGTGGGTTTTGGAAGAGCTTACAAGAGGCGTTAGGATCAGAATTACATCTTAGTACCACGTATCTTCCTCAAACCGACGGTCAAACAGAGAGCGTGAATCGTATATTAGAAGACCTCTTGAGAGCCTGTGTATTGGATTTTGGTGGATTATGGGATGACCATTTGCATCTAGTAGAGTTTGCATATAATAATAATTATCAATCCAGTATTGGTATGGCTCCATTTGAAGCTTTGTACAGAAGACCGTGCAACTCACCGTCATGATGGTTAGTAACTGGTGAGAAGTTTGTGCTTGGACCAGATGTGATAAGAGAAACCTCAAACAAGATCAAGATTATTCAACAGCGAATGAAGGCTGCCCAAGATAGGCAGAAGAGTTATGCTGATAAGAGGAGAAGAGATTTAAAGTTCTCCATTGATGACTTGGTGTTTGTCAAGATTTCTCCGTTAAAGAGCGTGATTTGATTTGGTAAGAGAGGCAAGTTAACATCCGAGATTTGTTGGTCCATTCCTAGTTCTCGAGCAAGTTGGGAATTTTGGCGTATAAAGTTGAATTACCAGACAAGGTGGCAGGATTTCACAACGTATTTCATGTTTCCCAGTTAAGGAAGTTTGTGCACGACCCTAATGTGACTATTACACCGGATCAGTTGGACGATATCGAGGTTGAACACGAGGCGGTTGGGAACCGCAGGTCTATGCGTATTGTTGGGAACAATACGAAGCAGTTTCGAAGGAAGGCGGTGAAATTAGTCAAAGTTCAGTGGGGTGGTGATGAGGAAGATTGTACTTGGGAAACATAGGAGAACATAAGGAGGAAGTATCCAGAACTCTTTGCCTAGTAAGATTTTATATCAGTATAGTACTCCCTTATTAGTAAACCACATGCTAGGATAGGCTTTTTGTGTTATTTTGTATGCTTTATTGTTTTGCTAATGATTGGTAGGAATGCAGGATCCTTTGTATGTTTTGGGTTAAGGAATTTCGGGGATGAAATTTCTTAAGGGGGGGAGAATGTAACGATCCGCAGTCTACGCATCGAAGGATCGTAGAATATTTATTTCTTTCACGTACGAAGTCGTATGGTCATGTAACTTTGGGAGACGACTATTGGGGTCATTTCCCATGTTCATGATTATTGCCAATTTTTAAATGCCCGTTTTGCCCCTAGCTGATCTTGTTTCGGCCATAACTTTTGATTGGAAAGGAGTTTTGACCTGAAACCACTTCCATTAGATCTGGATGATGGTTTACCTTTCCCTAGAGTGGTCATATGTGAAAAACGGACTTACCGTTTGGGAGATATGGCTGAATTAAGGTTTAGAAGGTGAAAAACAGCTTAACCAGGCTTAATTGGGTATTTAACAGCTAGGCCCAAAGGGGGATTTCGGCATTTGGAGTATTTAAGGGCTGATTAGGGTTAGAAAACATTTCTTTAGACACTTTTTCAGCCGTCACTTTCATTCCTGGAGCCCTAGTAATGGCCTCCAACATCTAAAACACCTCTAAACCACTCTCTAATTGAAGATTTGGCTTAATCACATCTAATCAAAGGGAAATAGCACCAAATCAAGGTCGGAACTGCTGTATAGCCTTGGGAACAGCACCAAAAAGAAGACAATTTCAGATTTGGTATTTTTTTTGTGGCTATGGTGAGTGATTTGCATTGTTTTTCACTAACTACGACTACTTAGGGGTGATTAGTGATAATTAGCGAAATGATTGCTCAGAAAAATCTGGAAAAATTTGTAAAATTCTTAAATATTATTTCAGGGCTATGATAAAAATTTGGGTTAATTTGGACATGTTTTACTAATTGTATGGTTAAGTCATGATTAAGGGGATTAAGGGGAAAATCATGCTTTTTGGGTATATTTGATCTAAAATATTTCATGTGATTGATGTTTGAATGTTTTTGATTGATTCTATATGTTGTTACCGCTGTTTGAAATGTTTTGTGTTGTCATAGAAAGGTTAGAATGGTTGAAAACGCCACCGTTTAGCGAAAATAGCTTGCTGGAAAAAGTTGCAGATTTTCAAAACCGGTTAGGAGGAACACCCGATCCGATCCCGATAGGAGCAAGACACCCGATTCGATCCGGATAGGATCAAGACACCCGAACCGATCTGGATAGGAGAAAGACACCCGAACCGATCCGGATAGGAGAAAGACACCCGAACCGATCCGGATTGGAGGAAGACACCCGAACCGATCCGGATAGGAGAAAGACACCCGAACCGATCCGGATAGGAGAAAGACACCCGAACCGATCCGGATAGGAGGAAGACACCTGAACCGAACCGGATAGGAGAAGGAGAGAAGGATACCCGAACCGAACCGGATAGGAGGAGGAGACCCAAACCGAACCAGATAGGAGGAGGCCCGAACCGGATAGGAGGAAGAGACCCGAACCGAACCGGATAGGAGGAAGACCCGAACCGAACCGGATTGGAGGAGGAGACCCGAACCGGATAGGAGGAGGAGACCCGAACCGATCTGGAGGAGACCAAAACTCTAGATGAAAAGGTAGTCCAAATGGGAAGTAGAACTCAGGATCCAGATGGAAACCAACGAGTTGACTTCATGATTGGACTTTGCTGCGGGACGTGTGCTAAAGGGTTATCGACGTCTATAGCTTTGACTCACCACGGAAAGACGGATATTGGCTACGGATCAGTGCAGTGAAGTTGTCATGACTTCATGGGGCAGAGTGATCGTAGCATGGCTATGAGCCAGTGCAGTGGAGCCATCCTGACTCCATGGGGCAGAGTGGACATAGCAAATGATTAATGGCTATGGATCAGTGCAATAGTGTCATTATGACCCCATGGGGAAGAGTGATCATAGCAAGGAATAGGGTGATCAAAGTGGTGGATATCGTATGCTTTACGCACTGAGTGAGAGATGTGAGGATGGTTGCTATGATTGATTGTTTTCCATCACTATGTCATGCACACCCCCACCCCCGTATTCCTTACACATATGTTAGTGGCACCTTAGAGTATTGTACGGTATGTTGTGCTAACTCTTTGGTTGCAGGTTCAGGTATGGTTTAGTATACCTGTTATTATTCTGTTTTGCTGCTTATCGCTCATGCCAGACTTTTGACTGACCCAGAGATTTATGTCACTTCTTATTACTTTGGGTGCTCTTAAACGGGCAGACTAGAGACAGGTTAGGTGGTATGCACGAGTAGCTGTACCGGAGACGAGCAGGAGGCTCCCACATATGATATATATAGATATTCTCCCTATGTTGCTGCTGGTCACTACTTTGGGCATTAGTAGTGTACCTTCCTTATTTGCTTTAGAGACAGTTTTCAAAATTTGTAATAATGATGATGTGGAACATAAGCTATATTTGGATATTCCGCTCTATGATGTTTAGTTTTCAGCTTATGCACTGTCTCGCCTGTTTTATGTCAAAATATGTTATTATTATATTTTATTCCATGCGCTGTGAGACATTCTACAGGTTCCTTGTTAGTTCAAATTCCTTTCTTTTCCTTTCTTCGGCGACCGCCCCGTACTAGTTGGACGTCAGCACAACGCATTTCGAGGGAAATGTCAACTGGTCCGGGGCGGGCCGTCACAAAAATATACTATTGATACAAGAGAATAATGCACCATATTGTATAACAGTAAATTATAGAAATACGATTCATACTTGAACAAGTGTCATGTAACTAGCAATAGAGCCAAATTGTTGCAGCACGATCTTAGACAACTCCTGATATATATTGGCCAACACTGCACTACCCTACGAATATGTAGCGCACTGCACAATATCAGCTAAATACGGTAGCCATCTCAAATCTATACGAGTCTTGTCATAATTGACCATCATTCTACAAAAAATAATGTGCAGTAAAATGCAGTGAGCCCGTTGTTGAACCTCTACGTGGGTGGCATCTGCAGGAATATCATATGTCAATTGATCATGGTACCATCTGATCTCAACAGACTCGTCACCCCTTACTTAATTGGTCGGTGGATCTAACCCAAGTAGGTTGCGAGAAAGCTGCAAATAATCATATCCTACACCATCGTACGCAATAGCATTGCCTTCAATCGACAATCCTAGCAAACAACCACATCTCACAAGGTAATAGTCATTTCACCGACTGGTAGGTAGAATGTGGATGTCTCAGGCCTCCACCTATCTACTAAAGCACCAATAAGACAATGATCGAGATGGAAGTATCCTAACAGAAAAAGTGCATAAATCCAGCCCTCCTGATCTCGGCTAGGACGTGAGGATCTGAGGATGTCACTTTCTTAAGTGATGTCGAGTGGTCAATGACAAACTTAGTATCGTCCCTCTGGAGATTTAATAGATAAAAAAATGGGTATTTGACGTCTAATGCGGAAAAGAACACTAAACATCAAAAAATGAAAATAGTAACAAAGTACTACCACCATACGAGTACGGCTTGATGTCATATGTTGCTGCTGAAGATATAACACGCTCGGGTCAACTGGTCTACGCTCCATCTCGAAATACTCTGCAAAATGCGTTTACAAAAATATTATTTTCAAAAACATGGTATACAATTCAAAAACAATTGTAAACATGTTATGCTCCCTTAAACATGTTACACTTTTCTACTCGTTTCCATAAACAAGGAAAATTATCTACGACAACAATTCCAACCCAACACAAAGTTTTTTTTTTCAATTTGCACACGTCTACACAAAAAAATAGCTTCAACAGGTCGTCAAACTCATGTTCCAACCATATAAACTTCAAACAAACAAGCTTATTACTCAATTCCACACAACTTCGTATGTAATCAACCGCATTACCACAAACCGTGCTAAATCCAAACCATAACACCCAATAACCAACCATCATATAACCAACATGCTAAAATCAATAATGTGAACAATGTACACATCAAAATTTGTAATTACATCATATAAGCTACATGCTTGTAAGCCACAATCAGTTTCATAACCAATAATAAATAAATTTATATGACCTAAGTTCAAAATTAAGAGTTAGGGTTTGGATTTTTACCGGTTTCGTGCTGTACGCCGGATGTGCTAGCCATTGTGAGTTTTTGGGAACGAATTGAATGAAAAATGCGTGAAAATGGAGTTGATTTGAGTTTTTTATTCGTTCTGCAAGAAGAATGGGAGAAAGGGGAAAGTGAATGGGGCTGGGCGAAGAAAGGGTCTCGGGTTTATTTGTATGCAAGGTTTTACTGAAGGCGAGTTTTAGGAACTCGCCTTTGGGTTTTACTGAAGGCGAGTTCCCAAACAGGTCTAAACATGTTATTTTTTCTGGAACATGGCTATTTGTGTTATTGTTTACACAAATAGGCCTAAGTGCGTAAATTACCCTTAATTAAATTGTGGTTTTGACCACATTAAAAAAACATCGATCAGTAAAATCTACGTAGGTTTCTTCTTTCGGCAGGAAGACGGATTCTACAACCACTTAATACCTCAACAATCAAAGTAAGCATTTTTGGAGACATTTCTCACCACTTAGCAGTACAATTTGGATCATTTAATATCTTAATAAAGGCAGGTTATATTCTCATGTAGTCGCTGGTTATTGGTTGGTGATATCCCACACTGTAGGTAATACGCCTGACTGTTGGTAGTCTCAAAATGAAGGGCATACTTCCGTTAAATGACTCTACTAGCCTCACATTACTGAACAACTAAGTCCAAATTATTACTTAAGGTTGGATTATTAATATGTTAATTAGTACTTGAGTTATTTGAATATTAATTACCAGTTAGTCCCTTATTAATTTAGTATCATAAATGTCAACCTTAGACATTTTAGGTAAATTACTAATTTATATAATTATTTATGATTTACTATTCCATTTATAATCAGTCCCAATAATCCGGTTGTCCCTATTTATTCAATCTTTCTAGTTTAATATTTTTTATTTATTTCCCTTTTATTTAAATTACACATTAATTCCATTAATGGTCTGCAAACTTTTAATTTTAGATTTCATTTAGTTACCCATTAATTATGGTTGCAATATTTTCATTTCCTATTGATTATTCGCCTTGCTAATTAATAGGAATAATTATTTCATTAATTCCCAATAGTTAATGTATTCACTCTTATTATTATTATTTTATTACTTAAATGTGAATTATGCACTTATAATTTTCAATTAACTCATATAAGTTTACTTTGTATTTTTTATTTATAATTCTTTCCCTTTATTAATTTGATCATCCACTATTTACTCATTTAATTTTTTTATTTTCATTACTCGATTATTGAGCGTTAATTTCCACTCCATCTAAATTCATGTATTATAATTATATATAATTATTAGAATATGCTACCATATTTAACTCGATGAAACAAGTTTTAGTAAGATTTTCCATTTGATTTTACAAAATACATTAAAAACAAAAGATATTAACTCCATTCAAAATAAAAATACGTTTTTCTTTCATTTGAAATAGAAGGGCAATTTAGGAAAACATGTACTTTACAAAGTTTTTCATTTTTTCATTATGTGTATCCTTTATCAAATCAAACATCGTATTTTAAAAAGAAGAATATAAACAAATTTATAAAAAACAATGGATATTCTTCCCGTAAATCCAACCATGGAAAATTTAATTATGATAGTTTAGGCAATAATCTTAAATACTTTATTATTATTCCTATTCGCTCTAAGTTATAGATCTGACTAAAACAACAAACTTTACAAATTAAAAAATATTCAGGATTGATTTGCAGATCTAAATTAAAAAATACAATCAACAAGTTTTACAATGTATATATAGGTAGAATATTTTATATTAACACAAAGATAAGCCCATGACTAAGGTAATTAAAAGATTTTGCCATAAAATATCAAATGTAGCCAATGAGATAAATTTATATTATAAGACAATAAGTATAGTTTCTCATTCACAAAAAAGAAGACCTTTCGACTTCCATATCTGAATTGCAATTCCTGACTGAACTACAAACTCTTTCGAATTTAAGAAATATGCATATATATATAAGGAACGTTCTAAGGAACCCCTATTTTGTAGCACCCCTACCAGTTCGTGAGCTACGGTAATCCAAATCCAACAAGAATTTGTAGATGTTCAATCCACATATATGTTATCATCTATCCAAAATTCCAGCTTGTTCCAACATTAGTAACATTTTCAAAATTTTAACTCAATTATTCACCGTTTAGACATTTATTCGATTATTCAAACAGCTAAATTTAAACATCGAATATATTATTCTGTGAATTGCGGAACAAGCTCAAATTTTGGATAGATGATATGATATATATATGGATTGAATATCTACAGATTCTTGTTGGATTTGGATTACCGTAGCTCACGAACCGGTAGGAGTACTACAAGACAGGGGTGCCCCGGAACGCTTCTCATATATATATATATATATATATATATATATATATATATATATATATATATATATATATATATATATATGGACGCATACATACATATTAGAATAACATATTGGAAAATAAACTTGAGATCGAAAGAGAAAGTAGAATAGATCAGATTTGGCAATTATTGCCTTACAACACAAAGACTTATATACTTCTCTTCTCTATATTTCTTATTTCTTAATCTTCTCCAACTAATATGAGTTTGAATAGGCATATTTTATTAATAAAAAGAAAGTGGAGAAGAAAAAAAAAAGGAAAGGTTTTTCTCTAGCCTCTAGAAAATATGATAAGTGAATTAAGGGTTATGCCACAATTTATAAACGCAAGAAACAACAAAATCTGTTCAATCAGAATATATTAGATTTGGGTCATCAAGGAAATGCAATTAGAAGATTTTTCCTTATGGTGGGTCGACCGCTCTTGTTCATGCCAATCGACTACCTGACCAACCACTCTCATATCAATAGCTCAACATGTGGACCTGTATTAAATATATTAATTTTAATATTTTATTTATTTTTGTTTTGTATTCATTTTTTCCCATAACATCTTTACACAAACTCTGTTCGCAAAACTCCAACTATGAAAGCTGTCCAAATTTAGCGATGAACGTAATGGTGTAAGTTCCGTAATTAAATTTCATCATCTGCACAAATGTCATATTTTGAACTTATTAATTAGCTAAAATAACTAATGTTAAAAATTACGGGATATTACATTTTTCCCTGTAAGAAGAATTGTCCCTAAAATTTCACTAACAACAAAATCATGACTATGACTTAGACATTTATCTGAAACTAGCAACCAATTAGTGTACAACCACTTACAACTAAAGATACACAAGTGAATAATGTATCATGTATCATACTACACCCATATGTATATAAAAGAAGTTATATGTAGAATGATTTTAAATCGGATCCTTTCCAAATAAATGCACTTCTTTTAAAAACATGATGCAAACAACCTAAAAATATATTGTCAGTTCTATATGTATGTAATCATTGAAAAACTTTTCATCCATAACCCACATATGACTATAGCAGAAGTATGGATTAACCAATTTTGCATCCAAATGTAACCATCCATAAAAATCATCTAAAAATGCATTCTAATTATTACTCCTTTTCCCTAAAACAAAATTTAGTAGAGAATTTAGCACTTTGTAACATTCTAATTTTCTAATACAGTGGAGATTTCCCCATTGCCTTAGACTAGCTCCAAAATTTTCATGAATGAAATGCACAAGGAAGCTTATTTTTTTGGATCTAAAATGAAGTTTAATCGAAATATAGGCTCGTGGTTCAACATTGTATGGAAGTATAAATTCCAATGCTATAACTTTTTCTTGTCATTGTAAGTTTTTGATGTAAATTCGTTCCTAGAGCATTGCTATATTCACAATACTAATCATATTTACTTCCTCATGCTTAACATACAGACTACAAAATAAAAGTTTAAGGCAACCGTTTTCACTTTTAAAATATGTAAATCTATCATGAAAAGTAAAATGTAAAAAATAGTTAGACATATATTTTCCATTGAAATAAATTTTAGGACAAGCTTGAAAAATTATTTAGATGTCATAAAAATTTAAACGTCAAAACTTTTCTTTTTAAGAAAATAGATTTCCCAAAAGTATTTTTCTTTTAAAAGCTTTGATAATTTGGGATGCATTTCAGTGTAGTTGGAAATTAGTTATGCACAAAATGTGCAAACCAAAATTCAACTAAGATTACCCAATAATTTGAAATTTTCGAGAACATGCTAGTTTAAGCTTTTAACTAGTAGAAATAATGATAAACCTCATGGCCAAAAAATTCTTAATCTTTGTTAGCAAGGATTAAGATTTGCCAGCTTTAACTATTACCTTAGTTAAGTGCCAGCTATAAGACGTTGCATGTATTGTTTCATAAATAACAGTGATTTATAGAATATCAACAACTTAATAGATAACATGGACAATCTCATAACATTATATATGCATTTTTAAAATGGGTAAGGTAACAATTACAACCCGCCTGCATAAACAAAAAAGAAAACAAGTGCCAAAAATGAAAAATACGGAAATACCACTAACAATGCTATAAACTATGAGAAGGTCTCACTCTACGGCTAGAGCGAAGGCCATTGACGCGATCGTAGAATGGTCGTACCATGGCGGTGGTGCACCCAAATCTTGTGTCATTGGTGTTGCTAATCTGCTCTAATCTAGGCGGGCTCTGCTTAAACTTGCAGGATAGCTACAAGCTCAGGGCCTTCATATTCCCATATGCCCCTACTACTGATGCAGTTTCTCCCGCTGTGGCTATTGTTGCTCAGCTATTAGTTTTTGGAGGTGGTGGTAGAGGTAATTGAATATTCATCTTCCTAAGGGTTTCCCTATCAATGGCTGGTAAGACCCTCCTCACAACTGATCCCCCGCTCCAGTTCTATCTGTAATGTGTAAAATGTGAGTGAGAATGTGACAATACGGAAAATGAGCCTAAGGGATGCCAACTCTCGGATTGACGTGAGTGAGAATGTGACAATACGGAAAATAAGCCCAAGGGGTGCCAACTCTCGGATTGACGTTAGTGAGAATGTGACAATACGGAAAATGAGCCCAAGGGGTGCCAACTCTCGGATTGACCATATGCGGCATAGATGCACGCGTCTAATTGATGACTACATGGACAAAAATATCATAGGTTGCTCTATGCACTGAGGTGTAGATCTGATCCAGGCTACCCATTTTGGCTTTGATGTTTTGCTGAATGATACGTGCACCAAAATAAGCAATATGTCGCATTGTCGATGTTCTATACAGCAACCTATCCAATTAAGATACACTAAAAAATTCATGAATCCATTATCTCAATCCCATCCGGATCGGTGTCAACTATGGGAATCCTCTAAATCTCAATGAAATGATCATCGATTATCTCAATTAGGTATCCTTTTCCTCAGAATGGATGTAGTCATTGCTATCATCTAATTTCTATACTTGAGCATCAAATAGGCGGATGCCGAGCCGATAACATACATACTCAAATGTTGTGAGATGAAGGATGTTGTAAGTACTATGGTGACAAACAGCTCTTCTAATCGAAAAACAGTGAAATCTGCCAATTTCACTAGTTACCCTTAATGAAACCCAAAATTCACCGCCAGCAAATAAGTGGTATTTTTTGTTCCTTGTGCTAGATTAAGACAGCCTCTTGCGTAGTGAGACAGGAGTGACGAGTAGAAGCACTAGCTGATCTTGGTGGTACCATGGATAGAGAGAGCTGAAAAGAGGAGAACAATCATAGATTTGAAGAGGTAGTTGGGTGAGAACTAAAGTGTGGAGTTATTGGAGTCCATTGGTGGTGGAATGGAAGTGTGAGGCTTGAATTTAATGGACTAAAAGCGAGGTGGAGTTTTTTTTTTTTTCAGAGGGAGAAGGAGAGAGTAAGGATGGCGGTTGGAAATGAAAGAATGAACGCGACTTATAGTCATGTCTCAGGTTTGGTTCCGCCCGAACCAATATAGTAGTCGACCGCACTAGAGAAGACGACTGATTGTATCGTCGACCGATAGGGATCGATTGCTTATCCTTTTCTGGGCGTGTGTCCCGAGCCAAGACCTAAATGCATCAATCCATAATTATTTAAATAAAGTTTTGATCATCTCTCTCCTCCAAAAACTCAATCCCTATATCTTTTGAGTTCCTTGTGGCTGTGTCCACCACTACCATCATGTCTAAAGATCTTTCTCAACACAACCACAATAACCTAAAAATAAGTACGACCAAACAACATTTTTGATCACCCTCGAAATACCTAAAATAATTTCAACTGCTATTCTGCATTTACATTATAAGAAAATGTCTCTTGTATGACTGACGGGTAACAAACTCGTAAGGACGATACACCAATTGAATTAAATGTCATTCTTTTTTGTTTTTCCTCTAGAAAGAGAAATTATTGAAGTCATATTTCAAAAATCATGATGTAAATGTATGCTCCTTAATTCACTTCTAACTAACATAAATTAACTTCTGCAAAACTTTTCTCTTGAAAAATACCTAAGGGCTCCAAAGTTCTTTTTCAAAAATCAAAACTCTTTTCAAAAAAAGTTTTTTCTTTTCAAATTAATTTTAGAGAAATAAGTAAAATATTTTGAAACCCTCTTTTAGAAATATTTTCCAAAATAACAAAATTCTTTAATAGGTTTAACTAACGAATTGACATGATTATTTCAATTAAAAGATTTGGTTTGTCGTAAAAAGATGACGAATGAATGCACCTAAATAACTTGCCTCCAGACCGATACAACATATTGACTGCAGCCCTTTAATACCTCGTGGAAGGTCCAATAACCACTTATTACCCTTAGAGGGTCTAACCACTTAATACATTAAGTCTAAAGCAGACTCTCGACTGTTGAAATCTCCTTTGATTTATTTTCTCTTTCGGTAGGGAGGTGGATCCTACAGTCACTCAATACCTCAACCTCAAGTAAACCGTTTTGAAGATATTTCCCAATACTGCATATTACCATTTGGATTATTTAATGCCTTAATAAAGGCATATTCTACACTTATATCGAATGAATGGACTGACCTCACATCACTAAACCACTAGGGATAATTTATTATCATAAGCATGAATTATTACTATTCTATTTTGGTATTGGACTTGGTTAGATATTAATTACTCACTAATCTCATATTAATTTAATATCATTAACGTCGATCTAAAACATTATAGGTAAGTTACTAATTTACATTTAATAATGTTTATTACTATTTGTTAATATTAAAAATTATAACAACAGTAGCGAGAGCAAGGTTATAGTGAAGGGATGTCAAGATCAAAGTGATTCCAAAGCAACCAAGGTCATTCTATCACCTATTACACTTCTGGCGGAATGAAAAGAGAAAAGGTCCCCTTTTGGCGAAGAAAAGCCCTTTCGATGAATTCAAAAGTCACATATCTGTATTATAATAAATCAATAGCCTTTGAACAAGCCAGAAGGAAACCTAGTTCAATATTCTTCAAACTAAATGCGCCCTTCGATTTAGTTGAAGCGGAGTTTTCGACCACATGACCTTGAAAAGAATTCCAACCACATAAGGAGAGGTTCATCCTAGAAAGAGCAATCATTTGGAGTCCTTAAGGAAAAGGACATTCAAAGGCATAATTCTCAATATAAGCACCAGCATTTCGTTCAAATCAGACGCTACCATTCGATGGACTCAAGGCCCATGTATAATAGCGCTTATCAAACAGTCACAGAACCACACTTCTACTCCTTGAAAACATGTTAAGTCCAGGATACAAAGTTTGCAAGTCACTTATTCCAAGCCTTCAAACCAACTTCTGCAAAGGCATCAAAATTATAGCATTAAGACAAAAGGTGGTCAACCTAATACGACCCTAGGGGTCCAGAATCCTAATCGATTTTCTTATTCTAAAACTTGTGTCTAAAAGTTCTGAGTTGTAACCCTAATTCCTAAATCAATTTGGGGATTTTGGGAATTGTTACACATAAGTCTTTGTTCTCTCTACGATCAATAATAAAAAGGAATACAATTTCAACCAATTAAGGTAATCAGAAGGTATTATTGTATTATCAAGTTTTTATTCATTCTAACATTGCATATTTAAGCTCTGAAAGGAACTATCTTACATAGTAGCCTCTAATAATACTTGAAGGGCTCACGAATGATATAAGGTAACCTAAAAGCTAATCCGAAGGGTCCAAATTTGTAACCATCTGATACTTAATCCCATCAAACGGTCCTAAAGGTACTCGATATCAATCAACCTTCTTAAAATCCTTAAGTCACTTTTATTGGATTTCCAACCTTTCCAAAAGGTTATAACCGAAACTCGTAAAAAAATTTAATACCCTTGGACTTGATCGAAAGCAATCTACTGAAGAAATGGACCTTACGAGCACCTACTAAGCCCTTATGTTAGCCTAGTTTGTGGATTAGGCTACACAAAGCTAAAAGATCAATCGACAAGAAATGTTGATCGGAAGGACTCGAAGCAGAAGCCCGTATCGGTTCGGAGGCCCCCGAACCGAACCCATTCATGGTGTAGCAAACAAGCCAAGAAATGAAAAGAAGGTGGTAGATACAGATCGGTTCGGTCCCATCCGATCTGATCCCTTTTTTTTCATTCCGATCTGAACCAAGGAAGGCCAGCTCAAAAGATACAGTACACGATCTCCTGAATATGCGGAGCGGTTTCTCCCCACTAACTCAAGATCTCAATGCGCTGTCACCATCTCTAAGCCTCTAGTTCCGAATTGAATGGGATGAGTGCCATGTGGCATAGATCTGGGTTGAATTTTTGCATATAAATACCCCTCAAAGCACCATTTGAAAAGATCCTTTGGCAAAATCTTGACTCTAACTCTCACAAACATCGAATTTCACTGCTTCATTTAGATCATCATAAACTTTTGGAGTGTATTTTATCAATCATTGAGAGAAATCATTGATTGTATTAGAGAGATTGAGTGAAATTCAACATTGTGTTTGTATTCGTATCATCAATCAACAAAGTATAAAGTGGACTTAGGCTCTTTAATGTCGAACCACTATAAATCGGGTGTTCTTACTGTTTTTCCTTTTATTTTATTTGAAACTATCATTTGTTTGGGTGTTAGAAACAATTTTTGGTCTAACATTTTGGTGCTTTCACTGAGAAATTTTGAATTCTCAACATTTTGGATTATCGTTCTACTATTTGGATCCTCAAGTCCAAAGAAGTTAATCCATTTTCTTCGGCAAACTTGGAAATTTTCTCACTTATCTCGAAAGATTTAGATATCATGACCAAAAGAAAAGGAAAAGAAGTGCAGAATCCTCGGGAAAACGAGGCAAGCAATGATCAACAGGCCACGGTTGTAACTAGGTTGCAGGGACAAAGCTCAGGAGCAAACTGATCCGGAAGGGCATCTCCGAACCGACCTGATTGGGCATCTCCGAACCGACCTGATCTTGAAGCTTCAAACCAGGCGGAAGGTGCGAACCCAAACAAAACCAATGCCCTTGACATTGCTCATAGTTCCCCTTCAAACCGAACCGGAAGTACAACCATGACCTGATCCGAACTGAATGCAGTTTAGGCTGGAAATTTTACTCGAGCCCCTACAAATGCTCCGTTACCAGCCGCGACAACTAGTGATTAGCCTACTCCCTCTGCACTCGTCACACATGGATATTATTCGCGCTTACTTGATATGCTAGACAACACCAGGGATGCTTTGGAGGCTCACAAATGTAATATCATTCTTATGCGGGAAAATATGAAGGTTATGAGCAGGGAGATAAGTGAGCTTTGTAGACAAAGAGTGTCCTCTCTGACTCATCGTCCAACCATAGATCATTCATCATCTTCAGACGAAGAGCACTCACGTCAAAGGAGGCCGTATAAAAGGCCCGAGAATCTGGACTAGTTGACATTTGGATCGTTGGGATCCCGTGAAGATGCGGCCCGCGTTCTAGGACCTAATGATCCGAGTTTGAGAGAACCAATGCTGCTATCGATGCGAGGATCACACGTCCTTCCCATAGATTCCAACATCACTAATCCCACTCTGGGGCAACTTTCCAGCCCGTTCATCCCGTGAATCACTGGGATCGTAGAGGGCGAGGAAGTTCAGCCACGACTCAAAACCAAAGGACGTCACCTGGCGTAGGCGCTGGACATATTAGAAGAGATAGAAGCGTAGATCCTGAACCAGCTTTGACCAATGTGGAAGTCGAAGCGATGGTGTGGCAGATCATGGCCGATGTTCGGCGCTACACTAATGAGGACTGGAGTATCGAGCGTAGTCACACCCCATTCACGGATGACATCTTGGATTTCCAGTTTCCTCGATGATTCAATCTGCCACAAATGGACCGATATGCCAGAAGAACAGATCCAGGACAACATCTGATGAGATATGCCCGGTACATGAACGCTGCGGCAGCCCCTGACGTAGTGAAATGCAAGGCCTTCCCGATATATCTAGAGGATGTTGCGCTGATGCAGTTCACGCGACTTCCTCCCCTATCAGTGTCAAGCTTTAAAGAACTAAGTGAACGTTTTATGAACCAGTTCCGGCTCCATGCCCGGAAAGCTAAAAGTGTCATTGAGCTTTCCAGAATCAAGCAGGCCCCGGGTGAAACCCTAAAGTTGTATCAAGACTGTTTCAACTTAGCAGTTACCAAAATAAGTGATCCCCATGAACCAACCATTTTGATGGCCTTAATAGATGGGGTCGATCTAGACACTGAATTGGGGGGATATTTAGCTAGAAAACCACCATTGACAAGGGAGGCATTCTATGAAAAGGAAAATATTCGCTTATGGTGGGAAAATATGTTACTCGAAAAAGAAAATCTGATGGGGCTTCAAAAGAAGATATTAAAAGTAATATTGCTGTGAAACAGTCTAGCAACAGTTCGGGAAAGGTCGAGGTAAACATTGGCAACAAAAACGGAAGAAGTGGCAACAGGAATGGAAACAACAATAAAAGAAACAGGAACTGAGGAAACAACTCTGGAAAAAGACCTCGATTCCAAACTTTTGAAAACTACACGCCATTGAATGATACTCTAGAGAACATCTATCTAGATACTTATATGTCTTTCAGTACAAAAAGCCTCCGCCCGGAGACTCTACTGAGAAGGAGCTTACAACTGGAAAATTTTGTTTATTTCATGGGACTCATTGTAACGTCCCGTAACCAAGCAAACAACTGTATCTTTCCAACAGAAGTGAAAAACCAAGATTTCGTCGAATATATTGCAAGATATGTCCAAATCAAATATTTAGAAAGTGGCTATGAAATCGTATATCGACCGTAACAGTTATTTGAATATAACTTGATATCAGATGCAAATTGGGACAAGGTTCTTTTGAGGCGCAGCGATAATTTAATTTTTAGAATTTTACTATAATTTTTAATAAATTAAATAAGAAACTTTTTATTTGGAGTATTGTGCACCCTGTATCGGTATTTCGGGATTTTCAAAATATGAGTTAATCTACCGATATTATTACATTTTTAGGACCGTGGCACCTCGTTGAACACGAGTGTATTTTTAATTTTGTCGATAGCGGTCTGTAAACGGACGGAATTCAATGCAGCGAGTACCCTTAAAAATATCTAACATAGGACAAAACTTATACATGAAAAATATGGTCTGCGTCTATTACCTATTGCGTTATAACCAAGCAAACAGACCTTTACTAACACCATGACCCTATAACTACCTAACACTTACTTCATGATTAAGTAACCAATTCCATACTATAAATTAAATGACAACACTGTGGAGTATGGCTACAGTTGTGTACGAATGGAATTTATGTCCCATTTTCTCGTTTAAATATAAATATACACACAACTATGCGTCCTAGGCTGAACAATACCACATGCGTTGTTTGTACGTGAGAAAGCGACTTCAATCCTACCCTGAATTCGCGCCATAATTTATGCAACCATGCACCATTCCTCTACGCAGATCTAAAAATGGAAACTTGCACCTATACGAATAGAAGCGACGTGGGTCTTTACTTTCTCTCCTCTATATGTATGTGCCAGTTATTCTCATTTCACAGCGGGCTTTGTTTTCATTCTCCTGTATAACCAAGTAACCATTTTTCGTTCATATACACAAACTGACTCGTTTTTTTCTCCTCCTCCAAACGAAGAAAACCAGCTACCAAAACCGATACCCCTAAACCAATAAAACCAAACACCATTTTAGCACGTCAACCTCCTCGTTTTGGCCTGAGTCGTTCGTACTTCGGGAGGCGAGAAAGCGACAGTCGTGGAGCCGGGTGACTGAATATAGATGAGAGGAGAAGTCGGAGTTTAACTATGAAGAAAATATAGACGGGCTCATCTGGAAAAGTTGGTGGGGAAGAGGGTTAGTGCGTGACTTGCAAAGTGAAGCATCTGAAGAGGGATTGAATGGTGATGAGATGGGGGTCAACACGTTGATGCATGGTACAAGTATTGGGTTTTAAAGAGAAGCTTCACAAACTCTAGCCCTGTACGTCCACGAGAACTCATTTTATTGTCTGAAAATGAGGTGTTGAGTAAATATACGTACTGGGAGTTGTTTGTATACACGACAGCATGAGAAGTGGAGTAACAGTAGAAACGCGGGGTGGAGTTTTGTGTTCGAATTAAGATGGGAACAGTGCAGCCATTTCGGTTTTTGCGTAGAGTACATTGGAGCGGATTGTTACTTGGGGAGGGAGCAGTTATAACACGGATTTGGGTTCCCTCTGGGAAATAAAGTGAAGGCCAGTAGTAAATGCGAGGGAAGAGGGATCAAACATGCATGGGACGTCAGTTTTGTAGTGGGTTTCTGCGAAGGCTTCAACGGTTTCCCTTGTTCTTTTAGTTTTCAACGCAAGTGCATGGGTTTTTGTCTTCATTTCTTGGGGTTTAATTATCAGCGTTATGCTTGGATGGTGGGTGAAAATGTTAGGGCGATGAGCAGCAAAGTTTTTGGGTTGGTGAGCCGCAGCAACAACGAGGAGATGGTGACCGAGTTACTTGTAAGTAGGGAGTATAACGTGGGTTTGTTTTTGTGTGGAGTGAAGTAAGGGTGGGAGTTTTGACAGTAGAGAGAAACTAGAAGGCGCGAGCGGTGGAAATTGGGGTTAGGCATGCTTGGTACGTGCTTGCACAGGCAAGGCGCGAGTATTTAGGAGGATGGAATGTCTGGAGTATTAACCAACGTGTGGTAGTTGAGGGAGGTGAAACATGCATGGTTGGAGGAGCGTATACACCGTCCAAAAAGATTGCAGCTACGGGTTTTATCTTGGCAACATGGTTAAGAAGAAGTACCATTGTAGGCGGGTGCGTGTTAATGTGAAGTGAATGAGATCGTACGATCGCAGGCTACACTGTGGAACCGGGTTGGAGTCATTTGGAGATCGTCTGAATTTAGGCAAAATAAACCGCTCAACCAAATCAGCTGACGCAAATCGTTATTTAACGGTTAACGCGCCAAAGTGAGTAAAATCACTAACTCTGATCTATTTTAAAATATTTTAATGTTGTTTGAATGTTGTGTGATGGTCGATTAGGTAGATGGAAATTAATTTGGTTGAATATTATATACCATTACATATGTACACATCATCGATTGGACACTGATTCCACCGATTAGAATATCCCCTAGTATAGAGTCAGTTATAATTGTTTGACTAACATCTGTGGATGCGGAAACCGGTTGGAGGAATCCGACCGGATTCCTCGATAGTTATATGTACTGTTTGTTTTGTATATGCACTATTTGAACCCCAAATGACGATAAAACCCCGTGTGAATATTAATGTTGAATGGAAATTCAACAGTTGTTTTGATTTAAATCAAATAGACGATATCGATAAGAAAATGGTAGCAACCGACCGTAAAACCATCTTTTGTTAAGGAATTGATTTGCTGTCAGGCAAATGAACGAATTTAATTATAAAATTATATTTTTATAATTAAAAGAAGATTTAAATTTATAATAGAAGTTCTATTATAAATCAGTATTTTAGAGTTCGTGTTATAGAGTAAATACAGACGATTGTTTGACATTTAAATAAGTTCTTAAGATATAATTATCCTGCGAGTGAATAACTTGGATAATTAGTTTAACGAAAAAAGTTAAGAAATATTATTAGATTAATTATATTAATCTAATGTTAAAAGGAAATTAAAATCAGTTAACGAGTTTACTGATGAAATGAAGTTGATTTAAATCAACTGTTTAATTGAAAAATGATTTTTAGAATAAAATGGGTCCTTGTAAAGAAATTATAAATAAAACTGTGGATGGAAGTTAAAGCAAAGAGTAAATGTTTAAAATAAATAATTATAAACAACGAAGATTTCAAAGTATGGATATGGTGTTATGAAACCATATTCCAAAATAAAACAAGGAAATACGATTTGATGAATATTATAAGTAATAAGGGATTAGAATACAGACTTATATCTGTTCTAAGTCAAGAACGTTGTCGGTCAAGGTCTGAGAGGTAAATAGAATACCCCAACTTGAACGGCTTCACTATTATCGAGGAACGATATCAGTTTGTAACGGAAAGAGATGTCAAGACTTTTGTAACGGAAAGAGATGTCAAGATTTTTGTAACAGAAAGAGATGTCAAGATTTTGTAACGGAAAAGGACGTCGAGATTAGTTATAAAGTGGCATATAGCAGCGTATTGCAAGTTTGAACTATAGCAATAAAATAAACGCTGTTGATTAGGCTTAAGCGTGACTGTATGTCAAGATTAGTTATAAAGGAGAATATTACAGCGTATGGCTAGTTTAGAACTATAGCGATAAATTAACGCTGTTAACCAAACTTAAGCGTGATTTTTATATATGACAGCACTTCCTAGGAAATGAAGCAGTTTAGTTGAAATCCACTTATTCAAAAGTGATAAATAACGATGTCGTAAGAAAATATAAGAATCGGTTTTAGAAAGAAAAATTGGAAAATCATGTTAGAAAACGATGACAACATTTCGATGTTCGAAATATAATTAGAATCAAACCATTAGGATTTGAACTGTAATTCGATGAAGTCGAATGTATTAAATTAAATGATTTTAGGAATTATAATCTGATAGGATAGTCTGTAACTAGTAAACCAATAAATTATGATAGGATAGTAAGTCAATATGTAGTTATAATCTTGATATTGATCGAACAAGAAGTTGAGTTAGAAACGGAGTTATAAAGTGAAAGAGGTTTCGATAAACAAGATAAGGGTATTTATTACTCGAATGATGAGTTATTTAATAAGGTGTTTAGATTTATATCATAGGTATGTTATTCACATTTTAAAGTGAATAGTGTTTTAAAAGTGAACGATGGGCAGATTAAAATGGTTATGATGATATTAGAAATATTTTCAAATGGAGATAGGGTATATTATCCGAGTATAGAAATAAAGAATGTGAAATTAATGGAAATAGTTCGAACGTTAATAACGCATGTTTCTGGACATAAAAGAATAAGAGTTTATAATATCTGGAAATGTTTTCCAAGAAGCGTAAAAAGGCTAAAATGGGATTTGAGAAATATCTGGTAAGATATGCGAATTCGAATAATAAAACGAATGTTAAATAAAAGTGACTGTGGTTGTGTGTGTTTAGTTGATCATTTAAATGGATGTTATTTTTACTTCGATAGTTAAATAACCGACTATCGAAGTGTTTGACCGTCGTTGTCAATACGGGGAGACCGGTTGGATATGTTATCTGAAACCACTCCGTATAGGCATAAGCGCTGCGAATTAAATATGCAGAAGATAATTGAAGACGGAGTTAAATGCAAGGGTTCGTTCCGTTCCAGAAATGGTGCTTTCTATTTGTCCAGTCCCAGGACAACTTGTATGGACGAGTGTCTGACAGAGTATTTCCAACGGTCACGCCGTTGATTTTTACGAATATACCAAGTTGGTGGGAAGAAGGTAACTTATCTTTATTCTACACCCAGTGTGCATTTGTGTAATCAATATGTGATTACGGATTTGACAATGTGGCACTCAAAGTGAATGGTGATCAGATGTTCTGAAGATAGACGTAGCCTCTAGCCTCACAACCAGGAAGTAACAAAAGTTGGGCTAGGCAGCATGGCTTGGGTCATCCCCAAGCAGGGTGTATTGTCACCGATCTAGAGAAAATTCATATTTATACTTCTTTCGATTCTGTAACTTCGGATGACGGTTGGATGGCCTATAACCGTGGTGGCAATATATTCGCGACACTCAAGCTAAATGAGTGAGCGGTCATGTGTGGCCGGGTTGCAAGACGTTCTTGTTGAACCCTGAGTGTATCCCCTCTAGAGTACACTATTCAGAAGGTGCTCCCATACCTTGTTTGTTGAAAACCATTCTCCGATAAGCGCCCTGCGGTTAATGATTTTATACTATATATATGTGGAGCGTGAGATGCAAGCGTTCTACTACTTGTATAATTATTTGGTTGGACATTATCATAATATCACTGGGTTTTGATATCAAGAATATTTCGGGTTATAGTAAG
The DNA here is from genome assembly GCA_030737875.1 of Allium sativum. NCBI lineage: Eukaryota > Viridiplantae > Streptophyta > Magnoliopsida > Asparagales > Amaryllidaceae > Allium > Allium sativum. Next base: position 1,024,434,100 of record CM060920.1, read on the forward strand.
GTAAAAACCGTCCATGTTTATGTGTGGGCTGGTCTTACTATTATCTTCTTGTTTTGAAAAGGATTTTCAAAGTAAAACAGTATGGTTGGAATTTACTCACACCAGTCCCATGACTGACCCAGAGTTTATTTTGTTTGTTTTCCCTAAACTCTTGGGTGCCCAAATTTGTACGGGCAGTCAAGTGTTACAGGCTTTGCAGATTCACTTGGAGGAGCTCAGAAGCAGTAGGCTTCACCATTAGTTATGTAGAGTTATTTCCGCTGTGATATGATGTATTGTACTCTGATAATGGTATATACAATACAGTTTTGAATTCAAAGTTATGTTATATAATACATCTTATTTTGTTCCGCTGCGAGTTTCGTGTTACTCTGATTCTGTTCAGTTGTGATCTTCTTCTTCTTCTATTCTATTAGTTCTATCTTTTCTTTCTCACCCTCTAAATTCTTCTATAAATGTCCCGGTATTTTCGATGCTTGAATAGTCAACAATGTGTTTTTATGTTGATTTTCCGGGTCGAAAATCCCAGACGTTACAGTTGGTATCAGAGCTGAAGGTTAAGTGATTACCTAGGCTCTGTGGCGTAACTCAATAGAAATAGAGTTAGTAATACTCTAGATTGAGTTGAGTGTATATATATGAGTGCGTATTTGTAAACTAAAATAAAAACTGTTTTATACTGTGTTGAATGGTCAGTCGAGTGGTTTATGAATTCTGGTCGAAACAGTAATGCAAACTGCATCGATAGGTGTTTCTAAACTCTCGAACAGAGTAATTCGACACGGTATGTTTTTAAAAGAGGGTAGATGAAATAATTTTACCCAAATTATATTTTGATATAAAGGAGTATATATCTTGAGATTATTATAGTGTTGATCATCATTATGACCAAATAAGATCTATAATTGAGTTGGTTATATAAATAACCAATCGAAATAGTATATAAGTATAATATGCAAAATCAGATAAACTGAATCTGAAGTTAAAACCAGAATTGAAATTAAACTCTAAAAATTTGGAAAAGAGTTGGAAATAATGTTTGGATTGAACATATGGGAATTTTAAAATCCTGGGAGATTTGAAATTTTGTTTTCTAAGTGCTATGAAAGATAATTTGATGAAATTTCAAAATAAAGTGTTTAAAAAAAATGAGTTTTTGAAAATAATACAGTATTGAACTCACTTCGATTGCTGGAAAATAATTCTGATGATGAAGCACGCCATTATTGGTGTTCATTTTCGAGCTGGTAAGTGACGGATTACTACCAAAGATTTTGTTTTGGATTGTTTTGAGAAACAAGTTGTTAAAAAATTCAAATGTTTTGAATTGCTATTATTATATGCAATATATATATGATTTCAAACTGATTTGGAATAAATCCCAGGAATTTGAATTCTGAAATAAAGATTTAACTTATGGAGACGTAAAAGTGGAACTTAAACTAAGATAACAAAACTGGACTGGATTTGGAACGATCTCGAATGAAAATTGTAAAAGAGAAATATTGAAGATTCGAGTTATAAAAATGAATTGATTCTTGCAGAATAAGAATCGAATTTTGAATTTAAAGATGAAGATAACTGATTTGAGAAATAAATCAGTAAATGGAATTGGAGTTAAAATAGAAATTGGCTTAGAAAAAACGAATTGATGGAAATCGAAGATAAATTGATTGGAGATCAGTTGGAAATGTTTGGATGTATGCTGGTTTGATAGCAGATGGCAGAGATAGAGTTGAATGCCCAACCAAAAAGGTACACGTTTATATACGAGTATGAGATTTTTATGAGCCGGTTTGGCAGACTACTTGGCCGTTTGATTTTCTGTTGAATTGGAGAAGGCTCAGAGTGGCAAGTGGTTGTAATACCGAATAAGCCATGCAGAGGAGTTGCTGGCAAAATTCTCTGAAAATTTGAGCTGTTAAGAAATTTTCAGAATTTTGAAAATATTCGAAATAAGAAGGAATTAATATTAGTATTGAAATAAATCAGTTTAGTTTAAACTGAAATTATGAAGTAAACCAAAAAGATTTTAAACCTGTTTATAACAAAGATTGTAGCATTTTCCCTATCTTAGCAATTTCGAGGACGAAATTATTTTAAGGGGGAAGGACTGTAACGTCCCGCATATTTGTCGGTTCGTATTTGAATATTTAAATCAGTTTAAATATTGAAATTGTAGTATAAATGGATTTATATATTAATTAAAATGAAGTTGAACGTATAGAAATATATATTAAATATAATCGAGCCCGTAATATCGCTGCAGTTCGTAATTTAACATTCCGATCTTCAACTGAGTGTACCAGACTCATTTTAAATCGTATTTCTACAAAACAAGAAACGTTGGAATCTGTTGAACAGTATCTTTCCAACAGAAGTGAAAAACCAAGATTTCGTCGAATATATTGCAAGATATGTCCAAATCAAATATTTAGAAAGTGGCTATGAAATCGTATATCGACCGTAACAGTTATTTGAATATAACTTGATATCGGATGCAAATTGGGACAAGGTTCTTTTGAGGCGCAGCGATAATTTAATTTTTAGAATTTTACTATAATTTTTAATAAATTAAATAAGCAACTTTTTATTTGGAGTATTGTGCACCCTGTATCGGTATTTCGGGATTTTCAAAATATGAGTTAATCTACCGATATTATTACATTTTTAGGACCGTGGTACCTCGTTGAACAAGAGTGTATTTTTAATTTTGTCGATAGCGGTCTGTAAACGGACGGAATTCAATGCAGCGAGTATCCTTAAAAATATCTAACATAGGACAAAACTTATACATGAAGAATATGGTCTGCGTCTATTACCTATTGCGTTATAACCAAGCAAACAGACCTTTACTAACACCATGACCCTATAACTACCTAACACTTACTTCATGATTAAGTAACCAATTCCATACTGTAAATTAAATGACAACACCATGGAGTATGGCTACAGTTGTGTACGAATGGAATTTATGTCCCATTTTCTCGTTTAAATATAAATATACACACAACTATGCGTCCTAGGCTGAACAATACCACATGCGTTGTTTGTACGTGAGAAAGCGACTTCAATCCTACCCTGAATTCGCGCCATAATTTATGCAACCATGCACCATTCCTCTACGCATATCTAAAAATGGAAACTTGCACCTATACGAATAGAAGCGACGTGGGTCTTTACTTTCTCTCCTCTATATGTATGTGCCAGTTATTCTCATTTCACAGCGGGCTTTGTTTTCGTTCTCCTGTATAACCAAGTAACCATTTTCCGTTCATATACACAAACTGACTCGTTTTTTTCTCCTCCTCCAAACGAAGAAAACCAGCTACCAAAACCGATACCCCTAAACCAATAAAACCGAACACCATTTTAGCACGTCAACCTCCTCGTTTTGGCCTGAGTCGTTCGTACTTCGGGAGGCGAGAAAGCGACAGTCGTGGAGCCGGGTGACTGAATATAGATGAGAGGAGAAGTCGGAGTTTAACTATGAAGAAAATATAGACGGGCTCATCTGGAAAAGTTGGTGGGGAAGAGGGTTAGTGCGTGACTTGCAAAGTGGAGCACCTGAAGAGGGATTGAATGGTGATGAGATGGGGGTCAACACGTTGATGCATGGTACAAGTATTGGGTTTTAAAGAGAAGCTTCACAAACTCTAGCCCTGTACGTCCACGAGAACTCATTTTATTGTCTGAAAATGAGGTGTTGAGTAAATATACGTACTGGGAGTTGTTTGTATACACGACAGCATGAGAAGTGGAGTAACAGTAGAAACGCGGGGTGGAGTTTTGTGTTCGAATTAAGATGGGAACAGTGCAGCCATTTCGGTTTTTGCTTAGAGTACATTGGAGCGGATTGTTACTTGGGGAGGGAGTAGTTATAACACGGATCTGGGTTCCCTCTGGGAAATAAAGTGAAGGCCAGTAGTAAATGCGAGGGAAGAGGGATCAAACATGCATGGGACGTCAGTTTTGTAGTGGGTTTCTGCGAAGGCTTCAACGGTTTCCCTTGTTCTTTTAGTTTTCAACGCAAGTGCATGGGTTTTTGTCTTCATTTCTTGGGGTTTAATTATCAGCGTTATGCTTGGATGGTGGGTGAAAATGTTAGGGCGATGAGCAGCAATGTTTTTGGGTTGGTGAGCCGCAGCAACAACGAGGAGATGGTGACCGAGTTACTTGTAAGTAGGTAGTATAACGTGGGTTTGTTTTTGTGTGGAGTGAAGTAAGGGTGGGAGTTTTGACAGTAGAGAGAAACTAGAAGGCGCAAGGGGTGGAAATTGGGGTTAGGCATGCTTGGTACGTGCTTGCACAGGCAAGGCGCGAGTATTTAGGAGGATGGAATGTCTGGAGTATTAACCAACGTGTGGTAGTTGAGGGAGGTGAAACATGCAGCGTTGGAGGAGCGTATACACTATCCAAAAAGATTGCAGCTACGGGTTTTATCTTGGCAACATGGTTAAGAAGAAGTACCATTGTAGGCGGGTGCGTGTTAATGTGAAGTGAATGAGATCGTACGATCGCAGGCTACACTATGGAACCGGGTTGGAGTCATTTGGAGATCGTCTGAATTTAGGCAAAATAAACCGCTCAACCAAATCAGCTGACGCAAATCGTTATTTAACGGTTAACGCGCCAAAGTGAGTAAAATCACTAACTCTGATCTATTTTAAAATATTTTAATGTTGTTTGAATGCTGTGTGATGGTCGATTAGGTAGATGGCAATTAATTTGGTTGAATATTATATACCATTACATATGTACACATCATCGATTGGACACTGATTCCACCGATTAGAATATCCCCTAGTATAGAGTCAGTTATAATTGTTTGACTAACATCTGTGGATGCAGAAATCGGTTGGAGGAATCCGACTGGATTCCTCGATAGTTATATGTACTGTTTGTTTTGTATATGCACTATTTGAACCCCAAATGACGATAAAACCCCGTGTGAATATTAATGTTGAATGGAAATTCAACAGTTGTTTTGATTTAAATCAAATAGACGATATCGATAAGAAAATGGTAGCAACCGACCGTAAAACCATCTTTTGTTAAGGAATTGATTTGCTGTCAGGCAAATGAACGAAGTTAATTATAAAATTATATTTTTATAATTAAAAGAAGATTTAAATTTATAATAGAAGTTCTATTATAAATCAGTATTTTAGAGTTCGTGTTATAGAGTAAATACAGACGATTGTTTGACATTTAAATAAGTTCTTAAGATATAATTATCCTGCGAGTGAATAACTTGGATAATTAGTTTAAAGAAAAAAGTTAAGAAATATTATTAGATTAATTATATTAATCTAATGTTAAAAGGAAATTAAAATCAGTTAACGAGTTTACTGATGAAATGAAGTTGATTTAAATCAACTGTTTAATTGAAAAATGATTTTTAGAATAAAATGGGTCCTTGTAAAGAAATTATAAATAAAACTGTGGATGGAAGTTAAAGCAAAGTGTAAATGTTTAAAATAAATAATTATAAACAACGAAGATTTCAAAGTATGGATATGGTGTTATGAAACCATATTCCAAAATAAAACAAGGAAATACGATTTGATGAATATTATAAGTAATAAGGGATTAGAATACAGACTTATATCTGTTCTAAGGTAAGAACGTTGTCGGTCAAGGTCTGAGAGGTAAATAGAATACCCCAACTTGAACGGCTTCACTATTATCGAGGAACGATATCAGTTTGTAATGGAAAGAGATGTCAAGATTTTTGTAACGGAAAGAGATGTCAAGATTTTTGTAACAGAAAGAGATGTCAAGATTTTGTAACGGAAAAGGACGTCAAGATTAGTTATAAAGTGGCATATAGCAGCGTATTGCAAGTTTGAACTATAGCAATAAAATAAACGTTGTTGATTAGGCTTAAGCGTGACTGTATGTCAAGATTAGTTATAAAGGAGAATATTACAGCGTATGGCTAGTTTAGAACTATAGCGATAAATTAACGCTGTTAACCAAACTTAAGCGTGATTTTTATATATGACAGCACTTCCTAGGAAACGAAGCAGTTTAGTTGAAATCCACTTATTCAAAAGTGATAAATAACGATGTCGTAAGAAAATATAAGAATCGGTTTTAGAAAGAAAAATTGGAAAATCGTGTTAGAAAACGATGACAACATTTCGATGTTCGAAATATAATTAGAATCAAACCATTAGGATTTGAACTATAATTCGACGAAGTCGAATGTATTAAATTAAATTATTTTAGGAATTATAATCTGATAGGATAGTCTGCAACTAGTAAACCAATAAATTGTGATAGGATAGTAAGTCAATATGTAGTTATAATCTTGATATTGATCGAACAAGAAGTTGAGTTAGAAACGGAGTTATAAAGTGAAAGAGGTTTCGATAAACAAGATAAGGGTATTTATTACTCGAATGATGAGTTATTTAATAAGGTGTTTAGATTTATATCATAGGTATGTTATTCACATTTTAAAGTGAATAGTGTTTTAAAAGTGAACGATGGGCAGATTAAAATGGTTATGATGATATTAGAAATATTTTCAAATGGAGATAGGGTATATTATCCGAGTATAGAAATAAAGAATGTGAAATTAATGGAAATAGTTCGAACGTTAATAACGTATGTTTCTGGACATAAAAGAATAAGAGTTTATAATATCTGGAAATGTTTTCCAAGAAGTGTAAAAAGGCTAAAATGGGATTTGAGAAATATCTGGTAAGATATGCGAATTCGAATAATAAAACGAATGTTAAATAAAAGTGACTGTGGTTGTGTGTGTTTAGTTGATCATTTAAATGGATGTTATTTTTACTTCGATAGTTAAATAACCGACTATCGAAGTGTTTGACCGTCGTTGTCAATACGGGGAGACCGGTTGGATATGTTATCTGAAACCACTCCGTATAGGCATAAGCGCTGTGAATTAAATATGCAGAAGATAATTGAAGACGGAGTTAAATGCAAGGGTTCGTTCCGTTCCAGAAATGGTGCTTTCTATTTGTCCAGTCCCAGGACAACTTGTATGGACGAGTGTCTGACAGAGTATTTCCAACGGTCACGCCGTTGATTTTTACGAATATACCAAGTTGGTGGGAAGAAGGTAACTTCTCTTTATTCTACACCCAGTGTGCATTTGTGTAATCAATATGTGATTACGGATTTGACAATGTGGCACTCAAAGTGAATGGTGATCAGATGTTCTGAAGATAGACGTAGCCTCTAGCCTCACAACCAGGAAGTAACAAAAGTTGGGCTAGGCAGCATGGCTAGTTGGGTCATCCCCAAGCAGGGTGTATTGTCACCGATCTAGAGAAAATTCATATTTATACTTCTTTCGATTCTGTATCTTCGGATGACGGTTGGATGGCCTATAACCGTGGTGGCAATATATTTGCGACACTCAAGCTAAATGAGTGAGCGGTCATGTGTGGCCGGGTTGCAAGACGTTCTTGTTGAACCCTGAGTGTATCCCCTCTAGAGTACACTATTCAGAAGGTGCTCCCATACCTTGTCTGTTGAAAACCATTCTCCGATAAGCGCCCTACGGTTAATGATTTTATACTATATATATGTGGAGCGTGAGATGCAAGCGTTCTACTACTTGTATAATTATTTGGTTAGACATTATCATAATATCACTGGGTTTTGATATCAAGAATATTTCGGGTTATAGTAAGGTAAAAACCGTCAATGTTTATGTGTGGGCTGGTCTTACGATTATCTTCTTGTTTTGAAAAGGATTTTCAAAGTAAAACAGTATAGTTGGAATTTACTCACACCAGTCCCATGACTGACCCAGAGTTTATTTTGTTTGTTTTCCCTAAACTCTTGGGTGCCCAAATTTGTACGGGCAGTCAAGTGTTACAGGCTTTGCAGATTCACTTGGAGGAGCTCAAAAGCAGGAAGCTTCACCATTAGTTATGTAGAGTTATTTCCGCTGTGATATGATGTATTGTACTCTGATAATGGTATGTATATACAATACAGTTTTGTATTCAAAGTTATGTTATATAATACATCTTATTTTGTTCCGCTGCGAGTTTCGTGTTACTCTGATTCTGTTCAGTTGTGATCTTCTTCTTCTTCTATTCTATTAGTTCTATCTTTTCTTTCTCACCCTCTAAATTCTTCTATAAATGTCCCGGTATTTTCGATGCTTGAATAGTCAACAATGTGTTTTTATGTTGATTTTCTGGGTCGAAAATCCCAGACGTTACACTCATGGACACTCTACCAACGAGTGTCATCATTTAAGAGACATTGTTGAAAAACTACTGTGAGAAGGAAAGTTAGATGAGTACAAAGTCGCTCCAAGAGACAAGGGCGCAAGCCCCGAATCAAAACCAACCTGCTTCTAAACCTACAGCTCAAAAGAAGGGAAAAGGCATTGTTATAAACACCATAGTTGGAGGACCACATCCAGCTGGGTCCGGTAACAGGGCGATGGAACAGTACGTTAACGCCACTAAACATCCCGAAACATGGGAATGTAGCAACCTTAGAGAAGCCACACCAATGAAACAACAAAAGACTGTTGTGATGATATCATCTTCCGAGATAGAGAAAGTATTGGGGTTGAAGTGCCAAGTACTAACCCATTAGTAATAACAATAGTTATGGACCTGCAATAGTCAAGAAAGTTCTTGTAGATATGGAAGTTCTATTAATATCTTGTTTAAAAAGGCTTTCTATTAAATGAAATTGGAAATGGAGGCCTTGAAGCCATGCGAAGGTTGGAGTTGTGGTTTTAACGGAACCTCATCTGCCCCGATTGGAGTGATAGACTTACCTGTAGAGTTAGGTGAGGGACAGCGCAGAAGAGTGAGGAATCTCCAGTTTTTCATCATGGATATCGATTCACCTTACAACGCTTTCCTAGGAAGAACAGCCCTTTCGAAATTTAGGGCTTGCATTGCCCTATGGTGCCTATTGATGAAATTCCCAATAGATGCTGGAGTGGGGATGGTTCGAGGAAATCAAGTTATCGGAAGGGCCTGGTACAAGGCAGATTTAAAAATGTTGCATGGAAAGATTTTAGAATCCAAGGACACTTCCTCTCTTGCTAAGGAGAGCTTAGCATAGCAGCTAAAGGCAATAACGCCTAGGGAACCGCTTGATGAAATTCTTGAAGATATCGACCCTAGGGAGGACGAATAACCAGGAACCAAAAAGGCAACCGCCGAAGAGGCAACTGTGGATATCCCAATCGATAGCGACGACCCGACAAAGGTCTTGAGGATTGGGTCTCATTTGGATTCTTTCCGTATGAAAGAATTGACTGATTTTCTGAAAGCAAACCTTGATGTGTTTGCTTGGACTCATGCAGACATGTGTGGAATTTCTCCTATAGTTATGAGTCATTCGCTAAGCCTGAACCCAAAGCATCCTCCGGTCAAGCAGAAGAGGTGCATGTTTGGTCCGAAGAGGTCAGTGGTATCAAAGGAAGAAGTAGAGAAGTTAAAGAATAACGGGTTCATTAGAGATTCGACATATCCTGACTGTAACACCCCACATCCGTTAGTGTCACTCACAAAGGGAATGCACTAAGTTCTGTGGAGCATTTTGGGTAAAAGATGCAGATTACAAGACAGGCAGAAATTAAACAGCGGAAAATAAAACTTTTCTTTATTGATAAAATAGTTTGTACAATGGTTTCTTTACAATATCAGAGTATCATCTGTCTTACAAAATAAAGAAGCATAAAACAACATTTATATTCCCCAATTTTAGCAAGAGCCAGCCATAGCATCTGAAAAGAGAATCCAAGCAAAACTTCGACAATTCTTCAAGCTGGGAAAGAGTGACAGTCTAACTTAACCTGAGCTATACTATTCCCTCTTTTACTACCTGGGGGGGGGGGGGGGGGGACGGAAGAAAAGAAGACGAAATAAAAATATATTCCGACATAAAGCCTGAGTAAGTTCAGTAACTACTAGCATGTGAACATGGAAAAACAAAACGACATGAATTAACCGAATACAAGATAACACCATGATGATAGGGTCAGCAAGATTAGACAAGATAAACACAAGATATGCTAAGATAAGATAAACTGGATATGCTCTAATACTTTCGCCGCTTCGCTATTTCCTTGCTATACTGGTTTCTAAATCTCTGCACCCCCTAACTAGTGTCCCAACTAGTAACGATAACGTGATCCCAATCCCTGTATTTTCCATTTCCTTCTGGCATACATTTATTATTTATTACCTAGATCTAATCTAGTGTTTTCTATCAAGTGCCTTCTAGATTTAACTAGAGTTTACGCTTATCTGCTGAACACTTCTCGGATTCAGGGTTTATGCCACCTAGTCCAACTAGGGATTATGTTACCTGTCGAACGATGCCCCCCAAGTCTAGGACACACTACCTAGAGTGGTATATGTTCCTAGATTTCCCCCACGCATGTATCGCGGATCGTTATCGCTTGTCTAGGTGCACATGTCCTGTAATGTGCGGCTCGAGTCCTGTGGTAGGGCAAATCAAGGAATACAGAACTCGGTCGGGAGCTTTCAGATATCTTCCGATGCAGATGCTAAGGTCTGTTTTTGTTCCAGTGGCTATGGTCCCACTTGACCCCTCCCTCAACTAATGAAAGGCACACCTTGAAAAATGAGAACTATACGCAGGCCCCCGGTGCCCCACTATCCTATGGCCATCCTCACCCATAACTAGATAGCAAGTATATGGTCTTTTGGAGTTCTCCGCCTTTCCGCTTCACGTATCTCGATTGACTCAAGATGGATGGTAGACGACGAGTTGCTATCACAGGGCTACCGTTTTTCTCGTCGAATCACGCTAGTCCATCCTAGTCTTTAAGTTGCTATATTTTGCAACCAAGGCATACCCTTGGTTCTTCTAACGCAGACCTTAACCTCTGTGAGCCCAGGAGGATCATCTGCAGCCTCACAGAGGGATACCAAGAGTACCCTCACGTTCCCTCGAAGCCTCGGGCTTCGTAACCCAATTAGCTGGAGCCTTCTTTTTACTCAGACGGACATTCGCTCCTTCCCGTGTTATACTAAGAATTACTACTTAGTTCTACTAACTAAGGTTTACCACTTAGTTCTCTTTCCCGTCAATTTGGATTGGTTAAGTGTCATTAGTCAATTCAAGCTAACTTAAACCCTCTTCATTTATCCTGATAAACTGGTTAAGTGTTATCAATAATTCATGTTGACTTAACCCTACCACAAACCAAGTTATATTGGTTAAGTATTTCTTATTACATAACCCTACCCATTCACCCTGTATTGGTTAAGTGTTCCTTTTAACTTAACCTTGCCCGTCTGTTTTAACTAGCATGTTATTAACGGTTAAGTATTATCCCTCCATGTTTCAGACTTAGCCTTATTCCTTTATCACAATCTGATTGTTAAGTGTTCAAGTTTACTTAACCCTATGGTCTAGCCCAGCTAACATATCAAATTGGCTAAGTGTATTAAATTTTACTTAACCCCAACCTCTAGACTAGTTAACATGTTAATTTGGCTAAGTGTATTAACTTTACTTAACCCCACCTTCTAGTCTAGTTAACATGTTAATTTGGCTAAGTGTTTTCTTAGTTACTTAACCCCTACAAATCTTGTCTTGTTACCATGTGAAGTTGGTTAAGTGTCCCTATGGACTTAGCCCTCCCATCCTAGCTTAACTGTGTTAAGTTGGCTAAGTTTTCCTATGGACTTAACCCTCCCATTCTAGCTTAACTGTGTTAAGAACCTAACCGCACCCACCGGTCTGGTTATCATGTTGAATTGGTTAAGTGTCTTAGTTAACTTAACCCTACCATTCTTGTTCTAGCTTTAACTAAATAAATTAAAGCCGCGACCACTCACATTAGACAGATATTGTTGCGAATACTGGATGTGTCGGTTGGTTCCGGGCAGGTTTACATCGCAACTCAGTCTAACCTCGGGTTAGGCATATTCGTATTTTCTAAGTTCAAAGGGTTTTGATTAATTTTCAAATCAGGTTTTGAAAGTAACCATCCCGTCCGTCGGATCAGTTAGGGATAGCCAGGGAGAGCAGGAAACTTGTATTTTCCAAACCCAAGCCTAGACACTATCCTCTCTGTCACCCTAGAACTTTTTGGTGTATGTATTATTAAAAGAGATGTCATTAATAAACCTTTCTTTTGTATAAATTTATATTTTCTCATTTAGGACAAATTCTATAAGTAAATTATTCCTAATTTACTTATTTCCTAATTACTCTTTTAATGTAATTTGTCAACATTTATTCTTATGGCCCATTTTCCCCTCTATATCATATTTATGCCTTTTTGGTATGTAAACTATACCAAATTAAATGCCACTAACCATGATTTTGCTAACCGTGACAATTACTCACAATTATGACCAATTTCAAATTTATGCCAATATGCCAAATTAGCTAATCCAATTCTGATTTAACATTCTAATTACAGTTCATGTCAAACTAGACTCATTATTCTAGTTCACAATTCGTGTAAATGCTAGAATTACAAGTCAATACTAGATTCGAATTTACACATCCTATAATTCATGTCAAATTTCCCCCATTTGCATTTCTATGATCCTGCCATAACACATGTTCCCAATTTATGCCAATTTCCAAGTTTATAACTACGTTTTAGTAAATTTCATATTTTGCCCATATCGTATTCCCACCGTTCGTATAATCGTAATTCAATCTAGATTATAGATAAATCTAGATTCGTTGAAAATAGGGAATGAACCAAAGTTGCTATGAACAAGATAGGCATAATAGCTGGCATAAAATGATAATTTACCAATTACAGACCTAACGAATTACACTGAAATTGATCTAAAACGTCGAAGGCCTATAGGTCTGAAAATCTTATGGCATAAAAATGATTGAATAACGATGTAGGTTCAAGAGCCTGGGTAGACCTAACTTAATAGGTAAATTCCCAAGATCTAAAACCAAAGAAAACCAAGAATAGACAGAATAGATAAACATGGGTAGACCTAACTTAATAGGTAAATTCCCATGATCTAAAACCAAAGAAAACCAAGAATAGACAGAATAGATAATTGGGTTTAGACCCAATTTCATAGTCACAAAACTTAAGCAACACTTTCCTAGTCATGAATCATAGGTGTTTAATCACAGCTGTTCCTATTATGTCATAGGCAATAGTTTATGTTTCCTAAGCAAAGGCATAGGTTTATAGTCAAGGAAATAATTCTCATAGTCACAGTCACAGTCATAAGAAATGTTCATAGTCATAGGCAATGTCCATAGTCATAAGCAATGTTCATAGTCATAGGCAAGGCCCAATTGGTCATCGAATCATAACAGTTCTTAATTAGGTCCAAAGATATAGGCACAGATTCGAATAGAGAGAGATTTGGCATATTCTTTTATTCCTTTAATTTCATGTCACGAATAGAGAAAACGTTCAAATCTAAAAAGTAACCGACTTACAGAGATTAGATTAGATTCGTAGAAAAACAGTCGTTGAAGTCGTTTGATTCTTCACTTGAATCCGAGCTTGACTTGAACCTCTTCTTGAAAGTCTTTAGCAGTACTTCCTCGTCTTGATTTATTATATATATATATATTATTTTATTTATTTATACATTTTCTCAGAGGCAGCATAAGGATAGAAAAGAATTGTGAATAGAGAAGAAGACTAGGGCTGTTTATATAGGATTAGGCGGACGAACCTAGGCAGAAAACGTGACAAAATACATCAGAACGAACCAGGTTCAGAAAGCTGGAAAAAGCAGGGGGGTCGACCCCCAGGTCGACTACCCAGTCGACCTGGGTGCCTTGGGTGGGAAAATTCCTGCCCAGCCTAATCTGGGTCCGATTTTTGAATTTCGAACTCGTTTTCGGACCTGTTTCGAAATTTGAACTTCGCTGAATCTTCCGGAGGCCATATCTTCCTCATACGGACTCCGATTTACGCAAACTCGGACTCGTTTTCATGCAGAATTCCGAGACAAACGCAATCGTGCAGCCCATTCCCCTTGATTTTGATTTTAACTTTTAATTCTACCTTGATTTGTGAATCCTAGTGTTATAGAATTACGGGGTGTTACATTCTCCCCCACTTAAAAGGATTTCGTCCCCGAAATCTCCAAGTTAGGAAGAATGTGTCCTACCATCCAATCACCCATCTACTCAAACATTCAATCACAGGCATTCATTGTCCTTAAAAGATTTCTAATGCTTTCATGTTCATATGCATAGTGTGTGTATATGTCTTTGTCTAATGCAAAATCAGGCGGTCTACTGATTCAGTCGACCTCCTTAATGCGAATCATGTCAGTGCCGTGCGTCCAATCATGTATGCAAGCATCCCTAGTTATGTAAACACTACATGCGTGCACAGCCATTTATCCATATGCAACGTCCATATGATAACATATCGAGTTCAACTTACAAACAAATACATATCTGTAAATGCAATATGAAAGCGTCCGAACTGATCTAGTGCCTAATACGTATGCATATGCATTCACGAGCAACCATTAGCAACCACTTGCAAACATCAACCATAACATGTTTCAAATACATGTTTACATCCATTGGTTTCTACCTAAGGATCGAAGATACGACCTAGAGGATATACTTTGGAAAGAGAGAAACAACTATGCGTAAAGCTCCTAAACAAAGAAATCAAGGATGCACCCTTAAGGAAAAGGGTATGATGCTAGTATCTAGCCTTCTTGAGCTTTCCTCCACTGTATCTTAACAAATTTAACTTCACGATTGTGAAGTTTCTGATCTCCATTTACAAAATAAACAAATGTCAATCATGGTACCAAGTATATGTACTAAGATGGTTAGAGGTCTCCCTCTTATCCACCATGCCATAACTATAAGGGTCGAAAGGTTACTACGTGCTTTTTAGAGTGCCTGTCACAACTATTCACGCAAACCATCCTAGTCGAACTCGACATTCCTCAAGTACAAACCCCAAAGGCCTAAACCAATATCAGACAAGCACCCAAGGAATATCTCCTCTGAATTTAGACGATCTACGTGAGATGATATAAGCAAACCCGATAGCTATTCTCATATCCCTACTAACCAAAAATAAACTGGTCGGACTACCAATTGGATTTGAGACTCTAGTGGGATCTTTCTACTATACAAGTACTACGGTGCAGAGACTCAACTATGGAAGTGGATATGAACAATTGCGAAGTGCTAAAACCAAAGGAGAGAGTACTAACAACAAAACTAGATTCTTCCAACAGAATTTTACTACCTTTCTCCTAGGTACGCTTGGTGGTGAAAGTATGTACTTGCCCTTCTGAAAATTTTGTTCCTCTTTCTTGCCCTTGTCCTTAATTATATTCCCTATCATACCCTAGTAAAGATACTTCCTCTTTTCTTAGGTTTTATAATTCCTTCCTCCTTTGTGAGCTAAATCTTCATCCATGAATTCCTTATCCTCTTCCGTGTGTAGTCATGCTGACAAATCTCTCGAAAGCTTCTTCCATCGTACGGAAAACCCTATAAGCTTGAAAGAAAACTGGCCATAGGTGAAACAACTATGGCTATGGATGGAAGTCGGGCATTACTTCGCCCATGATGAGGTTACCTCCCAAAAAGCCAGGAGCCCCAACGACTCAAGAAAGAAGGAGACAAGAATTCAAACAGAGGAAGAGAAGATAGTGCGTATGGCTTTTGGGGAATATGCCTTTAAAACAAATCTTTTCTCTTGAAAATGCTTCTTTTAAAACTGTTTTGAAATATTTTTTTCAAATCTTTTATCTGATATGGTAACCTTCAACTCTGATACCACATGTAACACCCCACATCCGTTAGTGTCACTCACAAAGGGAATGCACTAAGTTCTGTGGAGCATTTTGGGTAAAAGATGCAGATAAATTACAAGATAGGCAGAAATTAAATAGCGGAAAATAAAACTTTGCTTTATTGATAAAATAGTTTGTACAATGGTTTCTTTACAATATCAGAGTATCATCTGTCTTACAAAATAAAGAAGCATAAAACAACATTTATATTCCCCAATTTTAGCAAGAGCCAGCCACGACATCTGAAAAGAGAATCCAAGCAAAACTTCGACAATTCTTCAAGCTGGGAAAGAGTGACAGTCCAACTTAACCTGAGCTATACTATTCCCGCCTTTACTACCTTGGGGGGGGGGGGGGGGACGGAAGAAAAGAAGATGAAAGAAAAACAGAGTCAGACATAAAGCCTGAGTAAGTTTAGTAACTTCTAGCATGTGAACATGGAAAAACAAAACAACATGAATTAACTGAATACAAGATAACACCATGATGATAGGGTCAGCAAGATTAGACAAGATAAACATAAGATATGCTAAGATAAGATAAACTGGATATGCTCTAATACTTTCGCCGCTTCGCTATTTCCTTGCTATACTGGTTTCTAAATCTCTGCACCCCCTAACTAGTGTCCCAACTAGTAACGATAACGTGATCCCAATCCCTGTATTTTCCATTTCCTTCTGGCATACATTTATTATTTATTACCTAAATCTAATCTAGGGTTTTCTATCATGTGCCTTCTAGATTCAACTAGAGTTTACGCTTATCTGCTGAACGCTTCTCGGATTCAGGGTTTATGCCACCTAGTCCAACTAGGGATTATGTTACCTGTCGAACGATGCCCCCCAAGTCTAGGACACACTACCTAGAGTGGTATATGTTCCTAGATTTCGCCCACGCATGTATCGCAGATCGTTATCGCTTGTCTTGGTGCACATGTCCTGTAATGTGCAGCCCGAGTCCTATGGCAGGGCAAATCAAGGAATACAGAACTTGGTCGGGAGCTTTCAGATATCTGTCGATGCAGATGCTAAGGTCTGTTTTTGTTCCAGTGGCTATGGTCCCACTTGACCCCTCCCTCAACTAATGAAAGGCACACCTTGAAAAATGAGAACTATACGTAGGCCCCCGGTGCCCCACTATCCTATGGCCATCCTCACCCATAACTAGATAGCAAGTATATGGTCTTTTGGAGTTCTCCGCCTTTCCGCTTCATGTATCTCGATTGACTAAAGATGGATGGTAGACGACGAGTTGCTATCACAGGGCTACCGTTTTTCTCGCCGAATCACGCTAGTCCATCCTAGTCTTTAGGTTGCCATATTTTGCAACCAAGGCATACCCTTGGTTCTTCTAACGCAGACCTTAACCTCTGTGAGCCCAGGAGGATCATCTGCAGCCTCACAGAGGGGTACCAAGAGTACCCTCACGTTCCCTCGAAGCCTCGGGCTTCGTAACCCAATTCGCTGGAGCCTTCTTTTTACTCAGACGGACATTCGCTCCTTCCCTTGTTATACTAAGAATTACTGCTTAGTTCTACTAACTAAGGTTTACCACTTAGTTCTCTTTCCCATCAATTTGGATTGGTTAAGTGTCATTAGTCAATTCAAGCTAACTTAACCCTCTTCATTTATCCTGATAAACTGGTTAAGTGTTATCAATAATTCATGTTGACTTAACCCTACCACAAACCAAGTTATATTGGTTAAGTATTTCTTATTACTTAACCCTACCCATTCACCCTGTATTGGTTAAGTGTTCCTTTTAACTTAACCTTGCCTGTCTATTTTAACTAGCATGTTATTAACGGTTAAGTATTATCCCTTCATGTTTCAGACTTAACCTTATTCCTTTATCACAATCTGATGGTTAAGTGTTCAAGTTTACTTAACCCTATGGTCTAGCCCAACTAACATATCAAATTGGCTAAGTGTATTAAATTTTACTTAACCCCAACCTCTAGACTAGTTAACATGTTAATTTGGCTAAGTGTATTAACTTTACTTAACCCCACCTTCTAGTCTAGTTAACATGTTAATTTGGCTAAGTGTTTTCTTAGTTACTTAACCCCTACAAATCTTGTCTTGTTACCATGTGAAGTTGGTTAAGTGTCCCTATGGACTTAGCCCTCCCATCCTAGCTTAACTGTGTTAAGTTGGCTAAGTGTTCCTATGGACTTAACCCTCCCATTCTAGCTTAACTGTGTTAAGAACCTAACCCCACCCACCGGTCTGGTTATCATGTTGAGTTGGTTAAGTGTCTTAGTTAACTTAACCCTACCATTCTTGTTCTAGCTTTAACTAAATAAATTAAAGCCGCGACCACTCACATTAGACAGATATTGTTGCGAATACTGGATGTGCCGGTTGGTTCCGGGCAGGTTTACATCGCAACTCAGTCTAACCTCGGGTTAGGCATATTCGTGTTTTCTAAGTTCAAATGGTTTTGATTAATTTTCAAATCAGGTTTGGAAGTAACCGTCCCGTCCGTCGGATCAGTTAGGGATAGCCAGGGAGAGCAGGAAACTTGTATTTTCCAAACCCAAGCCTAGACACTATCATCTCTGTCACCCTAGAACTTTCTGGTGTATGTATTATTAAAAGAGATGTCATTAATAAACCTTTCTTTTGTACAAATTTATATTTTCTCATTTAGGACAAATTCTACAAGTAAATTATTCCTAATTTACTTATTTCCTAATTACTCTTTTAATATAAACTGTCAACATTTATTCTTATGGCCCATTTTCCCCTCTATATCATATTTATGCCTTTTTGGTATGTAAACTTTACCAAATTAAATGCCACTAACCATGATTTTGCTAACCGTGACAATTACACACAATTATGACCAATTTCAAATTTATGCCAATATGCCAAATTAGCTAATCCAATTCTGATTTAACATTCTAATTACAGTTCATGTCAAACTAGACTCATTATTCTAGTTCACAATTCGTGTAAATGCTAGATTTACAAGTCAATACTAGATTCGAATTTACACATCCTATAATTCATGTCAAATTTCCCCCATTTGCATTTCTATGATCATGCCACAACACATGTTCCCAATTTATGCCAATTTCCAAGTTTATAACTACGTTTTAGTAAATTTCATATTTTGCCCATATCGTATTCCCACCATTCGTATAATCGTAATTCAATCTAGATTATAGATAAATCTAGATTCATAGAAAATAGGGAATGAACCAAAGGAACTATGAACAAGATAGGCATAATAGCTGGCATAAAATGATAATTTACCAATTACAGACCTAACGAATTACACTGAAATTGATCTAAAACGTCGAAGGCCTATAGGTCTGAAAATCTTATGGCATAAAAAGGGTTGAATAACGATGTAGGTTCAAGAGCCTGGGTAGACCTAACTTAATAGGTAAATTCCCAAGATCTAAAACCAAAGAAAACTAAGAATAGACAGAATAGATAAACATGGGTAGACCTAACTTAATAGGTAAATTCCCATGATCTAAAACCAAAGAAAACCAAGAATAGACAGAATAGATAATTGGGTTTAGACCCAATTTCATAGTCACAAAATTTAAGCAATACTTTCCTAGTCATGAATCATAGGTGTTTAATCACAGTTGTTCCTGTTATGTCATAGGCAATAGTTTATGTTTCCTAAGCAAAGGCATAAGTTTATAGTCAAGGAAATAATTCTCATAGTCACAGTCACAGTCATAGGCAATGTTCATAGTCATAGGCAATCTCCATAGTCATAGGCAAGGCCCAATTGGTCATCGAATCATAACAGTTCTTAATTAGGTCCAAAGATATAGGCACAGATTCGAATAGAGAGAGATTTAGCATATTCTTTTATTCCTGTAATTTCATGTCATGAATAGAGAAAACGTTCAAATCTAAAAAGTAACCGACTTACAGAGATTAGATTAGATTCGTGGAAAAACAGTCGTTGAAGTCGTTTGATTCTTCACTTGAATCCTAGCTTGACTTGAACCTCTTCTTGAAAGTCTTTAGCAGCACTTCCTCGTCTTGATTTATTATATATATTATTTTATTTATTTATACATTTTCTCAGAGGCAGCATAAGGATAGAAAAGAATTGTGAATAGAGAAGAAGACTAGGGCTGTTTATTTAGGATTAGGCGGACGAACCTAGGCAGAAAACGTGAACAAATACATCAGAACGAACCAGGTTCAGAAAGCAGGAAAAAGCAAGGGGGTCGACCCCCTAGGTCAACTACCCAGTCGACCTGGGTGGCCCAGGTCGACTACCCAGTCGACCTGGGTGCCTTGGGCGGGAAAATTCCTGCCCAGCCCAATCTGGGTCCGATTTTTGAAGTTCGAACTCGTTTTCTGACCTGTTTTGAAATTTGAACTTCGCTGAATCTTCCGAAGGCCATATCTTCCTCATACGGACTCCGATTTACGCAAACTCTGACTCGTTTTCATGCAGAATTCCGAGACGAACGCAATGGTGAAGCCTGTTTCCCTTGATTTAGATTTTAACTTTTAATTCTGCCTTGATTTGTGAATCATAGTGTTACAGAATTACGGGGTGTTACACTGACTGGATATCGAATCCCGTCTTAGTCAAGAAATCAAATGGGAAATCCTGAATGTGCATTGACTTTTCCAATTTGAATAAGGCTTGTCCAAAAGATAGCTTCCCACTCCCCAGGATTGATTAACTGGTGGACTCAACAGCCGGACATGAAGAACTTCTCATTCGTGGACGCATATTCGAGATACAACCAGATCCCCATGCATGTACCAAGCCAAGAACACATGATTTTTATTACAAACTTGTGATTATACTGTTATGTGGTGATGCCATTTGGTCTAAAAAAGGCCGGAGCCACATATCAGCATTTGGTAATCAGATCGGGAAAACAATGGAAGTCAATGTAAATGACATGTTTGTGAAGTCTGTTGGATCTAGATTAACCCTATAGGGGGGGTGATTAGGGTTTATCATAGTTTTTAACTGAATTAAAAATCTAACGAGATATATTATAATAAACAAATCACAGAATATAGCAGAAACAGAAATGCAGAAAATAAACCACACACAGATATACCCACCTTCGGCAAAACCCTACCTACTGCTGCATTTCTAAGATTTCTACTAGGTGATAGAACAGATCCCGCATACAAGACCATGTACACTCGCAAACCCTGCTCCTATTCTAACCCTATGCTCAAAACCCTAGATTGACTGATATCCCCTCGATCAGATTTCCCCTGATTCATACCGGGGTGTGAGGCTCGCGAAGTAACGCTATACACAAAGTTATGCTTCAATAAAGCTGTGCTTTGATCATCAGCCATAAGGCTTTGCTTTTCAACAATAAGCCTTGATCATTTGTATCTTGGCATGCCACACTAACAATTCACGCCATGCAATCGATAACTATCCATATATAACCTTTGAGCTCGTGCATCTCAAAGAAGGATGTTAAGCAAGTGAATGAATTCTCCACCACCACAGATATATATTAAATAGAAATCAATTTAGCTACATGGAATGAAATCCAATGTCAGACAAACATTCATTTACAAGTCCGTTCTGGGTCTGAATGAAACCGGAGACACCTTATTCCTAGTCCCATATGTCCAATACGGAAGAGAGGTGCTCGCATATCCAGACAATCAACAAGTACGTCTGGACAACTAGCACTGTAACCCTTTCCTGGGAGCAAATCAGTACATGGCATCAGTAGTCATCCATTCGATGTGAAGATCGCTGGTCTTCGATCACCGTGTTCAAATCTTCGACTTCAAATCGTCAGATAATTATTTGAAATGAGAGTTAACTCGGACTTTTCAAATAATTCTCGAATATATATCATTTAAATCATTCCATATCATTTATAATATTTTATAATGATTTATCACTATTTTTATTTATTAAAAAATAGCCATTTTCAATTAAATGGCACTTCAGGTCATTACAGGGCCTTGGCGCTGTTTTCATCGAAATTTGATTTACACATTTCTCAAAATCTAACTGTTGGATCTTGGCAAATTATATATCGTAGGAGAGATCTTTCAAAAATGAACCCAATGGTTCCAGTTTTGGGAAAATCCGACAGTCGGATCTTTCGGTATAATCGTTCGAAGTTACAATTTCAAAACGCGAGTTGCAGCGGCGCGACTCGTTTATTTTAATTTATATTTATATACAAATATATAAATATAAATCGTTCGAATTATCAAACTATCTTCAAATCAACATTGATTTCTATGATATATGGAATCACATATAACATTAAAAATGAATTTATTTTTAGTGATAATACCACCCTCTTTGTATATTGAATCTTTTATCTCATTATTTATTTACGTTGAAAATGCAAATCTTTTATATCATTATATATTTACATTGAAAATCCTTTATTCATTATATATATATTTACATTGAAAATGTTTTTTATTCGTTATATATTTACATTGAAAATGTAAATCTTTTATTCATTATATATATTTCCATTGAAAATGTAAATCTTTTATTCATTACATGATTACAAATAAGACTGTAATTTCATTCCTAACTTTAATTACATATATATAAAAAATAATGTAACCTTCATTCTTTAATTACATATTAAAAATGTAACTTTCTATTTCATTTTATTTACATAGAAAAATATAAACTTTTTATCCTTAAAAAAATGTAAATTTCTATGTAATCCTTCCTTAAAATAAAAATGTAATATTTTCATGTAATCTTTATTTACATTTAAAAAAATATAAATTTCTATTCTTTGCTTTGATTACATACAAAATGCAATTTTTGTACTTCGTTCTTTGATTAAATTGAAAATGAAATCTGTTATACTTTTCTATGATTAAAAATAAAAATGTTATCTTTATTCTATATATCATTACATAGAAAGAATGTAACTTTTACTTCAATATAAAATTACATTGAAAAGTGTAAATTTTCATTGCATGTTTGGTTTACATTGCACAATGTAAATCTCTATCCATTCCCTTATTCACATTGAAAATAAAGTGTAATTTCTTGTTCATTCTTTAATTTTACATTGAGAAATGTAAATTCTAGTTCATTCTTTATCTTCATTGAAAAATGTATATTTTTGTTCATTCTTTATTTTACATTGAAAAATGTATATTTTTGTTCATTCTTTATTTTACATTGAAAAATGTATATTTTTGTTCTTTCTTTATTTTACATTGAATTTTTTTTATTTTTGTTCATTCTTTATTTTACATTGAAAAATGTATATTTTTGTTCATTCTTTATTTTACATTGAAAAATGTATATTTTTGTTGTAAAATTCATTTTTCTATAAATGATTATTTTAATGTCACATTTACATTAAAAATGTAAAATTAAAATGTAAATTCAATTTTCTCTAAAACAAATACTCCATTTTGATTACATTCAAAATGTAGATTTAATGTTGACATATAGCAATCAATTTCATATATATATATATATATATATATATATATTAAATATCAGATTTTCATATTATTCAAAAAATTAATATATAACAACATGAATATTTTATAACACAAAAACATTTCAGAAAATTTCGGTAGCATAACGGTAGGGTAATAAAAACCGGCACCATGCAGATGTACGGATCCTCGCGCTACCTTAAAGTCTCACAGCTTTTGGCAATGGGGATTTCAATAGTCTATTTCATATGCAGACGATTTTTTTTAATAAACTAATTCTATTTGTTTCAACCAAAATCAACTTCAAACAATAATCAACCATTCGTAATATTCACTAAATTTCAAACCACAAATCAAACAAGTCATCCATGGTTTGTGGACGATGGGTGTTGGGAGTTTCTAAACTCCGTCTACATCCTAATATATTTTTATTTATTTTAATCGAATTTATAAATCTCACCTTGCTGTTCAATTTCTCTAAATTTGTCGAAGGCTCCAAAAAGCCTCCGATCAGTTCTGAGATGTAGATCTCGATTTTACGGTCCCAATGAATCATGTTTCATCGAATTTCGATTACGTATGAGGAAGATATGAATTTACAAAGGTTGTTAACATTTTAAATAAATAAATAAATTATTTAATAATTGAAAACCACCTTCTTCATCAATTCTATTTCAGGCCGACAGTATCCAATTTTAGGTTCAAATAAGGGTGTCCTTTGGTCGAGAACCCAGCCGCTAGATGATGATCGAGAAGTGTCACGCCGAAGAGCAAGGAGGCGCGCACAGAGGGGGGCCCACCACGACAAACTTGACGACCTCCTCCAGCGGTGGTTCGGCGATGAACGGCGGTCCTTCGAGGGTCAATTCCGATCCAAAAACCCCACGAGAAACGATCTTAACCTTATGGATTTGAAGAGGTTAAAAATCTCTATGAATTTCACTAAGGAACCTTAATTCAATCTTGAATGGTTAGAGAATGGATGAGGATTTAAATCAAGAGGTTCATGGCCATTGACAGGGATGAACGATGGTTGTAGTATAGAGGAATAGGGTTTGTAGTATATACGTGTATTTATACGGTATACCACTGTATTTTATTTTATTTAATTTCAATTAAATTCGATTTAATTTCTATATCGCTATTAACTCCTAATCAAACCCAACGTGTGACGCCTACAGCTAAATACCCCTATTCCGGACACAATGGGATATGTCTAGTAGGCCCATTCGACTGTTTCAGTCAGTTATTTTTCGAATTGAATAATAAAACATTTAATTATTAAATTTGATCGAACATTTTAATTTACCAGGGCCACAGACCGACTCTAAAAATTCCCAAAAAGTAAATCTGGCTATGTTTTGACAATACGGTCGTAACAGAACTAATTTCGTCGAATTTGGAGACCGCTGGAAAAATGATCATTTTCAAGTCGATCGAAATTGTCTAAAACAGTCAAAACACGTTTTCTTTTGCCACGCTCACATATTGATTCCAAAAATTATGAAAATTGGAATCCTGTAATAATTTGACATTCCGGATCCAATAAAAGTGGTTTCATCAAAAATGGAGGTCATTTGAAAAATGGCTATATATACGGGTAATATATTATATTATATTCCATAGCGTCTATTCTGAAAATTCAACTGGCCATAACTTTTGATCTCCGCTATGAAATTCCAAATTTCTGGATTTGTTGGAAAGAAATACTTAAACAGATTCAAATATTTTTGGTTTCAATGAAATTCGATTTATTTTGCATCCTGTACAATCAATCAAAGTTTGAATTCAAAATTTCAAACTATCGCGCTATTTCTAACTCCTTTTGAAGTGAAAATAAATATATTTGTTCGAACTTTGATTTAAATAATTTTTTAATCGTTATTATTTAAAATAAATTATTTTAACTATACAAAATTCAATAAAATAGCCAAAATAAAAAATTTAAATTGATTCTGATTTTCCGGGTTGTTACAATCTCCTCCACTTAAACGCTTTTCGTCCCCGAAAAGTAAAAAATAGTAAAGTAGGAAACAAAACGGAAAATGTAGATATGGTAAATGTCGCACTAGAGCTAGTCAAAGATATCCACTCTAAACTGGGGATAAGCCTGTTTGATGTTATCCTCTGTCTCCCATGTACAGTCTCTAGGATCTCCGCTCCACTGCACTTTAACTAGATGAATTCTTTTGTTCCTCATAACTCGGGTTTCTCTGCCATTGATCTTTACCGGATCCCTTCTTATTGCTAAGTTCGGGGTAATCTTCAAATCTTGCTATGCAGCTTCCTCTACAGTCAAGTATAGATCATGTACATGCTTCCGAAGTTGAGACACATGGAATACATAATGTACCCCAGGCAATCAGTCAGGCAACTAAACCCTGTAAGCGAGAGTTCCAATTCTTTCCAGAATAGGGAATGGACCAATGAATCTAGGGGTCAACTTCCCGGTCTTCTCAAAGCGAATTACTCCTCTTAATGGAGAAACTCTCAAGTACACATAATCACCAACAGCAAATTCTAAATCCCTTCTTCTTGCATCTGCATAACTTTTCTGCTGGCTCTGGGCTGCTAGTAATCGCTTCTTAATAAAATCAACTTTGTCTGAAGCTTCACGGATCATGTAAGGACCCAATACTAGTCTATTGCCTGGTTCCACCCAACATGCGGGAGATCTACAAGGCCTGCCATATAATGCTTTGAAAGGCAACATTTTCAAGCTTGCTTGGTAACTATTATTAGAAGAGAACTCGACCAAATGCAAGTGATCTTCCTATGATCCTCCAAAGTCCAAAATACATGCCCGCAATAAATCTTCCAGTATACGGTTCACCCTCTCAGTCTGGCCATCTGTTTGAGGATGATAAGCGGTGCTCAGATTTAATGTTGTCCTCAGCTCTTCTTGGAACGCTTCCCATAATTTACTAGCAAATATAGTGTCACGGTCATTGACAATGCTACTTGGAACCCCATGTGGTCGGACGATTTATTTGAAATAAATTTTCGCCAAACTTTGAGTTGTTCTAGTTGATCTGACATGGGTAAAGTGGGTAGGTTTCATGAAACGATCGACAATCACCCAAATACTGTCATTACCTTTTCTGGTTCTGGGCAAGCCATCAATAAAATCCATAGAAATTTAATCCCATTTCCCGCTTGGAACATGTAGCGGTTGTAACAAGCCGGTAGGTTTTTGCTGATCACTTTTAACTTGTTGGCAAGTAGAACACCTGCTGACATAAATGGAGATGTCTTTTTTCATAGACTTCCACCAGAATGTGCGTTTGAGATCATGATACATCTTGCTCACCCCTATATGAATACAAAGCTTCGATTTATGACATTCATCCATTACTTCTCTTCTGAGCTCAGGAATATTTGGGACACAAATTTAGCCTTTTAACCTTAGAACTCCCTTGTTATCAATTTGGAAACTCGAGGGTTCGCCTTCCCGAACTCTTTTACTAATTCTCTGTATAAATTCATCATCATTCTGAAGAGTAGAGATTTGGTCAATCAATGTAGGTGTAATGATGAGATTGGTGATGATAAGATTGGCGACACTCGCATTCTTTCTGCTAAGTGTATCCTCCATAACATTGGCTTTCCCTTGCGTATATAAGATGTCCAAATCATAAGCCGCAAGAAATTCTACCCAACGTTGCTGCCTCAAATTCAAGTCCCTTTGGGTGAATAAATACTTCAAGGATTTATGGTCTGTATATAGTTCGAACTTCTCACCTAAAAGATAATGCCTCCATATCTTCAAAGCAAATACGATGGCCATCAACTCAAAATCATGAGGGGGGAATTTCTTCTCATGCGGTTTCAATTGACGACTCGCGTAAGCAATTACTTTGTCTTTCTGCATTAGTACCGCACCAATACCTTTTCTAGAAGCATCAGTGTAGACTTTCAAATCTTGGTTGCCATCAATGATAGTCAACACTGGAGCAGTGGTCAACCTCGATTTTATCTCTTGGAAAGCTGTATCACATTCAGGTGTCCAAATAAATTTGGTATGCTTCTTTGTAAGCTTCGACAATAGACAAGCTAGCCTCGAAAAATCCTGAACGAATTTCCGATAATAGCCAGCCAATCCTAGGAAACTTCTGACTTCAGTAGGAGTGCTAGGCTGCTTCCAATCTTTAATGGCTGTGATTTTACTGGGATCCACTGAAATTCCTTCCTTCGATACTACATGACCGAGGAACTTCACTTCTTCTTGCCAAAATACACAATTAGAAAATTTGGCTTTTAATAGGTTCTTTCTCAGAATTCCCAAAACTTGTTCCAAATGCTTTTCATGCTCGGCAGTTTATTTTGAGAAGATTAGAATGTCGTCGACGAAGACCAACACGAATTTGTTTAGGACATCTCGGAATACTCGATTCATCAAATCGACAAAATAAGCTAGAGCGTTGCATAAGCCGAACGGCATTACTAACCATTCGTAAAATATGTTTGAACCTATGAAAGCTGTCAAAGGAACACAATCTTTAGCAATACGCGGTTGATGGAAACCTGTAGCTAGGTCCATCTTAGAAAACACTTTTGCTCCATTCAGGTGGTCTAACAAATCATCTATACGGGGCAATGGATATTTATTCTTCAGAGTTTGCATATTCAAATCTTGGTAATCCACACATAGTCTGAGAGTACCGTCTGATTTTGGAACAAACACTACCGCTGGTCCCCACTCCGAGAAACTAGGCTTGATCATATCTTTCCATAAAAGCTGTTTAGTTTGGTTACTCAACTTTTCTTTCTCTTTCCATGTCTTTCTCCAAATAGGATGTACCATTGGCCTTGCATTCGAAACTAGATCAATCCCGAAGTCAATTTCTCTTCGCGGAGGCAAGCTATCAACTTCTTCGAACACATCCGCATAGTTCTTAACAATAGGAATATTTTCAATAGGAGCAGGAGAAACATCAAGAGCAGACCAAAATTCTTTTCTATCTGAATTTGGTCCTATGCATGGTATCATTATAAAATTGTTATACTTGGTCTTCACCTTAACGATCCTTTCTACACATTTAACCTCGGCTTCATATTTGGTTAGCAGTCTAGCCCAAGAATGATGTCAAATTCTGGGAAATCCATGACGATCAAATTAAAAAAACGGTAACGTGAAAAGGAAATAGGTGCTCTACAATAAACATTGAGGATAAGAGAACCTCCTATTGGATTATGAACTCTAACCGATTCCTTAAGATTCCTTAGCTTTAGCTTTAACTTCCTAACTGTATTGCTTGAAATAAATCTTTGTGACGTGCCCGCATCGAACAATACTTTAACTGGAATATTGTTGACAGTGAGAGTGCCTTCTAAAACATCCGGCCTTTGCTGACTAGCCGAGGGTGTTGGAGTTTCTACTACTTCGTTGACTTGAGTTACTACAGACTCCTTCAATAACAGGCAATCCCTTGCAAGATGACCTGTTTGGAGGCACTTATGGCATTTCCTTTTACTATGAGATCTCTTTTGCTTCTTAATGGATTTAGATCGGTCATTATTTCGTCTCTTCGAAGATTTGCAATTCCTCAACAAATGCCCTGGCTTATTACAGTTATTGCATATGGCAGTCGTTAATGGTTCTTTTTTAGATTCACCCTTTGTCTTATCAGCTTTAGGCTTCTTTCTGGCCTCAGGTTTTGTACTTGCCTCAGGGCTATCAGCTTCAAACTTTCTTTTGCTACTCGAACTGCTTTCCTCTTCGTCTTCCGTACCATATTGCTTATCATTATACTCATAACGGTAAGCCATTCGTATCATTTCAGAGAATGGGAGATCCACATAAGCGAGTACTCTACCTTCATATTTCTTTTGAAGCCCTTTGATAAGCCTCATATTATTCCTTATAGGATCTTGAATTAGCTGGGGCAAAGCGAGAAAGTTCATTGAATTTCTTCTGATATTCTTGGATGGTCATATCTCAGATTATAAAACTCATCATATAGCCGCTCAGTTGCTTCTGCAGGAATAAATCTTCCACTGAAAATTTGTTAGGATCTATCCCAGGTAATATTGCCTTTTTGATTTTCCTCAGTTACAGTTTCCCACCAGATTAGAGCTTCGTCTTTGAGTGCCCAAGATGCTATTAATCTTTTCTGATCGTCTCTCAACTTTAAGCCTTCAAACATTCTCTCAGCAGAATGCCTCCATGCCTGTGTTTCAATCACGGATTCTTTTCCCGAGAATTGTACTCCACCCATATTTCGATATTTCATTACTAGGGCTTCTAGATCTGGTTCTGGTTGTGGGAGCATGATTGGCTTATAAGATTGTCGAACCAGAGAATTACTTCTTCTGTTTCTGCCACTCATTTCTATTATGTTTGCAAATAGCAGATAGAGAGTCAGGCCAACAGAATAGATATTATAAATAATAGAGACATGTATTTAAATGCAAATGAATCTATTGGTGTGTGTGTTTTATTCTGCTTTACTCACTCTAGGACATTGCTAGTCCTACCAATAATGAGTTATTTGTTTTAGAATACTACTGATTAAACTCCTGTCTGGTTTCTTTGTATGTTATATTCCGAGCTAAGTTTAACCAAAGCTTTGATACCAACTGTGATAACCCCAAACTTCCGCAGTACGAAAGCAAGGATAGTCATTGGAATATAACCCATAAACAATAACAACAGGACAAAAATATAGAATTGCAAAGTACATCACATTACACTAGGAATGATATATCATCAGAGTTACACAACATAATAGGATCATACTTAGTACATAATACAGTTTTCAACTTAATATAGAATGTCAGCAGCAGAACAAACATACTACACTTAAGTGAAATCTGAACAGTAATATAGAAATGGTAAGTCCATCTTCAGCTTCAAAGCTATCCAGAATGAGTCTGCTAAACCTGTATACAAGGCTGCCCATGTGGAAAAGAGGGCACCCGAGTTTGCAAAGTGAAACAAACTACGAGTCAGTCATGGGACTAGTATGAGAAATCTGCTATAACCTATTTAATAATAAGGCTAATCACAGGACCACGCCGCTAATGCGGAACGGGTTTACTCCATTGGATCGCCAGTGCATAAATAAAGTAAATCGTTAAACAACGCAATGCTTTTTAGAAAAATGAAGCCATTATAAGACTCAAGTCCCATCACACAATGCAACGCAAACCGGAGGATAGAGTTTTACCTTAAAATGGTCAAAAATGCTTGATACGATAAAACTGAGTTGATATTATTATAGTGTATATATGTTTTCAAAAACTTTTCAATCATAATGTATTAATCATAGACGGCATAGCTACCTTATACTATGTCGCCATACTAGTCATACAATCAAAACCGAATAGGGTCGTATTGGAAGTTGGATTTCCATCATAAACCAAGGCAAAAGATAGTCCTTACCGAACTCGAGACACTCTAGCCCATATCTCAGGATACAGCCGCAACTGCACCTAGGAGCGCCAGGGCCGATCCACAAATATGTTAGTGGATTAGTTATGCCTGAACAATACGTCTCCCCGCCCTATGGCACGTAACATAGAGCCACTAGGGACTCAAACCCGAGGTACCTCGCTTTCCATAATCCACAGAAGTAAAATATCTGGGCGTGTAAAACCACAGACACCATTTCTAGTTAGAAAGAAACGCATGTTCTTCCTGGGGTCCTTCTCCCGTTTCTAGTTCATATCGGGGTGTGAGGCTCGCGAAGTAATGCTATACACAAAGTTATGCTACAATAAAGCTGTTCTTTGATCATCAACCACAGGGTTCCGCTTTTCAACAATAAACCTTGATCATTTGCATCTTGGCATGCCACACTGACAACTCACGCCATACAATTGATAACTATCCATATATATATATATATATATATATATATATATATATATATATATATATATATCCTCTGAGCTCGTGCGTCTCAGAGAAGGGTGTTAAGCAAGAGAATGAATTCTCCGCCACCGCAGATATATATTAAATTGAAATCAATTTAGTTACATGGAATGAAATCCAATGTCAGACACACATCCACTTACAAGTCCGTTCTGGGTCTGAACGAAATCGGGGACACCTTATTCCTCGTCCCATATGTCCAACACGGAAGAGAGGTTCTCGAATATCCGAACGATCAACAAGTACGTCCGGACAACTACCACTGTAACCCTTTCCTAGGAGAAAATAAGTACAGGGCATCAGTAGTCATCCATTCGATGTGAATATCGTCGGTCTTCAATCACCGTCTTCAAATCTTCGACTTCAAATCATCGTATAATTATTTGAAATGAGAGTTAACTCGGACTTTTCAAATAATTCTCAAATATATATCATTTAAATCATTCCATTTCGTTTGTAATATTTTATAATGATTTATCGCTATTTTTATTTATTTAAAAATAGCCATTTTTAATTAAACGGCGCTTCGGGTCATTACAGGGCCCTGGTGCTGTTTTCATCTAAATTTGATTTACGCATTTCTCAAAATCTAACCGTTGGATCTTATCAAATTATATATTTCTGGAAAGATCTTTCCAAAACGAACCCAACGGTTCCAGTTTTGGGAAAATCCGACAGTCGGCTCTTTCGGTACAATCGTTTGAAGTTACGATTTCAAAACGCGAACTGCAATGACTCCATTCATTTTATTTTAATTTATATTTATGTACAAATATATAAATATAAATCGTTCAACGATATCAAACTATCTTCAATTCAACGTTGATTTCTGTGATATATGAAATCGCATATAACATTAAAAATGAATTTTTTTAATGATAATACCACCCTCTTTGTATATTGAATCTTTTATCTCATTATTTATTACATTAAAAATGCAAATCTTTTATATCAATATATATTTACATTGAAAATGCAAATCCTTTATTCATTATATATATTTACATTGAAAATGTAAATTCTTTATATCATTATATATTTACATTGAAAATGTAAATCTTTTATTGATTATATATATTTACATTGAAAATGTAAATCTTTTATTCATTATATATATTTACATTGAAAATGTAACTCTATTATTCATTATTTGATTACAAATAAGAATGTAATTTCATTCCTAACTTTAATTACATATATAAAAATAATAATGTAACCTTCATTCTTTACTTTAATTGCATATTAAAAATGTAACTTTCTATTTCATTTTATTTACATAGAAAAATATAAACTTTTTATCCTTCTTTACTTACATTAAAAAAAATGTAAATTTTTATGTAATCCTTCCTTAAAATAAAAATGTAAAATTTTCATGTATTCTTTATTTAGGTTTAAAAAAATAATATGTAAATTTCTATTCTTTGCTTTGATTACATACAAAATGCAATTTTTATACTTTGTTCTTTGATTATATTGAAAATGAAATATGTTATACTTTTCTATGATTACAAATAAAAATGTAATCTTTATTCTATATATCATTATATTGAAAGAATGTAACTTTTGCTTCAATATTAAATTACATTGAAAAGTGTAAATTTTCATTGCATGTTTAGTTTACATTGCACAATGTAAATCTCTATCCGTTCCCTTGTTCACATTGAAAAAAAGTGTAATTTCGTGTTCATTCTTTAATTTTACATTGAGAAATGTAAATTCTGGTTCATTCTTTATCTTCATTTAAAAATGAATATTTTTGTTCATTCTTTATTTTACATTGAAAAATATATATATTTTTGTTGTAAAATTCATTTTTCTATAAATGATTATTTTATTGTCACATTTACATTAAAAATGTAAAATTAAAATGTAAATTCAATTTTCTATAAAACAAATGCTTCATTTTGATTACATTGAAAATGTAGATTTAATGTTGACATATAACGATCAATTACAAATATATATGTATATATTAAAAATCTAATTTTCGTATTATTCAAACAATTAATATATAACAACATGAATATTTTATAACATAAAAACATTTCAGAAAATTTTGGCAGCATAACGATAGGGTAATTAAAACCGGCACCGTCCCGATGTATGGCTCCTCGCGCTACCTTAAAGCCTCACAGCTTTTGACAATGGGGATTTCAATAATCTATTTTGTACGAAGACTAATTTTTTTAATAAACTAATTCTATTTGTTTCAACCAAAATCAACCACAAACAGCATTCAACCATTCGTAATATTCACTAAATTTCAAACCACAAATCAAACAAGTCATCCATGGTTTGTGGACGATGGGTGTCGGGAGTTTCCAAACTCCGTCTGCATCCTAATATATTTTTATTTATTTTAATCGGATTTAGAAATCTCACCTTGCTGTTCAATTTCTCTAAATTTGTCGAAGGCTCCAAAAATCCTCCAATCAGTTATGAGATGTAGATCTCGATTTTACGGTCCCAATGAATCCTCTTTCATCGAATTTCGATTACGTATGAGAAAGATACGAATTTATAAAGGTTATTAACATTTTAAAATAAATAAATTATTTAATAATTGAAAACCACCTTCTTCCTCAATTCTATTTCAGGCCGACAGTATTCAATTTCAGGTTCAAAACTAGGGTATCCTTTTGCTCGAGAACCCAGCCGCGAGAAATGTCACGCCGGAGAGCAAGGAAGCGCGCACAGAGGGGGCCCACCACAAAGAACTCGACGGCCTCCTCCAGCAGCAGTTCGGCTATGAAATTTCAAATTTTCGGATTCGTTGGAAAGATATTCTTAAACAGATTTAAATATTTTTGGTTTCACTAAAATCCGATTTATTTTGCATCCTGTACAGTCAGTCAAAGTTTGAATTCAAATTTTCAAACTCCCGCGCTATTTCTAACTCCTCTTGATGTGAAAATAAATATATTAGTTCCAACTTCGATTTAAATAAATTTTTAATCATTATTATTTAAAACAAATTATTTTAACTGTACAAAATTCAATAAAACAGCCAAAATAAATTTTTTAAATTGATTCTGAATTTCCGGAATGTTACATCCTCCTTATCCTCGACCCTCTCTGCAGATTTCGAGCCAATGGCTTCATCATGTTTCTCCTGGGTCTCTTCAACTAACTTCTTATCGATTATTCCTTCTTGTCGCTCATCAGCTTTTTCAGCTGGTTTTGCACCTATAGAACGAGAAGCAATAATCATTAACTCAGGAGAAAACTCGTACCCTTCAATCATTTGTCTAACAATATGACGAAAAGTTGAGATAGCTCTAACGAACTGAGGTGAAAAGGCGGAGATAACTTCAGATGATTTCTCAACATGAGAAATAGGAGTCTCCGCAGTTGTTTCGACAATAGGAGATAATAAGGATGCCTTGGGAATTCCCGGATTCTCTGGATCGTATCCTTTCATTTCGGCAACCGGGGGACAGAAGAAGAAGAAGCTACTATTTCAATAACGTTTTTCCTTTGGCCTGGCGCCACTCTTCTTCCATAGCAGCAACAATGAGTCTTCATCCTTCGTCCAAGCGTGCCGGCTCTTCCCCCCTTAGAAATTTCTCCATAAGTTTGTCTTCGTCAACGGAGTGCACCTTGAGCTCTTTCATCTCCCATTCAATGATTTGATCCCACATGTAGACCGAAGTTTTCGGATAATCTTCTATCCAAGCGATGTCTCGATGACAGATCACTTGGGCAAAAGATTCTATCATTAACTCACCATAACCATCCAATTATTTTTGGGTAATTGAAAGATGTGTGTGATCCTACTCGGTAGACTTAATGGCAACGCTTGCATTCCCTTCGGCTAGGACCGCTCTGGATTCAACATATATCAGTTTGGTTTCTAATTCAGCATTTCGCTTCGCCAACTCAGCATTTTTCTTCACCAGATCAGCCTTCTCCTGCTCGAGAGTAGTACAAGCCAATTGTGCTTTAACACTCTCAGACTTAACATCCTCAGCTTGCTTCTTTAAATCTCAGCATTCCTGGCTATGAGATTCCAGCACAGTGTGATAACGCTTTTGTAGCTCCTCATGTTGTTTTTTGTAATTGTTAGCATTTCTTAAAGCAAGAGCAAGCTGAGCCTGTGCATCTTCCACTTCTTTCTTTGAATTTTTCAAGATGCTTTCGTCGCACTTTTCCATTTCCTTCATGTGATTAATATCACTAATTAAGTCCCAAATGATTTTGGAGAGGTTGCGCGAATATTTATATATCTCCTTATATTGCTTATCTTGTAAATCTATCTTTGCCTTAGCATCATCCTCCCCCTTCGAAGGCACGAGTTCAAGTGTGGGAATAAACTACATATGGTTAAAGCAGTGATCTAGAAATTGTTTCCTCAAATAAGCCAGTTTTGCTTTATTTCAAAATTGAGTGACACATGTTTGGATATGGATAATTCAACATTTTGTCGCTTGGCAGGCACAATGGATGTTTCACCTTTGCTTGGCCTTTTGTCAGAAACTTTATGTTTGTCTTGAGAATCGACATGATTCGATGGTGGCTTCTCTTGGGGATGCTTCTTTTTAGGAGGAGTCGGAGCTTTGGGACGTGGTTTGTCCCCTTTACGACGATCTGGATGGCTCTTGTGCTTGTCCTGATCTGACCGATTGGGAGAACGGGAGCACGAAGAATAAGGACAACTGAAATCATAATGTCTCTTGTCATCTCTGCCATGACTCTCATGTCGTCCTTTTCAGTATCGGGGTCAAACCTAGGCATGCTGGTGCAGATCTTCCTAATATCGTAGAATCTACGTGTCATTTGTCATGCAGAATAACAAAGAAAGTGTTAGAATCAACATTAGTATAAAGCACAAGTGTTGTGACGTGCAACACTAGAGTGTAGTGTATATCCTAAGTGATATCCTCCTAACAGACCAGGGCCTGGAGTAAGGCCAGCATGTGCAGTTCTCCCGGTCTTTATAGGAGTGATTTCTTCTTCGAAAGTGAGAGTAAGAGGATCTGTTCTAAAGTCTTCTGATGTATAAATGGCGTCGGGAAAGGGAAGTCATCCCAAACCCTGATATATAGAATCATCTATGCGAGATCCATCGCCTTGAGACTTGGTTGATGGTAGCCCTGCTGGGGAAATTAGTTTTTCTAGAGTGGCCGCATCCTCAGGAATGATGTATTTATCCCCATCCTTTTCAGCTATGTTCGCTAATATGTCATCTTGAGTCGGCGCGGGAGAAGGGCTCTTCTGAGGTATCGTCGGATCCTTCGAACTTTCTCCATGCTTTGGTAAAATTTCAATTGGCCCCTTGACTGGAGGTATATACACATAAGGACCCTCTCCATGACCTATGCTACGAGTTATACCGACTAAGCAATGCCGATGGAGGTATTCATCCACTAGGAAGTCTCTGATGATCAGAAATTTTTGATTACCATTAAGCTGTCGGTTCAGACGATCGATGTACACTTGATGCTTTTCTTGTTACAGGTGAGGGACTACAAGTGAAAGTAAGCGATAATCAATACATTTACAGAAATAATTGAAATTAGGAGTCAAAGTCTGAAATCTTTACTTAAGCCATCTCCTAGCACATCCCGATTGTTGTTTGATGTAGAACCATTCAAGTCTTGGATCACCAACTTTGCTGCTAAATGGAAGGGTTATGGTCTTTGTCTTTGGCACAAATTCAAAATATACAATAGAAGGTGTATCCTGGTCCGATGCTTGAAATTGTAGAAGAAGTGAACATCTTCAAAGGTAAGCTCTACACTTAGAATTTCTCTATAAGCTATGTATAAAGTATACAGATAAGCATAGGAGTTGGGCTGAAATTACATTGGAGCAATTCGCATTTGTCTCAGAAAATCAACGACGAATGGCAGAAATGGAGGTATCGCCCCAACAAGGCATAGTAATCTGCTGATGGCCATGTACCCTTCGGGAGGATTGTGAGGTCGATCGGTTTTGGAGGGCAACACGGTATCTCTTCGGAGTATCCCATGTTTCAAACATATACGTGAGAGTTTGTTATTGTCAACTGTTGATGCGACCGAATCACTGGTATTCTCCAAGATAGTAACATTCCCAAACTTGTCGGGAGCACGATTATCTCCAACTCTTCCTTCCTCTTCCTTATCTATAGAGACCTCGCCCCCGAATGATACTTCACCTTCACTAGTTTCCATTTCATAATATGGACCCTCACTGTCCTATTCCAGGCCCGAAGTGGGGGTATATCTTCAATAGTATGATTTTCAGATGTCCCCATAGCCTCCCTTCTCTCTGCTAATCTAGACAAATGTCTCTCAGTCATAGCTGCTATACTATCAAAGAAACAATAGCAGAAATTAGAGTGAAGTTGTCCGTGTCCCCTTGTGCATGTATTTTATCTAAAGTGTACAAATGTGTGTGCCATGATGGAATTAAAGAATGCAAGGTAAATATAAAAGAATGCAATGCAGAAATGAGAAACGCAGTGATGTATTCATAAACAGTCCAAAAAGTTCAGTCAAGAAGGCCCTATCCTAACTGTCCATAAAATCACAAGCCATAGTTAATTTTGGGTAAGTTGGTTGAAATGTTCTTGCATTTCATGTTGGATGGAGACAGATCGGTTCGAGTATATATTTCCTCCGCGGATCGGTTTGAGTGTTTCTATCATCAATGGATCGGTTCGAGTATTTCTCTCATCAGTGGATCGGTTCGGGCATCCTTGTCAGAAGCGGATAAATTTGGGTAATTGTGTTGCCAGTGGATTGGTTCAGATGTTTGCCTCAAGCGAATCTAATTATGTGTTATGGACATAAGCGACTTCATTCGGATCGGTCAGCACCGAACCGAACCGCATTAATGTTTGGAGGCGTCAACTTAGTCACGTGTATATCCTGGAAACTTCATCTAACTCGAGTCCCTCCGATCCGAACCGAAACAACATGCTTTATCCTCATCACATCGAGTTCATCTGATCCGCTCCAAATCGATCCTATTATTCCACGTGTGTGTTCTCCTTCCTCTCCTCCCTTCTCCAAATCACTGAAACCCATCGAGTACCCATAGGCGATCGCTCGCGATGCAAAGCTCAAACCATAAACATCGCCACCTAGAAGTGGTCAGAACCCCACCAACGATGGTTCGGCAGTAAGCTGGAAATCCCCAAAGGCAAAGTTGAAGACGATGGGGAAGCGATGACATGAATTGATACTGGTTTCGAGTACGATTTATGTAAGCTCAACAATAAAATCAAGGAAAACAGAATTTAAACCTACCTTTGAATTCGTTTTGGAGAATTAAAAAGGTTTGTGAAAATTGGGAATTAGGGTTTTGTATCGAATTTGGAAAATGAAAACAAGGAAAGTGAAAGAGGAGAGAGAAGGCTTCGTGGATTTATATAGGAGTTAAGGGGCTATTCGCATTCCGGTGGGCCTCACTTCCATAATTGTTCCAAACGGAAAAAGAAATAAACAAGCCCAAGGCCCCTATTCAACCCAATAGTGTGACTAAGGGCCAAGCGCAATACAAATCGGACAGAACCGATCTAAACCCAAACGTAAAAGAGTAATCCGAAAGAACACCACTTAGCACATGGAAAGGAAATTCAAAGAAATATGTCAAAATCTCAATGCAAGTATCAAAAATTACCTAGAGGAACTGCCCAAACGTTAAGTAAAATCTTGAAGTTGTTGAAAAGAATAGGAATGATCTATGCATCCCATGGTATATTTATAAACTCTACAATGTCAAAAAATGCGACTTTATGGAAGATCACAACTCGGTAGACGAATGGAAGCAACTATTCAATGATAGCAACTCGGAAGGAGATATGTGGATCATTTCGAAGAACGCTTTATCTTTGATAAATGTGTACTTCGAGGGGGCAAAATGTTAGCCTACTTTGTGGATTAGGCTACGTAAAGCTAAAAGATCAGTCGACAAGAAATGTTGATCGGAAGGACTCGCAGCAGAAGCCCGGATCGGTTCGGAGGCCCTCGAACTAAACCCATTCATGGTGTAGCAAACAAGCCAAGAAATGAAAAGAAGGTGGCAGGTCCAGATCGGTTCGGTGCCATCCGATCCGATCCCTTTTTTTTTCATTCCAATCCAAACCAAGGAAAGCCGGGTCCGAAGATACAGTACACGATCTCCTGAATATGCGGAGCGGTTTCTCCCTTTTAACTCACGATCTTAATGTGTTGTCACCATCTCCAAGCCTCCAGCTCCGAATCGAATGAGATGAGCGCCACGTGGCACCAATCAGGGTTGAATTTCTGCATATAGATACCCCTCAAAACACCATTTGAAAGGATCTTTCGGCAAAATCTTGAC
The DNA here is from genome assembly GCA_030737875.1 of Allium sativum. Classification (NCBI taxonomy): domain Eukaryota; kingdom Viridiplantae; phylum Streptophyta; class Magnoliopsida; order Asparagales; family Amaryllidaceae; genus Allium; species Allium sativum. The sequence continues at coordinate 1,024,473,453 of CM060920.1, forward strand.
TCTAACTCTCACAACCATCGAATTTCACTTCTTCACTCAGATAATCATCAAATTTTTGAAGTGTATTTTATCAATCATTTGTAGAAATTATCGATTGTATTAGAGAGATTTAGTGAAATTCAATATTGTGTTTGTATTCGTATCATCAATCAACAAAGTATAAAGTGGACGTAGGCTCTTCAACGCTGAACCACTATAAATCGTGTGTTCTTACTGTTTTTCCTTTTATTTTATTTGAAACAATCGTTTGTTTAGGTGTTGCAACCAATTTATTGTCTAACACCTTATAAGAAACTTCAGTCTATATGGATATTTAATTTAACAATACGAAGGCCCCTAACTAATAGTCTTAAAAAAATTAATCATACAAATGGAAGGACTCACCAAAATAAAGACCTACGAAGGACCAATTAATTCTACCTAGGTGAAACGATCTAATTAAAACCCTTAGAGTTCAACCAAAAAGATTTTAACATGTCGAAACTACGATTTCCTAAATTAAAAGAGGAATCTACAGACCTTGTCAAGCTTTGCAATACTTTAGGCCAATAAGAGTTAGTTAATTTTGATCAAAAACTCCAGAATCAAAGAAAATTCAAGCATTTGACTTAAGCACCTAAAAGTTCATCTTATTCAATAGGGATATGCTTTTGAAAACATCCAACACTGAATAAATCACCTAAAAATTACTCATTAGAAACGATTTCTAATAAATGGATACTCAAGTTTCCTTTTAAAGCAAAAGGCAAAACTTAAGTAAATATTATTAAGGATTCCACAATAGGTTAACTATTTTGAAATGTTGACTATTTTTATGGTTAACATGTTTAGTGTGAGTAGGAGGCCTTGAACCTCTAGAACTCTTTAACATTCAAACACTCTACTGACTTTAATTTGATCAAGAGTAAAATTTTCTTTTAGCTGGAATAAGTATGGATTGTGATACAAAAGAAATTCCTCATAAAGTAAAAAAGAAATGCCTATAAGGACACATGGAAAGATCCTCATAACTTGATGAAGATTGTTTATAAATCATGGAAGATCCCTTATAAACAAGGCAGAGTTGGTTATAATTCATAAGAAGTTTATAGTAAGTCAAAGGGAATTTCAGAAGAGCTTCCTGTGGATCAAGAAGAGAATTCCCATGGTCTCATCAACAATCTTATGAAAGAGAAAGATTGGTTTCTCGTCCTTTTCAAGAACAAACTCATAATGAAGAATGATTGGTTTTCCTCAATATTGATCTTATAAAGGGAAAATATCATAGTTTCTGCAAGGTCAACGACAATCTAACATGGGAAAATGCTAGTCAATCTGAAAAAGAGCCCTTTGGAATAACCTGTGTGCATCCAATATTACATAAAGAGGAAATTTTATGGCTAAATTTTTTAAGTATTATCAATAAGAAGAAAAAAGAAAACTATGTTCTTGATAATTGGAGTATAAAAACATTCTATATTGGATCAACACCGTTCTTTTCCTTTGTGCAAAAACCATGAGAAGGATGAAAGAGACCATTTAAGGTTATACTAAAGGGGGTATATTTGAAAGAAAAATAATGGAAGATTATGAAGCTTTTACTCAAAAATAGGAACCTTCAATAAGAAAACCTTTTTTATCTTATGACCACCAAGGACTTCTGAAAAGGAAATGATAGTCAAAATGGAAATATCACCATTTCATAAATTGCAGAAGGGTTTAAAAAGAAGTTTGGCTGATGAAAGTGAGACTCCAATGCCAAGTTTTAACAAATCAAGAGTTAAACTTCTAAAGGAAAGGTTTAAGTTAAATTGCCAAAAGAATGCAATTTATCTAAATCAATTGAAAATATCTACTTGCTAACGAAGAAATAACTTGATTACTGGCCTTTAAGCAAGAAAGCACCTAAGTTTGTAAAGAGTAAAGGAAGATTATATTGATACTACCATATAATAAATGGTTACGTATAATTGTAGAGAACTTGAGAAAATGTTTATTAAAATAAGGAAAATTTAAAGTATTTGTAAGTTAATGGTTGAATGGATTTAAAAAAGAAAAAGATCGATTCCAATTTGATAAAGAAATTCTACACGGTTTAGTAAATCCAGTAACATTTTGAGTTCATAACTAAGAGATTTTACATGGTTGGGAGTGAAATGCTCCTATACTTTGGATAAGCCCTTGATGTAATCAAGGATTCCTAAAAGGGAGAAGGGTAAGCCTAAGGATGAGTGCCTAGCACCCACTAAAGCCCAAGATCCAACTGAGATGGTTAAGTAAAGGCGCTTCTTGAAGGGAGAAGGAGGTGAGCCGTCAGTCTCCCTTATAAGGATTGGCTGGTGAATCCATAAGCCATTGGCGCGTGCAAGGAACCCTCTGAAGGAGAGACGAGTAAGCCTATAGTTTGCACCTAACTCTGATTGAAGCACGCTCTACCTCTATTCTTTTAAGAACATGCCCTATCACTGCTTCAACTAAGCATGTCCTGCCTCTGCTCTAAAGAATGGGTATGCCTCGTCCCATAGAAGTGAATGAAAGCTCTAAGGGAAAGCACTTAAAGAATGTCTTGCCTCTATTCAAAAGAAGAACATGCTCTACCTTTGCTTTAAGGAAAGCAAAATTTCAAAATCCTGGAGGAGGCTCCAGAGATCTATTTCAGAAAAACAAATAAAATTTTTGGCCTTTTATTATTCCCAAAAGTGGATATCTAGACTTCCATTATTTAAATAATAGTATTTAGGTTTTGGATCTCCAATTAAGTTTGAATCTAGTTTTAGGGTCTTTTAATTAATTCCGAAAGAGGTTTTGGGTCTCTATTATTTCCGGAAGTAGATTCCTAGATTTTTTATCATTTAAATACCCCAATCTAGGTTTTACATCTTATAATTAATTTCCAAAGAGGTTTCGGGTTTTATGTTATTTCTAGAAGTAGATTTCTGGACTTCTATTATTTAAACATGTGAATAAGGGTTTTGGGTTTTCTAATTAATTCCAAAAGAGGTTTCGGGTCTTCAATTACTTACCAAAGGGGATTTCTGGAATTCCATTATTTAAATACATGAATCTCGATTGTGGGTCTCTTAATTAATTTTCAATCTAGCTTTTGGATCTTCTGAATTAATTTTAAAAGAGGTTTTGGGCCTTTTATTATTTAAAAAGTAGATATCCGGACTTTTATTATTTAAATACCCGAATCTGGGTTTTGGGTCTTTTAATTAATTCAGAAAAAGGTTTCAGGTCTTCTGTTATTTCTTGGAGTAGATACCTAGACTTTCACTATTTAATTACCTAAATTTGTGTTTCATGCTTCTTTTACCTGTGTAATGTGGGTTCCTAAGTTTATAAATTTATAGTACCCAAATATGGGTTTCAGGATTCCTAATTGTTTTCAAAAGGAAATCTCGGTTTTTCATTAACACCTAAATCTGGATTTCAAAAGATAAAATCTTATATAGCTAGGATTTTTTTTCGATATTCTAGGTTTCAAAAGAAAGATTTCGACCTTCAATTGTTTTCGAAGAGATGCGCACAAATTAGGCTTTCAAGATAATCACACCAGTCACCAAAGCTCCAATCTAAGCCGATTATTTGAATTATGAATTACCAGGTTTGATAAAATAATTATTCACAAATCTATTTATCGAAGTCCTAAGTTAGGTTTCGAATACTTGGTTAACATATTATTATAAAAATTCATAAACTTATATGTAAGAAAAATATGCTAACATTAAATGCTGACAAAGCAGGATAAATACATGTTGGCTCAAAAGAAATCGAAAGCTACTAACCAAGTGACATCAATATAATTTACACAGATATTTACAATAGTATTGGTATTTGATAGGATTATAAAGAAATGGACTTCAAAGATTTTAAAGTATCTTTGCAAAGTTCTTGGACAATTTAAGATCTTAAAGGTGATCTATGACAGAGCAAAGCGTATCTTTAAGCTTTTTCTCCTTTCATATAATTTCTTCCTGAACGTCAATGGATTCAGTATTTGCCTTAAGGGAACGACTATACGCTTTATTAGTTTCCAAAAGGAGTTACAAGCCCTTTTATACTAGACTTTGTGCTTCTTGAAATAATATATCTCCTTTTGGATATTTTCGACAACAACATAATCATAAGGCGACGAAGGGTGTTATTCTTTTCCTTATTTTCATAATATTTCCAAATTTCATGCTTCACCTTATTGACCTAGTCTTTTTTATGTCTTCATATTCTTATTTGAGTTTCAGCAGATTTGTCAAGACTTGATGAATTCTCGAGAGGCAGAGCTATAATGTTGGGAACGCTTTCCCCTTGAAACAAATTTCAAATTCTAACATGTGGCTTAATTGTTTTTTAATTGAAATTCTGATGCACAAATTTGAAGGAGTAGCTTTGCGGTTTCATTATCAAAATCTATTATAGGATGTCCCCGAATTTGGCCATTTGCCTTCGCAAGGGCCTCGTCTTCTAAGAAAGATTGAAATCTAAATCTTTCTTTTGCTCTTTTGACCAGTGAACCAACATTTGTCACACAAAAGTAATAAAGTTATCTTCAAAATTTAAATGGATGATCTCACTAGAGGCTCATCGTTGTTCAGTTTCTAACATGTGTTTCTTTTTTACCTCAGAAGATGGTTAAGAAAAGCCTTAAGATAATGTTGTTGATACTAGTTGAGAATCCTAATCAATGGATCAGAAAATATAAATCAATATTTAAAAGAAAAAATATATTCTTTATTTCATAAAAAACTGCAAGTGCAACAATTTGAAATCCATTTGCAATTTTGAAACAAAATCCTTATCCTTATGGCCTTGCTCTTCGATGGAAAGAGTACTGAGTCCATCATCTAGTTTCAAATGAAACATCCTACTTTCATTGAGAAGTTCATCTTTCTCTTCGCCTATTATATCAAAATGAAATTGAGGGAATAACATGTGAACTTCATATTTGTTGATATGCGAAATTGGTCCTTTCATGCCAACACCCATGTTTTATGAGTTATGTAGTAAATCCAGTCACACAGATGTAGAAAGTAAATGAAAACCGAGATTTATAGTGGTTCGGCAAGTGTGCCATGTCCACTTTGAGGTAAACTTTCATATTTGTGATGAATAGCTGCAAGTACAATTCATGTAATCCTTTTTGTTTACAAAGTTATGTATTATCAACAGTAAATTCCTTTCCAAGAGCCAACATGTCTTTTACTAGGTCCAAATGTCTAAGAGTATCTTCAATGTCCAAAAGAGTCCAAGATGGAACTTCTATGTTCAAGAGAGTTCAAGTAGCAAGCCAAGTATCCAAGATCTCCAATAAGAAGGTCACAAGTCCAAGGAAGTCTCCAAAATCGAAGAAACCATGAAGGAAGCAACTAAAATGTACCCAAGCCAAAAATCCTATGTGCATCCAAAAAGATCTTGAAGCAACCCCAAACAAGGGTATTTATTGGTGAGAATTGGAGGGAAAGGTAGCAGAAGCAAAATACCAATCTCGGAATGCCAATCCCTGAATACCAATCCCGAAATACCGATCCCCGTATTCCTATCTTGGAAGATTCAGGGGGTTTAAACCAATCCTTAATACTGATCCCCGAATACCAATCTTTGAAAATTGATCCCGGAATATTGGTCTTAAAATACCGATCCCAGAATACCAATTCCCAAATATCGATCCTTGAATACCGATCCCGCAAGCTATAAAAAAATCCAGCGCCACATCCCAATTCCTATCTGGGGATACGAATTATTAATATCAACCTTGAGATACAATAGTGAATACTAATCATGGAATATGAAAAGTGAATATCGAGGGATACTTAGAAGAATTTTGCCAACTCGGGGAGAAGAAATGATAATACCATTCCTCGAATACTTAGCCAATTCGAGGAGAAGGAAAGTTTATTGTTCTTCCCGAACACTGAGGAGAAGGAAAATTTATTCCTTCTTCCCGAACACTTAGCTAATTTGGAAAGAAGGAAATTTTATTCCTTCTTCCCCAATACTTAACCAAGTTTCTATGTTTTTCAAGAATTTCATAACTTCTTCCAAATCACTCCAAACTTTCCTGAGTTCGTACTCAAGCCCTAAGCACTCCGATTGCTATTAATCCATAGTGTGACTGCCTTGTAAAAAGGAGGGTCAATACTTGCCCCCATAAAATATGTCTTTCTGTTGGAAGGCAAGTTTTGTATAATCTAGAAATCCAAATTCCTAAAATCCATTATCTGAGAGAAATCCAAATAGAATTGCACTAACAGAAAACCAGAAAACAATGATTGCACTAGATCGCATTAGTATAAAACTAAAAATCTAGAAAATCCAAAGAAATCAATCTCACAATCACTTCGGATCATATGAAGGGAGAAAACCAAATCTAGAGTATCCAAAAGCCATAAAACCAGAGTAACAAACATCCAGAAAATCAGAGAAATCCAAAATTCATGGTCTCACCGGCCCTAACCTGATAAGTATAATCCATACCTACAAAAAACCAAATGAATTGTAGTGCCAAGTCCTGAAAAATAACCCATAACCAATCGACTATAGTTCATACGCGAGCCAAGACTGAGCGACCTTGCCAAGTTCTGATAAGATGGCTCGGATCTTCCTAAGTAAATTCCTTACTCGGGGACCATTTTATTTTTATACTTAATGAGCATAGACCATACTCGTCAAGTCTTTAATGTTTGCAATTCCAATTCTCTATTACATACTTCACAAGCATAGACTACATGAGTGAAGTAGTTTTGTTAAAGTTTTAAGTTTTCAATAAATCAAAAATAAAGACTAACGGTTTATCATCGGGCAGAGAGCATTCCTAGCAGTTAATTCCTAACCTCGTACGGGGTTGAGACGACATATGCATTTTCAATTTTAAGTTTATTAAGTCTTGATAAGTATGAAGGGGATAGTTTAAAGTCTACAAGGAGCTTGCCTAATGATATCTTTGGTTCCCCTAAATGGATAGGCAGACTTAGACATCCAGAAAAACAAAGAAATTAATTAACCATGAGATAGATGGTTTATCACTATAAAGAGCACGCCTAGGGATCTCGTCGATTCCCGCACGTGGATAGATAGACATAACTGTCCAAAGCCAAATAACTAGAAAAAAGATACAGTATTCAAAAGGGCAAAGCATATACAATCAAAGTCCGAAGGCCAAAAGACAAAATCCTAGTGACCAAGTAACCAAAATTCATAAGACAAAAATCTTGAGAGCCATATCCAAAAGCCAAAAGAGCAAAATGCCAAGAAATATAAAATCCAGAGATCTAAAATCCCACAGCCACAAATCTAGAGAGTTCCAAACCAATCGATGATCAATCCACTTGAGCCACATCCTATGGCTCGTTCCTGTTTTGAGCCGAAGCAGGCAACTGAGCCTGTTTTGGCACTACAGCTCAATTTCTAACACACTATTATAGCTCACCACATTTGACACATTCCTCGGTCATTTCCCAAAGATGAATGTAGTTGTTTGTATTATGACCATCAGGATCATGAAACAAACAAACCCTACCATAATCCTTTTCTTTTTGAGTGGGCTCCCTTTTGGGAGGCTTTCAGAAGAGAGTCATTGGGTAAACATCTAAATAGATCTCCTTCAAGGAATGAGTAAGCTTCATGTATGGAGATAATTTAGGTTTCCTCTACTACATATTCCGATCATTCCCAGAAGAGAAACTTTCTTTGCCTAAATCCTTTCTTTTGTCAGAGTTGGACGGTCCTCCGTCCTTAGCCATATTATCCTCGAGAACTTGCTCATCTGCTCTCGCATCCTTCTCCCAAAGAAATTGACCTGCTTCAAAGTAAAATTCACCAAAGTCCTGTGGAGGATCTCGTTGCAATGAGATCTTAAAACCTATCCTATCCAAAATATCAGAAACAACATCCATAGAAACCATGGACAGGTCCGGTCAGTCCACCGACACCACTGCTACATTAAACTTTTCCAAGTTTTCCCTGATCATTGCTTGATTGTAATAAGATTCATAACATTTTTGTTCAAAAAATGTGGACACTGAATAGTTCAACGAATTTTTCAATCAGAATATTCCAGTTTCCAAAAGTTATGTTACAACTATTGAAACCACATAGTAGCAATATTAATAAGATAAAATGGAAAGCATTTTCCATTATGTTATTTAACGTCAGTAGTCCTTCCATGTGATGCATATAATGCATCAAGTGAACAGTAGGATCCTTCCTGCCATCATAAGCATCCAAAACTGACAACATGAAATCCAGTGGCTCTGAGAATTCCTAATAGCCTAAGTAAATGGGTTGTGATTGACACAACTCATGTCCGAGTGAGATATTTTGCCTCAAGTAAATCATCGAATCACATCCTCAGTTCAATTAACATTTCTGAGCAACTGCCTCCAATCTTCCAAACATTATAGGTGCCCTTGATGTCTAATCCAACCAGTGACAATTGTGGATTTCCAACTAGAATATCTGCTTAACCCTAACATGAGGAGATGTCGTAGGTGAAAATCAAACTTTCAGAATTGTAGGATCTCTTCTAGAATTTTCGCCCTTGCGAACCAGTGCTTTAATCATAATTCCAACTCTATATCTTGTAGTCTGACCAACCAAAGCATCACAAAAAACACTTCCATCAGGATTGGAGAAGAAGCCCCGTAGCCGAGCCGTGTTGGCGTGGGGCTAACCTAGGGAACTTCCCTCATGTCCTGAAAACCTTGAGCACCTTGAGAATCTTACGCACTCATTCCAGCTTGAGTTCTTGGCTTGTCGGCCTTCTAAACCCTTCCGTCTGAGTAAATAAGATGTTCATCATTTCTTGTTGCCTTGTGATAAGTTCTCTTTGTCATTGCATGCGTGCATGCAAATCCTTAACCAATCCATCCTTCTCTTTTCTAGTTAGATAGTTTGATGGATTTCCAGTATAAGAAACCTCATGGCTTCCTTCAATTCCATCTCCTTCCGAATGAGCTAAAGTAGCATCCTTCTTCCTCTTAACCATTCTTAAAATTTAGAGCAATCCAAAGTTGTTCTCCCTTTCCTGGTACGTCAAAATGTTGACGTGGGAAATTGGTCATCTCACGCCAATACTCAAGTTATATGAGTTATGTATTAAATCTTATCACAGAGATGTAGAAAGTAAATAAACACCGCGATTTATAATGGTTCAGCAAGTGTGCCCACGTCCACTTTGAGGTAAACTTTCATATTTGTGATCTGTAATTACAAGTACAATCGAAGTCCAATACTTTTTGTTTACAAGTTATGTATTAGCAATGGAAAAGTCCTAGGCTAGAGCCTACAAGTCCTTTGCTAGGTCTAAATGTCAAAGAGTATCTTCAATGTCCAAAAGAGTCCAAGATGAAGTTTCTATGTTCAAGAGAGTTCAAGTAGCAAGCCAAGGATCCAAGATCTCTAAGAAGAAGTCACAAGTCCAAGGAAGACTCCAAAATCCAAGGGGCCATGAAGGAAGCAATTAAAATGTACCCAAGCCAGAAATCCTGAGTGTAGCCAAAAAGATCCCGAAAACAACCCAAACAGGGTATTTATAGGTGATAATTGGAGGAAAAGGAAACAAATGCAAAATACCGATCCTTAAATTCGGAATACAGATCCCCGAATACCAATCTTGGATTACTGATCTCGCATGCCTTAGAGAAAATCCAGCACCATATCCCAATTCGTATCCATGGATATGAATTATAAATACCGATGCCAGGGTAAAATAATGAATATTGATCCCCAGATACGGGAAGTTAATACCGATCCCGGGATACTTAGATTATTTTTGCTAACATGGGGAGAAGAAATGATAATACCGATCCCAAAATACTTAACCAATTTGGGGAGAAGGAAAGGTTATTCTTCTCCTCGAACACTATTCCAATTCGGGGAGAAGGAAAGTTTATTCATTCTTCCCGAACACTCATCCAATCGAGGAGAAGGAATTTATTCTCCTCGAATTGGAAAAGTGTTTGGGAAGAAGTAATAAACTTTCCTTCTCCCTGAATTGGCTGAGTGTTCAGGAGAAGAATAAACTTTCCTTCTCCCTGAATTGGTATTATCATTTCTTCTCTGCGAGTTAGCAAAAATATTCTAAGTATCCTGGGATGGATATTTACTATTTGTATCTCGGAATGATATTTAGAAATCATATCCCTAGATACGAATTTAGATGTGGCGCTAGATTTTCTTTGAGTCATGTGGTATCAATAATCCGGGATCGATATACGGGAATTAGTATTCCTAGATTGGCATTTCGGGATCGGTATTCCAAGATCGATATTCCAGGATCAGTATTCAGGGATTAATATTTAAAGGTTGGTGTGAATCCCCTAAGTCTTCCGGGATCGGCATTCGAGGATCAGTATTCCAAGATTAGTATTCAGGGAATGATATTTTAGGATCAATATTCAGGGTTCAGTATTTCAGGATCGGTATTTTGCACTAGCTGCCTTTGTAACAGCCCGCATTTTACGCATCGGAGGACTATAAAATATTTTTATTTAATTCCCAGAGGGTTGGATCATTCTCATATTTTAGTATGTTGGTTACGGGGATATGACACATGTCCATAATTTTTATCAATTTTATTTGTGACCATTTTGCCCATGTTAGTCTTGTATAGGGCATAACTTTTGACTGGAATCAAGTCAGGAGCTGATATCGATTTTAATGGAAAGGAAATGGTGTTGCCAATTCCATAGATGGTCACATTAAAAATTTGGTTCAGCAATTTGGGAGGAATCACTGTTTTAGTGTTTCACAATTTTCTGTTCAGGATTTCAGCCATTAATAGGCTGATTTGAGGAGGCCCATTAGTTGGCTGATGGGAGGCTATAAATAGGGCATTAGAGGCATCGAGAATAGTTTGTTTTCTTTATTATCTCATTTGATTGAGCTCATGATCCTCCTTTCTCAGTCAAATACACCTTCCCACCATAAAAATTCTAGATCCACATAAGAGAATCAAAGATCTACACCAAGTGAAGAGAGATCGCATCAAACCAAGAGATTTGAAGCATATTCTTCCTTGTCCGGATTGAGAATTTAGTAATTTCGAGTTGATTCGAAGAATTGGTGAGTGATAAGCATCTCTCACACAGATTTGATCAAGTATATGTGTTGTTTATTCATTTTTTCCATCATGTTAAGTTATTTTCACCTAGATCTACATCGTTGTAAGTATATTTTCATTTGGATCACCATAGGATCTAATCTAGCAACTTATAAACGATAATTTCATGTGTTAATTCTATGTTTAGATCTCTCTCTCTCTATATATATATATATGTATGTATATATATAAAGTTGAAAGAACTTGTTAATTGCAACAAGTAGATATTTTCTACTTGCTTGCTATGCGTTAGTCCTCTTACTATATCATCTTTCATCTATTTTTCAATCGGATTCCTTTCTGTAACTAATCGCTTTGCGATTTTTGTTAATCTTCAACGATTTTGTACCGTTGATAAGCCAAATATTTACTCAATCTTCTAACCCTAGTTTCCACAAAGTTCAGATCTATTAATCCTCCTTTAGATCCACATGTCGGCTCGATGTCCATCTGCCTCAATCTTTAGATCTGGTTAGTCTGACTGCGGATTATCAAGCCACTGTTAACTTGTGATTCAGCATGGTCCGCGTAACTGATTATCTTCAGTTCCGAGTTATCCAACCGATCTTCCACTGTTGAGCGTGATCGAATTCTATTTTGTTTGGGGTAAGATACTTTGGTTATGGTATTGGGTTAATGGATTCTGATTTTTTGCTTTTCGTTCTGTGTTTGAAAGTTTTATTCGATGCTTTGATTTGGGAAAGAGATATGGATTTACTACCATTTCATTACATATTTTTAATCAGATCTATGCGATTTAATGATCAAAATTTATCACCCCTGTTGGTTCTCTGATATTTCGGATAATCTATGCGATATTTGCGTTTTAAATATCGAAAAGAGAATATGGATTCAATATTTTGTATGTGGGTGTTTATGTCTCAACTATGCTATATTCGGATTTCAATGAATTGGTCAATCAGAAAAAATTGTTGTTGCCCTTTTCTTTGTCAAAGCCTTCTGAGGATTTCCTCCTGAATTCTATTTCATAGATTCTAGTAAGCTATTACATTCACGACCTGTCTTAGTTCCTTGATGATCAATTAGAGCCCATATTTGAGCAGTAGTTCCTCCTAGAGCCCATAATATTGCAGTCGGCTCCCTCATGTTTAATATCTTATCTCCAGCTTCTCTGTATCCATCTGAGAAGAAGTATAATTTTTCTTCTTGAAGATCATCTACACCATGTAGTTTTTATGGTTCTAATATTGAGAGTGCAGTTTCTTATGGAATCATTTTGGTGTTTGATAAACTCCATATCTTTGTCTTGCTGTTAAGAGTTAAGCTATTTGCAGCTGGATCTCTCCCAACAACTCTACCAGTTTCAGCTCTTATATTTCGCATCTGGATTCTTGTTCATATTGTCGTTGCAGGTACTAAGATTGATTCGCTATGTTATGAATTAACCAACTAGACTTGGTGCCTGTAATTGTATTTGTTTGGGACTCAGGTGCGAGTCTAAGGGGTGTTTCTTCACTGTGTAAGTTTTGCACCTATTTATAGCTTTTTGATTGGGTGAAGGTGAGTCAAGGTTGGATTAAATGGGTTGTATTCATGGAGAGAGAGTATATGAGGTAGTTTATATGATTGGAGGATAAATGGAAGAATAATTGGATAGTTTATGGAGAAGGCATGTTGTTTCTGGAAACCGAATGGATATTCATAAATCAATGTAGAAAATGGAGATGATTCATTGTTAGGATATGAAGGTACTATTACTAATTGAAGATGAGCATTTACTGGATTCTTGATTATGCACGAAGGCATGTTATTTCTGGAAATAAAAGCATTGTATTTGACATGCATTAAGAGGTTAATGTATGATGTTATGCAGGTGTCATATTTGTGTGGTGAGAGGAGCTTTTGGCTCCGTTGGCGAGTCCTAAGTGGGTGATGGCCTATTCACGGGCGGGTTACATGTTACTTAGTCTTAGCTTTACTTTCTTTTACTGTTTTTATTCTTGCTTGTATCAGTTAGTATGCTAACTTGAATCTTGTATTGTTTTTGTTTTAGACAATAAAAGTGAACCAATTTTCAAAACATATATATATATATATATACACACACACACACACATATATTGATTTAATCATTTGTTGAATCGTCGTTTTGATGTTTGATGATTTGTAGGATGAAATTGATTGATTTTGAGTTGAGATGGGTTGGAGAGTTTGGGCGTGTTTGGCAAGTTGAAAAATCATGGTTTGTCAAGAAAAATCAAGCGAATCGGTTAAATTTCCAAGAATCAGACAAAAATCAAGTTCTGGAAATTTACAGCGTTCCGAAAACGATATGAAAAGTCCTTAGCTCGTAGGTCGCATTAAATTTGACAGCGTTTGGAAAATGCTGTTAAAAAATGTAGGTCGCGCACGAGTTTCCTTAGGTTGTGCATGATTTTTCTTAGGTTGCGAATGGGATGGATCGCGCTTGAGCTATGATAGTGTTTCTGAAACATTGTAAAAGGCAGAAATGCTATGAAATCCATATTGATGGACCAGAAGTATTGACAGCACTTCTGAAATGATGTAAAAGGCAGAAACACTGTGAAAGCCCATTTTCAATGTTTTGCTTAGTTTTTCACACCAAATTGATGTAGAATTGAAGCAGGAGATATAATAGCATTTCAGAAATGCTGCAAAAGGCTATTTTGACAGTATAACCAGTTTTCATAGCGAAAAAGCGGGAAATGCTATTTAATACAGTATCGACCAAATGAAGCTTCAGGGCGCGGAAATGGCTCCGAGTCGCAAAACGTGCTTTAGGCCGTTGTCACAAGGTCGCGGGTCGTTGGTGATGATGTGGCAGCAGATGATTGGTTAGACCGGTGGGAGTGCTGAAGCTTAGGTCGTTCGTATGGGTCAGTTTGGTACAGAAAGAAGCAAGGCAGGTCGTTGGGAGGATGTAGATCACAGGTCGTTGGGTGTCAGGTCGTAAAGCTCCCGAAGAAGTTGGGTCGTGGAATGGTTAGAACGACCAAAGAAGTAAGAAGTCAGGTCGTTGGAGCACAACAGTTGGAGTCAGATCGGCGAGGGATTGAGTTTAATGGGTCATTGGTCAGGGGTCGATTACGACCTAGAGGAGAATTACTGGGATGTGATGAATCAAGTGTGGATGTTTTGGTTCGAGAATGATGGTTGTGACTTCGACACGTATTTAAGGAGGAATATCTGAAGCATCTTGAAGTGTTCGTTGATCGTCGTAATGGAGAGATGACCTAGGTGTGTTTTGAGCTCATGGATATTGGTCGCTCAATGGTGTGTTCTGAGCTTATTGATAGCCATCTGTGATGAAAATTAGAGATATGGAGGACAAGGAATTATCGTTTTCATAGGTTCTAACGGACTCAAAGAAGGGGTATAATAGGGATGCCTAAAAGACCGATTGTATAGTCGAGTACCCTAGGCAGCTCGATGGGCCTAGTTACGTTTCATTATTTGGCGTAAGGAGTTTTGCTTGAACAGGGGTTTACCATTATTCCTTGATAGTTGATGGCAAATTGTCCAGTCGGTCATACGATTAACAATGATTTCAAGGCAAGATTGGAAGTGATAGCCAGAGTCTTGAATGTTGGTTGTTTTACTTGTACTGTCTCACGTAGATTGTTTGACATCGAAGGAGATGTTTCTTGGGTGCTTGTCTGATGTTGGTTTAGGCCTTCGGGGCTTGTGCTTGAGGGATGTTGATCTCGATTAGGATGGTTTATGTGAGATATAACTAGTTTCTATGATTGTTATTGTATGATTTCTTTTGATGGTCATGAATGTATGGTTCCTCTCAAATATATGTTGTAAAGTGTATCACTGTCAGATGTGGGGAAGATGGATGTGGGTTCTTCTCCGTTGATGTGGTAGATTAGTTTGTTTATCTACCTACCCTCATATACCTTATTGATGATGTTAGTTAGTTGTTTTATCGCTCACTATGATTGTTGTCTAACATAAGGTTTTATGTTTCCCTCTTAATACCTTGGCTTGTTCATCCATTTGTTGGATGGGCCGACTGAGTAGCAGGTAACAGGTGATATCTTGGTAGGGACGATGATGTTGTGCGGAGACGAGCAGGAGGCTGGCGTATTACTTTTCTACTATATAATATCTGTTATTTTTCATTGTTTTCTAATCGACACTAAGTGTTGTAGTGTGGAAAATCTGTACAGACACTTATGTTGTAATCCAAGATGTATGCATATTCTTTCTAGTTGCTATGTAAGTTCAGGTTTCTGCTCAAATATGCTTCACTATTATTTCTTGTTGTATATGTTCTATTATATTTCATCCTTGCGATGTGAGTTATATGACAGGTTCCACTCTCCTACCTTGATGATCGTCCGCAGCTGCCTGACACGTTTTCAACGTATTATTTCCCTTGTTAAGTGCAGGAGTTATGGGCAGTCATCACATTTGGTATCAGAGCTCTGATTATCGATTTTAGACAAAGTTCGAAGACGTAATTACATATGAGAGACGTATTTGTAGATTTTTGATGAATGTATACTATATAGTAGTGTATGGTATAATAGCATTCGAACTACATTTTTGTAGTTATTTCGTATGTGGACTAACCATTCTATTTTTAGATTTAGAATGAGTCATCAAATTACGGGAAACACTACTCGGGATGAGCTTGCGACTGGAAGAGTAGGCGATGGTAACAAGTTGGGAGCTTCAGTTGTTATGCTGGAATGTTTGGTTATGTTCGGGGACATGATGGCATTTGTACTTCTGAGGATGCCCATTCCAGAAGTGGCAGTAAAGCATGGTGTTCCTATGCAAGTACCTAGGGATGATTCCGCTAAGCGATAGAGGGATTATACTCCTACAGATGAAGAAGATGAGTTAAGAAGAAGTATAACTTTGGGGAAACTTCGAAGCCAAGTTAAGGAGCGAGAAAAAGGATCAGTGCTGCTTGGGACGAGCTTTTAGAAGCAAGCATGAGCTTCATGAAGAAAATTTTACGCCCTAATTCAACAAAGAAGCCGTTGTTAGCTTAGATATGCTTTCTGCCGGTGGATTTTGTTTGAGATCTATTTGTTATAGAGTATCGTCTTCTTTTACCTGTACTAAGGTTATATGACTGGTTCCGTAACTGAAGTTGTAGTAGACCTTTGATTATAACTAATCTAGTGTGGGGTTATTACCTCTAGTATGCTTTGTCGTGGTCTTGTGTTATCGAGTTGTGTTGCTCCTTTGTAAGTGATTGCTTTGTTTTAAACTCCTTGCGTATGGATTGGCTTAAGAGGTATGCGGCATGAGTGGATTGGGAGAAGCTTAAGGTGAGAGTTGGGGATATGGAAGGGCGAAAGGTTTTGATTCGATGTAAGCTCGAAAATGGTGTCTTCGTGAGCTATTTATATTCGCTTGTGACTCCATAGGAAGACTTGTCATCTATACTGATTGCTAATGAGTTTGAGGATGTCTTTAAAGAAGTCAAAAGTTTGTTGCCGCATCTTGAGATTGAGTTTAGAATCTATCTGGTCAAGGGTTCTAGACCTATCGTTATGCCTCTTAGGTGGATGGCGCCTAAGGAATAGCGAGCATTAGAGATGCAAGTACGAGACCTTATAGGAAAAGGATTCATTCGAAGAAGTGTTTCCGAATGGGGTGCACCAGTGGTGTTTGCAAACAAGGCTGATGGCTCGTTAAGATTGTGTGTGGACTATCGAGAGCTGAACAAGGTGACCAAGAAGAACAAGTATTCGTTGCCAAGGATCGATGACTTGTTCGATCTGCTTCACGAGGCCAAGGTTTATTCTAAGATGGATTTGGCAATAGGATTTCACCAGTTGAGAGTGACAAAGGATAGTGTGTCGAAGACTGCTTTTAGGACACCATCTGGTTTCTTCGAATGGTTGGTGACGCCATTCGGGTTGACCAATGTGCCAACGTATTTTGTGGATCTTATGAATAGACTTTTCAGGGATCAGTTGAACAAGTTCGTACTTGTGTTTGTGGACGATATTCTGGTTTACTCTCGAAATGAAGAAGAGAACAAGAGGCACTTGAGAGTTGTTTTGAAAATCTTGCGGAATCACCAGTTGAAGGCTAAGTTTTCGAAGTATCATTTCTGGAAGAGTGAAATGAGATTCTTAGGCCATATTGTTTCTGGAAATGGAATAGCGGATGACCCCGCTAAGGTGGCAGCAATTCAAGACTGGGATAGACCTAAGAATGTGACGGATGTGAGAAGTTTTCTTGGGTTTGCAGGATATTATCAACGGATTATCAAGGATTTCTCCAAGCTAGCTGCACCATTAACATGATTGACAAAGAAGAATCAAGCGTTCACATGAGATGCAAAGTGTGAGCAAGCTTTTGGAATCCTGAAAGGTAGACTGACAAGTGCTCCTGTTTTGACGATTCCGAGTGGCAAAGAAGATATGGTGGTACACACTAATATATGCAGTACTGGGCTAGGAGGAATGCTAATACAGAGGGATAAGGTTGTGGCCAACACGAGTCCACAATTTAATCTACACGAAAGGAATTATCCAACTCATGATTTGGAGCTGGTAGTAGTTGTGTTTGCTCTGAAGATGTAGAGACATTACCTATTGGGGGCTCGATTCGAGTTGTTCACGGATCACCAGTCGTTGAAGTAGCTTTTCTTCCAAAAGGATTTGAATTCTCGGCAGCAACGGTGGTTAGAGTTTTTGGCATCGAATGATTTTGGTATAGCTTATACTCCTCATGAAGGTAACGCAGTGGTGGATGCGTTGAGTCGAAGACATACAAGTTTGGAAGCGATGTTTTGGAATGGAAGAGTCTTGAGAACTTGACAGGACTTGATTTCAGTCCATAGTGTGAGTTGGAACCTGAAATGTGGCAAGCTTATCGATAAGACCTACTCTCATCGAAAGGACTGGCGAGAGCCAAAAGCATGATGCAAAGCTTGTCGAGATTATCCAGAAGTTGGTTGAGCATTATATAAAAGGGATAGTTCGATTCCATGGTATCCCGAAGAGCATGGTAAGTGATTGAGATCCATTGTTCACGAGTGGATTTCGGGTGAGGTTGCAAGAAGCTTTGGGAACTGAGTTGTGTCTGAGTACGACTTATCATCCTCAAACCGATAGTCAAACCGAGAGGGTTAACCAAATTTTGGAAGATCTCCTGAGGGCTTATATATTGAACTTCAGAGAATCAAGGGAAGACCGTCTATGTCTAGTAGAGTTTGCATATAACAATAGCTACCAGTCAAGAATTAGGATGACACCATATGAGGCGTACGGTAGACTGTGTAATTCTCCGGCATGTTGGTTACAAACCGGAGGTAAGTTGATACTTGCGCTAGAGATGATTAAAGAGACCTCAGATTGTATCGATATCGTTCGGCAACAAATGAAGGCATCCCAAGATCATCAGAAGAGTTATGCTGATAAGCATCGAAAGGATTTCGAATTCGACGTAGGCGATATGGTTTTCGTAAAGATTTTGCCGATGAAGCATGTGATGAAATTCAGAAGTAAAGGAAAGTTGGCTCCTAGGTTCGTTGGACGATTTCCAATAGTCTAGCCAATTGGAATGCTCATATATAGATTGGAATTACCCAAGAAGATGTCGAGTGTGCATAATGTTTTCCATGTGTTGTTTCTATGGTAGTGCGTGCATAATTTGAATGTGGTGTATCTCTAGAGCAGTGACCTAGAAGTCGAGCCCATAGTTACGAAACCTCGTAAGCCTCTTCGTGTAGTGGGAAATGGCATGAAACAACTTAGGAGGAAGACAGTTAGGGTAGTCAAGGTACAATGGAGTGAGGATGATGACGATTGTACGCTGTTATTGTTTTTATGATTGTTATTGTTGTTAGAATTCTACGTGCTAGGGTAAGGCTATGGATGCATGGTGTGATGGCTGCTAGTTTGACGATAGAATTGGCTACTCATGGATGATAGGCATGCGAAATTGTTTTGGTTGCTTATGGTTGTTGGGATTTCTGGGGCAAAATTCCTAAAGGGGGGAGAATGAAACAGCCCGCATTTTACGCATCGGAGGACTGTAAGATATTTTTATTTAATTCCCAGAGAGTTGGATCATTCTCATATTTTGGTATGTCGGTTATGGGGATATAAGACATGTTCGTAATTTTTATCAATTTTATTTCTGGCCATTTTGCCCCTACCAGTCTTGTACAGGGCAAAACTTTTGACTAGAAACGAATCACACTACACCAAAAAATGCTTTTAACAGAGTTGCAAAAACGTTGTTACAGGATATTACAGCGTTTTAACAAATGTTGTATAACTACATGTTGTCGTAGGCCCCTTTTTTTCAACAGTGTAAAATAAATGCTGTTAAAAATCGAGTTTTCACAACATTTTTTCTAAGCTGTTAGTACTTTATACACAAGATTTTTTCTAAGCTATTAATATTTTATGCAAAGTGTTTATAATGAGCTAATAATGGTTTTCAAGTGTGTGTTGCTTACATTTTCAACAGCGGATTATAAACGCTGTTACTAATATTTCACAGCATTTTTCTTATGCTATCGTTAGTTCCTGATATTTCCACCGCACCATCATATAAACGTTGTCGTTACTTCCTGATATTTCCACTCCACCATTGTCACGTTCCATCACAATGTTTTTATCAGTAATCTACACCCATTTCATCATATTTCAACTAAACAATATACATAACATCATATTAAACTAGAAACTTGTGACGACTCAAGGATTTTCGGCCCCGGAAATCAACATAAATTCATTTCCCGTACCTCATGCCAACCTTCCAAACACCGAAAACATCGGAATGTTATTAGAAAGAATTTAGAGGGTGAGATAAGAAAGAAAGAAGTATAAGAAATAGAAGAAGAAGATCCTACACAACACAGAATCAGAGTCTCACATCGCAGCGGAAACAAAATATAATATAGAAATAAACTTTATTGAAGGTTTTTTTAAAAATACTTACAATATCAGAGTACATCAACATCTCTGGACAGTTATAAAAAATCTGTCTCATATACAACACACAGCGGAATAGTAACTATATAATATCATACGTCTGGACTCCTCCAGCTCGTCTCTTCACAGCATTCAATAACCTGAACCTGTACACCCTGGGCTAACCCGAGCATTTACAAAAAACACCATGTCAGTCTGGTGAACCAGAGTGAGAAAAACTCACACAGTATTAAAGGTATCACACAACTTGATTTTAAAGTCAAAATCTTTTCGAAAGAAAAGGATAATCGTAAGACCAATTCCAGACATAAATACGGACGATTTTTACCTTATGATAACCCAAAGTATTTTCGAAATCAATATCTTTTCTGATATCATAAAAATGTCTAAATACAAGTAGATATCAATTTAGCGGAACGCTTGCATCTCACGCTCCACACACACACACACACTCACACACACACACACACACACACACATATACATACATACATATATATATATATATATATACGCAAACAAAATCGTGGGCACTTATTGGAGATTGGATTTCGACTATGACAAGGTATGAGACCACTTGCCGATAGTGTATCTCTAGAGGCGAATACACTGGGTTCAATAAGAATGTCTTGCAACCCGGCCCTCACATGACCGACCACTCATTTTGCTTGAGTGTATCGAATGTATATCACCAACGGTTGGGCTCAAACCACCGTTTCCCGAAAGGGACAACATCAAAATAGATTAAATAAGCAAAGGGAATTTCTCTAGATAGGTGATTATACACCCTAATGGGAGCGACCCACATAGCCATGTTGCCTGCCCGATTTTTGTCATTTCCTAGTTGGTGGGGCTTGAGATATAAATCTCTTTTTGGAACACCTGGTCACCATTCACTTTGAATGCCACATCGCCAGATCTGTCAAATCACTAATTGACGTCCACAAAAATACTCTGCAGCTGACAGAAGTACATTTGTAAAAATCAATGTACGTAATTCTTAAGAAATACTCTGTCAGACATTTGTCCATATAAGTCATCCAGGAACATGATGAACTGATGGTACCCCAATACTGCATCCAATATAGGAATCACCCCATGGATCAGTAGCGAGAAGTCCTTGCAACCCGTAGATTCCAACCACGACAGAACCATAGTTTATCTCTTGCCGCTAAAACAGAGATTATTAGTAGTTCTTCCGTTTATGAAGATCTATGGTCTTTAATGCTCCATCTCGATCGTCTTCTGTTATCTTCACATATTTGTTGGTCGGAATGGTTTTCTTATATAAATTCGATCCTGGTCTTTCCGTACCAACAATCGTATTGGACAGATTTGATAGTCGGTGATTTAACTATCAAAATAAACAGTGTTTCATTCATGACAATCTAACGAGTTCGCTGTTCAGTATTCAGCATCACTTGGCCTTTTTGATTAAAAACAAATGTACATTTAAAACCCTTAAATACCGCAATATTTTAAATATAGCTTTTCGCTTCTTATTATACATAAGATTATTCTTTAAATAAATTCATTTTAATACTTAGGAAAATCTATATCATATTTAGCTTTCTAATTTCACTTCCAACATTAACCACATTATTATCTAATATCAGGAAATTAATTCAATTTATTTCTCGTAAACAACATTACGAAATATCTTTATTTCATTACTTGAAACAATAAGAAATATTTATTTTATAAAATAAAACTCGACCATATATTCTCTTTCTAACTCGAGAGTATCGCTATATTTTCCCGCAGCCCTTTTTATCCTCCTTTTCTTTGGAATCCTCGTTATACGTATATTCCAAATTTTTACCCAAAAATGTGGTGTTATTATTTCTCCAGTGAAACAGTAAATTATGCTAACCTCTTTCACCATTACAACTAATATCATCCTCAGAAAATCCTGAAGTCGTTCTAGTTGGGATATTTTAATTACCTCTCAGACCTTGATCAACAACGTACATATTTAAAGATAGATACAAGTTATAATCAAAAACCAAATATCTCATTCTAATCTCAACACAAGTCCCATTTAACTATTTTATTTAAAAATACGGTTTTATAAACCTTCTTCCCTTTTTGAAAATCCTTTTCTCGGGTATAACCATTTATTTCTTAATTTAATAATTAAGTAATATCTGATAAAACATCACTTTTAAAATTCCATTTTTATAATTCGGATTTGTTTATAAAATCCTATGACCCACTTCTTTACCAAATACACTTTCACCAATCTCCTTTCAAATCTATTCAATCATTTCCCGTTTAGAGACTCTTATTTCAATTTTCCACTTTTGCTTAATCCCATTATTAAGTAACGTTAATGTAGAATTAACAATATATAACCCCTCAAACCTCTTTTATATAACTTTGGTTATTATAAACCCCTTTTTCTAAATCTCCTTTTACTTAATTCAAATAATCAAGTAACATTTATTTTAAGCTATATTATTTGCTTAAAAATTCCTTTTATAACTTTGTTATAAAACTCAGGTTTTAAACAAAACCTGTTCATAAACTCCTTTACTATTCCATTGGATTTCATTTCACTTAGATTACTTTTTAAATGAATTCCCATTAAAAGTAATTTTCTAAATTATTATTAATTAAAAATAATAATTTATTTCAATCATTAACCACTTCTGTATTTAATTTCTTTATTATCTAAAATAAATAATAAATCCCTTTTTAAAATCTTATTAAAACTAAAAAAATATTATTTAACCATTTTATTCACAACACACTAACTTATTAATAATCCTAATTTAAAACGGTCGACTTAGTCAAGTCCAACCACAATCTTCTCATTAACCGATTCCAATTTGTTTCCCTTTTAAATTAATTAATAACATAATTAATTTAAATAATTCCATTTAATTATTTTTATCAAGACAATTATCCAAATTTAATCGTTCGTTTAATCTATAATCACTTGTTTATAATTCTGATTAATATCAGAATTTACTTTATTAAATCAATTAATAATTGATTATAACCTCAAATAATTAATAATAATTATTTATTTCCTTTTAACAAACATTTATTCAATATATATATATATATATATATATATATATATATATATATATTCATATCTATCATTAGCTATAAAATAAATTTTATAACTTCAGTTCTATCAACTTACCTAATGGTAAATCAATATCAATAAAACAATTTACTTTAGGCCATTTACTGCCAATTACTCAGCCAATACTGCCCATTGGTTAAAACCAAACACAGGTTGAATTTCCAATCAATGATCAATACTCAAATCAATCACCAAAACATGACAGTTCATATGATAATATGAAAATAAATAATATATTTGAGGAATCCGGTTGGATCCCTCCAACTTGTTCTACCCTATATACAAATGGTTATCTCCAAACAGATCGTTCAATTTCATTTAACAAATAATAAGTAACGACCATTTAATCCCAACCACAAGCAATTCAAACAATTCAACCAATTAAGCACGTTTATTTTATAAATGTGACCAATAAGGTAAGTTACCTTTATTGGAACCAATCGTTAGAATAACGATTTGGTATTTCACTGAAATTAAACGACGGTTTAATTTCATCAGTTAAATCAATATATAACTAGTGAATAGTCAACCATAGTAAACAGAGCACACAAAATAAAAACCTAATTTATATAAAATATAAATAGGAAAACTGAGTGAGTTTATCTCACTTTGATTTGATTCTGTTGTTCAACCGGTTCACTTTCAGATATAGTATTCACTTCCACTGTTCACTTCCACTGTTCCATTGCTTCCAGATATAGTAAAGGTGTTGATTCTGAGTAGATCCAGATATAGTATTCACTTCCACTGTTCCATTGCTCCTTATCTGGACCAATTCTGATAACATATATATAAATTATAAATATTATAATTTCCAGGTTTAAATTAAACTAATTATATTTGCAATTATATATTTAATTTAAAACAATTACTTTTTTTAATTATATGAGTTCAGCTGATTTCCTTTCTTCTTAGGTCTTCGTTCAGTGACAAAATTTGATTGCTAATTTCAACACACTGGCCAAAGATGCTTAAACCCGATTAAATTTTGTTTCAAGTTGCTTTGTTCAACGGTTAAACCTGAACCAAGACAATCTTCAATCAATATAATTTAATTGATGATTACTTCCTAATTGAATTAATTTATAACTAATTACTTTAATTGATTACGGTTTTAAGGATACAAGGCCGATCCCCCTTTGTTTCCAGCTTTCGTTTATTACTGTGTCTCGTTCATGTTCCCATATCCAAGTCCTGTAAACAACGTATGCATGAAACCCTTTCTGCCGCGCTTGATATAACATTTATAGGATTATACAATCCATTTAAAATAGTTAATTCTTTGATCATATATTTTAATTAGAATAATAATTACACGATTAACCAACACTGGAATGATTTCCTTACGGCTTCGGGCTTCTTCAATTCAACAGGCCTCACAAATGGAAACAGGGCATCTATTCCTATTTAGAATTTGGTGTCAGCATGATCCTAATCCTCCTTAATTTGTATTAATTAAATTTTAAATAAATAGTTAATTACTGTTTAATATGGTAGGTAAAGCCGATCAATTCCTTTTGCAAGCAGTTCTTCTTCACACTTCATGTCTACAGAACAAAACACAAACCCCTCATCACCATACCGAAGTTTTCACCACCGGAGCATCATCCAGTGGCGCCAGTCGTCGCGGCCCACCATCCATGTCCAACGCCAGGAGTCTCGCCATGCCCGGTTGTAACAACCCAGATTTCGATAGACCTTTTTTTTTAAATCCAATCCACCGAAACCCGAGTTGGTTGCTCTGGTATCCGGCAGAAAAAGGCAGAGAAAAGAGATATGTCAAAGTTTGGAAAACACCTCACAGCGGAAGGAGTAAAATATAGTATATTTAAAACATAGCTTTACCTTGATCACAATATTGCTAAATCAGTATACCCAAAACTATAAGTCTCTGTCTAACCTGCGAATGTTATGAGGAGGGGTCAGAACATGAGTTCTGTGTGAAAGAATTTAAACTACACTTCTTGAATAATCCTACATATACCGTTCGATTACACTTTCTTATTTATTAGGTTATACGTATTATTAGCACTCAAAGCTTACATACACGTCGCACCCATCTACTCCCTAGTAGAGTAACCTAATATAATATATATGTAGCTGCCCCCACATGGAGGTACACCCCATGGTACCCCACTTGCACGGTCTCCACCGTGTCATCGAAGTGATATACACAGTCCCCCATCCTATGCATAGTAACATACATTCCTCTTATGTATAATACAAGACTACACCCGCATAGGATTGCTATAATTATATTATGTCAACATAACGACTGCCATTATCGAATAATGCCCTCTAATCTATGATACACCACCCAGAGCAGACATGGTTGTATTTAGACTTTCCCACGTACATATCGTCAAGCGTATTCGATGCCTAACCCACACACCCATCGTGCGTGCATGCCCGAGTTACGTGGCAGGGCTACATAACAAACACAGAACTCGGTCGGGAGCTTTACTCATATCTATGTAAGGCTCGCCTTTAAGAGCCTCTAGCACAAATATCCCTAGGGTCTGTTTTCCATGGTGGCTATGGCCCCACCTCGGCCCCTCCCTTAACTAGTGAAGACTACGAGAGCTAAGCGACAAGTCCCGTAGCAAACAATCTGAACATCCATGCGGTGTCTCCCCTCAACCATCGTCCCATGATAGTGAATGGTTAATGGTATCTTGGGTCTAGATCTAGTCTTTCCGCATCCTACTGGCTGTGGTGACAGGCACTCGACGACCTACTATCCTTTTTGGTCCTGACCCTCCACCTCCGTTGAGGCAGCCGCCGAATTACCTTTTCCGTCACCTCGTACAACATTCTGACTGTCATGTTATTCTTGCAGTCAAGGCCCACCGACCTAGTAGTTACGCACAGACCCAACCTCTGCGGGCACAGCCTGAAACATCTTCCACTACAAAGAGAACTACTGCGAGCACCCTTAACGTCTCAGAAAGCCGCATGCTTCCCCTTCTAGTCCGTCGGAGCCGCCACAATAACAAACATGCGTTCCCCTCATGCCTTATGAGACCGTGATGATCTACCTCGTTGGATTATTCATCCTACAACGTACGGACTGCTTCAAGCGCCTAAGTTTTATATGTCATTAGGCCCTAAGTCTAACCATTTATTTTGCACTTGTGTCACCTCGTCAACTTTCCCATTTAACTTGGTTATTCACATTAGCTTCCTTTTTTCGTATTTACCAAGTTACTCTTGCTTACTAATTCAATTTATACTTAACCCACTTAAATACGTTAATAAGCCCACAACATGTTATTTTCCAATTTCATAAATTATTCCCTTTTAGGGTTACAACAACATGTTATACTTAATTCATAGTTAAGTATTCCTTATCCCACATATATACTGGTTAGGAGAATAATCCCCTAAACACTAGCCCAGAAGAACGAAATCAACATCAGATTAGCACCCAGAGAATTACTCAACCCAGCCAACATATATGATCCCAATTTACTTTTTTCCATTCATATAACTTATATCATTTTAAATTTCACATTTCTCCTTCCCAACCCACTTAATTTAAGTATATCTTTACATATAAGTTATCTCATCTTCCTTATCGTTTCCTATAACTTATCTTGTCCCATAAGTTATAATTTCCACCTATTATCCTTTCTTGCCTCAATCAAGTTTATTCATAATAGGTTATTCATCATTCCCCATTTCTTGTCATTAATCTTAGATTTGAACCTTTTCGCTTACTTAACCCGTTACTTAACTTACCCAATTCAATCAATTTATATTACCATTGCGGGTCCTATTTGGTTAAGCATATCTAAATTTTTGTTTCTCATGTCACCCGTGCCCCACTTAACCCCCTTTACTATAGTTTCCATGTTTTACAAATTTCCTACTACGGTTAGGTCTACTTTAGTCATGTTTTACTTGTCATTTATATCATCCACTTAACCCTTTAACCATACCCATGTCACCCACATGTCTTATTATGGTTAGTGTTTCTTAATTTATTTATTACGTTGTAATGATGTAAAACCTCTCACATTAGACGTCCTCTTATGGTTGCTGGATTTGCCGGGTGGTTCCGAGCAGTCTTACACGACAACAGCGTCTAACCTCGTGTCATAAACCGTTATTCCTCTGGTTCTTGCCGTTGATCTCTCACATTAGGCATCCGCTTGTGGTTGCTTGATTTGTCGGGCGGTTCCGGGTAGTCTTACACCACAAACGCGCCTAACTTCATGTCATAGGCGTTCGTTAACAATCGTCTTTCACTCAAACCCCAAATTCATGTCATGGGTTCCAAATTCAACTCAATTACAATTCATTTTTCTGTGCCTTTTTCCAATTTATCATTAACTACACCAATTACATAATAGTTAGCCAAATTTCATATTACCAAAATCATCCAATTATAACCAAATTCTCCAATCCCATCTTATTCATACCCAAACATGCCAATTTCCAATATCCAATTATACCCAATTTCATATAATCAGTATTTTTCCTATATATATATATATATATTCCAACATTCCCCCGTTCATACATATAATCTAATTCACCCTCTAGACTTATTTTTCAAGTCACAAATAAGTTTTACCAATCCATGTTATCCAATTACATTGTTAATCCCTAAAAAATCCACGCGTACATTGAACAAGGGATACGTTGCAAACATCATCGGAGTCGTTCGCACAGGAAATCATTAAGGCACTTGGAGCATCAGTAATGGAGAAGAATGGTCACAAAAGCAAGTGCCGAATGTCAAAGCCCAGAATAGATCAGATCGACCAAGTACAACCGGACGGCATGGTGCAACATGCGACCCTGAAACTTGGGTCCAAATCACAATCGAGGCACGAAAACTATGACCATCCACTCACGCAAGTACAAGGCCGCGCCAAGCATGAGCATAAAACTGGTCGCCCATCCAACATGTGCTAGAACGACCACACTGAACAGCCGCCAAACAAACCACACCTTGCAGGAGCAATAAGAGGACGAGCACCCTTGAACTAAAGCAATCGGTCGCACAGGGAACAATGAAGAGTCAATTCCAGACTTGTGTCGCGCTCACAGCCAATCTCCCAAAATGGTCGCCCGCATAGAAGCACCCGCTCTTGTAAACCCGCTCAACTACATAAGGCGCCCGACCCAAAAAGTCATCTACGCATAACAACCTAAGATAGCTCACGACAGCTAGCAACAGCTGGCCAATGGCCCGATTGTAATTAGCAGAATTAGAGATTTACAAGGCGGGAAAGGGATTTCAAACCGATGACTCACCTATAAATACACCATAGCCACCACTGAAAAAGGGGAAGAAAAGGATCATGAAATGTTGCCAAACTCTGCCACAAACCACGGATCTGGTCATGGCGTCAAGCTCAATTTCGTGATTCAGAGAGAACAAAGACATCATCAATCTCAATCATCCATTCATCCTCTTTCTCCTCAATTTCAACCGTCTTCTTAGATTATTTCCTAGATTAAAGTATATAAACAAAGTTGTATTAGGCGAAAAGGGAAGAGTATGATACAGGGAGAATTGATGTATTTTGTAATTCATATCATGAGATTATAAATCACCTTCATAGTGGACGTAGGCCTCATAAACGGCCGAACCACTCTAAACCTCGTCTCTATTTCTACCTTTTTTCTTCTGCATTTTCTACTTTGAATTACTGACTGAATACGGCTCCACTTTATTCCCTACCAATTTGGTGAGGTACAGCTTTGTACCTGAGGTGTTTGGACCATTTTTGGTGTAAACATTTTTGGCGCCCACCGTGGGGCTGTGTCATAATTTCCTTAAAAAAAACCATCCCTAAATCACTTTCTCTTTTGGAGTCATGGTTGGATTGAAGAAGGGTAACAAATCCGTTAAAGTTGCCATCGTCAACGAGAACAACAATACTGACGAAGCTACACCTCAGATCCCGAATCAAGGGGAAAACGAAGCCCCTAGGCCCCCTATAACGCAAGATGAATTTAATGTGGTTATAATGGGCCTGAACGAAAAGATGGATAACACTGCGAAGATGATAATGGAAAGGTTCGATACCCTTACCGGCATTCAAACTAATCCGCCGTCTCTAAGCATTGTGGATGACGTTGGCGAGAAAGGGGACTCATCAGCCTCAGATCCTGAACGACCTCACCGCATAGTGAGAAACGGGGAAGAGGCCGACATTGAGGATCCTAAAGCCAGATCTCAACAGCGCAAAGGGGGACGGCCAATTCGAACGGCTGCAGGTCCCATCCATGGTGTACTCCTTAAAGGGAATACAAGGCGCCGAAGCTCAAACCGCGACCGCACTGATGAGGACACCGATATCGGCGCCAATGACCAAGAAGATGATGAGAAGCGCATGACGGATATGATCCAGCGAATAATGGAAGAGAAGGAAACCCGAGAAGACGAGGAGAGGGAGTGGGAGTTCTCCCCCAGCAAGAACCCATTCATTGATGAAATCCGTCAAGCAAAATTCCCAAAGAAGTTCATGCCTCCGACAATAGCACCTTATGGTGGAGTTGGAGATCCTACCATTTTCCGGTTCAAGTACGACCAGCACATGAATGGAGCTAGGGCAACTGATGAGATCAAGTGCTTATACTTTCTTGTGTGTTTGGAAGGTATGGCTTCATTGTGGTTCACCAGACTTCCGCCTAGATGCATCAGCCAGTTCGCTGATCTGGCAAGGAGATTTCAGAATCAATTCCGGTTGCAGGCTACCAAGGCAAGGGACGTGATGTCACTTAGTGAGATGGGACAGAGGCCCAGAGAAACCATTAAAGCTTTCCTTACACGTTTCCATGCTGCCACAGCGGAAGTTATAGAACCGGAGCCTTGATACCTATTGGCAGCCTTAAAAGGGGCTATCGTTAAAAAGTCAAAATTCAGAAAATGGCTCAAGATGAAGAAGCCAAAGACTCTGAAGAAGTTCTACAAGAAAGCAGAAGAGTACATGAGCGGGGAAGTCGACACCTCCTAAGGCTATGGGGAGTAGCACTGCTAAGGAAGGGAAGAATAACGAATCATCTCAGACGGTTCTGCGGAACGACTCTGGGCATAAGAGGGGGTTTGATGGAAGGGACAATGGAATGCATAAGAAGTCCAAGTACTTCAGGCAATCAAAATTGGCTCCCCTGACTGGAACTCCAGATAAAATCTATTCTGCACGAAGGATTCAGGCATCTTCCCTCAGGTGAAACCACAAAGAACCATAGAACAACAAGCAAATTCTGGTAAGTTCTGCCGATTCCATAATCAACCGAGGCACAACAAAAACGAGTGCCGGCACTTAAGGAATCTGATCGAGGAGCTTATCCAAAAGAATCAATTACAACAATATGTTAAAAATCCTCAAAATGCACCAGAGAATCAGAGGCAGGGAAAGGTTGCTGATCAGGCTGGGTCGCAAGAAATAACCCAAGCGCTAGAAGACATGCGACCAATCATCGATTGATGACTCTTGGGTGCAATCCAGTGTTTGGAGTTAAAATATAACCGACTGTTTTCTCCACTCTATTTTACTGCTTTTGTAGTTTATCTTTCTCACTTGTCCTTTTCCATGAAATGATCTATGAATCCATCTTTATTATGTTAAGTAAAAACTCTGCATGATTGAAAATGTTCACCAATGGATTGTAGTCTCATGGAAAATAAAATTTATTCACGAACTAATGCTTAAACTGGTCTCGTGTATAGGGCAAAACATTACACAACATACCAAAGGAATTGATCAAACCAAGCAGGGTAATCAAGCTCATCAACTTGCAGAAACCAAAATGGGCCAAAACTTTTCAAAGGTAATTCATGGAGAGCCCACCGAAATTCGGAGGCCGCACTCTTTGTTGCCCTTTCTTAAAGAACCTAGGCTGCTTAAAACCAGCCCTAGAATTGGAGGGTCCCACAAATATACTAGAGCAAAAGCAACTCAAAACAAAAAGTCCCTCGGATAAAATAGATGAGCCCGCCAAAGAAACACCCTCTTGGGTGCAGGACACAGATCATTTGGCTTGGGGAGATTTCTTAATTTTCTCAATCAAACGACCAATGTCTATTTCATAGGGCAAGATGCAAAGTCGGCAAAAACCGGCTAGTTCGTGAAAACCCTTATAGAAAGGAGGCGTCTGTCCTTGTTCTTTGTTGTTAACCAAGTCAAACAAAGCCAAGGGTGGATTACAACAGAAATCCCAGCCGAAAGGGGATAAAAGAAACCCTTACCGAAAGGAGGTGTCTGTCCTTGTTATTTGTTGTTAACCAAGTCAAACAAAGTCAAGAGTGGATTACAGCAGAAATCCCAGCTGAAAGGGGATATAATAAATCCAATTTGGGTCTCTATTTGATCATAATAGCCAGATCAAATAGGACCGAAATTGGGTCGAAAATGCTTAATCCAAGTCCTCCCATGGGGGCACATACCCAAAACCAGTCTCCGAAGGACTCGGGCCACTGAGTTAGTGAGATATGGGATTTGGATACATTAAAAGGAATAAACCCAGCATACGGAAGTACATTTAATTAGGTTTCAAAAGGGCTGGGACACCAAGCCAATGAGGAACAAAGTTAAATGTACAATAAGGTGTCTGCATCTCATAAAAATACACACCTAAGATTAACTTTAAAGGTTTGGGTTACCAAATCGTTGAAAATGCTAATAAATGTGCAGTTAAGACTAAAACCCTTCAAAGAGGAGATAAGATGTCTAAAATCAAGACCAACTCGCAGTACTGACGTTAAACGACGTAAAAGCGTAACCAGCGCATGATTCGCAAAAAGCGCAATACTATACGGATAAGTAAAAGTTAGAACATCCCAACATCGACAGGTTCATCACAAAAGTACACAATCATCAGACTGGCACTAAAAAAGTACAGAACAAATTTTACATCATTTGGCAACATTTTCAGGTGTAACATAACCCTCAACCAAATGA
The DNA here is from genome assembly GCA_030737875.1 of Allium sativum. Taxonomy (NCBI): domain Eukaryota; kingdom Viridiplantae; phylum Streptophyta; class Magnoliopsida; order Asparagales; family Amaryllidaceae; genus Allium; species Allium sativum. Next base: position 1,024,505,448 of record CM060920.1, read on the forward strand.
GCCTTAGAGGTACCTTCACCAGCAGTAGGAGGTTCCGTCAGAACAGCTGGGGATCCCCGGGCACCCTCTCCTACAGAACTAGGGGCACGAACGAGAACCACTTTCCCAACCTCTTTTCCAAGGGATTTGGCTCGTTCACCAGCTAATATGCTCCTACCTGTCTCCAGAGCATCATGGTCTTTTGGCTCAAGAAGGGCTTCTTATAGAGCCTTATCCTCCTTATCCTTGGAATAACCAAGCACCTCTTCCCAGACAAGGGCTAATGTACGAGGAAAGTCCTTGCCCAGATAGCTCAAGCTTTCGCGAGTCATAACACTGAGAGTGTAAAACCGAAACAAGGTCTCATCGGTTTTCTTTTTGACCTCCGCAAGATCGCTGGATAGCTTTGCCTTATTGCCCTATAAGGTTTCAATAGCTTTGCCTTGCATAATAATTTTACCTTCGAGCATTGCTTTCTCCTGGCGGTAAGAAACCATGGATTGATGTACATAGGTTAGCTGGGATTCCAGGAACTCGCGGTCAGTCTGGACTTCACCTATTTGCTTCTTTGCAACTTCAATCTCTTCCTGAAGCCTCCTGTTGTCAGCCTCCAAATTTTTCACCCGACAGTGCCCGTTCTTAAGAAGTGCAATTTCAACTGCTTGATTTTCCACTTCACGGATCAGTTCAGTCTTGTCATTTTCGAGAAGCCCGATATGTTTGAGATGTTGAGTGTTCAACTTCTGGAACTCAAAGCAAAACCTATTCCAAGAATCCAACCGCTCCCTGGAAGAGTTTTCGGCCTCATTTAACTGTGCTTCAAGGTTACTCATGATTGTGGTAAGCTGGGAGGTCGCATAATTTTTTATAGCACTCAGCTCTCCAACGCTACTCTGATTGTCACATGGCGACAAGTCTAAATCAAGGTATATTCCACTCAAGCCCCAACCAACGAATCTATCCCGCAGCGCAGTATTTCCAGGGGTAACTGCATAAGGAGGTCTGTTAAGGATCGCTTGAATCTGACTGGAAACAGACGTATTAGGTATAGAAGAACTAAGCAACGGCCCCACAGGAACCGAGGAACTGGGGCACAAAAGTCCGACTCACTCAGAAGATTCACCAACTTCATCCCTGACCTGCCTCATATCACTTGTTCTTCGCTTAGCATCCTGCTTTCTCCCTTTTAACACTCGAGGATGGTCATACTTCTTTTTCTTCAACAAGCTTGCCAGCGGTGCCTCAAGAGCATCTTGGGATAAGAGATCTGGAAAGGGAAAGGAGCGTTTGCTCCCGCAAGAGAGACTAGACTGCAAAATATCTCGTGGATCAGTAAGAGCGAGCTGTTAAGAGAGACTACCTGGTAATGGAAACCTCATTCCTGAATCTAAGAAGAAAGGGAAAAATTTAACCACTTCGATTGAAAGGAACTAGAGAATAAAACCAAGGAAAGAGATACATATGATATACGAGGTTGAAGTGGTTCCAGACTTTGTGAAATACCATTTCGACCCAGAGACAAGCGTTTCTTTCGTAAAGTCGTGTAACTAAAGATTCTCCTTAAAAGTATGAATATTCAAATGACAACCTTACCTTGAATCCTCCAGTCAGAGCAGAAAGATTAAGTTCTTTTAAAGCCTCTGAACCATCTTCCTCTTGATCTCCCTTGGGGGAATTCCTTCCGCTTCCCAAGCTTTCGGCAGAAATCTCTATAATGTCATCAAGCCATTCTACCTCCCGAAACTGCCCCGGGGAAGTCTTCGAAGGGATCACGCTCATATCTCCCCAGGAGGCTCCCTCTACCAAAGATCCACCCTCTCCGTGCAAAGCCATTGAGATCTTATAACCTTTGCGCTTGGGGTGTTTGGCTACTGTCTTCTTGACAGAGATCGCCCTACCACTGAAGATGCCTCACTGCCATCCGAGACACCGGAAACCCCCTTTTCCATGGACTTCTTGACAGGGGACAGGTTGATAGCATTCTTTTTGCCAAAAGCATCCGCCGTAAAAGTACGCGAAGATGAAAGCAAGTTATACTGCTTTAAGAACCCTTAATTAATCAAGAATTTCCTATTTCTCTGTTCTTTGTCAACAGCTAGTAGTAAGTTGCATCAGTCTTGATCAAAGGGTACACTCTGATCAGGAAGCACTGCAATATATTTAAAGGTCTCAGAAAAAAAAAACGAAAGGAAGAAGAGACTAGAATCTGAAGGGTAAGAATCTTGCCAATTACCTTCCAAAGGCCACAGAAGTTTTCGGGACATTTCACAAAGAAATATTGATTTGGAAATCCTCGCACACTGTCCTCTAAGCCAGTGATTATTCTCGAACCATGGCTTTCCATAAAGACAAATAAGGGACGCTGGCTTATTGTCTTGAAAGCATACAATGAGCGTATGTCCCTAAATGAAGGAGCCCGATGTTTTTCTCTCATGAAAAGGACATAAAGACTTGTCAAGATTGCATAACCATTGGGGTGTAGCTGGTAAGGAGCAATGGCCAAATTCCAAAGAGCCATCTCTATGAAAGGGTTAACGGGGGGAACCGCCCACTTTTCAACGTTCCTCGAGTAACAGCAACAAACCACTTAGGAGGGTTGTCGGCAAATTCCTTTCCCACAGGCAACCTGGCCTCTTCCTCCTCCAAAAACCCAAATTGTTTGCACAACTGACGGAACGAGGTAGGTGAGAGCTCCGTCAAAGGCCTCTTGTTTAGAACCTCTGAAAGCACACGAGGTTGCAGATATTCTTGGGCAATGTCCATCGAAGGAACGATATGAGGGGAAGGCGTAACTTGGTCAGAACTCCTTTCTGGGTCCTTGTTCGACATTGGCGATTCCTTGAATTCTCTCTCTAAAAAATAGAACAAAAAGAAAACTGTGCTCAGAAACCCTAAGAAGTCGCACGACCAAATTCACGCTTTAGAGATTGCATAAAGGCAAACCCACAGGGAAAAAAGAAAATTGCTTGCAGGCAAACGAGCAGCCCAAAATCTGAGTGGACGGTCCAGACGAATTGATTGCCAAATCGATTCGCTAAAAGAACTGGGATCTCCAGAAGGTATAGAAGAGTATCAGCGGTAAAGAAGATCACTCAAAACAACGCCGCCATTAAAACTTCCATTCACTTTTCCTTAGCAAAATGACACTTGAAAAAGAAAGAGATTGGCAAGCCAAAAAGAAACTACCGCCCGCTCACTATACAGCTATTTGCACGAAAGCCGAGAAGACTCGTCAAGTTCTGCACACGCATCAGGAAAATAAGATCGGCCCCCTTGGATAATACGCTCCTAATTTCTCGCGCGACCGACCCCCCCAACAAGCCAACTCAACAATGTACGATTGAATATGTCGAAGCCAGTAATTCCTCATTAAAAGAAATCACAAGCTTCGAGGGGCATGCGTTAATCCGTAAAAAATCCACGCGTACATTGAACAAGGGATACGTTGCAAACATCATCGGGGTCGTTCGCACAGGAAATCATTAAGGCACTTGGAGCATCAGTAATGGAGAAGAATGGTCACAAAAGCAAGTGCCGAATGTCAAAGCCCAGAATAGATCAGATCGACCAAGTACAACCGGACGGCATGGTGCAACATGCGACCCTGAAACTTGGGTCCAAATCACAATCGAGGCACGAAAACTAAGACCATCCACTCACGCAATTACAAGGCCGCGCCAAGCATGAGCATAAAACTGGTCGCCCATCCAACATGTGCTAGAACGACCACACTGAACAGCCGCCAAACAAACCACACCTTGCAGGAGCAATAAGAGGACGAGCACCCTTGAACTAAAGCAACCAGTCGCACATGGAACAATGGAGAGTCAATTCCAGACGTGTGTCGTGCTCATAGCCATTCTCCCAAAATGGTCGCCCACATAGAAGCACCCGCTCTTGTAAACCCGCTCAACTGCATAAGGCGCCCGACCCAAAAAGTCATCTATGCATAACAACCTAAGACAACTCACGACAGCTAGCAACAGCTGGCCAATGGCCCGATTGTAATTAGCAAAATTAGAGATTTACAAGGCGGGAAAGGGATTTCAAACCGATGACTCACCTATAAATATACCATAGCCGCCACTGAAAAAGGGGAAGAAAAGGACTACGAAATGTTGCCAAACTCTGCCACAAACCACGGATCTGGTCATGGCATCAAGCTCAATTTTGTGATTCAGAGAGAACAAAGACATCATCAATCTCAATCATCCATTCATCCTCTTTCTCCTCAATTTCAACCATCTTCTTAGATTATTTCCTAGATTAAAGTATATAAACAAAGTTGTATTACGCAAAAAGGGAAGAGTATAGTACAGGGAGAATTGATGTATTTTGTAATTCATATCATGAGATTAGAAATCACCTTCATAGTGGACGTAGGCCTCATTAACGGCTGAACCACTCTAAACCTTGTCTCTATTTTCACCTTTTTTTCTGCATTTTCTACTTTGAATTATTTATTGAGTACGGCTCCACTTTATTCCCTACCAAATTGGTGAAGTACAGCTTTGTACCTGAGGTGTTTGGACCATTTTTGGAGTAAACATACATGTTGTTAATAATAAGTTTATACCAATTCCATATCCAATTACAATTATGACAATTTACATAAATCCAACATCCTTGTATAATTATGCCCATATTTCTATACAAAACCTTCCATTCGCAATATTACACTCAAAACAACCCCTTTTCCCTTTTTTAATTTCTCGTTCCTCTTTTAAACGCATAAATCCATGATGGACGTAGGCTCGAGATAGCCTAGTTATAAAAAAATAATGAGGGAAAGGATAAAAGAAAGAATTCAAACGTAGACATAAATAAAATAGCTGGTCTTATTGAATTATCATCATATTCATTATGGGGAATGTTAAACGATAGAGGCAATATTATACAACAAATATAGTTTAAATCCACTCACATTGACTGGATTGGAGAAATAAACGATTTGTTTTTGATGTAGAATGCTGATCAAATCTTCTTTTCTGACTATTGGTGAAGAGCTTGAATTGTTGATGAAGAATTCCTAATTTGATTTAGGTTTTAGAGGTGGTGGCTAAGAGAATTGAAAGTTCAGTAGCACGGAGGTGTCTTGAGGAATTGTTATGAATTAGGGTTAGGTCTTGCTATGTATTTATAGGTGTAGAGGGTGTTTTGGAGCCATTAGATTGACCTAGAAGCCACCAGATTCGTACAACACATTAAAAACACATCACAGGAACAGAACTGCTCAGATCTGGGAGGGGTGTAGGTCGACCCTAAGGTCGACCTCCCTAAGGGTAGGTCGACCTGACCCCAGGTCGACTTTAGGGTCGACCTGCCTAGTTGCTGGGCGGGAAAATTTCCTGCCCAGCTGCGTGGGTCGAATTTCGAACTATTTTGAATTTGTAGTTGAACCTTCTAATGGCTATAACTCATCCATACGGAGCCCGATTTATGCAAACTTGGACTCTATCCCAAGCAGAATTCCGAGATCAACGCAATGGTGATGTCCGTTTTACCTAATCCTTGAAATTTAAACTAAGTATTCTTATTTTATTATTATCTCTATTACATAGACATTGTACGTCACCATTATTCTCCTATTTATGCATATATATACACACATTTTTAATTATATTAAAAATGCGGGGTGTTACATTCTCCCACCCTTTAAAGAATTTCGTCCTCGAAATCCGATAAGAGTAAAATAGATAATCCCTTGCAATATTCATCCATCAAGTGTGCATTCAATTGTTACAAACGTTGTGCACATGTGCAAAGTGAAACACATCATAGTAAAGCATGTATGCCTAATTGGTACCACCTATATTTATGCAAACTTTTTAAAAACGCTTTCTCAAATCATGATGCTCACATCCTAAATATACTTGCATTTCTATATGAATGAAAAATTGTTTTTGAAAAATTCTAAAATATTTTTCGTCCAAATTTTCCCACACCCCTATAAAATAAGAGGGTAGTTCATCCAATTACCACGCCCAAAATCCTATCAATCACTTTTAAATTTCAAAATTCAGAAAAATCCATTTTCCAAATTTTTAATCCTTGTGCATTTAATGGAAAAACCTATATTTTCCTGTTTTCTTTTAGCATTCTAGTTTAATTAATTTAAATTTCTCGTTTTTTCTCTGCTTCATATTTATATGTTTTTATTTTACATGCCCAGCAAATAATAATGGAAATTTTCTAATTAAACATTCGTAGATTACGTGAAAGCAAATTCTAGTACATTACTACAGGTAGATAAAAGAGAGACAATCATACCCTACATAATAAGATACTACCCTACTGATACAACAATAGAGGTCAGGTCCCTATTGGAAGAAACTACGAATGAGATCCTCTATACCACCAATCTTACTATCCAGATGCTCCGTAAGCTGTCTAGTCCCCTCCCGGACCTCAAACTGCAAGTCTTGTAGCCCAGCCCCTAACTGATTATAGGAGGTGCCCATCTCCTGTAGCATTTGCTGTTGAGTCTGTCCCAACTCAACCTTTGTTTGGAGCATCTCCTGCTGTGTCCTCAGGATGTCCTGGTGATCTCTAACTAACTGAGTTTGTTGCTCAAAAACTATTCACAATTCTGCCCTCCAGTCCGACTCTCTGGAAATCCAAGGGTCCCACCCAGATGTACTTGAAGTACCCCATCTTGGAGCCTGGGAAGTCCAAGCACCTCCCCAAGCCTTCTCTGCCTGATATGGGTCTGATCCCGCTGGCGGTACATACTGGGGCTCTCCATCATGTTCGGGTTGATAGTCACCACCCTGTGGTTCCTGCACATGCTCCGCCTGTACATGTTCCTCCTCCTCCTCGTCATCTCCTCCAGCATGCTCCAAAGGCTGAGGCTCTAATAAATCATGTAGATGTATATGCATCCTCGTCAGTGCTGCCAAATCTTTAATACTGGAGGGATGAGAGGTAGGTGATATATAACCTTCCTTTCGTAGAGGAACATTGCTTCATGTAAAAACTACGGTCCATAAATTTCCAAAAGAAATGTTTGACTGCTTAGCCTCTCTAATAGAGTCATGACACTGTAGGATAGTGCGAGCCCAATTTATCTGAATACCTCCAAAAATAACATAAGTGGCTCGTTTAAGGATTTATGTTATCCTATCAAATCCACCAGTCTGTCCAACAATATTATACTGTAAAATCCGAATAACAAATCTAGCTAACGGACGTAGAAGGGTATAACCCCAAATTCTCTCATACTCGTCGTAGAAAATCCGACGTCATACCGCCAAATCAGTCATCTCAAGATCCCCTAACTCGTGGCCCATACTAAGGATATTCAACATTTCCCCAAACTGTATTTCATTGAAACTAATGATGGTTCCCTTTACATCCGAATTATATATAATCAAACCCTCATTGTCTACCCCAACTTCTAAATTAGCATCAAAAAGTCTTACTAACCTCTTGTAGCCCTTTTGCTCGATGGTATTAACATCCAAAATTGCAATTAAACCCATTTTCGCAAATAAATCCTCCAAAGGTGTTCCAACAAAATCACCAAACTTAACCGGACGGCCTAACAACAACTTCAAACCTGCAGTGTTGACGTATGCCTCGACTATATCTCTCCGAGTGTTGCACCAAGCGATTTCTTAAGGCGTAATTTGGGGAAACGAGGCAAGAAGGGAAGGTTGGTCCGTGATTGATATTGAAAAGTGTTTATTTTATGACTCTTATGCTTTATCTTTTGTAAATAAATAAATGATACTTTGGGTATTTTTTTATGTGTTTTTACAGATTTCAAGCGTTGCCTCCTTCAATTCAAATCAAAGGCCAACTACAAGAAAGAGCTACTTCCTCACATCAAATTCATTTCAATTACAAAAGAAGTAGTAGCTCACTGGTAAAGGCATAGAAATTGGTGCTGAGAGAGCCGAGTTCGAACCCCGTCAAGCTCACTTTTTGCCAAAGAAACGGAGCGCATTCACACTGGCCCTTTGCTTTGAGAAATATTTGGACGAGTGTTATGTTATATATATACATACACATATTCATGTGTATGTATTTATGATGTGCACCAATTAACATTTCAAAAATAGCCATATTCTTATCATGAAATTAAATTCAAATCATTCGATTTCAATTAGAAGAATTTCTGATTGAATTGCTGCCAAGAAAAGATCCATTGTGAAGATTTTATCCTTTGTTGCCTTTGGAGTCTAATTGGAAGAATTAATTATATGCAATCTTTTATCAATCAATTAGCCACATGAGAGAATTGAGAGATATGGAAAATATTTACCATGATATGCCCAGATTTTCTCCAATCAAGCTGAGTCAAGGAAGGCAAGAGATATTCATGAATGAGGAGGGCCATTTATTCATAGACCTAATTATGGTTTTCCCATTCTCATCTATAAATATGTGTTGTAACCATTGTGAAAATCCATTATTCTGTACTCTCTTTTATTCTAAACAAAGTTTTTTTTTTTCATTCAGTTTTATTGCTCCTTTCTAACAATTTGTGTTTCTATTCAATTAGTTTTGATAGAACGCAAATTGTTATTGTTATTTCTGTTTGCATATTAGAATTAGTCGTTCGATTAGATTCAACGACAATTCCAAGTTTAATTTCTGTTGTCGTAGTTGTTAATTGTTGTTTTCTTTCTAGTTAATTGTCTTTCAGTTTCAGTTGTTAAATTTTGGTGTTGATCTGATTAGATTCAGATCAACAGTGAAATCATTAGCGGTAAAAACATCCTCAGAATTCGTCTAACTCGCCTAAGAATAAATAAATAATAATTTTTAATTAAACCTCCCTATGTTCGACCTGTATGCTACACGCCTGTATGCTTGCAGAATTTATTACAAATGTCGCGCTTTTCTAATTCATAGACTAGCGTCGATCAAGTTTTTGGCGCCGTTGCCGGGGAGGTAACACTGAATTTTATTATTTATTTAATTTCCGATTCGTGTTAGTTTTTATTTTATTTTGTTTTTTTTTTCTTTTGTTTCTTGGTTTCTTGTATATGTAGAAAAAAAATCTTGGTTTATAGATTTGGTATTACAAGTTGATATCACAATCTCTAAACCAAAAGAAAAATAGTTACTCGCCAATTTCTCTTCTATTTCTTTCCATTTTCAAACTTTTCCAATTCAATTTTTTTCCCCTCTATTACAATTTCTTTCCACTTTTCTAAAAAAAAATAAAAAAATCCCTACTACAATTTTTTCTTTTCTTTCTATAATCTTCTTCATATACCATTCAGAGACCACTCCATCTCGCTGCCAAAATACCATCCTCACCACAGCAAAACATACCCTCATAAAACCATTACAATTTCACCTGAAACATTCCGCCTTGTACCCGCAACTCTACCACAGTACCCCTCATCCACCAGCTGCCTCACTTTGCCATCTACCCCTCCACAAACATCATACCCACGCAACTCCCTGGCCACCTTTCTGTTCACCCAAAAATCCAATCACCAAAACCCCTTTTGCATCATTCAACAAAACCATCACCACCACTACAACCAGTTCGATCCATCATCTCACCGTACAATCAGATCCAAATTCACAACTGTCGCATACCCCATCAAACAAACCGTGACATCCACGAACTCCTCCTAGCCTGTCAACATCCCAACGCTCCGAACCCATCTCAGAAATTCAATACCGCTCCAAATCCGAACCATTGAAGACCGAAAGCCAGATTCGAAACCAAATCCGAAAACCTAGAAGTTGATTTCACCGCAACAGACTCGAATCCGATTCACCAAAGCAAAGAAAATAAAAAATAAAATAAAAAGTAAAAAGAGGCCCGAATTTTGTTTGATTTGCTGCTTTTGTGTTCTGGGAGATAATAGTTTTGTGTTGTGGTAAGAAAAAAAAGGGGCGTTTGTATTTGGGTTGAGCTGGGGGGCGTGACTTCTAATTTTATTTTTTGCGGGTTTGATTGTTTAATAGGGTTGTGGTGTGGTTGTATTTATTTAGGTGTGAGGCACGTTCTTGTTTGTTTAAGCAGGGTTAGTGTAATTTTCTTACTCATTGACATATTGCTTCTTCCTTTTTAACTAGAGGGGTTTGGTTTTTGCTTAATTGTTTGTTGAGTTTGCTTTTGTGTTTGTTTAAGTTTTCACACCTTTCACTTTCTCCTTCTAATTTCCACTCGCTTCATCAATTCGATAAAAAAAGGAGAATTTTTCAAAAACAGGTACAGCTGAAATTTTAAAAAAAGGGTCTTAAAAAAAATCATGATAAGAAGGGGACAACAACAGAAAGCAGCGGACGAGTCAAATGGGTTGGAGCGGTTGCACACCAAGTGGGGTGTGAACGCGATAGAGCTTCCCAAATTCACTGGAGGACTGCCGATCAAGGTGAAAACTTTTAAAACTCTACAGGTGCTCTGCCGCAAAGAAAAAAAATATATAGACAATTATTGTAAAAAATTTCTGCAGGGGCAGCGGCTTTGAATGTACAATTTTTAATTTCTGCAATTGTTTTGTGTGATTGTTGTTGTTCCTGCATTTTTATTCATTCTGTTAATGGCAATACCCAATTCACATAAGGTGAGGGATTTCATCACCCTTTCCTTAGCCCACAAATTGCATTTCATCATAGAATTTGACTAATAATAACGGTTAGACGTTGGGCTTAAGGGAGTCACGGGCTCATCTAGGGCTTAATTATATTGTGATAGTTGATTCTTTTGGAATGAATTATTTCTTGGTGTCTAGACTACGGCAGAGAAATAACCATTTATAAATATTACGGTGATTCGTAAATATTATATCGGTTGTTACTCTGAAGGTACTTAAACCTTCGGCTGCATTGCTAGGGTGATTCCTGGTGCACCGATAACTCCTGTCCGTTAACTGGCTGAGAAATCTTTTGATCTAAGTAATCAAACGTGTCACTTTATAATTTTGGGTTAGGAGCCATTAAGGACAGGAAATTTCATTGTAGCTGATTGTTGTGCTTGCATCTAACAACAATGAGTGAAAAAAGTGTTAGCCAACAAAATTCTCCTAGGGGTTCTCGAATCAACCAAAATTTTCCACCCGAATTGGATCAAAATCGAGTGAATCAAAACTTTCCAAACTTTGGGGATCAAAACCAAATAAATCAAAATTTTCAAAACCTCAATATCCAAATGGATAGACCCTTGTCACTTCGTGATCGATGTTATCCTACTAGGACCGTTCAACCATCTGTCATTGTGTTCCCACCAGCTGAAGGAAACAATTTTGAGCTAAAACATTCTTTTATCCAAGGGTACCAAAATTTACTGGGTCTGAAAATGCTTATGAATTTCTAAGTGAATTTGAATTGTATGCGTCCACAACAAAAATGCAACAATTGTCTAACGAATCGATCAAGCTAAGGCTAATTCCATTTGCACTACTTGAAAGCGCTAAAAGATGGCTAAATTCTCTTCCACGACATTCCATAAGAAGTTGGGATGAATTTGTCACTGCATTTTTGAAAAAGTTTTTCCCTTTCCATAAAACTCTAAAAATCCGAACCGAGATAAATCAATTTTTTCAAAATGAGTGGGAAACTTTTTCAAAATACTTTGAGAGATTCAACCAGCTATTATATAGTTGCCCTCATCATGGAATTTTAAAAGATCACTTATGTCAAATTGCATATGAAGGGCTAAACTATCAGACTAGAACTCAACTAGAATCAATGTGTGGAGGAGACTTTATGTCTAAAACAGCCGATGAAGCTTGGCGGTTTTTAGAAGATTATTCTAAATAGGACATGCAGTGGGAATCGATTCGTGTTCCCATTCGTACTTCTACTAGAGGAGTGCATGTCATGGACCCAAGTCAAATTCCCTTAGAAAATCAAACTCTTCAGGCCGGAGAAGGGTTATCCCACTATTACTCTCAAGACCAAGCCAATGCCATAGCTCAAAATAATCCTTACTCATCCACGTACAACCCTGGTTGGAGGAACCACCCAAATTTTTCCTGGTCGAACTCCAATAATTCGGCTAACCCATCTCACGTGCAACCCTTTATTCCCAATCCGAATTACCAAGGTCCACCCCCCAATTCTCAAACCTCTCAAACTACACCTCAATCCAAACAACCTTATAGGCACCCCAATTTTCAATCATCAAACCAATCATCTCAATCTTCTCAACCATCACAAGATATTGGGCGTCTAGAAAAACAGATGAACTCTTACGAAGCTAAAATAAACTCGCAAGACGCTAAAATGGACCAAATGTTCAATAAGATGAAGGAATTTATGAAAACTCATGAGAAGGGAAAATTGCCTAGTCAACCTGAGGCAAATCCAAAATATAACTCTCATGCTGTAAATTCTTGTGAGGACGAAAATCAAAATCCAGTCAATGCTATTACAACCCTTCGATCTGGAAAGAGGATTGATAACAACATAGGCAACCCTGGCGAGCCTTCTAACTCGGCCCCGATGCCTAATCTTGAGGATCACCCATTGTCTTCGAATGCCAATTCTTCTAAACCCCCATTTTCCTCAAATGTTGGCAATCCCAACAGTTCTTCTCCCAGTGTCGGCAAACCCGACCCACCTTCGAAAAATAATGTTGGCAATACCAACATTCCATCTTCTACAACCTTACCACCTTCTCTTCCCTTGGATAAACCTTCTTCTTCGAATGATGAAACTCATCACAGAGTCGAAAAACCAGTAGCTCCTTTTCCTCATAGACTCAATAATAAGAAGAAAGCGACAAATTTCGATAAAATTCTGGAAATTTTCAAACAAGTCCGTGTGAACATTCCTCTTTTGGACACCATTGAACAAATTCCTCAATATGCTAAATGTCTTAAGGAATTGTGCACACAAAAACGTGCGACCAATGTCCCAAAAATAGCTTTTCTAACTGCAAATACAAGCTCTGTTCTTTCCAATCTTGCCCCGATCAAGTATAAAGACCCTGGCTGCCCTACGATTGATTGTAAAATAGGAAACACTCACATCTCTCGTGCCCTACTCGACCTCGGTGCCAGTGTCAACCTTCTCCCTTATACTGTCTATCGTCAACTTGGACTAAGGGAGATTAAACCAACAAACATCACACTTCAACTAGCCGATCGATCTGTCAAAAAGCCATTGGGAATTATCGAAGACGTCTTGATACAGATCGAACAGTTTTACTTCCCTGTCGATTTTATAGTTCTAGAAACAGAGCCTGTCTCAAATCCCAACGTTCAAATACCATTGATATTAGGACGCCCCTTCTTAGCAACCTCTAATGCTGTCATTAATTGTAGAAATGGTCAGCTTCGACTTTCCTTCGGGCACCTGACCATTGAGCTAAACATCTTTAATCTCAACAAGCAACCTAGGGATTTTGAGATCGATGAAATTGACATGATTCAAACCACAGTTGATGAAACCTCTAATGACACTTCTGAAGCTTTGAAAATGTGTCTTGACCATTTTGACTCCGATTTCGATGAACTCGAATACATTTCTGAACTAAACAAAATTCTTGATTCCGACACTTCATCACCTGACTATAACCAAGGAATGTTGACCAGTGTTGATACACAAGAACTTCCTAAGTTAGACCTCAAACCCTTGCCACTAGACCTTAAGTATGCCTACCTAGACTCTTCAAAAACTTTTCCCGTAATCTTGGCTTCCGATCTTATCGAAGACCAAGAAGAAAAACTTTTGGATATCTTGCGGGAAAATAAGGATGCCTTGGGGTGGGAAATTAGCGATATAAAAGGAATTAGCCCATCAATTGTGGAACATCGCATACATTTAGTTGATGAGGCTAAACCCACCCATGAAGTTCAAAGGCGATTAAACCCAAACATGAGAGAAGTGGTCAAGGAGGAAATAATCAAATGTCTAGACAATAACATCATCTATCCCATCTCCGATAGTACTTGGGTGAGTCCGGTACAAGTTGTACCAAAGAAGTCGGGAGTCACAGTGATCAAAAACGACAGTAATGAACTCGTCCCAACAAAAATCAAAACCAAATGGCGTGTGTGCATCGACTATCGAAAGCTTAACTCAGCCACACGAAAAGACCATTTTCCCTTGCCTTTTATTGACCAAATGCTGGAACGCTTAGCGGGACATGAGTACTACTGTTTTCTCGATGGATACTCTGGCTATAACCAAATTCCTGTTGCTTTAGAAGATCAACATAAGACCACCTTTACTTGTCCCTTTGGAACCTTTGCTTATCGTCACATGCCTTTTGGTCTTTGTAATGCCCCCGCGACTTTCCAAAGGTGTATGATGAGTATTTTCTCTGATATGGTGGAAGAATTCTTGGAAATATTCATGGACGATTTTTCAATATATGGATCATCTTTTTCCCAATGTCTCACTCATCTAGAACTCGTCCTTAAGCGTTGTAAGGAGAAATCACTCGTGCTTAATTGGGAGAAATGCCACTTTATGGTAAAAAGGGGGATAGTTCTAGGTCATGTCGTCTCCAAAGATGGCCTAGAAGTCGATAAATCCAAAATCGATTTGATTGCTAATTTACCTCCTCCTAAGTCTGTCAAAGATGTTCGTTCATTTCTTGGCCATGCAGGATTCTATAGAAGATTCATTAAGGATTTCTCAAAAAATTCAAAACCTCTCTCGAATTTACTTGCCAAAGACGTAAAGTTTTAATTTTCCAATGATTGCAGAACATCTTTTGAAACTCTTAAATCACTCTTGACCACAACTCCCATCATTCAACCTCCTGATTGGACTCAACCCTTTGAACTTATGTGCGACGCTTCTGACTTTGCAATTGGAGCCATCTTGGGTTAGCGTATCGATAAACTCCCTCGAGTCATTTATTACGCTAGCAAAACTTTAAACGAGGCCCAACTGAATTACTCAACTACTGAAAAGGAATTTTTGGCAGTTGTCTTCGCTCTTGAGAAATTCAGACCATATCTCATAGGATCCAAAGTCATAGTTTACACTGACCATGCTGCCCTACGATATCTGCTTTCTAAAAAGGATGCCAAGGCCCGCTTGATTCGTTGGATCCTTCTTCTTCAAGAATTCGATATAGAAATACGAGATAAAAAGGGTTCTGAAAATGTCGTAGCTGATCATCTCTCTCGAATTGTGCACGGAAATGATAATGACACCCAAATCGATGACTATTTTCCTGACGAACAACTCCTTTCGATCTCTAACACCCCTTGGTACGCTGACATTGTGAATTATATTGTCACACAACAAACACCCGCTGAATGGTCGAAACAAGATAAACAAAAATTTCTCTCAAAAGTTCGAAACTTCTATTGGGACGACCCATATCTTTTCAAATACTGTCCAGACCAAATCATTCGAAGGTGCGTGCCCGATCATGAACACCAAAGTATTCTCTCTTTCTCACATGACCATGCTTGTGGCGGTCATTTTGGAGCAAGAAAAACTGCTGCAAAAGTTTTCCAAAGCGGTTTTTATTGGCCCACACTCTTCCGTGACGCTTTCGAATTTTGCTCTAAATGTGAGCGATGTCAAAGAACGGGTCGAATCTCTAAGCGAAACATGATGCCTCTCAACCCCATTTCAGTGATTGAGTTATTCGATGTTTGGGGCATCGATTTCATGGGACCATTCCCTAATTCGTTTGGGAATCTTTACATCTTGCTTGCGGTAGACTATGTCTTAAAGTGGGCTGAAGCCATTCCGACCAAAACCAACGACAACAAGGTTGTTGTCAAATTCCTCAAAGAAAACATCTTTTCACGCTTTGGTACACCTCGAGCTATCATTAGCGATAATGGCACTCATTTCTGTAATCGTGCTTTTGAGTCCTTGCTCAAGAAAAACTCAATCACACACAAGCTGTCGACCCCTACCACCCACAAACTAGTGGGCAGGTAGAAGTCTCCAATAGACAAATCAAACAAATTCTTGAGAAAACTGTGAATTCCAATAGAAAAGATTGGTCCGTAAAACTGATTGATGCACTTTGGGCTTTTCGCACTGCTTATAAAACCAATCTAGGAATGTCACCATATCGATTAGTCTTTGGAAAGGCCTGTCACTTACCTCTTGAATTAGAGCATCGCGCTCTTTGGGCCATAAAATTTTTGAACTTTGACTTAGAAAAAGCCGGCTCGCATAGGAAGTTACAAATTTCGGAATTAGAGGAATTAAGAAATGAGGCGTATGAAAATGCAAAAATCTACAAAAGAAAGAACCAAAGCCCAACACGACAAAAACATACTTCGTAAGGAATTCAACGTAGGTCAAAAAGTTCTTTTATACGACTCTAGACTTCACTTGTTTCCAGGAAAACTCAGATCTCGATGGACTGGACCTTATGTCGTGAAAACAGTATACCCTCATGGAGCGGTTGAAATTGAAAATCCTAGGGATGGAAAAGTCTTCAAAGTAAACGGTCAACGACTGAAACCATTTTTGGAATTCGAGCAATATGACGAAGACGACTCTATCGATCTGCATGATCATCCACCATGAAATCAGGTGGTACACGTTCTTTTTCTTTTACTTTTCTTTTTCATTTTTTTTTTTCATTTTATTTTTGTTTTTCTGCCTTAGACAGTTAGGACACTGTCTGAATCAAGTGTGGGGGGGAGTCTGCATTTCATCCATTTTCATTTTTCTTTTTTTTATTTCTTTTTATTTTCAGCCATTTAAGTAGGAACTTCATACATTTTAGATTGTAGTAACATACCATAATTTTTTTTTTTGAAATACGACTCATTTTCAATTGATACAGCAAAATAAGTTTACAATTTGTAGCCAGTTGATAGTATTTTTCTCTCTCAACTTAGATCGAATATGAAATATAATGAAAAGTTTAATCCTGAGGGATAATAGTGTAACCGGTACATAGGGAGATTCTTAGGTGATGGCCATGAAATTTATTCTATATTGTAGACTTTGTTTAAATAAGTGGAGGACTTAAAATACTTATATTGGCTTTTCAAATCTTTAAAACTAAGTTGTGTTAAGTTGAATTCGCGTAACTCTCTTTTGTGCTTATATTTTCGATAATAATAATAATAGTATTCCAAGGGTATCCAACATTGCTTGTATATCGAGCGTTGGTGTGCAAACCCGCCAAGCTCTATCTGACACGTTGTTGACAAAGTCAAAGTTGGAATATCTTGGTCTCATTTTATGAGATTGGACACCTAAGGATTACCAACACGTTGTTGACAAAGTCAAAGTCGGCCTGCACAATCCGCCAAGCTCTTTACCCACTCTCTGTTAGTCCGCGAGGCAGTGCATGGGTGGTAAACCTTGGTCTTTTTAGTTAGGTGTATGTACTTAATCATAAATCTTAAAATTTTATAGAATAAAGAATAAGCGATGATACCCAAACACTTCTTGACCTTACTGATTTGACTAGCCATACATGAGAAAATTAGAATACCACTTTGCAAACTGTGCCAAGCAAACTAAGAATTTATTTCATGGCTGCACTATGTTATCGACCGAACTAACTGGCCAAACTGGAATTTCACATTTGAAAACTTGATTTATATTGAAAATTTGTGACAAGTCGAGATATCTAAAATAAAATCAACTGACTAGAAATTGTTAACTTAAATTGTTGTACCACTTTCCTGAAACAAGTCGTATTTTCATTTTTCGTTTTTATTTGCATATGTCCATTGCATTCATGTAGTTTCATTAGAATCATAGCATATTACATTTGGATTTTGTGGGTAGTATCCGCTGAAAACCCACACGAGACACCACTCGTCCTACTAGGGACACCTAGAGGTTTAACGGCTTGTTGCATACGCTCAATGCAATCGTGTTTCCTACGAAAGTGTGACCTATCTAGTTTAGTTTTTCAATTTTTGTTTTACTCGAGGACGAGTAAAAGATAAGTGTGGGGGTATTTGATTGACATTGAAAAGTGTTTATTTTATGACTCTTATGCTTTATCTTTTGTAAATAAATAAATGATACTTTGGGTATTTTTTTATGTGTTTTTACAGATTTCAAGCGTTGCCTCCTTCAATTCAAATCAAAGGCCAACTATAAGAAAGAGCTACTTCCTCACATCAAATTCATTTCAATTACAAAAGAAGTAGTAGCTCACTGGTAAAGGCATAGAAATTGGTGCTGAGAGATCCGAGTTCGAACCCCGTCAAGCTCACTTTTTGCCAAAGAAACGGAGCGCATTCACACTGGCCCTTTGCTTTGAGAAATATTTGGACGAGTGTTATGTTATATATATACATACACATATTCATGTGTATGTATTTATGATGTGCACCAATTAACATTTCAGCAATAGCCATATTCTTATCATGAAATTAAATTCAAATCATTCAATTTCAATTAGAAGAATTTCTGATTGAATTGCTGCCAAGAAAAGATCCATTGTGAAGATTTTATCCTTTGTTGCCTTTGGAGTCTAATAAGCATCCTTGTTTGGAAGAATTAATTATATGCAATCTTTTATCAATCAATTAGCCACATGAGAGAATTGAGAGATATGGAAAATATTTACCATGATATGCCCAGATTTTCTCCATTCAAGCTGAGTCAAGGAAGGCGAGAGATATTCATGAATGAGGAGGCCCATTTATTCATAGACCTAATTATGGTTTTCCCATTCTCATCTATAAATATGTGTTGTAACCATTGTGAAAATCCATTATTCTGTACTCTCTTTTATTCTAAACAAAGTTTTTTTTTTCATTCAGTTTTATTGCTCCTTTCTAACAATTTGTGTTTCTATTCAATTAGTTTTGATAGAACGCAAATTGTTATTGTTATTTCTGTTTGCATATTAGAATTAGTCGTTCGATTAGATTCAACGACAATTCCAAGTTTAATTTCTGTTGTCGTAGTTGTTAATTGTTGTTTTCTTTCTAGTTAATTGTCTTTCAGTTGTTAAATTTTGGTGTTGATCTGATTAGATTCAGATCAACAGTGAAATCATTAGCGGTAAAAACATCCTCAGAATTCGTCTAACTCGCCCAAGAATAAATAAATAATAATTTATAATTAAACCTCCATGTGTTCGACCTGTATGCTACACGCCTGTATGCTTGCAGAATTTATTACAAATGTCGTGCTTTTCTAATTCATAGACTAGCGTCGATCAAGTTTTTGGCGCCGTTGCCGGGGAGGTAACACTGAATTTTATTATTTATTTAATTTCCGATTCGTGTTAGTTTTTATTTTATTTTGTTTTTTTTCTTTTGTTTCTTGGTTTCTTGTATATGTAGAAAAAAAAATCTTGGTTTATAGATTTGGTATTACAAGTTGATATCACAATCTCTAAACCAAAAGAAAAATAGTTACTCGCCAATTTCTCTTCTATTTCTTTCCATTTTCAAACTTTTCCAATTCAATTTTTTTTCCCCTCTGTTACAATTTCTTTCCACTTTTCTAAAAAAAAAATCCCTGCTACAATTTTTTCTTTTCTTTCTATAATCTTCTTCATATACCATTCAGAGACCACTCCATCTCGCTGCCAAAATACCATCCTCTCCACAGCAAAACATACCCTCATAAAACCATTACAATTTCACCTGAAACATTCCACCTTGTACCAGCAACTCTACCACTGTACCCCTCATCCACCAGCTGCCTCACTTTGCCATCTACCCCTCCACAAACATCATACCCACGCAACTCCCTGGCCACCTTTCTGTTCACCCAAAAATCCAATCACCAAAACCCCTTTTGCATCATTCAACAAAACCATCACCACCACTACAACCAGTTCGATCCATCATCTCACCGTACAATCAGATCCAAATTCACAACTGTTGCATACCCCATCAAACAAACCGTGACATCCACGAACTCCTCCTAGCCTGTCAACATCCCAACGCTCCGAACCCATCTCAGAAATTCAATACCGCTCCAAATCCGAACCATTGAAGACCGAAAGCCAGATTCGAAACCAAATCCGAAAACCTAGAAGTTGATTTCACCGCCACAGACTCGAATCCGATTCACCAAAGCAAAGAAAATAAAAAATAAAAAAAAGTAAAAAGAGGCCCGAATTTTGTTTGATTTGCTGCTTTTGTGTTCTGGGAGATAATAGTTTTGTGTTGTGGTAAGAAAAAAAAGGGGAGTTTGTATTTTTGTTGAGCTGGGGGGCGTGACTTCTGATTTTATTTTTTGCGGGTTTGATTGTTTAATAGGGTTGTGGTGTGGTTGTATTTATTTAGGTGTGAGGCACGTTCTTGTTTGTTTAAGCAGGGTTAGTGTAATTTTCTTACTCATTGACATATTGCTTCTTCTGTTTTAACTAGAGGGGTTTGGTTTTTGCTTAATTGTTTGTTGAGTTTGCTTTTGTGTTTGTTTAAGTTTTCACACCTTTCACTTTCTCCTTCTAATTTCCACTCGCTTCATCAATTCGATAAAAAAAAGGAGAATTTTTCAAAAACAGGTACAGCTGAAATTTTAAAAAAAGGGTCTTAAAAAAAATTCATGATAAGAAGGGGACAACAACAGAAAGCAGCGGACGAGTCAAATGGGTTGGAGCGGTTGCACACCAAGTGGGGTGTGAACGCGATAGAGCTTCCCAAATTCACTGGAGGACTGCCGATCAAGGTGAAAACTTTTAAAACTCTACAGGTGCTCTGCCGCAAAGAAAAAAAATATATAGACAATTGTTGTAAAGAATTTCTGCAGGGGCAGCGGCTTTGAATGTACAATTTTTAATTTCTGCAATTGTTTTGTGTGATTGTTGTTGTTCCTGCATTTTTATTCATTCTGTTAAGGGCAATACCCAATTCACATAAGGTGAGGGATTTCATCGCCCTTTCCTTAGCCCACAAATTGCATTTCATCATAGAATTTGACTAATAATAACGGTTAGACGTTGGACTTAAGGGAGTCACGGGCTCATCTAGGGCTTAATTATATTGTGATAGTTGATTCATTTGGAACGAATTATTTCTTGGTGTCTAGACTACGGCAGAGAAATAACCGTTTATAAATATTACGGTAATTCGTAAATATTATATCGGTTGTTACTCTGAAGGTACTTAAACCTTCGGCTGCATTGCTAGGGTGATTCCTGGTGCACCGATAACTCCTGTCCGTTAACTGGCTGAGAAATCTTTTGATCTAAGTAATCAAACGTGTCACTTTATAATTTTGGGTTAGGAGCCATTAAGGACAGGAAATTTCATTGTAGCTGATTGTTGTGCTTGCATCTAACAACAATGAGTGAAAAAAGTGTTAGCCAACAAAATTCTCCTAGGGGTTCTCGAATCAACCAAAATTTTCCACCCGAATTGGATCAAAATCGAGTGAATCAAAACTTTCCAAACTTTGGGGATCAAAACCAAATAAATCAAAATTTTCAAAACCTCAATATCCAAATGGATAGACCCTTGTCTCTTCGTGATCGATGTTATCCTACTAGGACCGTTCAACCATCTGTCATTGTGTTCCAACCAGCTGAAGGAAACAATTTTGAGCTAAAACATTCTTTTATCCAAGGGGTACCAAAATTTACTGGGTCTGAAAATGCTTATGAATTTCTAAGTGAATTTGAATTGTATGCATCCACAACAAAAATGCAACAATTGTCTCACGAATCGATCAAGCTAAGGCTAATTCCATTTGCACTACTTGAAAGCGCTAAAAGATGGCTAAATTCTCTTCCACGACATTCCATAAGAAGTTGGGATGAATTTGTCACTGCATTTTTGAAAAAGTTTTTCCCTTTCCATAAAACTCTAAAAATCCGAACTGAGATAAATCAATTTTGTCAAAATGAGGGGGAAACTTTTTCAAAATACTTTGAGAGATTCAACCAGCTATTATATAGTTGCCCTCATCATGGAATTCTAAAAGATCACTTATGTCAAATTGCATATGAAGGGCTAAACTATCAGACTAGAACTCAACTAGAATCAATGTGTGGAGGAGACTTTATGTCTAAAACAGCCGATGAAGCTTGGCGGTTTTTAGAAGATTATTCTGAAAAGGACATGCAGTGGGAATCGATTCGTGTTCCCATTCGTACTTCTACTAGAGGAGTGCATGTCGTGGACCCAAGTCAAATTCCCTTAGAAAATCAAACTCTTCAGGCCGGAGAAGGGTTACCCCACTATTACTCTCAAGACCAAGCCAATGCCATAGCTCAAAATAATCAAACTCTTCAGGCCAGAGAAGTGGTGGGTGGTGAAAAACGTGGTGGTGGAGGTGGGTTTTGTGCTCCCTGTAATGGAGCACCTGGAACGATGGAAAGAGCCGAAATCCTTTGGCCTTCGACCTTTTATTTTTTTTCTCCCTGCGCAAGGCAGGTCGACACTAAGGTCGACCTCCCTATATGCAATTCGACACTAGTGTCGACCTATATATATTTTTCTTCACTTCGCTTGTTTTTCGTTCCGCTTTTCTCCGTCTTCTTTCTTGATGGTTACTGGCGACTGTCTATTCTTCTTGCACATGTTCCAATTCCATGAAATAGAAAATTAAGCGGAACATGAAGTCTTAAATATCCATTTTGATGTACACTTTTTTTTTTTTTTGCTTTTTCTTAAAAGTTGAATTTTTTTTCCTGATCTCCATTTTTAGTGTACGGGGGTAAAATCTCATACTTTATTTTTTCAAATCTATTTCTCAAGCGGGCTCCTATACTAACCTAGGCTTATATATATATATATATATATATATATAATATTTATATTTTTCTCAAAAATACAAATATGCTCACTCATAATTTTTCCCTAGGAAAACTAAATCTATGCTCTGATACCAAATGTAACAACCCAGATTCCGACGGACCGATTTTTTTTCAAAAATCCAATCCTTCGAAACCTGAGTTGGTTGCTCTGGTATCCTACAGAAAATGAATGAGAAAAGAGATATGTCAGAGTTCGGAACACCTCACAGCGGGAGGATTAAAATATAATATATTTAAATCATAGCTTTACCTTGATCACAATACTGCTAAATCAGTATCCCCAAAGCTATAAGTCTCAATCTAACCTGCGAATGTTATGAGGTGGGGGTCAGAACATAAGTTCTATGTGAATGAATTTAAACTACACTTCTTGAATAATCCTACATATACCGTTCGATTACATTTTCTTATTTATTAGGTTATACGTGTTATTAGCACTCAAAGCTTACACACACGTCGCACCCATCTACTCCCTAGTAGATTAACCTAATATAATGTATATGTAGCTACCCCCACATGGAGGTACACCCCATGGTACCCCAATTGCACGGTCCCCACCATAACATCGTAGTGATATACGCAGTCCCCCATCCTATGTCATAGTAACGTACAATCCTCTTATGTATAATACAAGATTACACCTACGTAGGATTAATATAATTATATTATGTAAACATAATGACTGCCATTATCGGATAATGCCCTCTAGTCTACGATACACCACCCAGAGTAGACATGGTTGTATCTAGACTTTCCCACGTACGTATCATCAGGCGTATTCGATGCCTAACCCGCACACCCATCGTTTGTGCGTGACCGAGTTCCGTGGAAGGGCTACACAAGAAACACGGAACTCGGTCAGGAGCTTTCCTCATATCTATGTAAGGCCCGCCTTTAAGAGCCTCTAGCACAAATATCCCTAGGGTCTGTTTTCCATGGTGCCTATGACCCTACCTCGGCCCCTACCTTAACTAGTGAAGACTACGAGAGCTAAGCGACAAGCCCATAAGCAAACAATCTAAACATCCATGCAGCGTCTCCCCTCAACCACCGTTCCACGATAGTGAATGGTTAATGGTATCTTGGGTCCAGCTCTAGCCTTCCCGCATCCTACTGGCTGTGGTGACAGGAACTCGACGACTTACTATCCTTATTGGTCCTGACCCTCTACCTCCGTTGAGGCAGCCGCCGAATCACCTTTTCTGTCACCTCGTACAGCTTTCTGACTGTCAAGTTATTCTTACAGTCAAGGCCCACCCACCTAGTAGTTACGCGCAGACCCAACCTCTGCGGGCATAGCCTGAGACATCTGCCACCACGCAGAGGACTACTAGGAGCACCCTTAACGTCTCAGGAAGCAGCGTGCTTCCCCTTCCAGTCCGTTGGAGCCGCCTCAATAACAAACATGCGTTCTCCTCGTGCCTTATGACACCGTGATGATCTACCTCGTTGGGTTATTCATCCTACAACGTACGGACTGCTTCAAGCGCCTTAGTTTTATATGTCATTAGGCTCGAAGTCTTACCATTTGTTTCGCGCTTATGCCACCTCGTCAACATTCCCATTTAACTTGGTTATTCACATTAGCTTCCTTTTTTTTGTATTTACTGTAACAACCCGTAAAATCTGGGCCAGTTTAAAATTTTTATTTTGGCGATTATAGCGAAATTTGAATATTTAAAATAGATTATTTTAAATATAATCGACGAGAAATTTATTTTGAATAGAATTCGAACGTATATATTATACGCGTCGTCGTTAGAATATAAATAATTATATATAATTATAAATAGAATTGAAAATGGCGCGGTAGTTCGATAATTCGATTTCAAACTTCAATTGAATGTACCGGGTGCAAAACAATCCGGATTTTAGTGAAACCAAAAACATTAGGATCTGATTGATAATATCTTTCTAACGGATGTAAGAAACTGAGATTTCACTTTAAAAATTGAGAGATATGTCCAGTTGAAAATTCTGAATAGTCGCTATGGAATTCAGGCCCTTAAAAATGGACATTTTGCAAACGACCTCGGATTTCGACGAAACCAGTTTTGTTGGGTCCGCGGTGTCAAGTTATTGCTAGATTCCAAATTTCGTAATTTTTCGAATCAATATGTGAGCGTGGCAAAGGAAAACGCGTTTGACCAGTTTCAGTTGATTTTAATCGACTGGAAAATGGCCATTTTTCCAACGGTCTCAGAATTCGACGAAACTAGTTTTGTTAGGACCGTATCGTCAATACGAAGCTAGAAAATATTTTTCTGGGATTTTTAAAGTTCGTATGTGACCCCGGTAATTTGAAATGTACGTTTAAAATTCAATATAGTGATTTAAATGTAAATTTAACGAAAACTGATTGTAACAGCCGAATCAGCTTACGATGCATATCCCATTGTGTTCGGAATGGGGGTGAAACGCTATGGGCGACAGTCGGTGGGCCTCGTTTCGAAGTCGAATAAAAAGTCAACTTCTTTGTATTTAAAATAATTAAATAATAAAATATAAAAAAAAACCCCTTTTTCTCTTTAACCAGGCCCCCCCCCAATTTATTTATTTCATAATCGATTGAATAAAAAAAAAAAAAACTCCAGGCGATTACCATCGCCGCCAAGCCCTCCTCCGCCGCGCCGCCTCCAGGCGGATCCGCCACCATCGCCTTCCAGCCTCTAACCCCCCCCCCCCTCGAACTCGCGAAGCCGACGCCACCTCGCACCCAACCACCTCTTCGAACCCTCCCTGAACCGCGAGCTCGAAGTGCGCGCCACACTCAGACCCTCCTGCACCAACCCCGAGCCCCCTCCGATCCTCCACCTGTAGCCGCCATCTCCGACGCTGCAGCGGGCCCCACTTCAGACGAGACAGCGAAACCCCCCCTCTCCGCCTTCGATTTCTTTTCTGTAAGTGTTTTAATTTTTATTTTTATTTTCAATTCTGTTTTTTTTTTATTATTTATTATAAAAACTGATTTGAAATGGATTTAAAAACTGATTTTTTTTATAATAAGTAAAAACGGAATTTTGTAAATGAGTAAAAACTAATTTAAAAGGAAAAATAAAAACTGATTTTTATTTTAAGGTTTAAATAGAAAAGGTTTAAACTTTATAAAGATTTGATCTTTAAAATAGAAAAGCAAAAGGCGAGATTTTTGTTTAGAGGAAAAAGTAGGATTTTTAAAAATAGAAAAGACTTTATTTTTTTTATATAAAAGCGAAAACTATATTTTTTTTTATTAAGGCGAAAACCTTATTGTCAAAAATAGAATTTTTATATATTGAACTTCGAAATAAAAATTCGATTTTTATATATTGAACCTCGAAATAAAAATTCGATTTTTATATATTGAACTTTGAACTAAAAATGTGATTTTTATATATTGAACTTCGAAATAAAAATTCGATTTTTATATATTGAATAGCGAGGTAAAAATGTGATTTTTACATATGTAGTGAAAGCGGACAACGAAGGTGACAAAAATGCGATAGCGATGAAGATTTCTATCAATGAAGAGCCGTGGAGCTAGGATAGCTATAGGTGAGAATTTCTCACCTTTCAAATTTATTTTCTAGTTATATATATATACTAGGATGCAGACGGTGCTTAGTAGCACCCGACACAATCGTCCACAGACCATGGACTTGTTTGTTTGACTGTTTGGTGATTGATTGCGATATTGGTTTGAATGTGGTTTGTGGTGTGAAAAATCGAATCGATAAATTGGTTAGGATTAGACGTGCGCCGTTATAAGGCGAAGGAGTAAGGCTAGGTTAGACTCTTACTCCAAATTTTGTGGTTTGCATAATGAAATTGATTTGATTGATGTGTGAATGGCGTGGGCCTTCACTAGTCCGGGGATAAGGCTAGGCCTCGTCCCGTTTCTAGTATCGTGCCGTTATGCCGCCGAAATTTTCTAAAATATGTTAGAAAAATAAAAATATCATTTTATTTAAAGAATGAGCTGAAGAGAAATTCATATGTTGAAATAAAATGTTTTGTCGTTAAAAATATAAATTTTAACGTGAATGTGAATAAATAAAATATTCATTTGCAAACCAGATGGTTTGTTTATGTACACTTATTTGAAGGACATTGATTGGGTCGATAAATTTTACACATCGCCCAACTGCACAAATAAAATCTGTGTTTGATTGTTTGAAACCCCACACGGGTGTTGGGATGTTATTTGACGTACACTAATCCCGATTGTTTAGTTGTGTGTCGATCGATTGATTGACAGACTGTTATAAGCGTTGAATATTTATATTTGATGCTTATACAGTGTAGAATGCACTTTGGATGATGGTTGATTATTCATCGTTGTTGATATATGCATGTGTTGTAGAAAATCCATATAATTAACATTATATGGTAATTGATTGGGCCTCATTCCAGTATTTGAAAAAGAAATATTTGAAAAAGAAATATTTGAAAAAGAAATATTTGAAAAAGAAATATTTGAAATAGAATATTTGAAAATAAAGGAGTATATGAAGCCGTGTTGATTAGATTGACGCCATTTTGACGTGAACGATATTTATATCGATTTTAAAACGATTTCGAAATGAATTGAATTGAAAACGATTTCGAAATGAATTGAATTGAAAACGATTTCGAAATGAATTGAATTGAAAACGATTTCGAAATGAATTGAATTGAAAACGATTTCGAAATGAATTGAATTGAAAACGATTTCGAAATGAATTGAATTGAAAACGATTTCGAAATGAATTGAATTGAAAACGATTTCGAAATGAATTGAATTGAAAACGATTTCGAAATGAATTGAATTGAAAACGATTTCGAAATGAATTGAATTGAAAACGATTTCGAAATGAATTGAATTGAAAACGATTTCGAAATGAATTGAATTGAAAACGAATTCAAATTGAATTGAAAGCGAAGTGAAATGAATTCAAATTGAATTGAAATTTGAATTGAATAGAAATGAATTTATAAAGAAGAATTCAATTTTGATTTGAATTAAAAAGAAAGTTGAAATAGCTTTTGAAACGATTTTAAAACTATTTATATAATTCGTTTTAAATAAAATCGACGAAATATATATTATATATATTATATATATAATATAATGGCCTGAATAGAACGCGCCGCGCCGCGGCAGTTCGCGAATTTCGACCATTTATTTCAAACGGACATTACGGGAGATCCGACCGTCGGATTCTCCTAAAACCGGAACCGTTGGGTTCGTATCGAAAAGAGCTTTCTAACGAATATTAGAAATTTGAAATCTAACGGTTGGATTTGGAGATACGTCCAAATCAAATCCGAAAAAGGTCGCTGTAAGTGCAGTTCGATGGCCGTTGTTGGAAATCGACTGTACGGGCCTTGATAAAATTATTAAAAATAGTAATAATTTGTGTAAAATCATAAGAAATGATTTGTGAAAGTTTGGGATGAAAAACTCCATATTTGAAAAGATAAAAATAGATTTTTATCGAAATGAACTAGTTTTGAACTAGAATTATAATTCTATTTATTTTTAAATAAATAAATTGGATTCGAAAAGGGTTTTAAAAATAACCAAAATTTCCAATGATTGCATTGGAGTGGATTTGAATCGAAATTGTCTTCGGAATATTTCGATGTTGGAATTCGTGATATTACAGGTGTTGTTATGGAAATTTGAAAGATATACATTTGTATCGTTATTTCCAATACGACATTTGTTAGTCGTAGAATTCGATATTGAATATAAGCCGATATATTTTCTATTCAGAGCCTTGTATTGAATATCGAATGTGATTTGGGTTTGTCGTGAATGGTGTCTTCACTAACACTGTTCTTGAACCCAGTTGAGAAAAGATTAAATCTTTTTATTTAGATTTAATGAAGTGTACCAATTAAATGATATTTAATTGGAATTGAATTGGTATTGATTTTTGGGTTTATCGTGAACAGTGTTTTAAATAACACTTGTTCTTTAACCCGATAATTAATGAAATGTGATTTGGGTTTGTCGTGAATGGTGTCTTCACTAACACTGTTCTTGAACCCAGTAGAGGAAAGATTAAATCTTTTTATTTAGATTTAATGAAGTGTACCAATTAAATGATATTTAATTGGAATTGAATTGATATTGATTTTTGGGTTTATCGTGAACAGTGTTTTAAATAACACTCGTTCTTTAACCCGATAATTAATGAATGTGATTTTGGGTTTATCGTGAACCGTGTTTTAAATGACACTGATTCTTTAACCCAGTTAACGATTAAAACTAAGTGGAGTTTTAATGAATCTTTAATTAGATTGAAAAGATCGAGAATGGAGTATCACCAGTTTTGCTCCAGGCGATAGTTAAATCTTTAATTAGATTTGAACGTGAAATTTAGAAACTAACTGTCGGTTAGCCAAGCAGAATGGTTTTCTGGATATTGATCTGATGTTGGTTTCGGCCTTCGGGGTTAATATTTGGGGAATTATTCTCTTGATTAATTTACGGTTAGTGACTAATGAATTGGAATGAGGCGTATGTTGTGTTTGTGTAACACTTATTTAAAATATACGCGAGTTATTCGGAAAGACCGGGTTCATCCCATTCTGAATAACTGATACGACGATAAGTCGAAGATGAAGACGATGGTCGAAGACCGGAGGTCTTCACGTCGTTTGGGTGATAACTGATGATCTTGATTGGGCTGTACACCCAAGAAGATGGAAACAGTTAGTGATCGTCCAGACGTACTTGGAGATCGATGGATATGCGGGGTACTAGGTGCCTCCGGTTTCGTTCAGACCCAGAACGGACTTGTAAATGGACTGTGTGTCTGACATTGGATTTCATTCTGTGTGACTGATATCGGTTGCATAGAGTGGTTTGCCTGTGTGGCATGCTAAGATGCAAATGATCAAGGCTTCTGTTGAAAAGCAAAGTCTTGTGGTGATGATCAAAGCACGGCCTTTGTGGCGTAGCTTTGTGTAACGTTTACCTCGCGTGTTTCACACCAGGTATGAACCAAAAACGGGAGACGGACCTCAGGGAGGACTTGCGTTTCTTTCTAGTTAGAAGTGGCGTCAGTGGTTTTACACGCCCTGACGAGTTTGACTTATGTGGTTGTTGCTGTTGCGAGGCGCCTCGGTTATATCGGTTTCGGCCGATGCATTCTGGTCGGCTGACGGACCAGACTTACACCCCATAGGGTGGGGAAACGTAGTGTTCAGGCATTTTAATCCACATCGGTGGACCGGCCCTGACGATCCAAGGGCCCACCTGAGTCTGGGTCCTGAGGGGCGGGCTAGAGCGTCTCGAATCGGTTGAGGACTATCTTTTGCCTCGGTTCATAGAAGGAAATCCAATTTCCCAATACGTGACTTTGCGGTTTATTTGTAAACCTATATATGGCGACATGATATATGGTACCCATGCCGCCTATGATTAATACTTATGATTTGAAGTTGTTTTATGCACTATGCACTTATTATAGTATCAAATGATTTGTTTTAAACGTATCAAGCATTCTTTGGCTGTTATAAGGGAAAACCCTATCCCCCGGCTTGCGTTGCATTGTGTGATAGGACCTGGGTCTTATAACAGCTTCATCTTTCTTTATTTAGCATTGCGCTGTTCGTTTTATGCACTGGTATTCTTGGGAGGAAACCCGTTCCGTGTTATACGGCGTGGTCCCTTGATTTACCTAACTTTGAAAATAAAGATTAATAACTGTTTTAGTTCTCACACCAGTCACATGACTGACCTGGAGTTTATTGTTTTAACCTAAACTCTGGGTGCCCTTATTTTGACACGGGCAGCTAGTAGTTTTGGTTTTGCAGATTTATATTCACAGGATCCTGGTTTACAGCTGGAACGATATCCGGAAAGCTTTGTATCCGTATATCTCCTTCTAGTTGTGTATTGTATTATTTTCCGCTGCGATGTATTTAAATGTAATTTAAATCTCTGATATTTCTGTGTAATATTTATTCATTTATACTCTGTATATTCTTGTAATCTGATGCATTGTTGTAATATACAATGAAATGTTCTTCTGTATGCGTTCTGTTGTGGCTTGTTCTCAAACGATAGGGCGTTTCGAACGGCCTGGATCGGTTTAGCGACTGGTTCGGACCGAGCGAAATTCCGTGCCGTCACAGTTGGTATCAGAGCTTTGGTTTACAAAGCTCAGAGAACAAGACACATTAGAACCATACGAAAGAATTCATCAGATATTGGATTAGTAGTATCCAATGAGAATGACTCGTTAGAGATAGGATCAGTAGTATCCTAGAACGAGTGTGAAGAGTATATTTTTAAAATGAAAACAAATTTTGTTTTGAAAATTTAAAATCAATTATTCGTATCTGATTATCTATTTATATTGAATTTGGACAATCCAGTATATATAGATTTTGCGTATACGTCTGATCCGCGTGTATTCGAAGTTTTAATATACTGGATAGATATAGAGTTACACTCTAGTCGCCCGGGGATGATGTTGATTATGACCATGGCATCATCAATAATTATGTTCGTGTTTCGAAGGTGTGATATCTATATATTTCCTATTGACTGGTGTGAGAACCAAAATTAGATAGGGCCTATTGTTGTGATTTGGCATCAAAAACATGATTTTTGTATATGTATCAAAATTATGGATTTGAAACTCTAATTCACTAATGGATTGATGTTTGTGTTGTTTGTTTATTTGTTTGCTAATTTTTAGCCATTTAGCCTAACAGAACCAAATATTGAATTATATCGAAGATTGGTTGCGTTTGCTTGCATATACATATATATCATTGAACAGGTCATAGCAAGGAGGCTAGAGCAGAGAATAAAATTTGTTTGCCCGACAAATAGGTACATGTTTATTACATAATTTCCTGTTTTGTTTGGGTGTGATGATTTTATGAGCCTATTGGCTAGCCGCTTGGCTTTTTCTTTTTCTTTTTGAGATCTGAAGGACCGGGGAAGCTATTTGAAATTCCCCGATGCTCCCGGTGCAGGGGAGGTTATGGCGAAATTTTTCGAAAATTTAGGGTGTTAGCCAAATTTTTGAAATTTTGAAAATTCTCAGAAACTTAAAGGTTAGAGAATGGAAGCCGAATCGAACGTAGAGCTGATTAATCAATCCACTTTCGACTTTGTTCCTTTTCGGGGACGAAAAGTTTTAAGTGGGGGAGATTGTAACAACCCGTAAAATCTGGGCCAGTTTAAAATTTTTATTTTGGCGATTATAGCGAATTTTGAATATTTAAAATAGATTATTTTAAATATAATCGACGAGAAATTTATTTTGAATAGAATTCGAACGTATATATTATACGCGTCGTCGTTAGAATATAAATAATTATATATAATTATAAATAGAATTGAAAATGGCGCGGTAGTTCGATAATTCGATTTCAAACTTCAATTGAATGTACCGGGTGCAAAACAATCCGGATTTTAGTGAAACCAAAAACATTAGGATCTGATTGATAATATCTTTCTAACGGATGTAAGAAACTGAGATTTCACTTTAAAAATTGAGAGATATGTCCAGTTGAAAATTCTGAATAGTCGCTATGGAATTCAGGCCCTTAAAAATGGACATTTTGCAAACGACCTCGGATTTCGACGAAACCAGTTTTGTTGGGTCCGCGGTGTCAAGTTATTGCTAGATTCCAAATTTTGTAATTTTTCGAATCAATATGTGAGCGTGGCAAAGGAAAACGCGTTTGACCAGTTTCAGTTGATTTTAATCGACTGGAAAATGGCCATTTTTCCAACGGTCTCAGAATTCGACGAAACTAGTTTTGTTAGGACCGTATCGTCAATACGAAGCTAGAAAATATTTTTCTGGGATTTTTAAAGTTCGTATGTGACCCCGGTAATTTGAAATGTACGTTTAAAATTCAATATAGTGATTTAAATGTAAATTTAACGAAAACTGATTGTAACAGCCGAATCAGCTTACGATGCATATCCCATTGTGTTCGGAATGGGGGTGAAACGCTATGGGCGACAGTCGGTGGGCCTCGTTTCGAAGTCGAATAAAAAGTCAACTTCTTTGTATTTAAAATAATTAAATAATAAAATATAAAAAAAAACCCCTTTTTCTCTTTAACCAGGCCCCCCCCCCCCAATTTATTTATTTCATAATCGATTGAATAAAAAAAAAAAAAAAAAAAAACTCCAGGCGATTACCATCGCCGCCAAGCCCTCCTCCGCCGCGCCGCCTCCAAGCGGATCCGCCACCATCGCCTTCCAGCCTCTAACCCCCCCCCCCCTCGAACTCGCGAAGCCGACGCCACCTCGCACCCAACCACCTCTTCGAACCCTCCCTGAACCGCGAGCTCGAAGTGCGCGCCACACTCAGACCCTCCTGCACCAACCCCGAGCCCCCTCCGATCCTCCACCTGTAGCCGCCATCTCCGACGCTGCAGCGGGCCCCACTTCAGACGAGACAGCGAAACCCCCCCTCTCCGCCTTCGATTTCTTTTCTGTAAGTGTTTTAATTTTTATTTTTATTTTCAATTCTGTTTTTTTTATTATTTATTATAAAAACTGATTTGAAATGGATTTAAAAACTGATTTTTTTTATAATAAGTAAAAACGGAATTTTGTAAATGAGTAAAAACTAATTTAAAAGGAAAAATAAAAACTGATTTTTATTTTAAGGTTTAAATAGAAAAGGTTTAAACTTTATAAAGATTTGATCTTTAAAATAGAAAAGCAAAAGGCGAGATTTTTGTTTAGAGGAAAAAGTAGGATTTTTAAAAATAGAAAAGACTTTATTTTTTTTATATAAAAGCGAAAACTATATTTTTTTTTATTAAGGCGAAAACCTTATTGTCAAAAATAGAATTTTTATATATTGAACTTCGAAATAAAAATTCGATTTTTATATATTGAACCTCGAAATAAAAATTCGATTTTTATATATTGAACTTTGAACTAAAAATGTGATTTTTATATATTGAACTTCGAAATAAAAATTCGATTTTTATATATTGAATAGCGAGGTAAAAATGTGATTTTTACATATGTAGTGAAAGCGGACAACGAAGGTGACAAAAATGCGATAGCGATGAAGATTTCTATCAATGAAGAGCCGTGGAGCTAGGATAGCTATAGGTGAGAATTTCTCACCTTTCAAATTTATTTTCTAGTTATATATATATACTAGGATGCAGACGGTGCTTAGTAGCACCCGACACAATCGTCCACAGACCATGGACTTGTTTGTTTGACTGTTTGGTGATTGATTGCGATATTGGTTTGAATGTGGTTTGTGGTGTGAAAAATCGAATCGATAAATTGGTTAGGATTAGACGTGCGCCGTTATAAGGCGAAGGAGTAAGGCTAGGTTAGACTCTTACTCCAAATTTTGTGGTTTGCATAATGAAATTGATTTGATTGATGTGTG
Organism: Allium sativum; assembly: GCA_030737875.1. Taxonomy (NCBI): domain Eukaryota; kingdom Viridiplantae; phylum Streptophyta; class Magnoliopsida; order Asparagales; family Amaryllidaceae; genus Allium; species Allium sativum. The sequence goes on from CM060920.1 coordinate 1,024,539,387, forward strand.
AATGGCGTGGGCCTTCACTAGTCCGGGGATAAGGCTAGGCCTCGTCCCGTTTCTAGTATCGTGCCGTTATGCCGCCGAAATTTTCTAAAATATGTTAGAAAAATAAAAATATCATTTTATTTAAAGAATGAGCTGAAGAGAAATTCATATGTTGAAATAAAATGTTTTGTCGTTAAAAATATAAATTTTAACGTGAATGTGAATAAATAAAATATTCATTTGCAAACCAGATGGTTTGTTTATGTACACTTATTTGAAGGACATTGATTGGGTCGATAAATTTTACACATCGCCCAACTGCACAAACAAAATCTGTGTTTGATTGTTTGAAACCCCACACGGGTGTTGGGATGTTATTTGACGTACACTAATCCCGATTGTTTAGTTGTGTGTCGATCGATTGATTGACAGACTGTTATAAGCGTTGAATATTTATATTTGATGCTTATACAGTGTAGAATGCACTTTGGATGATGGTTGATTATTCATCGTTGTTGATATATGCATGTGTTGTAGAAAATCCATATAATTAACATTATATGGTAATTGATTGGGCCTCATTCCAGTATTTGAAAAAGAAATATTTGAAAAAGAAATATTTGAAAAAGAAATATTTGAAAAAGAAATATTTGAAATAGAATATTTGAAAATAAAGGAATATATGAAGCCGTGTTGATTAGATTGACGCCATTTTGACGTGAACGATATTTATATCGATTTTAAAACGATTTCGAAATGAATTGAATTGAAAACGATTTCGAAATGAATTGAATTGAAAACGATTTCGAAATGAATTGAATTGAAAACGATTTCGAAATGAATTGAATTGAAAACGATTTCGAAATGAATTGAATTGAAAACGATTTCGAAATGAATTGAATTGAAAACGATTTCGAAATGAATTGAATTGAAAACGATTTCGAAATGAATTGAATTGAAAACGATTTCGAAATGAATTGAATTGAAAACGATTTCGAAATGAATTGAATTGAAAACGAATTCAAATTGAATTGAAAGCGAAGTGAAATGAATTCAAATTGAATTGAAATTTGAATTGAATAGAAATGAATTTATAAAGAAGAATTCAATTTTGATTTGAATTAAAAAGAAAGTTGAAATAGCTTTTGAAACGATTTTAAAACTATTTATATAATTCGTTTTAAATAAAATCGACGAAATATATATTATATATATTATATATATAATATAATGGCCTGAATAGAACGCGCCGCGCCGCGGCAGTTCGCGAATTTCGACCATTTATTTCAAACGGACATTACGGGAGATCCGACCGTCGGATTCTCCTAAAACCGGAACCGTTGGGTTCGTATCGAAAAGAGCTTTCTAACGAATATTAGAAATTTGAAATCTAACGGTTGGATTTGGAGATACGTCCAAATCAAATCCGAAAAAGGTCGCTGTAAGTGCAGTTCGATGGCCGTTGTTGGAAATCGACTGTACGGGCCTTGATAAAATTATTAAAAATAGTAATAATTTGTGTAAAATCATAAGAAATGATTTGTGAAAGTTTGGGATGAAAAACTCCATATTTGAAAAGATAAAAATAGATTTTTATCGAAATGAACTAGTTTTGAACTAGAATTATAATTCTATTTATTTTTAAATAAATAAATTGAATTCGAAAAGGGTTTTAAAAATAACCAAAATTTCCAATGATTGCATTGGAGTGGATTTGAATCGAAATTGTCTTCGGAATATTTCGATGTTGGAATTCGTGATATTACAGGTGTTGTTATGGAAATTTGAAAGATATACATTTGTATCGTTATTTCCAATACGACATTTGTTAGTCGTAGAATTCGATATTGAATATAAGCCGATATATTTTCTATTCAGAGCCTTGTATTGAATATCGAATGTGATTTGGGTTTGTCGTGAATGGTGTCTTCACTAACACTGTTCTTGAACCCAGTTGAGAAAAGATTAAATCTTTTTATTTAGATTTAATGAAGTGTACCAATTAAATGATATTTAATTGGAATTGAATTGGTATTGATTTTTGGGTTTATCGTGAACAGTGTTTTAAATAACACTTGTTCTTTAACCCGATAATTAATGAAATGTGATTTGGGTTTGTCGTGAATGGTGTCTTCACTAACACTGTTCTTGAACCCAGTAGAGGAAAGATTAAATCTTTTTATTTAGATTTAATGAAGTGTACCAATTAAATGATATTTAATTGGAATTGAATTGATATTGATTTTTGGGTTTATCGTGAACAGTGTTTTAAATAACACTCGTTCTTTAACCCGATAATTAATGAATGTGATTTTGGGTTTATCGTGAACCGTGTTTTAAATGACACTGATTCTTTAACCCAGTTAACGATTAAAACTAAGTGGAGTTTTAATGAATCTTTAATTAGATTGAAAAGATCGAGAATGGAGTATCACCAGTTTTGCTCCAGGCGATAGTTAAATCTTTAATTAGATTTGAACGTGAAATTTAGAAACTAACTGTCGGTTAGCCAAGCAGAATGGTTTTCTGGATATTGATCTGATGTTGGTTTCGGCCTTCGGGGTTAATATTTGGGGAATTATTCTCTTGATTAATTTACGGTTAGTGACTAATGAATTGGAATGAGGCGTATGTTGTGTTTGTGTAACACTTATTTAAAATATACGCGAGTTATTCGGAAAGACCGGGTTCATCCCATTCTGAATAACTGATACGACGATAAGTCGAAGATGAAGACGATGGTCGAAGACCGGAGGTCTTCACGTCGTTTGGGTGATAACTGATGATCTTGATTGGGCTGTACACCCAAGAAGATGGAAACAGTTAGTGATCGTCCAGACGTACTTGGAGATCGATGGATATGCGGGGTACTAGGTGCCTCCGGTTTCGTTCAGACCCAGAACGGACTTGTAAATGGACTGTGTGTCTGACATTGGATTTCATTCTGTGTGACTGATATCGGTTGCATAGAGTGGTTTGCCTGTGTGGCATGCTAAGATGCAAATGATCAAGGCTTCTGTTGAAAAGCAAAGTCTTGTGGTGATGATCAAAGCACGGCCTTTGTGGCGTAGCTTTGTGTAACGTTTACCTCGCGTGTTTCACACCAGGTATGAACCAAAAACGGGAGACGGACCTCAGGGAGGACTTGCGTTTCTTTCTAGTTAGAAGTGGCGTCAGTGGTTTTACACGCCCTGACGAGTTTGACTTATGTGGTTGTTGCTGTTGCGAGGCGCCTCGGTTATATCGGTTTCGGCCGATGCATTCTGGTCGGCTGACGGACCAGACTTACACCCCATAGGGTGGGGAAACGTAGTGTTCAGGCATTTTAATCCACATCGGTGGACCGACCCTGACGATCCAAGGGCCCACCTGAGTCTGGGTCCTGAGGGGCGGGCTAGAGCGTCTCGAATCGGTTGAGGACTATCTTTTGCCTCGGTTCATAGAAGGAAATCCAATTTCCCAATACGTGACTTTGCGGTTTATTTGTAAACCTATATATGGCGACATGATATATGGTACCCATGCCGCCTATGATTAATACTTATGATTTGAAGTTGTTTTATGCACTATGCACTTATTATAGTATCAAATGATTTGTTTTAAACGTATCAAGCATTCTTTGGCTGTTATAAGGGAAAACCCTATCCCCCGGCTTGCGTTGCATTGTGTGATAGGACCTGGGTCTTATAACAGCTTCATCTTTCTTTATTTAGCATTGCGCTGTTTGTTTTATGCACTGGTATTCTTGGGAGGAAACCCGTTCCGTGTTATACGGCGTGGTCCCTTGATTTACCTAACTTTGAAAATAAAGATTAATAACTGTTTTAGTTCTCACACCAGTCACATGACTGACCTGGAGTTTATTGTTTTAACCTAAACTCTGGGTGCCCTTATTTTGACACGGGCAGCTAGTAGTTTTGGTTTTGCAGATTTATATTCACAGGATCCTGGTTTACAGCTGGAACGATATCCGGAAAGCTTTGTATCCGTATATCTCCTTCTAGTTGTGTATTGTATTATTTTCCGCTGCGATGTATTTAAATGTAATTTAAATCTCTGATATTTCTGTGTAATATTTATTCATTTATACTCTGTATATTCTTGTAATCTGATGCATTGTTGTAATATACAATGAAATGTTCTTCTGTATGCGTTCTGTTGTGGCTTGTTCTCAAACGATAGGGCGTTTCGAACGGCCTGGATCGGTTTAGCGACTGGTTCGGACCGAGCGAAATTCCGTGCCGTCACATTTACCAAGTTACCCTTGCTTATTAATTCAATTTATACTTAACCCACTTAAGTCCGTTAATAAGCCCACAACATGTTATTTTCCAATTTCATAAATTATTCCCTTTCAGGGTTACAACAACATTTATACTTAATTCATAGTTAAGTATGCCTTATCCCACATATATACTAATTAGGAGAATAATCCCCTAAACACCAGCCCCGAAGACCGAAATCAACATCAGACTAGCACCCATAGAATTACTCAACCCAACCAACATATATGATCCCAATTTACTTCTTTTCCATTCATATAACTTATGTCATTTTAAATTTCACATTTCTCCTTCCCAACCCACTTAATTTAAGAATATCTTTACATATATGTTATCTCATCTTCTTTCTCGCTTCCTATAACTTATCTTGTCCCATAAGTTTTAATTTCCACCTATTATCCTTTCTTGCCTCATTCAAGTTTATTCATAATAGGTTATTTATCATTCCCCATTTCTTGTCATTAATCTCAGATTTGACTTAACCTTTTCGCTTACTTAACCTGTTACTTAACTTTACCCAATTCAATTAATTTGTAATACCGTTGCGGGTCCCATTTGGTTAAGCATATCTAAATTTTTGTTTATCATGTCACCGTGTCCCACTTACCCCCATTTACTATAGTTTCCATGTTTTACACATGTCTTACTATGGTTAGGTCTACCTTAGTCATGTTTTACATGTCATTTATATCATCCACTTAACCCTCTAACCATACCCATGTCACCCACATGTATTATTATGGTTAGTGTTTCTTAATTTATTTATTACGTTGTAACGATGTATGACCTCTCACATAACACGTCCGCTTATGGTTGCTAGATTTGCCGGGTGGTTCCGGGCAGTCTTACACCACAAAAGCATCTAACCTCATGTCATAAACCGTTATGCCTCTAGTTCTTGCCATTGACCTCTCACATTAGGCGTCCGCTTGTGGTTGCTGGATTTGCTGGGCGGTTCCGGGCAGTCTTACACCACAAACGCGCCTAACCTCATGTCATAGGCGCTCATTAACAATCGTCTTGCACCCAAACCCCAAATTCATGTCATGCGTTCCAAATTCAACTTAATTACAATTCATTTTTCTATGCCTATTTCCAATTTATCATTAACTGCAACAATTACATAATAGTTAACCAAATTTCATATTACCCAAATCATCCAATTATAGTCAAATTCACCAATTCCATGTTATTCATACCGAAACATGCCAATTTCCAATATCTAATTATACCCAATTTCATATAATCAGTATTTTCCCAATATATATATATATATATATATATATATTCCAACATTTCCCCGTCCATACATATAATCTAATTCACCCTCTAGACTTATTTTTCAAGTCACAAATAAGTTTTACCAATCCATGCCATCTAATTACATATTGTTAATATTAAGTTTATACCAATTCCATATCCAATTACAATTATGACAATTTACATAAATCCAACATCCCAGTATAATTATGCCCATATTTCTATACAAAACCTTCCATTCGCAATATTACACTCAAACCAACCACTTTTCCCTTTTTAATTTCTCGTTCCTCTTTTAAATGCATAAATCCATGATGGACGTAGTCTCGAGATAGCCTAGTTATGAAAAAAATAAAGAGGGAAAGGATAAAAGAGAGAATTCAAACGTAGACATAAATAAAATAACTGATCTTATTGAATTATCATCATATTCATTATGGGGAATGGTAAATGATAGAGTCAATATTATACAACAAATATAGTTTAAATCCGCTCACATTGACTGGATTGGAGAAAAACGATTTGCTTTTGATGTAGAATGCTGATCAAATCTTCTTTTCTGATTATTGGTGAAGAGCTTGAATTATTGATGAAGAATTCCTAATTTGATTTAGGTTTTAGAGGCGGCGGCTAAGAGAATTGAAAGTTCAGCAGCACGGAGGTGTCTTGAGGAATTTTTATGAATTAGGGTTAGGTCTTTCTATGTATTTATATGTGTAGAGAGTGTTTTGGAGCCCTTAGATTGACCTGGAAGCCACCGGATTCGTACAACACGTTAAAAACACGTCATAGGAACAGAACTGCTCAGATCTATGGAGGGGGTAGGTCGACCCCAAGGTCGACCTCCCTAACGGTTGGTCGACCCCCAGGTCGACCTTAGGGTCGACCTGCTTAGTTGCTGGGCGGGAAAATTTCCTGCCCAGCTGCCTGGGTTGAATTTCGAACTGTTTTGAATTTTTAGTTGAACCTTCTAAAGGCTATAACTCATCCATACGGAGTCCGATTTACGCAAACATGGACTCTATTCTAAGCAGAATTCCGAGACGAACGCAATGGTGGTGTTTGTTTTACCTAATCCCTGAAATTTAAATTAAGTATTCTTATTTTATTATTATCTCTATTACATAGACATTGTACATCACCATTATTCTCCTATTTATGCATATTTATACACATTTTTAATTATATTAAAAATGAAGGGTGTTACACCGGTGATCTTGGTTACTTGCGACTTTGTCTGGAAAGCAGCGAGTTCGAACTCAATTTCCGGTCAGCACACCCCTCAAGGAAAGATCACTACCGTTCCACTAACAGATCTTGGTGAAATGAAGAGAATTACTGCAGAAATTTATTCAAATAGAGGGGCGAATTTGAGATGAAATTGACAAGAAAAAGGAAGTGTTTTCGCCATTTATTTGTAGAGAGGTTGGAGGCGGATCATCCTTTGACCAAAGGGAATACGTTGACGCATAGAATAAGAGTTTCGCTGGGCTTATATATATAAGGTTGGATAGGTTTTAATATTAATTTATTATAAACGAAACTTAACCGTGAAGTAATTGATAAAAACCACCACAAACGATTACTGTTTTCTAATAAAAAGGCTAATCCTAGCATAGAAAAATAATCCGGACCCAATGGCATAGGTTTCGTTGAATTCCGACATCGTTTGGAAAACTTTCCTTTATAAAACCAGCGACAAACACGCGTTTAAATTTTCCACGATCACTAAATAAATCCAATCAACTTGAAACTTTGAAATCCTGCAATAATTAATTAATACGAACCCAACGACACCAGTTTTGTCGCATTCTGAGACTGTTTTCCCGATACGCTATTTTTACACAAGGCAATGCCATTTTACACACCAATTTATCCGATCTTCAAAAATAACAAACTATATACCTATCCTGACTACAATCGATGCTACGAACTAAACGGAACTAGTTTCGTGGCTTAATTTGATCGTTTGCTCAAGTTATACTCAAATAGCTCTTTATTATATTAAATTAATTAAATTACGCGCTATAGAAAATAATTGGGCGTTTACGGCTACCGTGGTCATATACGACATCGGTTTGCCATGCAATTCAACACCGTACGATAATTTAACGTTATGGTTTCAATGAAACTAATTTCGTTGAAAACGAAGTCCGTTTGAAAAATGGCTATTTTAAAGGACTATTATTTAATAACAATTTTCACAGCGACTATTTTAAATTTTGGTTTGGCCATAATTAACAATCTATAACACGAAATCTGAATTTTTCTCTTCAGTATGAAAATTATAATCAACTCGTTTCCAACGTTTCTCGTTTCACATAAATCCGACTTATATCGGATCTTGTGTATCAAATTGAAGTTCAAAACTCCATTTTACGAACTACCGCGTGATTTCGAGCTCGATTTATAATGATATAAATATATAACGTTCAAACTTCATTTTTAATAATGAATTAAATATAAAAATCCGTTAATATTCCTAATAAAATATTAAAATAAATAAATAATATATTTGTCGGCCAAAAATACGGGATGTTACATTCTTCTCCCCTTAAAATAATGTCGTCCCCGAAATTGCTATGGTAAAAAAATGCTACAAATCCCATTAATTTCCATATCGAATTTATTTTAAAATCAAAAACAATTTAGTACCATATATAAATATTTTCAAAAATATCTAAAAATTTCTAACACATTAAATTCCCCGAAAAATTCGGCAAAGTCTCCATTGTATGGAGTGACATCTACGATATAGCAGGAACAAATAATATATATACATTGACCAACACGGTTAGAAAAATAAAAATCAAAAACCCCAAAATTTATATTTTCGCGTAGACGTACCTTTCCGAGAGCTATTTAGCATACTTGCCCAATTTATATGTAGTATACGCAACTATAATCAATTCTCAAAGCCTTCTGGCTCCTGTACTCAATTCACATATCAGTAACAGATATATGAAATTCTTAAGTAATATTCATGAATCAACTGGTATAACTATACCAATTCCAAAATCAAACATATAGCATCAATTCATTATCAGGGTTAAATCATAAATTTCAATTCAGGTGCAGTTTCATTCTAGTTTAATTATACCGGAAATTTATTCTTTAGTTTATATATTCGTTTAGCTCATTAAATCTATTGATTATTCCATCAAACAAACTATCATCCAATACAACCAATTCATAATCAACAAGCAACACACAACTGAATCAATTGAATTTACATTCAGTATTAACATTCTATTTTGGATTAACATATTTTGGACATCAATCGCTTAATACGATTGATTCCTATTTGATGACCATTTATTCATCAAAATTTTAATTTCCAACTCTGTTTTATTTAATTTCAATATCATTCTGAGTTTAATTACACTTAACCAAGTTAAGTTTTCAACTCAACTTTTCAATCCGATTTGAATTCTATCCAAATCAGTCAAACGCACTAATATCTCAATAATTTGATAAAATTATTTCCTTTCTATAAAAAAATATAATTTGGGTAAATTATTTCATTTACCCTCTTTACAAAACAATATTGTATCCGTTGCCAGTTCAACGCTTCTCAACACTTGAACCGATGAACAAACACAATACAAAACATTTGTATATAAAATTTACAAATACGCTCTTATATTTATATGCACTCAATCTCGATCTAGGGTATTACTAACCCAATCTCTATCGAGTTACACCACAGAGCCAAGGTTATTACTAAACCCATAGCTCTGATACCACTGTGACGACCCAAGGATTTTCGACCCCCGAAATCGACATAAATTCATTTCACGTACCTCATGCTGACCTTCCAAACACCGGAATGTTATTTGAAAGAATTTAGAGGGTGAGATAAGAAAGAAATAAGTATAAGAAATAGAAGAAGAAGAAGTTCCTACACAACACAGAATCAGAGTCTCACATCGCAGCGAAAACAGAATATAATACAGAAATAAACTTTATTGAGAGTTTTTTTAAAAATACTTACAATATCAGAGTATATCAACATCTCTGGATAGTTATAAAAAATCTATCCCATATACAAGACACAGCGGAATAGTAACTATATAATATCATATGTATGGACTCCTCCAGCTCGTCTCTTCACAGCATTCAATAACCTGAACCTGTACACCCCAGGCTATCCCGAGCATTTAAAAAAAACACCAGGTCAGTCTGGTAACCAGAGTGAGAAAAACTCGCACAGTATTAAGGGTATCACACAACTTGATTTTAAAGTCAAAATCTTTTTGAAAGAAAAGGATAATCGTAAGATCAAATCCACACATAAATACAGACGATTTTTACCTTCTTATAACCTAAAATATTTTCGAAATCAATATATTTTTTGATATTATAAATAGTGTCTAAATACAAGTAGATATCAATCTAGCAGAACGCTTGCATCTCACGCTACATATATATATACATATATATATATATACACAAACAAAACCGTAGGCACTTATTGGAGATTGGATTCCGACTATGACAAGGTATGGGACTACCTGCCGATAGTGTATCTCTAGAGGCGAATACATTGGGTTCAACAAGAAAGTCTTGCAACCCAGCCCTCACATGACCGACCACTCATTTCGCTTGAGCGTATCGAATGTATATCACCAACGGTTGGGCTCAAACCACCGTTTCCCAAAAGGGACATCATCGGAACAGATTAAAGAAGCAAAATGAATTTCTCTAGATAGGTGATTATACACCCTAATGGGAGCGACCCACATATCCATGCTGCCTGCCCGATTTTTGTCATTTCCTGGTTGGTGAGGCTTGAGGTTTAAATATCTTTTTGGAACACCTGGTCACCATTCACTTTGAATGCCACATCGTCAGATCCGTCAAATCACTAATTGACGCCCACAAAAATACTCTGCAGCTGACAGAAGTACGTTTGTAAAAATCAATGTACGTAATTCTTAAGAAATACTCTGTTAGATATTCGTCCGTATAAGCTATCCCGGAACAGGATGATCCGAAGTTACCCTCCTACTACATCCAATATAGGAATCACCCTATGGATCAGTAGCGAGAAGTCCTTGCAACCCATAGATTACAACCACGATAGAACTACAGTTTATCTATAACCGCTAAACAAGAGATTATTAATAGTTCTTCCGTTTATGAAGATCTATGGTCTTCAATACGCCATCTCAATCGTCTTTTGTTATCTTCACATATTTGTTGGTCGGAATGGTTTTCAAATATAAATTCGATCTCGGTCTTTCCGTACCAACAATCGTATTGGAGGATTTGATTGTCGATGATTTAACTATCAAAATAAACAATGTTTCAGTCATGACAATCCAATGAGTTCATTGTTCAGTATTCAGCATCACTTGGCCTCTTTGATTAAAAACAAATATACATTTAAAACCCTTAAATACTGAAATATTTTAAATACAGCTTTTCGCTTCTTATTATACATAAGATTATTCTTTGAATAAATTCATTTTAATACTTAGAAAAATCTATATCATATTTAGCTTTCTAATATCACTTCCAACATTAACCACATTATTATCTAATATCGAGAAATTAATTCAATTTATTTCTCGTAAACAACATTACGAAATATCTTTATTTCATTACTTGAAACAATAAGAAATATTTGTTTGTATAAAATAAAACTCGACCCTATATTCCCTTTCTAACTTGAGAGTATCACTATATTTTCCCGCAGCCCTTTTTATCCTCCTTTTCTTTGGAATCCTCGCTATACGTATATTCCAAATTTTTACCCAAAAATGTGGCGTTATTATTTCTCTAGTGAAACAGTAAATTATACTAACCTCTTTCACCATTACAACTAATATCATCCTCAGATAATCCTAAAGTCGTTCAAGTTGGGGTATTTTAATTACCTCTCAGACCTTGATCAACAACGTTCATATTTAAGGATAGATACAAGTTATAATCAAAACCCCAATATCTCATTCTAATCTCAACACAAATCCCATTTAACTATTTTATTTAAAAATACGGTTTCATAAACCTTCTTCCCTTTTTGAAAATCCTTTTCTCAGGTATAACCATTTATTTCTTAATTTAATAATTAAGTAATATTTGATAAAACATCACTTTTAAAATTACATTTTTATAATTCGGATTTGTTTACAAAATCCTATGAACCACTTCTTTACAAATTCACTTTCACCAATCTCCTTTCAAATATATTCAATCATATCCATTTAGAGACTCTTATTTCAATTTCCCACTTTTGCTTAATCCCATTATTAAGTAATGTTAATTTAGAATTAACGATATATAACCCTTCAAACCTCTTTTATATAACTCTGGTTATTATAAAACCCTTTTTCTAAATCACCTTTTACTTAATTAAGTAACATTTATTTTAAGCTATAATATTTGCTTAAAAATTCCTTTTATAACTTTGTTATAAAACTCAAGTTTTAAACAAAACCTGTTCATAAACTCCTTTTACTATTCCATTGGATTTCATTTCACTTAGATTACTTTTTAAATGAATTCCCATTAAAAGTAATTTTCTAAATTATTATTAATTAAAAATAATAATTTATTTCAATCATTAACCACTTTTGTAGTTAATTTCTTTATTATCTAAAATAAATAATAAATCCCTTTTTAAAATCTTATTAAAATTAAACAAATATTCTTTAATCATTTTAATCACAGCGCACTAACATATTAATAATCCTAATTTAAAACGGTCGACTTAGTCAAGTCCAACCACAATCATCTCATTAACCGATTCCAATTTGTTTCCGTTTTAAATTAATTAATAACATAACTAATTTAAATAATTCCATTTAATTACTCTTAACAAGACAATTATCCAAATTTAATCGTTTGGTTAATCTCTAATCACTTGTTTATAATTCTGATTAATATCAGAATTTACTTTATTAAATCAATTAATAATTAATTATAAACTCAAATAATTAATAATAATTATTATTTCCTTTTAACAAACCTTTATTCCAAATATATATATATTCAAATTTATCTTTAGCTATAAAATAAATTTTATGACTTCAGTTTTTTCAACTTACTTGATGGTAAATCAATATCAATAAAACAATTTACTTTAGGCCATTTTTAGCCGATTACTCAACCAATACTGCCCGTTGGTTAAAACCAAACACAGTTTGAATTTCCAATCAATGATCAATACTTAAATCAATCACCCAAACATGATAGTTCATATGATAATATGAAAATAAATATTATATTTGAGGAATCCTGTTGGATCCATCCAACTTGTTCTTCCCTGTATACAAATGGTTATCACCAAACAGATCGTTCAATTTCATTTAACTGATAATAATAAGTAACGACCATTTAATCCCAACCACAAGCAATTCAAACAATTCAACCAATTAAACACGTTTATTTTATAAACGTGACCAATAAGGTAAGTTACCTTTACTGGAACCAATTGTTAGAATAATGATTTGGTATTTCACTGAAATTAAACGACGGTTTAATTTCATTAGTTAAATCAATATATAACAAGTGAACAGTCAACCATAGCAAACAGAGCACACAAGATGAAAAACCAATTTATATAAAATTTATATGGGAAAACTGAGTGATTTTAACTCACTTTGATCTGATTTTGTTGTTCAACCGGTTCACTTTCAGTTAAATTAAACAAGTGGTAAATTTAACCACGGATTCCAGACATTTCTGACTTTGTCCGAGCAGATCCGGATATAGTATTCATTTCCACTGTTCCTTTACTCCTTGTCTGGACCAATTCTTATAATATATATATATATATGTGTGTGTTATAAATATTATAATTTGCTGGTTTAAATTAAACTGATTATTTTTGCAATAATATATTTAATTTAAAATAATTACATTTTTTCAATTATATGAGTTTAGCCGATTTCCTTTCTTCTTAGGTCTTCGTTTAGTGACAAAATGTGATTGCTAATTTCAGCACACTGGCCAAAGATGCTTTAACCAGATTAAACTTTGTTTCCAGTTGCTTTGTTCAGTGGTTAAACCTGCACCAAGACACTCTTCAATCAATATAATTTAATTGATGATTACTTCCTAATTGAATTAATTTGTAACTAATTACTTTAGTTGATTACGGTTTTAAGGATACAAGGCCGATCCCCCTTTGCTTCCAGCTTTTGTTTATTACTGTGTCTCGTTCATGTTCCCATACCCAAGTCCTGTAACCAACGTATGCATGAAACCCTTTCTGCTGCGCCTCGTATAAAATTTATAAGGTTATACAATTCATTTAAAATAGTTAATTCTTTGATCATGTATATTAATTAGAATAATAAATACACGATTAACCAATACTGGAATGATTTCCTTACGGCTTCGAGCTTCTTCAATTCAACATGCCTCACAAATGAAAACCACACATCTATTCCTGTTAAAATTTGGTCTCAGCATGATCATAATCCTCCTTAATTAGTATTAATTAAAATTTAAATAAACAGTTAATTACTGTTTAATATGGTAGGTAAGGCCGATCAATTCCTTTTGCAAGCAATTCTTCTTCACGCTTCATGTCTATAAAAAACACACAAACCCCTCATCACCGCACCGAAGTTTGACCACTAGAGCATCATCCAGTGGCGCCAGTCACCGCAGCCCACCATCCATGTCCAGCGCCAGGAGGGTCACCACGCCCAATGATCTCGGTTGCCTACGGTTTTGTCTCGAACGCAGTGAGTTTGAACTCAATTTTCGGTCAGCACAACCATCAAGGAAAGATCACCACCGTTCCACTAACAGATCTTGGTGAGATGAAGAGAATTGCTATAGAAAGTTATTCAAATAGAGGGGCGAATTTGAGCAGAAATTGACAAGAAAAAGGAAGTGATCCTCCATTTATTTTTAGAGAGGGTAGAGGCGGATCATCCTTTGACCAAAGGGAATACGTTGACGCATAGAATAAGGGTTTCGCTGGGCTTATATATCTAAGGTTGGATAGGTTTTAATATTAATTTACTATAAACGAAATTTAACCATGAAATAATTGGTGAAAACCACCACAAACGATTTCATTTTTGATAAAAAGTCTAATCCTAGCATAGAAAAATGTTTCGGACCCAATGGGACAGGTTTCGTCGAATTCCGACATCGTTTGAAAATTTTTCCTTTATAAAACCAGCGAAAAACGCACGTTCAAATTTTCCACGATCATTAGATAAATCCAATCAACTTGAAACTTTGAAATCCTTCAATAATTAATTAATATGAACCCAACGGAACCAGTTTCATTACATTCTGAGACTGTTTTCCCGGTAGGCTATTTTTACACGTACCGCAATGCCTTTTTGGGCACCAATTTATCTGATCTTCAAAAATAACAAACTATATACCTATCCTGACTATAATCGACGCTACGAACTCAACGAAACTGGTTTCGTGGCTTAATTTGATCATTTTCTCAAGTTATACTCAAATATCTCTTTATTAAATTAAATTAATTAAATTACGCGCTATAGAAAATAACTGGGCGTTTACGGCTACCGTGGTCACATACGACATCAGTCTGCCACGCAATTCAACACCGTACAATAATTTAACATTACGATTCAAATGAATCTAATTTCATCAAAAACGAAGTCCGTTTGAAAAATGGCTATTTTAAAGGCCTATAATTTAATAACGATTTTCACAGTGACTATTTTAAAATTCGATTTGGCCATAATTAACAATCTATAGCATGAAATATGAATTTTTCTCTTCCGTATGAAAATTATAATAAATACGGTTCCAACGTTTCTCATTTCACAGAAATCAGACTTATATCGGATCCTGTATATCAAATTAAAGTTCAAAACTCAATTTTACGAACTACTGCGCGATTTCGAGCTCGATTTATAATTATATAAATATACAACGTTCAAACTTCGTTTTTAATAACGAATTAAATATAAAAATCCATTAATATCCAAATAAAATATTTAAAAAAATAAATTAAATTAAATATTTGACAGCCAAAAATACGGGACGTTACAAAACTACCTTATGAAAATATAATTATTAATCATCACTTTCATAAAGTAATATAAATACAATATTCATAGACAAAATTTACATAAAATGAACAAACATCATACAACATAAGAAAAACTTATGAAAACAAACATATTTATTATGCATGTTACAAACATACATTTACCCCTTCAACCTTTGGTTTTGGCACATACCACTTAAGCATGTCGTTTATTGCTTCCTTATAGTCCACACTGCAGGTTGCTCCATGGTTCAAGAGATATCGGGACCTTCTTATTCCTCCGTTTATTGATCCATAACTGATTTCTGAAGAAAAAAAATCAGAAAAAATAGGTCAAGAGACTATACCTTTTTCCTTATTAGTTATGAATAAGAAAGTCCAATAGAACTATCAAAGTCCAAGCGTGGTCTCCTCTCTTGAAAACAAGAAACTAAAGTGGAATTACTCACACCTGCAAATAAGTATACAGTTTACATCAATGTAGCATCGGAAATCTTACCATTAATCATTTGATATACATAAAACCAATCAAATATGCGTTTTCATTTCACGAATTTCTTTGTCCAGAAAAACAATAACTTAGTTTATCTTTTTCCCTTAAATTTGATAACTAATTCTTCCAAAGTATTATCCTAGATTTATATCTTGAACCAAAATGCCATTTAGCCTTATTTCTTGTTGAACATAAATCGAATAATTCTGCAAAATAGCCACAAAAGTATGGAGATAAGATCAAATTTTAATCACCCACGTACAAGGGTAGGCATCTGTATTTGTGGCATAGCTGGGGATGTTTCACTTCTCCTTAAAGAAAATGTTCGGCAAGCTACTGAAAAGAGGTTTTAAGACATGTGAAAGGGAAATGGATTCAAAGATATTTGTTGTCTAGTGAAGAGGTTTTTATAACTTGCATTTGTGTTGTACGTTATTTTACTTGGGGATAAAGTATTTGCAGAGTGTATTCCTCTCACATAGAGTATAACTGATTAGTGTAGTGTTTAGGGTATTTTCTTTTCATTCAGGTAGGCGGTACTATGTGTGAGTGTTCATTTCATGAATAGGGTAGCTGAGTTTAAATGTCCTTCGGCGCTGTATGCACATGAATTAAACTGAGAAGAAGTAGCTACTTCCGGGTAGGCAGTAGATTAAAATTTGGGGTAGGCTTTACTATGTGTCCTTTCTACAAATAGGTAGCTCTGAGGTCACTGAGTTTTCTTTTCGCGTATAGGAGGTAGGTCAGTAAAATAGTCTACATTGAGTTTTTTTCTTTTTGGGTGAATACGCGTCCTTTATTTACTTAGCCATGAAGTGTGTGTATCTATATATATATATATATATATATATATATATATATATATAGTTTCATTCTAATGCCGTATTAAATTCTACCGCTAACTACTGTTTAACGGTAATCGTTAAATTTGTATCGTCATACACAAATTCCAAATGCAATGCGAGTGAACACATCACTACATTCTGAGGTTTCGATCCCACTGAAATTAATGTCGTTGAAAACCAACTCCTTTTACACAAGGACGTTGTTTAAGTTTATCGGTTCACCTTAAAATTTCACGCACCAATAAAACATCTCCGATTGGCTCCAAATAAGAAATCAAGCAATAATTAGCGATACGTATTCCAATAAAATTCGTTTCGTAAGAAACGGAGATCGTTTGAAAAGAAAACATTTTTAAGATTTATCTAATATTTATATAATACAATTAAATTCAAATTAAATAATAATAAATTATTATTACTGTATATCTCTAACGAAATCTTATACAGCTCCAAAACAAACTAATATAAATTTAAACTCAGTATTTAAAATCATGGATTGAACGATATTCAAAATATATATATTAAACCCTTATATTTATTAAATAAATCATTAAAATATATTAACGAATTCCAAAGTGATTATTTGAAAATTTGAATTGGAAATAACTAGCAATCTATAAGTTGAAATCTCTAATTTCCTTCCCATTAGAAAATTATAATCAAATAGATTCAAATGTTTCTAGTTTCATAGAATTCCGAGTTAAAATGAATTCGGTATATTCAATTTAAGTTCAAAGCGTAAATTACGAACCACCGTAACAATTCTATTTCGTTTTGTAATTATATATATAAATTTAACGTTCAAACTTTGTTATATAATCGAATTATATATTATAAATTCATTTATAAAACCCGAATCAATATTTAAATTAATAAAATATATTAAATATCTGACTACCAAAAATACGGGACGTTACATTCCTTCCCCCTTAAAAGAATTTCGTCCCCGAAATTGCTAAGGTAGAAGAAATGCTACAAACCCAATATCTTTTAAAATACAGTTTATTATAAATCAAGAACTAATTCATTATTGTAAATAAAACTTTTCAAAATATCAAAAATTTCTAACATCGTAAATTCCCGGAAAATTCGGCAGAGTCTCCCCTTTACGGATGGACTTCTACAATATCGCAGGATCAAATAATACACATTGACACACATTGTCGAAAAATAATTTCAAAACCCAAAATTTATACCTTCTTGCAAGCGTACCTTAGACAAGCGCTATTGAGCATACTTTCTCAATTCACGTGCAATTCACTTAGCTAAACTTGATCCTCTTAGCCTTGTGGTATCTGACTTAACTCGGTTAATCATGAAAGTAGCCAATACATGATATTCTAAATAATAATTTATTAATCAACTGGAATCCATTTATTTATTGTTACTTCATTCAACTCTTATTAGACCATAGATGAATTTAATCCAACTAATTTAACAACCTATCGATCAACCGTGCACAAAACAAGTCAATCAAATCATTAAATTGAATTTATATTCAACATTAATATTTACTAGGGTTAACATACCTTAATTAATCACTCAATTAATGTCTGATCGATTTCGATTCAATTATTATTAGTTCGATTTCCAAATTCCAAATCACTTTAATTTAAATATTCATCCTTCATTCCACTTAAAATAGTTAAGTTTTGACCCCATATTCAATTAACTAATTGAATTTCTAATTAGTTTACTTCTATTTTACACTCCAATTCTGATTCTATTTTAGAAATCATTCATTCTCTTTTTATTTAAATTATCCTTAAGTTAAATTTCGATCTACACATTTCTGTTTAACTTCTACTAGTTAAATTCCAATTCACTCATTTCATATTGAAATTATCCTTTCTATGTTAAGTCATTTTAAATTTCCAATTCAATTTGAATTCCATCCAATCAAACAAACCAATATATTATTAATTTGAGAAAATTATTGCTTTTCTGTACAAAAATAGAATTTGGGTAAAATTATTTCATTTAACCTCTTTACAAAACAATATCGCGTCAGTTGATTGTTCAAATGCTTCTCAACACTTGAATCGATCAAATAACACAATATAAAACACTTTATTATAGAATTTACAAATACGCTCTCATATATATACACCCAAACTCAATCTAGGGTACTGCTAACCCTATCTCTGTCAAGTAACACCACTGAGCCAAGGTTATTCCTAAACCTTATGTTCTGATACCACTGTAACGACCCAGCGGGTTTGAGGCCTGAATCTCGACAATAATACTCACCACCCGTATTACTTGCCAAAACTCAAGTATCAAAAACGTCAGGTAGTTAGTGAAAGAAATTAGTGGGTGAGATAAAAGAGAAAGAAATATAAGAATAGAAGAAGAAGAAGAACCAACACAATACAAATCTCACATCGCAGCGGAACAAAATATAATGTAGAAATTAATCTTTATTGAGAGCTTTAAATAAAACTTACAAACATCAGAGTACATTATCACATCTGGATAGTTATAATAATTTGTCCTCATATACAGTCACACAGCGTAATAAATACTAGGTATCATACGTCTAAACACCTCCAGCTCGTCTCTGGACTTCATAGTATTTGATAACCTGGACCAGTACAACCCGGTCTAACCCAAGCATTACAAACATCGGGTCTGTTTGGTGAACCAAAGTGAGAAACCAACTAAGTTTACAAACAACATCCAACTTGATTTTAAAGTTAATAAATCTTTTCTGAAAGAAAAGGATATTCGTAAGACCAATCCATACATAAACATGGACGGTTTTTACGATAACCTAAAACAATTTGGAATCATATATATATTTTGATATTATAATAGTGTCTAAATACAAATAAATAGCAATCTAGCCGAATGCTTGCATCTCACGCTCTGCATATATAGTATACAATCAAAACCGCGGGTGCTTATTGAAGATTGGATTTTGACTATGACAAGGTATGGAACCACATGCCGATAGTGTATCTCTAGAGGCGAATACACTGGGTTCAACAAGAACGTCTTGCAACCCGGCCCACACATGACCGACCACTCATTTCGCTTTAGTGTATTGAACGTATATCACCAATGGTTGGGATCAACAACTGTTTCCCGAAAGGGACAACATCGATAGATTAAAGAAGCAAAAGGAATTTCTCTAGATAGGTGATTATACACCCTAATGGGTGCGACCCATATAGTCATGATGCCTGCTCGATTTTTTCATTTCCCTGTTATAGGGCTTGAGGTTTGAATTCTCCTTTAGAACATCTGATCATCATTTAATTTGAATGTCACATTGTCAGATCCATTAAATCACAAATTGACGTCCACAAAAAATACTATGCAGCTGACAGATGTAACAAGCCGGAAAATACGAGCCAATTTAAAATTTTTAAATTGGTTATTTTAAAGAAATTTAAATAATTGAAATAGAATAATTCAATAAAATAATGAATTAGAAAAATGTGCGGCAGTTTGAAAATGTGGATACAAACTTTAACTGACTGTACCGGGTGCAAAATAACATCGATTTTAGTGAAAGCAAAAATATTTGAATCTGTTTATGAATATCTTTCGAAGGAATCTGAAAAATCGAAGTTTCATAGTGGGAATCGAAAGTTATGGCCAAATGAATTTTCAGAAAGGTCGCTATAGAGAATATATAGCACTGGAAAATAGACATTTTGCAAACGACCTCAGAATTCGACGAAACTACTTTTTTGGATCCAAGATGTCAAATTATTGCTAGGTTTCAAATTTCATAATTTTTGAAGCTAGTATGAGAGCGTGGCAAAATAAAACGTGTTTGGTTGATTTCTATTAATTTGGATCGACCAGAAAATGGCCATTTTTCAAACGATCTCATAATTCGATGAAACAAATTTTGTTGGGACCGTAGCATCAAAACATAGCTAGATTTATTTTTATGGAATTTTTCGAATCAGTTTGTGGCCCTGGCTAATTGAAATGTACGTTCAAATCGAATATTGAATGTTTTAATTTTAATTTGAAGAATAACTGACTGTAACAGTCAAATTGGCCTACGAAACTTATCCCATTGTGTTCGGGATGGGGGTATTTGGCTGGAGGCGACAGTCGTTGGGTCTGGATTGGTGTTCGTTTGGAGAAACACTATTTTAAAATTTTAATAAAGCATCGGCCAATCAGAAAATTCCATCATAATTTAAAATAAAATAAAAACTTCAGAAACCCCTGCCCCCCTTTGCTCTCGACGATGCACGATACTTCCATCCTTCCCGGCCATTTTCTGACCGCCACAGCCAACATTAGCCCTCCCTCCAGTTGAACTTTTTGAAGAGCATCCTCTACTCTTCAAATCAGGACAAGCCGCTCCCTCTCTCGTCGCCTGTACGAGGAGAACGACCGCCGGGAACATCGCAACTTCAAAGCGCCGCCCCGCCCTCCTCCATACCTCGAAGTGGTCCCACTATCTTCGCCAGAGCGCCGTTCCGAGCCCTTCCAGGTGGTGCAGTCTGATCCTGTCCAAGCCCTACGGATTTACCTAAAAATCGAATACTAGTTTCGAACCCTCTTTGAAAGGTAGCGGCTTTGATTTTCAAAACTGAAAATAACACTTTTAAGTGTTGCAAACTTTGAAAAATCGTATCTTTATCGTGTGTTAGCAAAATTCGATGAAACGGGAAACATCGTGACCGCAAGGCCGCTCTCTACAGTCTAGAAGTGTCCGGGGATTTTTCTGAGCTTGCTAGGATTTTTAGGAAAGCAACAACCAATGTGAGATTTCTAAACTGAAATGTGAATAGAAATGTGATATATAAATTATATAAGAGAAATATAAATTATATATGCGTTGTATGCCTCATGTACATGCGTTGTATAAGTTATATGAGCGAAGTATGAATTATACATGCATTGTATAAATGATATGTGTGTTGGAATGGAAATAAAATATATTTATATACGAATATATATATATATATACACACACACACACACTCCCCTCATCCACAAACCATGGACAATATTTATTAATTGTGAATTAGCGTGAAAAATTTGGTGAATAATGCGAATGGTTGATATGATTGTTTGTGGTTGATATTGTTTGGATTGTGGTTGAAAAATACCATTGTGGTTGAAAAATACCCATTTGTGATTGAAACGAAATTTGAATAAATTGTGGAAAAGAAAAACATACTCGCCTGTGTGCGAATTAGATGTATGTAATCCCCATTGTCAAAAACCGCGAGGTTTTAAGGTAGAGCGAGGGGCCGTACTCGGGACGGTGCCGGTTTTAAATACCCTAGCGTTATGCTGCCGAAATTTTCAATAATATTCGTGTGTTAGAATTATTTTCATATGTTGAAACTAAATTCAAGTGTTGAAACTATATTCATGTGTTGAAACAATATTCATGTGTTGAATAGAAATTCATGTGTTGAAACCGTATTCATGTGTTGAATAGAAGTTTATGTGTTGAATAGAAATTCATGTGATGAATACAATTCTTTGAAAAATAAAAATAACATTTTATCACATATCTAAACTATATAAAATATTCATGTTTTAAATAAATTGTTTTAAAATTAAAAACCACATTTTTATTATTTATATAAACTATAGAAATTATTCATGTGTTGAATAAAGGATTAGAACGATAGAAATCATATTTTTATCGTATGTGGGAAGTGGATAATATTCATGTGTCGGATATATAGATTGAACAATAAAATTTACATTTTTATTGTGAATATAAAGTGCTAAAAATGTTCATGTGTTGAATAAATATCTTAGACGATAAAAATATCATTTTTATCATGTAAACGACTCGCTAAAAATATACAAGTGCTGAAACAAATATTTGTTGGCTATGAATATTATTTTTAACATGTAGGCGAACTAAATAAAATAGTCATGTGTTGAAATATATTTTTGTTCGCCAAAAATATCATTTTTATGCGAAACGTGAAGTGTTAAAAATTTCTACTTGTTCAAATAAATATGTGTGGGTTGAAAATATTATTTTTAACATGTGTAGGAAGTGTTAAAAATAACCATAAGTGGAAATAAACCTTTGTTCGCTAGAAATATTAATTTTAGCTTAGTTTTGCACATATATATACATGTGTTTAACAGGAAATGGATTAGCTGTTGAGTAAAGAATTTATTTGTGTGCCCGACAAATAGGTAAACCTTAATGAGTTGGATGTGCAAATTTTATTATTATATCAACTCCTGTGAATGCCATTGAATGCGCAGTGCTAGGTATTCTGTGTGTAATAATAAACATCGCCATAGGATAGTAACAATTAATTTTGAACTACACTATATGGCATACTTCTTGACGATAGGCATACTTCATCATATACCACATAAGCATTTGGAGCTTGTGTGACGATGTTGAAGATTTACCATACGAGCGAGAGGCTTGTATGGTGATGACTATATATTACAGGTTGAACTGATGACTGATCTGGACTATATAAATTGTAACGGTAAATTGCAAAATTAATAAAAAAAACCCACACGGGTCTGGAGATGACAATAAACACATCTCTTTGGTCATTGAGGCACAAAAACCATTTATAGGGTGACGAAAATTTATTTTCTGGAGTTATGACCTATACACACTCCTCTGTGGACACTGGAATATATCACTATAAATATGTGCATGCTTATTAGGATTTATTGATTTCCAAACCCCTTCCCGTACAAAGGAGGTTGTGGCAAAAAAAAAATCGAAATATAAAGGTGTTAATGAAATATTTGAATTGAAAACGATATTGAAATCATCGAATGAATTATATTTATATAATATACAAATATAAATTAAATTAAAACGAATCGAGGCCGTGCAGTTCGCGTTTTGAAATCGTAACTTCAAATGATTATACCGAAAGATCCGACCATCGGATTTTCGCGAAACTGGAACCGTTGGGTTCGCTTTGGGAATATCTCCCCAATGATATAAACTTTGTTGAAATCCAACGGTTAGATTTTCTTATATGTGTAAAACAAATTTAGGGACAGCGCCAGTGCATCGGCACGACCTGAAACGTCGTTTAATAAAATATGGTCGTTTTTAAATAAACAAAAATGGCGATATATCGTTAGAAAATATTATAGAAGATATAGAATGGAAATAAACTGATTCTACTTGGTTTGCTTGATATTTAGTGGTTGAATGTGTTTATTGTAATAACCCGAAAATGCGAGCCAGTTTAAAATTTTTATTTTGGCAATTTTAATGTATTTTGAATATTTAAAATAGATTATTTTAAATAATATCGACAAGGAATTTATTTTGAATATAATTCAAACCAATATATTTATATAGATCGTCGTTGGAATATAAATAATTATATATAATTATAAAAGGAATTGAAAATGGCGTGGTAGTTCGATAATTCGATTTCAAACTTCAATTGAACATGCCGGGTGCAAAATAAACCGGATTTTAGCGAAACCAAAAATCTTTGAATCTATTTGAGAATATCTTTCCAACGAATCCGAAAAATTGAAATTTCATAGCAGGGATCAAAAGATATGTCCAGTTGAAAATTCTGAACAGTCGCTATGGAATTCAAGCCCTTAAAAATGGGAATTTTGCAAATGGCCTCGGATTTCGACAAAATCACTTTTGTTGGATCCGTGATGTCAAGTTATTGCTAGATTCCAAATTTCATAATTTTTCGAATCAATTTGTGAGCGTGGCAAAGGAAAACGCGTTTGACCAGTTTCAGTTGATTTTCATCGACTGGAAAATGGCCATTTTTCAAACGGTCTCAGAATTTAATGAAATTAGTTTTGTTAGGACCGTATCGACAATACGAAGTTAGAAGATATTTTTTGGGAATTTTTAGTGACTATATGTGGCCCGGTAATTTCAAATGTACGTTTAAAAATTTAATATATAGATTTATATTTTGATTTGACGAAAACTGATCGTAACGATCGAATTGGCCTTCGATACATATCCCATTTTGTTCAGAATGGGGGTAATTAGCTATAGACGACAGGCGGTGGGCCTCGTTTAGAGGTCGAAAATAAAAGTTGCTTTTTGGGAGATAATTAAATAAAATAATTAAAATTTATAATAAAACCCCTTATCCCTCTCTTTTATTCACTCAGCCCCCCCCCCTCCCGTCTTTTCTTTCTGAATCAAAAATAATAAAAAATAGAATAAGGAGGATCTGTCGCTCCTCCAATCGAGCCGCCACCGCCGCTCAGGGCGGGGCCACCACCCTCCACCCTCCTTCCTCCATCCCGAACCCACCTCGCGCCCCCTAAACCCACCGCAACCCCCCCCCCCCGGCCAGACGCAGCCACCATCCGCCCCCCTGAACCCGATGCTCCACCTCCGCCGCCTGCTGGAGGGCCCACCACCACCGCCGAGCTCTGCAACCCCTCCCTCTTCTAAAATCCGTAAGTCTTTGAATTTATTTACTGATATTTTTTTTAATATAGCATGAAGAACTGAAATTTGTTTGATTTTCAAACTGAATTTTAAAGAAGAATTTTTATAAGTAAAACTGAATTTTATAAAATGAATTTATCTATATATATCAAGTTAGGGTTTTTAGATGGAGAAAGATAAGATCTTTAACTACATAAGGCTTGGATTTTTACATGCAGAAAGACAAGATTTTTATACGAAGAAAGAGGAGATTTTGATACATATAGAAAGGTTAAAAATATAATTTTTATACTATAGAAAGAATAAAAATACGATTTTTATATGATGTAGATAGTAAAAATATTATCTTTATATATGTAGCGAAATAAAAATCTAATTTTTATTATGTATATGTTGAAAAGAAAATGTGATTTTTATGGCAAAGTAAAAATTCGATTTTTACAAACATGAAGTAACGATAAAAATTTGATTTTTATATATGTAGTGGATACGGGTAACAAAGGTGACGAAAGGCGAGAACGACAAAGACTTCTACATTTGAAGTGTCGTGGAGTTGGGATAGCTTTGGTGAGAACTTCTCACTTTAAATTTCCTTTTCTAGTTATAATATATACACTAGGATGTAGACGGTGTTTAGTAGCACCCGACACCATCGTCCACAGACCATGAACTTGTTTGTTTGGTTGTGTAGTTGGTTAGATTATTTGATTTGAATTTGATTGTTTGGTGAAATGGAATGGATTTGATTGATATGTGTATGGCGTGGGCCATTATTAGACTGGAGATAAGGCTAGGCCCTGTCCCGTTTCTAGTATCGTGTCGTTATACCTCCGAAATTTTCTAAAATAAGTTAGAAAAATAAAGATATCATTTTATTTAATAAATGAACCGAATAGAATATTCATAGTTTGAATAAAATAATTTGGTTGTTAAAAATGTAATTTTTAACGTGAATGTGAATAAATAAATATTCATTCACAAACCGGACGGTTTGTTTATGTACACCTATTTGAAGGACATTGATTGGGACGATAAATTTTACACATCGCCCAACTACACAAATAAAATATGTGTTTGATTGTTTGAAACCCGACACGGGTATTGGGATAAAATACGGCATACACCAATCCCAGTAATTAGTTGTATGTCGATCGATTGATTGACAGGCTGTTATAAGCGTTAGATATCTATATTTGATGCTTGTACAGAGTAGTGCACTTTGGATGATGATTGACTATTTATCGTTGCTGTTATATACATGTGTTGTATGGAATCCATATAATTAACTTTGTATGGTAATTGATTGGGCCTCATTCCAATTTAGAAAATAAAGAATATTATAAAATAAAGATTCATGTGTTGACCGTACTCATCCGTTGAGATTAGTCATGTGTTGAATGAAATATTTTAACAATAAAATTTACATCTTTATCATTATAAAATAAAGGTTCATGTGTTGACCATACTCATCCGTTGAGATTAGTCATGTGTTGAAAAAAATATTTTAACAATAAAATTTACATCTTTATCATTATAAAATAAAGGTTCATGTGTTGACCGTACTCATCCGTTGAGATTAGTCATGTGTTGAACGAAATATTTTAACAATAAAATTTACATCTTTATCATATATAAAATTAGAAACTAACTGGAAAATAGATAAGATGAGTGGTCTCCTGGATATTGATCTGATGTTGGTTTCGGCCTTCGGGGTTAATATTTAGGGAATCGTTCTCTTACTAATTTACCGTTGGAGTCTGATTTGAAATCAAATGATAGATACCATAAATGTTATAAAATATATTAAATAACAAAAATAGTCACACATGGACAGTACTCATTCGTTAAGATTAGTCATGTGTTGACAAAAATATAGAGTCATGTATTGAAAGAAATATAGATTCATTTGTTGAATAGAATAACGAAGTTATTGAAAAATATAAAGCCGTGTTAATTAGATATGCGCTATTTTGACGCGAACGATATTTATATCGATTATATTCGTTTTTATAATGAATATTGAAAAGAGATAAAAATTGAATATAAAGGAAATTCGAATTGAATTGAATATAAAACGAATTCGAATTGAATTGAATATAAAATGAATTCGAATAGAAAATAAATTCAAATTGAATTGAAAATTTGAATTAAGTTGAAATGAATTTTAAAAAGAATTCATAAGGAAAAATTCAATTTTGATTTGAATTGGAAATGGAAGTTGAAATGTTTTTGAAACAAATTTAAAACTATTTATAAAATTCGTTTTAAAAAGAAATCGACGAAATATATATTATATATAATATAATGGCCTGAATAGAACGCGCCGCGCCGCGGAAGTTCGTGAATTTCGACCATTGACTTCGAACGGACATTATAGGAGATCCGACCGTCGGATTCTCCTAAAACCGGAACCGTTGGGTTTGTATCGAAAAGGGATTTCTAACTAATATTAGAAATTTGAAATCTAACGGTTGGATTTGGAGATACACCCAAATCAAATTTGGAAAAGGTCGTTGTAAGTGCAGTTCGATGGCCGTTGATGGAAATCGACTATACGGGCCTTGATAAAATTATTAAAAATAGTAATAATTTGTGTAGAATCATAAGAAATGATTTGGGAAAAATTGGGATGAAAAACTCCATATTTGAAAAGATAAAAATGGATTTTTATCGAAATGAACTAGTTTTGAACTAAATTCAAAACCCAGTTATTTCTAAATAAATACATTGGATTTAAAAAGGGGTTTTTAATGATCGGAATTTCTAATATATTTGATTGGAATTGAATTAGAACTGATTTGTGGGTTTATCGTGAACTGTGTTTTAAATGACATTAGTTCTTTAACCCAGTAAAAGGAGTTTTAATGAATCTGTAATTAGATTGAATGTGAATTGATAAGTTGTGACAACCCCATTTCCCGTACAGACGGAGACAAGGGTAATCTTTGGAATATAACACAGAAACATATAATAGCAGAACAGAATTAAATAAATACACCAGATAATGAACAGATAATACACTGGATAAATATAATCATCAGAGTTACACAGTATACAGGATCTTACTTAGTACAAATACAGTTCAACTATACATAAATGTCTACAGCGGAAACAAACAAAATATGTACAATAGGAGATGAACAGCATAAAAAGAGATAAATGATAGAATCCATCTTCAGCTCCAGCTATCCAGAAAGAGCCAGCTAAACCTGAATACAAGGATGCCCGTGTAGAAAAAGGGGCACTCGAGTTTGAAAGTGAAACAAACTACGAGTCAGTCATGGGACTGGTATGAGAAATCTACTCAATACATTTCAAATATGGCTAATCACAGGACCATGCCACTTTCATGGAACGGGTTTACTCCATTGGATTGCCAGTGCTTTAAAACAAATCGTTCTTTTAAACATCGCAATGCTTTTTATAAAAATGAAGCCATTATAAGACTCAGTTCCCATCACACAATGCAATGCAAACCGGAGGATAGAGTTTTACCTTATAATAGCCAAAATATGCTTGATACGAATAAAACAAAAGCATTTGATATTATTACTAGTGTTTATATATTACAAAAGCATTTTCAAATCATAAGTATCAATCATAGACGGCATTAATGCCCCATACCACTATGTCGCCATATATAGGTATACAATCAAAATCGCACAGTCACGTATTTGGAAATTGGATTTCCATCATGAACCAAGGCAAAAGATAGTCCTTACCGACTTCGAGACTGCCTAGCCCGAGCCTCAGGACCCACACTCGGGTGGGCCCTTGGATCGTCAGGGCCGGTCCACCAATGTGGATTAAAATTCCTGAAAAATGCGTTTCCCCGCCCTATGGGGCGTAAGTGAGCCAACGAATGACTCCATCGGACCCGGATCGTCCGATCAAACCGAGGCGCCTCGCAACAGTAACAACCACATAAGTCAAACTCGTCAGGGCGTGTAAAACCACTGACAACACTTCTAGCTAGGAAGAAACGCATGTCCTCCCTGAGGTCCTTTCTCCCGTTTCTGGTTCATACCGGGTGTGAGGTTCGCGAATTCACGTTATACACAAAGCTACACCACACAGGCGGTGCTTTGATCATCACCAAAAGACTTTGCTTTTCAACAGAAGCCCTGATCACTGCATCTTAGCATGCCACACAGGCAATTCACACCGTGCAACTGATGGCTATCAATCACACAGAATAAATTCCAATGTCAGACACCCTGTCCATTTGCAAGTCCGTTCTGGGTCTGAACGAAACCGGAGGCACTATATACCTCGCAAACCCATCGATCACCACGTACGTCTGGACGATCACCACTCATTATCCATATTTCAGGATGCCTCCCAATCAGGACCTCGGTTACCATCCAAACGAGGTGAAGATCTCCGGTCTTCGACCACCGTCTTCATCTTCGATTTCTTATCGTTGATTCAGTTATTCAGAATGGGATAAACCCGATCTTTCTGAGAAACTTGCATATATGATAAACAAGTGCAACACTAACATACATACGCATCATTTCAATTTATTAGTCACTAACCGTCAATCAGTAAGGGAATGATTTCCCAAATATTAACCCCGAAGGCCGAAACCAACATCAGATCAATACCCAAGAAACCATTCGACTTATCCAACCTTCAGTTAGTTTCTAAATTTCACATCCATATCGTTTATAATATTTTATAACGATTTATCGCTATTTTTATTTATTTTAAAATAGCCAATTTATTCAAAACGACGCTTCGGGCCATAACGCGACCGTGGCGTTGTTTTTCTTCAGATTTGATTTACACATATCTGAAAATCTAACCGTTGGATCTTCACAAAATTTACATCACTAGAAAGATCTTTTCTAAACGGATCCAACGGTTCCAGTTTCGGGAAAATCCGACGGTCGGATCTCCCGGTATAATCGTTTGAAGTTTCGATTTCAAAATACGAACTGCAGCGTCGTTATTCGATTTAATATATTTATATTTATATATATATATATATAAATATAATCGATTCTGGCGCTGTTTTTCTTTAGATTTGAATTAAACATTCCAGACAATCCAACCGTTGGATTTTTACAAAGTTGGTGCCATTGGAAAGATTTTTCCAAAGCGAACCCAACGGTTGCGGTTTCTGGAAAATCCGATAGTCGGATCTCTCGGTAAAATCGTTTGAAATCACAGTTTCAAAATATAAACTACAGCGTCGTTATTCGATATATTTCAATTCTATTTATATATATATATATATATATATCGATTCTTCGATTTCAAAAACTATATTCCTTTCATACATTTGATAAAAATGATATTTTTATCTAACTGTCTTCTATTTCAACACTTCACTATTTTTAACAATTCATTTATATAATAAAAATGTGATTTTTATTGTAAAACAATTCATTTCAAAACACTATTATTTTATATAGTTCATATAGGTAATAAAAGTATGATTTTTATTATAAAACAATTTATTTCAAAACGAGATCATTTTATATAGTTCATATCGATGATAAAAATTGGATTTTCATTATAAAACACTTTCTTTCAAAATATGAATACCATTCAACACATGAATTTCAATTCAACGAATGAATTTCGATTCAACACATAAAGGTTTTCTATAGTTTGTATATATCGGTAAAAAGGCGATTTTTATATTTAAAACACGAATACCATTCAACACATGAATTTCAATTGAACGAATGAATATCGACTCAACACATGAAGGTTTTCTATAGTTTCTATATATAGATAAAAAGGTGATTTTTATATTTAAAACACGAATACCATTCAACACATGAATTTCAATTCAACGAATGAATATCGATTCAACACATGAAGGTTTTCTATAGTTTATATATATAGATATAAATGTGATTTTTATATTTAAAACACGAATACCATTCAACACATGAATTTCTATCCAACGAATGAATATCGACTCAACACATGAAGGTTTTCTATTCAACGAATAAATATAGTTTCAACAAATGAAATTAATTCAAACACATGAATATTATTCAAAATTTCGGCAGCTTAACGACAGGGTAGTTAAAACTGGGACCATCCCTAGTACGGCTCCTCGCTCTACCTTAAAACCTCGCGGTTTTTGACAATGGGGATCATGCATCTAGTTCGCACGCAGGCGGCATGTATATTTATTTCATTTCCACAAACTAATCCTATGTGGTTTCAACCAAATATTTCTCAACCACGAACGGGTATTTTTCAACCATAATCAATCAATATCAACCACAAACAATTCCAATCAACCATTCGCTATCAATCAATTTTCACACCAATCACAACCAATAAATATCGTCCATGGTTTGTGGACGAGGGGCGTATATATATATATATATATATATATATATATATATAGCATTTCACTTCTGTTTCAACACATATATAATTTTTACAACACATATACAACTTATACATCGAACGTACAACTTATACAACGCTTATACAAGAGGTGTACAACGCTTATATAATTCATACATCGACTATATAATTTATACATCGTCGTTTTCCATATCGTTTATAAATTAGAAATCTCGCATCGGGTTCCACTACACCAAAAATAGCAGAAGGCTCAGAAAAATATGCGGTCTCTTCTAGAATGTAGAAGACGTCCACACGAGTACACTGTCTCTTGTTTCACTGAATTTCGTCAATACACGAAAAAGATATGATTTTTCAAAGTTTGCAACGGTTTAAAGGTGTTAAAACTGTTGAAAATAAATCTGGCCGTACCTCAGCTGTTTCGTTCAAAACTAGGTTTGGATTTTTCTTTGAATCCGTGTAGCTATTCGTCGATCAGCCTTCGCAGCGTCAAAGGGGGAGGAGAGGCGCGTCGGAGCCCTGAACGGCGGCGAACTCGAGCTGGCGGTGCGGCGAAAACTGGCGACGAACGGGCGAACTTCTCAAGCTCGATTCTCCCAAAATACTCAACGAAAAAATCGAAACTTTATATGGATTTGAAGATCTCGAGAAGATCTTCAAAAAGTTCAACTGTGGCACAAGCTAATTCGGCGTGAATTGATCGGAAAATGAGGGCGAAGGTTTGAATGGCTTTCCGCCTTCGATCGACTGTCGGGGAGAGAGAGAATCAAATTTCTGACAAATGAGAATTTTTTTTTTATAAATTTTAAAAATCCTAAAATACCCCTAGTCACGCACGAACACCAATTCAAACCCAACGAATGTCGTCCCTAGCGTTTTACCCCCATTCCGAACACAATGGGATATGTTTCGAAGGCCCATTCGACTGTTTCAGTCAGTTTCCATTCAAATTAAAATATATAATATTCAATATTTGATTTGAACGTACATTTCAATTTGCCAGGGCCACAAACTGATTCGAAAAATTCCAGAAAAATAAATCTGGCTATGTTTTGATGATGCGGTCCCAACAAAACTAGTTTCGTCGAATTCTGAGACCGTTTGCAAAAAGGCCCATTTCTGGTCGATCCAATTTAACTGTAATTGACCAAAACACGTTTTCCTTTGCCACGCTCACATACTACCTTCAAAAATTATGAAATTTGAAATATAGCAATAACTTCTCATCCCGGATCCAACAAAAATGGTTTCATCGAACTCCGAGGTCGTTTGCAAAATGGCCAATTTCACGGGCTATATAAATTCCATAGTGACCTTTCTGAAAATTCATTTGGCCATAACTTTTGCTTTCCACTATGAAACTTCGATTTTTCAGATTCGTTAGAAAGGCATTCACTAACAGATTTAAATATTTTTGGTTTCGCCCAAATCCGTTTTGTTTTGCACCCGGTACAGTCCGACAAAGTTTGAAGTCAATTTTTGAAACTACAGCGCCTTTTCAGGCCTTGTTTATAATTAGAATTAATTATATTCGTTTTCAAACGTCGATTCAAACTCACTTTTCATTGCTATTAATTAAAATATTTATTTTAAATATTTAAAATCCACTATTTTAGCCAATTTAAAATTTTTAAATTGGTTCAGATTTTCCGGGTCATTAAAATATTTAAATTATCAAATTAGGAAAATGAGCGAGAATGGAGTATCACCAGTTTTGCTCCAAGCGATAGTTAAATCTTTAATTAGATTTGAGCGTGAAATGGTAATTAAATTTACCGATAACACCATGGGTTTAGATACGGAGTATTACCTGTTTTGCTTCATGGGATGAATAGGTTGGGATTGGGAAATAAAATAAATAATTACTTCGGTGCGGTTTGCTAATCTCGACTAGTTTGGAAAACCATAATTTTTTTTGAAATGATATCCAAAGGAAGATTAAAGAATAAATTTTAAAGAATTTATCTATGATAAAATTAATGGGAATCTTTCCCTAAGAATTGAAATTTAGAAACTAGCTGTAGGTTAGTTAAGAAGAATGGTTTCCTGGGGAACGATCTGATGTTGGTTTCGGCCTTCGGGGTTAATATTTGGGGAATTGTTCTCTTGCTAATTTACGAGTAGCGACTGCTGAATTGGAATGAGGCGTATGTTGTGTTTTGTAACGTTTGTTGATTATATACGCGGGTTATTCAGAAAGGCCGGGTTTATACCCATTCTGAATAACCGATTCGACGATATGTCGAAGATGAAGACGGTGATTGAAGACTAGAAGTCTTCACATCGTTTGGGTGATTACTGATGATCTTGATTGGGCTGTACACCCAAGATGAGGGAATCAGTTGGTGGTCATCCAGACGTACTTGGAGATCGATGGATATGCGAGGAAAGTGCCTCCGGTTTCGTTCAAACCCAGAACGAACTTGTAAATGGAGTGCGTGTCTGACATTGGATTTTATTCTATGTCGATTGATCTCTATTAAATATACATCTGTTTGGTGGCGGAGAATTTATTCTCTTGCTTAACGCCCTTCTCTGAGACGTACGAGCTCAGAGGTTATATATCGATGGACATCAGTTGCATGGCATGAAATGCCAGTGTGGCATGCCTGAGTGGCAAATGATCAAGGCTTCTGTTGAAAAGCAAAGTCTTGTGGTTGATGATCAAAGCACGGCCTACGTGGCATAGCTTTGTGTATAGCGTGGATTCGCGAGCCTCACACCTCGGTATGAGCAAAAATGGGATACGGACCGTTGGGAGAACACGACGTTTCTTTCTAGCTTTGGTGATCTCAGTAACTTACCAGCCCTGACATTTATATACTTTTCACCTTTGTGGTTGTTGGAATGAGGCGCCTCGATATTAGGTCTGATAGGACCGAGAAACGTGTGTTCAGGAATTGCCAATCCTCAAACGTAAGAGAGGACCGGCCCAACCGATCCAAGTGGCTGCCCAGAGTGTGTAGTCCTGAGGCATTTGCTAGAGTGTCTCAAAGCAGAAAGGAGCTTGCCCCTTACCTTGACTCATGACGGAAATCCAATTTCCAATACGTGATGTTTCGGTTTTATTTGTAGAGCCTAGTATGGCGACATAGTAGCATGGGATGCTATGCCATCTATGATTGATAATTATGATTGAAGTTGTTTTGACACTTCATACTATAATAGTATCAAATGATTTTTTTTTAAATGTACCAAGCATGTTTGGCTGTTATAAGGTAAAACCCTATCCTCCGGCTTGCGTTGCATTGTGTGATGGGACCTGGGTCTTATAATAGCTTCATTTTTCGAAAAAGCATTGCGCTATTTATTCTATGCACTGGTATTCTTGGGAGGAAATCCGTTCCGTGTTATACGGCGTGGTCCCTTGAATAACTCTCTTTTAAAGTAAAATTTTAAATAAATGTTTTTAGTTCTCACACCAGTCACATGACTGACCTGGAGTTTATTGTTTTAACTTAAATTCTGGGTGCCCTTATTTTCGACACGGGCAGCTAGTAGTTTTGGTTTAGCAGATTTATATTCACAGGATCCTGATTTACAGCTGGAACGATGCTCGGAAAGCTCTGTATCCGTGTATTACTTTCAGTCGTGTTTTCTATTGTTTTCCGCTGCTATGTAATTTATTGTAATCTCTGATATTTATCGAATGTATAGTATTCATTTATACTCTGTATATTCTTGTATCTGATGGAATTGTTGTAATAGCAATGAAATGTTCTTCTGTTTGTGTTCTATTTTGTCGTGTTCTCAAGGTAATCCGGGCTTTCCTTACCGTGGAAATTACGGGTCATCACAGTTGGTATCAGAGCTTTGGTTTACAGAGCTCTAGAACAAGACACATTAGAACCATACGAAAGAATTCATCAGATATTGGATTAGTTATATCCAATTAGAATTACTAGTTAGAAATGGGATCAGTAGTATCCTAGAACGAGTGTGAAGAGTATATTTTCAAATGAAAACAATATTGTTTTGAAAATTTAAATCAATTCTACGTATTCGAATATTTTATTTGTATTGAATTTGGACAATCCAATATATAAAGGTTTTGCATATATGCGTCATGAACGCATATTCGAAGTTTTAATATACTGGATAGATATAGAGTCACACTTTAATTGCCCGGGAATGATTCTGATAAGGCTGCAGCGTTATCAGTATTTATATTCGAGTGATGAAGGTGTGATATCTATATATTTCCATTCGGCTGGTGTGAGAACCAAAACTTATATAGATAAATTTATTGTGTGATTTGGCATCAAAAACATGATTTTTTGTATATATATCAAAGTTATGAATTTGAAACGTTAATTCACTAATTGATTTATGTTTGATTTGTTTGTTTATTTGTTTGATAATTTTGAACCATTTAGCCTAATTGAACCGAATTTTGAACTATATTGAAAAATGATTACAATGCATGCATATACATGTACTTACATTGAACAGGTCATAGCAAGGAGGCTAGAGCAGAGAAATAAAATTGTTTCCCCGACAAATAGGTACATGTTTACAATAATTTACTGTTTTGTTTGGGTGATGATGATTTTATGAGCCGATTGGCTAGTCGCTTGGCTTTTTCTTTTTCTTTTTGAGATCAGAAGGCCAGTATGGCGATTTCGGGATTTTCCCGTGCTCCCGGTACAGGGGAGGTTATGGCGAAATTTTTCGAAAATTTAGGGTGTTAGCCAAATTTTTGAAAATTTCGAAAAGTTCTTAGAAACTGAAATGTTGAAGAACTTAAGCCGTAAATAAAATAATGAAAGTTGAGTTGGTTTTTAAAACAACTTTTGGCTTCGTTCCTTTTCGGGGACGAAAAGTTTTAAGTGGGGGAGATTGTAATAACCCGGAAATGTGAGCCAGTTTAAAATTTTTATTTTGGCAATTTTAATGTATTTTGAATATTTAAAATAGATTATTTTAAATAATATCGACAAGGAATTTATTTTGAATATAATTCAAACCAATATATTTATATAGATCGTCGTTGGAATATAAATAATTATATATAATTATAAAAGGAATTGAAAATGGCGCGGTAGTTCGATAATTCGATTTCAAACTTCAATTGAACATACCGGGTGCGAAATAAACCGGATTTTAGCGAAACCAAAAATCTTAGAATCTATGTGAGAATATCTTTCCAACAAATACGAAAAATTGAAATTTCATAGCGGTGATCAAAAGATATGTCCAGTTGAAAATTCTGAATAGTCGCTATGGAATTCAGTCCCTTAAAAATGGGAATTTTGCAAACGACCTCGGATTTCGACGAAACCACTTTTGTTGGATCCGTGATGTCAAGTTATTGCTAGATTCCAAATTTCATAATTTTTCGAATCAATACGTGAGCGTGGCAAAGGAAAACACGTTTGACCAGTTTCAGTTGATTTTCATCGATTGGAAAATGGCCATTTTTCAAACGGTCTCAGAATTTGACGAAATTAGTTTTGTTAGGACCGTATCGACAATACGAAGTTAGAAGATATTTTTCGGGAATTTTTAGTGACTATATGTGGCCCAGGTAATTTCAAATGTACGTTTAAAAATTTAATATATAGATTTATATTTTGATTTGACGAAAACTGATCGTAACGATCGAATTGGCTTTCGATACATATCCCATTGTGTTTAGAATGGGGGTAATTAGCTATGGACGACAGGCGGTGGACCTCGTTTAGAGGTCGAAAATAAAAGTTGCTTTTTGGGAGATAATTAAATAAAATAATTAAAATTTATAATAAAACCCCTTATTCCTCTCTTCTGTTCACTCAGCCCCCCCCCCCCGTCTTTTCTTTCTGAATCAAAAAAAAATAGAAGAAGGAGGAGCTGTCGCTCCTCCTATCGAGCCGCCACCGCCCTCCACCCTCCTTCCTCCATCCCGAACCCACCTCGCACCCTCCCGATCCTACCTCGCGCCCCCCTAAACCCACCGCAACCCCCCCCGGCCAGACGCAGCCACCATCCGCCCCCTGAAGCCGATGCTCCACCTCCGCGGCCTGCTGGAGGGCCCACCACCACCGCCGAGCTCTGAAACCCCTCCCTTTTCTAAAATTCGTAAGTCTTTGAATTTATTTACTGATTTTTTTTAATATAGCATGAAGAACTGAAATTTGTTTGATTTTCAAACTGAATTTTAAAGAAGAATTTTTATAAGTAAAACTGAATTTTATAAAATGAATTTATCTATATATATCAAGTTAGGGTTTTTAGATGGAGAAAGATAAGATCTTTAATTACATAAGGCTTGGATTTTTACATGTAGAAAGACAAGATTTTTATACGAAGAAAGACGAGATTTTGATACATATAGAAAGGTTAAAAATATAATTTTATATTATAGAAAAAATAAAAATACGATTTTTATATGATGTAGATAGTACAAATATTATCTTTATATATGTAGCGAAATAAAAATCTAATTTTTATTATGTATATGTTGAAAATAAAATGTGATTTTTATAGCGAAGTAAAAATTCGATTTTTACAAATATGAAGTAACGATAAAAATTTGATTTTTATACATGTAGTGGCTACGGGTAACGAAGGTGACGAAAGGCGAGAACGGCAAAGACTTCTACATTTGAAGTGTCGTGGAGTTGGGATAGCTTTGGTGAGAACTTCTCACTTTAAATTTCCTTTTCTAGTTATAATATATACTAGGATGCAGACGGTGTTTAGTAGCACCCGACACCATCGTCCACAGACCATGGACTTGTTTGTTTGGTTGTGTAGTTGGTTAGATTATTTGATTTGAATTTGATTGTTTGATGAAATGGAATGGATTTGATTGATATGTGTGTGGCGTGGGCCATTATTAGACCGGGGATAAGGCTAGGTCTTGTCCGGTTTCTAGTATCGTGCCGTTATGCAGCCGAAATTTTCTAAAATAAGTTAGAAAAATAAATATATCATTTTATTTAATAAATGAACCGAATTGAATATTCATAGGTTGAATAAAATAATTTGGTCGTTAAAAATATAATTTTTAACGTGAATGTGAATAAATAAATATTCATTCACAAACCGGACGGTTTGTTTATGTACACCTATTTGAAGGACATTGATTGGGATGATAAATTTTACACATCGCCCAACTGCACAAATAAAATCTGTGTTTGATTGTTTGAAACCCCACATGGGTATTGGGATAAAATACGGCATACACCAATCCCAGTAATTAGTTGTATGTCAATCGATTGATTGACAGGTTGTTATAAGCGTTAGATATCTATATTTGATGCTTGTACATAGTAGTGCACTTTGGATGATGATTGATTATTTATCGCTGCTATTATATACATGTGTTGTATGGAATCCATATAATTAACTTTGTATGGTAATTTATTATGCCTCATTCCAATTTAGAAAATAAAGAATATTATAACATAAAGGTTCATATGTTGACCGTACTCATCCGTTGAGATTAGTCATGTGTTGAACGAAATATTTTAACAATAAAATTTACATCTTTATCATTATAAAATAAAGGTTCATGTGTTAACCGTACTCATCCGTTGAGATTAGTCATGTGTTGAACGAAATATTTTAACAATAAAATTTACATCTTTATCGTTATAAAATAAAGGTTCATGTGTTGACCGTACTCATCCGTTGAGATTAGTCATGTGTTGAACGAAATATTTTAACAATAAAATTTACATCTTTATCATATATAAAATTAGAAACTAACTAGAAAATAGATAAGATGAGTGGTCTACTGGATATTGATCTGATGTTGGTTTCGGCCTTCGGGGTTAATATTTAGGGAATCGTTCTCTTACTAATTTACGGTTGGAGTCTGATTTGAAATCAAACGATAGATACCATAATTGTTATAAAATATATTAAATAACAAAAATAGTCACACGTGGATAGTACTCATTCGTAAAGATTAGTCATGTGTTGACAAAATATAGAGTCATGTATTGAAAGAAATACAGATTCATTTGTTGAATAGAATAACGAAGTTATTGAAAAATATAAAGCCGTGTTGATTAGAGATGCGCTATTTTGATGTGAACGATATTTATATCAATTATATTCGTTTTTATAATGAATATTGAAAAGAGATAAAAATTGAATATAAAGGAAATTCGAATTGAACTGAATATAAAACGAATTTGAATTGAATTGAATACAAAATGAATTCAAATTGAATTGAAAATTTGAATTGAGTTGAAATGAATTTTAAAACGAATTCATAAGGAAAAATTCAATTTTGATTTGAATTGGAAATGGAAGTTGAAATGTTTTTTAAATGAATTTAAAACTATTTATAAAATTCGTTTTAAAAAGAAATCGATGAAATATATATTATATATATTATATATATAACACAATGGCCTGAATAGAACGCGCCGCGGCAATTCGTGAATTTCGACCATTGACTACGAACGGACATTACGGGAGATCCGACCGTCGGATTCTCCTAAAACCGGAACCGTTGGGTTCGTATCGAAAAGATATTTCTAACGAATATTAGAAATTTGAAATCTAACGGTTGGATTTGGAGATACGTCCAAATCAAATTTGGAAAAGGTCGCTGTAAGTGCAGTTCGATGGCCATTGATGGAAATCGATTGTGCGGGTCTTGATAAAATTATTAAAAATAGTAATAATTTGTTTAAAATCATAAGAAATGATTTGGGAAAAATTGGGATGAAAAACTCCATATTTGAAAAGATAAAAATGGATTTTTATCGAAATGAACTAGTTTTGAATTAAATTCAAAACCCAGTTATTTCTAAATAAATACATTGGATTTAAAAAGGGGTTTTAAAGAATCGGAATTTCTAATATATTTGATTGGAATTGAATTAGAACTGATTTGTGGGTTTATCGTGAACTGTGTTTTAAATGACATTAGTTCTTTAACCCAGTAAAAGGAGTTTTAATGAATCTGTAATTAGATTGAATGTGAATTGATAATTTAAATTATCAAATTAGGAAAATGAGCGAGAATGGAGTATCACCAGTTTTGCTCCAAGCGATAGTTAAATCTCTAATTAGATTTGAGCGTGAAATGGTAATTAAATTTACTGATAACACCGTGGGTTTAGATATGGAGTATTACCAGTTTTGCTTCATGGGATGAATATGTTGGGATTGGAAAATAAAATAAATAATTACTTTGGTGCGGTTCGCTAATCTCGACTAGTTTGGAAAACCATAATTTGTTTTGAAATGATATCCAAAGGAAGATTAAAGAATAAATTTTAAAGAATTTATCTTTGATAAAATTAATGGGAACCTTTCCCTAAGAATTGAAATTTAGATACTAGCTGTAGGTTCGTTAAGAAGAATTGTTTCCTGGGGATTGATCTGATGTTGGTTTCGGCCTTCGGGGTTAATATTTGAGGAATTGTTCTCTTGCTAATTTACGATTAGCGACTGCTGAATTGGAATGAGGCATATGTTGTGTTTTGTAACATTTGTTGATTATATACGCGGGTTATTTAGAAAGGCCGGGTTTATACCCATTCTGAATAACCGATTCGACGATATGTCGAAGATGAAGACGGTGATTGAAGAGCAGAAGTCTTCACATCGTTTGGGTGATTACTGATGATCTTGATTGGGCTGTACACCCAAGATGAGGGAATCAGTTGGTGGTCGTCCAGACGTACTTGGAGATCGATGTATATGCGAGGAAAGTGCCTCCGGTTTCGTTCAAACCCAGAACGAACTTGTAAATGGAGTGCGTGTCTGACATTGGATTTTATTCTATGTTGATTGATCTTTATTAAATATACATCTGTTTGGCGGCAGAGAATTTATTCTCTTGCTTAACGCCCTTCTCTGAGACGTACGAGCTCAGAGGTTGTATATCGATAGACATCAGTCGCATGGCATGAATTGCCAGTGTGGCATGCCTGAGTGGAAAATGATCAAGGCTTCGGTTGAAAAGCAAAGTCTTGTGGTTGATGATCAAAGCACGGCCTATGTGGCATAGCTTTGTGTATAGCGTGGATTCGCGAGCCTCACACCTCGGTATGAGTCAAAAACGGGATACGAACCGTTGGGAGAACACGACGTTTCTTTCTAGCTTTGGTGGTGTCAGTGACTTACCAGCCCTGACATTTATATACTTTTCACCTTTGTGGTTGTTGGAATGAGGCACCTCGATATTAGGTCTGATAGGACCGGGAAACGTGTGTTCAGGAATTGCCAATCCTCAAACGTAAGAGAGGACCGGCCCAACCGATTCAAGTGGCTGCCCAGAGTGTGTAGTCCTGAGGCATTTGCTAGAGTGTCTTGAAGCGGAGAGGATCTTGCCCCTTGCCTCGACTCAAGACGGAAATCCAATTTCCAATACGTGATGCTTCGGTTTTATTTGTAGAGCCTAGTATGGTGACATAGTAGCATGGGATGCTATGCCGTCTATGATT
Source organism: Allium sativum (assembly GCA_030737875.1). NCBI lineage: Eukaryota > Viridiplantae > Streptophyta > Magnoliopsida > Asparagales > Amaryllidaceae > Allium > Allium sativum. The sequence goes on from CM060920.1 coordinate 1,024,581,351, forward strand.
GATATTTATGATTGAAGTTGTTTTGACACTTCATACTATAATAGTATCAAATGATTTGTTTTTAAACGTACCAAGCATGTTTGGATGTTATAAGGTAAAACCCTATCCTCCGGCTTGCGTTGCATTGTGTGATGGGACCTGGGTCTTATAATAGCTTCATTTTTCGAAAAAGCATTGCGTTGTTTATTCTATGCACTGGTATTCTTTGGAGGAAACCCGTTCCGTGTTAGACGGCGTAGTCCCTTGAATAACTCTCTTTTAATGTAAAGTTTTAAATAACTGTTTTAAGTTCTCACACCAGTCACATGACTGACCTGGAGTTTATTGTTTTAACCTAAACTCTGGGTGTCCTTATTTTTGACACGGGAAGCTAGTAGTTTTGGTTTTGCAGATTTATATTCACAGGATCCTGATTTACAGCTGGAACGATGCTCGGAAAGCTCTGTATCCGTGTGTTACTTTCAGTTGTGTTTTCTGTTGTTTTTCGCTGCTATATAATTTATTGTAATCTCTGATATTTATCGAATGTATAGTATTCATTTATACTCTGTATATTCTTGTATCTGATGGAATTGTTGTAATAGCAATGAAATGTTCTTCTGTTTGTGTTCTATTTTGTCGTGTTCTCAAGGTAATCCGGGCTTTCCTTACTGGGGAAGTTACGGGTCATCACATTTGACATGAAAATTATACTAAAGAACTGAAATGTGAATGTCGAATGATTTAACCATGTGAAGAATTGATTTGAAAATCTAAATATACATAGATTATTTGAAAAGGTCGGGTTAATTCTCATTTCAAATAATTGATCGAAGGTTAGAAGTTGAAGAGTTGAAGATGGTTCAAGACCGACGATCTTCACATTGGATGGATGGGCGCTACTGATGCTCATGATTGGAGTAGCTATGTAAGAACCCGTAACTTCCCCGTGAAGGAAAGCCCGGATACTTTGAGAACAACACACATCGGAACACAGACGGAAGAACATTTCATTGTCATTACAACAATTCCATCAGATACAAGAATATACAGAGTATAAATGAATAAATTACATTCAACAAATATCAGAGATTTAAATTACATTTAAATACATTGCAGCGGAAAATAATACAAAAGCACAACTAGAAATAATGCACGGATACAGAGCTTTCCGAGCATCGTTCCAGCTGTAAATCAGGACCCTGTGAATATAAATCTGCAAAACCAAAACTACTAGCTGCCCATGTCGAAAATAGGGGCACCCAGAGTGTAGGTTAAAACAATAAACTCCAGGTCAGTCATGTGACTGGTGTGAGAACTAAAACAGTTATTTAAAACTTTACTTTAAAGGATAGTAATTCAAGGGACCACGCCGTATAACACGGAACGGGTTTCCTCCTAAGAATATCAGGTATTGGAAATTAAAACCAATCATAGACGGCATGGGTACCATATATCATGCCGCCATACTAGTACTACAATTAAAACCGCAATATCACGTATTGGAAATTGGATTCCGTCATGAGCCGAGGCAAGGGGCAAGCTGCTCTCCGATTCGAGAAACTCTAGCAAATGTCTCAGGACCCCACTATGATCCTTGGATCTTCAGGGCCGGTCCTCTCTTACTTTTGAGGATTGGCAATTCCTGAACACACGTTTGCCGGTCCTTACAGACTATATCCGAGGCGCCTCGTATCCAACAACCACACAGGTGAAAAGTATATAAATGTCAGGGCTGGTAGGTCACTGACACCACCTTAGCTAGAAAGAAACGTCGTGCTCTCCCTGCAATCACTATCCCGTTTTTGACTCATACCGAGGTGTGAGGCTCGCGAATTCACGTTATACACAAAGCTACGCCACACAGGCCGTGCTTTGATCATCAACCACAAGACTTTGCTTTTCAACAGAAGCCCTGATCAATTGCCACGTACGCGTGCCACACTGGCAATTCACTCCATGCGACTGATGTCCATCGATATACAACCTTTGAGCTCGTACGTCTCAGAGAAGGGCGTTAAGCAAGAGAATAAATTCTCCGCCGCCAAACAGATGTATATTTAATAGAGATCAATCAACACAGAATAAAATCCGATGTCAGACACACTATCCATTTACAAGTTCGTTCTGGGTCTGAACGAAACCGGAGGCACTTTCCTCGCATATCCATCCATCTCCAAGTACGTCTGGACGATCACCAACTGTTTCCCTCATCTTGGGTGTACAGCCCAATCGACATCATCAGTAATCACCCAAACGATGTGAAGACTTCCGGTCTTCAACCACCGTCTTCATCTTCGACATCTCATCGAATCGGTTATTCAGAATGGGTATAACCCGGCCTTTCTGAATAACCCACGTATATAATAAACAAATGTTACACAAACACAACGAACGCCTCATTCCAATTCAGAATATTCTTTTATTCACAAAATCACATTCTTAGGGAAAGGTTCCCATTAATTTTATCCAAGATAAATTCTTCTAAATTTATTCTTTAATCCTCCTTTGGATATCATTTCTAACTAGTCGGGATTAGCAAACCACACCGAAGTAATTATTTATTTTATTTCTCAATCCCAACCTATATATCCCATGGAGCAAAACTGGCAATACCCCATACCTAACACCACAGTGTTATCAGTAAAATTAATTACCATTTCACGCTCAAATCTAATTAAAGATTTAACTATCGCTTTGGAGCAAAACTGGTGGTACTCCATTCTCGATCACCTTTCAGATTTGATAATTTAAATTATCAATTCACATTTCAATCTAATTAAAGATTCATTAAAACTCCACTTAGTTTTAATCTTTTCAAAAATCAATAGCCTGCTTTAACTGGGTTAAAGAACCAATGTCATCTAAAACACGATTCACGACAAACCCAAGTCATATTTGATATTAAATACAAGGCTCTGAATAGAAAATATATTGGCTAATATTCAATATCAAATTCTGAAACCAACATATATCGTATTGGAAATAACGATATAAAATATATCTTTCAAATTCCCATAACAATATCTGTATAGTCACGAAATCCAACATCGAAATATTCCGAAGATAATTTCGATTCAACTCCAGCCCAATCCACGTATTGGGAATATTGATTATTTTTAAAATCACTTTCAAATTCAATTTATTTATTTCAAAAATAAATTGATTTTAATTCTAGTTCAAAACTAGTTCATTTCGATAAAAAACTATTTTTATCTTTTCAAATATGGAATTTTTCATCCCAGTTCATTCCAATTCATATATTATGATTTTACAAAAATTATCAATATTTTTAATAATTTTATCAAGGCTCGTACAGTCGATTTCCATCAAAGGCCATCGAACTGCACTTACAGCGACCTTTTCTAAATTTGATTTGGACATAATTCCAAATCCAACCGTTAGATTTCAAATTTCTAATATTCATTGGAAAGCTCTTTTTGATACGAACCCAACGGTTCCAGTTTTAGGAGAATCCGACGGTCGGATCTCCCGCAACGTCAATTCGAAGTCAATGGTCGAAATTCACGAACTACCGCGGCGCGGCGCGTTCTATTCAGGCCATTATATATATATATATATATATATATATATATATATATATTTCGTCGATTTCCTTTTTAAAACGTATTTTATAAATTGTTTTAAATTCGTTTTCAAAACCATTTCAACGCTACATTCAGTCTCAAATCGATTTGATTTCAATTCAATTCGAATTCATTTCAATTTTATTTAACTCGAATTCAAATTCGTTTCAATTCAATTCAAATTCTAATTTGTTTCAATTCAATTCAATTTGAATTTACCTTTTATTTAATTCAATTCGAATTCATTTCAAATTGATTTCAATTCAATTTCAGTTCGTTTTAAATTTCATTCAAAACGATTTCAATTCGTTTTTAATTCAATTTCAATTTAACTCAATTTGAATTCATTTCTATTCAGTTCGAATTCAAATTCGCTTTCTATTCAATTCGAATCCAAATTCACTTGCTATTCAATTCGAATCGAATTCATTTTCTATTCGATTCGAATTCATTTCAAATTGATTCAATAAAATTTCAATTTGAATTTTTATCTAATATAATTTGAATTTCACTTCAAAATATTAAATTTTGAAATCTCTTTCCAATATTCATTATAAAATGAATAAAATCGATATAAATATCGTTCATGTCAAAATAACGCATCTCTAATCCACACGGCTTTATATTTTTCAAAAACTTCTTTATTCTATTCAACAAATGAATATTTATACTATTCAACACATGAATCTATATTTCTTTCAACACACGACTATTTTTGTTATGTAAAATATTTTATAAAACTATGGTATCTATCGTTTGATTTTAATTAGACTCCACCGTGAAGTAGATACTAATTGTGAATATGATAAAGATGTAATTTTTATTATTTAAAATATTTTACTCAACACATGAATATTTTCAACACATGAACATCGTCAACACATGACTATTTTCGTTTATAATATTCATTATTTTCCCGATTGGAATGAGGCCCAATCAATCACCATATAATGTTAATTATATGAATTCCATACACACATGTATATAATAGCAATGATAAACAATCAACCATCATCCAAAGTGCACCACACGACTGCATAAGCATCAAATAAAAATAATCGACGCTCACACAGTCTGTCGACCAATCGATCGACATACAATTAAATAATTGGGATTAGTGTACGCCAAATTTCATCCAACACCCGTGTGGGGTTTCAAATCAACAAACACAGATTTTTATTTGTGCAGTTGGGCGATGTGTAAAATTTATCATCCCAATCAATATCGGTCAAATCGGTGTATATAAACAAATCGGCCGATTTGTTTATAAATATTTATTTATTCACGTTCACGTTAAAAATTATATTTTTAACGATAATTAATTTATTTCAACCTTCTACAATTTATTATCGATTTCACATCAACAACACAAACAAATTTCACAACACATCAAACAAGCATACAAGCCATCCATGGTCTGTGGATGACGGGTGTCGGGTGCTACTAAGCACCGTCTGCATCCTAGTATATATATAACTTAGAAAAAGAGAATTTAGAGTGAGAAGTTCTCACCGATAGCTAATCCAATACCACGACTCTTCATTTATAGAAATCTTCGTCGTTCTCGCTTTTTTCCACTTTCGTTGCCCGTAGCCACTACATATGTAAAAATCGAATTTTTACTTCGCTATTCAATATATAAAAATCGAATTTTTACTTCGCTATTCAATATATAAAAATCGAATTTTTACTTCGCTATTCAATATATAAAAATCGAATTTTTATACCGCTACTGTATAGGTAAAAATTCTAGTTTTATATCGATATTCTCTACATAAAGATCTCGCCTTTTCCAATATAAAGATTTCGCCTTTTTATTTCATCTCTATAAAAATCACATTTTTATTTTACTACATATATAAAGATGATATTTTTACTATCCTACCTATATAAAAAAAAATTAATACTTCTACTTATAAAAATTATATTTTTATATGAACAAAGATCATATTTTCCTCCAACTAAAAATCAAAGCTTTACAGTGTTAAAAATTCTATCTTTATAGTTTTAAAAATTCTATCTTTTCAATCAATGCAGATTTTATATTTTAAAATCAATGTATAAGTTAAAATAAAATAAATAAATAAAAACTATATCTTTCGTTTGCAGGGGGAGGAGGCTGTTGCTTACGCCGGAGGGGGTCGGAGGACGTAGTGGAGGAGGAAAGAGGGTTGGCGGCGGCGCTAGTCAAGGGGATGTCGATTTGGGGATTGGGCGTTGGGGGTTTTCGGTTCCAGCGAGGAGGAGAGAGAAGGAGGGGCAGCAGGGGGTCGCGTCGGCGTGGGGGAGGGCGGTTCGAGGTGGCGCGGCGGTGGGTTTTGTCTCGACGGTTTTTTTTCTTTTTTTTTATTTTCTTTTGATTTTGAAAAAGTGAACCGGGGGGGGGGGGGGGGGGGGGGGGCTGAGAGAAGATATGGGGAGGAGAGAGGAAGGTTTTATTTTATTTTTTTATTACAAAAAGTTGACTTTTACATACGACCTCTAAACGAGGCCTACCGCCTGTCGTCCATAGCTAATTACCCCCATTCCGAACACAATGGGATATGTACCATAAGCTGATTCGACTGTTTCAATCAGTTTTCGTTAAAATCAACATATAACTCTATATATTGAATTTGAACGCGCATTTCAATTTACCGGGGTCACATACTAACTAGAAAAATTCCAGAAAAATATTTTCTAGCTTCGTACTGACGATACGGTCCTAACAAAACTAGTTTCGTCGAATTCTGAGACCGTTGGAAAAATGGCCATTTTCCAGTCGATTAAAATCAACTGAAACTGGTGAAATGCGTTTTCCTTTGCCACGCTCACATATTGATTCGAAAAATAATGAAATTTGGAATCTAGCAATAACTTGACATCACGGATCCAACAAAAGTGGTTTCGTTGAAATCCGTGGTCGTTTGCAAAATCTCTATTTTTAAGGGCCTAAATTCCATAGCGACTATTCAAAATTTTCAACTGGACATATCTTTTGATTCCCGCTATGAAATTTCGATTTTTCGGATTCGTTGGAAAGATATCATCAATTAGATCCTAATATTTTTGGTTTCACTAAAATCCGGATTGTTTTACACCCGGTACGATCAATTGAAATTTATAATCGAATTATCGAACTACCGCGCCATTTTCAATTCTATTTATAATTATTTATATTCTAACGACGACGTATATAAAATATACGTTCGATTTCTATTCAAAATAAATTTCTCGTCGATATTATTTAAAATAATCTATTTTAAATGTTCAAAATTCGCTAAAATTGCCAAAATAAAAAATTTTAAACTGGCCCAGATTTTCGGGTTATTACAATCTCCCCCACTTAAAACTTTTCATCCCCGAAAAGGAACAAAGTCGAAAGTGGTTTGATTAATCAACTCTACGTTTGATCTGGCTTCCATTCTCCAACTTTTCAGTTTCTGAGAATTTTCAAATTCTTCAAAAATTTGGCTAACACCCTAAATTTTCGAAAAATTTCGCCATATCCTCCCCTGCACCGGGAGCCACGGGAAAATCCCGAAATTTCCATACAGGCCTTCTGGTCTCAAAAAGAAAAAGAAAAAGCCAAGCGGCTAGCCAATAGGCTCATAAAATCATCATCACCCAAACGAAACAGTAAATTATAGTAAACATGTACCTATTTGTCGGGCAAACAAATTTTATTCTCTGCTCTAGCCTCCTTGCTATGACCTGTTCAATGTAAGTACTTGTATATGCAAGCAAATGCGACCAATTTTCAATACAGTTCAATATTTGATTCTATTAGGCATAATGGTTCAAAATTATCAAACAAATAAACAAATAACACAAACATCAATCAATTAGTGGATTAGCGTTTCAAATTCATAATTTTGATACATATGCAGAAAATCATGTCTTTGATGCCAATTCACAACAAATGAATCTATCTATATAAGTTCTGGTTCTCACACCAGTCTAATGGAAATATATAGAAATCACACCTTCGCATGAACACAAATTCTGATGATGATATATCAATCATCAGAACCATCTTCGGGTGTCTAGAATGTGATTCTATATCTACCCAGTATATTAAAACTTCGAATATACGTTCATGACGCGTATACGCGAAATCTTTATATACTCGATTGTCCAAATTCAAAATAAACAAATATTCAAATACGTATAAAACGAATTGAATTTTAAAAACAAAATTGTTTTCATTTGAAAAATATACTCTTCACACTCGTTCTAGGATACTACTGATCCTATCTCTAACGAGTCATTCTAATTGGATATTACTAATCCAATATCTGATGAATTCTTTCGTATGGTTCTAATGTGTCTTGTTCTCGAGCTCTGTAAACCAAAGCTGTGATACCACTGTAAGAACCCGTAACTTCCCCGTGAAGGAAAGCCCGAATACTTTGCGAACAATACACATCGGAACGCAGACGGAAGAACTTTTCATTGTCATTACAACAATTCCATTAGATACAAGAATATACAGAGTATAAATGAATAAATTACATTCAACAAATATCAGAGATTTAAATTACATTTAAATACATTGCAGCGGAAAATAATACAAAAGCACAACTAGAAATAATGCACGGATACAGAGCTTTCCGAGCATCGTTCGAGCTGTAAATCAGGACCTTGTGAATATAAATCTGCAAAACCAAAACTACTAGCTGCCCGTGTCGAAAATAGGGGCACCCAGAGTTTAGGTTAAAACAATAAACTCCAGGTCAGTCATGTGACTGGTGTGAGAACTAAAACAGTTATTTAAAACTTTACTTTAAAGGATAGTAATTCAAGGGGCCACGCCGTATAACACGGAACGGGTTTCCTCCCAAGAATACTAGTGCATATAACAAAACAGCGCAATGCTCTTTGGAAAAATGAAGCCATTATAAGACCCAGGTCCCATCACACAATGCATCGCAAGCCGGTAGATAGGGTTTTCCCTTATAATAGCCAAATAATGCTTGATACGTTTAAAACAAATCATTTGATACTATTATAGGTGTATAGTGTCAAAACAATTTCAATCATAAATATCAATCATATACGGCATGGGTACCATATATCATGTCGCCATACTAGTTCTACAATTAAAACCGCAATATCACGTATTGGAAATTGGATTTCGTCATGAGCCGAGGCAAGGGGCAAGATCCTCTCCGATTCGGGACACTCTAGCAAATATCTCAGGACCCCACTATGATCCTTGGATCTTCAGGGCAGGTCCTCTCTTACTCTTGAGGATTGGCAATTCCTGAACACACGTTTCCCGGTCCTTACAAACCTATATCCGAGGCGCCTCGTATCCAACAACCACACAGGTGAAAAGTATATAAATGTCAGGGCTGGTAGGTCACTGACACCACCTTAGCTAGAAAGAAACGTCGTGCTCTCCCTGCAATCACTGTTCCGTTTTTGACTCATACCGAGGTGTGAGGCTCGCGAATTCACGTTATACACAAAGCTACGCCACACAGGCCGTTCTTTGATCATCAACCACAAGACTTTGCTTTTCAACAGAAGCCCTGATCAATTGCCACTTACGCGTGCCACACTGGCAATTCGCTCCATGCGACTGATGTCCATCGATATACAACCTATGAGAGGGGCTGCTTCGAGGGGGGGGGGTGGCGCGGCTTCTTCGTCGGCGTCGAGGGCTTCAAGGGGAGGCGCTCGGTTGTTTTCACGAGGGGGGGTTCACCTGAGAGGGCGGCGGAGGAGTTGTCGGAGATGGGGGGAGCAGCGCCTCGCGCGATGTGGCTCCGTCGAGCGGTTTTAGGGCTCCGCCCTTTTTTTTTTTTATTCTGAAATTTAATTTTTTGAACGGGGGGGGGGGGGCCTGGAGGATAAAAGAGAAAGATATTTTTTTTTTTTTTATTAATTTAATTGCATAAAGTTGACTTTTACCTAAGACCTCGAAACGAGGCCCACCGCCTGTCGTCCATAGCGAATTACCCCCATTCCGAACACAATGGGATATGTATCGTAAGCTGATTCGACCGTTTGAATCAGTTTCCGTTAAATTTACATTTAAATCACTATATTGAATTTTAAACGTACATTTCAAATTACCGGGGTCACATAATAACTCTATAAATTGCAGAAAAATATTTTCTAGCTTCGTATTGACGATACGGTCCTAACAAAACTAGTTTCGTCGAATTCTGAGACTGTTTGAAAAATGGCCAATTTCCAGTCGATTAAAATCAACTGAAACTGGTCAAACGCGTTTTCCTTTGCCACGCTCACATATTGATTCGAAAAATTATGAAATTTGGAATCTAGCAATAACTTTACACTGCGAATCCAACAAAACTGGTTTCGTCGAAATCCGAGGTCGTTTGCAAAATGGCTATTTTTAAGGGCCATATATTATATTAAAATATATATAAATTCCACAGCGACTATTTCTAATTTTCAACTGGACATATCTTATCATTTCTAAGATGAAATCTCAGTTTGTTAACTTCGTTACAAAGATATAGTTATACAGATTCAAATATTTCTTGTTTCGTTCAATTCTGACTTATATTGAATTCTGTATATTCATTTGAAATTAGAAATCGAATTTTCGAACTACCGCGCCATTTTCAATTCCTTTTATAATTATATATAAATATTTATATTCTAACGACGACGCGTATAATATATACGTTCGATTTATATTCTAAATAAATTTCTCGTCGATATTATTTAAAATAATTCATTTTAAATAATCAAAATTCACTAAAATTGCCAAAATAAAAATTTTAAACTGGCCCAGAATTTACGGGTTGTTACAATCTCCCCCACTTAAAACTTTTCGTCCCCGAAAAGGAACAAAGTCGAAAGTGGTTTGATAATTCAACTCTACGCTCGATCTGGCTTCCATTCTCTAACTCTTCAGTTTCTGAGAATTTTCAAAATTTCAAAAATTTGGCTAACACCCTAAATTTTCGAAAAATTTCGCCATAACCTCCCCTGCACCGGGAGCATCGGGGAATTTCAAATAGCTTCCCCGGTCCTTCAGATCTCAAAAAGAAAAAGAAAAAGCCAAGCGGCTAGCCAATAGGCTCATAAAATCATCATCACCCAAACAAAACAGTAAATTATGTAATAAACATGTACCTATTTGTCGGGCAAACAAATTTTATTCTCTGTCTCTAGCCTCCTTGCTATGACCTGTTCAATGTAAGTATATGTATATGCAAGCAAATGCGACCAAATTTCAATACAATTCAATATTTGATTCAATTAGGCATAATGATTCAAAATTATCAAACAATACAAACATCAATCAATTAGTGAATTAGAGTTTCAAATTCATAATTTTGATACATATACAAAAAATCATGTTTTGATGCCAAATCACAACAATGAATTCTAACTATATAAGTTTTGGGTTCTCACACCAGCCTAATGGAAATATATAGAAAATCACACATTCGAAACACGAATATAAATACGGATGATGTCATGACAATCATCAGTACCATCTCCGGGCGACTAGAATGTGATTCCATATCTATCCAGTATATTAAAACTTTGAATATACGTTTGCAAGGCGTATATGCAAATTCTTTATATACTGAATTGCCCAAAATCAATATAAACAAATAATCAAATACGAATAGTTGATTTAAATTTTCAAAACAAAATGTTTTCATTTGAAAAATATACTCTTCACACCCGTTCTAGGATACTACTGATCCTATCTCTAACGAGTCATTCCATTGGATATTGCTAATCCAATATCTGATGAATTCTTTCGTATGGTTCTAATGTGCCTTGTTCTCTGAGCTTTGTAAACCAAAGCTCTGATACCAAATGTGACGGCAAAGAATTTCGCTCGGTCCGAACCAGTCGCTAAACCGACTCAGACCGTTCGAAACGCCCTATCGTTTGAGAACACGACAAAACAGAACGCATACAGAAGAACGTTTCATTGTATATTACAACAATGCATCAGATTACAAGAATATACAGAGTATAAATGAATATTACACAGAAATATCAGAGATTTAAATTACATTTAAATACATAGCAGCGGAAAATAATACAATACACAACTAGAAGAGATATACGGATACAAAGCTTTCCGGATATCGTTCCAGCTGTAAACCAGGATCCTGTGAATATAAATCTGCAAAACCGAAACTACTAGCTGCCCGTGTCAAAATAAGGGCACCCAGAGTTTAGGTTAAAACAATAAACTCCAGGTCAGTCATGTGACTGGTGTGAGAACTAAAACAGTTATTAATCTTTATTTTAAAAGTTAGGTAAATCAAGGGACCACGCCGTATAACACGGAACGGGTTTTCTCCCAAGAATACCAGTGCATAAAACAAACAGCGCAATGCTAAATAAAGAAAGATGAAGCTGTTATAAGACCCAGGTCCTATCACACAATGCAACGCAAGCCGGGGGATAGGGTTTTCCCTTATAACAGCCAAAGAATGCTTGATACGTTTAAAACAAATCATTTGATACTATAATAAGTGCATAGTGCATAAAACAACTTCAAATCATAAGTATCAATCATAGGCGGCATGGGTACCATATATCATGTCGCCATATATAGGTTTACAAATAAAACCGCAAAGTCACGTATTTGGAAATTGGATTTCCTTCTATGAACCGAGGCAAAAGATAGTCCTCAACCGATTCGAGACTGTCTAGCCCGAGCCTCAGGAACAGCCGCAACTGCCCCTTGGATCGTCAGGGCCGGTCCACACGGAGTGGATTATTATGCCTGAACAATACGTCTCCCCACCCTATGGGGTGTAAGTCTGGTCCGTCAGCCGACCAGAATGCATTCGGCCGAAACCGATATAACCGAGGCGCCTCGCAACAACCACAACCACATAAGTCAAACTCGTCAGGGCGTGTAAAACCACTGACGCCACTTCTAGCTAGAAAGAAACGCATGCCCTCCCTGAGGTCCGTCTCCCGTTTTTGGTTCATACCGGGTGTGAAACACGCGAGGTAAACGTTACACAAAGCTACGCCACAAAGGCCGTGCTTTGATCATCACCACAAGACTTTGCTTTTCAACAGAAGCCTCGATCATTTGCATCTTAGCATGCCACACAGGCAAGCCATCCTATGCAACCGATATCAGTCACACAGAATGAAATCCGATGTCAGACACACAGTCCATTTACAAGTCCGTTCTGGGTCTGAACGAAACCGGAGGCACCTAGTACCCCGCATATCCATCGATCTCCAAGTACGTCTGGACGATCACTAACTGTTTCCATCTTCTTGGGTGTACAGCCCAATCAAGATCATCAGTTATCACCCAAACGACGTGAAGACTTCCGGTCTTCGACCATCGTCTTCATCTTCGACTTATCGTCGTATCAGTTATTCAGAATGGGATAAACCCGGTCTTTCCGAATAACTCGCGTATATATTATAAAAGTGTTACACAAACACAACATACGCCTCATTCCAATTCATTAGTCACTAACCGTAAATTAATCAAGAGAATAATTCCCCAAATATTAACCCCGAAGGCCGAAACCAACATCAGATCAATATCCAGAAAACCATTCTGCTTGGCTAACCGCCAGTTAGTTTCTAAATTTCACATTCAAATCTAATTAAAGATTTAACTATCGCCTGGAGCAAAACTGGTGATACTCCATTCTCGATCTTTTCAATCTAATTAAAGATTCATTAAAACTCCACTTAGTTTTAATCTGTGACTGGGTTAAAGAATCAGTGTCATTTAAAACACGGTTCACGATAAACCCAAAGTCACATCCCATTAATTATCGGGTTAAAGAACAAGTGTTATTTAAAACACTGTTCACGATAAACCCAAAAATCAATATCAATTCAATTCCAATTAAATATCATTTAATTGGTACACTTCATTAAATCTAAATAAAAAGATTTAATCTTTTCTCAACTGGGTTCAAGAACAGTGTTAGTGAAGACACCATTCACGACAAACCCAAATCACATTCGATATTCAATACAAGGCTCTGAATAGAAACTATATCGGCCTATATTCAATATCAAATTCTACGATTAACAAATGTCGTATTGGAAATAACGATATACATATATATCTTTCAAATTTCCATAACAACACCTGTAATATCACGAATTCCAACATCGAAATATTCCGAAGACAATTTCGATTCAAATCCACTCCAATGCAATCATTGGAAATTTTGGTTATTTTCAAAACCATTTCAAATTCAATTTATTTATTTAAAAATAAATAGAATTATAATTCTAGTTCAAAACTAGTTCATTTCGATAAAAATCTATTTTTATCTTTTCAAATATGGAGTTTTTCATCCCAAACTTTCACAAATCATTTCTTATGATTTTACACAAATTATTACTATTTTTAATAATTTTATCAAGGCCCGTACGGTCGATTTCCATTAACGGCCATCGAACTGCACTTACAGCGACCTTTTTCGAATTTGATTTGGACGTATCTCCAAATCCAACCGTTAGATTTCAAATTTCTAACATTCATTAGAAAGCTCTTTTCGATACGAACCCAACGGTTCCGGTTTTAGGAGAATCCGACGGTCGGATCTCCCGTAATGTCCGTTTGAAACAAATGATCGAAATTCGCGAACTGCCGCAGCGCGGCGCGTTCTATTCAGGCCATTATATTATATATATAATATATATAATATATATTTCGTCGATTACTATTTAAAACGAATTATATAAATGGTTTTAAATTCGTTTCAAAAGCAATTTCAACTTCCTTTTCAATTCAAATCAAAATTGAATTCTTCTTTATAAATTCGTTTCAAAATTCATTTCTATTCAATTCAAATTTCAATTCAATTTGAATTCATTTCAATTCGCTTTCAATTCCATTTGAATTCGTTTTCAATTCAATTCATTTCGAAATCGTTTTAAAATTCAATTCATTTCGAAATCGTTTTCAATTCAATTCATTTCGAAATCGTTTTCAATTCAATTCATTTCGAAATCGTTTTCAATTCAATTCATTTCGAAATCGTTTTCAATTCAATTTATTTCGAAATCGCTTTCAATTCAATTTGAATTCGTTTTCAATTCATTTCGAAATCGTTTTCAATTCAATTTATTTCGAAATCGTTTTCAATTCAATTCATTTCGAAATCGTTTTCAATTCAATTTATTTCGAAATCGTTTTCAATTCAATTCATTTCGAAATCGTTTTCAATTCAATTTATTTCGAAATCGTTTTCAATTCAATTCATTTCGAAATCGTTTTCAATTCAATTCATTTCGAAATCGTTTTCAATTCAATTCATTTCGAAATCGTTTTCAATTCAATTCATTTCGAAATCGTTTTCAATTCAATTCATTTCGAAATCGTTTTCAATTCAATTCATTTCGAAATCGTTTTCAATTCAATTCATTTCGAAATCGTTTTCAATTCAATTCATTTCGAAATCGTTTTCAATTCAATTCATTTCGAAATCGTTTTCAATTCAATTCATTTCAAAATATTCGATTTCGAAATCACGTTTCAATATTCATTTTAAAATGAATAAAATCGATATAAATATCGTTCACGTCAAAATGGCGTCAATCTAATCCTCACGGCTTCACATATTTCTATTTTCAAATATTCTATTTCAAATATTTCTATTTCAAATATTTCTATTTCAAATATTTCTATTTCAAATATTTCTATTTCAAATATTTCTATTTCAAATATTTCTATTTCAAATATTTCTATTTTTCTCGAAACTGGAATGAGGCCCAATCAATTACCATATAATGTTAATTATATGGATTTTCTACAACACATGTATATATCAACAACGATGAATAATCAACCATCAACCAAAGTGCACTACACTGTATAAGCATCAAATATAGACATTTAACGCTTATAGCAGCTTGTCAATCAATCGATCGACATATTTAATAAATCAGGATGAGTGAACTTCAAATTTCATCCTAACACCCGTGTGGGGTTTCAAACAATCAAACACATATTTTATTTGTGCAGTTAGGCGATGTGTAAAATTTATCGACCCAATCAACGTCATTCAAATAGGTGTACATAAACAAACCGTCTGGTTTGTAAATGAATATTTATTTATTCACATTCACGTTAAAAATTATATTTTTAACGATAACACATTTTATTTTAACATATGAATTTATATTCAGTTCATTCGTTAAATAAAATGCTAATTTTATTTTTCTAACTTATTTTAGAAAATTTCGGCGGCATAACGGCACGATACTAGAAACGGGACAAGGCCTAGCCTTATCCCCGGTCTAGTGAAGGCCCACGCCATTCACACATCAATCAAATCAATTCGTTATGCAAACCACAAACTTTGGAGTAAGGGTCTAACCTAGCCTTACTCCTTCGCCTTATAACGGCGCACGTCTAATCCTAACCAATTTATCGATTCGATTTTTCACACCACAAACCACATTCAAACCAATATCACAATCAATCACCAAACAGTCAAACAAACAAGTCCATGGTCTGTGGACGGGTGTCGGGTGCTACTAAGCACCGTCTGCATCCTAGTATATATATAACTAGAAAAATAAATTGAAAGGTGAGAAATTCTCACCAATAGCTATCCAACTTCAAGACTCTTCTTAATAGAAATCTTCGCCTATTGTCGCTTTCGCCCGTATCCTCTACATATGTAAAAATAGAATTTTTACTATGCTACTCAATATGTAAAAATCGAATTTTGACTTCGCTATTCAATATATAAAAATATGATTTTTACTTTGACTTTCAACATATAAAAATATGATTTTTATTTCGACTTTCAACACATAAAAATATGATTTTTACTTTTGCTTTCACCATATAAAAATATGATTTTTACTTTGCTTGAAAGTTCAAACCTTTCTTCCCATGTTAAAGCTTTTACCTTTAAAACTAAATCAGTTTTTATTTTTTTTTTTATAAAATTCAGTTTTTATCCTTTATTTCAAAAACCAGTTTTTATTTCTAAAAAAAATTCAGTTTTAATACTTTATAAAAAAAATCCAGTTTTATACTTTATAAAAATTTCAGTTTTTAATACTTTATAAATAAATCAGTTTTTTTTCTATGTTTTAAAATTCAGGTTTTTAAAATGCTTTTAAAAATTCCAGTTTTTAATACTTTTTAAAAATTCCTGTTTTATTACTTTTAAAAATTCCTTTTAAAAATATTCAGTTTTATACCTTTAAAAATATTTAGTTTTTTACTTTTAAACATTTTCAGTTTTTATTTTTAAAACAAAATCATTATTAAAATCGGTTTTTAAAAAAAATAAAAAAAAAATAATAATAATAAAATAAACAGAAATTCTTACTGAGAGGGGGGGGAGGTCTTCGCAGTTCGTCGGCGGCTTGGGTCTTCGATCGGTGGTGGCAGGAGGGGCTGCTTCGAGGGGGGGGGGTGGCGCGGCTTCTTCGTCGGCGTCGAGGGCTTCAAGGGGAGGCGCTCGGTTGTTTTCACGAGGGGGGGTTCACCTGAGAGGGCGGCGGAGGAGTTGTCGGAGATGGGGGGAGCAGCGCCTCGCGCGATGTGGCTCCGTCGAGCGGTTTTAGGGCTCCGCCCTTTTTTTTTTTTATTCTGAAATTTAATTTTTTGAACGGGGGGGGGGGGGCCTGGAGGATAAAAGAGAAAGATATTTTTTTTTTTTTTATTAATTTAATTGCATAAAGTTGACTTTTACCTAAGACCTCGAAACGAGGCCCACCGCCTGTCGTCCATAGCGAATTACCCCCATTCCGAACACAATGGGATATGTATCGTAAGCTGATTCGACCGTTTGAATCAGTTTCCGTTAAATTTACATTTAAATCACTATATTGAATTTTAAACGTACATTTCAAATTACCGGGGTCACATAATAACTCTATAAATTGCAGAAAAATATTTTCTAGCTTCGTATTGACGATACGGTCCTAACAAAACTAGTTTCGTCGAATTCTGAGACTGTTTGAAAAATGGCCAATTTCCAGTCGATTAAAATCAACTGAAACTGGTCAAACGCGTTTTCCTTTGCCACGCTCACATATTGATTCGAAAAATTATGAAATTTGGAATCTAGCAATAACTTTACACTGCGAATCCAACAAAACTGGTTTCGTCGAAATCCGAGGTCGTTTGCAAAATGGCTATTTTTAAGGGCCATATATTATATTAAAATATATATAAATTCCACAGCGACTATTTCTAATTTTCAACTGGACATATCTTATCATTTCTAAGATGAAATCTCAGTTTGTTAACTTCGTTACAAAGATATAGTTATACAGATTCAAATATTTCTTGTTTCGTTCAATTCTGACTTATATTGAATTCTGTATATTCATTTGAAATTAGAAATCGAATTTTCGAACTACCGCGCCATTTTCAATTCCTTTTATAATTATATATAAATATTTATATTCTAACGACGACGCGTATAATATATACGTTCGATTTATATTCTAAATAAATTTCTCGTCGATATTATTTAAAATAATTCATTTTAAATAATCAAAATTCACTAAAATTGCCAAAATAAAAATTTTAAACTGGCCCAGAATTTACGGGTTGTTACAATACGTCTCAGAGAAGGGCGTTAAGCAAGAGAATAAATTCTCCGCCGCCAAACAGATGTATATTTAATAGAGATCAATCAACACATAATAAAATCCGATGTCAGACACACTATCCATTTATAAGTTCGTTCTGGGTCTGAACGAAACCGGAGGCACTTTCCTCGCATATCCATCCATCTCCAAGTACGTCTGGACGATCACCAACTGTTTCCCTCATCTTGGGTGTACAGCCCAATCGAGATCATCAGTAATCACCCAAACGATGTGAAGACTTCCGGTCTTCAACCACCGTCTTCATCTTCGACATCTCGTCGAATCGGTTATTCAGAATGGGTATAACCCGGCCTTTCTGAATAATCCAAGTATATTATAAACAAATGTTACACAAACACAACGAACGCCTCATTCCAATTCAGAATATTCTTTTATTCACAAAATCACATTCTTAGGGAAAGGTTCCCATTAATTTTATCCAAGATAAATTCTTCTAAATTTATTCTTTAATCCTCCTTTGGATATCATTTCTAACTAGTCGGGATTAGCGAACCACACCGAAGTAATTATTTATTTTATTTCTCAATCCCAACCTATATATCCCATGGAGCAAAACTGGCAATACCCCATACCTAACACCACGGTGTTATCGGTAAAATTAATTACCATTTCACGCTCAAATCTAATTAAAGATTTAACTATCGCTTTGGAGAAAAACTGGTGGTACTCCATTCTCGATCACCTTTCAGATTTGATAATTTAAATTATCAATTCACATTTCACTCTAATTAAAGATTCATTAGAACTCCACTTAGTTTTAATCTTTTCAAAAATCAATATCCTGTCTTTAACTGGGTTAAAGAAACAATGTCATCTAAAACACGATTCACGACAAACCCAAATCATATTTGATATTAAATACAAGGCTCTGAATAGAAAATATATCGGCTTATATTCAATATCAAATTCTGAAACCAACATATATCGTATTGGAAATAACGACATAAAATATATCTTTCAAATTCCCGTAACAATATCTGTATAGTCACGAAATCCAACATCGAAATATTCCGAAGATAATTTCGATTCAACTCCAGCCCAATCCATGTATTGGGAATATTGATTATTTTTAAAATCACTTTCAAATTCAATTTATTTATTTCAAAAATAAATTGATTTTAATTCTAGTTCAAAACTAGTTCCTTTCAATAAAAATCTATTTTTATCTTTTCAAATATGGAATTTTTCATCCCAGTTCTTTCTAATTCACATATTATGATTTTTCACAAATTATCAATATTTTTAATAATTTTATCAAGGCCCGTACAGTCGATTTCCATCAACGGCCATCGAACTGCACTAACAGCGACCTTTTCCAAATTTGATTTGGACATAATTCCAAATTCAACCGTTAGATTTCAAATTTCTAATATTCATCGGAAAGCTCTTTTCGATACGAACCCAACGGTTCTGGTTTTAGGACAATCCGATGGTCGAATCTCCTGCAACGTCAATTCGAAGTCAATGGTCGAAATTCAAGAACTGCCGCGGCGCGGCGCGTTCTATTCAGGCCATTATATATATAATATATATATTATATATATTTCGTGGATTTCCTTTTTAAAACGTATTTTATAAATCGTTTTAAATTCGTTTTCAAAACCATTTCAACGCTACATTCAGTTTCAAATCGATTTGATTTCAATTCAATTCGAATTCATTTCAATTTTATTTAACTCGAATTCAAATTCGTTTCAATTCAATTCAAATTCTAATTTGTTTCAATTCAATTCAATTTGAATTTACCTTCTATTTAATTCAATTCGAATTCATTTCAAATTGATTTCAATTCAATTTCAGTTCGTTTTAAATTTCATTCAAAACGATTTCAATTCGTTTTTAATTCAATTTCAATTTAACTCAATTTGAATTCATTTCTATTCAGTTCGAATTCAAATTCGTTTCTATTCAATTCGAATCCAAATTCACTTTCTATTCAATTCGAATCGAATTCATTTTCTATTCGATTCGAATTCATTTCAAATTGATTCAATAAAATTTCAATTTGAATTTTTATCTAATATAATTTGAATTTCACTTCAAAATGTTAAATTTTGAAATCTCTTTCCAATATTCATTATAAAATGAATAAAATCGATATAAATATCGTTCACGTCAAAATAACGCATCTCTAATCCACACGGCTTTATATTTTTCAAAAACTTCTTTATTCTATTCAACAAATGAATATTTATTCTATTCAACACATGAATCTATATTTCTTTCAACACACGACTATTTTTGTTATGTAAAATATTTTATAAAACTATGGTATCTATCGTTTGATTTTAATTAGACTCCATCGTGAAGTAGATTCTAATTGTAAATATGATAAAGATGTAATTTTTTTTATTTAAAATATTTTACTCAACACATGAACATCGTCAACACATGACTATTTTCTTTTATAATATTCATTATTTTCCCGATTGGGATGAGGCACAATCAATCACCATATAATGTTAATTATATGAATTCCACACACACATGTATATAATAGCAATGATAAACAATCAACCATCATCCAAAGTGCACCACACAACTGCATAAGCATCAAATAAAAATAATCGACGCTCACATAGTCTGTCGACCAATCGATCGACATACAATTAAATAATTGGGATTAGTGTACGCCAAATTTCATCCCAACACCCGTGTGGGGTTTCAAATCAACAAACACAGATTTTTATTTGTGCAGTTGGGCGATGTGTAAAATTTATCATCCCAATTAATATCAGTCAAATCGGTGTATATAAACAAATCGGCCGATTTGTTTATAAATATTTATTTATTCACGTTCACGTTAAAAATTATATTTTTAACGATAATTAATTTATTTCAACCATCTACAATTTATTATCGATTTCACAACAACAACACAAACAAATTTCACAACACATCAAACAAGCATACAAGCCATCCATAGTCTGTGGATGACGGGTGTCGGGTGCTACTAAGCACCGTCTGAATTCTAGTATATATATAACTTAGAAAAAGAGAATTTAGAGTGAGAAGTTCTCACCGATAGCTAATCCAATACCACGACTCTTCATTTATAGAAATCTTCGTCGTTCTCGCTTTTTTCCACTTTCGTTGCCCGTAGCCACTACATATGTAAAAATCGAATTTTTACTTCGCTATTCAATATATAAAAATCCAATTTTTACTTCGCTATTTAATATATAAAAATCGAATTTTTACTTCGCTATTCAATATATAAAAATCGAATTTTTACTTCGATATTCAATATATAAAAATCGAATTTTTATACCGCTACTATATATTTAAAAATTCTATTTTTATATCGATATTCTCTACATAAAGATCTCGCCTTTTCCAATATAAAGATTTCGCCTTTTTATTTGATCTCTATAAAAATCACATTTTTATTTTACTACATATATAAAGATGATATTTTTACTATCCTACCTATATAAAAATTATATATATATTTTTTTATACTTCTACTTATAAAAATTATATTTTTATATGAACAAAGATCATATTTTCCTCCAACTAAAAATCAAAGCTTTACAGTGTTAAAAATTCTATCTTTACAGTTTTAAAAATTCTAGCTTTTCAATCAATGCAGATTTTATATTTTAAAATCAATGTATAATTTAAAATAAATAAATAAATAAAAACTATACCTTTCATTTGCAGGGGGAGGAGGCTGATGCGTACGCCGGAGGGGGTCGGAGGACGTAGTGGCGGCGGAAAGGGGGTTGGCGGCGGCGCTGGTCAGGCGGATGTCGATTTGGGGATTGGGCGTTGGGGGTTTTCTGTTCCAGCGAGGAGGAGAGAGGAGGGGCAGCAGGGGGTGCGTCGGCGTGGGGGAGGGCGGATCGAGGCGGCGCGGCGGTGGGTTTTGTCTCGACGGGTTTTTTTTCTTTTTCTTTTGATTTTGAAAAAGTGAACGGGGGGGGGGGGGGGGGGGGCTGAGAGAAGATATGGGGAGGAGAGAGGAAGGTTTTATTTTATTTTTTTATTATTTTATTTCAAAAAGTTGACTTTTACATACGACCTCTAAACGAGGCCTACCGTCTGTCGTCCATAGCTAATTACCCCCATTCCGAACACAATGGGATATGTACCATAAGCTGATTTGACTGTTTCGATCAGTTTTCGTTAAAATCAACATATAACTCTATATATTGAATTTGAACGTGCATTTCAATTTACCAGGGTCACATACTAACTAGAAAAATTCCAGAAAAATATTTTCTAGCTTCGTATTGACGATACGGTCCTAACAAAACTAGTTTCATCGAATTCTGAGGCCATTGGAAAAATGGCCATTTTCCAGTCGATTAAAATCAACTGAAACTGGTCAAATGCGTTTTCCTTTGCCACGCTCACATATTGATTCGAAAAATAATGAAATTTGGAATCTAGCAATAACTTGACATCACAGATCCAACAAAAGTGGTTTTGTCGAAATCCGAGGTCGTTTGCAAAATCTCTATTTTTAAGGGCCTGAATTCCATAGCGACTATTCAGAATTTTCAACTGGACATATCTTTTGATTCCCGCTATGAAATTTCGATTTTTCGGATTCGTTGGAAAGATATCATCAATTAGATCCTAATATTTTTGGTTTCACTAAAAACCGCATTGTTTTGCACCCGGTACGTTCAATTGAAATTTATAATCGAATTATCGAACTACCGCGCCATTTTCAATTATATTTATAATTATATATAATTATTTATATTC
Organism: Allium sativum; assembly: GCA_030737875.1. Taxonomy (NCBI): domain Eukaryota; kingdom Viridiplantae; phylum Streptophyta; class Magnoliopsida; order Asparagales; family Amaryllidaceae; genus Allium; species Allium sativum. Next base: position 1,024,604,207 of record CM060920.1, read on the forward strand.
TAACGACGTCGTATATAAAATATACGTTCGATTTCTATTCAAAATAAATTTCTCATCGATATTATTTAAAATAATCTATTTTAAATGTTCAAAATTCGCTAAAATTGCCAAAATAAAAAACTTTAAACTGGCCCAGATTTTCGGGTTATTACAAGCTACCTTGAAGGAGCTAAAGTGGTAGCTGTCCGTACTTATTGTTGATTGTAAAGATATGCGAGGAATTTGGTGCCTCCGGCTTCGTTCAAACCCAGAATGAACTTGTAAATGGACTGTGTGTCTGACATTGGATTTTGTTCTGTGCTGATTGATCTCTATTAAATATATATCTGTTTGGCAGTGGAGAATTTATTCTCTTACTTAACGCCCTTTTCTGAGACGTACGAGCTCAGAGGTTATATATCGATAGAAATCAGTCGCATGGAGTGAATTGCCTGTGTGGCACGCCTAAGTGGCATATGATCAAGGCTTTTGTTGCAAAGCAAAGTTTTGTGGTTGATGATCAAAGCACGGCCTGTGTGGCATAGCTTTGTGTATAGCGTTGATTCGCGAGCCTCACACCTCGGTATGAGTCAAAAACGGGATAGTGACCGCTGAGAGAACACGACGTTTCTTTCTAGCTATGGTGGTGTCAGTGACTTACCAGCCCTGACATTTATATATACTTTTCACTATGTGGTTGTTGGAATGCGAGGCGCCTCGATTATAGGTCTGTAAGGACCGGGAAACGTGTGTTCAGGAATTGCCGATCCTCAAAGTAAGAGAGGACCGGCCCAGCCGATTCCAAGGACCGCTGTGTGTAATCCTGAGACATTTGCTAGAGTGTCTCGAACGGAGAGGAGCTTTCCCTTTGCCTCGACTCATGATGGAATCCAATTTCCAATACGAAATTGAGGATTTGATTGTATTACTAGTATGGCGACATAGTGGTATGGGTCATTTATGTCGTCTATGATTGATATTTATGATTGAATTCGCTTTTGAAACATATATGCACTAATAATAATATCAAACACTTTTGTTTTATGTGTATGAAGCATCTCTTGGCCATTATAAGGTAAAAACTCTATCCTCCGGCTTGCGTTGCATTGTTTGATGGGACCTGAGTCTTATAATGGCTTCATTTTGATAAAAAGCATTGCGATGATTTAATGATTTACTTTATTTCATGCACTAGCAATCTTTGGAGTAAACCCATTCCGCGAAAGTGGCGTGGTCCTTTGATTTGCCTTATTATTGTTGTTTATTTAGTTAAGTAGATTTCTCATACCAGTCTCATGACTGACTCGTAGTTTGTTTCACCTTGCAAACTCGGGTGCCCCCTTATTTTTACATGGGCAGCCCAGTAACAGGTAGATAGCGTATTTTGGCTTTGCACCGCAGTAGAGGTGCACCTTTTGGCTCATGGATAGGCTTGACTACACAGTGTTGACTATTTATTTTTCCTCCATTATTATTATATGTACATGATTCCGCCTCTGGCGATGTAGACTGATATTTCTCTTATCTACTCTCTATGTATATGTACCGCTTATGGCGATGTAGACTGATCACGTATCTTTATGCACTAAGTAGTATCAAGCATTGTGCTCTCTGATGTTGTGATATGTATATGATTCCGCTGTCATATTTGTGTAAATTATTCTCTTTCCCGCTTATGCTATTATATGTACTCTGCTAATGATGATTAATGTGTTATATTCCAATGATTATCCTTGACACCGTAGCACGAGGTTTTGAGATCGTCTCAACAGATGTACGTTTGTAAAAATCAATGTACGTAATTCTTAAGAAATACTTTGTTAGACATTCATCCATAAAAGTCATCCAGGAATAAGATGAACCGAAGGTACTTTCCTACCACATCATAGGAATCATCCTATAGATCAGTAGTGAGGAGTCCTTGCAAATCCGTCGATTTCAACCACGACAGAATCACAATATATCTCCAGGCGCGAATCCAAAGATTTTAAGTAATTCCTCCGTTTTATGAAGAACCATGGTCTTCCCTTGCTCTGTCTTGATCAACCTTCGATATCTTCAAAATTTCATATTTGCTGGTCAGAATGGTTTTCGAATATAAATTTGATCCCCGTCTTTCCATACCAACAATCGTATTGGCCAATTTGATAGTCGGTTATTTAACTATCAAATAAACAACCATAAAAATAAAACGAACTCATTGGTTCAGTACTCAACATCACTTGGCCTGTTAAACTTTAAAATACTTACCAAATGGTTAGCTTAACTCTTAAATCTTCCAATTTTTACAAATATGGTATTTACTTCTTATTTTATAACAAGAATCTTCTTAAAACAATTATAATATTTAAAACAATATATTATAGCTATATCTCATTTTCCAATTAATTATCATCCCAAACATTTTTTTACAATGTATCACACGCCTTACTATACTTTCAATATTCATCAATCTCTTAATGTAAACGGGTTAGTGAATAATTTTCTGAGTATTAACCTCGAAGACTGAAATCAACATCACGTTAACACATAGAAAATCACTCAGCTCAACCAATCCCTAATTAAGTTCCAGTTCTGATCTTAACTCCTTATCAACCCATATTATTCCACTTTAAAACCATTTAACCATTTTCTACTTTGAAAATCTCATTTCAACTTCATTTGTGGCACTTAATTCCTTTATTAACTAACATTAATTTAAACTTAACGTTTTGGCCTCGCATCCCTTTATAAACCTTGTTTATAAAACCTAATTTGAATACAAAACCCTGTTTTCCCCTGCTTTCCTTTCCTCACTTCAAATATTACGTAAACATTTATTTTAACCCAATACCTTGGCTTAAAAATCTTTTTTTTGTAACTCCGTTCAAAATCTCGTTTTTAATATAACATATGATCATACACCTCTTTAAAGATCTGACTAAACTCTATCCCAAACTCAATAACTTACATGATGAATTTCTTTCTTTAAATAGTAATTCCCCAAATTATTAAAGTAATAATTTGGCTCATCATTAACTATTATAGAAATAGTTAATTCCTTTATTGTAACAAACCGGAAATTCAGATCCAATTTAAAAAAATTATTTAGAAATTTTAATGGATTTTAAATATTTAAACTGATTTATTTTAAATAATAACGATTAATAATTTATTTAAATCGTGGTTAGAACGTAATAAATTATATTTAATTATAAAAGGAGTTTGAAATAGTGTGGCAGTTCGAAAATTCGATTTCTAATTTCAATTTAATATACAGAACTCATTTTAAATTAGAATTGGACGAAACAAGAAATATTTGAATATGTTTAATCATATCTTTCTAACGAATGTAAGAAACTGAAATTTCACTTTATAATTTGAAAGTTATGTCCAGTTTAAAATTCAGAAAAGTCGTTATAGAATATATATATATATATATATATATTAATATAATATATAGCTATTAAAATAGCCACTTTGCAAACGACCTCCGTTTTCAATGAAATCACTTTTGTTGGAACTAGAATGTCAAATTGTTGCTAGGTTTAAATTTTCATAATTTATAGAATTAATATGTGAGCATGGCAAAAGAAAACATGTTTTGTCAATCTCAGTCAAATTGGATCGAGCAGAAAATGGCCATTTTTCAAACGGTTTCAGAATTCGACGAAATTAGTTTTGTTAGGACCGTATCGTCAATACATAACTAGATATAATTTTTCTGTAATTTTTAGAGTCAGTATTTTCCCCGATAAATTAATATGTACGATCAAATTTAATATAAAAGTGTTATATTTTAAATTAAATAAAAAAACTGATTAAAACAGTCGTTTGGGCTCATGGGACATAGCTCATTGGGCCCGAAATAGGGGTGATTGGCTAGGAACGTGTAACATCCTAGAAATTTGGACTGTTAATAATTAATTTTATTTTGATACAGGGGTTAGAAATTTAAAACCAAATATATTGTTTGGAGTTGGATTAGATTCCATATTTAATTCAGAATGGTTGATTGGAGTCAAACATGTACGATCAAATGTTGGAATTGAGTTTGATTAGATATTTGAATTGGATTTGGAATTCGATAGAGAAATATTGATGGTCGAATTTAAAGATAAACGTTATTGGTGTTAAAGGAATTGAAGATTTTATTTTGAAAAAAAAATTACTTAGATATGTGTGTATTTATAAATAAAGAAAATGAACCTTAACGTTTAAAAATTGGAATCGAATGGAGTTGTCAGTGAACAAATGGAATAAAATCAGTAAAGCGATATAACGTCGTATACAGACAAAGTCGGATGACAACCAAACAGACGTTATTAGGCACAGAACGCGAAGATGAAGAGATGTATAAAAATTTTGTCACATTTGGAGATTGTTTTGATGGTGCATGTTTAAAAGTTCTGTGATATTCGCGGTAGAGTTTATATTAAAATAAACGTAGATATAACCTACGTTGAATATTACCTCCCTCAGTTTTATACTTAGCCGATCTATCTTCCAGAAAATTCATGCTACTTCTACTGATTGACGTTGTTCTTATCTCCACCATTTTTGTTCTTTAAAATTCTTGCCTCTCTTGTTCTATTTCCTCAGAGAAAAATTATTCGTCCTAGATGATATTAATGGCCATCGCCAATTGTTTCCGTCTTCTCCGTTTTAATTCTTTTCACGGTCGAAGGGGGGATTCATTGTTTCCTATTTTCTTCAAAAAAGAAATTACCTTTTTTCCCCAAATTTAACCATTCTCATTTAATGGTCGAAAGCCCTAAATTTGTTTTCCCAAATCAATGGTTGCCTCCCTGAAATTGCTTCGTCGCTCCTCCCTCCTCCACCTGCAAGCTCCGCAACTCCAACGCCGACACCAACGTCTCATTTCCTGCCTCCGTCTTCTTCTTTGAAGCCAACAACCACTGCAGTTATCAATCGCCACCATCAGCAACCAAAAATCAACCAGCTTCCTCGTATCATCGTTAAAGTGTGCCCCTTCTGTGTTGTTTCAAGGTGAGTAATTCACTCACAATTCATCTTATTTTCAAGTACGTTAACATCAGTACTTAACTAGAGTATAATAGTAAAATTTGAATTGTCTAATGCACATTTATGGGTTTGGATTGTGGTTCTTGAATGAGTCAGCATATGCCATGATTGTCTATCCTTGCTGCATGTTATTGCGATGTATATCTGATTTGTTTCCTTGGAGTACATTCGGCTACACTGAACTTTAGTCTTGTCACTAACCTAAAACCTGAAATTTTGTGTGTTATAGGAGTAATTAGCTTGGCATGGGTAAATGAAAATTTCACCTTTATTTCAGATAGTCGGTAGAACTGAACTAGAAATGACATTTGTACATGGGTTACTTGAATTGGGTTAACTGAAAATTTACTTGCACCTTTCTGCCTTAAGCAACTGTATTTCTGTCCTTGGCATATTTGATGGAGAGAACCCTTGACTATACCTATATATATACATATATATATATATGTATGTATATATATATCACTGGTATACACATACAAATATATACACGTTGCCTCGTTCTTGTATGCCTATCATATTCAGTCAAACTGAAATTTTAACACCAGTGGCCTGTTGTAGGTAGTTGGACATATTCTTGTTTTTTTATTTCCTTTTAACTTGAATTCCTATATGTATATACATAATTGCACGGTGGAATTCTTGTCATCCCTACTGATAAACCATTTCAGTTTTACCTAGAAAGTTCCTTTGATGCCATCAAACCAAAATTTTCCCTTTTGGAAGGAATGTTGTCTTAGAATATTTCTCGATTTCTTTGCTACTGCTTGTCAAAGGGAATTAGTTTAAGGCTATAAATGAATTATAAGTTTGGACATGTATAAATAACAAACAATTTCCTTTTAATTATTTTCTTTTGCTGAATCCATCATAAGGAAGCACATTATTTTTATCATTATATCTATTATTGACTGTTTAGCTTATACTATAGCAACATAACATAACAGGATATTAGGTTCAAGATAGAGTCATAAATTTTCACCTGGCTTAGTGTGTACCCTATCGCAGTTGTATATTTGTTGTTGGGTACATTTGGATATCCTACTGCCTTGTTTCCTGAAAACCCTGTTGCATGCAAGTGTGCATTCTAATCGTGTATTTACTTGCTAATACAAGTAAATAGATGGATGAAAACATTAATGTTCAAATCATGTTTTACTTGATATTAATATGTGTTCTAATCAGGTATTTTTAAATGGTTTCGTACCACCAATTTGAAGGGGAAACAATTTCTTAAGTTGGCTGCAAATGAGTATGAAACTTGTAGAATAAACAGATTTGATATTTAGTTGCGTTTCCTTGCATTACACTATTGTATTACGCCTGACCACATTTAATTACCTGAAACTTGTTAATGCTTTGATATGCATGAGTACACTTATAGATTCATGTTATTTGTTCCCTGGCCATTGACTCTAGTTCTGAAACCCTTGCATTTGTTACTTCAGTTGAGTATGCACAAGTATTTGTTGTGCCATGCTACTCTTATTGTAGACACACTTTTTACTAGAACCATTGCAAACTGTTTTCAGCCTCGAACCTAAAAAAAAAAAATTTTTTTGGCACATTAGTTATGACGTGTGTTGCCATGTTTGTACTATAATATACATACATATTAGTGTACATATTATACCTTGTTCGCTTTAGCATCTGATGTATGTTGAACATTGCCTAATTGAAGTGTTCATATTTGTTAGTTTACCATCTTAGTTTCGCTTGTCCTATACAGTTTAGTAATGTGTATTTACTGTCATATGTTTATACTTTGGCCCCTCTTTATTTACTATAGTATGGCTACCTTCCATTTGCTGTCATGTTGAGTGCGTGAGTGCTGTTCCATTTGAGCATTGATATTTGACTTGTTTCACCCCTCAGTCGATTACCAGATGTACACTCTCGTTTGCGTGTCCGACCTCTCGAAGCCGTGTCTTGGTATATTTGTGGCGGTCGATGGACACATGTGTATATACATACCCTTGTATGTGTATATACATGTCATCGACATACGTATATATCAAAATACATATGTTGTCCTGATTTGTTCGTCCCTAGTTGTTATGCTCGGAGTTAATAATTCGTTAAGATTAACTATTATATTTCAGTTTCTATTGAAGTTAATTTACTTGAACAAATGATGAATCCTGACTCGGGTGTTTTATGTTTTTGCATGGGACGCTTGGGTCAAACCCGAGCCATACAGATTTAAAGATTACAGCTTGAGATTAGAAGATGGGCAAAGTTGGGGGATTCCAAAGACGGAGCACTTTGAAGATTTTAAAACAATAAATATTTTCTTCTTGTATTCAAAGTATATATTTTCAAATTCCGCTGCATATAGAAAATCTTTGTATCAAAATTTTGATTAATATATAGAGGTTTATTTCGGTGTTCAATATTGTGTTATTTATTTTATTCTGTGTTTTCTGTCTTGATTCTGGGTTTAAACTCCGTAAGCTAAATAATGATCCGTCGATTTGAACGCTTTAAGTCGGTTTAATTACCGATTTGAAGCAGTCAAAAAGGCGGGACATTACAAGTGGTATTAGAGCTTTGGTTTTTTCAAGGCTTAGCTTATTGAGTTTAAAAACGGATCTTGAAGAAAGAAGTTTTGAAAGTATTTAAAAAAATAAATTTTCGAAAGATAAGTTATTTTGGAATGTTAAGTATTTTGAAAATTTTATTTTGAAACTGGTATCATGGAAATAAAACTTTATTTTGAGATTTGAAAATTCTGCCTGGAATCCCCAGTCTTCGAATCCAGGTTTGCGAAAGCTATTCTTTGATAAGTCTCCCTTAGATTTGAATCTCAAATCCATCGTTGAATGGTATCAAAAGAAGAATTATATAAAACAATGAATAAATTAATTTCTCTAAGGGTGTATTTAGCAATCGAAGACAACTGAAATTTATTGAAAGTAAAATTTCCGATGGGAATTTGAAAGGAATGGGAAATTGTTTCAAAGAATGGAACGATGAATTTGATTTTGATATTCGAAATATAAATGAATGATAATAAAATTAGGAATGTTATATGGGAATTCGATTATGTTAAATTATATTACTAACTTGGTGAGATAAATTACCATTCGTCTGGAATATGTGAATTCGATAGTAAGATATAAACATGTTGATTAATAAACAAGAAGTGAATGGTAAACGAGAGTTTTAAATTATGAGAATCGTAAATGAAGTGAAGTGAGATATAAGGATTTTAAAAGATGTGAACCCATATTTAAATGAAATCAAAGCTGATTTGATTCGTATAAAAAGGGAATAATATTTACTTTTAGAAGTAACGTCTGAAAGCAAGAATGTTATAAATGAGATTGGGAATCAAGGAAATGGAATGGACTAGTATGGTGAGGTTATTCTGAAGTTTGAAATTTAATCAAATATGATTTGTTCAAAGTTCGGAATATATAATCGAATAAGGGATTTTTCGGAAGGAAGTTCTGTAGGAAAATATTATTCATTTTCCATTTTTAATCAAAATTTAATATGTTATAAATTAATTGTTTAATCAGATTAAATAATAAAGTATATTTTAAAGTTAAATTTTTTGAAGAGGTGAATTCTTATAACCATCAATTTTTGTAAAGGAAATGAATTCTCAACTTAAATCAGGAATTTCAAGAATAAATGTTTTAGTGTTTGAAGTGGTGAATTTTATCTGTTAATAATGTTGTTCAGTTATGGTCTGAGAACTAAATATATCCCAACTTGATTGACTTCATTGTTGACTAAGAAATGGTTAAGATTCGATAGCAAGAGTTGTTTAAATTAATAAGTGTCAACAGCTGACTGAGAATAACGATATTTTATTTAACATCTGTTTTAATCCTAATAGCGAATTTAGAAATGTTTCCCATGATGAATAAAATATATTTTCTATGGAAAATAAAGATCTGTGGATATATGGAAATGTTTTCCAATTAAAATTGTAGGAGATAAATATAATAATTAGGGATGTTTTCAAAGGATCGTGGGAGGCTAACTGGTTTTGATAAACAAAAATGGCGAGAACTAAAGAATAAAAAGCCGCACGTCGAAAACAAAGGATGGAAGAACGTAAGAGCAGTGGATTCGTAAGTTAAATTCGGGAATTGTTTGAGCAATGATTTGATGGAAAAAAATGAAAATATTATAAAGAGAATTGAGGAAAAGATAATGGTGTGAGAAGATTTGTTAAAGCTCGTAAAATTTTGGAAATTTCGATAAATAAGGATGATATCATAGAGACAGTTATGCAAGAAGACAATCATCAATAGTTGTAGATGCCAATCAATAAAAATTTTGGAATCTCTATTTGAAGAAGTGCAAATGATTTTATAGAGGGGATGTTGGAATTTAAAGCGATAATGTAGTGAAAATCGCATTGTTGATATCCACTTATGAATTAGTAAAGAAACAATGGTTTGAAACTGTATAGGCTTATTCTCGTCTTCCTTGCGAGTTCCATCTTAATGAATTTGAGAGTATTAAGCCGGTAAAGGAGATGAAAGGAACGTATTTCATTCAGCCAAATAAATGATCGGTGGAGGAGATGAAAAGGCGTGTTCAGAATGAAACGAGAGTGTGAATTAAATGGCATTTCAATCTGAACTGCAATTAAGGAGATCGTTCGATTTGGGTTGAGAATTCGATTCCGGAATATTTTGAAATTTATTTCAATTATTTCTGAAAATCAATATTAGTAGTATATACAAAAAAATTTAAATACTTTTTTTGGAGAAAGGCCATTTTGGTAACTTTACTGTTTATTTATTTTGGACAAAGCAACTTCATTTTTGAAGCATGATTTGGTATATAGTTTTTAAATATTTGAAACAAAATTCGGAATCGATTATCGAGTTGGGTTGAATGGTAATCCAATATGTTAAAATAATGAATTGGTACATCTTAAGAGATGTTTGGTGAGAATAATTGAATTCGTGGTTTCCAATTAAGGAAATTGAAAATAAATTGCCGATTATTGAATAATTAAATCTTTGTCAATGAAGATTTAGATTTTAAGTTAAAATGAATTGGTCGACTATTTTAAAAGATTGAAAAATAAAAGAAAATAAGAGGAAGATTTAAATAGTAATTGAATTTGAATTTGAGTTTATTAATACAAGGCGGTATGAAATTTGACAGTTAATCACTTTGAAAAGAAAAGTAAATCGACAACGTTGGAATTAAGTAATGAACTTGATAATTGGAATTTCGAAGAGAATATGGATTGTAACAAATAAATTCATAAATTTGAGTTTGGAAAGATAGCTGAATTGATTCGAAAGATATATTTTTTAATTCGAATGGAATTTGAGGATATTCAATTCTAGATAGTAGATACAGAAGATTTTGGAACTTGCATGAGAAATGTATAAGAATACAGCGAAGTTGAGAACTATTGAATGGGAAGATATTCCATTTGAAATGAAATCTTATATGACAGAATTTATATAAGAATGAAGGATTGAAAAACGCGATTTGGAAAATGGGTGGAAGAAAATTTTATGACGAGATACAAATAGTACATAATACTATATGTTTTCAAAAGCAAAATAAGGAAAGTACCTTCCTTCTCCTTTGAATTTCGAGCTTAGTGAGATGTGCTGCTGGTGGTAGTAGATTGTCCGGACATAAAACTCGAGTTGTCTGAAAGAACATGAATGTGTAGCGTAATTCACAGGGCAGTATATGGCCTACAGCGGATGGATGTTTCTTGGGGGAACCAAGCGTGACCATGGTATCTTCTGCGATCTACAGTCGTGATGATGGCGTAATCCACCGAGCCGTGAAAGCTTACGGGTATGGATGTTTCCTGAGGGAATCAGACGTAACCATTCTGTACCTGCGGTCCATATGGCATATATACAAGTGAAAGAGATGTAACCACTAGAGTTACTAAAGGTAGAATGGAGCCATGCGATGTTGAGATATATTAGTAATGTTGAGCCGCCTGGTTGATGCAGCACTGTGTCTTCATGACTATTTCTACATGACGAAATCTTCGTGAACTGATTAGTCTTGGTGACTTGTTCTATCCTCGTGACCTGAAGTAGCTTCATTATCCCATGATTTGTTTTCGTGACCCTGAGATAGAGCAGCCAACGCTCAGTGACCTCAGATTTTCTTTTGATTCTGAAAAATCTTCTGTTGATCTATCCATGACGAAACTCGCAGAGAAGTGATTTCCTACCGATACGGATGTTTTCTGTGGGATCCAGACGGAACCATTGTGTATCTGGGATTCATGAACAATCAATATATCAATATCACATTGGTGCTTTCTGTATCAGTTTTTTTTTTAAATAAGAAATTTTGAAATATATTTTCACTGGGAGTTGAAGCAAGGATATTTAGTACTTAGAAATTTTAGTCGTGCGCCTGGCCAGCGTATGCCTAACAACTGTGAGAATGACAATAGACTTGTCAAGCTTTGAGTTATCAAGTATATTTTTTTTAAAATAAACAATTTGAAATTAAAATATCTTCAACTTAATAAGTTAAGAAAGAGAATTTCAAAGTATTTTTCATGCCCATAGCTTTGAAATAATTAAACAAATATTTTTCCTGAATTTTGTATAAAGTTTGTAAAAGATTTCGAATTCTGGAAATTTTCAAGTCGACAATTCGTAACTTGAAAAAGAGATGTTATTTACACTCTTCAATGAGCGTTTGTAAGAAAATTAGATTGATAAGCCTAGACCCATTACGGTGCAATGATGAATAAGTAACATGGACAGTTGAGATTTATAAAGAAATTGGTGAAATTTGAGGTGCGTAAATCTAACTTATGCAGAAATTTAAATTAAAAAGAGAATGGTCTTGAGGAAAAATTCATATGATTTTGAATCTCTTAGGAGATCAAATAGAATGAGAACTTGGATATCCCAAAATAAATTGAGATGGAAATTGTTCTGAGGAAATTGAATATAGTCTAAAAAGAAGGGAAATAAATAAAACCGACTCACAAGATAAAGAAAATCGTGTTTGATCAAAACTATAAGAAAGAAAATTTAATGCTCCGAGTAAATTGAAGGTGATGGATTAAAAAGAAAAGTCTGATGACTTAAATATCGATATTTAAATTGGTTGTAAGGAAATTATATACGAACGTGAAAATTTGAAATCTATATTGGTATAACTCTAACGATCTCTCCTTTTCGAGGACGAAAAATTTTAAATGGAGGAAGAATGTAATATCCCAGAAATATGGACTGATAATAATTAATTTTATATTGATACTGGGGTTAGAAATTTAAAATCAAATATATTGTTTGGAGTTGGATTGGATTCCATATTTAATTCAGAATGGTTGATTGGAGTCAAACATGTACGATCAAATGTTGGAATTGAATTTGATTAGATATTTGAATTGGATTTGGAATTCGATAGAGAAATATTGATGGTCGAATTTAAAGATAAACGTTATTGGTGTTAAAGGAATTGAAGATTTTATTTTGAAAAAATAATTACTTAGATATGTGTGTATTTATAAATAAAGAAAATGAAGATTAACGTTTAAAAATTTGAATCGAATGGAGTTGTCAGTGAACAAATAGAATAAAATCAGTAAAGCGATAAATAATTCGTAATATAAATAACGTCGTATACAGACGAAGTCGGATGACAACCAAACTGACGTTATTAGGCACAGAACGTGAAGAAGAAGAGATACATATAATTTTTGTCACATTTGGAGATTGTTTTGACGGTGCATGTTTAAACGTTCTGTGATATTCGCGGTAGAGTTTATATTAAAATAAACGTAGATATAACCTACGTTGAATATTACCTCCCTCAGTTTTATACTTATCCAATCTATCTTCCAGAAAGTTCATGCTACTTCTACTGATTGACGTTGTTCTTATCTCCACCATTTTTCTTCTATAAAATTCTCATCTCTCTCGTTCTATTTCCTCAGAGAAAAATTATTCTTCCTAGATGATATTAATGTCCATCGCCAATTGTTTATGTCTTCTCCGTTTTTATTATTTTCACAGTCGAAGGGGGATTCATTGTTTCCTATTTTCTTCAGAAAAGAAATTACCTTTTCCCCCAAATTTAACCGTTCTCATTTAATGGTCGAAAGCCCTAAATTTGTTTTTCCAAATCAATGGCTGCCACCTGAAATTGCTTCGTCGCTCCTCCCTCCTCCACCTGCAAGCTCCGCACCTCCAACGCCGACACCAACGTCTCGTTTCCTGCCTCCGTCTTCTTCTTTGAAGCCAACAACCACCGCAGCTATCAATTGCCACCATCAGCAACCAAAAATCGACCGGCTTCCTCGTATCATCGTAAAAGCCTGCCCCTTCTGTGTTGTTTCAAGGTGAGACACTCGCAATTCATCTTATTTTCAAGTACGTTAACATCAGTACTTAACTAGAGTATAATAGTAAAAGTTGAATTGTCTAATGCATATTTATGGGTTTTGATTGTGGTTGTTGAATGAGTCAGCATACGCCATGATTGTCTATCCTTGCTGCATGTTATTGCGACTTTAGTCTTGTCACTAAGCTAAAACCTGAAATTTTGTGTGTTATAGGAGTAATTAGCTTGCCATGGGTAAATGAAAATTTCACCATTATTTCAGATAGTCAGTAGAACTAAACTGGAAATGACATTTGTACATGGGTTACTTGAATTGGGTTAACTGAAAATTTACTTGCACCTTTCTGCCTTAAGCAGCTGTATTTCTGTCCTTGGCATGTTTGATGGACAGAACCCTTGACTGTACCTATATATACGCATATATATATATATATATATATATATATATATATATATATATATATATATATCACTGGCATACACATACAAATATATACACGCTGCCTCATTCTTGTATGCCTATCATATTCGGTCAAACTGAAATTTTAACACCAGTGGCCTGTTGTAGGTAGTTAGACATATTCTTGTTTTTTTCCTTTTAAATTGAATTCCTATATGTATATACATAATTGCACGATGGAATTCTTGTCATCCCTGCTGATAACCCATTTCAGTTTTACCTTGTTTGCAACCTGAATAGAAAGTTCCTTTGATGCCATCAAACTAGAATTTTCCCTTTTGGAAGGAATGTTGTCTTAGAATATTTCTCAATTTATTTACTACTGCTTGTCAAAGGGAATTAGTTTAAGGCTATAAATGAATTATAAGTTTGGACATGTATGAATAACACACAATTTCCTTTTAATTATTTTCTTTTGCTGAATCAATCATAAGGAAGCACATAATTTTTATCATTATATCTATTATTGACTGTTTAGCTTATACTATAGCAACATAACATAATAGGATATTAGGTTCAAGATAGAGTCATAAATTTTCACCTGGCTTAGTGTGTACCCTATCGCAGTTGTATATTTGTTGTTGGGTACATTTGGATATCCTACTGCCTTGTTTCCTGAAAACCCTGTTGCATGCAAGTGTGCATTCTAATCGTGTATTTACTTGCTAATACAAGTAAATAGATGGACGAAAACATTAATGTTCAAATCATGTTTTACTAGATATTAATATGTGTTCTAATCAGGTATTTTTAAATGGGTTCGTACCACCAATTTGAAGGGGAAACAATTTCTTAAGTTGGCTGCAAATGAGTATGAAACTTGTAGAATAACCAGATTTGATATTTAGTTGCATTACCTTGCATTACACTATTGTATTATGCCTGACCACATTTAATTACCTGAAACTTGTTAATGCTTTGATATGCATGAGTACACTTATAGATTCATGTTATTTGTGCCCTGGCCATTCATTCTAGTTATAAAACCCTTGCATTTGTTACTCTAGTTGAGTATGCACAAGTATTTGTTGTGCCATGCTACTCTTATTGCAGACACACTTTTTACTTGAACCATTGCAAACTGTTTTCAGCCTCAAACTAGAGGAAAAAAATCTTTATAGGCTCATTAGTTATGATGTGTGCTGCCATGTTTAAACTATAACATACATACATATTAGTTTACATATTATACCTTGTTCCGTTTGGCATCTGATGTATGTTGAACCCTGCCTAATTGAAATGTTCATATTTGTTAGTTTACCATCTTAGTTTCGCCTGTCCTATACAGTTTAGTAATGTGTATTTACTGTCAAATGTTGATACTTTGGCCACTCTTTATTTACTATAGTATGGCTACCTTCCATTTGTTGTTATGTTGAGTGCGTGAGCACTGTTCCATTTGAGCATTGATATTTGACCTGTTTTACCCCTCCGTTGATTACCATATGTGCACTCTCGTTTGCTTGTCCGACCTCTCGAAGCCGTGTCTTGGTATATTTGTGGCGGCCGATGGACACATGTGTATATACATACCCATGTATGTGTATATACATGTCATCGGCAAACGTGTATATCAAATTACATATGTTGTCCTGATTTGTTCGTCCCTAGTTGTTATGCTCGGAGTTAATAACTTGTTAAGATTAACTATTATATTTCAGTTTCTATTGAAGTTAATTTACTTGAACAAATGATGAATCCTGACTCGGGTGTTTTATGTTTTTGCATGGGACGCTCAGGTCAGACCCAAGCCATACAAATCTAAAGATTACAGCTTGAGATTCGAAGATGGGCAAAGCTGGGAGATTCCAAAGACGGCGCACTCTGAAGATTTTAAAACAATAAATATTTTCTTCTGTATTCAAAGTATATTTTCAAATTCCGCTGTATATAGAAAATCTTTGTATCAAAATTTTGATTAATATTTAGAGGTTTATTTCAGTGTTCAATATTGTGTTATTTATTTTATTCTGTGTTTTCTGTGTTGATTCTGGGTTTAAACTCTGTAAGCTAAATAACGATCCGTCGATTTGAACGCTTCAAGTTGGTTTAATAACTGATTTGAAGCGGTCAAAAAGGTGGGACTTTACAAGTGGTATCAGAGCTTTGGTTTTTTCAAGGCTTAGCTTATTGAGTTTAAAAATGGATCTTAAAGAAAGAAGTTTTGAAATTATTTCAATTTTTTTTTTTAAAGATAAGTTATTTTGGAGTGTTAAGTATTTTGTAAATTTTATTTTGAAACAGATATCATGGAAATAAAAATTTATTTTGAGATTTGAAAATTCTGCCCGGAATCCCCAGTCTTCAGATGTCTTCGAATCCAGGTTTGCGAAAGTTATTCTTCGATAAGTCTCCCTTAGATTTGAATCTCGGATCCATTGTCGAATGGCATCAAAAGAAGAATTATATAAAAGAATGGATAAATTAATTTCTCTAAGGGTGTATTTAGCAATTGAAGACAATTGAAATTTATTGAAAGTAAGAATTCCGATGGGAATTTGAAAGGAAAGGGAAATTGTTTCAAAGAATGGAACGATGAATTTGATTTTGATATTCAAAATATAAATGAATGATAATAAAATCAGGAATGTTATATGGGAATTCGATTATGTTTTATATTACTAACTTGGTGATATAAATTACCATTCGTTTTAAACCAATAAAAGATAATGGAATATGTGAATTCGATAGTAAGACATAAAATAAACAAGAAGTGAATGGTAAACGAGAGTTTTAAATTGTGAGAATCGTAAATGAAGTGAAGCGAGATATAAGAATTTTAAAAGATGTGAACCCATATTTAAATGAAATCAAAGTTGATTTGATTCGTATAAAAAGGGAATAAAATTTACTTTTAGAAGTAACGTTATAAAGCAAGAATGTTATAAATGAGATTGTGAATCAAGGAAATGGAATGGACTAGTACGGTGAGGCTATTCTGATGTTTGGAATTTAATCAAATACAATTTGTTCAAAGTTCTGAATATATAATCGAATAAGGGATTATTCGAAAGGAAGTTCTGCAGGAAAATATTATTCATTTTCTATTTTTAATCAAAATTTAATACGTTATAAATTAATTGTTTAATCAGATTAAATAATAAAGTATATTTTAAAGTCAAAAATCTTGAAGAGGTGAATTCTTATAACCAGCAATTTTTTAAAGGAAATGAATTCTTAACTTAAAATAATGAATTTCAAGAATAAATGTTTTGGTGTTTGAAGTGGTGAATTTTATCTGTTAATAATGTTGTTCAGTTAAGGTCTGAGAACTAAATATATCCCAACTTGATTGACTTCATTGTTGACTAAGAAATGGTTAAGATTCGATAGGAAGAGTTGTTTAAATTAATAAGTGTCAACAGCTTAGTGAGAATAACGATGTTTTATTTAACATCCTTTTTAATCCAAATAGCGAATTTAGAAATGTTTCCCATGATGAATAAAATATATTTTCTATGGAAAATAAAGATATGTGGATATATGGAAATGTTTTCCAATTAAAATTATAGGAGATAAATATAATAATTAGGGATGTTTTCAAAGGATCGTGGGAGGCTAACTGGTTTTGATAAACCAAGAAGGCGAGAACTAAAGAATAAAAAGCCGCACGTCGAAAACAAAGGATGGCAGAACGTAAGAGAAGTGGATTCGTAAGTTAAATTCGAGAATTGTTTGAGCAATGATTTGATGGATAAAAATGAAAATATTATAAAGAAAATTGAGGAAAAGATAATGGTGTGAGAAGATTTGTTGAAGCTCGTAAAATTTTGGAAATTTCGATAAATAAGGATGATATCATAGAGACAGTTATGCAAGAAGACAATCATCAATAGTTGTAGACGCCAATCAATAAAATTCTTGGAATCTCTATCTGTAGAAGTGCAAATGATTTTGTAGAGGGGTTGTTGGAATTTAAAGCGATAATGTAGTGAAAATCGCATTGTTGATATCCACTTATGAATTAGTAAAGAAACGATGGTTTGAAACTGTATAGGCTTATTCTCGTCTTCCTTGCGAGTTCCATCTTAATGAATTTGAGAGTATTAAGCCGCTAAAGGAGATGAAAGGAACGTATTTCATTCAGCCAAATAAATGATCGGTGAAGGAGATGAAAAGGCGTATTCAGAATGAAACGAGAGTGTGAATTAAATTGCATTTCAATCTGAACTGCAATTAAGGACATCGTTCAATTTGGGTTGAGAATTCGGTTCCGGAATATTTTGAAATTTATTTCAATTATTTCTGAAAATCAATATTAGTAGTATATACAAATATTTATAAATAATTTTTTTGGAGAAAGGCCATTTTGGAAACTTTGCTGTTTATATATTTTGGACAAAGCAACTTGATTTTTGAAGCATGATTTGGTATATAGTTTTTAAATATTTGAAACAAAATTCGGAATTGATTATCGAGTTGGGTTGAATGGTAATCCAATATGTTAAAATAATGAATTGGTACATCTTAAGAGATGTTTGGTGAGAATAATTGAATTCATGATTTCCAATTAAGGAAATTGAAAATAAATTGCGGATTATTGAATAATTAAATCTTTGTCAATGAAGATTTAGATTTTAAGTTAAAATGAATTGGTCGACTATTTTAAAAGATTAAAAGATTGAAAAATAAAACAAAATAAGAGGAAGATTTAAATAGTAATTGAATTTGAATCCGAGTTTATTAATACAAGGAGGTATGAAATTTGACAGTTAATCACTTTAAAAGAAAAGTAAAGCGACAACGTTGGAATTAAGTAATGTACTTGATAATTGGAATTTCAAAGAGAATATGGATTATAACAAATAAATTCATAAATTTGAGTTTGGAAAGATTGCTAAATTGATTCGGAAGATAAATTTTGAAATCGAATGGAATTTGTGGATATTCGATTCTAGATAGTAGATACAGAAGATTTTGGAACTTGTGTTAGAAATGTATAAGAATACAACGAAGTTGAAAACTATTGAATGGGAAGATAATCCATTTGAAATGAAATCTTATATGATAGAATTTATATAAGAATGAAGGATTGAAAAAAACGATTTGGAAAATGGGTGGAAGAAAATTTTATGACGAGATACAAATACTATGTACATAATACTATATGTTTTCAAACGCAAAATAAGGAAAGTACCTTCCTTCTCCTTTGAATTTCGAGCTCAGTGAGATGTGTTGCTGGTGGTAGTAGATTGTCCGGACATAAAACTCGAGTTGTCTGAAAGAACATGAATGTGTAGCGTAATTCACAGGGCAGTATATGGCCTACAGCGGATGGATGTTTCTAGGGGGAACCAAGTGTGACCATTGTATCTTCTGCGATCTACAGTCGTGATGATGGCGTAATCCGCAGAGCTGTGAAAGCTTATGGGTATGGATGTTTCCTGAGGGAATCAGGCGTAACCATTGTGTACCTGCGGTCCACATAGCATATATACAAGTGAAAGAGATGTAACCACTAGAGTTACTAAAGGTAGAATGGAGCCATGCGATGTTGAGATATATTAGTAATGTTGAGCCGCCTGGTTGATCCAGCACTGTGTCTTCGTGACTGTTTCTTCGTGACGAAGTCTTCGTGAACTGATTTGCCTTAATGACTTGTTCTGTCCTCGTGACCTGAAGTAGCTTCATAATTCCATGATTTGTTTTCGTGACCCCAAGATAGAGCAGCCAATGCTCGGTGACCTCAGATTTTCTTTTGATTCTAAAATATCTTCCGTTGATCTGTCCATGACGAAATTTGCAGGGAAGTGATTTCCTACCGATACAGATGTTTTCTGGGGGATCCAGACGGAACCATTGTGTATCGGGGATTCATGAACAATCAATATATCAATATCACATTGGTACTTTCTGTATCTATTTTTTTTAAATAAGAAATTTTGAAATATATTTATACTGGGAGTTGAAGCAAGGATATTTAGTACTTAGAGATTTTAGTCGTGCGCCTGGCCAGCGTATGCCAAACATCTGTGAGAACGACAATAGACTTGTCAAACTTCGAGTTATCAAGTAATTTTTTTTTAAATAAACAATTTGAAATTAAAATATCTTCAACTTAATAAGTTAAGAAAGGGAATTTCAGAGTATTTTTCATGCCCATAGCTTTGAATAATTAAACAAATATTTTTCCTTAATTTTGTATAAAGGTTGTAAAAGATTTCGAATTCTGGAAATTTTCAAGTCGACAATTTGTAACTTGAAAAAGAGATGTTATTTACACACTTCAATGAGTGTTTGTAAGAAAATTAGGTTGATAAGCCTAGACCAATTATGGTGCAACGATGAATAAGTAACATCGACAGTTGAGATTTATATAGAAATTGGTGAAATTTGAGGTGCGTAAATCTAACTTATGCAAAAATTTAAACAAAAAAGAGAGTGGTCTTAAGGAAAAATTCATATGATTTTGAATCTCTTAGGAGATCAAATAGAAAGAGAATTTGGATATCTCAAAATAAATTGAGATGGAAATTGGTCTGAGGAATTTGAATATTGTCTAAAAAGCAGGGAAATAAATAAAACTGATTCAGAAGATAAAGAAAATCGTGTTTGATCAAAACTATAAGAAAGAAAATTTGATGCTCCGAGTAAATTGAAGGTAATGGATTAAAAAGGAAAGTTTGATGACTTAAATATCGATATTTAAATTGGTTGTAAGGAAATTATATACGAACGTGAAAATTTGAAATCTATATTGTTATAACTCTAACGATCTCTCCTTTTCGAGGACGAAAAAATTTAAACGGGGGAAGAATGTAATATCCCAGAAATTTGGACTGATAATAATTAATTTTATATTGATACTGAGGTTAGAAATTTAAAATCAAATATATTGTTTGGAGTTGGATTGGATTCCATATTTAATTCAGAATGGTTGACTGGAGTCAAACATGTACGATCAAATGTTGGAATTGAATTTGATTAGATATTTGAATTAGATTTGGAATTCAATAGAGAAATATTGATGATCGAATTTAAAGATAAACGTTATTGGTGTTGAAGAAATTGAAGGTTTTATTTTGAAAAAAAAATTACTTAGATATGTGTGTATTTATAAATAAAGAAAATGAAGCTTAACGTTTAAAAATTGGAATCGAATGGAGGTGTCAGTGAACAAATGGAATAAAATCAGTACAGTGATAAATAATTCGTAATATAAATAACGTTGTACATAGACGAAGTCGGATGACAACCAAACTGATGTTATTAGACACAGAACGCGAAGATGAAGAGATGCTAATAATTTTTGTCACATTTGGAGATTGTTTTGACGGTGCGTGTTTAAACGTTCTGTGATATTCGCGGTAGAGTTTATATTAAAATAAATGTAGATATAACCTACGTTGAATATTACCTCCCTCATTTTTATAATTAGTCGATCTATCTTCCAAAAAATTCATGTTACTTCTATTGATTGACATTGTTCTTATCTCCACTATTTTTCTACTAAAAAATTCTCGCCTCTCTCGTTCTATTTCCTCAGAGAAAAAATATTCTTCCTAGATGATATTAATGGCCATCGCCAATTGTTTACGTCTTCTCCGTTCACTACAAGAAAAATACCCTATTGCAACTAGTAATTTGCAACAGACCTATTATAGCAGTTGCAATAGATGAGATTTAGCAGTGACCTTTTCTTTCTGTTGCGAAAAGTATATTTTTAGCAACTGCGCTTCCCTTCCTGTTGCAAAAACATACTTTTCGTAACTATGCTTCCATAACAGTTGCAACAAACGTATTATTTGCAACTGCACTTCCAAACCAGTTGCGAATAAATATTTTTAACAACTGTTTTCGCCAGTTGCAATAACTGTAATTTTTTACAACTGGTAAAGCCAGTTGCGAAAAACATATTATTAACTTTTAATAATTAATCTTAAATAGTTATTATTAAATAATTTACTATTAGTAATTATGTAAATGATTAATAATTAATAATTACTAATAAAATTTAATTATTATAAATTAATATCTATAATTGGTAATTAAATAAAAATAATTAATGATTAAAAATTAACAGTTAAAAATAATTAAATAAATAAATATCAAATAATAATAATAAACTAATGGATAAAAAATAATAATTAATTTGAAATATGCATATGTATGGATAATAAATAAATTAATAAACCCATAATCAACAAATAAATGATAATTTATTGATATTACTATTAAAAAGTAATTAATAATAAATAATAATTTTTTGTATGAATTAATTATAATTCATTTCTGAAAGAGGTATTTTTATGAATTAATTAATTATTTGTTATTAGTAATTTTTTATGTTGTCGTATTTAATTGTTTTTAAGTATTTTTAAATTTATATTAAATTAATGTTGATGCTTTTATATATGTTTAAAAATAATAATCGACAGTTTTTTGGTCTCGCCTTAAATTTTAAATTTAGCTATTTAAATAATTCATAATTAGTATGAAATAACTATTAAGTAATCAATGCTAATATTTAATAACTAAAATTTAATCATCTTACAAAAAAAGCAACTAAAGTTTAATATCTGTTTATTAGATTTCAGCAGCAACTTTACTTGATTGACCGCTGCCCTTTGCAACTGTCCCTTATTACATATCTACAAAGTTTTTGGCTCTAAATTGTAAAAACTTTTGGCTCCTACGTCAGTATTTTTGGCTCCAAGTAGGAAATTTTGAACCGAAATTTTCACATTTGTCGAGATTCAAAATCGCCTGGCATCTTTCCCCAAATCGGGCTTAATTACTACTCAGCTATATCGGTTGAAAATAAAATCTCCTTCTCCTCAAAATTATTCTGCCACCACCATCATCCTCTAAGCCCTCATTTTCGCTGCTGTCTTCTCCTCAGATTTTTTTCTAAGCAACTGCTTTATCCATCTTCTCCAATTTGTTTCAAGCCCCTTCATTTTGTACTCGCGGTGTTCACAAATTTTGACTCCTCAATGTCCGATTCTTCAACAACGGTGGTATTTTCGTGACTTCGTCGCTGCCAATTGAGATGTTGTTGTTGTTTGCTGGCTTGGGCGTTGGGTGAGTTTTGTATTATTAGTGTTTTGACTTGAGTATTTGTAGGGTTGTCTCTTTTATGCTATGATTTCTTTCTCCTTGGGTTTTGTTTTTGGGTTGTGTGGGATTTGCGATTTTGGACGTCTTTCATCCGCAGTTCTCCTCCATCAATCGCAGTCGATTACGGTGAAAGTTACTTGCTTCGATGGTCATTGGGTTTTGTGGCTGGGCTTATTGCTATCTGCTTTTACCTCAAATCAACATGGTTATTAGTAGTTCAAGTGAGTTTACGGTGTGATAGTCTTCTATGAAACTTGCTGCTATGTCTTTCACACAGTGGTTGTGAGTTAATCTTTCTGGTCAAACTGCTATGGTATTGTAGAATTGGTATGGTGAGTTTTCTATGTCAACTTGTTCAATTTTTCTTGTTTTTGGGCTGTGGAATTGGTATGGTGAGTTTTCATTTCAAAGCCTATGCATTGAGGTTCCCTTATCCTTCTCTGGTTAAGGTTGTTTTCTCTACATTGAAGTAACTCTATGAAGCGATATCCCCTTTTGCTTCAGTGGCACTGTCAAGTAATGGATAGGTATGAAACAATGTCTGCTTGTTCAGATTTCTATGTAACATCTTGCTATGCAATTGTTGTTTGTAATGTACAAAAAAAAAGGAATATCCAATTTGATTTCAAATTGTCAACTTTAGACAATTTTGTTCTTCTCTGCTTTGCTGAACCTTTGTCAAACTGATGGAGAGGTGATATTGTTTCATTTGGTGAAATGAACGAGCAAAGTGACTGAAATATTGAAACATAATATAAGCGCTTGGTTTTATATTTCGATTTTTTTTCCTTTTTTATTCTTTTAGCACATATTCATATTATTTCAATTATTTTATTTTTAGCATATTATTTCTATTTTGAAAGAAAAAAGAAGACTGGATTTAGCAGGTACTCATCTTGCAGCTAAATTTGTAGCAGTCTCCAATTCGTCTTCCGACAGGGACAATTTTTGAACCCTACTTGAGAAAACCGGTTGTGAGTCAGGAAATGTTGATTTTGCCAGTAACAAATATGTGAATGTTGGAGTTGCTAAAGGCAGTGTGACATTCGGAGAATTTTGTTTTTAAAATTCTATAGATAACTTCAACTAATCTGAGTGTTTATATTATTTAAATGACACATAAGTTATACTATTAAGCAGAAGATTTTTCTTGTGAGCATCGTTCTTCTTAAGATGATCTTGTATCACAAGCTTTAAGATATACAGGGATTAGTATATCTTTTTTAACATCTGGTAAATTGTTTTGTATTTAAATTTTACTACAATAGCATATGTATCTTAATTACTTGTACCCTCTTCTATATAAATTTTAGGTTTTCAAGACTTTGAAGGGAAAAAACATACACCTCCTTTTAGCTTCAAAAAGGCCTTCAGATTATCTAAAGTGAACTTGTACAGCTCTCCATCTTTTTTGCTCCAGCTCTTTGTTTCTTGCTTCGGCCATGGGCTTAAGGGATATTGAATATACGCTTCCACCGGACTTTAGATTTTATCCAAGCGACGAGGAGATGGTTTTCCATTACTTATAAAAAAAGGACAAGTTCATGTGCATATTCATGATCGACAGCTAACTTGGAGCATGAATTGCAGATTTGTTCTAATGAACTGATGATATTTATTGTCTTGTTAGAGTATATGTATGATAGAGTAGAAATATGATTAGAAAAACATTATTGGAAAAAAATGTATTGTGAGAAAGAAGAAATTGTTATACATGAATGGTATATGAAAATTGTAAAAAAAATGTCGCAATTGTTTGTACTATTAAAACTTCATTAAAATAAATTTTTTATTTGTTTATTTCATTCTGTAACATACACTATTACTAAAACGAATACATTTGATATGTAGTATCTTAAGTTGTATTTTTTTTACAGATTTATAAATCTATTGCAACGGGATATACTATTGCAAAATGATCTGCTGCAACAACAAAAGCCTGTTGTAAAAAAGTATACCGCAACATCTTATTGCAACAGGCATAAAAAGTTGCGGACTTTTTGCAACTTCGGCTATACCAACAGGTGTAGGCCTGTTGCAATAGGTCTATTGCAACAGATATCGCCTGTTGCGAAAAGTGTTTTTTATTGTAGTGGTTTTTATTCTTTTCACAGTCGAAGGGGGGATTCATTGTTTCCTATTTTCTTTAGAAAAGAAATTACCTTTTCCCCCAAATTTAACCGTTCTCATTTAATGGTCGAAAGCCCTAATTTTGTTTTACCAAATCAATGGCTGCCACCCTGAAATTGCTTCGTCGCTCCTCCCTCTTCCACCTGCAAGCTCCGCACCTCCAACGCCGACACCAACGTCTCGTTTCCTGCCTCCGTCTTCTGCTTTGAAGCCAACAACCACCGCAGCTATCAATCGCCACCATCAGCAACCAAAAATCAATCGGCTTCCTCGTATCATCGTTAAAGCCTGCCCCTTCTGTGTTGTTTCAAGGTGAGTAATTCACTCGCGATTCATCTTATTTTCAAGTACGTTAACATCAGTACTTAACTAGAGTATAATAGTAAAAGTTGATTTGTCTAATGCACATTTATGGGTTTGGATTGTGGTTGTTGAATGAGTCAGCATATTCCATGATTGTCTATCCTTGATGCATGTTATTGCGATATAAATCTGATTTGTTTCCTTTGAGTACATTCAGCTACACTGAACTTTAGTCTTGTCACTAACCTAAAACATGAAATTTTGTGTGTTATAGGAGTAATTAGCTTGGCATAGGTAAATGAAAATTTCACCATTATTTCAGATAGTCAGTAGATGTAACACCCCACTCCCGCTATGATCACTCACTAAGGGAATGCCATAGCATCGGTGGAGTATTTTAGTGAATATAGAACAGAAAAATTACAACAAGACAGATATAAATAGTACTTGAAATTTTAAAACATCATCTCATAACAGCGGAAGTAAAACATGTCTGGTTACATCATAAAACCACAATAAAGGTCAAGTACAATATCCATCAAAATAAAGAAGTACATAATCCCACTCTCATACAATAGCCAAACAAAAGAAAAGATAACTGGATAACTGGAGCTTTACATCTATCCAAGCTCCTAAAGACTGGAACAGCAATCCGATCAAGCTCCACTACTGCTAGGATTCACCGTAGGACCTAAGGGTTGGGAAAAAGATAAAAACAACAGGGTCAGACATAAGTCTGAGCGAGTCCTATAACTTTAACAATACAATCGTTAAAGTAACCAGAGAAGACATAAACTGATATACGGTAACATATAGGGATGAATGGCTACCCTAAGCAGTCAACTAAACGAAGATAAAGGATAAAGACGCATCTACCCTCCCTAAGGTAAATTACTAAACTGCACCACACCAGTCGTTCCTAACTTAAAGGTTGATCCCACCCAAGGACTTATGAAATTTACTAATTAGTACCTGCGTACCCCTAGGTGACCAAGTAGGCGCCACGGGGCCCTACAATCCACTAGGTGTACACACTACTTCCCATTCGATCGGCTCCCTAACGTAGATACCCGTGCTGGCCCCACCGTGGGATGTATCATTCCCCAATGTGGCAACCTGATGAAACTAAAGGTGCACGGCTTATATCTACTCGATGCAACAACGGCTTACCTACCAGCCCGGGCCCACTCACGCATATGAAGCCCGTTGGACTTGCGTTGCCACCGCTAACCCGTTTGCCTCTTACAGTCAAGCCCAGTATGCGTGTCCCGTCCTCGACATGGGTCGAGCCCACAAAGATACGTATGGGTTACTGGTTGAAATGGGCCTCCACAAGCTACCCACCTAAGCTTGTCCCTTTTTCTAGTATATCCCACTTAACCCTTTAATCATGTTTTAATTACATGTTCTATTTTGGTTAAGTATTCTAATCGTATTTTCTATTGCCACCCAAGGCAACCACTAGATTTTCTCATGCCACCCGAGGCACCCACTTAACCCCTCATGTCCCTCTACATGTTAATGTGGTTAAGTGTTTCTTAATTAATTAATTAAGAACGTAACCTTTGTAAAGACCTCTCACATTAGACTGTCTTTTATGACCGCTGGTTAAGCCGGTTGGGTCCGGGCAGCCTTATGTCATAACAGAGTCTAACCTCGTGTCTTTACATTAATTACGTATTTAGTTTGTGCCTAAGACCTCTCACATTGGGCTAACATTTGTAGCAACTGGTTAAGCCGGTTGGGTCCGGGCAGTTTTACGCTACAACTGAGTCCAACCTCGTGTCTTAGTCAATTAATTACACCTAATTAATCACCCTCATAATTTTATATTAATTATCCCTAATTAATCAAGTTTTCTTAACATGGGTAGACCTAACTTAATAGGTAAATTCCCATGGGGTAGACCTAACTCAATAGGTAAATTCCCAACACATAGTATGGGTACACCTAACCAAATAGGCAAATTCCCATACTATGTTTATTTATTTTGTGTTATGCATAATTATATTAGTTTCACACAATCTTATTAACTTATGCATTTAATTACCCCATCGTTCCCACGTAATTTCGTTCATGATATAACACATATAAAAGGTGTCAACTTGCATATGAATGAACATGTTTCAAAGGTGCCATCTTGCATATTAACAAACACATAACTTGCATATGAACTTGCATAACATGTCACATAACTTGCATATAATATGTCACATAACTTACATATTCATTTTGCATAACAAACTTGCATATTAGCTTATAGACTTGCATAATGTGTCATCATGAACTTGCATATTAATAAACATGTAACTTGCATATTTACATACATGTAACTCGCATATTAACAAACATGTAACTTGCATATAAAGAAACATGTAACTTGCATATTTACATACATGTAACTTGCATATTAACAAACATGTAACTTGCATATTAACAAACATGTAACTTGCATATTTACATACATGTAACTTGCATATTAACAAACATGTAACTTGCATATTAACAAACATGTAACTTGCATAGCATATTACCATGAACTTGCATAACATGCATATGATTACATAGCCCACAACTTGCATATTTAGCATCATGCAAACATAACATACATCATATTAAACTTGCATAAGCTTACATACTCAACATGCATAAACATAAGATTAATGCTAACATCATATCATATGATTCAAAGCTCATTAACCCACATACAAAACCATAAATCTCATCACATCTCATCTAATTAGTTTACCAAAAGATCATCAAAGTGATAGAAACTCACAACTAGCAACTTTGAACACCAAATGAAGAAGATTAAGATGCTAAGAAGGGATTAGAAGTTGATTAGAGAGTGATTAGTATGCAACCCTCTTCATAAAATTAGTGGAGGCCATGAGAGCTAGCATTTTGCCATAGTTTAGTCACTAGGTTTAATTATGAATGAATTAGGGTAGGTTAGGGTCTTATTTATAGATTAGGCAAGTGTTTTAGGCCATAGGATTAACCCTAGATTCAATCCAAGCCATCAAAGCATGTCTTGGGGAAGAAGTCAAGTGTAGGAACCATCTAGGGCCTTTAGATTAAAGATGGACCATGAGAACCATTCAAATGCAAAATCTGCACTTGAGCGAATCGGCCCACGGGTTGACAGCCAAACACCCTGGATTAACCCCTAGTCGACCCAGCGGGCTCGGGTCGACTTCAAAAATCGGCCGGTTCGGTTATTCCCCTCTCCCAATTCGCTGTTTTGAGCATTTTTGCATATTTATTTATTAAATTTTCAATTATATATATATATATATATATATATCAATATATATATATATATATATATATATATATATATATATATCTACACAACCCATTTCACTTAATTAAGTATACTTTAATTTGGGAATTTTCGTGAAACTTCGCGAGGCCATATCTTGGTCATACGGACTCCGATTTTCGAAAACTCGGACTCTATTTCGCGTATTTTTCCGAGACGAACACAATGGCATAGCCCGTTTCCCTTGATTCCCATTTTAGAATTAAATTCTGCCTCGATTTATGTTATTACAGGTTATTGAAAATACGGGTTGTTACATTCTCCCCTCCTTAAAGGATTTCGTCCCCGAAATCTTCAAGTTAGGAAGAACGTATCCTACCATCCAATCATCCATCTACTCAAAGCATCATCCACGAGCAATCATTGTCCTTACAAGATTCTAAATGCTGGATGGATATATGCAAAAGTGTGTGTATATGTACTTACCTAATGCGAAAATCAGGCGGTTACTGATACAGTAAACCTCCTTAATGCAAACCATGATAGTGCCATGCATCCAATATGTATGCGAAACCCTATTGACACATACAAATTTCTACATGCGTGCACAACCATACACAAAAATGCATCATCCATATGATAACACAGCCATGATACATCCATCAATCTAACTACCACATCCATTTATGCAATATGCAACATGAAGTGACTGAGCCGATCTAGTGCCTAATGTGTGTGTATATGCATCCACGAGCAACCACTAGCAAACAATTGCATCCATATGCATCCATCAACCATAACATGTTTCAAACACATGTCTCAACCATAGGTTTTACCCTATCTAAAGGTCATAGGTATTAGCGAGAGGATATACTAAAGATAAGATAAGTACTAGACAAGCAATAAAGGAGAAGTTAAAAGACATACTCTCAAAAAGAAATGGATACAAAGAACGCATCTTTGCTTCCGTCTCCCAAGTAGCATTGCTTTCGTCATCTCCCCATTGCACTTTAACTAGCTGAACTTCTCTGTTCCTCAACTTCCTAGTTTCTGACCCAAGGATGCGAGTAGGAGCTCGTCGAATCGTCGCATCACGCTCTACCTCTACATCTCTAAGCAAGCTCGGCTCTACCACCTCCGCGGTCTCATGTAAGCACTTCCTCAAATGTGATACATGGAATACATCATGAACACCACTAAGTCTGTCGGGCAACTCCACCCTATATGCCATCCGTCCAATCCTTTCCTTAATAGGAAACGGCCCAACAAATCTCGGTGCTAACTTCCCTACGGACCCAAAGCGAACAACATTTCTCAATGGAGATACTTTGACAAAAACCATGTCCCCAACCTCAAACTCAAGATCCGTCCTTCTCCGATCCGCATAAGATTTCTGTCTATCTTGCGCTGCTTTCATCCTTTTTCGAATTAAATCAATCTTCTCTGAAGTCTCTCTAACCATATCCGGCCCAAGCAAGATCTTATCCGTAGATTCCCACCAACATGTAGGAGATCGACAAGGCCTTCCATAAAGAGCTTCGAAAGGAGCCATACCAATACTGGACTGAAAGCTGTTATTATATGCGAACTCCACCAAAGGAAGATGTTCTTCCCATGTACCTCCAAAATCCAAGATACAAAGCCTCAAAAGATCTTCTAAGATACGGTTCACCCTCTCGGTCTGACCGTCCGTCTGAGGATGATATGCGGTGCTCAAACACAACTGAGTCCCTACCGCCTCTTGCAAACTTCTCCAAAACTCACTAGTGAAAATAGGATCTCGATCACTCACAATGCTGGATGGTACGCCATGCAATCTAACAATCTCTCTAACATAGACTGAAGCAAGCCATGGAGCGGTCCTCTTACTCTTTACGGGTATAAAATGGGCACTCTTTGTAAGTCTGTCTACCACAACCCAAATTCCCGTATTGCCCTTCCTCGATCTCGGTAACCCGTCGATGAAATCCATCGAGACACTATCCCACTTCCACTGTGGAACTTCCAATGGGTGTAGCAACCCACCGGGTTTCCTTTGCTCCACTTTAACTTGTTGGCACACTAAGCATCTAGCCACATACTCGGCCACATCTTTCTTCATACCGGCCCAAAAGAAAACTCTCTTCATGTCTTGGTACATTTTGTCTCCACCGGGATGAATAGTCATTCTTGAACGATGTGCATCATCCAAAATAGCCTTCTTCAAACCCTCATCTTGCGGTACACAAAGTCTACCGTCTCTATGCAACCATCCCTTATCATCTATGGTGTATCTACCCAAATGGCTGGACGACTCCCCTCTTATAAGCTTCTCTACCAACACAACCAACTGTGGGTCGTCTCGCTGAGCCTCGCCAATCCGTCTCAAAAGAGTAGGTCTAACCTCCAAGGATGCCAACAAACCAGGTACAAAATCAACAGAAGGTCTGAAGTCAAACAAAGAAAGAAACTCCAAGCTTCGTCGTTCCACGAACAATGGACTCAAAGATAGCCTTTTTCTACTTAAGGCGTCTGCCACCACGTTACCCTTACCAGGGGTATACGCTATCTCGAAATCATAGGATGCTAAGAACTCCATCCACCTTTGCTGTCTTAAGTTTAAATCCTTCTGAGAGAATAAGTACTTCAATGATTTATGGTCGGTGAACAACTCGAATCTCTCACCAAGAAGATAATGGCGCCAAGACTTAAGTGCGAAAACAATCGCGGCCAACTCTAGATCATGGGTAGGGTAATTCTTCTCATGCACTCTCAATTGTCTCCCTCCATAGGCTATTACCCTTTCCTCCTGCATCAAGACTGCGCCTAATCCTGTTCCACAAGCATCGGTATAAACAACAAACGGCTTACTCCCATCTGGAAGCACTAAAACTGGAGCGGTGGTCAAAGCTCTCTTTAACCGTCGGAAAGCATCATCACAATCTACATCCCATGAGAAAACCAGATTCTTCTTCGTCAAGCGGGTTAATGGGGCTGATATCTTCGCGAAGTCTTTGATGAACTTCCTATAATATCCTGCCAACCCCAAGAAACTTCTTTCCTCGGTAGCATTTCTAGGAACTTTCCAATCCTGGATAGATACTATCTTTGCGGGATCCACAGCTATCCCTTCCTTAGAGACCACATGCCCTAAGAATCGCACTTCTCTTCTCCAAAAATGGCATTTTGAGAATTTAGCTTTAAGACTATGCGCTCGAAGAGTCTCCAACACTTCCTTGAGATGTAAGGCATGCTCTTCTTCATTCTTGGAAAAGACCAAGATGTCATCCACAAAAACTACTACAAACTTATTCAGATACTCTCTGAACACTCTACTCATGAGATCAACAAAGTATGCTGGGGCGTTTGTCAACCCAAATGGCATCACTAGCCACTCATAAAAACCATCCGGAGTCCGGAAAGCAGTCTTCTCTATACTGTCCTCCGCCACTCTTAACTGATGAAACCCTGTAGCTAAGTCCATCTGCGAAAATACTGACGCGCCAACCAACTGATCAAAGAGATCATCTATCCTCGGTAATGGGTGTCTATTCTTCTTCGTGAGCTTATTAAGTTCCCTATAATCCACACAAAGTCTGAGGGACCCATCCGCCTTCGTGGCAAACACTACTGGAGCTCCCCACTCCGATATACTTCGCCTTATGAACCCCTTCTCAAGCAACTCCCCTACTTGCTTATGAAGTTCTCTTCTCTCACGAGGAGCCATGTGGCGCACTGGCAAAGACACTGGTTTGGCATTATCCACCAAATAAATTCGGAAATCTATCTCCCGCTTCGGAGGCAAACCCTTCACTTCTTCAAACACATCCGGATATTCCCGGACCACTTTGACAGAACGCAAACTCTCGACCGAAGCATCGAGCGATTCAAGATAACTTAGCAAAACAGATTCCATGGGATTACAAGAGATCTCGAGAGTATTACCCAAGCGGGTCATAAGCCTGACAACTCTCCTTTCACAATCAAGAACGGCACCATTACTGGATAACCAGTCCATGCCCAAAATCAACCCATAGCCCGTGAAGCCCAATACAAAAGCATCACATCTAAACTCAACGCTAAGTATAGAAATCTTCAAACCCAAACATATCATAGACAGATACATAGAGCCCCCAATTGGGTTTGAAACAACCAAGGGATCATCAACTAGACTGGTGTCTAAGTGCAGTGACTCAACTAACGATGATGAGATAAAAGAATGCGATGCGCCAGAGTCAAACAAAGTACGAACTGGATGATCAAACAGAAAAACCAGACTTTCAACGGAAATAGTTCTACCTCTCTGCTGAATCGGTGGAACTGAGAGAACCTGAACTTGCCCCCCTGACTGAGGTGGTGCTATAAGAGCTTGCACCTGGCCTCCTGAGGTAGACCCCGTCTTCTGCCCCTTCTTTGGGCAGTTTTTCACAAGATGCCCTGCTTCACCACAATGAAAGCAACCGGTCTTCTTCTTTTTGCGACAATCCTTACTGAGGTGTCCTGGTGTTCCACAATTGAAGCACTTCTTCTTCGTCTTCTTTTTGTCACCATTGCCTTTTCCGCCCTTGCCTTGTTGTTGCTGTTGCGGTTTCTTCTGATCCCCCTTTTTCTCTGGTGCCTTAGAATTCTTATCATCCTCATGCATAAGTGCCATGTAGACAAGCTTCTCAAAAGTGGCCCCCATAGGAATGTGAGTCATAGCTATTCCTTGCAATGGTTCGTTCAAGCCTCTAACGAACCTCAAAGCCTTCTTCTCCGGTGTATTCACCAACTCTATGCCAAACCTTGCTAATTGATTGAATTTGTTGACATATTCTTTCACCGTGAGATTCCCTTGCTTCAAATTCAAGAACTTCTCCATAAACAGATTCTCTTCCGCCCTTGAGAGAAACTTAGCCCCAAACCTTTGCTTAAAATCTGCCCAAGAGTCAACAGGGCGTTCTCCATTAGTGACCTCCCACCAGAATGAGGCCTCTCCCTTCATTAACCAAGCCGCCAACTTGACTTTCTTTCCCTCTTCCACTTCAAAGATATCTAGCAACTCTTCCACTTCCTTAAGCCAATCTCTAGCCTCTACGAAAGTCTCTGAACCAAGAAAAGGTTTTCCTCCTATAGCCTTGAACTCCTTGCAAACCTTAGCAAAATTATCCACTCTAGGCTGAGGAGGAGGAGCGGTTGTCTCTGGTGTAGTAGCATTGGCCGGACCCGCAGCCGCGGCCCTAGCCTCTTGCAACCTCATATACCATAGTGGTATAACTAAACCCTCCGGGATGTTAAGATCTTCAGCCATGCTGAAACGAAAGAGGAAAGATTCAAAAAGGAGATTCCGAAAGATAAAGATATGGCTATTGGGGATTATGCTTTTCTTTTTCAAAAACTTTTTCTCTTAGAAGACATGCTTTTAAAAATACTTTCTTCGAAAATACTCTTAGAAAGTAGTTTTTCTCAAAAATTTTATCTGTTCTGGTAACCTTAAGCTCTGATACCACGTGTAACACCCCACTCCCGCTATGATCACTCACTAAGGGAATGCCATAGCATCGGTGGAGTATTTTAGTGAATATAGAACAGAAAAATTACAACAAGACAGATATAAATAGTACTTGAAATTTTAAAACATCATCTCATAACAGCGGAAGTAAAACATGTCTGGTTACATCATAAAACCACAATAAAGGTCAAGTACAATATCCATCAAAATAAAGAAGTACATAATCCCACTCTCATACAATAGCCAAACAAAAGAAAAGATAACTGGATAACTGGAGCTTTACATCTATCCAAGCTCCTAAAGACTGGAACAGCAATCCGATCAAGCTCCACTACTGCTAGGATTCACCGTAGGACCTGAGGGTTGGGAAAAAGATAAAAACAACAGGGTCAGACATAAGTCTGAGCGAGTCCTATAACTTTAACAATACAATCGTTAAAGTAACCAGAGAAGACATAAACTGATATACGGTAACATATAGGGATGAATGGCTACCCTAAGCAGTCAACTAAACGAAGATAAAGGATAAAGACGCATCTACCCTCCCTAAGGTAAATTACTAAACTGCACCACACCAGTCGTTCCTAACTTAAAGGTTGATCCCACCCAAGGACTTATGAAATTTACTAATTAGTACCTGCGTACCCCTAGGTGACCAAGTAGGCGCCACGGGGCCCTACAATCCACTAGGTGTACACACTACTTCCCATTCGATCGGCTCCCTAACGTAGATACCCGTGCTGGCCCCACCGTGGGATGTATCATTCCCCAATGTGGCAACCTGATGAAACTAAAGGTGCACGGCTTATATCTACTCGATGCAACAACGGCTTACCTACCAGCCCGGGCCCACTCACGCATATGAAGCCCGTTGGACTTGCGTTGCCACCGCTAACCCGTTTGCCTCTTACAGTCAAGCCCAGTATGCGTGTCCCGTCCTCGACATGGGTCGAGCCCACAAAGATACGTATGGGTTACTGGTTGAAATGGGCCTCCACAAGCTACCCACCTAAGCTTGTCCCTTTTTCTAGTATATCCCACTTAACCCTTTAATCATGTTTTAATTACATGTTCTATTTTGGTTAAGTATTCTAATCGTATTTTCTATTGCCACCCAAGGCAACCACTAGATTTTCTCATGCCACCCGAGGCACCCACTTAACCCCTCATGTCCCTCTACATGCTAATGTGGTTAAGTGTTTCTTAATTAATTAATTAAGAACGTAACCTTTGTAAAGACCTCTCACATTAGACTGTCTTTTATGACCGCTGGTTAAGCCGGTTGGGTCCGGGCAGCCTTATGTCATAACAGAGTCTAACCTCGTGTCTTTACATTAATTACGTATTTAGTTTGTGCCTAAGACCTCTCACATTGGGCTAACATTTGTAGCAACTGGTTAAGCCGGTTGGGTCCGGGCAGTTTTACGCTACAACTGAGTCCAACCTCGTGTCTTAGTCAATTAATTACACCTAATTAATCACCCTCATAATTTTATATTAATTATCCCTAATTAATCAAGTTTTCTTAACATGGGTAGACCTAACTTAATAGGTAAATTCCCATGGGGTAGACCTAACTCAATAGGTAAATTCCCAACACATAGTATGGGTACACCTAACCAAATAGGCAAATTCCCATACTATGTTTATTTATTTTGTGTTATGCATAATTATATTAGTTTCACACAATCTTATTAACTTATGCATTTAATTACCCCATCGTTCCCACGTAATTTCGTTCATGATATAACACATATAAAAGGTGTCAACTTGCATATGAATGAACATGTTTCAAAGGTGCCATCTTGCATATTAACAAACACATAACTTGCATATGAACTTGCATAACATGTCACATAACTTGCATATAATATGTCACATAACTTACATATTCATTTTGCATAACAAACTTGCATATTAGCTTATAGACTTGCATAATGTGTCATCATGAACTTGCATATTAATAAACATGTAACTTGCATATTTACATACATGTAACTCGCATATTAACAAACATGTAACTTGCATATAAAGAAACATGTAACTTGCATATTTACATACATGTAACTTGCATATTAACAAACATGTAACTTGCATATTAACAAACATGTAACTTGCATATTTACATACATGTAACTTGCATATTAACAAACATGTAACTTGCATATTAACAAACATGTAACTTGCATAGCATATTACCATGAACTTGCATAACATGCATATGATTACATAGCCCACAACTTGCATATTTAGCATCATGCAAACATAACATACATCATATTAAACTTGCATAAGCTTACATACTCAACATGCATAAACATAAGATTAATGCTAACATCATATCATATGATTCAAAGCTCATTAACCCACATACAAAACCATAAATCTCATCACATCTCATCTAATTAGTTTACCAAAAGATCATCAAAGTGATAGAAACTCACAACTAGCAACTTTGAACACCAAATGAAGAAGATTAAGATGCTAAGAAGGGATTAGAAGTTGATTAGAGAGTGATTAGTATGCAACCCTCTTCATAAAATTAGTGGAGGCCATGAGAGCTAGCATTTTGCCATAGTTTAGTCACTAGGTTTAATTATGAATGAATTAGGGTAGGTTAGGGTCTTATTTATAGATTAGGCAAGTGTTTTAGGCCATAGGATTAACCCTAGATTCAATCCAAGCCATCAAAGCATGTCTTGGGGAAGAAGTCAAGTGTAGGAACCATCTAGTGCCTTTAGATTAAAGATGGACCATGAGAACCATTCAAATGCAAAATCTGCACTTGAGCGAATCGGCCCACGGGTTGACAGCCAAACACCCTGGATTAACCCCTAGTCGACCCAGCGGGCTCGGGTCGACTTCAAAAATCGGCCGGTTCGGTTATTCCCCTCTCCCAATTCGCTGTTTTGAGCATTTTTGCATATTTATTTATTAAATTTTCAATTATATATATATATATATATCAATATATATATATATATATATATATATCTACACAACCCATTTCACTTAATTAAGTATACTTTAATTTGGGAATTTTCGTGAAACTTCGCGAGGCCATATCTTGGTCATACGGACTCCGATTTTCGAAAACTCGGACTCTATTTCGCGTATTTTTCCGAGACGAACACAATGGCATAGCCCGTTTCCCTTGATTCCCATTTTAGAATTAAATTCTGCCTCGATTTATGTTATTACAGGTTATTGAAAATACGGGTTGTTACAGTAGAACTGAACTGGAAATGAAATTTGTACATTTTTATCATTATATCTATTATTGACTGTTTAGCTTATATTATAGCAACATAACATAACAGGATATTAGGTTCAAGATAGACTCATAAATTTTCACCTGGCTTTGTGCGTACCTTATCGCAGTTGTATATTTGTTGTTGGGTACATTTGGATATCCTACTGCCTTGTTTCCTGAAAACCCTGTTGCATGCAAGTGTGCATTCTAATCGTGTATTTACTTGCTAATACAAGTAAATAGTTGGCTGAAAACATTAATGTTCAAATCATGTTTTACTTGATATTAATATGTGTTCTAATCATGTATTTTCAAGTGGGTTCGTACCACCAATTTGAAGGGGAAACAATTTCTTAAGTTGGCTGCAA
The DNA here is from genome assembly GCA_030737875.1 of Allium sativum. Lineage (NCBI taxonomy): Eukaryota > Viridiplantae > Streptophyta > Magnoliopsida > Asparagales > Amaryllidaceae > Allium > Allium sativum. Next base: position 1,024,641,839 of record CM060920.1, read on the forward strand.
ATGAGTATGAAACTTGTAGGATAACCAGATTTGATATTTAGTTGCATTACACTATTGTATTACGCCTGACCACATTTAATTACCTGAAACTTTTTAATGCTTTGATATGCATGAGTACACTTATAGATTCATGTTATTTGTGCCCTGGCCATTCATTCTTATTCTCAAACCCATGCATTTGCTACTCCAGTTGAGTATGCACAAGTATTTGTTGTGCCATGCTACTATTATTGCAGACACACTTTTTACTGGAACCATTGCAAACTGTTTTCAGCCTCGAACCTGAGAAAAAAAAATCTTTTTAGGCACATTAGTTATGATGTGCGCTGCCATGTTTGAACTATAACATACATACATATTAGTGTACATATTATACCTTGTTCCCTTTAGCATCTGATGTATGTTAAACCTTGCCTAATTGAAGTGTTCATATTTGTTAGTTTACCATCTTAGTTTCGCCTGTCCTATATAGTTTAGTAATGTGTATTTACTGTCATATGTTGATACTTTGGCCACTCTTTATTTACTATAGTATGGCTACCTTCCATTTGCTGTCATGTTGAGTGCGTGAGTGCTGTTCCATTTGAGCATTGATATTTGACCTGTTTCACCCCTCCGTTGATTAACATATGTACACTCTCGTTTGCATGTCCGACCTCTCGAAGCCGTGTCTTGGTATATTTGTGGCGGTCGATGGACACATGTGTATATACATACCCTTGTATGTGTATATACATGTCATCGGCATACGTATATATCAAAATACATATGTTGTCCTGATTTGTTCGTCCCTAGTTGTTATGCTCGGAGTTAATAATTCGTTAAGATTAACTATTATATTTCAGTTTCTATTGAAGTTAATTTACTTGAACAAATGATGAATCCTGACTCCGGTGTTTTATGTTTTTGCATGGGACGCTCGGGTCAGACCCGCGCCTTACAGATTTAAAGATTACAGCTTGAGATTCGAAGATGGGCAAAGCTGGGGGATTCCAAAAACGGCGCACTCTGAAGATTTTAAACAGTAAATATTTTCTTCTTCTGTTCAAAGTATATTTTCAAATTCCAATGTATATAGAAAATCTTTGTATCAAAATTTTGACTAATATATAGAGGTTTATTTCGGTGTTCAATATTGTGTTATTTATTTTATTCTGTGTTTTCTATGTTGATTCCGGGTTTAAACTCCGTACGCTAAATAACGATCCGTCGATTTGAATGTTTTAAGTTGGTTTAATTACCGATTTGAAGCGGTCAAAAAGGCGGGACGTTACAGAACGTCTGTCGTTGGGCTCAATTTTGAGTTGGTAGCTAAACGGACCTTTTGGTGATTAATAAATTATATAAATATAGGAGATTAGAACCCTAATTCTACTTCTAAAATATCGACCTTCTTCTTCTTCTTCACGTTTAATGGCCACGAACCTTCCAATCTTCCCCCTCCGATTTCTCTCCATCACTCACTATTATCCTTCACCCTTTAGAACTTTTTGAAGTACTCTTCACAAGCTTTTCATCCATACCCGATTCACCCCACCTCGTTGCACGTACACCGAGAACCGATGCCGAGAAGCCCTGCCGCTTCGAGCTCCGCCCCGACCTCCAACCGCCGTCGAACTCCTCCCCCTTCCAGGCATTCGTGCGCCGCCCCTAGCCCCCCGACCTCGTGCAACCTGATCTGGATTTCATACAACAGATTTGGAGAAAGATTGATCCAAAGTTTTGAACAATTTTGAAAACATACGGCTGTATAATTAAATAAGGTTTGTAGCACTTTAATTCCGTCGCTAATTCATTTTTATTTATAAAAATCATATCTTTCTCATACGAAATCAAAATTGAATGATTTCAATTACGTTAGAATCGCGGCGTCGAACTCTACATTTTAGAACTGACTAGAAGCGATTTGAAGCCAATTAGAATTTCAGGCAAAATTAGATCTGAATTGCCAAATTAAAGATGACGAAGTCAGATTTCTATTTTTAATAATTAATTAAAATATTAATTATTTCTCACTATTTAAATTCCATGTATGTATGTTAATTAATTTGGATCTGCGGTGTATGATATTGAAATTGTTGTTTGTTGATTATGATGATTGTGATGTTCATGCTTGGTTAGATTTAGATTTTCAATGAAAATTCTTCCTCTTGAATCTATAGTTTACTGTTAGTCTTGGATTTGAATAAAAATCCTATTTTTATTTTAGACTCGTGAATATTGATTGGATTTGAAATAAAAACTTTACTTTTAATTTAGATCCAAGAATATAGATTTGTTTTATAATAATGATTGCATCTTTTATTTATATTCATGAGTATTGATTTGTTTTTACAATAAAGACATTATCTTTGTTTAATACATGAACAACAAGGCTAGGTTTACAATAAATATTCATCATTATTGTTTCAATTACAAGAAACATATTTTTAGCATCATTTTGTTTCAATTACAAGAAACATATTTTTAGCGTCATTTTGTTTTCAATTAAAGGAAATATATTTTTAGTGTCATTTTGTTTCAACTAAAAGATTGCATTTTTAGTCTTAGATTGGTTGAAATAAAAGATTGCATTTTTATTTTCAATTAGTTAATATGAAATAGAGTTGAAACAAATGTATCATTTTTGTTGTCATTTTGTATGCGATAAAAATAGAAGATTTAAAAATATCATTTTTGTTGTCATTTTATATGCAATAAAAATGGAAGATTTAAAAGTACCATCTTTGTGGTCATAAAATAGAAGATTTAAAAGTAACATTTTTATTGTCATACTATAACAAAAAGTATAATTATAAAAGTTCATATTTTTATTTTCGAATGGTTTTCAATGAAAAGAAGTAACATTAAAAATTACATTTTTAATGTAGTTTAGATTTCATTGAAAAGATTAGAATTAAAAAGTTTATTTTTTTAATGTCATTTTGTTACAATAAAAGAATTACATTAAAAGATTATATTTTATTGTCACTTTGTTTACAATAAAAAGATAAAATAAAAAGTTTATATTTTTATTGTCGTTTTGTTACAATAAAAAGATTAGAATATAAAGTTCACAATTTTTGTCACTTGTTTTGCAATAAAAAGATTTGATGATAAAACTCCATTTTATTGTTAGTCGTTTTCATTAAAAAGAATTTGACAATGAAAATTATATTTTCATTGTATGCAATTAGAGATTAAAATGGAATATGTTAACAATAAAAATTTACATTTTTATTTCGTATGTAGGGATCGTTAAAATTTCTCACTATTAAAATGAAATATGTTAGCAATAAAATTTACATTTTATTGTAGGAAGGATTAAAACATTGTCATTTATCGGTTAGCGATGGTAGTGAAAATATTCATGTGTTAAAATATGATCTTAGCGATGACTTGAAATATATGTTTGTAGTATTGAAATGTTTGATATATTAAAGATAATCTTAATATATTAATGTTAATTCAAAATGAATATTACACTTCCATTTATAAGTTATCTGACTTGTTTATGTGATTGGGATGAAATTTTTTTTACACATCGCCCAAGTGCACAAATAATTTACTATTTATTTGTTGGATGAAACCCCCACACGGGTCTTGGGATGATATTATAATCACACATCTCCCTTGTGATTAGTTGTAGAATGCACTCTGGTTGTTATTTGGATGTTTACTGATTATTTGTCATTCATATGCAATGTATGAAAACCATATAAATGAACTTATATGTTAATTGGTTGGGTCATATTCCGATTCAGAAATAAAGAATATTTGGTAACAAGAATATTATAAAATAAATAACAATTTAGTATAAAGGACATTTTAGAATAAAGGATATTTTAATTTAAGAATATTTTAGAATAAAGATATTTTAAATAAAGAATAGTTTAAAGTGATGAATATTTTTCAGTGAAGTAATTACAATTATAAATTATAATTGCACTTTTGACACGAGGTTAGGTTCCATTTGTGGTGGAAGTCTGCCCGGACCCGACTGGCATATCCGGCAGCTACTAATGTTGAACCTAATGTGAGAGGTCTAAGTGTGCAAATACGAAGCTTGCTTTGACACGAGATTAAGGGATAAGTCTGCCCGGACCCGACCGGCACGTCCAGCATCCGCAAGTTGTCGGCCTAATGTGCGAGGTCTAGCCCATTATAAACCACAAATGGACATGGTAATAAATTGGATTATTTAGCCCATTATAAGTTGAAACGCCATTTTAACCCGAACGGGTTTATCGATCGTTTTTATTCATTTTATAATGAATAGAATAAAAAGTAGTAATTTCCAAAATCTAACATTTTGAAAACATTATTTTAATAAAGAAATAAAATGAATCTTTAATCAAGAATTAATGTAGTTATCCAATTAATTAATATTTATTTGGAATTAAATAAAATAAATTGGATTTTGGGTTTGTCATGAATGTGTTCCAAATAACACTGTTCTTAAACCCCGTGTGAAAAGAATAATTCTTTTAATTTAGAATTAGAGAAGTTTACTAATTAATTAATGTTTTGATTAAGCATTAAGATGAAAGTTGATTAAGGGTTTATCATGAACTATGTTTTAAACGACATTTGTTCTTTAATCCCAATTAATAGTGAAATTGTAATTTTGAATTTATAAAACATTTATTAAGATTTAAATGGAATTTATAAATCTTTCATGATGATGAAACGGTAATTTTCCAAAGTAAAGTTTTCCAATTTAATATATAAAATTGGAATTGAATGGAATTCGATTTATTAATAATCGAGATAAGCTTTTGTAAAAGAAAACCGATACTATATATGGAATTTAAGAGGCTTTGCCATTATTCCATTTATATTATTGGTCTGATACAGAAATTTATATCGATTATATATTGATTTGATTTATGTGAAAATTCCATATTTAATGGAAGACGATTTTAGGTTTACCGTGAATTGTGTTTTAAAATGACATTAGTTCTTTAACCCGGTTAAAGATAAGATTAATTTCTTAAATTTAAATAATCATTAAATAATGATTTTTGATATTTAACCAAATTGTAGTTTTAATAAATCTTTAAAAGAAAGATTTAAGAATAAATTTAAAGAATTTATCTTTGATAGAATGATGTGAATATTTTATTGAAAGAACATTCTTAATTGGAATGAGGCGTTTGTTTTGTTTTTATAACACTCGATTTTTGATTACAAAATACACGAGTTATTGGGGAAGACCGGGTTTAACCCATTCTGAATAACTACTGTGACGATTAAAAGTCGTAGATGAAGATGGTGATTGAAGATCGGCGATCTTCACATCGAATGGATGACTACTGATGCCTTTGATAGGAGTTGCTACCTTGAAAGGGTTACAGTTGTAGTTATCTGGATAAGCGAGCGCCTCTCTTCCGTATTGGACGTATATGACGAGGAATAAGGTGACTCTGGTTTCGTTCAGACGCAGAACGGACTTGTAAATGGATGTTTGCCTAACACTGGATTTCATTCCATGTAAATTAAATTGATTTCTATTTAATATATATCTGTGGTGGCGGAGAATTTATTCTTTTGCTTAACACCCTTCTCTTAGACGCATAAGCTCAGAGGTTATATATTGCTAGTTATTAATCGCATGGCGTGAATTGTCAATGTGGCATGCCAAGATGCCAATGATCGAGGCTCTTGTTGAAAAGCAGAGCCTTGTGGATGATGATCAAAGCATAGCCTATTTTCGGCATAGCTTTGTGTATAACGTTACCTCGTGAGCCTCACACCCTGGTAGAGTCAGAAACGGGACAAGGGAATGCAGGGAGTGCACACGTTTCTTTCTGGCTAGAAGTGGTGCTAGCGTTTACTAGCCCTGACATTTTACTTATGTGATTGATGGAATGAGGCGCCTCGGGTTTATTGGTCGATTGGAACTATTTTATAGGTTCAATAAGACCGGGAAGCGTGTGTTCAGGAATTGCCAATCCACTAAAGTATTTGTGGACCGGCCCTGCAGGATCCAAGGTTTTACCAATGTCTGAATCCTGGGACATTGCTAGAGTGTCTCGAATCAATAAGGAGATCGTTCCTAGTCTTGAATCATGAAGGAAATCCAACTTCCAATACGACACCATGCAGTTTTGATTGTAAAACTTGTATGGCGACATAGTATATGGTAGCTATGCCGTCTATGATTGATACATTATGATTGAAATGTTTTTGAAACATACATACACTAACACTACAAGTAAACACTGATTTAGCGTCGAAAATTTAGAAGCGGAATTTTCCGTCGCTAATTTGCGACGGATTTCCATGCGATCTGCAAGGGATAGTTTTTTGTTTTTTCAACTTTTTTTTTCTTTTATTTATCACTGTCGTCTTTCGTCATCCCTCACTAAACCGTTGCAAATTGCGTCAAATCACCGACGGAAAATTTCTACCGCTATTTTCCGCTGTAAATTCAGGCAGAATACCGACGAATATTCATAGAAGCTATTTTGCAGCAGAATTCCGACAGATTTGCAAGTGATATTTATATTATTTTTTTAAGATATAAAAAGATCAATCCACATCCTCACACCACTGTTAATTTGAGCCACTGAGATCAAACTATCTAACGGTTGTAATTGGTCATCTGTGTACCAAATTGGAGAAACAACAAATACAACGGTTGCTTCCCCTTTTCTCCATCTTCGTCAATCTTAAACCTTGATCAAAAAGTTTTCCCCAAATTTTTAAAACCTACCAGCAAACAAAGCTTACAAGTCTGCTTCAGTTCATCTATCGGCAAATTGGTATTTTTCTCCAGTGGCTTCTATTTTCCTATTCGGTATTTTATTACTTCAGGCTTCTCCGAACCCTTGCTTTAAAAAACAAAAAGAAGAAGACGACAATTTCCAGGGTTGGATTGGTTGATTTGTAATGGAAGCCTTCTATATCCCCGTTCAGGCGTCAGAAGATGAAGTTAAAGTTGGTCTGGATTCATTGCCAAGAGACGCTTCAGATATTCCGGACATTCTCAAAGCGGAACAAGCACCTCTAGATCTCAGGCTCATCATTGCTGTATATTCAATTTTGTTTCGTTGATTTTCTTTATATCCATGCGTTTTTATGTTCAAGTTACAATTTTGCTGCTGAGATACCTGAAAGGTGCCGTACATATTATTTTATAGCGAGAGTACTTTAAACAAGGAAAACTCGAGCAGATTCTAGAGGAGGGATCTAGCCCAGGTACAATATAAATCCGGTTTAGTTTACTGTATTTAGGTTCACCGATTGTTTCATGCCACCTCGATTTAAATGCTGTTATATTGTTTGTAGAAATTAATGAATATTATGCTGATGTTAAATATGAGCGAATTGTTATCCTTAATGCATTGAGGGAGTATCATACATATTTGGGGAAGATTGAAACAAAGAAAAGGTTAAAAGATGATCATTTTAAATCAGCAACTGGATATTACAACAGGTCATCTAAGATAGATGTGCATGAACCGTCTACATGGATTGGAAAGGGCCAACATTTTGTTGCTAAAGGCGATCTTCAACAAGCTTCTGGTTTCTTTAAAATAGTACTGGATGCCGATCCTAGTAATATTCCTGCTCTACTCGGACAGGTTTGTATTGAGTTTAATAACGGAGAATCACAAGAGCAACATAATAAAGCTTTGGACTTCTATAAGAATTCACTGAAACTATATAAGAGAGCTTTACAAGTGCACCCTACTTCTCCAGGAGGTGGTCGACTAGGTATTGCTCTCTATTACTACAGACTAGGGCAACATGCAAAAGCACGACAGACCTTTGAGCGAGTTTTGCAGTTGGAGCCTGAAAACGTTGTGGCTCTTGTCGTTCTTGGAATCATGGATTTGCATGCAAATGAAGCCGGTGGAATTCAAAAAGGAATGGAGAAAATGCGCAGGGCTTTCGAAATATATCCCTATTGTTCAGTGGCACTTAATCATTTAGCGAGCCACTTTTACTTTACTGGGCAACATTTTTTGGTTGAACAGTTAACTGAAACAGCTCTTGTGGCAAGCAACCATGGATTGACAAAAGCTAATTCATACTACAACCTGGCTAGATCCTATCACAGTAAGGGTGATTTTGAGAAGGTTGTCTATTATTACAAGGCATTTGTCAGTGAAGTCAATAAGCCAAAAGATTTTGTGTAGCCATATTATGGCTTGGGACATGTCTAGCTAATGTTGGGAGATTTGAGAATTTCGTTATCCAACTTTGAGAAGGTCTTTGAAGTTCATCCTGAAAATTGTGAGAGTATGAAGGTTGTTGGGCTCATTTATGTTCAGCTTGGTCGGAATGACAAGACTCAGATTGACAAGACTGTAGAAATTTTCCGCAAAGCTGCATGAGTTGACCCAAGAGATCACCTGGCGTTCATGGAACTGGGTGGGCTGCTGGTATCGTCTGATGTTGTAGCTGCTTTAGATGCACTTATAACTGCTCATAGTATCCTCAAGAAAGACGGTGAAGATGTACCTGTTGAATTGTTAAATAACATAGGAGTTCTTCACTTTGAAAAGGAAGAATTCGAGATTGCTGAACAAACATATAAAGACGCCTTAGGGGAAGGAATTTGGTCTTCTTTCTTGATTGGGAGATCACATGGTTCAGCAATTGATTGCAGTGCTTTCTCTCTTCAATACAATGGTTACAGTTTTTTCGTTCAGCTGGAAGAAGGTGGTACATCATTGAGTCTACCTGAGGATAAAGTAACTATTTTATTTAACTATGCCAGATTGCTTGAACAACGACATGAAACTGAGAAAGCAAGAATTATGTGTAGATTCATCTTGTTCAAGATTGGGTTGCTTTATATGTTAACAACTGCTCGATGCACTTGGAGTAACGTACTATAAGTCAAGAACGTTGAAATTGATCTGTACTGTTATTTTTTCATAGAAGTTCGCAAAAGTTGAGTCTGAACTACCATTTTACAGTTTGGAGAGCTGGAAGATGTTCATTACTTGGCTCACTTTCTACCTATATCATATAAGGTAATTTATATCATTTGTTTTTTATTGGTTGATTTTTTTTCTGAAGTGTATCTTATGTTAAATACTTTCACAGTTTACGTTCTTTAGCTAGTGGGTTACTTTGGGGGTGGCTCCTAAGCGATTTTGATATTAGATCATGATATGTTTAGTCATAGTGGGTTACATAGGAGGTGGTTGTGCACGATTGGGCTTATAGTGTTTACAGTTGTTAAATACTTTCTTGATGTTGAATGACTAAAAAATAGTATGCAAGATTGAACTTGCTTCTATTCCCATTCAGCTGTTCCATTCTTTACGCTAGTTCACATTCCAGTTTAGTGTAGTTCTATCGACAGTGTATAAAGTGCAATAATCCCAATTCACTAATTTTAACACGAAGATTAATCGATGTGGATGGAATTGGTAATGAGTGAAAAGGTTAGCTTTCCCCAGTTGGTATAAATATATTCATAAACTTGCTTAGGTTAATTTTTTTATTGATTACATTGCATAATCTAAAATTTATAATGCGGTGTTAGTATGGCCCGTTAAATTCATGAAATATTGTGATTGTGCATCAAGTCAACTGCTAACATGGAACAAAAAGAATTCATAAGATGTTATGTTTTTAGTACTTGTTATTTCTCCAAGGGAACACAGATAAAAAAGCTGGATAACAAACGGGGACACAAGAACAGAGCAAAGAAAAGAGGTTTAGAAATATTTTGTATCCATCTACACATCTCCTAAGTAAGTGTGTTTTTATTAGTTTGTTTTGATTGCATCAATGTGATATTCTTATTTGGTGATTTGGATATTGTGACATCTTGGTAACTTGAATTATAAATTATATTTTGGAATTATTTGTGAATGCTAGCTAGCAGTTGTAATGATAAATGTGCTTGTTATGTATAGTTGACTACTTTTTATTCCTAAAACTTATTTTGCTGTTATGTTACAAACTTACATTTTCAAGATCAAGGAGCAAATTGGAGGACAAGCATTCGAGCCCTGTCAGGATAGATCCATGCAGAAAATGAGAAGCTTTTTTATATATATGTGCAGGTTCTTCTTCTTCTTCTTTTTTTTCCTTCTTTTTTGAACCTTAGACATTATGATGCATTGATCCATCAACTATGTAAACATAATTTTTGTTTAGATTTTTGTTTATGTGACATTAGTTTTTAGTTGTATCGGATAATCTTATGAATGTTGGGTGTTATGTGAATATTTTATCAATTATTGTACCATTTTTAATTGTTATATAATGTTTTGTGACATTAATTTTTCTAGTTGATATATATGCATATATGTTTCATTGCACGATGAGAATTGAATGTTGAGTATTGTTGAAATGAATGTATTTGATGTCTAGATTGATAGTTAAAAATGCTGCAAAATGTTTGCTATATATTTCCGTCGGTAATCCGTCGCTATATAGCTACGATTTACCAACGGATAACTGTAATGTAAAATGTTTGCTATATATTTCCGTCGGTAATCCCTCGCTAAATAGCGTGCATTTAGCGACGGAAAAATATTTACTGATTTTATTATGTTATATATATCCGTCGGTAAAACGTCGGTGAAATATTTTAAAATGAAAAAAATAATATGTCAAAAAAAGACGGTGAAGTGACGGAGAATCGACGTTAATTTCCGTCGCAAAATTGTGCCTAAAATACCGACGTGTTTTTTAGCGACGACCGTATTCTACTGCAAATCTGTCGCTAACAGGCCTTTAGCGACGGTTTACCGACGGATTTTTGCACTGTAAAATCAGTGTTTTCTTGTAGTGTAATAATAATATCAAATCTGTTTTATTGTATTAAGCATTTTTTACCATTATAAGGTAAAACTCTATCCTCCGACTTGCGTTGCATTGATGTGATAGGACCTGAGTCTTATATTGGTTTCGTTTTTCTAAAAAGCATTGTGTTGTTTTAAACGATTTACTTTATTTATGCACTGGCAATCCAACGGAGTTAACCCGTTCCGCATTAGCGGCGTGGTCCTGTGATTAGCCTTATTATTAGATAAGTTAAGTTAAATTTCTCATACCAGCCCTATGACTGACCTGTAGTTCGTTTCACTTTGCAAAATTGGGTGCCCTCTTTTCCACATGGGCAGTCGAGTAGTTTATTTTGCAGATATATTGAGCAAGATTCTGGATTGAAGCTTAAAGTTGTGTCCAGAGTGTTGATAGACTTCCGCTGCATTAGTTTATTTATCTTCTGTTGTATTTTATTCGATGTACTCTGATGTATTATGTACTCTGATGTAACATTATTGTAATATTTATAAAAATCTTCTGTTATTTGTTCTGAAGTATTGTATTCTCATAGTTAGCGTATTCGGGTTTTGAACGGTGGTGGTCGATTTAGCGATCGATTAGGTCCGGGCGAAATCCGAGTCGTTACATTTATTTACTAAAATAGTATATTCTTTTAAAATTAAACAAATATTCATCAATCTATTACATTGTATAAATTCAAAACAAATTAACCAAATAACTAAGTTCAATTAAAATCTTAAACCATGGTTATCTCTTTCATCAATCCAATTAGTCTTTCCTTTAAATTAATTAATAACATAATTAATTTAAATAATCCATTTCATTTTCTTTGATAAACAATTTATCCAACTCTATAACCGTTACATAAATTTCTGCTCATATGTTTATACATCTTATTAACATAAGAGATTTAAATTATAAAACTATTTACTAATTACTAATAAACTTAAATAACAAATATAAATATAGATTTCCTTTTTAATAAACTTTTATTCTAATTAATAGATTTAAAAATCTATCTTCAGTTATAAAATAAATTTTATAATTTCAGTACCGTCGATCTACTTGACGGTAAATCCATATTTTATAAAGTGATTTGTTTTTAGGCCAACTGATGCCGATTACTCAACCGAGACTACACATTGGTTAAAACAAAATAAACGTTGAATTGTGATTCAACGATCAACAAACAAATCAATCACCCAATAATATCGGTTAAATAGTTCATATAATTGTAAATATGAAAATAACAATAAATTTGAGGAATCCAGTTGGATCCCTCCAACTTGTTTTCCCTGCATCCAAATACATTAATTCAAATAATATATTTTAATGAACGGATATAATATTCAAACATCAAACAATATCAGCAATCAAATCATCCAAATTCAATTTAGTACATTTGTATTATGAACATAACCAATGAGGTAAGTTACTTCAATTAGAAATAATCGTTATATATAACGATTGGTTTAAATTAAATTAATTGACCGTTTAATTAAATCAGTTCATTTAGTATGAAATAATATATTCAGTTAGCAACCAATAATAACAATCAAAGCACACAAATATTAAACCTAATTTATATAAAATATAAGTAGGATAAAAACTGAGTGAGTTGAACTCACCTTGAGTTTCCATTCGTTGTCAGAATGGTTCGTTTTACGAGTTTTCAGCTGCGTCAACTCTGGTTGTCCCAATTCCATAATATTATGGCTATTCACATGGTTCCATTCTTCTTGTTTGGTTTGATTCCGTTACTGCATGATCATACTATAAATTTAATATAGTGTCCACTTTAACAAAATGATATTATTAATATCTAAAAGATAAATTATTTACAAATCCTACTTGTGTTAATTTATTGTTGATTAGAGAGAATGGTTTATATAAATCGTTAGGCGCACTTAGGCATATTTCAAATCATGGTCACGCATATACAGAATTTCCGAGGCCTGAATACTAGGACCCAAACACGTTAGTTTTTGTTCCAGACAAGGAGCATTGATCACCATCAACACTGATCCACCCTTTATTGATAATCATACGTTAATTCCCGATCTGAAACATGTTTATATGTCTAACGTATCCTATGCATGTGTAAATGTATACACGTCATTCTTCTACGTGAACACTATACAAAACTCAAATGCTAAAGCAAACAAATGGTAAGAAAATGAATCCAGCATGATCAACTATAATTAGGCACTCACGCCATTTCTCCAGAATACGTGTATTTTAAAACTTAACCTATGAGTTAACAATTAAGATTTTAATTAACATTGTATTGGGCAAACTGAACGAAAATTTGGCATTTTAGTTAACAGCTCACGTGTGTTATTATATATAATACTAAATTTAATTACGTTAATATTAATACCGTGATTAGGCCATTCACGTCCACTGTACATCCTCCCCTCTTCATAGTATCTGCTGCCACTTGTACGCATTTCCTCAGTTTCTTCGAAATCGAGCCAAAGCCACCGCTTCCACCTTCTGCCACCCCATCTCTCTCCTCGGTTGACCTCACCTGCGCCCTCTTCTTCCTACATATTTTCCTCACAATTATACACTGTTCTTCCCTTCCACCATTACTGTTTCACATTCTTCTCATTCCCCTTCAAAACCACACCCTCACGACTCCAGTATCTCCCTCACTCGCTCCTCCCTCCTTTCATAATTTGCTTTCCATTCCCACGTACTATATCATTATATTTTATCTTTCTTTTCGTTTTACCAATAAACTGGGTTAACTTCTCTCTTCTTTAAACAACACACTGTAAACGAAACCTCCCTCCCTTTTACATTGACCATGCTGCATCTTCTTTTATTTTTCATTTCGTTCCTGATGCTTCCATCTCCCTCACTGTATTATTATTGCCACGCCATTCTTCTTCAACTACATCCACGCAACTCCTTATCACCGCACTTTGGAGCTCCATCTGAAACCATACTGACCCCTACGCAACACTCTTCTTCCATATATAATACCTGTTGCATATCCTCTTCACGTTCTGTAATACTCTCAAAACCGCAAGGCTCTTCCTCTTCCGCTTCTCGAACACTGTTCCACCTTATCATCCCAACACTTCTTTGAACGCATGCTTCTGAAAGTACACAAATGATGAAATTTTCATTTGAACATGGGAGTATGGATAATTCTCGATTTGCCTTTCAGAAGGAGAATGGGTTTGAAACTCTGCAACTTGCGAGTCCAGAAATGGTCGAGAGTAGTTTTGTCAGCGAAAAAAATGACGGGTATTTATAGACGGGAAAGTACGGAGATAAAATCAAAGTTTAATCACCCACGTACAAGGGTAGGCATCTATATATGTAGGATAGTTGGGGATGTTTCAGTTTTCCTAAAAGAAAATGTTCAGCGGGCTACTGAAAAAAAGGTTTTAAGACATGTGAAAGGGAAATGGATTAAGAGATATTGGATGTCCAGTGAAGAGGTTTTAGAGCATTCCTAGCAGTGGGGAAGGGGCTTGAAATGGGGGGGGGGGTGTTGTCGACGCTCTCCAGCAGCGTGGATACGGGTGTGGGGAGACATTCGAAATGGCGAGGGTCGCCATTTCACAAAGTTGAACGTCGAGTGAGACGGCCCAAAATCCCGTTCAGACGGAGACAAGGGTTATCTTTGGAATATAACACAAAAACAGATAATAGCAGAACAAAATTAAATAAATATACCAGATAATGAACAACAAGATATACTGGAAAAAAAATAATCATCAGAGTTACACAGTATACAGGATCTTACTTAGTACAAATACAGTTCAGCTATACATAAATGTCTACAGCAGAAATAAACAAAATATGTACAATAGGAGCTGAACAGCATAAAAAGAAACAAATGATAGAATCCATCTTCAGCTCCAGCTATCCAGAAAGAACCAGCTAAACCTGAATACAAGGCTGCCCGTGTAGAAAAAGGGGCACCCGAGTTTGAAAGTGAAACAAACTACGAGTCAGTCATGGGACTGGTATGAGAAATTCACTCAACACATATATAATATGGCTAATCACAGGACCACGCCACTTTCATGGAACGGGTTTACTCCATTGGATTGCCAGTGCTTTAAAACAAATCTTTCTTTTAAACATCGCTATGCTTTTTATAAAAATGAAGCTGTTATAAGACTCAGTTCCCATCACACAATGCAACGCAAACCGGAGGATAGAGTTTTTACCTTATAACGGCCAAGATATACTTGATACGAATAAAACAAAGGCATTTGATATTATTACTAGTGTTTATATGTTTTGAAAACAATTTCAAATCATAACTATCAATCATAGACGACATGAGCGTCCCATGCCACTATGTCGCCATATATAGATACAATCAAAACCGCACGATGTCGTATTTGGAAATTGGATTTCCATCATGAACCAAGGCAAAAGATAGTCCTTACCGAATTCGAGACGCTCTAGCCCGCCCCTCAGGCAAGTACTCAGTCAAGCCTTTGGATCGTCAGGGCCAGTCCACCGATGTGGATTAAAATTCCTGAACACTGCGTTTCCCCACCCTTTGGGGTGTAAATGAGCCAACGAATGACTCCATCGGACCCGAATTGCCCGATCAAACCAAGGCGCCTCGCAACAGCAACAACCACATAGGTGAAAAGTATATAAATGTCAGGGCTGGTAGGTCACTGACACCACCCTAGCTAGAAAGAAACGCATGCCCTCCCTGAGGTCCTTCTCCCGTTTTAGGTTCATACCGGGGTGTGAGGCTCGCGAATTCATGTTATACACAAAGCTACGCCACACAGGCGGTGCTTTGATCATCACCACAAGGCTTTGCTTTTCAACAGGAGCCCTGATCACGACATCTTAGCATGCCACACATGCAATTCATGCCATGCGACTGATGTCCATCGATATACAACCTCTGAGCTCGTGCGTCTCAGAGAAGGGCGTTAAGCAAAAGAATAAATTCTTCGCCGCCAAACAGATGTATATTTAACAGAAATCAATCAACACAGAATAAACTCCAATGTCAGACACACAGTCCATTTACAAGTCCGTTCTGGGTCTGAACGAAACCGGAGGCACTAAATACCTCGCAAACCCATCGATCACCACGTACGTCTGGACGATCACCACTCATTATCCATATTTCGGGATGCCTCCCAATCAGGACCTCGGTTACCATCCAAACGAGGTGAAGATCTCCGGTCTTCGACCATCGTCTTCATCTTCGACTTTCAATCGTCGGTCAATTATTTGAAATGAGAATTAACTCGGCCTTCTCAAATAATTCACGTATATTTAGAATTTCAAATCAATTTACTTCAATGGTTAAATTATTTGACAACGCCAATCTTGTTCTTTAATGTAATTTTCACACCAAACACATTCAACCATCAAAAGCCACATAAATCGAGCAAATTCAGTTTATTTCAATTCCATATTGCTTATGATATTTTATAACTATTTATCGCTATTTTTATTTATTTTAAAATAGCTAATTTATTCAAAACGACGCTTCGGGCCATAAAGCGGCCGTGGCGCTGTTTTTCTTCAGATTTGATTTACACATATCTGAAAATCTAACCGTTGGATCTTCACAAAATTTACATCATTAGAAAGGTCTTTTCAAAACGAATCCAACGGTTCCAGTTTCGGGAAAATCCGACGGTCGGATCTCCCGGTACAATCGTTTGAATTTTCGATTTCAAAATACGAACTGCAGCGTCGTTATTCGATTAAATATATAATTATATTTATATATATAAATATAATCGCTTCTGGCGCTGTTTTTCTTCAGATTTGAATTAAACATTCCAGACAATCCAACCGTTGGATTTTTGCAAGGTTGGTGCCGTTGGGAAGATATTTCCAAGGCGAACCCGACGGTTGAGATTTCGGGAAAATCCAATGGTCGGATTTCCCGTACTAGTTGTTTGAAATCACGGTTTCAAAATACGAACTGCACGGCCACGTTTCGTTTTAATTTTATTTATATTTATATAATTATATAAATATAGTTCATTCAATGATTTCAATATCGTTTTCACTTCAAATATTTCACTAACGCCTTAAATTTTTGGAAAATTTCGCCATAACCTCCCCTGCACCGGGAGGATCGGGAAATCGCAAATAGCTTTCCCGGTCCTTCTAATCTCAAAAAGAAAAAGAAAAAGCCAAGCGGCTAGCCAACAGGCTCATAAAATCATCACCCAAACAAAACAGTAAATGTGTACCTATTTGTCGGGCACAAAATTTTATTTCTCTTCTCTAGCCCCTTTGCTATAACCTGTTCAATGAATATGCATGTACATATATATACAGTTCTTATCATTTATCATTTTCTATTCAACTTCATATTTGATTTCTATTTGGTTTAAAAACACCATTTATCCTAATGTTATATACATAGGTGCAAATCATTTCATTAGCTAATTAATGAATAGTGAATATTAGGCTCACGTCCCTATTTTGAAACTTAATTAGGCTCACATCCGGTCATAAACTTATTGTAAATTAGGTCCCTGTTTTCAAAATTTATAAAATAATAATTAAAAAAATAATAAAAAAAATTCGTAAATTAGTAATAAAATATATTACGCATTATAAAAAAAATTCAGTTCAAAAAACAACAAAAATAATGTCAGAAAGAAGAAAACAACAAAAAAACAGAAAAAACTGCAGTTAAATGCATAATATTATGCACCTTTTTGATTTTATTGCATGCATATATGCAATTATTGCAGTTCTTCCAGCGGATAGATTTAACATAATTTTTCAGTTCATTTTTATTTGTATCCAAATGTGCAAATTTCTCAAAAAAATGCACACATGTGTGCAACATTTTTATAGGATAAAAAGTAGGGACCTAATTTATAAAAAAAAACAAAGTTCTGAAAATTTTTAAACTCGCCCCCTATTTTATTTTTTCGGCCTTTTTGTATTTTTTTTAAAAAAATGTGCGTACGTTCATAAAAAAAAAATTCTAAAATATGGAAATAATGTCAGGAATCTACGGAAATCGAAAAAAAATAGTTGCATACATTTATGCAATTATTACTGATAATTGCATATATGTATGCAACTTTTCTGTAAGCTGTTTTCAGATTAAAATCTGAAAATAAACCTGCACAAATGTATGCAAGTATTTGAAATTTTTGCGCACATGTATGCAATTATTTGCATGAATAAAAATCAACGAAGATGTATGTAGTGAAAAATATGCACGGATGTATGCAGGAAAGTGATATATGTGCATACTATTATGCATTTAACTGGAAATTTCGTTTTTTTTTTTTGGCTTTTTTGATTTTTGACGCCTTCTTTGATGGTTTTTTGTTCTGAATTTTTTAGTGTTTACATGTTTTATTTAAATACGAATTTACGTGATTTTTTTATATTTTTTTTATATTTTTTTATGACTTTTCAAAAAATAAGGACCTAATTTACAATAAGTTTATGACCGGTTTTTTTTTATATTTTGAAACTTAATAGGGACCTCTAAAAAACGCACCCTAATGAATATTTCAACTCATATATGTTTATTTTGAACAAGTGGCTATTTTTAACACTTCACATTTCAACGATTTATGCATACAATAAAAATGTGATTTTTATTGTAAAACAATTCATTTCAAAACACTATTTTTCTATATAGTTCATATAGGTGACAAAAGTAGGATTTTTATCATACAACAATTTCTTTTTAAAACGAGATTATTTTACACAGTTCATATAGTCGATAAAAGGTGATTTGTATTATCAAACAATTTATTTCAAAATATGAATACCATTCAACACATGAATTTCTAATCAACGAATGAATATCAATTCAACACATGAATGTTTTCTATAGTTTTTATATATAGATAAAAGGTGATTTTTATTATCAAACAATTTATTTCAAAATATGAATACCATTCAACACATGAATTTCTAATCAACGAATGAATATCAATTCAACACATGAATGTTTTCTATAGTTTTTATATATAGATAAAAATGTGATTTTTACATTTTAAAACGCGAATACCATTCAACACATGAATTTCTAATCAACGAATGAATATCGATTCAACACATGAAGGTTTTCTATTCAATGAATAAATATAGTTTAAGCATATGAAAATAATTCAAACACACGAATATTATTCAAAATTTCGACAGCATAACGGCAGGGTAGTTAAAACCGGGACCGTCCCTAGTACGGCTCATCGCTCTACCTTAAAACCTCGCGGTTTTTGACAATGGGGATCATGCATCTAGTTCGCATGCAGGCGGCATGTATATATTTATTTCATTTCCACAAACTAATCCTATGTGGTTTCAACCAAATATTTCTCAACCACAAACGGGTATTTTTCAACCATAATCAATCAATATCAACCACAAACAATCCCAAACAATCATTCGCTATCAATCAATTTTCACAACAATTTCAATCAATAATATCGTCCATGGTTTGTGGACGAGGGGCGTGTATATATATATATATATATATATATATATATATATAGCAATTCACTTTTATTTCAACACAAATATATATAGCTAGAAAAGGAAATTGAAGAGTGAGAAATTCTCACCAATAGCTATCCAATACTACGACTCTTCCTTTATAGAAATCTTCGCCAATCTCGCCTTTTTTGTCGCTTTCGCCCGTAGCCACTACATATGTAAAGATCGAATTTTTACTATGTTATTCAATATATAAAAATCATATTTTTACTATGCTATTCAATATATAAAAATCTGATTTTTACTACGCTATTCAATATATAAAAATCATATTTTTACTTTGCTATTCAATATATAAAAATCGAATTTTGACTTCGCTATTCAATATATAAAAATCATATTTTTACTTTGCTATTCAATATATAAAAATCATATTTTTACTTTGCTATTCAATATATAAAAATCGAATTTTGACTTCGCTATTCAATATATAAAAATCATATTTTTACTTTTTTAAAAAGAAAGAATCAAATCCTTTTGGCGTTAAAAATCTTGACTCTTTAAACGATAAAAATCTAAACTTTATACATTATAACAAATTTGAAAATTCTATTTTTTTTAATTAAACCATTCTATATAAAGAATTGACTTTTACAAACTATGCTTTGATATGAAAAGAGAAAGCTTACAGGCTTTTAGCCGGGGAGGGTTTACTGGTCGGAATTGGGACTGGAGGAGGGGTTGTCGGCGCCCTGGGGTGGTCGGCGTCGGAGATGGCCCTACAGTCGGCGGCGGAGGCAGTAAAAAGGGGGCTAGGGTTAGGGGCTTGCGGATTGGGGCTTGGGGGTTTTTCTCTTGGCGATGGGGTCTTCCAGCTGGAGGAGGAGATGGTGGGCGTTGGTGGCGGCTTGGCAAGGTCGGAGGGCGGCGATCGACAGGCGCGGTGGACGGAGATGGCGGCGTCGATTTTGAGGGGCGTCGGGTTTTTTTTATTTTTATTTCTGACGGTAAAGAGAAAGTGAGGAGAGAGAGAGTAAAGGATTTATATAAATATTTATTATTTTTAATTTCAAAGAGTTGACCTTTTTATTCGACCCCTAAACGAGGCCCACCGCCTGTCGTCCATAGCGTTTTACCCCCATTCCGGACACAATGGGATATGTATCGCAAGCTGATTTGATCGTTACGATCAGTTTCCGTTGAATTTACATTTAAATCACTATATTGAATTTTAAACGTACATTTCAAATTACCGGGGTCACATACTAACTAGAAAAATTCCAGAAAAATATTTTCTAGCTTCGTATTGACGATACGGTCCTAACAAAACTAGTTTCGTCGAATTCTGAGACCGTTTGAAAAATGGCCAATTTCCAGTCGATTAAAATCAACTGAAACTGGTCAAACGCGTTTTCCTTTGCCACACTCACATATTGATTCGAAAAAATATGAAATTTGAAACCTAGCAATAACTTCACATCCCGGACCCAACAAAAGTGGTTTCGTCGAAATCCGAGGTCGTTTGCAAAATGTCCATTTTTAAGGGCCTGAATTCCATAGCGACTATTCAGAATTTTCAACTGGACATATCTTTTGATTCCCGTTATCAAATTTCGATTCGTCAGATTCGTTGGAAAGATATCATCAATTAGATCCTAATGTTTTTGGTTTCACTAAAATCCGGATTGTTTTGCACCCGGTACAGTCCGACAAAGTTTGAATTCAATTTTTGAGACTGTCACGCCATTTCAGGCCTTGTTTATAATTATAATTAATTATATTCGTTTTCAATTGTCGATTCAAACTCAGTTTTCATCACTGTTATTTAAAATATTTATTTTAAATATTTAAAATCCATTATTTTAGCCAATTTAAAAAATTTAAATTGGTTCAGATTTTCTGGGTCGTTACATCGAGACCTAAACGGTTTCATGAAAACCGAATAAGCCCTATACCGTTTTCATAAAACCGTTTAAGCTATAAACGGTTTTATGAAAACCGTTTAGGGGCTATTTTCGGTTTTCATGAAACCCTTTCTGTTTTAAACATAGAACCGTAAAAATCGGGGAATTTTTTTTGAAGATAATACGATTTTCGACGTGTTAATTTAATACGTGTGAATTAATTTGTAAATTTATGTAAATATAAGTTTTCAATTTAATTTAGAACATGGATTTCAATATAAATTACTTAAAACTAGTAAATTTTCTTTTATAACCCACAAAACAATACACCCAACATAGAAAACTAAAACTAGGATACAACAAACTAGAAATAGCAACATAGAAATAACAAAATTAAAGCCAACTTAGAAAACTAAAGCTAGGATACAACACACTCGATTTTTGCAACATAGACTGTGTCTACATTTCGGTACTTCCTTCTTCTCCCTGATATCGTTTCTGTTGAGCCCTCAATATATGGTCTTTTTTTGCTATAGCATACTGAAGAGTCTGTCCGGTCAAATGAGATATATCCCTTAATAGAAACGCATCATCTTCCTTTTCCTTCAAACGTCTTTCACGTTTTTCTTTGTAAGCAGTTCTTTCTATGAGAGTTGTAGTCCTAGCGGCATCTTGCTGCAGTTGCATCTCCATGATCTGCAGCTTCTTATCTTTACGCTTTTCATGGTCTTCGTTGGTGGAGACGGATGTGAGAGATATATCACTTAACAACAAAGTTAGTTTATCACTAGACGATGCCAAATCTTTTGTTTCCTTATTTCTCAGCAGTGCTCTTTTGCTTGATTTTATTCCTTCTGGCCTTGTTTCAACCCCACCATACATCATTCCCGAATTTGGAGTCACAGGTGTACTGTTATTCCCATCATCGTTTGTAGCTAAAGGAGGTTCACTTGTATTTCCCGGGGATGAATCCTTCGAAAGTCTAGAAGCTACATTTCTTAAGTAAGATTCTTCTGTGTCCACAAGATATACATCATCCATGTCGCATAGATTGGCCCAACGTGGACAAAAAGAAAGAATTTCCAATGCTGCATGAGCAATGAATTCAGTTTTACAGGTGTCACGATATATGGTATCGTAATCGTCCTTTAAATCTCTGAATGTTTGACCGCTTCTAAGCGAATCCCCCCTTAATGCTTTTATCCCTTTGTACTTGGTACACATAGTATTCAAATTATACCATGCAGTCTTCGTGCTCTCAATTGATCTTCGTGTCACGCATTCAGGATCTCCGTTGTATAAATCGTTAACCCTCTGGTAGAAAAACTTACCACCAGAACGGCCTTCAGCAACAACAGACGCGTTTACCCATGCATTAGCTAGCACTTTGTAGTCAGCTGCTTTCCATATTTTACCAGTAGCTACAGTTTTTTCCATGCTACTTTGAACGGGAGTTTCTTTTGTTTTTCGCTTGGTGTAAGACCGTTTGGCCTTGGCTTTCTCAGGTACCTGGGTCGGAGCAACCATCTGTTGGTGTACGTTTTGATTATGAAGTTGGCCATACATGGTACTGTACTGCTGGGTGAGGTTCATTTGGTGGAGATATTGACTTTGTTCTGGAGTTAGGAACGGGGATGAAATCATTGAGCGGTTGTCGGCTTGAGATAATAAATTAGTAAAATTACCAATGTTATCATCGGTATACCCAGAGAAATTGTTGTTGTTGGGATCATCCATTGTTGTTTGCTTAGAAGTGGGTTTGTTTGTGAGTATAAGGAAAACACCCATACCCCGTATTTATAAAGAAAAAGGATGCAAGTAGGCATGATAATTATAATAAGCCATTCACTGTTCTGCAATGTGTTTTCCAATCAACTATAGAAAACAGGGTAAGTTTAATTGCTCTGACCCGGTCAAGTTGTATAACCAAACAAACTTTACTTTACTTTACTTTACTTTGCTTTACTTTACTTTACTTTGCTTTTACTTTGCTCTACCTATATTAAACGTTTGAATTGTAGTTTAACCACACACTTCGAAATGGCAAACGAAAACTGGACTGCTTCATACTACGTTGTTTTAATAAAGGCGTACATTGAAGCAGACGTACTACATATGGAAGAAGAGGTAGATCAAAGTAATTGATGAGATAAAAAATGATGGCGTCTTTCAGGAGAAACGGTCGACGTACGACTCACTCTATCTTTTCAAGTACCGTTCAAACTTTTGAAGTGTGAAAATAAAGAGTTAATGCATTTAAGGAGTCAAGGAGTTATATACAGTTTGGGTCGTCCACTTCTGAAGTGTGAAAATAAAGAGTTATATTAAATCAAACGTGCATTTTGCATATTAGCCACACTATTAAATAGAAAGGAAATATATTTAAAGTACATAAAACAATACAATAATTGAGTACTACAACGTTACAATAGTTCAACAACCTCTTAGACTATATCTAAGCAGTACCTTTCGTATGCCATAAATGCTCAACCAGGTCGTCCTGCAGTTTACTATGGACCTCCCTAGACCTAATTTTACGCAGTCGCCGTAGAAATACCTTTCGTATGTATTTCCTGCAATATTAAAATCTCATGCAGGTGCTTTTCCATGTGCAAGGCTCTTAAACAAATGTGATTGGTGAAGCACATTAATATCGTTCATTGAGCCAGGACATCCGAAAAATGCATGCCAAAACCACAGATCATGTGAAGCAACTGCTTCGAGTATCATTGTTGCTTTAGGGTAATGTCCAATAAACTGGCCGTGCCATGCTGTAGGACAGTTTTTTCATTCCCAATGCATGCAGTCTAGACTGCCTAACATGCCGGGAAATCCTCTTTTGGCTCCTAGCCTTTTCAAATTGTTGACATCGCTTTGCGTCGGAGCACGTAGATACTCCTCACTGTACATTTCAATTATGGCTACACAGAACCTTTCAAGGCTTAAGGTAGTAGTACTTTCACCCATTCAGACAACCTCATCAAATGCATCTGGAGCTATTCCATAAGCTATTACACGTAATGCGCCTATAATTTTTTGGTACGACGAACATCCTAAGGTACCCGCACTATTACGTTTTTGAACAAAATAATTATCGTGTTCAACAACTCTATTGAAAATGCGCATAAACATATTCTTGCACATACGAAAATGGCGTCTGAAGTCTTCAGGACCATACGTACAAGGGGTGTTGAAATAATCTCTAAGTAATCTTGTAGTACCTCCTTTATGATCCTGCATCTTCCGTTTGTCTACACGACCGTACGTGTTGCCTCCTCGATTACCCCGAGATGAACTTTCAGCTAAGAAATGTTGGTTAATCTTTAATTGTTGCACGACAACAGCTTGCATCATAACCAGTAAATTATCGCCATCGGTCAAGCTATCTGAAGAAAACTGCAGAAATTTTGTATGCTTCCACATTTCATCGCCTTCATCGGAATCAAAATCAGTATCATCCAGATCAGTGTCGCTAGAGTTTATTGATTCTTCGATTTGCGCATCTGATTCGTAAACAGAATCGTCGTTGTGAACATTATGAGACATTTTTGGTGTTGTGAAGCTTAAATGTGCACAACTGAAGTGGTTTTATAGCTTCTTCAACCCGTAATTGCAACGGCTATATAAAGAATAATGTATTAAAGTATATTCGATAACGGCTATAAATTCAAACAGAATTATAATATCCTGCAACGACTCTAAATTTGAAATGTATTTTACTGTGGACCAGCGGTTATTTATTTAAACTATATTTCAATATTCGACACAAACTTTATTTAGCCATATTGTATTCTAAATTTTTCGAAAATGGCTGTATATATATATATATATTATATTTTAATTTTAATTTACTACATATTCAATTTTATATCCGTTAACTACGTTTTGGCCGTTCGACCAGATCATAGAAATTAAAAAAAAAATTGCAAACGGTTTTCTGAAAACCCTTTGTGGGTTAAACGGTTTTCTGAAAACCGTTTAACCCATAAACGGTTTTCAGAAAACCGTTTACGGTTATATTTGAAAAAAAAAAAAAAGAACCCAGCGTCCCCCCACCGACTGCTGGATGGGTGGGGGGAATCAACGTCCAAATAATGCAATCCACACTCCAAATGGGTAGAGCTGCTGGGAATGCTCTTATAATTTGCATGTGCGTTGTACGTTATTTTACTTGGGGATGAAGTATTTGCAGAGTGTATTCCTTTCACATAGAGTATAGCTGATTAGTGTAGTGTTCAGGGTATTTTCTTCTCGTTTAGGTAGGTAATACTGTGCGTGAATATTCATTTCCTGAATAGGGTAGCTAAGTTTAAATGTCCTTCGACGCTGTATGCACATGAATTAAACTGAAAAGAAGTAGCTGCTAACAGGTAGGCAGTAGATTAAAATTTGGGGTAGGCTTTACTATGCATCCTTTCTACAAATAGGTAGATCTGAGGTAACTGAATTTTCTTTTCACGTATAGGGGGCAGGTCAGTAAATTAGCCTGCATCGAGTTTTTTTTCTTTTCGGGTGAATACGCGTCCTTTATTTACTTAGCCATGACGTATGTACATTGTTTCATTCTAATACCGTATTAAATTCTACCGCTAATCGCTATTTAACAGTAACCATCAAATTTGTATAGTCATACGCAAATTCCAAACACAATGAGAATGAACACATCGCTATGTTATAATGTTTCAATTCCAGTGAAATTAATGTCATTGAAAACCGACTCCGTTTACACAACGACGTTGTTTAAATTTATCCGTTCACCTTAAAATTTCACACACCGATAAAACATCTCTGATTGGCTCCAGACTAGAAATCTAGTTATAATTAACGATACATATTCCAACAAAATTTGTTTCATCGGAAACGGTGGTCGTTTGAAAAGAAAACATTTTTAAGACTTATCTAATATTTATATAATACAATTAAATCCAAATTAATTCAAATTAAATAATAATAAATTACTATTACCGCATATCTCCAACGAAATCTTATACAGCTCCAAAACAAACAAATATAGATTTAAACTCAATATTTAAAATCCTAGATTGAAAGATATTCAAAATATAAATATTAAACCCTTATATTTATTAAATAAATCATTAAAAATATATTAACGAATTCCATAGTGATTATTTGAAAATTTGAACTGGACATAACTAGCAATCCATAGGTTGAAATCTCTAATTTTCCTTTTCATTAGAAAATTATAATCAAATAGATTCAAATGTTTCTGGTTTCATAGAATTCTGAGTTAAAATGAATTCAGTATATTCAATTGAAGTTCAAAGCGTAAATTACGAACTACCGCGATAATTCAATTTCGTTTTATAATTATATATATAAATTTAACGTCCAAACTTCGTTATATAATCGAATTATATATTATAAATTCATTTATAAAACCCGAATCAATATTTAAATAAATAAAATTTATTAAATATCTGACTACCAATAATAAGGGACATAACATTGGGAAATCAAACATGTTGCATCGACAATCTACACCGTACATTGATTCTGCCGATATATAACATCTAAGCTCGTACGTCTCAGAGAAGGGTGTTAAGCAAGAAAATTAATTTTGCGCCACCAAAAAAATATATATTTAGCAGAGATCAACAATACAGTTAGAAATACAATGTTAGACATGAAATCCGGTCTTTAACTGGGTTAAAGAACCAATGTCATTTAAAGCACGGTTTATGATAAACCCAAAATCACATCCCATTATTTATGGAATCTTTACGGAAAATAGATCAATATACAATCGATATCAATTTCCGTATTTGACTAGTAATATAAGTGGAATAACGACAATGCCTTCAAAATTCCGTATATATTATAGTCTTCCTCCACAGAGGCTCGCTTTGATTATTACCAAATCGAGTTCCATTTAATTCCAATTTATTTTATTAAATTGGAAAACATTACTTTGTAAAATTTCCATTAAATCTTAATAATAAGACTTATAAATTCCAAATCACATTTCATTGTTAATTTGAGTTAAAGAACGAACATCTTTTAAAACATAGTTCACGATAAACCCAAAACAAATTTCATTTCAATTCCAATTAAATGTTAATTAATTGGTAAACTTCTCTAAATCTTAATTATAAGATTTATTCTTTTCTCTACTGGGTTTAAGAACAGCGTTGATGAAGGAACCATTCACAACAAACCCAAAATCCAATTTATTATTAAATGCAAGGCTCTTAATAGAAATTATATCGGCTTATATTCAATATTAAATTCTGAAACTAATGGATATCGTATTGGGAATAACAATATCTTTATCTTTCAAATTCCTATAAAATATCCGTATAACCATGGAATCCAGTATCGAAATATTCCGAATATTATTTCCATTCCAATCCAATCCAATTTATTTATTTGAAAATTCTGGTTATTTTTAAACCATTTCAAATCCAATTTATTTCTTTAAAAATATTGGATTATTATTCTAGTTAATAACTAGTTCATTTTGATAAAAATATATTTTTATCTTGATAAACATGGAATTTTTCATCCCAATTCTTTACAAATCATTTATTATGATTTTACACAAATTATTAATATTTTTAATAATTTTATTATGGCCCTTTCAGTCGATTCCATAAACAGTCATCAGATTGCACTTACAACGACCTTTTCAAAATTTGATTTGGACATAATTCCAAATCCAACAGTTAGATTTCAAATCTCTTATATTCTTTGGAAAGCTCTTTTCGATGCGAACCCAACTGTTCCGGTTCTACAAGAATCCGATGGTCGGATCTCCCGCAATGTCAATTCGAAGTCAATGGTCGAAATTCGCGAACGGTCGCTGCGCAACGCGTTTTGTGCAGGCCATTAATATACATATATATATAATATATATTATATTTATTTCGTCGATTTCCATTTAAAATGTATTTCATAAATTCGTTTTAAAATTGATTCCCACTTTCATTTTAATTTTAAATCAAAGTTGAATACTCTTTATCATTATAATATTTAAATGATGATATTTTCAAAATATCAGATTTTGAAATAATTTCCTTTTCAATGTTAATTATAAAAATGAATAAAATCGATATAAATATCAATAGCGTTAAAATGGCGCAAATCTAATCAACACGGCTTCATATATTTCAATATTTTCGTGTCCATCCGAAATCGGACATCAAATTCACGTTTTAATCCTTTATTGAATATTATTTTAATATTCATTATTTTAAAATATTTCTTTATTTTAAAATTGTTCCTTTTGAACTGGAATCCGACCTAATCAATTACCATATAATGTTATTTATATGGATTTCATACACACATGTACACAACGATAATGATACAATCAACCATCATCCAGAGTGCATTACACAGCTGCATAAGCGTTAAATATAAATAATTAATGCTTACAACAGTCTGTCAACCTATTGATTGACATACTACTAAACAATTGGGATTAGTGCGCATCAAATATTATCCCAATATCCGTGTGGGGTTTCAACCATCAAATTATTATTATTATTATTTATCCACTTGGGCAATGTGTAAAAATTATCGTCCCAATCGATATCACAAGAAAAGGCAAGCACAAACAAGTTGTCCGACTTGTAAATGGATGTGTAAACTT
The DNA here is from genome assembly GCA_030737875.1 of Allium sativum. Lineage (NCBI taxonomy): Eukaryota > Viridiplantae > Streptophyta > Magnoliopsida > Asparagales > Amaryllidaceae > Allium > Allium sativum. The sequence goes on from CM060920.1 coordinate 1,024,670,531, forward strand.
ATTTTTAACTATCCAATAAATATATAGAATTTTATAACTTTGCTTATAAAATTCTATACAATGGCTAAATAATTTTATTCATCGTAATTATAAACTAAAAATAATATTTTTAGCGAACTAGTATTTATTCCATAACATAGCCCTTTTATATATCTCATATATATGTTAAAAATATATTTTTAACTAGCTATTAATTTTTCTAACACATTTTAGAAAATTTCGACAGTATAACAGCGCGATATTAAAATCGGAATAAGGTCTAGCCTTATCCCTCGCCTAACACTGGCTCGCACCATACACAAACCAATTCCAATCAATTCACAATCAATCCACAACAAAATTATCAATCAACATCCAAATTTCCACAATACAATCCAAGTACACAATCATGGTTTGTAAAGTAAATAATGTCGGGGGCTTCAAAGCCCTGCTGCATCCTAGTATATATTTAACTGTAAAATAAATTGAGTGAGAAGGAGTTCTCACCTTTGGTTTTCACTCCGTCATTCTTTAGCGGACAATTTGGATTCCATTCTGCTTCCCATCAGTTCCATCGCAATCTGTTTCACGCGGTTTATGTTAAAAATCACATTTTTAACCAACGATCTTTATAAATAAAAATCATATTTTTATTACGCTATATATATATATATTAAAAATCATATTTTTATACAATGGTATATACATTAAAAATCATATTCTTATTTATGTTATATTTATTAAAAATCATATTTTTAACACAATTATATTTTTAAAACAATGTATATAATTTAAAAATCATATTTTTATAAGAAAAGTATTTATATAAAAATCATATTTTTTATTCTAAAATTATATATATAAAAATCATATTTTTAATTCTAAAATTATATGTATATATATAAATCATATTTTTATTTCTAAATTATATATACGATAAAAAAAACAATGATAATTTCTATTTCAAAAACATTACTATTTTTATTTTCAAAAACATATGTATAAAAATCTTATTTTTATTTTAAAAGTATATGTATATAAAAATCATATTTTTATATTTTTATTTCAAATACTATATGTTATTTATATTAAAAGTCCGATTTTTTTAATAATGTAATATAATTAACATTTACTAATATATTTAATTAATTAATTAATTTAAATTACCTTTCTCTGTCGTTTTCACTCCAGGAAAGCTCAAACACGTGCTCGCCTCGACTTCACTGTTGCTGCGTGGTTCGTCGGAGGTAGGGGTGAGCGGTGGAGGTTCAGTAGGTCCAGAAGGTAGCGGCGGCTTTCATTAATTTGGGGGTTATGGCTTGGGATTGGAGAAGGGGCTGGAGCAGTAGGGGCGGCGGTGGCATAGGGGAAGGTGGCACTGGCGGGGGGAGGCGGCGCGTCGGGGTGTGGCGGCGGATTGGAGGGAGTGGCGGCAACAATCTTCGTTGTTTTTTTTTCCTTTTTATTCAAAATCAGGTTTGAACGATACAGTGGGGTTGACTGAGCAAGGAGAGAGGAAGGGAGGGTTACATAATTATTTAATTTATTTTAAATTTCCAAAAAGTAACTTTTTAACTCGAACTCCAAATCGAACCCAATGACTATCATCTTTAACTAATTACCCCCATCCCGAACACAATGGGATATGTTTCATAAGCCAATTCGATTGTTACGATAAGTTTTCATCAAAATTAGAATATAATTTAATATAACGTTCAAAATTGATTTCAATGTACATTTTAATTTACCGGGGCCACATATTCTAGTAAAATAAATCTAGCTATGTTTGCCGATACGGTCCTAACAAAACTAATTTCATCGAATTTGGAGACCGTTTGAAAAACGGTCATTTTCCAGTCGATTAAATTCAAACTGAATTGATCAAACACGTTTAAATTCACCACGCTCACATATTAATTCCAAAAATTATGAAAATTGGAATCTAGAAATAATTTGACATTTCGGATCCAACAAAAGTAGTTTCATCGAAAACGAAGGTCGTTTGCAATATGGCTATCTTTAAGGGCTATATATTATATTAAATATATATAAATTCCATAGCAACTATTTTGAATTTTAAATTGGACATAACTTTCAATTTATATTATGAAATCTAAATTTTTCACATTAATTAGAAAGATATAATTATACAGATTCAAATATTTCTTGTTTTACTGAAATCCGATCTATTTTGAATCCTGTACATTCATTTGAAATTTGGAATCAAAATTTCAAATTATGGCACCATTTCGAGTTCGTTTTATAATTAAAATAAATTTATTCGTTCTAACTTCGATAAAAATAATTTTTAAATCGTTATTATTTGAAATAAATCATTTTAAATATCCAAAATCCATTAAAATAGCCAAAAAAAATTAATTGGTTTTGAAAATCCGGGTTGTTACAGTCTCCCCCACTTAAAATCTTTTCATCCTCGAAAAGGAATGGAGCTGAAAGTTGTTTAACCAACCAACTAAACTTTCATTCTGTCTTTCATTCTTCAACCTTTTAGTTTCTAAGAGTTTTTCAAATTCTTCAAAAATTTGGCTAACACCCTAAATTTTCGAATTTTTTTGCCACAACCTCCTTTATATGGGGAGACCTTTAAAACCACAACTAGCCTCACATGGCCCTCATCTATCCAAAAGAAATAGAAAAAGCCAGTCGGCTCATAAAATCAACAAAACCCAAGAAAATAGTAAACATGTACCTATTTGTCGGGCATGCAATTTTATTCCTCTTCTTAGCTTCCCTGCTATGACCTGTTCACACATATACATGTATACGTATGCAATTCCAATATATTTTCAATTCAGTTCAATATTTGCTCGATTTGGCTAAATTTGCTATACGTTTTCTTATTGGTTTTTTTAGTCCAATATTTTTAATCAGTTAACTACTAATCACACAACACAATCAACAATAAATTAGTGGATTAGCTTTTCAAACACATAACTTTAATACATAGTCAAAAATCATATTTTTAGTGCCAAATCACAACAATAAGTCCTAGTTAGTTTTGTTTCTCACACCAGTCAATTTGGAAATATATAGAGATCCCACTTTCGGGGCTCGAACATGAACTCTGATGAACATGCATCAATAAACAGAATCATCTCCAGGTGATTAGAGTGAGATTCTATATCTATCTTGTATATTTGAGGCTTTGCATACACATTTGCAAGGCGTATATTCAAAATCTTCATGTACTCGATTGTCCAAAATCAATTTAAAATAAAATACTCAAATACGTATAATAAGGTTTAAATTTTCAAAGCAAAATTTGTTTTCATTTTTATTTTAAAAATAACACTCTTAGAACTCATTCTAGGATATTACTGATACTATCTCTAATGAGTCATTCTGATTGGATATTACTAATCCAGTCTCTGATGAATTCTTTCGTTTGGTTCTAATGTGTTTTGTTCTCAAGCTCTGTAAACCAAGGCTCTGATATCAAGATATAACGACCCAAACTCGCCCTTACGGGAAAGCCCGGATTGAGTTGAGAACATGACAAATCAGGACATAAACAATAGAACATTTCATTGCTATTACAACAATTACATTAGAGTACAAGAATATAACAGATTATGAATAAATAATATACATAAAAAAACAGAGATTAAATTACAAAGCAGCGGAAAATTAATACATAATACAACCGAAAGATACACATGGATACAGAGCTTTCCGAATAAAGATCCAGTTTTAAACCAGGATCCTATAAAAGTAAATCTGCAAAACCAAAACTACTAACTACCCGTGTGGAAAATAGAGGCACCCATAATTTAGGTTAAAATAATAAACTCCAGGTCAGTCATGTGACTGGTGTGAGAACTAAAATAGTTTTTTAAAACTTTACTTTAAAAATAGAGTAAATCAAGGGACCACGCCGTATAACACAGAACGTCTTTCCTCCCAAAAATACCAGTGCATTTAACAAACAGCATAATGCTTTTTGAAAAAATGAAGCTATTAAAAGACTCAGGTCCCATCACATAACGCAATGCAAGCCGAAGGATAGAATTTTATCTTATAATAGCCAAACACGCTTGGTACGTTTTAAAACAAATCATTTTGATATTACTATAAGTGCATAGTGTATCAAACAGCTTCAAATATAAATGTATCAATCATAGACGGCATAGTATCTCATGATACAATGTCGCCATATAGGTTTACAATCAAAACTGAAATGTCACGTATTGGAAATTGGATTCCATCTATGAGTCTAGGCCATGAATGGCTCCTCTCTGATTCGAGACACTCTAGCAAATGCCTCAGGATCCCACGCAGTGAACCATTGGTTCGTTGGGTCGGTCCTCCCTTACGTCTGAGGATTAGTTATTCCTGAACACACGTTTCCCGATCCTATAGGACCTATCCATCGGCTTCGTAGTAACCGATATATCTGAGGCGCCTCGCTATCCATCATCCATATAGGTAAAAATAAATAAATGTCTGGGCTCCATACCATGACACCACCCATAGCTAGAAGGAAACGTCGTGCACTCCCAACGGTCTGATCCCGTTTTTGACTCATACCGAGGTGTGAGGCTCACGAATTAACGCTATACACAAAGCTATTCTATTTAAAGCCGTTCTTTGATTATCAACCACAAGACTCTGCTTTTCAACAAAAGCCTTGATCATTTGCATCTCAGCATGACACACAGGCAATTCCCGCCATGCAACAGATGTTTATCGATATATAACCTCTAAGCTCATATGTCTCAGAGAAGGGTGTTAAGCAAGAGAATAAATTCTCCGCCACACAGGCAATTCATTGCCGACTTATCGTCAAATCAATTATTTAAAATGGGTATAAACCCGGCCTTTCCGAATAATTCACCTATCTTATAATCAAGCGCTATATAAACACAACGTACGCCTCATTCCAATTCTGAATATTCTTTTATTCAAATATTCATATCCTTAGGGAATGGTCTCCATTAATTTTATCAAAGATAAATTCTTTTAAATTTATTCTTTAATCTTCCTTTGGATATCAATTCTAAACCAAATTAAGGTTTGTCAACTAATCGGGATTAGCGAACCTTATCGAAGTAATCATTTGTTTAATTTCCCAATCCCAACCTATTTATCCCATGGAGTAAAATTGGTAATACTCCATATCTTAAACCACGGTGTTATCGGTAAATTTAATTATCATTTCATGTTTAAATCTAATTAAAGATTTAACTATCGCTTGGAGGAAAAACTAGTGGTACTCCATTCTCGATCATTTTCCCAAATTTGATAATTTAAATTATCACATTCACATTTCAGTCCAATTAAAGATGCATTAAAACTCCACTTGGTTCCAATCTTCCAACAATCATTATTAATGATTATTTAACTTTGGGAAATCAAAAAAGTCGCATCGACAATCTACACCGTACCATTGATTCTGCTGATATATAACCTCTAAGCTCGTACGTCTCAGAGAAGGGTGTTAAGCAAGAGAATTAATTCTCCGCCACCAAACAGATGTATATTTAGCAGAGATCAACAATACAGTTCGAAATACAATGTTAGACATGAAATCCTGTCTTTAACTGGGTTAAAGAACCAATGTCATTTAAAACACAATTCACGATAAACCCAAAATCTCATCCCATTAATTATGGAATCTTCACGGAAAATAGATCAATGTATAATCGATATCAATTTCCATATCCGACTAATAAAATAAATGGAATAACGACAAAGCCTTTTAAATTCCATATATATTAACAGTCTTCCTCCACAGAAGCTCACTTCGATTATTACCAAATCGAGTTCCCTTTAATTCCAATTTATTTTATTAAATAGGAAAACTTTACTTTGGAAATTTTCCATTAAATCTTAATAAAAATATTTGTAAATTCCAAATCACATTTCATTGTTAATTTGACTTAAAGAACGAATGTCTTTTAAATCACAATTCACGATTAACCCAAAACCAACTTTCATTTCAATTCCAGTTAAATGTTAATTAATTGGTAAACTTCTCTAAATCTTAATCTCAACTGGGTTTAAGAATAGTGTTGATGAAGACACCATTCACGACAAACCCAAAATCCAGTTTAATATTAAATGCAAGGCTCTGAATAGAAATTATATCGGCTTATATTCAATATTAAATTCTGAAACTAACGAATATCATATTGGGAATAACGATATTTGTGCCTTTCAAAATCCTATAACAATATCCGTATAACCACGGAATCTAATATCGAAATATTCCAAACACTATTTCCATTCCAAATTATTTGTTGGAAAATTCTGGTTAATTTTAAAATCATTTCAAATCCAATTTATTTCTTTAAAAATATTGGATTATTATTCTAGTTAATAGCTAGTTCATTTTAATAAAAATATATTTTTATCTTTACAAACATGGAATTTTTCATCCCAATTCTTTCCAAATCATTTATTATGATTTTCAAAAATTATTAATAATTTTAATAATTTTATTAAGGCCCTTTCAATTGATTTCCATAAACGGCCATCGAACTGCACTTACAGCAACCTTTTCCAAATTTGATTTGGACACAATTCCAAATCCAACTGTTAGATTTCAAATCTCTTATATTCGTTGGAATGCTCTTTTCGATGCGAACTCAACGGTTCCAGTTTTAGGAGAATCCGACTGTCGAATCTCCTACAATGTTAATTTGAAGTCAATGGTTGAAATTCGCGAACGGTCGCTGTGCAGCATATCCTTTTCAGGCCATTAATATATATATATATATATATCATTGATTTCCATTTAAAACGTATTTTATAAATTCATTTTAAAATCGATTCCCACTTTGATTTCAATTTTAAATCAAAATTGAATACTCTTTATCATTATAATATTTAAATGATAATATTTTTAAAAATATCGGATTTTGAAATAATTTCCTTTTCGATGTTCATTATAAAAATGAATAAAATCGATATAAATATCGTTCACTTTAAAATGGCGCAAATCTAATCCACACGGCTTCATATATTTCAATATTTTCGTGTCCATCCAAAATGGGACAATAAATTCACATTTTAATCCTTTACTGAACATTATTTTAAAATATTCATTCCTGTTGAATTGGAATCTGACCCAATCAACTACCATATAATGTTATTTATATGGATTTCATACACACATGTACACAACAATAATGATATACAATCAACCAACATTCAGAGTGCATTACACAACTTTATAAGTGTAACGAACAGGGATTTTCGACTCCGAAAATCAACATCAAACTATCATGTTGACCATTCAGACATCGAACATTCCAGATCATTAATAGAAAGAAGTTAGAGGGTGAGAATAGATAAGGTAGAAATATTGAATAGAAGAAGAAGAAGAAACACCACACAGAGTCTCACATCGCAGCGGAACAAAATATAATACAGAAATAATCTTTATTGAAAGCTTTAAAATACTTACAGTATCAGAGTACATCATACCATGGGACAGTTATAATAGCCTGTTCCCATATACAACACACAGCGGAATAATAGTAATATCATACGTCTGGACTCTTCCAGCTCGTCTCTTCATAGCAGTCGCTAACGTGAACCTGTACACTCCGGGCTAACCCGAGCATTTACAAAACCCCGGGTCAGTCTGGTGAACCAGAGTGAGATAAACTCGCACAGTATAAAGGTAAATCATCCAACCATGAATTTAAAGTTCAAAAATCTTTTCAAAAGAAAAGGATAATCGTAAGACCAAATCCACACATAAACACGGACGGTTTTTACCTTACGATAACCCAAAACAGTTTGAAATCAATATCTTGTCTGATATTATAATAATGTCTAAATACAAATAAATATCAATCTAGTGGAACGCTTGCATCTCACGCTCCACATATATAGTATACAATCAAAACCGCGGGCGCTTATTGGAGATTGGGTTTCCAACTATGACAAGGTATGGGACCACCTGCCGATAGTGTATCTCTAGAGACGAATACACTGGGTTCAACAAGAACTTCTTGCAACCCGGCCCTCACATGACCGACCCCTCATTTCGCTTGAGAGTATCGAATGTATATCACCGACGGTTGGGATCAGCAACCGTCTCCCGAAAAGGGACAGCATCGAAACATAGATTTAAGAAACAAATAGGATTTCCTCTAGATAGGTGATCATACACCCTAATGGGAGCGACCCACATAGCCATGCTGCCTGCCCGATTTTTGTCATTTCCCGGTTGATGAGGCTTGAGGTTTAGATTTACCTTTGAACACCTGGTCATCATTCACTTTGAATGCCACATCGTCAGATCCGTCAGATATCACTAATTGACGTCCACAAAAATACTCTAGCTGGAAGCTAAGAGAATGGCGATTCCCCGCCAACAACTATCGCACGTTTGAAGAAATCAACGTACGTGACTCTTTGGAAATACTCTGTCAGACATCCGTCCATATACGTCATCCAGGAATAGGATGAACCGAAGGTACTCTCCTACTGCATCCAATATAGGAATCACCCCATGGATCAGTAGCGAGAAGTCCTTGCAACCCGTAGATTCCAACTACGACAGAATCACAGTTTATCTCTGCTTGCCAGGCAGAGAATATTAGTGGTTCTTCCGTTTATGAAAATCCACGGTCTTCAATGCTCCATCACGATCATCTTCTGAAATCTTTACGTATTTGTTGGACGGAATGGTTTTCGAATATAAATTCGATCCCGGTCTTTCCATACCAACAATCGTATTGGGCGGGTTTGATAGTCGGTGATTTAACTATCAAAATATCCAGTGTTTCAATCATGACACTCCAATGAGTTCACTGGTTCCGTATTCAGCATCACTTGGCCTTTAACAACTGATTTACTTTTGTTAAATTAAAAACTTCTAATTCTTTAAATATTCAAAAATACGATATTTGAATAACTCTAATTCGGTTTAACTCTAGTCGATTAACTCTAATTGATTAACTCTAACTGGTTTATTTTAACTGACTAACTCGACTTATTTAACCCTATCGATTAACTAATATTCGACTTAACTCCATTCGCTTGACTCTAGGTCGTAGCGATCACAATGGTTACGCCTGATTCCCTCAGGAAACATCCGACCGCCGTAGGCTATCTGCAGCCCTGCGAATTACGCTAGCAGTCGTACGAACTCGTCTTGAATAACTATGTTTGACTAACTCTATCTTGGATAACTATATTTTATATACTAGGTAAAATAACTTATAACTCTAATCAATTTCCCACTTAATTCTTCCTTCCAACATATTTGTTACACCATTCTTTATTATTTAAATCCGGGAATCCATTTGTTTTTAATAAGGAAATTTATAGCACCTATGTTATAACAATAGCATTATAATTACTATTAAGATTTACAAAACAACAGCGCTATAATCGCTGTTTAGATTACAAAACATTTACTATATCAACAGCGCTATAATCGCTATTTAGATTTGTAAAACATATATTATAACTACAGCGCTAAAATCGCTGTTTACACAACAATTATCAAAGTTTATCCATTCATCTCATTTCTTATGCTCATAATTGTAAATCTGATTAACATCAGAACAAATCGAAGTCTTAAATAAATAAAATATTTATTTTTCTTTATAAACCTTTATTCAAATAATATATTTAAAAATCCAACTCCAGTTATAAAGTAAATTTGATAACTTCAGCTTTATCGATCCACCTGACGGTGAATCAATATTTTAACTCGATTGATTTTATAGGCTATACTCTGCCAAACACTTAACCAATATCGCTCATTGGTTTAAACCAAACAGATGTTGAATATCCAGTCAATAATCAACCATCAAATCAATCACACAAACAGATCAGTTCATATATGATAATATGAAAATAAATAATACATTTGAGGAATCCGGTTGGATCCCTCCAACCTGTTCTTCCCTGTATTCAAATGGTTTTTTCTCAAATCAGACTGTTCAGTTTTGTTTAACTGATAAATTAAATAACTACCATTTAACATCAACCATAAGCAATTCAAACGGTTCAATCATTTAAAAACACGTTTATAAATAAACGTGACCAATAGGGTAAACTACCTCTATTGGAACCCATCGTTAAAATAACGATTTGATATTTCACTGAAATTAAACACAGTTTAATTTCATCGGTTAAATCAACAGATAAGTAGATAACCAGCAAAACAGTCAACCATTGGCAAGCAGAGCACACAAAATAAAAATACCCAATTTATATAAAATATAAAAAGGGTAACTGAGTGAGTTTAACTCACCTTGATTTCGTTCGTTGAACGGTTCGGTTATAGTTAAATTAAACAGTTGTTTAATTTAACTATAAATTCCAATAGTCTCTACTCCTGTCCAGATTGGTCTCAAACATGTAGAGTTCTGCGTTTTGTTTCCGGCGCCCTTTGTTTCGTTCAATTCTGATGATATATGAATAAGTTAAAATATTTATAAGGTATATGATTAAATATATTTTAAATCACTTCTTAATCAGAGTTTTTAACGTTGACTAATTACATTATAAATATTTCTGTCATCTTCTGTTCATATTCCTCTTGATCGATCGTTCATCAATACCAAATAAGCATTCCTGCATATAAACCCGGCTTAATTTAACACTTAATTAATTATATAAATTTTAAGTGATAAATTTTAAGTAGATAATTAACTATATAATTTTAATTACACAAGTGGTTACAGAAGAGTCTGCCAATCCTCTTCGTTCCTATCGTTTCCAGTTTGGTCTGTACGCCTGCAATAGATCAGATTTTAGTGTATTAGTCTAATTCTAAATAGCCGATTCCCTAATCAAAGTTTATCATAACTAAATTACGTTAATTAATTAAAGAACCAGGCCCGACAAATTCTTCACTTCCCGCTACTGTTTCTCTTCATTTTGTTTGGCATACAACTTCAGCTTCAACCTCTCACGCCTATCCAAAAATCGTGAATAAATCTAGACCTCCTTTAGTAAATACCTAATTACTTGATTAGTTCAAACCAACTTCAATTGTTAAAGAATAATGGACCAATTACTTCCTGTAAACGATTGACGGCCTGTATTCATTTCTTCTTGCCAACTGCAGTTCTTCGTTCCTCCATCAGGCCTCCTCATCAGCATCAGGTCAACGTGCCTCCATCGGTCCTCTGGCCATCGATCAAGCACCTCCGAGACATTCGTCAGACCCCTACCAACCTCCACCCCCAACGCCAAGAAGTCCGACGCCTCCTACTGCCGCCAACTGCTTCCCAAATGTCGGCACTTTCAAGCCCAACTCCGGTCGAATTAGAGTTCTCAGAGCCTTGAACCCATTTTAGTTGGATAGTTTATACACAGAGGACGGATCGAAAGGTAATTAGTGGAGAAAACAAAGCACTAAGGTCCGTTGGAAATATTGGGAGGCGGCGGAAACACGTTTAGGGTTTTGTTAATAGAAGGGGGTATATATATAGGGTGTTGGATTTGTTTTTAATATTAGTTTATTCTTTTACGAAACTTCGTCGTAAAGTAGTTGATAAATACCACTACAAATGATCCCTGTTCACTGATAAAAAAACTATTCTTAATGTAAAAAGGTATTCCGGACCCAATGGGACAAGTTTCGTCGAAATCCGAGGTCGTATGAAAAAATTCCCTTATAAAACCAAAAATAAACACGCTTTTTAATTTACCACCATCACCCACTAAATCGAATCAACTTGAAACCTTGATATCTTGCAATAACTTTTCGATACAAACCCAACGGCACTAGTTTCATCGCATTCTGAGACTGTTTGCCCGATAGGCTGTTTTTACCCCGAACCGCAATACCCCTTTTAACACCAAATTTTCCGGTCTCTAAAAATAACAAACTATATACTTATTCTGACTCTAATCGATGATACGAACTCAATGGAACTGGTTTCGTGGCCTAATTCGATCGTCTGCTCAAGTTACACTCAAATACTCCTTGTTGAAGTAATTACGCGCTATAGTGATTTTAACGGACGTTTACGGTTGCTGTGGCCACATACGACATCAGTTTGCCACGCCGTTTAATTTTCTGACAATAATTTGATGATACGGTCCCAATGAAACTAATTTCGTCGAAAACAGAGTTCGTTTGCAAAATGGCCATTTTTAGAGGTCGATAGCGAATTCCACCGCGTTTTTTCCAAAATTTGATTTAGCCATAACTCGCAATCTATAACACGAAATCTAGGTTTTTCTCCTTCATATGAAAACTATCGTCAACACAATCCCAACGTTTCTTGTTTCACAGAAATCCGACTTATATCGGATTCTGTATGTCCAGTTGAAGTTCAAACTCAAACTTTCAACTGCAGTGCTATATTTCAAGCTCTATTTATAATTATATAAATATATAACGTTCGAACTTCGTTTAAATAACGAATTGAATATTAAATTCCATCGATATTCCAAATATAATATTTAAATTAAATAAATTGAATTAAATATTTGATTGCCAAAAACACGGGTCGTTACATTCTTCCCCCCTTAAAATAATTTCGTCCTCGAAATTGCTTAGGTAAGAAAGAACGTTACAAACTAATTAATTTCAAATCTAATTTTATTTTAAATTAGAAACCAATTCAATACGATAAATAAATATTTTCAAAAATATTGAAAATTTTCTAACTCTTTAAATTTTCGAAAAATTTCGCCAGCACCTCCTTTGTACGGCTCAATCGGTACAACTCCAACTCGCCTTTCTAGGCCTTCTCCAATCCAAAAGAAAATAAACAGCCAAGCGGCTTGCCATATTGGCTCATAAATCTCCAAATCCATATAAAAATAAACGTGTACCTTTTTGTCGGGCATATCATTATATTCTTTCCATCTGCTGCCCTGTCAGCATATACAGATGCATTTCCAACAAAATTCCAATTTTATCCTCAGAACCAAATCCTTCACGCGTCCAAGCCAAATCTCATTCTTAACTCAATTTCCATCCATTCTCAATTTCAACTCTTACTTACCAGTCCAACACCATTTCAGATTCCTGTCTCACAATTCAAAATCTGATTCGAATTGATATATTATATCCCGATTCAATTGCCAGTTAATTTGTTTCAGTTCAATTCGTATTTACTTTTCCAATTTCTATTTAATTTTGTTTTTGTTCAAACAATTTCCCCTGGGAGTTTTAAACAGTTCAGCTCTTTCCAAAGTCAAATATTTCTTTCAGGATCCAAAACAACTTGTTTTTCTCAAAGCAATTCAAAACAAAATCTTTGGTAGTAATCCGTCACTTACCACTCGAAAATGAATACCGATGATGTCCGGATCATCATCGGAATCTATTTTCCAGCTATTGAAGTGAGTTCAATACTATGTCACTTTCAAAACCAGTTCTAAACATTTTCATTTTGAAATCCATTTCAAAATATCCCTTTCAATGCTTGTAACAAAATTCAAATCTCCCAGGATTTTAAAATTTTCATATATTCAATCCAAGTTTATTTACAACACCTTTCCCACTTTTGGGAATTTTAATTCCAATTCTGATTTTAATTTCAGATTTAATAAATCTGATTTTATATTATACGAATTCTAATTGGTTATTTATATAACCATTTCAATTATAATCAACCAACACATCCAATGTACTATAATACTTCAAATATATAGATTTTCTTTATATCAAAATATAATTTGGGTAAATTATTTCATTTACCCTTTTTTCAAAACATACTGCGTCGGTTTATCGTACTTGAGTGTTTAGAAACTCCTATCGATACAGTGGATCAAACCGATCGACCAGAATTCATAAACAACTCATACAAATAAATCTCCACGATATAAAACAATTTTTTTATAAAATCTACAAATACGTTCACTCGTATATATACTCAAACTCAATCTAGGGTACTGCTAACCCCATCTCTACTGAGTCACGCCACAGAGCCAAGGTAATCACTTAACCTTCAGCTCTGATACCACTGTAACGACCTGGGATTTTCGACTCCGAAAATCAACATCAAACTATCATGTTGACCATTCAGACATCGAACATTCCAGATCATTAATAGAAAGAAGTTAGAGGGTGAGAATAGATAAGGTAGAAATATTGAATAGAAGAAGAAGAAACACCACACAGAATCTCACATCGCAGCGGAACAAAATATAATACAGAAATAATCTTTATTGAAAGCTTTAAAATACTTACAGTATCAGAGTACATCATACCATGGGACAGTTATAATAGCCTGTTCCCATATACAACACACAGCGGAATAATAGTAATATCATAAGTCTGGACTCTTCCAGCTCGTCTCTTCATAGCAGTCGCTAACCTGAACCTGTACACTCCGGGCTAACCCGAGCATTTACAAAACCCCGGGTCAGTCTGGTGAACCAGAGTGAGATAAACTCGCACAGTATAAAGGTAAATCATCCAACCATGAATTTAAAGTTCAAAAATCTTTTCAAAAGAAAAGGATAATCGTAAGACCAAATCCACACATAAACACGGATGGTTTTTACCTTACGATAACCCAAAACAGTTTGAAATCAATATCTTGTCTGATATTATAATAATGTCTAAATACAAATAAATATCAATCTAGTGGAACACTTGCATCTCACGCTCCACATATATAGTATACAATCAAAACCGCAGGCGCTTATTGGAGATTGGGTTTCCAACTATGACAAGGTATGGGACCACCTGCCGATAGTGTATCTCTAGAGACGAATACACTGGGTTCAACAAGAACTTCTTGCAACCCGGCCCTCACATGACCGACCCCTCATTTCGCTTGAGAGTATCGAATGTATATCACCGACGGTTGGGATCAGCAACCGTCTCCCGAAAAGGGACAGCATCGAAACATAGATTTAAGAAACAAATAGGATTTCCTCTAGATAGATGATCATACACGCTAATGGGAGCGACCCACATAGCCATGCTGCCTGCCCGATTTTTGTCATTTCCCGGTTGATGAGGCTTGAGGTTTAGATTTACCTTTGAACACCTGGTCATCATTCACTTTGAATGCCACATCGTCAGATCCGTCAGATATCACTAATTGACGTCCACAAAAATACTCTAGCTGGAAGCTAAGAGAATGGCGATTCCCCGCCAACAACTATCGCACGTTTGAAGAAATCAACGTACGAGACTCTTTGGAAATACTCTGTCAGACATCCGTCCATATACGTCATCCAGGAATAGGATGAACCGAAGGTACTCTCCTACTGCATCCAATATAGGAATCACCCCATGGATCAGTAGCGAGAAGTCCTTGCAACCCGTAGATTCCAACTACGACAGAATCACAGTTTATCTCTGCTTGCCAGGCAGAGAATATTAGTGGTTCTTCTGTTTATGAAAATCCACGGTCTTCAATGCTCCATCACGATCATCTTCTGAAATCTTTACGTATTTGTTGGACGGAATGGTTTTCGAATATAAATTCGATCCCGGTCTTTCCATACCAACAATCATATTGGGCAGGTTTGATAGTCGGTGATTTAACTATCAAAATATCCAGTGTTTCAATCATGACACTCCAATGAGTTCACTGGTTCCGTATTCAGCATCACTTGGCCTTTAACAACTGATTTACTTTTGTTAAATTAAAAACTTCTAATTCTTTAAATATTCAAAAATACGATATTTGAATAACTCTAATTCGGTTTAACTCTAGTCGATTAACTCTAATTGGTTAACTCTAACTGGTTTATTTTAACTGACTAACTCGACTTATTTAACCCTATCGATTAACTAATATTCGACTTAACTCCATTCGCTTGACTCTAGGTCGCAGCGATCACAATGGTTACGCCTGATTCCCTCAGGAAACATCCGACCGCCGTAGGCTATCTGCAGCCCTGCGAATTACGCTAGCAATCGTTCGAACTCGTCCTGAATAACTATGTTTGACTAACTCTATCTTGGATAACTATATTTTTATATACTAGGTAAAATAACTTATAACTCTAATCAATTTCCCACTTAATTCTTCCTTCCAACATATTTGTTACACCATTATTTATTATTTAAATCCGGTAATTCATTTGTTTTTAATAAGGAAATTTATAGCACCTATGTTATAACAATAGCGTTATAATTACTATTAAGATTTACAAAACAACAGCGCTATAATCGTTGTTTAGATTACAAAACATTTACTATAACAACAGCGCTATAATCGCTATTTAGATTTGTAAAACATATATTATAACTACAGCGCTAAAATCGCTGTTTACACAACAATTATCAAAGTTTATCCATTCATCTCATTTCTTATGCTCATAATTGTAAATCTGATTAACATCAGAACAAATCGAAGTCTTAAATAAATAAAATATTTATTTTTCTTTATAAACCTTTATTCAAATAATATATTTAAAAATCCAACTCCAGTTATAAAGTAAATTTGATAACTTCAGCTTTATCGATCCACCTGACGGTGAATCAATATTTTAACTCGATTGATTTTATAGGGCATACTCTGCCAAACACTTAACCAATATCGCTCATTGGTTTAAACCAAACAGATGTTGAATATCCAGTCAATAATCAACCATCAAATCAATCACACAAACAGATCAGTTCATATATGATAATATGAAAATAAATAATACATTTGAGGAATCCGGTTGGATCCCTCCAACCTGTTCTTCCCTGTATTCAAATGGTTTTTTCTCAAATCAGACTGTTCAGTTTTGTTTAACTGATAAATTAAATAACGACCATTTAACATCAACCATAAGCAATTCAAACGGTTCAATCATTTAAAAACACGTTTATAAATAAACGTGACCAATAGGGTAAACTACCTCTATTGGAACCCATCGTTAAAATAACGATTTGATATTTCACTGAAATTAAACACAGTTTAATTTCATCGGTTAAATCAACAGATAAGCAGATAACCAGCAAAACAGTGAACCATTGGCAAGTAGAGCACACAAAATAAAAATACCCAATTTATATAAAATATAAAAAGGGTAACTGAGTGAGTTTAACTCACCTTGATTTCGTTCGTTGAACGGTTCGGTTACAGTTAAATTAAACAGTTGTTTAATTTAACTATAAATTCCAATAGTCTCTACTCCTGTCCAGATTGGTCTCAAACATGTAGAGTTCTGCGTTTTGTTTCCGGCGCCCTTTGTTTCGTTCAATTCTAATGATATATGAATAAGTTAAAATATTTATAAGGTATATGATTAAATATATTTTAAATCACTTCTTAATCAGAGTTTTTAACGTTGACTAATTACATTATAAATATTTCTGTCAGCTTCTGTTCATATTCCTCTTGATCGATCGTTCATCAATACCAAATAAGCATTCCTGCATATAAACCAGGCTTAATTTAACACTTAATTAATTATAAAAATTTTAAGTGATAAATTTTAAGTAGATAATTAACTATATAATTTTAATTACACAAGTGGTTACAGAAGAGTCTGCCAATCCTCTTCGTTCCTATCGTTTCCAGTTTGGTATGTACGCCTGCAATAGATCAGATTTTAGTGTATTAGTCTAATTCTAAATAGCCAATTCCCTAATCAAAGTTTATCATAACTAAATTACGTTAATTAATTAAAGAACCAGGCCCGACAAATTCTTCACTTCCCGCTACTGTTTCTCTTCATTTTGTTTGGCATACAACTTCAGCTTCAACCTCTCACGCCTATCCAAAAATCGTGAATAAATTTAGACCTCCTTTAGTAAATACCTAATTACTTGATTAGTTCAAACTAACTTCAATTGTTAAAGAATAATGGGCCAATTACTTCCTGTAAACGATTGACGGCCTGTATTCATTTCTTCTTGCCAACTGCAGTTCTTCGTTCCTCCATCAGGCCTCCTCATCAGCATCAGGTCAACGTGCCTCCATCGGTCCTCTGGCCATCGATCAAGCACCTCCGAGACATTCGTCAGACCCCTACCAACCTCCACCCCCAACGCCAAGAAGTCTGACGCCTCCTACTGCCGCCAACTGCTTCCCAAATGTCGGCACTTTCAAGCCCAACTCCGATCGAATTAGAGTTCTCAGAGCCTTGAACCCATTTTAGTTGGATAGTTTATACACAGAGGACGGATCGAAAGGTAATTAGTGGAGAAAACAAAGCACTAAGGTCCGTTGGAAATATTGGGAGGCGGCGGAAACACGTTTAGGGTTTTGTTAATAGAAGGGGGTATATATATAGGGTGTTGGATTTGTTTTTAATATTAGTTTATTCTTTTACGAAACTTCGTCGTAAAGTAGTTGATAAATACCACTACAAATGATCCCTGTTCACTGATAAAAAAACTATTCTTAATGTAAAAAGGTATTCCGGACCCAATGGGACAAGTTTCGTCGAAATCCGAGGTCGTATGAAAAAAATTCCCTTATAAAACCAAAAATAAACACGCTTTTTAATTTACCACGATCACCCACTAAATCGAATCAACTTGAAACCTTGATATCTTGCAATAACTTTTCGATACAAACCCAACGGCACTAGTTTCATCGCATTCTGAGACTGTTTGCCCGATAGGCTGTTTTTACCCCGAACCGCAATACCCCTTTTAACATCAAATTTTCCGGTCTCTAAAAATAACAAACTATATACTTATTCTGACTCTAATCGATGATACGAACTCAATGGAACTGGTTTCGTGGCCTAATTCGATCGTCTGCTCAAGTTACACTCAAATACTCCTTGTTGAAGTAATTACGCGCTATAGTGATTTTAACGGACGTTTACGGTTGCTGCGGCCACATACGACATCAGTTTGCCACGCCGTTTAATTTTCTGACAATAATTTGATGATACGGTCCCAATGAAACTAATTTCGTCGAAAACAGAGTTCGTTTGCAAAATGGCCATTTTTAGAGGTCGATAGCGAATTCCACCGCGTTTTTTCCAAAATTTGATTTAGCCATAACTCGCAATCTATAACACGAAATCTAGGTTTTTCTCCTTCATATGAAAACTATCGTCAACACAATCCCAACGTTTCTTGTTTCACAGAAATCCGACTTATATCGGATTCTGTATGTCCAGTTGAAGTTTAAACTCAAATTTTCAACTGCAGCGCTATATTTCAAGCTCTATTTATAATTATATAAATATATAACGTTCGAACTTCGTTTAAATAACGAATTGAATATTAAATTCCATCGATATTCCAAATATAATATTTAAATTAAATAAATTGAATTAAATATTTGATTGCCAAAAACACGGGTCGTTACAATAAGCATTAAATATAAATAATTAACGCTTACAACAGTCTGTCAACCTATCGATTGGCATACAACTAAATAATTGGGGTTAGTACATGTCAAATATCATCCCAATACCCGTGTGGGGTTTTAACCAACAAATAATTATTATTATCATTTGTGCACTTGGGCGATGTGTAAAAATTATCGTCGCAATCGATATCACAAAAATAGGCGAGCATAAACAAGTCGTCCGACTTGTAAATGGACGTGTAAACTTATTTTTAACTATCCAATAAATATATAGAATTTTATAACTTTGCTTATAAAATTTTATATAACGCCTAAATAATTTTATTCATCACAGTTATAAACTAAAAGTAATATTTTTAGCGAACTAGTATTTATTCCATAACATAAACATTTTATATATCTTAAATATATGTTAAAAATAATATTTTTAACTACTTATTAATTTTTCCAACACATTTTAGAAAATTTTGGCAGCATAACGATGCGATATTAAAACCGAAATAAGGTCTAGCCTTATCCCTCGCCTAATACTGGCTCGTGCCATACACAAACCAATTCCAATCAATTCACAATCAATCCACAACCAATTTTACAATCAAAATCCAAAATTTCCATAATACAATCCAAATACACAATCATGGTTTGTATAATAAATAGTATCGGGGGTTCCTAAGCCCCGTCTGCATCCTAGTATATATTTAACTGTAAAATAAATTTAGTGAGAAGGAGTTCTCACCTTTGGTTTCCACTCCATCATTCTTTAGCGGACGATTTGGATTCCGTTATGCTTCCCGTTATTTCCATCGCAATCTATTTCACACGATTTATGTAAAAAATCACATTTTTATTACGCCATATATATATATTAAAAATCATATTTTTATACAATGTTATATAAATTAAAAATCGGATTCTTATTTATGCTATATTTATTAAAAATCATATTTTTAACACAATGATATTTGTAAAACAATATATATAATTTAAAAATCATACTTTATAAAATAGGTATTTATATAAAAATCATATTTCTATTCTAAAATTATATATATATATATATCATATTTTTAATTCTAAAACTATATATATAAAAATCATATTTTTACTTCTAAATTATATATATGATAAAAGAACAATGCTAATTTCTATTTCAAAAACATTTCTATTTTTATTTTTTTTAAATATGTATAAAAATCACATTTTTATTTTAAAAGTGTATATATATATAAATCAAATTTTTATATTTTTATTTCAAAAAGTATATGTTATTTATATAAAAAATCTAACTTTTTTTAACAATGTAATATAATTAACATTTACTAGTATATTTAATAAATTAATTAATTTAAACTACCTTTCACTGTCATTTTCACTCAAGGAAAGCTCAAACCCGTGCTCGCCTCGACTTCACCGTTGTTGCGTGCTTCGTCGGAGGTAGGGGTGTGCGGTGGCAGTTCAACGGATCCTGGGGGTAGCGGCGGCTGTTTTCATCAATTTGGGGGTTAGGGCTTCGGATTGGAGAAGGTGGTGGAGCAGCAGGGGCGGTGGCGGCTCAGGGGAAGGCGGCACTGGCTGAGGGAGGCGGTGCGTCGGGGTGCAGCGACGGATTGGGGGGAGTGGCGGCGGCGGCCTTCGTCTTTTTTTTTTCTTTTTTATTCAAAATCGGGTTTGAACGATAAAGGGGGGGTTGACTGAGCAAGGAGAGAGGAAGGGAGGGTTATATAATTATTTAATTTATTTTAAATTTCCAAAAAGTAACTTTTTAATCCGAACTCCAAATCGAACCCAACAACTGTTTCCCCAAGCTAACTGCCCCCATACCAAATACAATGTGATATGTTTCGTTAGCCAATTCGAATGTTATGATTAGTTCTCATTAAAATTAAAATATAATTTAATATAATATTCAAAATTGATTTCAATGTACATTTTAATTTACCGGGGCCACATACGGATTCCAAAAATTCCAGAAAAATAAATCTAGCTATGTTTTGACGATACAATCCTAACAAAACTAATTTCATTGAATTTGCAGACTGTTTGAAAAACGGTCATTTTCCATTCGACTAAATTCAAACTAAATTGAACAAACACGTTTAAATTCACCGCGCTCACATATTAATTCCAAAAATTATGAAAATTGGAATCTAGCAATAATTTGACATTTCTGATCCAACAAAAGTTGTTTCGTTGATAACGGAGGACGTTTGCAAAATGGCTATTTTTAAGGGTTATATATTATATTAAATATACATAAATTCCATAGTGACTATTTTGAATTTTAAACTAGACATAATTTTCAATTTATAATATGAAATCTGAATTTTTCACATTCGTTAGAAAGATTTAATTAAACATATTCAAATATTTCTTGTTTTTATGAAATCTGATCTATTTTGAATCCTGTACATTCATTTGAAATTTGAAATTGAATTTTCAAACTACCGCGCCATTTCGAGTTCGTTTTATAATTAAAATAAATTTATTCGTTCTAACTTCGATAAAAATAAATTTTAAATCGTTATTATTTAAAATAAATCATTTTAAATATCCAAAATCCATTAAAATAGCCAAAGTAAAATTTTAAATTAGTTCTGAAAATCTGGGTTGTTACCCAACACCTTGACATTCGGGAATACCAACACTCTTCCCTTGGGTTTTTGTAGCAAGAGACGAAAACAAAGGACCATCCTTTAGATCAATGCCACCAGATCTCAAAACAGGTTTCATACGCGGAGGACCTTCGTTAAATGCTATAGTAGAATGAATATTGCTACAATAAACTTGGTAGCATCCTGATCCTTGTGCAGGTCTAGGGAAGTCCCACAGCACGCATTTTGGCTTTAGAAAAGCAGAAGAAGGAGGTGATATTGCTGGGAGTAATTCTGATATGTGATGTGAATCTTGATGGTGATGTGTCATATTGTTAGCTTCATCAGAAAAATTGTTATAATTGATGAAATTGTCATTAGGAAACTCTTGGTTTGGATTAAACTACAGATAATATAAATGAGTATTGTTTTGTAAGCAGTTAGAGATACGGTGTGGTTCTAAAGGACTGATGTTTTTATAGTCGTCAATGCTTAGAAAGCCCTGTTTTGGCTCATTACTGCAAAATACTCCTGCATTTAGTTAAAGATGGTGATATAAGTTATTTAGCCATATTTCTTGTTGATATATAACTTTATACATAATTTATTTTGCTCGTTTCAGGGGTTCTTGTCTCAGCCATGAGAATCATAAAAAAATCAATCTATCCACAAGACGCAGATGGCTTGATAAAAAGCGCTAACCTTCGACATCATAGTGATGCTAATGTGCGTCATATGCTACAACATCGCAGGCAAGCTTCCAGTAGTTCAACGCTATATAAAGTTTTCGCTTACTGTCAAAAGCATGCGTTGGAAGGAATACGTGTAAAATAGACTACACTGATAGATAGAGAGCAGTGAGTAGTTCAGCTAAAAGCGCAACTAGAGGGCTTACCTCATAGTCCAACCCACGAGCAAACAATTGCGTAAACAGTTCTAGGCTTCGAAAGGGTATCAGATTGAGCTAATAATATGTAGGCAGTTGATAGCAACCAGCGTAAAATAGGAGGACCGATGACACCTTGAATCAGCTAAGCTTTGTCTGCAGTTGACAGTAGCTCAAATAATGAGACTTATTCAGGAATAAATTCTTTACATGACAACTAAATTAGAAAATAATTTACTCACACTCCTCAATCTAATAAATAGTACCATTAGTACTAACTACCATTAGTACTAACTTCAATCTAATAATTTACTCATAACTAAATTTGAAAGTAATCATTAACTAAGTACCATTAGTATTAACAAACAGTCAACCCATACCAAGTTCACCCTACCAAATCATACAAGCAATAGTACTCCTATTCCATATAATAAACTCACACTTACTACATCAAAAAACACTTTTAACAGCATGTCAAAAATGTTGTTGTATGATATTATAGCGTTTTGATGAACGTTGTATAATGACATGTTGTCGTAGGCCCCTTTTTTCAACAGCGACAGAATAAATGTTGTTACATTTCATCTTTTACAGCGTTTTGAACAGCTTTTAATACGACATACACAGCGTATTTTAGTTGTTGTTTAAAAATATAGACAACATTTGAAACATATTGTCAAAAAATGTACAACTTCACACTTAGACTTTCAATAGCTAATTTAAAACGTTGTTACTAATATTTATTAGCGGTTTATACACGCTATAAAAATGTTCCCTCCCATTTTACCAGCAATCATGAAATGTTGTTAGTAATATTTACACAATATATCATTTTTGCTGTAGAAATATGCACAACATATACTAAATGCTGTTATTGATTTTTGAACAACGTTTGTTACGCGCTATAAAAAGATTAATAAGGTTTTATCAGCGTTTGTGAAATGCCATCACTAATATTTGCATAGCAATTTGTTTATGCTGTCATCTGCTGGTGCTAAATTTACAGCATCCATATCATGATGTTACATTTGCACATATGTCACTACCCTAAACTATACTATTATCATAGTACAGTTGCTTCACCAAAAATTCAAATGAAAAAGAATTATATAAAAACAAGACTAGTAGTCACTTCCATTAGTGAAATTGAACATAATCCATAAACAAAGTTTACAAAGTTTATAAGCAAAGACATCCGGTGCATTCCTACTGCCAAGCAACCACCAAAATAAAGTCTTTCCTACTACAAAACAAACTTACTACACAGATACCAAAATAAACTTCAAGGAAACATCCTTGCATTCCTTGCATCAACATTATTCTTCACCTACCTACAAGGATGAAATTTAACGATTAGTGATCAAATAAAAATTTAACATATTTAACTTACAATACCTACTACAAAATAATATGAACTCAAATCTATTTTTACTATATCTGCAATCAACAAATTACAACAAAATAATATGAGCCAAGAGTGGATGTATTCATGGCTTGCTGTTCCGAAATAGCAAGCCATGGCTAGCTGGAACAGCAAGCCTGAGCTTGCTGCTTCTTAACAGCAAGCCATGGCTTTCTTTTTCGGAGCTCGGAGCAGCAAGCCGCGGGTACATCCACTCTTGGCTCAGCAATTCAGCAAGCCGAAGCAGTCACTAGTCACCAATAGAGTATGGCAAGAATATGGTATCACTAACCAACACAGAGTCCCCAAGCTGCCTCTGCAGTCACTAGTCATTGAAAAGGCTAGAAACTTCAATGGCAATACAATTCGCAATTGCACTTACATAGACAGGAACAAGACTCACATGTCAACAACTGGGCATCACCACATGCATTTACATAGCAAAAACATCCCTTCAAACAGAAAATAGCAACCATAACAAAAAAAGAACTTAACCTACCTAAACGACTATGCAAACGAGTTTGCGACTCCATAAAAACAGTATTACAAGAATGTCTGTAGACACAAGTTGGAGAGAAGTTGTAGGTAATCGTTTCTAGGTTTGTAGTTTTAATCTACAAGTACTTGAATGACGGAAGATCGGACGAGCTTAAAATCTTTGAAAATATCATATACCTAAATTCATCAAAGCTGCACACAGTTAACAATATTTTGTGTGATAATATACACACCCCATGGCATGTGTGTTGCCATTTGTTTGTCCTACATTAATGGAAAAGTAAATGCTTCGCTGCCTCCAACAAAATTCTGAAAGAAAGACAAGCAACAATTTTAATGTATAGTTTGGTCCAATGCAACATTTAAATCTATCTTTGATAACATATTCGTGTTATGGTACACATATTGTCATTTGTTTATGTGTATATAAGTATTGCAATACCAAATTTACTAAAACGTTTGCATAGTCGTTTGTTTGATCTTCCTTGAAAACTCATGCAAAGAACGTCCATGTGGATTTCTATATGGATATATTAGCAATGCATGTCAAGTTATACTTATGCGCCAAAACATCACAAAATTGCCTAAAACATTATTATTCATTTGAATCATACTTTGACATTTGTTTATACTCGTATGAGTTTCCTATGAAAATTTCAAGCTTGTATAATTTCAAATACACTGTGGATTAAGATTCATTTTCTTATACATATCGATTAACCAGTACTAATCTCCAATAAATTCAAGAAGAACACGACCACAGCATTGAAAAACATTTAACTGACAAAATATACCCAAGATGAACACTCATAAATAAATCAACCAACCAGACATCAACGTAAGGGAAACTCCAAGATGGTGTATGTATAACTTGTTGTATCCTAATTTAAATTTTCTATGTTTGGTGTAATGTTGCTCTTTATATGTTATTTCTAGCTTGTTATATCCTAATTTTAATTTTTTAAGTTGGTTGTAATGTTTTGTGGGTTATAAAACAAATTTAAATAGTTTTAAGGAATTTATATATTTATGTTTGGCTGGTTGAAGTGATATAAAGTGATAAAGTGATATCAGTACTCATGTACGATCACTGTAGCACTTTTTGAAACTGCTCACTTTTTTTGGGTTTTCATGATTTACCTTTTTCAAAAACATGTATTTCAATTCTTTATCTACATAGAGGTTCCTCAAGCTTTTTCAAAAACAAAGAAATTCTTTCTTGTCCCTCTTCTCTGATTCCGACTGGAGCCCTCCAAAAGCACCTACCGGCGGTCCTCATACTGATGACTACTGGAACATAGAGTAACAAGAGCAACACTACAAAGATCTGAGGCGTGACTTACCAAATCTAGACCAACTACGTCTGCATAGTTCCGAAGATCCGAATTACGCCCCCTCATTCAATCATCCTTTAGTTGCTCCTCCGCCAATTCAACAAGAGACACACCAACCACCGGTTGTACAACCTCCGTACCAACAAGAGGTTGATTCTTATCCAATCAGGTGTCACTGCGGGTACAAAGTACAGCTTGTAGCTGTGACGGAGGGCGAAAGCATCGACCGTAAATTAATGATCTGTCGCACTTCGCCGAATGGTTGCAATTATTGCGAATGGATGGATGGTTCGTTGTGTCCTCGTGGCGTCACATATGCCAATGTGTTGGAAATGGAGAAACGTCTGCTTACGAGAGGCTTCGAAGATATTCGGCTTAGCCGTATGTAATGAATTAGTGTTTACTTATTATCAGCGTTCCTACTTATTGATTATATTAGCTCTAATATTATCTTATGTACCCTGCTAGTCGTGTAACCTATCAGATATGTAATATTATCTTCCGGTTCTTTTATAATGTGCATCAAGTCCATACCACGTACATACATATGTAAGATAGTTGCATAGTGTTTAATTACATCATGTCCGTACCACGTACATATACCCTTTATTTAGCAAAATTCGCAATTGTCATTACTTCAAATTCCAGCTTTTTTGCGTCCAAAATCCAAATAGTAATTATTGAAGGTAATATTACTTCAAATAGTTATTGAACGCACAAACAAACCAAGTATATGAGATACACAAACAGATATAAACACCGGAATATTAAATTTTAGTGACTGGTTCGTATACGCACAAGAGATTGTGAAACATACGTAAAATTTGAATCCAGTCTAACATTCGCAATAGCTCATGCTACCATCGAACCAAAAGCATCTAATAATCATTCCATGAATGAGATAGGCCTCCATAGAGGTGCATTCGGTTCTTTTATATTATCCACCCAAACTCTTATTGCATTTGGTCCCAGCGGGGTAGAATGAACCAAAGTAGTAGGATGAACTGAAGACATAGTGCCTTCGGCTACTATTTTTCCAATGTTCTCCACATCAAGCAGCTTGCATTTGGCATTCACCGGGAAATTTGCACTCTATCGTATAACCAATATTTGTTGATACATAATCAAAATTTCTTTAAAAAAGATACTAGTAATATAAACGTATTACCGTAGCATATTTAGGAAAATTGCTCACGGAGGTAGATGCTGGACTATTTTCAAAACCCATTATCAGATTTGCACACATTGCTCATGGGGGTAGATGATGAAATGTTTTCAAAACCCGTAATAGATTTGCGAACATTGCTCTTGGGGGTAGATGCTGAACTGTTTTCAAATAAGAATTTTTCCTTCAGCCAAGCTATTTTTCTACCAACGGCTTCTCCAGTACATATCATGCCTATTATGGTCCTCCACAAAAAGGCATCTTCTTTTATCGCTATATCCACCCAAACTATGGAGGCTTCTGGTCCAAGAGGAATATCATTGATAATTAAATTTGAATCACTCGAATGCACTCGTCCTTCGGCAACCAATTCGTTGCTTCCACCCCAATCGTACAACTTACATTTGCTTTCCGTGCTATTGGTTATGCTCTATGAAAATGACATATATTAATTGATGACTGCCCAATTAAATCAAGAAAGTCTAATGATGTTATTGGTAAAGTCAAATATAGTTGGGCACTAATAACATTTGCAAGTATATATAGCAGATCATGTGTGAAGGAAACAAAACAAACTCTATCTGGTTTAATTGCTCAAAGTAAATGCGCGCACACACAGTCCTTTTGGAAACTTGTACAGCCTATACATTTTATATTTTACATGTTTAACCCTTTTCTCCATGGCAAAGCAAATGGAACACATATGCTACATACGGCTACACTTAATAAAACACGTATGGTGGATCAAGTAAATATGATTTGACTGGCCTATGGAATGTACATAACGCAACATAAAATTGAAGCTTAACATATATAGTCGATTGACCTATGGAAAGTGCATAACGTACCTCATATTCTTTTCCGGACTTCTCGCTTATGTCGATAGCAACTTTATCCACCGGCCATGCCACCGTCTTGTCTTTAGTATCTCTTACATACACCAAACCAGGTGAAGGCCTCCACCAAAAAACATCGAAATTTCTTGGACGGACTATCAAAACATTCAAGGCATTTGGACCTAAAGGTACTAAATTGAAAAATTCTTTCGGATCACTCGATAAAAAATTTCCTTCGGCGATAACCTCATCCATATTCCCATGCCAATTTAGTAAAGTAAAACTATCACCAATTTGATTATGTGTACTCTGCAATTATAATAAAAATTATTTTATATATATATATATATATATATGTATATGTATGTATAC
The DNA here is from genome assembly GCA_030737875.1 of Allium sativum. NCBI lineage: Eukaryota > Viridiplantae > Streptophyta > Magnoliopsida > Asparagales > Amaryllidaceae > Allium > Allium sativum. The sequence continues at coordinate 1,024,698,772 of CM060920.1, forward strand.
GTATATTAGTTTTTTTTAAATGTTGCAAACTTAATATGGTATATTTTTACCATCTGAGATATGTCATCTTCTCCACAACTTTTTTTACTCTGGTAAATCAACAACATTGGAAAAACATTAAAGACTTGGACTATAGATACTTAGTTATAAAGACAATATTGTCTAGAAGTACCAAAAAGTAAGCAATCTCCACAAATATTAAACATAAACTAAATCATACACGACGTTTCACAAACAGGTGAACCAGCTGCTCTAGCTTGGAAATTCTCTGATGACAATGAGTAATTTCCTTATCTTTGATTTGTGACAAAACCGCCTTGGTAATGGTCATATCTCTTCCCATTCCTCGAAGTCATCCCGGTCTTTCTTCTCCCAACACTACTGCCAGAGTGTCTTCTTTGATCTTACATGAGGAGCTGGACTGTGGGTCCTTTTCTACATTTTTCAATTTCTCCTACAAAAGTGAATCCAAATTATATTTCATAGAAGAGTACTAAATTATATCATTTTTAGCAAATTACACTTACAATAGCATTTGCAACCTGTGTGTTCACTGGTTCACCATTTTTTTGAGTATGAGATTTAATCCAAACCTCAACTCTAGAAATAGAAGAGGGCTAGGAACTTTCCTCTTTCTGCTTTAAAGAAACATAACATAGAACAAAACTAACAAATTTCACTTTCTACAAAAGAGATATGTTTACCAACTAATATATCAAATATTTTTCTCACCAAATCTTCAGTTACTCGTGCCATTCATCGATGGCTACATGTATATGGAATTTGCTTTTCCTTCATGCATTTAAATCTTTCGCTTTGTGCCTAGATCAAAGATTTTATCGCATTGGTTAGTTAAATTGCATGTTATGTACGCTTATGTTGAGTATATGAAAAGATAAAACTTACATTACAGTTACCTGTAATTCTTTGCTTGTTTTCGACTCAATAAACTACTTCCATTCCCTTGTACTTTTAACGTTTTCTAGTTTCAGTTGAACTTGTTCCTCTTTGGTTTTTGCTTGTAATCTTTTTTTAACGAACTTGCTTTTTGAACACCTCCGGATACATCCCATTTGCTGAAAAATGGGAGTCTTTTGCAATTCCTCATCAAGTTTAAATCTAACCTATAACATTTAATAGAACATTAATCGAATTATAATAGGCTAGCACAAAATTAATAGTACGATGTTGTTCGTATGTACAAAAGACAAAGTATTGCAAACAGAAGATAAATTGCTTTAATATTAAATAAAAACAGGTACAATTACCCCAAGTGGATTCCCATGGAACCACTTTCAAGTCATTACTGAGTTTCCTTCAGTCATCAAGTGTATATCGAACGTGCTCATGGACATGTGGCCCTAAATAAGACGATAATTTCACTGACCCTTTTTCGATTGGTACACCCAATCAATTAAACTGGATACCAATTCTACATGCAACCTCTGTAGGAAGCCTTTTCACTTTAGTTGGTCCTTTAGTCTTCTTTTTTGAAACATGATTTACGTTTACGTCCTCTGCAGCTCTACCAATCTCTACTGCATCTCCGTAATTTTCATCCCTATTAGTGCATGTGACTGACACGTTTGCATTTTTGACATCCTTGTCTTCTGTAGGTAGCTCGATATGCTCTTCCGTTGTATTAGATGTGTCGGATGCCTGTTTGGATTGTTCATTTTTTTATTGCGAGTAACATTCATTTTCCTTGTCGTCTTCTTTTTTCTAGCCATTTTCCGCAATTATAATAAATATATAGCGCCTTCTACAATGATAGTAAAAATGCTTGAGACTGCTTTCAACACATCCATGTGTGTATAATGATAGTTCATCCCCTTATCACCTATTGAGAATGAATTTCTTGCAGAGACAAGCCATACACAACAATAATTCTATGTAAGCTTAGACGATTATTGATCTCTTTGAAGTTCCATATTTACACTTCATAAAAAGGTTCATCACGATAATAATAAGCATGTTTCCATCAACCGTACTATGTGGTCATCTTTTAACAACAAAATGGTTATCCATGGAAGAATAAAAGGTACAAAGAGAACTAGAAATTTCAGACAACCATCAGGTTAAGTAGTGCCACTTTGCAGGTCACTACCACAATGGGCATTGTTATATGGTGCCACTCATGCAGTTCGTATCTTCCATTATAGTTGCCAAGCATACAATATGAAAATACTGAAGAAGCATTCATACGTCCGTAGAAGCATTTAATATCATAACGAACAATAAATTGAACAAATTGGCATACATGTAGAACACAACAATATATTGGACAACGAGATATACATGTAGAACACAGCGATATATTGGACAAATTAGAATATAGCAATATATTGGACAACTTGATCAATTAATATCAAAACAAACAATATATTAGACAACTTAATATGTTAAGTAGTGCTGCCACAAAGTTTATTTTCAGAACCACATCGACGTGGTTTCCAGTATCTTTAAAATACTGAAAACCCGCTGACATGGATCTAAAAATAACCGCACGATAGCAGTAACGTTAACCAAGGAAGCATGGCTTCAATTAACCAAGCTAGCATGGGTTGCTGCCAATAAATGCGAGCATGACATCACTGCTTCAGGACTGACATGGTAACAAGGCTTGGGTAAGAGGAAAGAAGTAACTTAAAGACAGTAGGATCGTGTCTTTAAGTTACTATGAGTGTGGTAAAGACAAGCACACGAAGATATATATATATATATATATATAAATATATAAATATATATATATATATATATGGATGAAAGAAGTAAATGTACTGATAAGTTTTAGATAGGGATGAGAGAGCCAGCTCATTTCTGATAAGTTCTAGATAAGAAGACACATGTATATATATACATATTGAGACATCTTTTATGAAGAGGGTCCAACTTTTTATGTTTTGGCATATAGCCATGATTCATTGATTCACCTTTTGAGCATACCACAACATAGAAACCATGTGTACATGCAGCCGAGTCCAGCCTAGTTTGTTGACTATTCAAACTGCAATTATAGTTTCATTAATTAATCTTTTGGTTTTGCGACTGCAATTACTGCTCAAACTACAATTACAGTTCAAACTGCAATTATTGTTCAAATTGCAATTAATGTTCAAACTTTTTATGTTTTGGCATATAGCCATGATAAATTTGAAAAACATTTACAACTTAGAGGAAACATAGGACACAAATCAAATATGGTATTTAGAAGATGCTGCTGCTACTAGAGAAAATATACTATAAATGGATGATATGATATTGTATTCATCCTAACTTAAGCCAAACTGCACATATAACGATAATACCCAAAAAATTATATCTACAGGCAACATCATCCCACTTGATTCACTTTCTAATTAATAAATCAAGGAAAAAAATTATGTAAACCATAAACGTATCCATAAATCATAATCAAGCTAGCTCAAAGCAAATGTTTAGTAACGATGGTATTAGCATAGCAATATTGCACCATTTCACTAGTAAGTGCAAATCGGTCGAACTAAATGTACAAGAACTAAGTAATTAAATCAATCGAGTCGAAAGACAAATAATTAAATCAATCGAAAACTAAACCGATTGAACTAAATGTACTGAAGACAAATTATAACTAAATCGATCGAAGTACCAGAAAAAGAGGAACTAGGGCACCACAAAACTGGAATCATGGAAGTAAGGAACGATGAAACGATAAAATTAGGTTTTACCGCAAGATGTAATCAAATGCGAGAAATGAAATCGAAAGAGGGAAATGAAACTAGATAAAGAGGGAAAGTTTATTTTTTTAGCAGAGGGAAATGAAACTAGAGGCGAGATCAATTAGGGTAAATATTTCATCACACGTGTTGTATCAGCGTTTCACCAAAGGTTGAAATCATCGGAAGTGTTTCATTGAGTAGTGAATTTAGGGGGACCAAAATTTTATAGCTTTTACACCAAAAACGATGTCTTTGATTGCTATTGAAAGTGTTTTTTCTTGTAGTAACTCTTCAATCTCCTTCAAAATTGCTATCATCACAAATTGTCAATTACACCTATGTGGAATATATGCTATAACCCTCTCACCCAAACTTAATGAGTCCCTGGTTGGCAGTACATAGGCAGCTAGACAAAGTAAAATAATGATTTCAAATGCTTGTCTAATATTTATAAATTAAGTAAAGCCTGGTCTAAACGTTAGTTATTACATGGTAGATTCAATAGGTTTTTTGACACAGTTCGGTTGGTTTGAGAACTGTGCAAGAGTCCACTAGAAAATAAAGCTCGAAACTTAATGCAGCCAGTTTTCACAATCAAGTTCCTCAATCTCATCCTATGCAAAACATATTCGTACTGAATATGAAAAAACAGCTATAAGCAAGGTTTGTTGTCTGTAGGATGTAAGCAGTCTTATTCCATTACTGAAAAAACTATTTAGAAACTTGAACATTAAACCAAACATCTACAAAACCCGAATCCAATAATGCATGAATGAAACTCATAGTTTGGCTTGGATATTTCTATTAAAAAAAATGATACTTGTTGTATCCACTAAGCATCCTTTTCGACCATAAATTGACTTTACTATGCATAAGTATCAGCACATGCGGTGAAAGCTCCAAAACCCTTTATGTTTTACTGAAGTAGTCCTATATATATCTATAAAATGTTAGTTAGTAAATAACCATCAGAAAGCACAAGCTTTAGCCAGAAGCTTTATCAGTGAACTGTACATGTTGCATCTTGGAAATTGCAAATATAATTATTGAATATTAAGCAATGCAAGACATGTTCTTTCCTAAAGATTATACTGCAAATTTTGCAAGGAGATGGTAGCCTGCTAAATCTTAGTCCTAGAAGAGAGAGATTGCTACAGTTTTTCATTTTTCTTGGGGCAGTGTCCCGCTTATTAGTAGATTCGTAAGAACTAATCACTTTTATAAGTTGAGTTATAAAAGTGAGCTCAACAAGGATTGCATTGACATTAAAATAGTAAATAAAACCAAAAATGGAGCTTACTGGTTGCACTTTAATAAGTTGGACTATAATTTTACTATAGTCAAGTGGCCCAAACAAGTAGAAAATAATTTAACCCCAAAAAGAATTCATTTTCCTTATTATATCAACGTTTATAAATGTAGAGTAGCAGGTTGCAATGTAAAATGAGAAATCAAATAAGACAAGCTAATTAGAATTTTCCTTATTATATTAATTTTGCATTCAACTCTGCTTGTGTAGTTTTCTATGCAGCCTGTCCTAAGCCAGGGTAAAGGACGGGGGTTGTGATAGGCTTGGCGAGCCAATGTAAAAATTAGCCTCTCTTATGGATATGGAACCTATGATAGTAGAACTAAAACAGAGTATATTAAGTGTGAGTTTAGCAGTGTTAGGTCAGATGACGGAGATGTTACCCTGGCCGGTAGAATAGTACCCAAGAAGGAATCGTTTCGATACTTAGGATCTATGTTGTAGTTTGATGGAGAGATTGATAAGAATGTTAGTTTTAGAATTCAAGCAGGATGGGTGAAATGGCGACTAGCATCTAGCATTCTCTATGATCGGAAGATTCCCCAGAAGCTTAAAGGAAAGTTCTATAGGACAGTAATCAGGCCTGCAATGTTATATGGTGCAGAATGTTGGCCTACTAAGAGGCAACATGTCCAGAAGATAAGTATAGAAGAGATGCGAATGCTGCGTTGGAGCTGTGGGTATACCAGACTAGATCGGATTAGAAATGAGGATATTCGGGAAAAACTTGGAGTTGCACCTATTGAAGAGAAGTTAGTCCAATACCGCTTGAGATGGTTTGGACATATCCAACGTAGACCATACGATGCACCTGTACGCGCTGGAATTCTAGGCCATGCCGAAGGCCCAAAGAGTGGTAGAGGTCGACCTAAAATGACATGGGAGGAGATAATAAAGAGAGATTTAAGTAACTGGAGTTTATCGGAAGAGATGGTAGTTGATAGGAGTGCATGGAAATTGGCAATCCATGTACCAGAACCATAATTTTTTTTATAAGACTTTATTTCACGTTTACTGAACCTTTTTACTTTTTATTACTATTTTAGATTTTATTTCACTTTTATTGAACATTTTTACTAATTATTATTATTATTATTTAAAAAAAACTTTATCGGATGACTTTTTATTTGATTGGTTATTTTAAACCCTTTATATATATATATATTATTATCATCATTATTAATTTTATTTTAATTTTATTTTGGGTTCCATATCTAGCCAACCCCAACTTGTTTGGGATATATGGCTTTGTTATTATTGTTGTTGTTGTATATTAATTTTGCATTCATTTAGCAGCCCTTTGGACACATTTTTACTAAAACCTGCAACACTTCAACATATATTTAGTAACCATCTAATGTGCTAGTCATTATCCTAAAACAAGCTAACTAGAATTTTTCTTTCATTTTGACAGGATGATGTTGATAAAATAAGTAGATTATCTAATTATCTACTCCATACATGTTGTTGTGCCTACTTTTTCAGTTATAAATAATCATTCACTTTGACATACCATAGTAAAGTTTAGTTTAGTAAACTCAAACTGTATGGACATTTTAAACACATATTTGTAATATTTATTGAAAATGTGTTTGCAAACTCAGTTGGTAAACTAAAAATGTTTATAAATATTACAAACAATGTTTGTAACTCATCCATTTTCTGTAAACTAAAAAATGTATAGTAAATTCAATTGCAAACTCAACTCCAATGTCATTTCCCATGTCATCTTCTAGATCATCAATGACAAGCGATTTTTTTATTCTAAGCCATTTTTGCGATCCTGCACATTGATGACAAGTGGCTTGATAAAAATACTTCAGATCAAAATAATGTGACTGGTAAAAGAGAATTAACCTCAAGAAAAATCTTCATCCTGGTTTTCTTCAAGTAAAGACAGCAGTAACTGATTTTAACTGGCCACTTAAATCAATCCCAATTGATCACAAGCCTAAAAATTAAAAAATAAGAGCAAAATGGATCTACATCTCAGTTCAGCCCCATGAGTTCAACAATTCACTTCAGCACGAAATTTTGTTCACTGTTTCTTTTTAGACTTTTACTCCTTAGGCTAAGCTAAACTACAAAGTACTAAACCATTTACTAATATACAACTACATATTTAACCATATTCTCCAAATTAGGATCAATTATCCAATTGATATTGACATGCCGATAGCTTACAAAGATTGACAGGCGCGAATGAGTGAAGTTGAATAGCAATAAACAATATAGTCACAGGCTTACAGTTGGCTATAGCGTAACAACAACATACTGATTACAATTTATGGAGATATACAAGTAAATGCGAAACCTAAATCCTATTATCCAATTATACAAAATTCCAAATTAATGACTTGCTTACCTATTGTAACGACCGGCATTCTACCCATCAGGGGATCGTAGAATATTTATTTCTTTCTCACGCGAAGTCATATAGCCATGTAACTTTGGGAGACGACCATTGGGGTCATTTCCCATGTTCATGATTTTTGCCGATTTTTAAATGACCGTTTTGCCCCTAGCTGATCTTTTTTCGGCCATAACTTTTGATTGGTAAGGAGTTTTGACCTAAAACCACTTCCATTAAATCCGGATGATGGTTTACCTTTACGTAGAGTGGTCATAATAGCCAAACGGACTCACCGTTTGGGAGGTATGGCCAAAAGAAGGTTTAGAAGGTGAAAAACAGTTTAACCGAGCCTAATTACGGTGATTAGCAAGAGGGCCCATTAACCCATTTCGGGATTAAGCTTATGGGAAAGCAGAAATCAATTAGGAAACGATCTATTTTCATTTTCTCAGCTGCCTAAAACATTTCTCAAACCCTAGCCATGGCCTCCACTTTCTAAAACACCCCAAATCACCTTCTAATCGCAAATTAAGCCAAATCTACGTCAAATCAAAGCGGATTAACACAAAAATCGAGTTAGAGCTGCTAGAGTGTATTGGAATCTGAACCATATTGTCAGGTCTGAGTTCAATTGTGGCTAAGGTGAGTGATTAACATCTTTTTACACTAATTATGGCTAATTAAGGGTGATTAGTGAGAATTAGTGAAATTATAACTCAGAAAAATCTGGAAAAAATTTGTAAAATTCTAAAATATTATTTTAGGGATCTGATAAAAATTTGGGTTAATTTTGTTAAGTTTTGCTAATCCTAAGGTTAGTTATGCTTAAACATGATTATGGGAAAAACAAGGGTTTTTGGGTATGTTTGATCCGTATAAGCATGTTAAATTATTGTCTTGCTGTTTATGGTTGATTATACATGTTGTTATGACTGTTTGGAATGTTTTGTGATTGCTTAGCAAAGTTAGATCGGTCGAAAACGCCATCGTATGGCGTAAAACAGTCGTTGGAAAAGTTGCAGGAAATGTGCAGGGTTTCGGATCAGATCGGGTTTTAGGTATGTTTGATCCGTATAAGCATGTTAAATTGTTGTTTTGTTGTTTATGGTTGATTATACATGTTGCTATGACTGTTTGGAATGTTTTGTGATTGCTTAGCAAAGTTAGATTGGTCGAAAACGTCGTCGTATGGCATAAAACAGTTGTTGGAAAAGTTGCAGGAAATGTGCAGGGTATCAGATCGGGTCGGATATGGGGCTCGGATCGGATAGGAGAACTGGGAAAGAGGATTCGACTCGGATTGGAACCTAGCACAAGAGGAAAAGCATGGAAATAAGGAAGGCCACATGAACAAAGACGGGATCGTATCGGGAAGCTGTGTATCAGATCGGAGACGGAGGAGGGAACCAGATCGAAACCTACATATGAGGGCACCTGACCCGGATGGAGTACCACACAGAACCGAACCATAGGGAGTTGACCTAACCGGATTGATGGCCAGGAGCTGAAGGTTGCTGAACCGAACCGAGCAGGGGTGATTGAACTGAACCAATGAGGACTAGAACACTATGCATATTCAAACTAAACCAAGGCGTGGCTATGACCACCGAACCGATCCGAAGAAGACCAGAACCCGAGATGCAAAGGTAGTCCTGATGGGAAGTAGAACTCAGGATCTAGTTGAGAACCTACAAGTTAACTTCATGAGTTTGGCTTTGCTACGAGACGTGTGCTAAGGAGTTGTCGACCTCCATAGCTTTGATTCACCACGGAAAGACAAGTGTTAGGCTGCGGATCAGTGGAGTGGGGTAGTTACTACTCCATGGGGCAGAGTGATCGTAGCATGGCTAAGATCCAGTGCAGTTGAGTCTTCATGACTTCATGGGGCAGAGTGGACATAGCAAGGACTAGTGGCTATGGATCAGTGCAGTGGAGTCGCCATGACACCATGGAGCAGAGTGATCATAGCAAGGATTTGGGTAATCAAAGCGGTGGATATTGTATGCTTTACGCAATGAGTGAGAGATGTGAGGATGGTTGATATACTTGATTATTTGACACCACTATGACGTGCACACCTCTCCCCCGTATCTTTACACCATATGTTAGTGTCTCCTTAGAGTATTGTACATCTTGTTGTGCTAACTCTTTGGTTGCAGGTCCAGGTTTAGGTATGGTTTAGTATACCTGTTATTGTTCTATTTTGTTGCTTGTCGCCCATACCAGACTTTTGTCTGACCCAGAGTTTTATATCTCTTATTATTACTCTGGGTGCTCTTAAACGGGCAGACTAGAGACAGGTTAGCTGGCTATGCACGAGTAGTTGATCCAGAGATGAGCTGGAGGCTCCCACGTATGATATATATATATATATATATATATATTCTCCCTGTGTCACTGTTGGTCACTACTTTGGGCATAATAGTGTACCTTTCTTATTTTGCTTTAGAGACAGTTTTCAAAGTTGTAAAAATGATGATGTGGAACATAAGCTGTATTTTGAATTTCCGCTACTATGTTGATTATGGTTTAGTTCTCAGCTTATGCACTGTCTTGGCTGTTTTATGTCAAGTATGTTATTATTATATTTTATTCCATGCATTGTGAGACATTCTACAAGTTCCTTGTTAGTTCAAATTCCCTTCTTTCCTTTCTTTGACGACCGTCCCGTGCTGGTTGGACATTGGCACAACGCACTTTCTTTGGAAGTGTCGGCATGTGCGGGCGGGCCGTCACATTTGGTATCAGAGCTCTAGGTTGCATAGTTAACCTAGGGAAAGACACCAGGGAGAGATAATACGTATATGAGAGCGCGTATTTGTTATATTTTGGTTTTCAAAATATATATATATATATATATATATATATATATATGGAATTTATATGAAGGTTAGGTTTGGGAGAACTCGTTAATGGCATCAAGCCTCCTTTTCGTTTTCTTCTTCACCAGATACGCCCTCTCTTTTCTATTCACTATCGACTTTAATCTCTCCAACCTAGCTCTCTCATCTAATCGCTTGTTTACGTTGTGCGTGAGTTTCTCTCAAATCAATTTTTTAATCTCAGATCTGACCGTTTTCTATAGCTATTTTGCTTCAGTCCCTGGATCTGAACATATCTCTTCTGGTAGCCTCTTTGCTTGGCCTTGTGGTGGTGGAAACAAGATACTTCTCTCAGATCACTGTTACATGTCTTTCGAATCCAGGCGATTATGATCCACGTTGCCTGGCGGTTTTTGTCTCGTTTGGTTTATTTCTAGGTTGATCTGGCTTGATGGATCTATTGTTGCTCCTATCTTTGAAAGGCTTTGGGATTCAACAACAAGGGGTTGGTTCAAATTTCGGATCTAACAGCCCATCCAGTCAAATCTGACGCCATATCCATCCCTGGATCTGAGCTTATCTCTTTTGGTAGTCTCTTTGCTCGGCCTTGTAGTGGTGGCGGCAAGATACTTCTCTCAGTTCCCTGTTATATGCCTTTCGATTCCAGGCGTTATGATCCACATTGCCTTGCGGTTTTTGCCTCGTTTGGTCTGTTTCTAGGTTGATCCGACCTGATGGATCTGCTGTTGCTTCTATCTTTGGAAGGCTATGGGATTTAAAAGCAAGGGGTTGGTTCAGCTCTCAGATCTGGTTCCTTAGTATGACGCTTAAATCTCTTCTGGCAGTCTCTTTTGCTGATCTTGCAGTTGTAGCGATGAGATGCTTCACTCAGTTCTTTGTATTATGTCATTCGGATCCACGTATTATGTTATACGTTGCCTGGCGGTTTATGTTGTTTTGGCCTATTATTAGGTGGAGCTGAGTTAGATGGATCTGCTGACGCTCCTTTCATTGTTTGGCATTGGGATTCAACAGTGAGGGGTTTTTGGTTTTTGCTTTGGTTATGGGGTTCTCTGTTTCAACTGTGGGTAGTTCTTCTGGATGCGGTCACTATAAGGTACCTTTGCTTGATCTTAACCAGAATCTTTCCTGGTTTGTCATCGGGTATTTACCAAGATATACGTTCTTATCTTGCTTGGTGAGTTTTTGTTTGCCTGTTTGGCTTATTGGATGTGAGTTTGGTTAGTTTTGGTATTTTGGTGTTTGCAGTGTCTGCTTGATTGGAAGGTATGCCTCTTGTTGTTTGACTAAGTTTAGTGACTGAAGATTGTTGTTATTTTGGTTGTTTTGGTGAGTGTGTTTTTGATATTCTCTGCTCCATTGGTTATGACTTATGAGAACTTTCAGTTACGTAGTTTTTGGATTGGTTATAATTGAAAATGTGACTCCTTAATAGCAGATTTAATGATATGAATATAATGGAAAGGATACATTGAAGATGCAAGTGTTTTTGGTCATGTTTCTTACGTCCATGTAGACTCATTCACATGCTTTGATAGATATTTTTGTGGTAGTTTTTTTGGTTATTGCTGCTACAAGGTTAAAGCTGTGTGATGATATTGTGGTGAAGTTAAGAGTGTTTACATGCTGCCATAAGCTCTAGAAGTTGGGTCTGTCTCTTTTGGAATGCTTGATCAGTTTCAGTATTCTTGTGATGTTTTGAGATATTCGGTACACGAATAGTATTAGCAATTTACGTGGTCTTATGAGGATTTGGATTTCACACACATTTGTAGATACTATGGGTTTTCAAGTGATTGACAGTATGTTGGTGTTTTTGAGTTGGGAATTGCGTCTTATCTTATAGTTGGAGATTGGAAGTTGATATATAAAGGTCTTGTAGTTTGGATTTCATTATATGGTGATTAGCAGTATTGTTAGTCCTTTGTCATTTTGGACATCTTAGCATTTTTGGTGACTTGCATGGGCATTTGGCATTTTTGAGAAGGACGTTTAGATTTTGGCATTTTGGCACATGTAGTATAATAAAGGTCTTACAGTTTGGTTTATGGGATATATGGTGGATAATAGTTTTGAGTTTTTTTTGTGGATTTCAATAGTACAATTATCATAGTTTTTTTGTCTCATTACTGTTAAGTTGAGAGATAAATGTGTTGTATAAATATGGTATTTTCTTGTACTTTCTTTGTAATTGTTAGATGTGTGACTAAAGATTACTTGCCTTTCAAAAAAAAAGTTATATATATACTATTAGTATATTTAAGGATAAAGTCACTTTGCACTGGCACCACTGAAGAGATGGTTAATCGTTTTCTCCTTACAGATTGAACGATGAGCCGATATACTAGGGGTACTGGTAGAGGAGCCAATAATGGGAATGCTCCTGATATGAGGACGATGTTCACTGACTTCATGAGAGAGGTGCTTAGAAATGTCCAAGGAGTAGTTCCTAATGCTGCAAATGATGGTGGGGCAGCGGTACAGGTGCCTAGGGCCAATTTCACCAATCTCTGTAAAGACTACACTAGTCTCGGTGGGAAGCCATTCCACGGAACGGAATCGGCTACAGAAGTTCAGGATTGGCTTGATAGCTGTGAGCGCATCTTCGAAGGTTTGGGTATCGAGGATGCGACGACGAGAAAGCTAGCATCCCGTCAGCTGTAAGGACAGACGATGAATTGGTGGAAACTATTAAGGCAGCTACTCCAGAGGATCAAGTTACTTGGGATCAGTTTAAGGCCCGATTCAGTGATAAGCTTATCCCAAGTACTCAAAAATCAGAATTGTTTAGGAAATTTCTGGAGCTTAATCAGAATGGTAGGGTAGCCTCGAAGTACATTGTTGAGTTCGATACTTTATCAAAGTATGGATCATCCCTTATAGATACTGTCGAGAAGAAGAATGAGAAGTCTATAACTAGTTTGGATGAATACTTGGGGGAAAGGCTTATTAACCACATCGATGAGACGTTTGAATCGATTATGGGGAAAGCTTTGAGAACAAAAGAGTTTATACCCTAAGTCGAAGACTGAGGTTGCATTTGCAGAAGAGCCGAAGCCGCAAGCAAGTGGTAGAAGCAAGAATGGTTCTCAGAATAAGAGAAAGCAGAATCAGACCAAGGATGGCCATAAGAAGAAGAATAAGAAAGATGTTGAGTGCTTTAGCTGTGGCAAGAAGGGCCATTATGCTAAAGAATGTTGAGCGAAGCCAGTGGACAGGAAGTGCTTCAACTGTGGCCAAGTGGGACATCACAAGGATAAATGTCTACAACTCCCTAAAGAGAAGCAAATTGCCAAAGCATATGCCATCAATGATGTCCCTTCTTCGTCAAATACCCCAACTGCGGTAGAGAAAGGAAAGAATGTCGTTATCCAAGGTATGCTTTTTGTTTATGATGTTCCTATTCGAGTACTAGTTGACACTGGGGCTACCCGTTCCTTCATATCTAGTGACCTGGTAGATAGGTTGGGATTGGAACCCAAGATAGTCGATAGACCTTTAGCGGTAACGAACCCGATAGGTGGTTCGACTAGCCTTAGGATGATTTGTCGTAATGTGGTCTTATCGAGTCATGGATGCATGTTTGTTTGTGATTGCTTTGTTTTGGGCTTTACTGGGTTTAGCTTTATTTTGCGAGTCGACTGGCTCCAAAGGTACAGGGTGGTGGTAGACTGTGAGGGCTTTTTGGTGACAGTTAAAGCGGATGGTGGGCAGACGGTAGTGTTTGGTGGTCTACCTAGTGATGGGGTAATGGCTAGTTTTCTAAATTCCTTCAACATCCCGCATGAGGAGTTGTCATATGTGCCCGTGGCTGGCCAATATCCAAATGTCTTCGAGGAAGTGACCGGACTTCCACCACACCGAGAGATTGAGTTTCGGATTGAATTTGTAAAAGATGCCAGACCTATAGTGTTTCCATTTCATCATATGGCGCCAAGGGAGCAGCGAGAGCTCGGGGTGCAAGTAAGCGATCTTTTGAAGAAGGGATTTATACGAAGAAGTGTCTCCAAGTGGGGATCACCAGTTGTGTTTGCTACCAAGGCAGATGGTTCCCTTCGATTGTGTGTGGACTACTGCAAGTTGAATAAGGTGACGAGGAAGAATAAGTGTCCTCTACCGAGGATAGATGATTTGTTTGATCAGTTGAGTGACACGAGAGTGTTCTTCCAGTTGGATGTCACGACAGGTTTTCATCAGCTTAGGGTATAGGCTGAGAGTATAGCTAAAACGGCCTTTCGGATGCCGTTTGGATTCTACGAGCGGTTGGTCATGCCATTCGGGTTGACCAATGCACCAACATATTTTGTGGATCTTATGAATAGAGTATTTCGAGATCAGTTGAATAAGTTTGTTCTTGTGTTCGTAGACAATATCTTGGTTTATTCGAGGACAGAGGAAGAACACAAGGAAGATCTGAGGATAGTGATGGAGTTGTTGAGAAAACACCAATTAAAAGTAAAATTTTCTAAGTGTCACTTGTGGAGGAGGGAAGTGAAATTCTTAGGCCATGTTGCTTCAGATAATGGTATTGCTGTGGATCCTACGAAGGTGGCTATGGTACAAGATTGGTCTACGCCCAAGATTGCAATAGACGTAAGAAGTTTCTTGGGATTGGCTGGATATTATCGTAAGTTTATCCAAGACTTCTCCAAGATAGTTGCACCGTTGACTCAGTTGACCAAGAAGAATCAAGCTTTCGTCTGGGACAAAAAGTGCGAGAATGCTTTCAAGAGTCTAATGGAAAAGTTGACGTGTGCACCATTGTTAGTCATTCCTAAAGGGAATGAAGAGATGATAGTATACACGGATGCATGTGGTACCGGACTAGGTGCTGTATTGATGCAAGGAGGTAGGGTTGTAGCTTATGCTAGTCGGCAATTGAAACCGCATGAGAAAAGATATCCTACCCATGATTTAGAATTGACAGCGATCGTGTTCGCATTGAAGATGTGGAGACATTATCTCTTGGGAGAAAGATTCGAGTTGTTTACCGATCATAAATCGTTAAAGTATCTTTTCTCTCAGAAGGATCTCAATCTCTGACAGCAAAGATGGTTAGAATTTTTGGCTTCCTATGATTTCGATATCGCATATACACCAAGGAAGGGAAATGCGGTAGCTGATGCATTGAGTAGAAGACATGCCTGTTTAGGGGCTATGATTCTGGAATGGAAGCAATAGGAGTATATTGCTGGGTATGATTTCAGATCAAAGTGCGAATTGGATCCAGAGATGTTAGCAAGTTTGACGATTAGACCCACTTTGATTGAGGGGATTGGTTCAAGTTAGAGAGACGACCCTAACCTATTGGAAATCATCTCCAAGTTAGAGATGGGTATCGATGAGGAGATGAACATGTATGGGATTGATTGAGATGGATGTCTTAGAAAGAATGGAAGACTAGTGTGCCCAATGTCAATGGATTGAGAGATGAAGTGCTGGGAGAATGTCATCACTCAAAACTGACTATACATCCCGATGGTAAAAAAATGTATCGAAACGTGAAGCAGACCTACTACTGGGAAGGGATGAAAAGAGACGTTGGGAAGTTTATATCCAAATGCATGAACTGCCAGTTAGTTACAGCTGAGCAAAAGAAACCTAGTGGTTTGTTGCAAACCGTTAGAAATTCTAGAATGGAAATGGGAATAAGTCTCAATGGATTTCATTGATGGGTTACCAAGGGCTAGATCAGGCCATGATAGCATTTGGGTGATTGTGGACTGATTGACCAAGAGTGCAAGGTTTATACCTATCAAGTCGAATAGAACGACAGCTAAGTTAGCGGAACTATATGAGATTACATGGAGTACCTAAAAGCATTGTGAGTGACCGAGACCCATTGTTTACTGGTGGGTTTTGGAAGAGCTTATAAGAGGCTCTAGGGTCAAAATTATATCTCAGTACCACGTATCATCCTCAAACTGATGGTCAAACAGAGAGGGTAAATCGTATATTAGAAGATCTCTGATATTGATTTTGGTGGATCATGGGATGACCATTTGTATCTAGTAGAGTTTGCATATAATAATAGTTATCAATCCAGTATTGGTACGGCTCCATTTGAAGCTTGGTACGGAAGACTGTGCAACTCACCATCATGTTGGTTGGAAACTGGTGAGAAGTTTGTGCTTGGACCGGATGTGATAAGAGAAACTTCAGACAAGATTAAGATCATTCAGCAGCGAATGAAGGCTGCCCAAGATAGGCAGAAGAGTTATGCTGATAAGAAGCGAAAGGATTTGAAATTCTTCGTTGGTGATCTAGTATTTGTCAAGATCTCTCCATTAAATAATGTTATTCGATTTGGAAGGAGAGGAAAGTTGGCACCAAGATTTATTGGTCCATTCCCAATCCTCGAGCAAGTTGAGAATTTGACATATAAAGTTGAATTACCAGAGAAGATGGCAGGAGTTCATAACGTATTTCATGTTTCCTAGTTAAGGAAATTCATGCATGACCCCGATATAACTATTTCACCTGATCAGTTGGATGATATCGAAGTAGAACCCTAGGTGGTTGGAAACCGCAACCCGATTCGTATTGTCGAGCACGATACGAAGCAACTTCGAAAGAAAGCGGTGAATCTAGTCAAAGTTCAGTGGGGCGAGAATGAGAATGACTGTACTTGGGAGACAGAGGAAAGCATTAGGAAGACGTATCCAGAACTCTTTGCCTGGTAAGATTTTAATTGCAATTTAGTTTTCCGCATGCTAGGATAGACTTGTTTGTTGTTTTGTATGTTTGATTGTTGTGAATGGTTGGTAGGCATGCCGGATCCTTTACTTGTTTCTTAGTTAAGGAATTTCGGGGGCGAAATTTCTTAAGGGGGGAAGAATGTAACGACCCGCATTCTACGCATCAAGGGATCGTAGAATATTTATTTCTTTCTCACGCGAAGTCGTATAGCCATGTAACCTTGGGAGACGACCATTGGGGTCATTTCCCATGTTCATGATTTTTGCCGATTTTTAAATGATCGTTTTTCCCTTAGCTGATCTTGTTTTGGCCATAACTTTTGATTGGTAAGGAGTCTTGACCTTAAACCACTTCCATTACATCCGAATGATGGTTTACCTTTCCGTAGAGTGGTCACATTAGCCAAACGGACTCACCGTTTGGGAGGTATAGCTGAAACAAGGTTTAGAAGTTTAAAAATAGCTTAACCGGACCTAATTAGGGTGATTAGCAAGAGGGCCCATGACCCGTTTTTGGATTAGGGTTATAGGGAGGCTAAAATCAGTTAGGAAATGATCCATTTTCATTTTCTCAGCCGCCTAAAACATTTCTCTAACCCTAGCCGTGGCCTCCACTTTTTAAAACACCCCAAAGCACCTTCTAATAGCTAATTAACCTAAATCTACATCAAATCAAAGCGGATTAGCACAAAAATTGAGTTATAGCTGCTGGAGAATATTGGAATCCGAACCATATTGTCCCAAAGTTTCAGATCTGAGTTCAATTGTGGCTAAGGTGAGTGATTAGCATCTTTTTACACTAATTATGGCTAGTTAAGGGTGATTAGTGAGAATTAGCAAAATTATAACTCAGAAAAATCTGGAAAAAAATTATAAAATATTATTCTAGGGCTCTGATAAAAATTTGGGATAATTTGGTTAAATTTTGCTAATCCTGAGGTTAGTTATGCTTAAACATGATTATGGGAAAAACAAGGGTTTTTGGATATGTTTGATCTGTATAAGCATGTTTAATTTTTGTTTTGCTGTTTATGGTTGATTATACATGTTTCTATGACAGTTTGGAAAGTTTAGTGATTGCTTAGCAAAGTTAGATCGGTCGAAAACACCGTTGTATGGCGTAAAACAGTCATTGGAAAAGTTGAAGGAAATGTGCAAGGTTTCGGATCGGATCGGGTCGGATATGGGGCTCGGATCGGATAGGAGAACTGGGAAAGAGGATTCGACTTAGATCAGAACCTAGCACAAGAGGAAAAGCATGGCATCAAGGAAGGCTACATAAACTAAGACGGGATCGAATCGGGAAGCTGCGGATCGAATTGGAGACAGAGGAGGGTACCAGATCGAAATCTACAAATGAGGGCACCCGACCCGGATGGAGTACCATGACCGATCCGACCCGGAGGGAGTTCACCGAACCGGATTGATGGCCAGGAGCTAAAGGTTGCCGAACCGAACCGAGCAGGGGTGACTGAACCAAACCAATGAGGACTAGAACACTACGCATATTCAAACCAAACCAAGGCGTGGCTATGACCACCGAACCGATCCGGAGAAGACCAAAACCCGAGATGCAATGGTAGTCCAGATAGGAAGTAGAACTTAGGATCCAGTTGGGAACCAACGAGTTAACTTCATGAGTTGGGCTTTGCTGCGGGACGTGTGCTATGGAGTTGTCGACGTCCATAGCTTTGATTCACCATGGAAAGACAAGTGTTAGGCTACGGATCAGTGCAGTGGGGTAGTTACTACTCCATGGGGCAGAGTGATCGTAGCATGGCTATGAGCCAGTGTAGTGGGGTCTTCATGACTTCATGGGGGCAGAGTGGACATAGCAAGACTAGTGGTTATGGATCAGTGCAGTGGAGTCGCCATGACTTTATGGAGAAGAGTGATCATAGCAAGGATTTGGGTGATCAAAGCGGTGGATATCGTATGCTTTACGCACTGAGCGAGAGATGTGAGGATGGTTTCTATGCTTGATTGTTTGGCACCACTATGACATGCACACCCCTCCCCCCGTATCTTTACACCATATGTTAGTGACACCTTAGAGTATTGTACATCTTGTTGTGCTAACTCTTTAGTTGCAGGTCCAGATTCAGGTATGGTTTAGTATACCTGTTATTGTTCTGTTTTGTTGCTTATCGCTCATACCAGACTTTTGTCTGACCAAGAGTTTTATATCTCTTCTTATTACTCTGGGTGCTCTTAAATAGGCAGACTAGAGACATGTAGTTGGTTATGCACGAGTAGCTGATCCGGAGACAAGCAGGAGGCTCCCACGTATGATATATATATATATATATATATATATATATATATATATATATATATATTCTCCCTATGTCGCTGTTGGTCACTACTTTGGGCATTAGTAGTGTACCTTTCTTATTTTTCTTTAGAGATAGTTTTCAAAGTTGTAAAAATGATGATGTAGAACATAAGCTGTATTTTGAATTTCCGCTGTTATGATGATTATGGTTTAGTTCTCAGCTTATGCACTGTCTCACATGTTTTATGTCAAGTATGTTATTATTATATTTTATTCTATGCGCTGTGTGACATTCTACAGTTTCCTTGTTAGTTCAAATTCCCTTCTTTCCTTTCTTTGACGGCTGTCGCATGCTGGTTGGACATTGGCACAACGCACTTTCATTGGAAATGTCAACTGGTCCGGGGCGGGCCGTCACACCTAAGATCCTTGTGCACACAGTTCAGCGGCTTCCACACCAAGATTGGTTCAATTGAAATTTGCCATCTTCAACCTTCGCCATAGTGAGCTTCTTTGTGAGTAGCGGTTGTCATTGAGAGGAGACGTTTTAAAAAATTCATTGAGAAGAGGTAGAGATTTAGAAAAGAAACGTTTAAGAATATTTAGAGTGGATGTAAAGTCTTATGTGATTTAGGGTTTCGTGTTTTAGGGAGAAGAGGGAACATAGTCTCACGCGACAATGAAAATTTTAGAGGGATGCGACAATGAAAATTATGGACGGAACTATGTCTATAAATATATTAAATGAAGATCTTAGCGTTGTCTTTGGCTTTTACTTAAGTTTTCCACTTTATAAGAAGTACAACAACATCAATTATCAAGTAAACGCTATTCTAGGTTGTTGTTGAAAGTAATTTTTCTTGTAGTATCAGGAGATGAGATCTATTTCATGGGAAAGGAAATCGTGTTGCCAATTCCGTAGAGTGGTCACATTAAAGATTTGGTTCAGCGGTTTGGAAGGAATCGTTATTTTAGTGTTTCATAATTTTCTGTTTAGGTTTTCAGACTTAAATGGGCTGATTTGAGGAGGCCCATTAGTGGGCTGATGAGAGGCTATAAATAAGGCATTAGAGGCATGGAGAATAATTTACTTTCTTCATTCTCTTATTTGGTTGAGCTCATGATCCTCCTTGCTCAATCAAATACACCTTTCCACCAATAAAATTCTAGATCTACATAGGAGAATCAAAGATCTACATCATTTGAAGCTAGATCTACGCCAAGTAAAGAGAGATTACATCAAATTAAGAGGTTTGAAGCATATTCTTCACTGTCCGGATTGAGAATTTAGCAATTTCAAGTTAATTCGAAGAATTTGTGAGTGATAAGCATCTCCCACATGGATTTGATCAAGTATACTGGTTGTTTGTTCATATTTTCATCATTTATGTTGTTTTCACCTAGATCTACATCATGGTAAGTATATTTTCATTTAGATCACTACAGGATATAATCTAGCAACTTATAAACGGTAATTTCATGTGTTAATTCTATGTTTAGATCCATATATATATATATATATTGATTTAATCATTTGTTGAATCTCGTTTTGATGTTTGATGATTTGTTAGATGAAATTGATTGATTTTGAGTTGGTATGGGTTGGAGAGTTTGGACGCGTTTGGCAAGTTGAAAAATCATGGTTCGTCAAGAGAAATCAAGTGGATCGGTTAAATTTTCAAGAATTGGGAAATAATACAACTTGCGCCCAGCAGTCCTAATATCCGGAGTTGTAATATATCGGGTTTATTTTACAACTGTTTGTGAGAGTTGTAAAAATATTTATTACAACCATTAACAACAGTTGTAATACGTCTATAACAACAGTCAACAGCAGTCTTTATATCCGAAGTTGTAATAGCGGGTCTATTTTACAACTGTTTTGGTCTGTTGTAAAAGGAATTATTACAACCATTAGTGACAGTTGTAACAGAGTTATTGACAACTTTCAAATACTGTTGTAAAAATTCTTTTCACAACAACCAATGGTTCTTGTTAAAAACATTTGCAGTAACTGTGGAGGCTTTTTGCAACATCGACTAACTGTTGTTATAAGTTCCTTTAACAACAATTGCTAGCAGTTGCAAAAGACTCACTTACAACGTTGCAATTAACTTTTCAACAACTGTTATAAGAGTTGTATTATAATCTACTACAACTGAAAACTGCCCTCAATACTTTTATAGCTGATATTAAACATAAAATTTTACAGCATTACAATTAAAACAAATATTTCATAACAACGCAAACCGTTCACATTTATAATAAAAAACAATTCAAGTTACACCGTCTTTGAATTTTTAACTTCACTACATAACATAGCCAAATCCATAACATAGTCAAATCGTAGCCAAATCCATAACATAGTCAAATCGTAGCCAAATCCATAACATAGCTAAATATAAGTACATATACGTACTAATCAAAAGAGATGTACTCCTTAGGCCAAGCGACAGTCGTCCCAATTGCTTGTCCAATAGTATAGATATCTGAAGTAGGCCTGTATAAGATAGCTTCGGGATCCACCACCGTATCAACCCAAACCTTCCAAGCATCTGTTCCTAATGGTACATGGTGCACTAAAACAGTAGGATCAGTTGATGCAATTGTTGCTTCTGCAACAACATTTCTTTGCCAACTCAATAGTCTGCACTTTCTAGAAATGACTTGTGTATTACCACCACTTGGGAGATTATTGCTACTCCGATATGACTGCAAAAGAATATCAAACAGTTAAATGCAAATATAGTTATCAAACAGCGTAATAGGTTAAAAACATAATCTGCAAAATTTCATTTTGCAGCTTTCCCATTACAAACATGGAGGTTGTCGTCAAAGCAGTAGGTGCTGTTTTGATTTCAGAAAAATGTTAATAGAAAAGAGCTCATTTTTTCCTACTTAGTTCCTTTTTCATTAAATGTAGTAAGCATAAAGTCAATATTAGACATAAGCAACATCTGTTGAAACAACATATGCCAAATTTCAATTGAAAAAATAACCATGGCCAATGTGTTAGCTTGAGTGAAAGCAAAAAATAACATAAATCATAGCTCGAATGGTGATTGGTTGTTTAGCTTAATGGAAAATCAGAGCAAACAATTGAAGAACTACAGGGAATCATGGATCAGGTTTGAATATATGATATTTTAATTTTAGAATTATTTTCGAACTATATATTCATCCCCTAAAGATTCCTATTGTGCAAGTGAGTGAGTTCATCAAAACTTCTGTATTAGTCTATTAGACATTGAACTATTTACAATGAATTTTTATTCATACGTGAAATAATTTTAGCTACTTCAGTAAATACATGAAATAATTTTAGCTACTTCAGTAAATTCCGTTTGCTGGACAGGAGAGTAAAGCCAAGGCACGATTATAAGACCACTTCACAAGCAGAACTCGAGAAACACCGGAAAGAAAAATGTAACGAACCGGGATTTTCGACTCCGAAAATCAACATCAAACTACCGTGTTGACCATTCAGACATCGAACATTCCAGATCATTAATAGAAAGAAGTTAGAGGGTGAGAATAGATAAGGTAGAAATATTAGAATAGAAGAAGAAGAAGAAACACCACACAACACAGAGTCTCACATCGCAGCGGAACAAATATAATACAGAAATAAATCTTTATTGAAAGCTTTAAAATACTTACAGTATCAGAGTACATCATACCATGGGACAGTTATAATAGCCTGTTCCCATATACAACACACAGCGGAATAGTAGTAATATCATACGTCCGAACAACTCCAGCTCGTCTCTTCATAGCAGTCGATAACCTGAACATGTACAACCCGGTCTAACCCGAGCATTTACAAAACACCGGGTCAGTCTGGTGAACCAAAGTGAGATAAACTCGCACAGTAATAAGGGTGAACCATCCAATCATGATTTTAAAGTTCAAAACCTTTTCAAAAGAAAAGGATAATCGTAAGACCAAATCCACACATAAACACGGACGGTTTTTACCTTACGATAACCCAAAACAGTTTTGAAACCAATATCTTGTTCTGATATTATAATAATGTCTAAATACAAGTAAATATCAATTTAGTGGAACGCTTGCATCTCACGCTCCACATATATAGTATACAATCAAAACCCGCAGGCGCTTATTGGAGATTGGATTCCAACTTGACAAGGTATGGGTCCACCTTCCGATAGTATATCTCTAGAGACGAATATACTGGGTTCAACAAGAACTTCTTGCAACCCGGCCCACACATGACCGACCACTCATTTCGCTTGAGTGTATCGAATGTATATCACCGACGGTTGGGATCAGCAACCGTCTCCCGACAAGGGACAGCATCGAAACATAGATTAAAGAAGCAAATAGGAATTTCTCTAGATAGGTGATCATACACCCTAATGGGAGCGACCCACATAGCCATGCTGCCTGCCCGATTTTTGTCATTTCCCGGTTGATGAGGCTTGAGGCCAGAATTAACTCTTGACATCTGGTCGCCATTTACTTTGAATGCCACATCGTCAGATCCGCCAGATATCACTAATTGACGACCCCAAAAATACTTTAGCTGGAAGCTAAGAGAACGGCAACTCCCCGCCAACAACTATCGTACGTTTGAAGAAATCAACGTACGTGACCCTTTGGAAATACTTCGTCAGACATCCGTCCATACAGGCCATCCAGGAACAGGATGGACCGAAGGTACTCTCCTACTGCATCCAATATAGGAATCACCCCATGGATCAGTAGCGAGAAGTCCTTGCAACCCGTAGATTCCAACCACGACAGAATCACAGCTTTCCTCTGCTTGCCAGGTAGAGAATATTAGTGGTTCTTCCGTTTATGAAAATCCACGGTCTTCACAGCACCATCTCGATCATCTTCTGATATCTCCCCGTATTTGTTGGTCGGAATGGTTTTCGAATATAAATTCGATCCCGGTCTTTCCATACCAACAATCGTATTGGACATGATTTGATAGTCGGTGTTTTAACTATCAAAATACTCAGTGTTTTCAAACATGACACTCCAATGAGTTCACTGGTTCAGTATTCAGCATCACTTGGCCTTTAATTAAACTGATTTACTTTTGTTAAATTAAAACTTCTAACTCCTTCAAATGTTCAAAAATACGATATTTGAATACTTCTAATTCGATTTAACTCTAATCGATTAACTCTAATTGATTAACTAATACTCGACTTAAATCCATTCGCTTGACCCTAGATCGCAGCGATCACAATGGTTCCGCCTGATTCCCTCAGGAAACATCCGACCGCCGTAGGCTATCTGCAACCCTGCGAATTACGCTAGCAGTCGTACGAAATGGCAACTTAGCCGAATAATTATGTTTGGCTAATTCTATCTCGAATAACTATATTCAATTTCCCATTTAAATCTTCCTTCCAATCATCTTTTAAATTCGGAAATCCATTAGTTTTAACAAAGAAATTCATAGCACATATGTTATAACAATAGCGTTATAATTACTATTTAGATTTACAAAACAACAGCGCTATAATCGTTGTTTAGGTTTACAACCCATTTACTATAGCAAAAGCGCTACAATCGCTGTATTAGATTTACAAAACATATATTATAACAACAGCGCTAAAATCGCTGTTTAGATTTTCAAAACATATCCACTAACGTCTCTTACGATTACCAACTAATACTATCTTCAGATAATCCCGATGTTGTTCAAGTTGGGGTATTTTAATTACCTCTCAGACCTTGATCAACAACGTTCTTATCCTCCGATAACATAAGTTGTAATCAATATTTCATTCTAGTCTCAAACAAATTCCATTTAACTATTGGATTTGGTTATACAACCCTATAACTCAGTTCTTTACCCAGATTCGCTTATTTACAATCCCCTTTCAAAATTATTCGACCATTTTCCCATTTTGAAATCTCATTTAAAATTCTCCTTTTTACTTGATCTTGTTTTCAAGTAACGTTAAGTAAAATTAACGCCTTAACACGTTAAACCTCATTTACACGACCCTGGTTTATATAAACCCTTTACCTTAATTCACATAATTAAACAACACTTAAATTTAAGTTATCATCTTCGCTTGAAATCCTCTTTTTAACCTCATTATAAACATCTTAGCTTTAAATATAAAACCCGCTCATAGATTCCTTTCACAATCCAATTTGGATTACACTTCTCTTCGATTACTTTTCAAAAGTAGTCTTCTAAATTCTTATTAAAACAATAATTTTCTTTACTCATTAACTACTTCAGTAGTTAATCTCCTTATTTACTAAAATAAATAATAAATCCTTTTTAAAACCCGATCTAAATTTAACAATATTTGTTTAGATATTTTTAAATCAAAAACACATTAATTCGATAAGCACTTCCAATTCAAACTATCGATTAAATTCACTTAAACGCGGTTATCCCACTAACCGATTCCAATTAATTCTCACTTTAAATTAATTAAAATATAATTAATTTAAATAAATTCCATTAATTGTTCTCTTTACACAACAATTATCAAAGTTTAACCACTCGATTCAATTTCTTATTCTCCTACTTGCAAATCTGATTAACATCAGCGTTTACTTTCTAAAATAAATTAATAACCAATCAAAGTCTTAAATAAATAAATAAAAAATTATTTCACTTTAATAACTTTTATTCAAAGTAATATATTTCAAATTCAACTTCAGTTATAAAATAAATTTTATAACTTCAGTTCTATCGGCTCACCTGACGGTGAACCACTGTCTATAACCTGATTGATTTTAAAGGCCATACTCTGCCAAACACTTAACCAATATCACCCATTGGTTTAAACCAAATAGATGCTGAATATTCAATAAATAATCAACCATCAAATTAATCACACAAACAGATCAGTTCATATATGATAATATGAAAATAAATAATACATTTTGAGGGATCCGGTTGGGTCCCTCCAACCTGTTCTTCCCTGAAATCACAACGGTTATCTCAAATCAGATCATTCCGATTTCATTTAACTGATAACGATAAATAACGATCATTTCACATCAACCACAAGCAATGCAAACAATTCAACCATTTTCACACGTTTATTTTGTAAACGTGACCAACCAAGGTGAGTTACCTTTATTGGAACCAATCGTTAAAATAACGATTTGGTAATTTCACTGAAATTAAACACAGTTTAATTTCATCAGTTAAATCAACAAACAAGTGTATAACTAGCAATTAGGCAACCATCAGCAAGCAGAGCACACAAAATAAAATACCCAATTTATATAAAATATAAATGGGAAAACTGAGTGAGTTTAACTCACCTTGAGTTGTCGTTGAAACGGTTCACCGTTAAATTAAACAGCGTTTAATTTAACCAGAATTTCCATCAGCTTCTAGTTCTGCTCAAACTAGTTCCAGACTGTTCCAAAATATTCTGCTTGAAATTACGATTCCAACTGTATATCGTATGTCCGATTCTGATCACATATCACAATGGTTATTATTAGTTAGAGGTTAATACAAATTAATTAATAATTTATTGATTCTCCTAATCCCTAATTTTAAAACTTAATAATGTTTCTAAATTAACTAATTACATTTCAGTCCAATTAAAGGGCTCCTGGCTTCCCTATGCCCGTTGGTTCAGGTTTCAGATCCCCCCCAAGACACGCCTGTTCATATGATAATTGGTTAATATAAGTTAGTTAAACTTAAATCCTTAATTACTATAATTAGTCAAATTAATTACTTTATATTTAAGCTGCCATTTGCTTTGGAGGACAAGGCCAAGTCTTGTTTTTTTCCTGGTTCCGGTACAGTGCCTTTCCCATATAACTACTGTTTTCAACAAGGAGATTAGTGATTATAATGGCATATAAGTAAATTCCTTAATCACTAATTCATGTTTATTACGTTGACCTTGGCTTACGAAGAAAAACAACGGCCTTCCCAACTAGAAACCGTCATTGCTCATCAAATCCTCCCCCTGCCGTTGATCTATTGCCGCTGACTGATGCTCCAAGGGGCCGCCATCCTTCGCTCAACGCCCTGTCAGGTCCGGCGCCGCTAGTACCCCACAGTCCCCCGAAACTGCCGCGGCTTTCGAGCCTATTTCCATCTGCTATCGTGACTGACGCCGATCCCCTCCGTTGAACTTCCGGTCCTCGTTGAGTTTAAGAGTTTCGCTGTTGGGGTTTCTAGTATCGATCAATAAAATTTGCGGAAAGAGGAAGGAAAGATTGAACGATATGGTTTGTTCCTTTTTTTATGATGGCGACGACATTTTAGGGTTGACCGGGACAAACGAAATTTTAGGGTTTGAGTTAAGGTTTGGTATTTATAGGAGGACGAAATATTAAAATATTATTAACGATACTTAACGGTGAAGTAACACTCAGAAACCACTACAAACGACCTCTGTTTACTGATAAAAAAGCTAACCTTGGTGTAAAAAAATATTTCGGATCCAATGGAACAAGTTTCGTCGAAATCCGAGGTCGTATGGAAAAAATTCCTTTATAAAACCAGAAATGAACACACGTTTAATTTTTTCACGATCACCAGATAATTCAGATCAACTTGAAACCTTGATATCCAACAATAATTTGTTGATACGAACCCAACGGCACTAGTTTCGTCGTATTCTGAGACTGTTTTCCCGGTAGGCTATTTTTACCTCGTACCGCAATACCCTTTTTAACGCCAAATTATCCGGTCTCCAAAAATAGCAAACTATATACCTATCCCGACTCTAATCGATGATACGAACTCAACGGGACTGGATTCGTGGCCTAATTCGAACGTTGTTCAAGTTACACTCAAATATCTCTTTATTTATTTCAATACGCGCTATAGAATTTGAACGGGCATTTACGGTTACCGTGGTCACATACGACACCGGTTTTCCATGCAATTTGATTTTCTGACAATAATTTGGCGATACGGTTCCAATGAAACTGATTTCGTCGAAATTTGAGTCCGTTTGCAAAACGGCCATTTTAAAGGTCGATATTTTAAATAACGATTTTCCATAGCGACTATTTCAAAATTTGATTTAGCCATAACTCGCAATCTATAACACGAAATCTGGATTTTTCTCTTTCATATGAAAATTATCGTCAATATGGTTCCAACGTGTCTTGTTTCACTGAAATCCGACTTATATCGAATCATGTATTCCCAGTTGAAGTTCAAACTCGAATTTTCGAACTGCAGCGCTATATTTCAAGTTCTATTTATAATTATATAAATACATAACGTCGAACTTTGTTTAAACAACGAATTAGATATTAATTCCATCGATATTCCAAATATAATATTTAAAATAAATAAATTAAATTAAATATCTGACGGCCAAAAACCCGGGTCGTTACATTCTTCCCCCCTTAAAATAATTTCGTCCTCGAAATTGCTAAGGTAAGAAAGAATGTTATAAACTCATTAATTTCCAAATCCAATTTATCTTAAATCCAAAATCGATTTAATACCGTATATGAATATTTTCAAAAATATCGAAAATTTTATAACACTTTAAATTTTCGAAAAATTTCGCCAGCACCTCCTTTGTACGGCTCAAACGGTACAATTCCAACTCGCCTTTCTAGGCCTTCTCCAATCCAAAAGAAAATAAAACAGCCAAGCGGCTTGCCAAATAGGCTCATAAATTACCAAGCCCATATGAAAATAAACATGTACCTTTTTGTCGGGCATATCATTATATCCACTCCATCTGCTACCCTGTCAGCATATAGAAATGCAATCCCAAACAAAATTCCAATTTTATCCTCAAAACCAAATCCTTCCCGCGTCCAGGCCAAATCCCATTCTTAACTCAATTTTCATCCATATCAATCTCAACTCTTAACTTACCAGTCCACTACCATTTCCGATTCCTGTTTCACCATTCAAAATCTAATTCTACTTGATATATTATATCCGATTCAATTTCTAGTTAATTGGTTTCAATTCAATTCATATTTGTTTTCACAAGTATCTATTTAATTTTGTTTTTGTTCAAACAATTTCCCTGGGAGTTTTTTTACAGTTCAGCTCTTTCAAAAATCAAATATTCCTTTTTAGGATCCAAAACAACTTGTTTTTCCTCAAAACAATTCAAAACAAGATTTTTGGAAGTAATTCGTCACTTAGAAATCGGAAATGAACACTGGTGATGTGGCCAGCATCCTCAGAGTTATTTCCCAGCTATCAAAGTGAGTTCAATACTATATCTTTTCAAAACTTCAATTTTAAACACTTTCATTTTGAAATCTATTTCAAAATAAAATTCACGATGCTTATAAACAATTTAAAATCTCCCAGGATTTTAAAATTCTCGTATATTCAATTCAAATCCCTTTAGGAACACTTTTCCCAGTTCTCAGCATTTTAATTCTAGTTCTGATTTAATTCAGATTCAATTAATCTGCTTTTATATTATAAGAATTTGAATTGGTTATCTATATAACCATTTCAATTATAATCAACCAACACAACCAATATATTATAATACTTCAAATATATATCATTCTTTTATATTAAAATATAATTTTGGTAAAATTATTTCATTTACCCTCTTCCAAAACATACTGTGTCGGTTTATCATACTCAAGCGTTTATAAATTCCTATCGATACAGTGGATCAAACTGATCGACCAGAATCCATAAACAACTCAGCCAATAAATCTCCACAATATAAAACAATTTTTATAAAATCTACAAATACGTTCACTCGTATATATACACTCAACTCAATCTAGGGTATTGCTATCCCCATCTCTATTGAGTCACGCCACAGAGCCAAGGTAATCACTTAACCTTCAGCTCTGATACCACTGTAACGAACCGGGATTTTCGACTCCGAAAATCAACATCAAACTACCGTGTTGACCATTCAGACATCGAACATTCCAGATCATTAATAGAAAGAAGTTAGAGGGTGAGAATAGATAAGGTAGAAATATTAGAATAGAAGAAGAAGAAGAAACACCACACAACACAGAGTCTCACATCGCAGCGGAACAAATATAATACAGAAATAAATCTTTATTGAAAGCTTTAAAATACTTACAGTATCAGAGTACATCATACCATGGGACAGTTATAATAGCCTGTTCCCATATACAACACACAGCGGAATAGTAGTAATATCATACGTCCGAACAACTCCAGCTCGTCTCTTCATAGCAGTCGATAACCTGAACCTGTACAACCCGGTCTAACCCGAGCATTTACAAAACACCGGGTCAGTCTGGTGAACCAGAGTGAGATAAACTTGCACAGTAATAAGGGTGAACCATCCAATCATGATTTTAAAGTTCAAAACCTTTTCAAAAGAAAAGGATAATCGTAAGACCAAATCCACACATAAACACGGACGGTTTTTACCTTACGATAACCCAAAACAGTTTTGAAACCAATATCTTGTTCTGATATTATAATAATGTCTAAATACAAGTAAATATCAATTTAGTGGAACGCTTGCATCTCACGCTCCACATATATAGTATACAATCAAAACCCGCAGGCGCTTATTAGAGATTGGATTCCAACTTGACAAGGTATGGGTCCACCTTCCGATAGTGTATCTCTAGAGACGAATACACTGGGTTCAACAAGAACTTCTTGCAACCCGGCCCACACATGACCGACCACTCATTTCGCTTGAGTGTATCGAATGTATATCACCGACGGTTGGGATCAGCAACCGTCTCCCGACAAGGGACAGCATCGAAACATAGATTAAAGAAGCAAATAGGAATTTCTCTAGATAGGTGATCATACACCCTAATGGGAGCGACCCACATAGCCATGCTGCCTGCCCGATTTTTTTCATTTCCCGGTTGATGAGGCTTGAGGCCAGAATTAACTCTTGACATCTGGTCGCCATTTACTTTGAATGCCACATCGTCAGATCCGCCAGATATCACTAATTGACGACCCCAAAAATACTTTAGCTGGAAGCTAAGAGAACGGCAACTCCCCGCCAACAACTATCGTACGTTTGAAGAAATCAATGTACGTGACCCTTTGGAAATACTTCGTCACACATCCGTCCATACAGGCCATCCAGGAACAGGATGGACCGAAGGTACTCTCATACTACATCCAATATAGGAATCACCCCATGGATCAGTAGCGAGAAGTCCTTGCAACCCGTAGATTCCAACCACGACAGAATCACAGCTTTCCTCTGCTTGCCAGGTAGAGAATATTAGTGGTTCTTCCGTTTATGAAAATCCATGGTCTTCACAGCACCATCTCGATCATCTTCTGATATCTCCCCGTATTTGTTGGTCGGAATGGTTTTCGAATATAAATTCGATCCCGGTCTTTCCATACCAACAATCGTATTGGACATGATTTGATAGTCGGTGTTTTAACTATCAAAATACTCAGTGTTTTCAAACATGACACTCCAATGAGTTCACTGGTTCAGTATTCAGCATCACTTGGCCTTTAATTAAACTGATTTACTTTTGTTAAATTAAAACTTCTAACTCCTTCAAATGTTCAAAAATACGATATTTGAATACTTCTAATTCGATTTAACTCTAATCGATTAACTCTAATTGATTAACTAATACTCGACTTAAATCCATTCGCTTGACCCAATATCGCAGCGATCACAATGGTTCCGCCTGATTCCCTCAGGAAACATCCGACCGCCGTAGGCTATCTGCAGCCCTGCGAATTACGCTAGCAGTCGTACGAAATGGCAACTTAGCCGAATAATTATGTTTGGCTAATTCTATCTCGAATAACTATATTCAATTTCCCATTTAAATCTTCCTTCCAATCATCTTTTAAATTCGGAAATCCATTAGTTTTAACAAAGAAATTCATAGCACATATGTTATAACAATAGCGTTATAATTACTATTTAGATTTACAAAACAACAGCGCTATAATCGCTGTTTAGGTTTACAACCCATTTACTATAGCAAAAGCGCTACAATCGCTGTATTAGATTTACAAAACATATATTATAACAACAGCGCTAAAATCGCTGTTTAGATTTTCAAAACATATCCACTAACGTCTCTTACGATTACCAACTAATACTATCTTCAGATAATCCCGATGTTGTTCAAGTTGGGGTATTTTAATTACCTCTCAGACCTTGATCAACAACGTTCTTATCCTCCGATAACATAAGTTGTAATCAATATTTCATTCTAGTCTCAAACAAATTCCATTTAACTATTGGATTTGGTTATACAACCCTATAACTCAGTTCTTTACCCAGATTCGCTTATTTACAATCCCCTTTCAAAATTATTCGACCATTTTCCCATTTTGAAATCTCATTTAAAATTCTCCTTTTTACTTGATCTTGTTTTCAAGTAACGTTAAGTAAAATTAACGCCTTAACACGTTAAACCTCATTTACACGACCCTGGTTTATATAAACCCTTTACCTTAATTCACATAATTAAACAACACTTAAATTTAAGTTATCATCTTCGCTTGAAATCCTCTTTTTAACCTCATTATAAACATCTTAGCTTTAAATATAAAACCCGCTCATAGATTCCTTTCACAATCCAATTTGGATTACACTTCTCTTCGATTACTTTTCAAAAGTAGTCTTCTAAATTCTTATTAAAACAATAATTTTCTTTACTCATTAACTACTTCAGTAGTTAATCTCCTTATTTACTAAAATAAATAATAAATCCTTTTTAAAACCCGATCTAAATTTAACAATATTTGTTTAGATATTTTTAAATCAAAAACACATTAATTCGATAAGCACTTCCAATTCAAACTATCGATTAAATTCACTTAAACGCGGTTATCCCACTAACCGATTCCAATTAATTCTCACTTTAAATTAATTAAAATATAATTAATTTAAATAAATTCCATTAATTGTTCTCTTTACACAACAATTATCAAAGTTTAACCACTCGATTCAATTTCTTATTCTCCTACTTGCAAATCTGATTAACATCAGCGTTTACTTTGTAAAATAAATTAATAACCAATCAAAGTCTTAAATAAATAAAAAAAATTATTTCACTTTAATAACTTTTATTCAAAGTAATATATTTCAAATTCAACTTCAGTTATAAATAAATTTTATAACTTCAGTTCTATCGGCTCACCTGACGGTGAACCACTGTCTATAACCTGATTGATTTTAAAGGCCATACTCTGCCAAACACTTAACCAATATCACCCATTGGTTTAAACCAAATAGATGTTGAATATTCAATAAATAATCAACCATCAAATTAATCACACAAACAGATCAGTTCATATATGATAATATGAAAATAAATAATACATTTTGAGGGATCCGGTTGGGTCTCTCCAACCTTTTCTTCCCTGAAATCACAACGGTTATCTCAAATCAGATCATTCCGATTTCATTTAACTGATAACGATAAATAACGATCATTTCACATCAACCACAAGCAATGCAAACAATTCAACCATTTTCACACGTTTATTTTGTAAACGTGACCAACCAAGGTGAGTTACCTTTATTGGAACCAATCGTTAAAATAACGATTTGGTAATTTCACTGAAATTAAACACAGTTTAATTTCATCAGTTAAATCAACAAACAAGTGTATAACTAGCAATTAGGCAACCATCAGCAAGCAGAGCACACAAAATAAAATACCCAATTTATATAAAATATAAATGGGAAAACTGAGTGAGTTTAACTCACCTTGAGTTGTCGTTGAAACGGTTCACCGTTAAATTAAACAGCGTTTAATTTAACCAGAATTTCCATCAGCTTCTAGTTCTGCTCAAACTAGTTCCAGACTGTTCCAAAATATTCTGCTTGAAATTACGATTCCAACTGTATATCGTATGTCTGATTCTGATCACATATCACAATGGTTATTATTAGTTAGAGGTTAATACAAATTGATTAATAATTTATTGATTCTCCTAATCCCTAATTTTAAAACTTAATAATGTTTCTAAATTAACTAATTACATTTCAGTCCAATTAAAGGGCTCCTGGCTTCCCTATGCCCGTTGGTTCAGGTTTCAGATCCCCCCAAGACACGCCTGTTCATATGATAATTGGTTAATATAAGTTAGTTAAACTTAAATCCTTAATTACTATAATTAGTCAAATTAATTACTTTATATTTAAGCTGCCATTTGCTTTGGAGGACAAGGCCAATTCTTGTTTTTTTCCTAGTTCCGGTACAGTGCCTTTCCCATATAACTACTGTTTTCAACAAGGAGATTAGTGATTATAATGGCATATAAGTAAATTCCTTAATCACTAATTCATGTTTATTACGTTGACCTTGGCTTACGAAGAAAAACAACGGCCTTCCCAACTAGAAACCGTCATTGCTCATCAAATCCTCCCCC
Source organism: Allium sativum (assembly GCA_030737875.1). Taxonomy (NCBI): domain Eukaryota; kingdom Viridiplantae; phylum Streptophyta; class Magnoliopsida; order Asparagales; family Amaryllidaceae; genus Allium; species Allium sativum. Next base: position 1,024,733,246 of record CM060920.1, read on the forward strand.
TGCCGTTGATCTATTGCCGCTGACTGATGCTCCAAGGGGCCGCCATCCTTCGCTCAACGCCCTGTCAGGTCCGGCGCCGCTAGTACCCCACAGTCCCCCGAAACTGTCGCGGCTTTCGAGCCTATTTCCATCTGCTATCGTGACTGACGCCGATCCCCTCCGTTGAACTTCTGGTCCTCGTTGAGTTTAAGAGTTTCGCTGTTGGGGTTTCTAGTATCGATCAATAAAATTTGCGGAAAGAGGAAGGAAAGATTGAACGATATGGTTTGTTCCTTTTTTTATGATGGCGACGGCATTTTAGGGTTGACCGGGACAAACGAAATTTTAGGGTTTGAGTTAAGGTTTGGTATTTATAGGAGGACGAAATATTAAAATATTATTAACGATACTTAACGGTGAAGTAACACTCAGAAACCACTACAAACGACCTCTGTTTACTGATAAAAAAGCTAACCTTGGTGTAAAAAGATATTTCGGATCCAATGGAACAAGTTTCGTCGAAACCCGAGGTCGTATGGAAAAAAATTCCTTTATAAAACCAGAAATGAACACACGTTTAATTTTTTCACGATCACCAGATAATTCAGATCAACTTGAAACCTTGATATCCTACAATAATTTGTTGATACGAACCCAACGGCACTAGTTTCGTCGTATTCTGAGACTGTTTTCCCGGTAGGCTATTTTTACCTCGTACCGCAATACCCTTTTTAACGCCAAATTATCCGGTCTCCAAAAATAGCAAACTATATACCTATCCTGACTCTAATCGATGATACGAACTCAACGGGACTGGATTCGTGGCCTAATTCGAACGTTGTTCAAGTTACACTCAAATATCTCTTTATTTATTTCAATACGCGCTATAGAATTTGAACGGGCATTTACGGTTACCGTGGTCACATACGACACCGGTTTTCCATGCAATTTGATTTTCTGACAATAATTTGGCGATACGGTTCCAATGAAACTGATTTCGTCGAAATTTGAGTCCGTTTGCAAAACGACCATTTTAAAGGTCGATATTTTAAATAACGATTTTCCATAGCGACTATTTCAAAATTTGATTTAGCCATAACTCGCAATCTATAACACGAAATCTGGATTTTTCTCTTTCATATGAAAATTATCGTCAATATGGTTCCAACATGTCTTGTTTCACTGAAATCCGACTTATATCGAATCATGTATTCCCAGTTGAAGTTCAAACTCGAATTTTCGAACTGCAGCACTATATTTCAAGTTCTATTTATAATTATATAAATATATAACGTCGAACTTTGTTTAAACAGCGAATTAGATATTAATTCCATCGATATTCCAAATATAATATTTAAAATAAATAAATTAAATTAAATATCTGACGGCCAAAAACCCGGGTCGTTACAAAAGATATCACACGGGTTGTTAGTTGGGATAGTTCGTAAACTGCACTGGTTTATAAATTTATCCTTATCAGCCTACAGCTGTAAATCAATATTAAGCATGCATGCCTTCATCAAATGTTTATCTATCTATACAACTTATAATTAGATAAATAAACATTTCATTCAGCTTAAGCTTTGTTCAACTGTGTTTTTTTTCTTGGTCAAATATTATTAATGCATGTTTATTCATTAAACACACAATAAGAACAACTATCTATCAACAATAAATTTATGACTAATAACTGTACAGTCTCTTCTCCTTTTGGCGAACACAAATGTCACCTTAAAATTATACATTCCCAGAGAGTAATCTGACTTTTTTCAAATGCATGACCTTTGACTTTAACTTATTCTAAACAATTACTCAGTTGATAACATCTCAAGACAGATTTATGATTCATAACTCTTGAACTTATCAAATTTATATCACTTCTAATTTAAAGAAAAGTCTTTCCTTTCCAAATTCAAAATTTATCCTTATCAGCCTATAAATACACCATGTCTAAAGGGACCAAAAAGATGCATTTACTGGATTTGTAAAATCTCAATTTATGGGCCGTTCACTTTGACAATGCAAATAAGGTGGCCGAGCCACAAATATAATCCCACCACGACAAACCCTTCAGCTAAACCAACGTAGAGTTGGCCAACATTGTCCGAGGCTGGCGCTTAGCGCTTTTTGGCGCCTAACGTCAACAATATTTGTTTCATAAAAAAAACTGCATTTGTTTTAGGTATCAAGTAAACGTTAACAACATTTATTTTATAAAAAAAAAAACTGCACTGCAAAAAAAACTACACTGATTTTTTTTTAAAAAAAAACTGCACTGATTGTTTTATTAAAAAAACTGCACTGATTTATTACAAAAACTGCACTGATTTTTAATTAAAAAAACTGCACTGATTTTTTTATAAAAAAATTTGCACTGATTTTTTAGTGCCTAGGCGAGCGCCTTTGCTACACTGACCCCTATTAAGACTAAAGAGCACGGCTGCAGGAATTGCAAAATCTATATGCATGTTTGCAAATAAGGTTATAGTTTTTGTTTATTCCATTACACATTCAAGGAGGCTGTCACTGAAAAAATCACGATGCATACATTTTAACAGCAAAAGCGAACCTAAATTCTTATTTTAATTTTGTACAAAACACATTCCCCTATTTTTCGACAAAAAATATATGCTAAATAAGGAATAGTGAAAAAACACTATTAAAATTTCATTATATATGTTTATAGGCGAGTATACTATAATTCTAATATTTCAAAACTGGTTATTAACGATCAAAACTAGTTATGATTTCCAGAATCTTTGTGTATATTGCAGTATCACCATTGGCGAGTATACTATGTGTTTATGAAAAAACACTAACTAGCTATGATCACTAACGATCAAAACTGGTTCAATCAAGACCCTTTTGGAAGATGTAAAAATGAGGAGGTAATCGTTGGTGTAACAACCCGTAAAATGCGAGCCAGTTTGAAAATTTTATTTTGGCAATTTTAGCGAATTTTGATTATTTAAAATGAATTATTTTAAATATAATCGACGAGAAATTTATTTTGAATATAATTCGACGTATATATTATACGCGTCGTCGTTAGAATATAAAATATTTATATATAATTATAAATAGAATTGAAAATGGCGCGGTAGTTCGATAATTCGATTTCAAACTTCAAGTGAATGTACCGGGTGCAAAACAATCCGGATTTTAGTGAAACCAAAAATAATGGAATCTAATAGTGAATATCTTTGTAACGAAGTTAACAAACTGAGATTTCATCTTAGAAATGATAAGATATGTCCAGTTGAAAATTCTGAATAGTCGCTATGGAATTCAGGCCCTTAAAAATGGACATTTTGCAAACGACCTCGGATTTCGACGAAACCAGTTTTGTTGGGTCCGTGGTGTCAAGTTATTGCTAGATTCCAAATTTCATAATTTTTCGAATCAATATGTGAGAGTAGCAAAGGAAAACGCGTTTGACCAGTTTCAGTTGATTTTAGTCGACTGGAAATTGGCCATTTTTCTAACGGTCTCAGAATTCGACGAAACTAGTTTTGTTAGGACCGTATCGTCAATACGAAGCTAGAAAATATTTTTCTGGAATTTTTCTAGTTAGTATGTGACCCCGGTAATTTGAAATGTGCGTTTAAAATTCAATATAATGATTTAAAAGAAAATTCAACGGAAACTGATTGTAACGGCCGAATCAGCGGACGATACATATCCCATTGTGTTCGGAATGGGGGTTAAACGCTAGGGACGACAGGCGGTGGACCTCTTTTAGAGGTCGATCGAAAATGTAGACTTTTGAATTAAAATAAAATAATTAAATAATTAAATTAATAAAAAATTTCTTTCTCCCCCCTTTATTGGTTCTGGCCCCCCCCGTTCAAACAGAAATCATTTCATAAAAAAAAAAAAAAAAAGGGAGAAGGCGATCGAAGGTGCCGTTCGAGGCCAGCGCCGCCCGCCCCCCCCCCCTCGCGCGCCGCCTCCTCCGTTCAACCTCCGCCCCCCCCTCTGCTGCTTCACTCGCGCGAAGTCTTCTCCCATCGAAGAACCGAAATCGCGCCTCCCTGAAACCCTAGGACGCCGCCGCCTCCAGCCCGAGGTCGAGCCGCCGACGCTGCTCCCCACCCTGGCCTCGTCTGACTCCGGTACTGAAGTTCATCCCCTCCGCAGACATCGATGCCCCTTTTTTTTTTTCTTCGATGAAGTAAGTTTTTTTCTTTCTTTTCTTTCTTTACTTTATTTTATTTTTAATTTAAAAGTGAGAAAAACTGAATTTGAAAAGTATATAAAGCTAATTTCGATTTTATTTTTATAAAACTGTAAGGTTAGGATTTTATATTATATAGGAATATTAAAAATATAGTTTTTATATTTTTTAATAAAGTATTAAAAATATAGTCTTTACTATATAGGAATATTAAAAATATGATTTTTATATTTTTAAAGTATTAAAAATATAATTTTTACATGATAGAGAATATAAAAATATCATCTTTGTGTATGTAACGAAATAAAAATCTGATTTTTATTTCATATACGTTGAGATAAAGTGGTAATTTTTATAATGGCGAAATCTTTATAAAAAAAAAAATAGCGTGATAAAAATATAGTTTTTATCTATATAACATAATAATAAAAATTCGATTTTTATATATGTTGAACTTTGAAATAAAAATTCGATTTTTATATATTGAACTTTGAAATAAAAATTCGATTTTTATATATTGAACTTTGAACTAAAAATTCGATTTTTAAATATTGAATAGCGAAGTAAAAATGTGATTTTTACGTATGTAGTGAAAGCAGCAACGAAGCTGACGAAGATGCGAAAACGGCGAAGACTTCTGCAAATGAAGAGCCGTGGAGCTAGGATAGCTATATGTGAGAATTTCTCACCTTTCTATTTCTTTTCTAGTTATATATTTATACTAGGATGCAGACGGTGCTTAGTAGCACCCGACACAATCGTCCACAGACCATGGACTTGTTTGTTTGGCTGTTTTGTTATTGATTGCGATATTGGTTTGAATGTGGTTTGTGGTGTGAAAAATCGAATCGATAAATTGGTTAGGATTAGACGTGCGCCGTTATAAGGCGAAGGAGTAAGGCTAGGTTAGATCCTTACTTCAAAGTTTGTGGTTTGCATAACGAATTGATTTGATTGATGTGTGAATGGCGTGGGCCTTCACTAGACCGGGGATAAGGCTAGGCCTTGTCCCGTTTCTAGTATCGTGCCGTTATGCCGCCGAAATTTTCTAAAATAAGTTAGAAAAATAAAAATAGCATTTTATTTAACGAATGAACTGAATAGAAATTCATATGTTAAAATAAAATGTGTTATCGTTAAAAATATAATTTTTAACGTGAATGTGAATAAATAAATATTCATTTACAAACCAGATGGTTTGTTTATGTACACCTATTTGAATGACGTTGATTGGGTCGATAAATTTTACACATCGCCTAGCTGCACAAATAAAATATGTGTTTGATTGTTTGAAACCCCACACGGGTGTTAGGATGAAATTTGAAGTTCACTCATCCTGATTGATTAAATATGTCGATCGATTGATTGACAAGCTGCTATAAGCGTTAAATGTCTATATTTGATGCTTATACAGTGTAGTGCACTTTGGTTGATGGTTGATTATTAATCGTTGTTGAAATATACATGTGTTGTAGAAAATCCATATAATTAACATTATATGGTAATTGATTGGGCCTCATTCCAGTTTCGAAAAAAAAAAAAAAGAAATATTTGAAATAGAAATATTTGAAATAGAAATATTTGAAATAGAATATTTGAAAATAGAAATATGTGAAGCCGTGAGGATTAGATTGACGCCATTTTGACGTGAACGATATTTATATCGATTTTATTCATTTTAAAATGAATATTGAAAAGTGATTTCGAAATCGAATATTTTGAAATGAATTGAATTGAAAACGAATTCAAATTGAATTGAAAACGATTTCGAAATGAATTGAATTGAAAACGATTTCGAAATGAATTGAATTGAAAACGAATTCGAATTGAATTGAAAACGATTTCGAAATGAATTGAATTGAAAACGATTTCGAAATGAATTGAATTGAAAACGATTTCGAAATGAATTGAATTGAAAACGAATTCGAATTGAATTGAAAACGATTTCGAAATGAATTGAATTGAAAACGATTTCGAAATGAATTGAATTGAAAACGAATTCGAATTGAATTGAAAACGATTTCGAAATGAATTGAATTGAAAACGATTTCGAAATGAATTGAATTGAAAACGATTTCGAAATGAATTGAATTGAAAACGAATTCGAATTGAATTGAAAACGATTTCGAAATGAATTGAATTGAAAACGATTTCGAAATGAATTGAATTGAAAACGAATTCGAATTGAATTGAAAACGATTTCGAAATGAATTGAATTGAAAACGATTTCGAAATGAATTGAATTGAAAACGAATTCGAATTGAATTGAAACGAATTCGAATTGAATTGAAAACGATTTCGAAATGAATTGAATTGAAAACGATTTCGAAATGAATTGAATTGAAAACGAATTCGAATTGAATTGAAAGCGAAGTGAAATAAATTCAAATTGAATTGAAATTTGAATTGAATAGAAATGGATTTTAAAACGAATTTATAAAGAAGAATTCAATTTTGATTTGAATTAAAATGGAAGTTGAAAATGTTTTTGAAACGAATTCAAAACTATTTATATAATTCGTTTTAAATAGAAATCGACGATATATATATTATATATATATTATATATATATTATATATAATATAATGGCCTGAATAGAACGCGCCGCGCCGCGGCAGTTCGCGAATTTCGACCATTTATTTCAAACGGACATTACGGGAGATCCGACCGTCGGATTCTCCTAAAACCGGAACCGTTGGGTTCGTATCGAAAAGAGCTTTCTAACGAATATTAGAAATTAGAAATCTAACGGTTGGATTTGGAATTATGTCCAAATCAAATTCGAAAAAGGTCGCTGTAAGTGCAGTTCGATGGCCGTTGATGGAAATCGACTGTACGGGCCTTGATAAAATTATTAAAAATAGTAATAATTTATGTAAAATCATAAGAAATGATTTGTGAAGATTTGGGATGAAAAACTCCATATTTGAAAAGATAAAAATAGATTTTTATCGAAATGAACTAGTTTTGAACTAGAATTATAATTCTATTTATTTTTAAATAAATAAATTGAATTCGAAAAGGGTTTTGAAAATAACCAAAATTTCCAATGATTGCATTGGAGTGGATTTGAATCGAAATTGCCTTCGGAATATTTCGATGTTGGAATTCGTGATTATACAGGTGTTGTTATGGAAATTTGAAAGATATATTTTTATATCGTTATTTCCAATACGACATTTGTTAATCGTAGAATTTGATATTGAATATAGGCCGATATATTTTCTATTCAGGGCCTTGTATTTAATATCAAATGTGATTTGGGTTTGTCGTGAATGGTGTCTTCACTAACACCGTTCTTGAACCCAGTTGAGAAATGATTAAATCTTTTTATTTTAGATTTAATGAAGTGTACCAATTAAATAATATTTAATTGGAATTGAATGGATATTGATTTTTGGGTTTATCGTGAACAGTGTTTTAAACAACACTCGTTCTTTAACCCGATAATTAATGGAATGTGATTTTGGGTTTATCGTGAACCGTGTTTTTAAATGACACTGATTCTTTAACCCAGATAATGATTAAAACTAAGGGGAGTTTTAATGAATCTTTAATTAGATTGAAAAGATCGAGAATGGAGTATCACCAGTTTTGCTCCAGGCGATAGTTAAATCTTTAATTAGATTTGAACGTGAAATTTAGAAACTAACTGTCGGTTAGCTAAGTAGAATGGTTTTCTGGATATTGATCTGATGTTGGTTTCGGCCTTCGGGGTTAATATTTGGGGAATTATTCTCTTGATTAATTTACGGTTAGTGACTAATGAATTGGAATGAGGCGTATGTTGTGTTTGTGTAACACTTTTATAAAATATACGCGAGTTATTCGGGAAGACCGGGTTTATCCCATTCTGAATAACTGATACGACGATAAGTCGAAGATGAAGACGATGGTCGAAGACCGGAAGTCTTCACGTCGTTTGGGTGATAACTGATGATCTTGATTGGGCTGTACACCCAAGAAGATGGAAACAGTTAGTGATCGTCCAGACGTACTTGGAGATCGATGGATATGCGGGGTACTAGGTGCCTCCGGTTTCGTTCAGACCCAGAACGGACTTGTAAATGGACTGTGTGTCTGACATCGGATTTCATTCTGTGTGACTGATATCGGTTGCATAGGATGGCTTGCCTGTGTGGCATGCTAAGATGCAAATGATCAAGGCTTCTGTTGAAAAGCAAAGTCTTGTGGTTGATGATCAAAGCACGGCCTTTGTGGCGTAGCTTTGTGTAACGTTTGATTCGCGAGTTTCACACCCGGTATGAATCAAAAACGGGAGACGGACCTCAGGGAGGGCATGCGTTTCTTTCTGGCTAGAAGTGGCGTCAGTGGTTTTACACGCCCTGACGAGTTTGACTTATGTGGTTGTTGCTGTTGCGAGGCGCCTCGGTTATATCGGTTTCGGCCGAATGCATTCTGGTCGGCTGACGGACCAGACTTACACCCCATAGGGTGGGGAGACGTATTGTTCAGGCATAATAATCCACTCCGTGTGGACCGGCCCTGACGATCTAAAGGCTTGCCTGCGCGCTTGCCTGTGGCTCGGGCTAGAGAGTCACGAATCGGTTGAGGACTATCTTTTGCCTCGGTTCATAGACGGAAATCCAATTTCCAAATACGTGACATTTGCGGTTTTAATTGTAATCCTATATATGGCGACATAGTGGGATGGGGCGCTTATGCCGCCTATGATTGATACTTATGATTTGAAGTTGTTTTATACACTTATAATAGTATCAAATGATTTGTTTTAAAACGTATCAAGCATTCTTTGGCTGTTATAAGGGAAAACCCTATCCTCGACTGCGTTGCATTGTGTGATGGGACCTGGGTCTTATAACAGCTTCATTTTTCTTTATTTAGCATTGCGCTGTTTGTTTTATGCACTGGTATTCTTGGGAGGAAACCCGTTCCGTGTTATACGGCGTGGTCCCTTGATTTACCTAATTTTTAAAATAAAGATTAATAACTGTTTTAGTTCTCACACCAGTCACATGACTGACCTGGAGTTTATTGTTTTAACCTAAACTCTGGGTGCCCTTATTTTCGACACGGGCAGCTAGTAGTTTTGGTTTTGCAGATTTATATTCACAGGATCCTGGTTTACAGCTGGAACGATATCCGGAAAGCTTTGTATCCGTATATCCCATTCTAGTTGTGTATTGTATTATTTTTCCGCTGCGATGTATTTAAATGTAATTTAAATCTCTGATATTTCTGTGTAATATTCATTTATACTCTGTATATTCTTGTATTCTGGTGCATTGTTGTAATATACAATGAAACGTTCTTCTGTATGCGTTCTGTTGTGGCCTGTTCTCAAACGATAGGGCGTTTCGAGCGGCCTGAGTCGGTTTAGCGACTGGTTGGGACCGAGCGAGATTCCTTGCCGTCACAGTTGGTATCAGAGCTTTGGTTTACAAAGCTCAGAGAACAAGGCACATTAGAACCTTACGAAAGAATTCATCAGATATTGGATTAGTAATATCCAATTAGAATGACTCGTTAGAGATGGGATCAGTAGTATCCTAGAACGGGTGTGAAGAGTATATTTTTCAAATGAAAACAATTTTGTTTTGAAAATCTAAGTCAACTATTCGTATTTGATTATTTATTTATATTGATGTGGACAATCCAGTATATATAGATTTTGCGTATACGTCTGATCCGCGTGTATTCGAAATTTTAATATACTGGATAGATATAGAATCACCTTCTAGTCGCCCGGAGAGAACTCTGATGATTGATGCATCGTCATCAGAATTTATGTTCGAGTGACGAAAGGGAGATTTCTATATATTTCCATTAGACTGGTGTGAGAACCAAAATTAGATAGGGCCTATTGTTGTGAATTGGCATCAAAAACCTGATTTTTGTATATGTATCAAAATTATGAATTTGAAACTCTAATTCACTAATTGATTGATGTTTGTGTTGTTTGTTTAATTGTTTGATAATTTTGAACCATTATGCCTAATTAAACCAAATATTGAATTGTATTGAAATTTGGTCGCATTTGCTTGCATATACATATATATCATTGAACAGGTTATAGCAAAGAGGCTAGAGCCGAAGGATAAAATTTGTTTGCCCGACAAATAGGTACATGTTTATTACATAATTTCCTGTTTTGTTTGGGTGATGATGATTTTGTGAGCCTATTGGCTAGCCGCTTGGCTTTTTCTTTTTCTTTTTGAGATCTGAAGGACCGGGGAAGCTATTTGAAATTCCCCGATGCTCCCATTGCAGGGGAGGTTATGGCGAAATTTTTCAAAAATTTAGGGTGTTAGCCAAATTTTTGAAATTTTGAAAATTCTCAGAAACTAAAGAGTTGGAGAATGGAAGCCAGACCGAGCGTAGAGTTGAATAATCAAACCACTTTCGACTTTGTTCCTTTTCGGGGACGAAAAGTTTTAAGTGGGGGAGATTGTAACAACCCGTAAAATGCGAGCCAGTTTGAAAATTTTATTTTGGCAATTTTAGCGAATTTTGATTATTTAAAATGAATTATTTTAATATAATCGACGAGAAATTTATTTTGAATATAATTCGACGTATATATTATACGCGTCGTCGTTAGAATATAAAATATTTATATATAATTATAAATAGAATTGAAAATGGCGCGGTAGTTCGATAATTCGATTTCAAACTTCAAGTGAATGTACCGGGTGCAAAAACAATCCGGATTTTAGTGAAACCAAAAATAATGGAATCTAATAGTGAATATCTTTGTAACGAAGTTAACAAACTGAGATTTCATCTTAGAATGATAAGATATGTCCAGTTGAAAATTCTGAATAGTCGCTATGGAATTCAGGCCCTTAAAAATGGACATTTGCAAACGACCTCGGATTTCGACGAAACCAGTTTTGTTGGGTCCGTGGTGTCAAGTTATTGCTAGATTCCAAATTTCATAATTTTTCGAATCAATATGTGAGAGTAGCAAAGGAAAAACGCGTTTGACCAGTTTCAGTTGATTTTAGTCGACTGGAAATTGGCCATTTTTCTAACGGTCTCAGAATTCGACGAAACTAGTTTTGTTAGGACCGTATCGTCAATACGAAGCTAGAAAATATTTTTCTGGAATTTTTCTAGTTAGTATGTGACCCCGGTAATTTGAAATGTGCGTTTAAAATTCAATATAATGATTTAAAAGAAAATTCAACGGAAACTGATTGTAACGGCCCGAATCAGCGGACGATACATATCCCATTGTGTTCGGAATGGGGGTTAAACGCTAGGGACGACAGGCGGTGGACCTCTTTTAGAGGTCGATCGAAAATGTAGACTTTTGAATTAAAATAAAATAATTAAATAATTAAATTAATAAAAAATTTCTTCTCCCCCCTTTATTGGTTCTGGCCCCCCCCGTTCAAACAGAAATCATTCATAAAAAAAAAAAAAAAAAGGGAGAAGGCGATCGAAGGTGCCTGTTCGAGGCCAGCGCCGCCCGCCCCCCCCCCTCGCGCGCCGCCTCCTCCGTTCAACCTCCGCCCCCCCCCTCTGCTGCTTCCACTCGCGCGAAGTCTTCTCCCATCGAAGAACCGAAATCGCGCCTCCCTGAAACCCTAGGACGCCGCCGCCTCCAGCCCGAGGTCGAGCCGCCGACGCTGCTCCCCACCCTGGCCTCGTCTGACTCCGGTACTGAAGTTCATCCCCTCCGCAGACATCGATGCCCCTTTTTTTTTTTCTTCGATGAAGTAAGTTTTTTTCTTTCTTTTCTTTCTTTACTTTATTTTATTTTTAATTTAAAAGTGAGAAAAACTGAATTTGAAAAGTATATAAAGCTAATTTCGATTTTATTTTTATAAAACTGTAAGGTTAGGATTTTATATTATATAGGAATATTAAAAATATAGTTTTTATATTTTTTAATAAAGTATTAAAAATATAGTCTTTACTATATAGGAATATTAAAAATATGATTTTTATATTTTTAAAGTATTAAAAATATAATTTTTACATGATAGAGAATATAAAAATATCATCTTTGTGTATGTAACGAAATAAAAATCTGATTTTTATTTCATATACGTTGAGATAAAGTGGTAATTTTTATAATGGCGAAATCTTTATAAAAAAAAAAATAGCGTGATAAAAATATAGTTTTTATCTATATAACATAATAATAAAAATTCGATTTTTATATATGTTGAACTTTGAAATAAAAATTCGATTTTTATATATTGAACTTTGAAATAAAAATTCGATTTTTATATATTGAACTTTGAACTAAAAATTCGATTTTTAAATATTGAATAGCGAAGTAAAAATGTGATTTTTACGTATGTAGTGAAAGCAGCAACGAAGCTGACGAAGATGCGAAAACGGCGAAGACTTCTGCAAATGAAGAGCCGTGGAGCTAGGATAGCTATATGTGAGAATTTCTCACCTTTCTATTTCTTTTCTAGTTATATATTTATACTAGGATGCAGACGGTGCTTAGTAGCACCCGACACAATCGTCCACAGACCATGGACTTGTTTGTTTGGCTGTTTTGTTATTGATTGCGATATTGGTTTGAATGTGGTTTGTGGTGTGAAAAATCGAATCGATAAATTGGTTAGGATTAGACGTGCGCCGTTATAAGGCGAAGGAGTAAGGCTAGGTTAGATCCTTACTTCAAAGTTTGTGGTTTGCATAACGAATTGATTTGATTGATGTGTGAATGGCGTGGGCCTTCACTAGACCGGGGATAAGGCTAGGCCTTGTCCCGTTTCTAGTATCGTGCCGTTATGCCGCCGAAATTTTCTAAAATAAGTTAGAAAAATAAAAATAGCATTTTATTTAACGAATGAACTGAATAGAAATTCATATGTTAAAATAAAATGTGTTATCGTTAAAAATATAATTTTTAACGTGAATGTGAATAAATAAATATTCATTTACAAACCAGATGGTTTGTTTATGTACACCTATTTGAATGACGTTGATTGGGTCGATAAATTTTACACATCGCCTAGCTGCACAAATAAAATATGTGTTTGATTGTTTGAAACCCCACACGGGTGTTAGGATGAAATTTGAAGTTCACTCATCCTGATTGATTAAATATGTCGATCGATTGATTGACAAGCTGCTATAAGCGTTAAATGTCTATATTTGATGCTTATACAGTGTAGTGCACTTTGGTTGATGGTTGATTATTAATCGTTGTTGAAATATACATGTGTTGTAGAAAATCCATATAATTAACATTATATGGTAATTGATTGGGCCTCATTCCAGTTTCGAAAAAAAAAAAAAAGAAATATTTGAAATAGAAATATTTGAAATAGAAATATTTGAAATAGAATATTTGAAAATAGAAATATGTGAAGCCGTGAGGATTAGATTGACGCCATTTTGACGTGAACGATATTTATATCGATTTTATTCATTTTAAAATGAATATTGAAAAGTGATTTCGAAATCGAATATTTTGAAATGAATTGAATTGAAAACGAATTCAAATTGAATTGAAAACGATTTCGAAATGAATTGAATTGAAAACGATTTCGAAATGAATTGAATTGAAAACGAATTCGAATTGAATTGAAAACGATTTCGAAATGAATTGAATTGAAAACGATTTCGAAATGAATTGAATTGAAAACGATTTCGAAATGAATTGAATTGAAAACGAATTCGAATTGAATTGAAAACGATTTCGAAATGAATTGAATTGAAAACGATTTCGAAATGAATTGAATTGAAAACGAATTCGAATTGAATTGAAAACGATTTCGAAATGAATTGAATTGAAAACGATTTCGAAATGAATTGAATTGAAAACGATTTCGAAATGAATTGAATTGAAAACGAATTCGAATTGAATTGAAAACGATTTCGAAATGAATTGAATTGAAAACGATTTCGAAATGAATTGAATTGAAAACGAATTCGAATTGAATTGAAAACGATTTCGAAATGAATTGAATTGAAAACGATTTCGAAATGAATTGAATTGAAAACGAATTCGAATTGAATTGAAACGAATTCGAATTGAATTGAAAACGATTTCGAAATGAATTGAATTGAAAACGATTTCGAAATGAATTGAATTGAAAACGAATTCGAATTGAATTGAAAGCGAAGTGAAATAAATTCAAATTGAATTGAAATTTGAATTGAATAGAAATGGATTTTAAAACGAATTTATAAAGAAGAATTCAATTTTGATTTGAATTAAAATGGAAGTTGAAAATGTTTTTGAAACGAATTCAAAACTATTTATATAATTCGTTTTAAATAGAAATCGACGATATATATATTATATATATATTATATATATATTATATATAATATAATGGCCTGAATAGAACGCGCCGCGCCGCGGCAGTTCGCGAATTTCGACCATTTATTTCAAACGGACATTACGGGAGATCCGACCGTCGGATTCTCCTAAAACCGGAACCGTTGGGTTCGTATCGAAAAGAGCTTTCTAACGAATATTAGAAATTAGAAATCTAACGGTTGGATTTGGAATTATGTCCAAATCAAATTCGAAAAAGGTCGCTGTAAGTGCAGTTCGATGGCCGTTGATGGAAATCGACTGTACGGGCCTTGATAAAATTATTAAAAATAGTAATAATTTATGTAAAATCATAAGAAATGATTTGTGAAGATTTGGGATGAAAAACTCCATATTTGAAAAGATAAAAATAGATTTTTATCGAAATGAACTAGTTTTGAACTAGAATTATAATTCTATTTATTTTTAAATAAATAAATTGAATTCGAAAAGGGTTTTGAAAATAACCAAAATTTCCAATGATTGCATTGGAGTGGATTTGAATCGAAATTGCCTTCGGAATATTTCGATGTTGGAATTCGTGATTATACAGGTGTTGTTATGGAAATTTGAAAGATATATTTTTATATCGTTATTTCCAATACGACATTTGTTAATCGTAGAATTTGATATTGAATATAGGCCGATATATTTTCTATTCAGGGCCTTGTATTTAATATCAAATGTGATTTGGGTTTGTCGTGAATGGTGTCTTCACTAACACCGTTCTTGAACCCAGTTGAGAAATGATTAAATCTTTTTATTTTAGATTTAATGAAGTGTACCAATTAAATAATATTTAATTGGAATTGAATGGATATTGATTTTTGGGTTTATCGTGAACAGTGTTTTAAACAACACTCGTTCTTTAACCCGATAATTAATGGAATGTGATTTTGGGTTTATCGTGAACCGTGTTTTTAAATGACACTGATTCTTTAACCCAGATAATGATTAAAACTAAGGGGAGTTTTAATGAATCTTTAATTAGATTGAAAAGATCGAGAATGGAGTATCACCAGTTTTGCTCCAGGCGATAGTTAAATCTTTAATTAGATTTGAACGTGAAATTTAGAAACTAACTGTCGGTTAGCTAAGTAGAATGGTTTTCTGGATATTGATCTGATGTTGGTTTCGGCCTTCGGGGTTAATATTTGGGGAATTATTCTCTTGATTAATTTACGGTTAGTGACTAATGAATTGGAATGAGGCGTATGTTGTGTTTGTGTAACACTTTTATAAAATATACGCGAGTTATTCGGGAAGACCGGGTTTATCCCATTCTGAATAACTGATACGACGATAAGTCGAAGATGAAGACGATGGTCGAAGACCGGAAGTCTTCACGTCGTTTGGGTGATAACTGATGATCTTGATTGGGCTGTACACCCAAGAAGATGGAAACAGTTAGTGATCGTCCAGACGTACTTGGAGATCGATGGATATGCGGGGTACTAGGTGCCTCCGGTTTCGTTCAGACCCAGAACGGACTTGTAAATGGACTGTGTGTCTGACATCGGATTTCATTCTGTGTGACTGATATCGGTTGCATAGGATGGCTTGCCTGTGTGGCATGCTAAGATGCAAATGATCAAGGCTTCTGTTGAAAAGCAAAGTCTTGTGGTTGATGATCAAAGCACGGCCTTTGTGGCGTAGCTTTGTGTAACGTTTGATTCGCGAGTTTCACACCCGGTATGAATCAAAAACGGGAGACGGACCTCAGGGAGGGCATGCGTTTCTTTCTGGCTAGAAGTGGCGTCAGTGGTTTTACACGCCCTGACGAGTTTGACTTATGTGGTTGTTGCTGTTGCGAGGCGCCTCGGTTATATCGGTTTCGGCCGAATGCATTCTGGTCGGCTGACGGACCAGACTTACACCCCATAGGGTGGGGAGACGTATTGTTCAGGCATAATAATCCACTCCGTGTGGACCGGCCCTGACGATCTAAAGGCTTGCCTGCGCGCTTGCCTGTGGCTCGGGCTAGAGAGTCACGAATCGGTTGAGGACTATCTTTTGCCTCGGTTCATAGACGGAAATCCAATTTCCAAATACGTGACATTTGCGGTTTTAATTGTAATCCTATATATGGCGACATAGTGGGATGGGGCGCTTATGCCGCCTATGATTGATACTTATGATTTGAAGTTGTTTTATACACTTATAATAGTATCAAATGATTTGTTTTAAAACGTATCAAGCATTCTTTGGCTGTTATAAGGGAAAACCCTATCCTCGACTGCGTTGCATTGTGTGATGGGACCTGGGTCTTATAACAGCTTCATTTTTCTTTATTTAGCATTGCGCTGTTTGTTTTATGCACTGGTATTCTTGGGAGGAAACCCGTTCCGTGTTATACGGCGTGGTCCCTTGATTTACCTAATTTTTAAAATAAAGATTAATAACTGTTTTAGTTCTCACACCAGTCACATGACTGACCTGGAGTTTATTGTTTTAACCTAAACTCTGGGTGCCCTTATTTTCGACACGGGCAGCTAGTAGTTTTGGTTTTGCAGATTTATATTCACAGGATCCTGGTTTACAGCTGGAACGATATCCGGAAAGCTTTGTATCCGTATATCCCATTCTAGTTGTGTATTGTATTATTTTTCCGCTGCGATGTATTTAAATGTAATTTAAATCTCTGATATTTCTGTGTAATATTCATTTATACTCTGTATATTCTTGTATTCTGGTGCATTGTTGTAATATACAATGAAACGTTCTTCTGTATGCGTTCTGTTGTGGCCTGTTCTCAAACGATAGGGCGTTTCGAGCGGCCTGAGTCGGTTTAGCGACTGGTTGGGACCGAGCGAGATTCCTTGCCGTCACAGTTGGTCATCTAAAAAAGGAAAAATAATAATAAGAAATAACTGTGGCGTATTACCACGTGGAGTCATTGGTTCTTCCACTGCATTTTGTTTACCACTGATATTCTATTAAAAAAATGCACTAATTAGTTGTTAAGCGCCTAGCAATTACTCATTAATACATTAAATCGGTTATAACTTACAGCCATGAACATATCAGAGAGCTCTTTCATTTGACTCTATAAGGTAGAAATTTGATTTTCCATTTCACGTACTTTTTTGGAACTACTCATACGAGCTCCGAACTGAGTTGGTGCAACCCCAAAACCAAGTCCTCTTATTCTACCTCTTTGTTCGCGACCAAATACCTTTGACACACCATCTTCATTCAATGATATTGTTCCTTGAGAATTTTGGGTGTTTTTATGCTCTTTTATCTTGGCCTATAAATTCAAATAAACATTTTTCAAATGTCGTAATTCAATGTAAGGTTCATATATTGGAGCCAACTATGAAAACATATCCCAACTAAAATATACAAAATTCAATTTGATGGAAATCAAAGAAATGAAAAAAAAAACAATCTAATTAAAGAAAGGATAAAATAAAATCAAAACATACAATGAAGAAATAATTTAATGTGTATATATCCTTACTATGCAATCGGCAGCAGTAGAATTCGATGGCTCTCCATATTTCTTTGTATGGCCTTTACACCACAAATCCTCCCTGCTGATATCCGATGACAAGCCACTTTCTTTTTTCTGCACAAAGAGCTTAGAAATAAATCACAAACTGCTATATTGGATAAATAACTTCTCTAGATAGCGATAATGAATGAATTATATAAGTTATTTTTTCTTACCATATCATCAGCTAGTCTTGCATACCCCTTTCGGCTCATAGTGTGCGGAACTATATTTTTTGCTCGTATTGCTTTGTATTTATTGCTTGTCAACTGAATAAACAAAATTTATTCAAATTAAGTAAAATAAAATGCAATGAAAACAATTTAATTTTATTCATAAAAACAAATCCAACTACCTCAAACTCATCCGTTAATTTTTCATTGACAAAATCTTTCCACTCCTGAGCACTCCTAATATTATTTAGTTTTAGCATGTCTACTTTGTTGGAACCAACAGGACTTGCTGCTGCAACTTTTATGGCTTTAACTATCCTTGATTTTGACTCTTTCTATCGCAGTCCCAACATTTGAATGAACATATCCCGATGTATGTCATCCACCTTGAATCTTGCCTAAACAAAATAAATTGTTAAGGCCAAACAAAAAAAGGTAAGCAACTTTGATTGTGCATTGAAAGTAAATATTCATTCCTCTTGTGTTCAGGTTAGAGTTCATAGTACAACAAACTGCAGACCCATTAAAAAAATGCTTCTTTTTATGGTTTAACCAAACTGCAGACCCATTAAAAATTGCACATTCTATTTGATATAATGTTTCATTACTAATGTCTTGGAATGGTGGGGAGGTTGTTTGAAACTTGAAGTGGAGAAACAGAAGTATAGAAATGAAAAAACAGAGTTGTTACTTTAATTAAAACATATGAATAGTTAGGTGGGATTTTTCATGGAACTCGTCTAAAGGTCAATCGCATGATAGGATAGTGGAGTGACAAAACAATGAAGTCAAATAGAAAGTTTAAAATAAAAAGGAACATGCCTGAACAGGGTCTTTCAATGTAGCCAAATAGAAAGTTTAAAATACAATGAAGTCTAAAATTGTTTATTGCTTTAATATTTCAAAATAACTACATATTCCGTATTTTTTCTGTAACCAATATTTGTTGCCATGTAGTGTTATTAAATTCATTAAGATTTCAGTTACTCTGAAAAGGGTCTTTCAATGTTTGTAACATTAAGTAACAATGAAATTAAAAAAAATTACAACTCATGATTGAAAAGAAATTTTAACAATAGGCCTTTTATTTATCTATTTATTTTTTGAAATTGGGACTCTGTATACAAGTCTTAAGGCGATATATAACAACATATTGCATGACAAGTGATTTGGATTCCACAAGCGGGAATCAAACCCATGACCTCTTATTTCATGTTCAAGTATGTTAAACAGTTTGAACAAAATGTTTGTCAATAACAAAATTCTTAATTTCACGAAAAATTATACCACCGCAACAAATTTATCACAACATAGAGAATTTTACAACTCAGGAATGGAAGCCATAGGTGTGTAAGCTCAGGAATGAAAAGGAGCTGAGTTTACCCAATTTGTGTGCCAAATGGAAAGGAAATGATGGCTTTTAGTGGCTAAAATGAATTAAAGTGTGAAAAGGAATTGTGCTATTTTTTGGTGCAATTAAGAAGCCTGTTATTAAATCCATTAAGAAGCCGGTTAAGTCAAGAAGTGATAAATTTCAATGTCGGTAAACTATTTCTCTATTCATAGTACACACATATAAATATCGTAAACCTTTTATGGATGGTGCAGGCAAAAGAAAATTAATATGTGCACAAAGGATTAATGAGAATTCATAGAGGAAATAATCTTTGAATATTCAAAAATTGCAGATTCACACCGAAAAGAAGCTATCGTGGTTTGGTTTCTAACCACATCTGAGATAAAGCCTTTCAATGTAAAACATTTACCATGCCTTATGGGCTGTTTTTTTACATTAGTTTAATGTGAGGTAGCATATAAGATTTTCCAGTACTTTTCTGTATGTATGATGCCATGGTCTTATAACAAAGTTTACTAAAGAAAAATTACCATGTGTGTGCACTGTGCACCGAGAACTTCAAGAACAATTAATAAGAGCCATATTCATCCATAAGTGGAGAAACAGAAGTATAGAAATGAAAGACGTTACGAATAAACATGAAATCAGCCCTATACTTCAATCCTCTCTATATATGCAATACATATCTACTCATCTTCACTACATAATTGTTACTTTAATTACGAAATCTGATTATCTGAAATCAGTAAAATGTCTGCCCTCCGAAACATGGTCATCTTCCTTACCCTATATATCCTCCCTTTCAACCGTCACCACCCCTCAGGCTAACCCGCCTATCAATGCCCGTATTGAAAGTACTACAGGCAGAATTAGCAAAAATGGGTTATCAGATTGTTGGGATTCGTTGTTGGAGCTTCGGCCATGCATGGATGACATAGTGCTTTTCTTCATAAACAGTGAGACTTATTTGGCCAGGGACTATTGCAGAGCTATCTGAATGACTACCCTAACCTGCTGGCCATCAGTGCTCACTAGTATCGGATTCACTTCGGATGAGGCCGATATTTAGTTTGAATTTTTATAATGGTATTCGAATAGTGAGATATGATTTGTAGACCAATTATATAAGAAACTCAGCAATGAAGAAAACATGAAACTGACTGTGGTGTCTTATTAGAAACGTTGAAACTGTGATTAACATTTGTAAGCGCTATAGCAATCGCAAAAAATGCTTTTCCTATAAACTATTTTATAAAAATATTCTTTCTTTGAAATCATTTGTTTGGTTAGGTGGCGTTTTGTAACACCCCACTCCCGCTATGATCACTCACTAAGGGAATGCCATAGCATCGGTGGAGTATTTTAGTGAATATAGAACAGAAAAATTACAACAAGACAGATATAAATAGTACTTGAAATTTTAAAACATCATCTCATAACAGCGGAAGTAAAACATGTCTGGTTACATCATAAAACCACAATAAAGGTCAAGTACAATATCCATCAAAATAAAGAAGTACATAATCCCACTCTCATACAATAGCCAAACAAAAGAAAAGATAACTGGATAACTGGAGCTTTACATCTATCCAAGCTCCTAAAGACTGGAACAGCAATCCGATCAAGCTCCACTACTGCTAGGATCCACCGTAGGACCTGAGGGTTGGGAAAAAGATAAAAACAACAGGGTCAGACATAAGTCTGAGCGAGTCCTATAACTTTAACAATACAATCGTTAAAGTAACCAGAGAAGACATAAACTGATATACGGTAACATATAGGGATGAATGGCTACCCTAAGCAGTCAACTAAACGAAGATAAAGGATAAAGACGCATCTACCCTCCCTAAGGTAAATTACTAAACTGCACCACACCAGTCGTTCCTAACTTAAAGGTTGATCCCACCCAAGGACTTATAAAATTTACTAATTAGTACCTGCGTACCCCTAGGTGACCAAGTAGGCGCCACGGGGCCCTACAATCCACTAGGTGTACACACTACTTCCCATTCGATCGGCTCCCTAACGTAGATACCCGTGCTGGCCCCACCGTGGGATGTATCATTCCCCAATGTGGCAACCTGATGAAACTAAAGGTGCACGGCTTATATCTACTCGATGCAACAACGGCTTACCTACCAGCCCGGGCCCACTCACGCATATGAAGCCCGTTGGACTTGCGTTGCCACCGCTAACCCGTTTGCCTCTTACAGTCAAGCCCAGTATGCGTGTCCCGTCCTCGACATGGGTCGAGCCCACAAAGATACGTATGGGTTACTGGTTGAAATGGGCCTCCACAAGCTACCCACCTAAGCTTGTCCCTTTTTCTAGTATATCCCACTTAACCCTTTAATCATGTTTTAATTACATGTTCTATTTTGGTTAAGTATTCTAATCGTATTTTCTATTGCCACCCAAGGCAACCACTAGATTTTCTCATGCCACCCGAGGCACCCACTTAACCCCTCATGTCCCTCTACATGCTAATGTGGTTAAGTGTTTCTTAATTAATTAATTAAGAACGTAACCTTTGTAAAGACCTCTCACATTAGACTGTCTTTTATGACCGCTGGTTAAGCCGGTTGGGTCCGGGCAGCCTTATGTCATAACAGAGTCTAACCTCGTGTCTTTACATTAATTACGTATTTAGTTTGTGCCTAAGACCTCTCACATTGGGCTAACATTTGTAGCAACTGGTTAAGCCGGTTGGGTCCGGGCAGTTTTACGCTACAACTGAGTCCAACCTCGTGTCTTAGTCAATTAATTACACCTAATTAATCACCCTCATAATTTTATATTAATTATCCCTAATTAATCAAGTTTTCTTAACATGGGTAGACCTAACTTAATAGGTAAATTCCCATGGGGTAGACCTAACTCAATAGGTAAATTCCCAACACATAGTATGGGTACACCTAACCAAATAGGCAAATTCCCATACTATGTTTATTTATTTTGTGTTATGCATAATTATATTAATTTCACACAATCTTATTAACTTATGCATTTAATTACCCCATCGTTCCCACGTAATTTCGTTCATGATATAACACATATAAAAGGTGTCAACTTGCATATGAATGAACATGTTTCAAAGGTGCCATCTTGCATATTAACAAACACATAACTTGCATATGAACTTGCATAACATGTCACATAACTTGCATATAATATGTCACATAACTTACATATTCATTTTGCATAACAAACTTGCATATTAGCTTATAGACTTGCATAATGTGTCATCATGAACTTGCATATTAATAAACATGTAACTTGCATATTTACATACATGTAACTCGCATATTAACAAACATGTAACTTGCATATAAAGAAACATGTAACTTGCATATTTACATACATGTAACTTGCATATTAACAAACATGTAACTTGCATATTAACAAACATGTAACTTGCATATTTACATACATGTAACTTGCATATTAACAAACATGTAACTTGCATATTAACAAACATGTAACTTGCATAGCATATTACCATGAACTTGCATAACATGCATATGATTACATAGCCCACAACTTGCATATTTAGCATCATGCAAACATAACATACATCATATTAAACTTGCATAAGCTTACATACTCAACATGCATAAACATAAGATTAATGCTAACATCATATCATATGATTCAAAGCTCATTAACCCACATACAAAACCATAAATCTCATCACATCTCATCTAATTAGTTTACCAAAAGATCATCAAAGTGATAGAAACTCACAACTAGCAACTTTTAACACCAAATGAAGAAGATTAAGATGCTAAGAAGGGATTAGAAGTTGATTAGAGAGTGATTAGTATGCAACCCTCTTCATAAAATTAGTGGAGGCCATGAGAGCTAGCATTTTGCCATAGTTTAGTCACTAGGTTTAATTATGAATGAATTAGGGTAGGTTAGGGTCTTATTTATAGATTAGGCAAGTGTTTTAGGCCATAGGATTAACCCTAGATTCAATCCAAGCCATCAAAGCATGTCTTGGGGAAGAAGTCAAGTGTAGGAACCATCTAGGGCCTTTAGATTAAAGATGGACCATGAGAACCATTCAAATGCAAAATCTGCACTTGAGCGAATCGGCCCACGGGTTGACAGCCAAACACCCTGGATTAACCCCTAGTCGACCCAGCGGGCTCGGGTCGACTTCAAAAATCGGCCGGTTCGGTTATTCCCCTCTCCCAATTCGCTGTTTTGAGCATTTTTGCATATTTATTTATTAAATTTTCAATTATATATATATATATATATATATATATCAATATATATATATATATATATATATATATATATATATCTACACAACCCATTTCACTTAATTAAGTATACTTTAATTTGGGAATTTTCGTGAAACTTCGCGAGGCCATATCTTGGTCATACGGACTCCGATTTTCGAAAACTCGGACTCTATTTCGCGTATTTTTCCGAGACGAACACAATGGCATAGCCCGTTTCCCTTGATTCCCATTTTAGAATTAAATTCTGCCTCGATTTATGTTATTACAGGTTATTGAAAATACGGGTTGTTACATTCTCCCCTCCTTAAAGGATTTCGTCCCCGAAATCTTCAAGTTAGGAAGAACGTATCCTACCATCCAATCATCCATCTACTCAAAGCATCATCCACGAGCAATCATTGTCCTTACAAGATTCTAAATGCTGGATGGATATATGCAAAAGTGTGTGTATATGTACTTACCTAATGCGAAAATCAGGCGGTTACTGATACAGTAAACCTCGTTAATGCAAACCATGATAGTGCCATGCATCCAATATGTATGCGAAACCCTATTGACACATACAAATTTCTACATGCGTGCACAACCATACACAAAAATGCATCATCCATATGATAACACAGCCATGATACATCCATCAATCTAACTACCACATCCATTTATGCAATATGCAACATGAAGTGACTGAGCCGATCTAGTGCCTAATGTGTGTGTATATGCATCCACGAGCAACCACTAGCAAACAATTGCATCCATATGCATCCATCAACCATAACATGTTTCAAACACATGTCTCAACCATAGGTTTTACCCTATCTAAAGGTCATAGGTATTAGCGAGAGGATATACTAAAGATAAGATAAGTACTAGACAAGCAATAAAGGAGAAGTTAAAAGACATACTCTCAAAAAGAAATGGATACAAAGAACGCATCTTTGCTTCCGTCTCCCAAGTAGCATTGCTTTCGTCATCTCCCCATTGCACTTTAACTAGCTGAACTTCTCTGTTCCTCAACTTCCTAGTTTCTGACCCAAGGATGCGAGTAGGAGCTCGTCGAATCGTCGCATCACGCTCTACCTCTACATCTCTAAGCAAGCTCGGCTCTACCACCTCCGCGGTCTCATGTAAGCACTTCCTCAAATGTGATACATGGAATACATCATGAACACCACTAAGTCTGTCGGGCAACTCCACCCTATATGCCATCCGTCCAATCCTTTCCTTAATAGGAAACGGCCCAACAAATCTCGGTGCTAACTTCCCTACGGACCCAAAGCGAACAACATTTCTCAATGGAGATACTTTGACAAAAACCATGTCCCCAACCTCAAACTCAAGATCCGTCCTTCTCCGATCCGCATAAGATTTCTGTCTATCTTGCGCTGCTTTCATCCTTTTTCGAATTAAATCAATCTTCTCTGAAGTCTCTCTAACCATATCCGGCCCAAGCAAGATCTTATCCGTAGATTCCCACCAACATGTAGGAGATCGACAAGGCCTTCCATAAAGAGCTTCGAAAGGAGCCATACCAATACTGGACTGAAAGCTGTTATTATATGCGAACTCCACCAAAGGAAGATGTTCTTCCCATGTACCTCCAAAATCCAAGATACAAAGCCTCAAAAGATCTTCTAAGATACGGTTCACCCTCTCGGTCTGACCGTCCGTCTGAGGATGATATGCGGTGCTCAAACACAACTGAGTCCCTACCGCCTCTTGCAAACTTCTCCAAAACTCACTAGTGAAAATAGGATCTCGATCACTCACAATGCTGGATGGTACGCCATGCAATCTAACAATCTCTCTAACATAGACTGAAGCAAGCCATGGAGCGGTCCTCTTACTCTTTACGGGTATAAAATGGGCACTCTTTGTAAGTCTGTCTACCACAACCCAAATTCCCGTATTGCCCTTCCTCGATCTCGGTAACCCGTCGATGAAATCCATCGAGACACTATCCCACTTCCACTGTGGAACTTCCAATGGGTGTAGCAACCCACCGGGTTTCCTTTGCTCCACTTTAACTTGTTGGCACACTAAGCATCTAGCCACATACTCGGCCACATCTTTCTTCATACCGGCCCAAAAGAAAACTCTCTTCATGTCTTGGTACATTTTGTCTCCACCGGGATGAATAGTCATTCTTGAACGATGTGCATCATCCAAAATAGCCTTCTTCAAACCCTCATCTTGCGGTACACAAAGTCTACCGTCTCTATGCAACCATCCCTTATCATCTATGGTGTATCTACCCAAATGGCTGGACGACTCCCCTCTTATAAGCTTCTCTACCAACACAACCAACTGTGGGTCGTCTCGCTGAGCCTCGCCAATCCGTCTCAAAAGAGTAGGTCTAACCTCCAAGGATGCCAACAAACCAGGTACAAAATCAACAGAAGGTCTGAAGTCAAACAAAGAAAGAAACTCCAAGCTTCGTCGTTCCACGAACAATGGACTCAAAGATAGCCTTTTTCTACTTAAGGCGTCTGCCACCACGTTACCCTTACCAGGGGTATACGCTATCTCGAAATCATAGGATGCTAAGAACTCCATCCACCTTTGCTGTCTTAAGTTTAAATCCTTCTGAGAGAATAAGTACTTCAATGATTTATGGTCGGTGAACAACTCGAATCTCTCACCAAGAAGATAATGGCGCCAAGACTTAAGTGCGAAAACAATCGCGGCCAACTCTAGATCATGGGTAGGGTAATTCTTCTCATGCACTCTCAATTGTCTCCCTCCATAGGCTATTACCCTTCCCTCCTGCATCAAGACTGCGCCTAATCATGTTCCACAAGCATCGGTATAAACAACAAACGGCTTACTCCCATCTGGAAGCACTAAAACTGGAGCGGTGGTCAAAGCTCTCTTTAACCGTCGGAAAGCATCATCACAATCTACATCCCATGAGAAAACCAGATTCTTCTTCGTCAAGCGGGTTAATGGGGCTGATATCTTCGCGAAGTCTTTGATGAACTTCCTATAATACCCTGCCAACCCCAAGAAACTTCTTACCTCGGTAGCATTTCTAGGAACTTTCCAATCCTGGATAGATACTATCTTTGCGGGATCCACAGCTATCCCTTCCTTAGAGACCACATGCCCTAAGAATCGCACTTCTCTTCTCCAAAAATGGCATTTAGAGAATTTAGCTTTAAGACTATGCGCTCGAAGAGTCTCCAACACTTCCTTGAGATGTAAGGCATGCTCTTCTTCATTCTTGGAAAAGACCAAGATGTCATCCACAAAAACTACTACAAACTTATTCAGATACTCTCTGAACACTCTACTCATGAGATCAACAAAGTATGCGGGGGCGTTTGTCAACCCAAATGGCATCACTAGCCACTCATAAAAACCATCCGGAGTCCGGAAAGCAGTCTTCTCTATACTGTCCTCCGCCACTCTTAACTGATGAAACCCTGTAGCTAAGTCCATCTGCGAAAATACTGACGCGCCAACCAACTGATCAAAGAGATCATCTATCCTCGGTAATGGGTGTCTATTCTTCTTCGTGAGCTTATTAAGTTCCCTATAATCCACACAAAGTCTGAGGGACCCATCCGCCTTCGTGGCAAACACTACTGGAGCTCCCCACTCCGATATACTTCGCCTTATGAACCCCTTCTCAAGCAACTCCCCTACTTGCTTATGAAGTTCTCTTCTCTCACGAGGAGCCATGTGGCGTACTGGCAAAGACACTGGTTTGGCATTATCCACCAAATAAATTCGGAAATCTATCTCCCGCTTCGGAGGCAAACCCTTTACTTCTTCAAACACATCCGGATATTCCCGGACTACTCTGACAGAACACAAACTTTCGACCGAAGCATCGAGCGATTCAAGATAACTTAGCAAAACAGATTCCATGGGATTGCAAGAGATCTCGAGAGTGTTACCCAAGCGGGTCATGAGCCTGACAACTCTCCTTTCGCAATCAAGAACGGCACCATTACTGGATAACCAGTCCATGCCCAAGATCAACCCATAGCCCGTGAAGCCCAATACAAAAGCATCACATCTAAACTCAACGCTAAGTATAGAAATCTTCAAACCCAAACATATCATAGACAGATATATGGAGCCCCCATTTGGGTTTGAGACAACCAAGGGATCATCAACTAGACTGGTGTCTAAGTGCAGTGACTCAACTAACGATGATGAGATAAAAGAATGCGATGCGCCAGAGTCAAACAAAGTACGAACTGGATGATCAAACAGAAAAACCAGACTTTCAACGGAAATAGTTCTACCTCTCTGCTGAATCGGTGGAACTGAGAGAACCTGAACTTGCCCCCCTGACTGAGGTGGTGCTATAAGAGCTTGCACCTGGCCTCCTGAGGTAGACCCCGTCTTCTGCCCCTTCTTTGGGCAGTTTTTCACAAGATGCCCTGCTTCACCACAATGAAAGCAACCGGTCTTCTTCTTTTTGCGACAATCCTTACTGAGGTGTCCTGGTGTTCCACAATTGAAGCACTTCTTCTTCGTCTTCTTTTTGTCACCATTGCCTTTTCCGCCCTTGCCTTGTTGTTGCTGTTGCGGTTTCTTCTGATCCCCCTTTTTCTCTGGTGCCTTAGAATTCTTATCATCCTCATGCATAAGTGCCATGTAGACAAGCTTCTCAAAAGTGGCCCCCATAGGAATGTGAGTCATAGCTATTCCTTGCAATGGTTCGTTCAAGCCTCTAACGAACCTCAAAGCCTTCTTCTCCGGTGTATTCACCAACTCTATGCCAAACCTTGCTAATTGATTGAATTTGTTGACATATTCTTTCACCGTGAGATTCCCTTGCTTCAAATTCAAGAACTTCTCCATAAACAGATTCTCTTCCGCCCTTGAGAGAAACTTAGCCCCAAACCTTTGCTTAAAATCTGCCCAAGAGTCAACAGGGCGTTCTCCATTAGTGACCTCCCACCAGAATGAGGCCTCTCCCTTCATTAACCAAGCCGCCAACTTGACTTTCTTTCCCTCTTCCACTTCAAAGATATCTAGCAACTCTTCCACTTCCTTAAGCCAATCTCTAGCCTCTACGAAAGTCTCTGAACCAAGAAAAGGTTTTCCTCCTATAGCCTTGAACTCCTTGCAAACCTTAGCAAAATTATCCACTCTAGGCTGAGGAGGAGGAGCGGTTGTCTCTGGTGTAGTAGCATTGGCCGGACCCGCAGCCGCGGCCCTAGCCTCTTGCAACCTCCTATACCATAGTGGTATAACTAAACCCTCCGGGATGTTAAGATCTTCAGCCATGCTGAAACGAAAGAGGAAAGATTCAAAAAGGAGATTCCGAAAGATAAAGATATGGCTATTGGGGATTATGCTTTTCTTTTTGAAAAACTTTTTCTCTTAGAAGACATGCTTTTAAAAATACTTTCTTCGAAAATACTCTTAGAAAGTAGTTTTTCTCAAAAATTTTATCTGTTCTGGTAACCTTAAGCTCTGATACCACGTGTAACACCCCACTCCCGCTATGATCACTCACTAAGGGAATGCCATAGCATCGGTGGAGTATTTTAGTGAATATAGAACAGAAAAATTACAACAAGACAGATATAAATAGTACTTGAAATTTTAAAACATCATCTCATAACAGCGGAAGTAAAACATGTCTGGTTACATCATAAAACCACAATAAAGGTCAAGTACAATATCCATCAAAATAAAGAAGTACATAATCCCACTCTCATACAATAGCCAAACAAAAGAAAAGATAACTGGATAACTGGAGCTTTACATCTATCCAAGCTCCTAAAGACTGGAACAGCAATCCGATCAAGCTCCACTACTGCTAGGATCCACCGTAGGACCTGAGGGTTGGGAAAAAGATAAAAACAACAGGGTCAGACATAAGTCTGAGCGAGTCCTATAACTTTAACAATACAATCGTTAAAGTAACCAGAGAAGACATAAACTGATATACGGTAACATATAGGGATGAATGGCTACCCTAAGCAGTCAACTAAACGAAGATAAAGGATAAAGACGCATCTACCCTCCCTAAGGTAAATTACTAAACTGCACCACACCAGTCGTTCCTAACTTAAAGGTTGATCCCACCCAAGGACTTATAAAATTTACTAATTAGTACCTGCGTACCCCTAGGTGACCAAGTAGGCGCCACGGGGCCCTACAATCCACTAGGTGTACACACTACTTCCCATTCGATCGGCTCCCTAACGTAGATACCCGTGCTGGCCCCACCGTGGGATGTATCATTCCCCAATGTGGCAACCTGATGAAACTAAAGGTGCACGGCTTATATCTACTCGATGCAACAACGGCTTACCTACCAGCCCGGGCCCACTCACGCATATGAAGCCCGTTGGACTTGCGTTGCCACCGCTAACCCGTTTGCCTCTTACAGTCAAGCCCAGTATGCGTGTCCCGTCCTCGACATGGGTCGAGCCCACAAAGATACGTATGGGTTACTGGTTGAAATGGGCCTCCACAAGCTACCCACCTAAGCTTGTCCCTTTTTCTAGTATATCCCACTTAACCCTTTAATCATGTTTTAATTACATGTTCTATTTTGGTTAAGTATTCTAATCGTATTTTCTATTGCCACCCAAGGCAACCACTAGATTTTCTCATGCCACCCGAGGCACCCACTTAACCCCTCATGTCCCTCTACATGCTAATGTGGTTAAGTGTTTCTTAATTAATTAATTAAGAACGTAACCTTTGTAAAGACCTCTCACATTAGACTGTCTTTTATGACCGCTGGTTAAGCCGGTTGGGTCCGGGCAGCCTTATGTCATAACAGAGTCTAACCTCGTGTCTTTACATTAATTACGTATTTAGTTTGTGCCTAAGACCTCTCACATTGGGCTAACATTTGTAGCAACTGGTTAAGCCGGTTGGGTCCGGGCAGTTTTACGCTACAACTGAGTCCAACCTCGTGTCTTAGTCAATTAATTACACCTAATTAATCACCCTCATAATTTTATATTAATTATCCCTAATTAATCAAGTTTTCTTAACATGGGTAGACCTAACTTAATAGGTAAATTCCCATGGGGTAGACCTAACTCAATAGGTAAATTCCCAACACATAGTATGGGTACACCTAACCAAATAGGCAAATTCCCATACTATGTTTATTTATTTTGTGTTATGCATAATTATATTAATTTCACACAATCTTATTAACTTATGCATTTAATTACCCCATCGTTCCCACGTAATTTCGTTCATGATATAACACATATAAAAGGTGTCAACTTGCATATGAATGAACATGTTTCAAAGGTGCCATCTTGCATATTAACAAACACATAACTTGCATATGAACTTGCATAACATGTCACATAACTTGCATATAATATGTCACATAACTTACATATTCATTTTGCATAACAAACTTGCATATTAGCTTATAGACTTGCATAATGTGTCATCATGAACTTGCATATTAATAAACATGTAACTTGCATATTTACATACATGTAACTCGCATATTAACAAACATGTAACTTGCATATAAAGAAACATGTAACTTGCATATTTACATACATGTAACTTGCATATTAACAAACATGTAACTTGCATATTAACAAACATGTAACTTGCATATTTACATACATGTAACTTGCATATTAACAAACATGTAACTTGCATATTAACAAACATGTAACTTGCATAGCATATTACCATGAACTTGCATAACATGCATATGATTACATAGCCCACAACTTGCATATTTAGCATCATGCAAACATAACATACATCATATTAAACTTGCATAAGCTTACATACTCAACATGCATAAACATAAGATTAATGCTAACATCATATCATATGATTCAAAGCTCATTAACCCACATACAAAACCATAAATCTCATCACATCTCATCTAATTAGTTTACCAAAAGATCATCAAAGTGATAGAAACTCACAACTAGCAACTTTGAACACCAAATGAAGAAGATTAAGATGCTAAGAAGGGATTAGAAGTTGATTAGAGAGTGATTAGTATGCAACCCTCTTCATAAAATTAGTGGAGGCCATGAGAGCTAGCATTTTGCCATAGTTTAGTCACTAGGTTTAATTATGAATGAATTAGGGTAGGTTAGGGTCTTATTTATAGATTAGGCAAGTGTTTTAGGCCATAGGATTAACCCTAGATTCAATCCAAGCCATCAAAGCATGTCTTGGGGAAGAAGTCAAGTGTAGGAACCATCTAGGGCCTTTAGATTAAAGATGGACCATGAGAACCATTCAAATGCAAAATCTGCACTTGAGCGAATCGGCCCACGGGTTGACAGCCAAACACCCTGGATTAACCCCTAGTCGACCCAGCGGGCTCGGGTCGACTTCAAAAATCGGCCGGTTCGGTTATTCCCCTCTCCCAATTCGCTGTTTTGAGCATTTTTGCATATTTATTTATTAAATTTTCAATTATATATATATATATATATATATATATATATATATATATATATCAATATATATATATATATATATATATATATATATATATATATATATATATCTACACAACCCATTTCACTTAATTAAGTATACTTTAATTTGGGAATTTTCGTGAAACTTCGCGAGGCCATATCTTGGTCATACGGACTCCGATTTTCGAAAACTCGGACTCTATTTCGCGTATTTTTCCGAGACGAACACAATGGCATAGCCCGTTTCCCTTGATTCCCATTTTAGAATTAAATTCTGCCTCGATTTATGTTATTACAGGTTATTGAAAATACGGGTTGTTACACGTTTGGTTCATTTTTTTTGTTTTGCATTTTGAGTTTTGATTACTAATTTTTGTTTTGAATTTAAGTTGTTTTAATTATATATATTTGGATATTACTAACCAAATTTTGCATTTTTTTGTTTAGGCGATACAAATGGAACCAAAACAAAAACAAGAACAACCTACCACGGGCCTGATGTTTCATTACTAATGTTTTATGTGAGATGCAAATGCAACTGAAAAATCCCACCTAACAATTCATATGATATAATGCAAATGCAACTGAAAAATCCCACCTAAAGATGCCACATGGGTTTAATTCAATACTGTGAATACATAAATGTAATCATCTAAAAGATGCCATTAGCTTCTAACCAAGTTAGTTCAAGTTTTAGTGTACGTTTAATATTCATTACGAATGTATGTCGTGCAATCGCAAATGTCGAGATGTACCTGAATACATGTCCATAGATCAGCCTTTAATTTGTCGTCGACTTTCTTCCAATTGCTAATGGTCACATGTATCATCTCCCTCGCTAACGTTCCAAGATATGATGATAATTATTTGGAATTTGTACTAGTAGGTTGATTTAAATCATTGAACTCAACTTCAACCTTCTCATTTGGTGTCAAAGAAAATAATTTCATCATTGTTTTTCCTCTTTTTCTCTTAGTTTTGACCAAGTTTGCCTCTTCAAAGGAAGAATCTAAGTTCGTAGCTGACTCATGATGATTGGACGGTTGTGTGATAACAACATTTTGGAGAGGAGTTGATTCATCATGATCGGTTGGTTGTGTGATAGCGATGTTTTGAAGGAGAGTTGAATCATGATGATTGGATGGTTGTGTGGTAGTGACATTTTGAAAAGGAGTTGAATCATGGTGATTGGATGAGCGTGTGACATTGATGTTTTGGAGGGGATTTGAATCAAGAGGACTAAGCGATTGTGTGGCAGTGACATTTTGTAGAGGGGTTGAATTATGGCAAGGAATGATGGGTGGAGGAATTACACCATGTTTGTGTGGAGATTTTCTAACATTGGCATTCACGTCCTTATTTTGAAAGGGAGTTGAATCATGGTGATTGGATGAGCGTGTGACAATGACGTTTCGGAGGGGATTTGAAGCAAGAGGACTAAGCGATTGTGTGGCAGTGACATTTTGTAGAGGGGTTGAATTATGGCAAGGAATGATGGGTGGAGGATTTACACCATGTTTACGTGGAGATTTTCTAACATTGGCAATCACGTCCTTAAGAGCACAAGCAATTTCAATTTCAACTTCAACGTCTTTCATTCTTGATATTCTAATACCACCATTAGCCCTAGTTAGACCACGCGCAGCTGCAAGTGCAGCAAGACTTTGCTTCTTTGATTTTTTTAGTTGCTTGCTTCGAGCTCTGCAATTATTTGAACAAATATAATATTAGTAAGGATATCTTGAAATAAAAGGAGGCAGCAAGGTGTTCTGCACAATCAAAATAAAAAAAAAGAATGACAATACGAATGTAGCAGCAGTCAATTACAGAGAGCAGTTATGAAGGTTAGAAAATGACACTTTCAATTATTTGAAGTATGAAAGCGGATGACGAAAGTTATATATGATACACAGTCCCTCTATTTTACCTTCTCCCTAGCCCTTTATCCATGACTGGATTGGTACTAACTTAATTCAAGCTTTGTAAAATACAGATTTTGCTTATTGAAATTTTGTATGTGTAGTTGTTATCTGTAATGTGCAAGTGCTTGACAAAAAAAGCACTAACATGTGCAACAACTCCTCATATATTTCACAATAAGTTCCTCATGTTAAAAATAATAATTTCTTAAGACAATCCTATGTAAATGTATGAGTTTTTCTAAGAAAATATACATTAAATTTACATGTCACCAGGTTTATTGTTCAGCCTAACATGTATTTGTTATCTAATAGTGCGCTTTAACTCTCTCATTGTTTTACACATATATGCGCTGCTACTAAATAATTTTTACAAAAGAAAAAACTTGAATTTGATTTAAAAAATGAATGCATATACATATGTGTGTGTGTGTGTGTGTGCGCATGTGCATATATATAGAAACACACACACACATTTATAAAAGGTAACCAAAATTTCTATGTAATGGTTATGTAGGATATATATGTAGCCAAAAATGCAAGGTCAACTTAGTTATTTAATCATGAGATAAGATATATCACCAAAGAAGGTCCATCTAAAAAGCGTTAAGCAGTAAAATGGAGATTTTATGTTACAGAGAGTTGGAATCTATACAAATGTAAGGTCAGTACAAATGCAAATATTTGAATAGAGTTATCATCTATACTTTCGGTCATGCTCCTTATAAGATAGTTTTGGTTACTACTTTAACTGCACTTCCATGTATTCCTACATGTTGTATTTAACTTTCAAGCTACAAAAAGTTGAGATCAATGCAAATACCCATGGAAGTAGCAAGTTATTTCTTATAGTAATGTACCATGAAAACCTATACTACGATTTGGTAATAACAGTCTTCAAGAACAGGTCTTTGAATAATTTAAAATTACTCACAGTTACCATTACTGATTAAAAAAAGGTGAATCCATTAAATACAAAGCATAATAAAACATTAACATAGAGTAATGTGATTGACTATTTATTTATGGCAAAAGGTTGCTTACCATAATAGCTTCATAATCTCCAAAACAGGGGATTCTACAGATTAGAAATATATTTGTGATTTGTACCAGTTAAGCAATACCAAAACTTAAATATGTGGTAGGGCCCAGCTATTTAATATTAATTAAACAATGAAAAATGCTAATAACAGGGAAAGTTTGCATCTAACATGGTCAAAACAAATGCTACAACAAATAGTAAAAGAGTATCTTAAGATTGCACATTAAAATATACATTATCAAACATAATGGCTTGTCACCATTCACCCTTTCTATTTACCTACAACAAAAACATATGAAACAAAAAACAAATCAATCCCACAGAACACACGTATAACCATGGAACAAATAAAATAATAGCAAAAATCTTCCTGTATCTGGTATAATCATAGAAACAATTGTATGCTCACCACTCTTTCACTGTTATTAAAGCTATGATCCACGTCTTATGATTACTATATGGTATATTAAACCGCTGTAGCAACAATTCTATATTGTTTTATATGAGTTATGCAAAGGCTACATGCTTGCAATGACACAGTCGGATAAAGTGTTAAACTTAAAATGTAGTTTGAGTTTCTAATAATAAGATGTTTGACATTTTATGAAACATTGCATTCCCTTTCCTTTAAAAAATATTATTTACAATCAGTTTTATCTTGCAATATAAATGCTTTTAATGGTAAGGTAAATATTTCTTTTGTTTAACCATTCCTATTACTGGAAAAGGAATAATTGTTTTTTTACAGCCTTGCATATTTTTAAATTATATATGTAATTGAGTACACAATTGTAGTGATGCAAATATTTCTATTAGTCAAGTAAAGTAAGACCCAACTGTGCTATTATGAACATAGTTTTATTAAAAAAAATTGAATTAAAAGTTGCAAAGAGTACATAATATATACCGCTTTACAATGTAATTAACCAAATGTAATTACTCATATATTTTATAAAATGGTTAATGTACATGCAAAACATGCTAAATATGATTTCTTACATTAACATTAAGGGTCAAGACAATTACCTCTGCATGATGTTGCTCGTTCCTACCCATGGATGCAAACCTTTCAAGCTTATTTTATTAATTGATCAACCTGGAAAAAAAAAATTTGTGAATAACTAACCACATATCAAATATAGTACTGTTTTAACATGCAACACAAGAATCAAAGAACTAACACAAGAATCAAAGAGACAAACACACACAAAAGCAACTCAAGAGAAAAAATGCACAGATGATATAAAAACTGAACACAACAAATGCAATGTGAATAGTCTGTAAAAACAGACAGAGAATGGAATTGCTTTTTTTCAAAACCAAATCTGCACTTAATCAAATGTACGAAACACTTCTTAATATTATTCGTGGTGCATATGTGTTTTTCCAAAATCAAATCTGCACTTGATCAAATGTAAAAGCATTGGTTACGGCTCTATGAGTACAACAAATAATTGCATTGCATAAATGATTTTATATTTAGTGTCTCATTATCAACATTAATGTATAAAATATAAGGCGGTCGTGTAGGATGATAGAAAGCTGTTCTCACTTCTCATGCCAGTAACAGACAAAAAGCATGTTACGTGTTGTTTTGATTTAGCGAAGGTGGTAGCGTATAAATTTTTTAGTGGTAAATATTTTACCGTTGTCAGCCCATGGAATAGATAGAAATCCACAAGGCATGCAGATTAAGATAACTAAGAATTTCTCTAATTGTGGTTTTTGTAATCAGATTAAGATAACTAAGAATATATAACAACACTTTAAGAAATATGACTACATACAAAACAAGATATCAACAACGAATACTTATTCATACCAAAACGCCATCGCAATCCTTTCTTATGTAACTTTCATCCCCATTATCAACATATCTCTCATTAAGTAGTGACTCATCCAATGGTTTGCTAGTCGAATTTTCCTCCTCCTCGTATTTTTCGAGTTCATGAAAACTTCTAGGAGGTGCTTTTAAAACGACATACCAATTTGAAGAGCTACTTTCTCTAGAGAAAAACACTTATACTGCTTGTGTTGCTAAAATGAAAGGATCGCTTGCAAATTGATTCTGAAACTGAGGTAGATTTACTAATGTAAACCCATCTTCAACCTTAACTCCACGATAAATATTGGCCCAGTCACACTTAAACAAAACAATTTGAAATAGACGATAATCCAACATTAAAATATCACGCTAATAAGTAATTTTCTCAACAGACCCATCTGCACGAACAATATCTGCCTCAATGGAAACACCACTATTTTGCGTAGACTTCTCGTAGTCCTTAGTATGAAAACGTCGTCCATTAATAATATAGCCAGTGTAAGAAACTACTTGCAACCGAGGTCCATATGAAAGCCATTTTATTATTTCGCTTACATCTGAAATATTTCTTTCATCATTAACCTGGATATATATATAACATTGTACACAATGACTATTGAGAATAATGTGCATATAAATGCTTAATTGTTCTAATAAAGTAAAATATAATGGTCTCAACCTTTTTTTTCAAACCAACAACTAAAAGTCGCTGAATGCAATTCTGAAAGCTCCACATCATCTCGTAAAAGCTAAGGGTGTAAACGTTTCAACTCCTCCTTATGCATTCTGAATACGCAAATGTACAAGTTAAAATTTAATTTCCTTCGTATAAAATAATCAAGTTGAACTAATACCTACTCTATGTACGGCTCGACTTCATCGGTATTGAACAACACATACCGATGAGCAACATCAATTACCTCCTCTGAAACTACAATAGGTTTTCCTTTGGAAATAGGACGTCCATCGAGCATGGAATCACTTTGATTGTGCACTTCATTACGATTTTTTCTCTCCCCAAATTTAATCTCATTTTTTATAAATCTAGCACAATACTTAATGCATTATTCAGAAGAATAGCGCTCGACTATGCACCCTTCGGGTCAGGCTTGATTTTTAACATAACCCTTCAATGTTTTCATATACCTATAATTAATAAATGTACGTAAAATAGTTTAACGAGGACATATTTTATTAACTACATTTAAGTATTCATAAAAAAATTTCCTTCAAATGGATACATCCACCGGTATTGTACCGGTCCACAAATTCTTGCTTCTCTTCCCAAATGTATTGTCAAGTAAATCATGATGTCAAAAAATGAAGGAGGAAAGAATCTCTCAAGGTCACATAAGGTTAATGCAACTTGATTCTCGATGGATTCTAATTTATCTCTATCAAGCACTCTTCGACATATCTCATTGTAAAATGAACATAATCGAAATAATGCATTCCTCATACCCAAAGGAAGAAGTCCTCTCAATGCTACAGATAATAGTTGTTGCAACAAAACATGATGATCATGAGACTTTAGACTTGAAATTTTATCATGTTTTGCAAAACATTTTTCAATATTTGAGCTATACCCATCAGGCACAGTCAAATTCCTCATCCTATACAAAAATATGTCTTTTTCTTGGCTAGTTAAGGTGCACGGCACGGCAGGAAGTAATAGTTTATTTCCAATAGCTATAGGATGCAATTTCTTCCTTATACGCATTGCTTCCAATTCTTGACGTGAATTGAGTCCATCTTTTAATTTTCCCTTGATATCAAGCAAAGTACTAAGAATACTATCACAAATATTTTTCTCCTCATGCATTACATTAAGATTGGCACAATGAAAGTTCCTACGAAAATAAAAAAAATAGAATAATGGATGGATAGTAAAATACCGATTACTAGGCATAGATAGAAAAGAAAACATTTTATTTTTAGCTATGTTTTACCTTCCAATAAGGTAGATCAAAAAATATGGACTTCTTTTTCCACATTTGAATTCCTTTTTTCTTCATCCCCTCTTTTTCTTTTCGTACTTTCTCTCTCTTCCTCCTTTGTTTTTTTCCCCACTCATTAACAATATCTTTTACATCATCGAAGATTTGAGTACTAGTATGTATTCGAGGCATTTGTCTACTTTCTACGGTTCCATCAAATAAATTTTTTTTTCTGACGATATTCATGATTAGGTGCAAGAAATCGTCTATGGCCCAAACATGCACATTTTTTACTAAATGGTAGCCATATTGAGCAGGTATTAATCCCACAAACAGGGCATCCTCTCTTACCTTTTACACTACATGTAACAACCCGAAAATCTGGGCCAGTTTAAAATTTTTATTTCGGCAATTTTAGCGAATTTCAATTATTTAAAATGAATTATTTTAAATAATAACGACAAGAAATTTATTTTGAATAGAATTTGAACGTATATATTTATATAGTTCGTCATTAAAATATAAATAATTATTTATATTTATAAAAGGAATTGAAAATTGCACGGTAGTTCAATAATTCGATTTCAAACTTCAATTGAATGTACCGGGTGCAAAACAAACCGGATTTTAGTGAAACCAAAAATAATGGAATCTAATAGAGAATATCTTCCCAACGAATCCGACAAATCGAAATTTCATAGCGGGAATCAAAAGATATGTCCAGTTGAAAATTCTGAATAGTCGCTATGGAATTCAGGCCCCTAAAATTGGAGATTTTGCAAACGACCTCGGATTTCGACGAAACCACTTTTGTTGGGTCCGTGATGTAAACTTACTGCTAGGTTTCAAGTTTCATAATTTTTCGAATCAATATGTGAGCGTGGCAAAGGAAAACGCGTTTGACGAGTTTTAGTTGATTTTAATCGACTGGAAAATGGCCATTTTTCAAACGGTCTTAGAATTCGATGAAACTAGTTTTGTTAGGACCGTATCGTCAATACGAAGTTAGAAAATATTTTTCGGGAATTTTTAGAGCTCGTATGTAGGCCCGGTAAATTGAAATGTACGTTTAAAATTCAATATAATGATTTAAAATGTAAATTTGACGAGAACTGATCGAAACGATCGAATCAGCCTACGATACATATCCCATCGTGTTCGGAATGAGGGTAATTAGCTATGGACGACAGTCGTTGGGCTCGAATCGGTGTTAATTTGAAAAGTCAATTTGAAGTGAAAAAAATATAATAAATAAATTATTTAAAAACTTTACAATAACCCCCCCTCGTTTTCTTTCTTCCCCCACGTTCATTTCCTCAGATCGAATTAAAAAAAAAAGAAAAAAAAAACATCATCGAACGAAATCGCGCTCGTGCCCGGATCTCGCACCTCGTCGCCGCCGGCCTCCACTCCTCCGCCGCCCTCTCAGGTGAACCCCCCCCCCCCCCCCCTCGTCTCCCCCTCCGCTCGATTACAGCGAACCCCCCTTTTTTCCACTTCGAATCGGAAACCCACCCGCCTCCTGCCCAAATCGAACCCCACTACTCCGCCTGCGCACCACCAGCTCGGACCAGCATACCCTCCGACGGCTCTGACGAACTCCCAGCGAGACTCAGCGCCCCTCCCCTTTACACCACCGTAAGTTTTGTTTTTCTTTTTATTTTTGTTTATTTTAAAAAAATCAGTTTTCTTATATGTTTAGCAAATAAAATAAATAGATTTTTATTCAGAAAAGTTTTGATTTTATTTAGAAAAGTTTTGTTTTTATTTAGAAATGTATATGATTTTTATTGTTTAAAAAGGGATGATCTAAAAGAAAAATATAATCTTTGTATGAAATGATGTAGAGGAAAAATAGGATTTTTAAAGAATAAAAATATGACTTTTATATTTTTAACGTAATAAAAATATGATTTTTATATTTTTAAAGTAGTAAGAATATCGTCTTTATATGAGTAGCAAAATAAAGATGTGATTTTTATAATGATATTTTTATAAAGGCGAGATCTTTATTTTTATAAAGGCGAAATCTTTATTTTTATAAAGGTGAAATCTGTATTTTTGTAAAGGCGAAATCTTTATTTTTATAAAGGCGAAATCTATATTTTTGTAAAGGCGAAATCTATATTTTTGTAAAGGCGAAATCTTTATTTTTATAAAGGCGAAATCTATATTTTTGTAAAGGCGAAATCTATATTTTTGTAAAGGCGAAATCTTTATTTTTATAAAGGCGAAATCTATATTTTTGTAAAGGCGAAATCATTATTTTTATAAAGGCGAAATCTATATTTTTGTAAAGGCGAAATCTATATTTTTGAAAAGGCGAAATCTATATTTTTGAAAAGGCGAAATCTATATTTTTGTAAAGGCGAAATCTATATTTTTGTAAAGGCGAAATCTTTATTTATATAAAGGCGAAATCTATATTTTTGTAAAGGCGAAATCTTTATTTTTATAAAGGCGAAATCTATATTTTTGTAAAGGCGAAATCTATATTTTTGTAAAGGCGAAATCTATATTTTGAAAAGGCGAAATCTATATTTTTGTAAAGGCGAAATCTATATTTTTGTAAAGGCGAAATCTATATTTTTGAAAAGGCGAAATCTATATTTTTGTAAAGGCGAAATCTTTATTTTTATAAAGGCGAAATCTATATTTTTGAAATGGGATTTTTATATATTGAACATTGTAGTAAAAATTCGATTTTTACATATGTAGTGGCTACAGCAACGAAAGTGACGAAAGGCAAGAACGGCGAAGATTTCTACCCAAGAAGAGTCGAGGCGCTGGATTAGCTTATCTGTGAGAAATTCTCACTCAAAATTCTCTTTCTAGTTATATATATATACTAGGATGCAGACGGTGTTTAGTAGCACCCGACACCCGTCATCCACAGACCATGGATGGCTTGTTTGTTTAATTGTTTGGTTGTGTAGTTGGTTAGATTATTTAGTTTGAATTGATTTGTTTGGTGAAATGAATGGATTTGATTGATGTGTGAATGGCGTGGGCCTTCACTAGTCCGGGGATAAGGCTAGGCCTTGTCCCGTTTCTAGTATCGTGCCGTTATGCCGCCGAAATTTTCTAAAATATGTTAGAAAAATAAAAATATCATTTTAATTGTGTAAATGAACTGAATAGAAATTCATGTGTTAAAATAAAATAGTTTGATCGTTAAAAATATAATTTTTAACGTGAATGTGAATAAATAAATATTCATTTACAAACCAGACGGTTTGTTTATGTACACCTATTTGAAGGACATTGATTGGGACGATAAATTTTACACATCGCCCAACCGCACAAATAAAATTTGTGTTTGATTGTTTGAAACCCCACACGGGTATTGGGATGATATATGACATACATTAATCCCAATAGTTAGTTGTATGTCGATCGATCGATTGACAAACTGTTATAAGCGTTGAATATTTATATTTGATGCTTATACAGTGTAGAATGCACTTTGGATGATGGTTGATTATTCATCGTTGTTATTGTATACATGTGTTGTAGAAAATCCATATAACTAACATTATATGGTAATTGATTGGGCCTCATTCCAGTTTCGAAAAAGAAATATTTGAAATAGAAATATTTGAAATAGAATATTTGAAGATAGAAACATATGAAGCCGTGTTGGTTAGATTGACGCCATTTTGACGTGAACGATATTTATATCGATTTTATTCATTTTATAATGAATATCGAAAGTGATTTCAAAATCTGATATTTTGAATAGAATTGAATATAAATAAATTCGAATTGAAATTGAATATAAACGAATTCGAATTGAAAAAGAATTGAATATAAATTCGAATTGAAATTGAATGAATTCGAATTGAAATTGAATATAAATGAATTCAAATTGAAATCGATTTGAAAAGAATTTAAAACGAATTTATATTGGAATATTCAATTTCGATTTGAAATTGAATATGAAGTTAAAACCGTTTTGAAAATGAATTTAAAACAATTTATAAAGCACGTTTTGAATTGAAATCGACGAAGTATATATTATATATATAATATAATGGCCTGAATAGAACGCGCCGCGCCGCGGCAGTTCGCGAATTTCGACCATTGACTTCGAACGGATATTACGGGAGATCCGACCGTCGGATTCTCCTAAAACCGGAACCGTTGGGTTCGTATCAAAAAGAGCTTTCTAACGAATATTAGAATTTTGAAATCTAACGGTTGGATTTGGAATTATGTCCAAATCAAATTGGAAAAAGGTCGTTATAAGTGCAGTTCGATGGCCGTTGATGGAAATCGACTGTACGGGCCTTGATAAAATTATTAAAAATAGTAATAATTTGTGTAAAATCATAAGAAATGATTAGGGAAAAATTGGGATGAAAAAATCCATAATTAAAAAGATAAAAATAGATTTTTATCGAAATGAACTAGTTTTGAACTAGAATTAAAATTCTATTTATTTTTAAATAAATATATCGAATTTGAAATGGTTTTGAAAATAACCAGAATTTCCAATGATTGCATTGGAATGGATTTGAATCGAAATTGTCCTTGGAATATTTCGATGGTGGGTTTCGTGATTATACAGATGTTGTTATGGAAATTTGAAAGATATAGGTATATATATCGTTATTTCCAATACGATATTTGTTAGTCGTAGAATTTGATATTGAATATAAGCCGGCATATTTTCTATTCAGAGCCTTGTATTTAATATCAAATGTGATTAGGGTTTGTC
Organism: Allium sativum; assembly: GCA_030737875.1. Taxonomy (NCBI): domain Eukaryota; kingdom Viridiplantae; phylum Streptophyta; class Magnoliopsida; order Asparagales; family Amaryllidaceae; genus Allium; species Allium sativum. Next base: position 1,024,776,799 of record CM060920.1, read on the forward strand.
GTGAATGGTGTCTTGACTAACACCGTTCTTGAACCCAGTTGAGAAAAGATTAAATCTTTTTACTTAGATTTAATGAAGTGTACCAATTAAATAATATTTAATTGAAATTGAATTGATATTGATTTTTGGGTTTATCGTGGACAGTGTTTTAAATAACACTCGTTCTTTAACCCGATAATTAATGAAATGTGATTTGGGTTTGTCATGAATGGTGTCTTCATTAACACTGTTCTTGAACCCAGCTAAGAAAAGATTAAATCTTTTATTTTAGATTTAATGAAGTGTACCAATTAAATGATATTTAATTAGAATTGAATTGGTATTGATTTTTGGGTTTATCGTGAATAGTGCTTTAAATAACGCTTGTTCTTTAACCCGAGAATTAATGGAATGTGATTTTGGGTTCATCGTGAACCGTGTTTTAAATGACAATGATTCTTTAACCCAGTTAACGATTAAAACTAAGTGGAGTTTTAATGAATCTTAAATTAGATTGAAATAATCGAAATGGAGTATCACAAGTTTTGCTTCAGGCGTTAGTTAAATCTTTAATTAGATTTGAACGTGAAATGGTAATTGAATTTACCGATAATACCGTGGTGTTAGATATGAAGTATAACCAGTTTTACTTCATGGGATAAATAGGTTGGGATTGGGAAATTAAAACAAATGATTACTTCGGTAAGGTCCGTTAATCCCGACTAGTTGAATCGAAATTCAAAAGATTATTAAAGAATAAATTCAAGGAATTTATCTTGGATAAAATTAATGGGAACCTTTCCCTATGAATGTGAAATTTAGAAACTAACTATCGGTTAGCCAAGCAGAATGGTTTTCTGGATACTGATCTGATGTTGGTTTCGGCCTTCGGGGTTAATATTTGGGAAATTATTCTCTTGATTAATTTACGGTTAGTGACCGATGAATTGGAATGAGGCGTATGTTGTGTTTTTGTAACACTTATTTAAAATATACGCGAGTTATTTGGAAAGACCGGGTTTATCCCATTTTGAATAACTGATACGACGATAAGTCGAAGATGAAGACGGTGGTTGAAGACCGGAGGTCTTCACGTCGTTTGGGTGATTACTGATGATCTTGATTGGGCTGTACACCCAAGAAGATGGAAACAGTTGGTGATCGTCTAGACGTACATGGAGATCGATGGATATGTGGGGTACTAGGTGCCTCCAGTTTCGTTCAGACCCAAAACGGACTTGTAAATGGACTGGGTGTCTGACATTGGATTTTAGTCCGTGTGATTGATCTCTATTAAATATATATCTGTTTGGCGGCGGAGAATTTATTCTCTTGCTTAACGCCCTTCTCTGAGACGTACGAGCTCAGGGGTTATATATTGATGGATATCAAATGCATGGAGTGAATTGCCTGTGTGGCATGCTAAAATGCAATTGATCGAGGCTTCTGTTGAAAAGCAAAGTCTTGTGGTGATGATCAAAGCACAGCCCGTGTGGCACAGCTTTGTGTAACATGAATTCGCGAGCCTCGCACTCCGGTTGTGAACCAGAAACGGGGGAGGACATCAGGGAGAGCATGCGTTTCTTTCTAGCTAGGGTGGTGTCAGTGACCTACCAGCCCTGACATTTAAATACTTTTCACCTGTGTGGTTGTTGCTGTTGCGAGGCGCCTCGGTTAGATCGGACGATCCGGGTCCGATGGAGTCATTCGTTGGCTCATTTACGCCCCCAAAGGGCGGGGAAACGTATTGGTCAGGCACTATAATCCACATCGGTGGACCGGCCCTGACGATCCAAGGGGCAGTTGCGGCTGTTCCGGAGGCTCGGGCTAGAGAGTCTCGAATCGGTAGAGGACGATCCCTGGCCTCGGTTCATAGATGGAAACCCAATTTCCAAATACGTGACTTTGCGATTTTTAATGTATAACCTATATATGGCGACATAGTGGTATGTGGCATTCATGCCGCCTATGATTGATACTTATGATTTGAAGTTGTTTTATACACTATACACTTATAATAGTATCAAATGATTTGTTTTAAACGTATCAAGCATTCTTGGCTATTATAAGGTAAAAACCCTATCCTCCGGCTTGCGTTGCATTGTGTGATGGGAACTGGGTCTTATAATAGCTTCATTTTTCCTTATTTAGCCTTGCGCTGTTTGTTTTATGCACTGGTATTCTTGGGACGAAACCCGTTCCGTGTTATACGGCGTGGTCCCTTGATTTACCTAACTTTAAAATAAAGATTAATAACTGTTTTAGTTCTCACACCAGTCACATGACTGACCTGGGGTTTATTGTTTTAACCTAAACTCTGGGTGCCCTTATTTTGACACGGGCAGGTAGTAGTTTTGGTTTTGCAGATTTATATTCACAGGATCCTGGTTTACAGCTGGAATGATACCCGGAAAGCTTTGTATCCGTATATCTCTTCTAGTTGTGTATTGTATTATTTCCGCTGCAATTTATTTAAATGTAATTTAAATCTCTGATATTTCTATGTAATATTCATTTATACTTTGTATATTCTTGTATTCTGGTGCATTGTTGTTATATACAATGAAATGTTCTTCCGTCTGCGTTCTGATTTGTCGTGTTCTCAAAACAATTCGTTCTTTCTCTTCTCTTCGGAGACCGGGGAAGTTCGGGTCGTTTCATCGTGGTATCAGAGCTTTGGTTTACCAAGCTCAGAGAACAAGGCACATTAGAACCATACGAAAGGATTCATCAGATATTGGATTAGTAATATCCAATTAGAATGACTCGTTAGAGATGGGATCAGTAGTATCCTAGAACGAGTGTGAAGAGTATATTTTTTTAAAATGAAAACCAATTTTTGTTTTGAAAATTTAAATCGTTGTATACGTATTTGAATATTAAATTTATATTGATTAGGACGGTCCAGTATATAAAGATTTTGCATATACGCCTTGCAAACGTGTATTTGAAGTTTTAATATACTGGATAGATATAGAATTATACTCTAGTCGCCCGGGGGTGATTCTGATGATTGATATATCATCATCAGAATTTATATTCGAGTGACGAACGTGTAATATCTATATATTTCCTATTGACTGGTGTGAGAACCAAAAATTAGATAGGGCTTACTGTTGTGATTTGACAACAAAAATTTGATTTTTGACTATGTATCAAAGTTATGAATTTCAAATGATAATTCACTAATTGATTGATGGTTGTGTTGTTTGATTATTGGTTGATTAATTAATATTTAAACCATTTAGTCAAATTGTACCAAAAAGTGAGTTGTATTGAAAATTTATCGCATTTGCTTGCATATACATGTACTTACATTGAACAGGTCATAGCAAGGAGGCTAGAGCAGAAAATAAAATTTGTTTGCCCGACAAATAAGTACATGTTTACTACATAATTTACTGTTTTGTTTGGGTGATGATGATTTTATGAGCCGATTGGCTAGCCGCTTGGATTTTTCTTTTTCTTTTTGAGATCAGAAGGCCTATATGGCAATTTCGGGATTTTCCCGTGGCTCCCGGTGCAGGGGAGGTTAAGGCGAAATTTTTCAAAAATTCCGGGTGTTAGCCAAATTTTTGAAATATTTGAAAATTCTCAGAAACTGAAAAGTTGGAGAATGGAAGCCAGATCGAACGTAGAGTTGGTTAATCAAACCACTTTCAACTTTGTTCCTTTTCGGGGACGAAAAGTTTTAAGTGGGGGAGATTGTAACAACCCGAAAATCTAGGCCAGTTTAAAATTTTTATTTCGGCAATTTTAGCGAATTTTAATTATTTAAAATGAATTATTTTAAATAATAACGACGAGAAATTTATTTTGAATAGAATTCGAACGTATATATTCATATAGTTCGTCGTTAAAATATAAATAATTATTTATATTTATAAAAGGAATTGAAAATGGCGCGGAAGTTCAATAATTCGATTTCAAACTTCAATTGAATGTACCGGGTGCAAAACAAACCGGATTTTAGTGAAACCAAAAATAATGGAATCTAATAGAGAATATCTTCCCAACGAATCCGACAAATCGAAATTTCATAGCGGGAATCAAAAGATATGTCCAGTTGAAAATTCTGAATAGTCGCTATGGAATTCAGGCACTTAAAATTGGAGATTTTGCAAACGACCTCGGATTTCGACGAAACCACTTTTTTTGGGTCCGTGATGTAAAGTTATTGCTAGGTTTCAAGTTTCATAGTTTTTCGAATCAATATGTGAGCGTGGCAAAGGAAAACGCGTTTGACGAGTTTTAGTTGATTTTAATCGACTAGAAAATGGCCATTTTTCAAACGGTCTCAGAATTCGAAGAAACTAGTTTTGTTAGGACCGTATCGTCAATACGAAGTTAGAAAATATTTTTCGGGAATTTTTAGAGCCCGTACGTGGGCCCGGTAAATTGAAATGTACGTTTAAAATTCAATATAATGATTTAAATGTAAATTTGACGAGAACTGATCGAAACGATCGAATCAGCCTGCGATACATATCCCATCGTGTTCGGAATGAGGGTAATTAGCTATGGACGACAGTCGTTGGGCTCGAATCGGTGTTAATTTGAAAAGTCAATTTGAAGTGAAAAAAAATATAATAAATAAATTAATTAAAAACTTTACAATAACCCCCCCTCGTTTTCTTTCTTCCCCCACGTTCATTTCCTCAGATCGAATTAAAAAAAAAAGAAAAAAAAAGAAAAAAAAACATCATCGAACGAAATCGCGCTCGTGCCCGGATCTCGCACCTCGTCGCCGCCGGCCTCCACTCCTCCGCCGCCCTCTGAGGTGAACCCCCCCCCCCCCCCCTCGTCTCCCCCTCCGCTCGATTACAGTGAACCCCCCTTTTTTCCACTTCGAATCGGAAACCCACCCGCCTCCTGCCCAAATCGAACCCCACTACTCCGCCTGCGCACCACCAGCTCGGACCAGCACACCCTCCGACGGCTCCGACGAACCCCCAGCGAGACCCAGCGCCCCTCCCCTTTACACCACCGTAAGTTTTGTTTTTCTTTTTATTTTTGTTTATTCTAAAAAAATCAGTTTTCTTATATGTTTAGCAAATAAAATAAATAGATTTTTATTTAGAAAAGTTTTGATTTTATTTAGAAAAGTTTTGTTTTTATTCAGAAATGTATATGATTTTTATTGTTTAAAAAGGGATGATCTAAAAGAAAAATATAATCTTTGTATGAAATGATGTAGAGGAAAAATAGGATTTTTAAAGAATAAAAATATGACTTTTATATTTTTAACATAATAAAAATATGATTTTTATATTTTTAAAGTAGTAAGAATATCATCTTTATATGAGTAGCAAAATAAAGATGTGATTTTTATAATGATATTTTTATAAAGGCGAAATCTTTATTTTTATAAAGGCGAAATCTTTATTTTTATAAAGGCGAAATCTTTATTTTTGTAAAGGCGAAATCTTTATTTTTATAAAGGCGAAATCTGTATTTTTGTAAAGGCGAAATCTATATTTTTGTAAAGGCGAAATCTTTATTTTTATAAAGGCGAAATCTATATTTTTGTAAAGGCGAAATCTATATTTTTGTAAAGGCGAAATCTTTATTTTTATAAAGGCGAAATCTATATTTTTGTAAAGGCGAAATCTTTATTTTTATAAAGGCGAAATCTATATTTTTGTAAAGGTGAAATCTTTATTTTTATAAAGGCGAAATCTATATTTTTGTAAAGGCGAAATCTATATTTTTGAAAAGGCGAAATCTATATTTTTGAAAAGGCGAAATCTATATTTTTGTAAAGGCGAAATCTATATTTTTGTAAAGGCGAAATCTTTATTTTTATAAAGGCGAAATATATATTTTTGTAAAGGCGAAATCTTTATTTTTATAAAGGCGAAATCTATATTTTTGTAAAGGCGAAATCTATATTTTTGTAAAGGCGTAATCTATATTTTTGAAAAGGCGAAATCTATATTTTTGTAAAGGCGAAATCTATATTTTTGTAAAGGCGAAATCTATATTTTTGAAAAGGTGAAATCTATATTTTTGTAAAGGCGAAATCTTTATTTTTATAAAGGCGAAATCTTTATTTTTGAAATGGGATTTTTATATATTGAACATCGTAGTAAAAATTCGATTTTTACATATGTAGTGGCTACAGCAACGAAAGTGACGAAAGGCAAGAACGGCGAAGATTTCTACCCAAGAAGAGTCGAGGCGCTGGATTAGCTTATCTGTGAGAACTTCTCACTCAAAATTCTCTTTCTAGTTATATATATACTAGGATGCAGACGGTGTTTAGTAGCACCCGACACCTGTCATCCACAGACCATGGATGGCTTGTTTGTTTAATTGTTTGGTTGTGTAGTTGGTTAGATTATTTAGTTTGAATTGATTTGTTTGGTGAAATGAATGGATTTGATTGATGTGTGAATGGCGTGGGCCTTCACTAGTCCGCGGATAAGGCTAGGCCTTGTCCCGTTTCTAGTATCGTGCCGTTATGCCGCCGAAATTTTCTAAAATATGTTAGAAAAATAAAAATATCATTTTCATTGTGTAAATGAACTGAATAGAAATTCATGTGTTAAAATAAAATAGTTTGATCGTTAAAAATATAATTTTTAACGTGAATGTGAATAAATAAATATTCATTTACAAACCAGACGGTTTGTTTATGTACACCTATTTGAAGGACACTGATTGGGACGATAAATTTTACACATCGCCCAACCGCACAAATAAAATTTGTGTTTGATTGTTTGAAACCCCACACGGGTATTGGGATGATATATGACATACATTAATCCCAATAGTTAGTTGTATGTCGATAGATTGATTGACAAACTGTTATAAGCGTTGAATATTTATATTTGATGCTTATACAGTGTAGAATGCACTTTGGATGATGGTTGATTATTCATCGTTGTTATTGTATACATGTGTTGTAGAAAGTCCATATAACTAACATTATATGGTAATTGATTGGGCCTCATTCCAGTTTCGAAAAAGAAATATTTGAAATAGAAATATTAGAAATAGAATATTTGAAGATAGAAACATATGAAGTCGTATTGGTTAGATTGACGCCATTTTGACGTGAACGATACTTGTATCGATTTTATTCATTTTATAATGAATATCGAAAGTGATTTCAAAATCTGATATTTTGAATAGAATTGAACATAAATAAATTCGAATTGAAATTGAATATAAACGAATTCGAATTGAAAAAGAATTGAATATAAATTCGAATTGAAATTGAATGAATTCGAATTGAAATTGAATATAAATGAATTCGAATTGAAATCGATTTGAAAAGAATTTAAAACGAATTTATATTGGAATATTCAATTTCGATTTGAAATTGAATATGAAGTTAAAACCGTTTTGAAAATGAATTTAAAACGATTTATAAAGCACGTTTTGAATTGAAATCGATGAAGTATATATTATATATATAATATAATGGCCTGAATAGAACGCGCCGCGCCACGGCAGTTCGCGAATTTCGACCATTGACTTCGAACGGATATTACGGGAGATCCGACCGTCGGATTCTCCTAAAACCGGAACCGTTGGGTTCGTATCAAAAAGAGCTTTCTAACGAATATTCGAAATTTGAAATCTAACGGTTGGATTTGGAATTATGTCCAAATCAAATTGGAAAAAGGTCGTTGTAAGTGCAGTTCGATGGCCGTTGATGGAAATCGACTGTACGGGCCTTGATAAAATTATTAAAAATAGTAATAATTTGTGTAAAATCATAAGAAATGATTAGGGAAAAATTGGGATGAAAAACTCCATAATTGAAAAGATAAAAATAGATTTTTATCGAAATGAACTAATTTTGAACTAGAATTAAAATTCTATTTATTTTTAAATAAATAAATCGAATTTGAAATGGTTTTGAAAATAACCAGAATTTCCAATGATTGCATTGGAATGGATTTGAATCGAAATTGTCTTCGGAATATTTCGATGGTGGGTTTCGTGATTATACAGATGTTGTTATGGAAATTTGAAAGATATAGGTATATATATCGTTATTTCCAATACGATATTTGTTAGTCGTAGAATTTGATATTGAATATAAGCCGGCATATTTTCTATTCAGAGCCTTGTATTTAATATCAAATGTGATTAGGGTTTGTCGTGAATGGTGTCTTGACTAACACCGTTCTTGAACCCAGTTGAGAAAAGATTAAATCTTTTTACTTAGATTTAATGAAGTGTACCAATTAAATAATATTTAATTGAAATTGAATTGATATTGATTTTTGGGTTTATCGTGGACAGTGTTTTAAATAACACTCGTTCTTTAACCCGATAATTAATGAAATGTGATTTGGGTTTGTCGTGAATGGTGTCTTCATTAACACTGTTCTTGAACCCAGCTAAGAAAAGATTAAATCTTTTATTTTAGATTTAATGAAGTGTACCAATTAAATGATATTTAATTGGAATTGAATTGGTATTGATTTTTGGGTTTATCTTGAATAGTGCTTTAAATAACGCTTGTTCTTTAACCCGAGAATTAATGGAATGTGATTTTGGGTTTATCGTGAACCGTGTTTTAAATGACACTGATTCTTTAACCCAGTTAACGATTAAAACTAAGTGGAGTTTTAATGAATCTTAAATTAGATTGAAATAATCGAAATGGAGTATCACCAGTTTTGCTTCAGGCGTTAGTTAAATCTTTAATTAGATTTGAACGTGAAATGGTAATTGAATTTACCGATAACACCGTGGTGTTAGATATGAAGTATAACCAGTTTTACTTCATGGGATAAATAGGTTGGGATTGGGAAATTAAAACAAATGATTACTTCGGTAAGGTCCGTTAATCCCGACTAGTTGAATCGAAATTCAAAAGATGATTAAAAAATAAATTCAAGGAATTTATCTTGGATAAAATTAATGGGAACCTTTCCCTATGAATGTGAAATTTAGAAACTAACTATCGGTTAGCCAAGCAGAATGGTTTTCTGGATACTGATCTGATGTTGGTTTGGGCCTTCGGGGTTAATATTTGGGAAATTATTCTCTTGATTAATTTACGGTTAGTGACTGATGAATTGGAATGAGGCGTATGTTGTGTTTGTGTAACACTTATTTAAAATATACGCGAGTTATTCGGAAAGACTGGGTTTATCCCATTTTGAATAACTGATACGACGATAAGTCGAAGATGAAGACGGTGGTTGAAGACCGGAGGTCTTCACGTCGTTTGGGTGATTACTGATGATCTTGATTGGACTGTACACCCAAGAAGATGGAAACAGTTGGTGATCGTCCAGACGTACATGGAGATCGATGGATATGCGGGGTACTAGGTGCCTCCGGTTTCGTTCAGACCCAGAACGGACTTGTAAATGGACTGGGTGTCTGACATTGGATTTTAGTCTGTGTGATTGATCTCTATTAAATATATATCTGTTTGGCGGAGGAGAATTTATTCTCTTGCTTAACGCCCTTCTCTGAGACGTACGAGCTCAGGGGTTATATATTGATGGATATCAAACGCATGGAGTGAATTGCCTGTGTGGCATGCTAAAATGCAATTGATCGAGGCTTCTGTTGAAAAGCAAAGTCTTGTGGTGATGATCAAAGCACCGCCCGTGTGGCACAGCTTTGTGTAACGTGAATTCGCGAGCCTCGCACTCCGGTTGTGAACCAGAAACGGGAGAGGACATCAGGGAGAGCATGCGTTTCTTTCTAGCTAGGGTGGTGTCAGTGACCTACCAGCCCTGACATTTATACACTTTTCACCTGTGTGGTTGTTGCTATTGCGAGGCGCCTCGGTTAGATCGGACGATCCGGGTCCGATGGAGTCATTTGTTGGCTCATTTACGCCCCAAAGGGAGGGGAAACGTATTGTACAGGCACTATAATCCGCATCGGTGGACCGGCCCTGACGATCCAAGGGGCAGTTGCGGCTGTTCCGGAGGCTCGGGCTAGAGAGTCTCGAATCGGTAGAGGACAATCCCTGGCCTCGGTTCATAGATGGAAACCCAATTTCCAAATACGTGACTTTGCGATTTTGATTGTATAACCTATATATGGTGACATAGTGGTATAGGGCATTCATGCCGCCTATGATTGATACTTATGATTTGAAGTTGTTTTATACACTATACACTTATAATAGTATCAAATGATTTGTTTTAAACGTATCAAGCATTCTTGGCTATTATAAGGTAAAAACCCTATCCTCCGGCTTGCGTTGCATTGTGTGATGGGAACTGGGTCTTATAATAGCTTCATTTTTCCTTATTTAGCATTGCGCTATTTGTTTTATGCACTGGTATTCTTGGGAGGAAACCCGTTCCATGTTATACGGCGTGGTCCCTTGATTTACCTAACTTTAAAATAAAGATTAATAACTGTTTTAGTTCTCACGCCAGTCACATAACTGACCTGGGGTTTATTGTTTTAACCTAAACTCTGGGTGCCCTTATTTTGACATGGGCAGCTAGTAGTTTTGGTTTTGCAGATTTATATTCACAGGATCCTGGTTTACAGCTGGAATGATACCCGGAAAGCTTTGTATCCGTATATCTCTTCTAGTTGTGTATTGTATTATTTCCGCTGCAATTTATTTAAATGTAATTTAAATCTCTGATATTTCTGTGTAATATTCATTTATACTCTGTATATTCTTGTATTTTGGTGCATTGTTGTTATATACAATGAAATGTTCTTCCATTTGCGTTCTGATTTGTCGTGTTCTCAAAACAATTCGTTCTTTCTTTTCTCTTCGGAGACCGGGGAAGTTCGGGTCATTTCACTACAACCTGCTAAATTTCCATAAGCTGGAAAATCATTTATCGTCCACATCAGAATTTCTTTTAATCTAAATTCACTACGATCATATGCATCATACACCTTTACCCCCCTATTCCATAACTTGTTCAAATCTTCGATAATTGGTTGTAGATACACGTCGATATCATTTCCTGGTTGTCGTGGTCCAGGAATCAATAAAGATAGCATTATATTATCTTTATGCATGCAAAGCCAAGGAGGGAAGTTGCAAGCAACAAGAAACACAGGCCAACAACTATATGTAGAATTCCAATGACCAAATGGGTTGAAGCCATCACTTGCAAGGCCAAGTCTCAAATTTCGTGGATCTGATGCAAAGGAAGAATACATTCTATCAATTGTAGACTATTGAGAGGAATCTACAGGATGTTGCAGTTTACCATCTTCCCTTTTGTTATTGCTATGCCATCTTAATTGTTCAAATGTTTTAGACGACATGAACATCCTTTTCAACCTCGGTATGAGTGGAAAATATCTTAAAACCTTTATAGGTACTTTAGATTGCTTTCCGTCTTCCCTTATCTTATTTTTTTTCCAACGAGATTTGACGCATTTAGGATAAAAATCAGAATTTGCAAGCTCTTTCCTAAATAAACAACAATCGTTTACGCATGCATGTATGTTCTGATAACCTAAACCAAATGATTTAATCAACTTTTTCGTTGCATATGTGGAAGCAGGAAGCACATTTTCCTTAGGTAACATATCCTTGAGAAGCTTAAGAAGTTCTATAAATTCTGTGTCGGTTATGCCATTTTGAGCCTTATGTTTGTAAAGAAGCATTGTGGCAGACAACTTTGTATGGCTTGTACAACCAGGATATAAAGGAATTTCAGATGTCTCTAATATTTTCTTAGTCTCTTCCTTATGTTTATCGTTAACATGATAATCATTCTCCTCACCATCAATTTCTGCATCCAAGTACATTCTCTATGTATCTGCCACATCGTCGGCTGCCACATCGTCGGCTTCATTTTGTGAATGACGTGCTTCTCCATGAAAAATCCATACATCATACGTTGGATCCATTCCGAAACACACCAAATGTGTCACAACATCTCTTGGTGGATGCCAAATATGATTCCTACAATCACGACATGGACAGATAATTTTTTCCGGATTACCCTTACTTTCTACATGCTTATTTATGAAATCTCGAGCAGCTTGCCTATATTCATTTGTCATTCTGCAAATAATACAGTCTATAGTCATCCCTGGATAGTTATAAATAAATAAATATTAATCAAAATTTACGAAACCTTGGTAGAGAGACCCATGTTTTGTCCATATCTTCTGTGGATCCGACTGGACACACATGCAAAAGAAACTAGTAAATAAAAGTCCTTCAGTTCATGTTATAAGAGAGAAACGAATAGAATATTTGCTTTCCATAGAACTATTGATTTTTGTCTTTTCCGAGTCCTATCCTTTTTGTCTTTTTATCTACCTCCTCTATTCTTAACACGCTAACACAGAATGCATTCTTCTAACATAAGAGATATCGTCAAGAGTGCCACCTTTCTATCGTATTACCATTTATCTAAGCCAACCACACCATTCAAATCAGAGAACTGCATTAATCAGCTACTGTAGTTTGTGTCCACAAACGTTTTAACTAAGTTTACAACAATTAATTCATGTTTTTTGCAATTTTAGAACTGAAGTCCATTTGTTGCTTACTTTATAGTCGATTATTGTATTACAGCGGACTTTGTTAATGGAAATCGAAGTTGCATTATTTGTTACAGCAAGGATCCTTTCCTGCTGCTATTTTGTTACAGCAATAAGCAAACTCATGAGTCCGTGTTTTAAGATGTGCTTCACGCACTCGAGATTCCTAATGACATCACATACTTAAGACTTGCCTAATACAAGGTTCTTTTAAATAAAAACGTCCATTTCATCTTTTCTCTGTTGCCGCTATAAGAGCTGCAGTTTTTTTTTCTTCTTTTGATTCCCTTTAGTTTCATCATTTTGTTATGTGGATTTGTCTCGTTTGAATTTCTCTTTATATAAAAAAAAATCAATCCACTTTTAAATAAGGTTGAAGTTTGGAAATATTGGTTAATCAAGTTATGTTATAAATTGACTCATAAATTTCAAATCAATGAACTAATTTATAAATCAATGAACTAACTTATAATCAGCGAACAAACTAATAATTTTTTAGACAAGCATCAAATTTAATCAATGAACAACCTGGTAAGTATAGTTCTAATTAACAAGAAGTTTTAACTAATGTTACATGGCCTTTTGACCCGGCTGCTCAAGTCTATTCAAATGAGTATGGTTCGGTGATTGGCGGATCACCTAAAATGATGATCGAAAGGCCCACATACTAAGTATAGACAAAGGCATAAGATAGCAGTTAGACAATATTAGAAAAACAATGCGATAGAATGTTCAAAATCATGTTTTCAATTCTTGGAATCCATGTAGGCACCAATCTGGATGCACCGTGTGGACACCATGAAGACGTCAGATCAAGGTACGACTTAAGGCACACGAATCAAGGCAGACTGATGTTTATTTGAAGGGTCAGTAAGTCCATCTAGATCTCTTAGCTCGATGTTGAGCCAAGAATCCGAATTGGTACAGATTCAAAACCCAGCGTCGAGCTAGAATTTGATCATGTTTCAGGTGGGTTTTTGGCATAATTTAAGGCATGTACAAAGTTCAACATGGTCTACAACTCAGAAAAGAATTGACTCGAATCCAGTACGAAACAAGAGAGCATTTCAAAAATAAACCCACAACATGTTATCAGTGTAAAGTAATACGATTTAACTTACAGAAAACCAATAATTTTATTTTTAAATTGGAATGGACTGATTTTTTCTAAAATATCAAAATTGTTTACAGTAACTTCAGTTTATTAACAGAAAAATAGATTTAAACATATACTTATTTAAGCTAGATAGCGTGAGTTTTAACTCACCTTAATTTGAAGTAGTGTATTTGTAGAAAATTAAAGAGAAAAACAATTGTTTTTGGGTTCCTAAATACTTTATATACCTTAAAATCGTCAAGAACCTAACATGTAGACAGAAACAAACATACAATAAGTTAGATTTCTCGAATCTAAGATATTACAGGATTTAACCACCAGTTTGTTGTTAGACTAAATTTCATTTTTTACTAAAAAATCAATGAACAACCTGGTAAGTATAGTTCTAATTAACAAGAAGTTTTAACTAATGTTACATGGCCTTTTGACCCGGCTGGACAAGTCTATTCAAATGAGTATGGTTCGGTGATTATCAGACGGATCACCTAAAATGATGATCGAAAGGCCCACATACTAAGTTCAGACAAAGGCATAAGATAGCAGTTAGACAATATTAGAAAAACAATTCGATATAATGTTCAAAATCATGTTTTCAGTTCTTGGAATCCATGTAGGCACCAATCTGGATGCACCGTGTGGACACCATGAAGACGTTAGATCAAGGTACGACTTGAGGCACACGAATCAAGGCAGACCGATGTTGCTTTGAAGGGTCAGTAAGGCCATCTAGATCTCTTAGCTCGATGTTGAGCCGAGAATCCGAATTGGTACAGATTCAAAACCCAGCGTCGAGCTAGAATTTGATCATGTTTCAGGTTGGTTTTTGGCATAATTTAAAGCATATACAAAGTTCAACATGGTCTGCAACTCAGAAAAGAATTGACTCGAATCTAGTACGAAACAAGAGAACATCAAGCTTTCAAAAATAAACCCACAAGTAAACTCAAAATATCAAAATTATTTACAGTAACTTTAGTTTATTAATAGAAAAATAGATTTAAACATATACTTATTTAAGCTAGAAAGCGTGAGTTTTTAACTCACCTTAATTTGAAGTAGTGTATTTGTAGAAAATTAAAGGGAAAAACAATTGCTTTTGGGTTCCTAAATACTTTATATACCTTAAAATCGTCAAGAACCCAACATGTAGACAAAAACAAACATACAATAAGTTAGATTTCTCAAATCTAAGATATTACAGGATTTAACCACCAGTTTGCTGTTAGATTAAATTTCATTTTTTTTACTAAAAAATCAATCCACTTTTAAATTTCTCGTAACAATCTCAGTTTCACGATTTCCATACTTTAGTTTGCATTATAATTCCAGTTCTGCATTAATTCAAATTCAGTTTATAGACTTCAATTATAAATTTCAGTGCTAAAAAAAAAGTTTTGCATTACAAGTTTCCAGACTTCACAATCTCACAGTTTTGCATTACAAAATTCAAGTGTGCTCATTTACCTACTGAGATCATTACTAGCAAAGCTCAATAATAAATTAATATTTTAAAATAGATACAGAAATAAATCCAGTTTTAGTTTGCAATCCAGAAATAAAATAGATAGAAAAAAAAACAATCAACTTTTAAATTTCCTGTAACAATCTCACGGTTTCCATACTTTAGTTTACATTATAATTCCAGCTTTGCATTAATTTAAATTCAGTTTACACACTTCAATTATAAATTTCAGTGCTTTTTTAGTAAAAAAAAAAAAAAAACCAGTTTTGCATTACAAGTTTCCAGACTTCACAATCTCACAGTTTTGCATTACAAAATTCAAGTGTGCTCATTTACCTACTGAGATCATTACTAGCCGCCTATTCAATATCTTTTGTGACATTCTACTTGAAAGATGTTTTTTATTCAGTTTCAATTAAAAAACTTCCCTTTACAGAAGAAACCATAGTTGTAGTAGTTAACAAATCTGATAGGCAACCCATACAAAACCTGATAGGCTACAGCGTTCGAATAAGGTTGAAGTTTGGAAATATTGGTTAATCAAGTTATGTTATAAATTGACTCATAAATTTTTAATCAATGAACTAATTTATAAATCAGTGAACTAACTTATAAATCAGCGTGTGGTATAGGAGATCTGACGAAATTAAAAGTGCAGTGCTTACCCTAAAATCAAAATTGACAGCGGACTTTCCCCAATTATCAACACAACCGACAAAATTAAAAGTGCAGATGCTATTTAAAATACTACAAGAGGAAACTAATTTTACCCAGAAAAGATCTTCAAAAATACGGCAGTTCCTCACGAAGAAACCAGAAACGCATCCTTTGCAATCGCAGCGACCGGTTGTTGAAGGAGATCTGACGATTTGACTAGGCTTTCTACGGTTGTTGAAGGAGATCCGATGGAAATCAAGAGATTGGATTAGGGATTCGGGAACGCGATGGTGGTTGTGGATGAAAAAGACAGAGAGAAATATTAGGTTTGGGATATTAGGAATTTCGTGAAAGCGCGGCCTGAAAATGTGTTGGAACCTTACTTCTAATATTTTATAATTTTTTAAGTTGAGGAAACCTAAAAGCACTGACGTAAGCATTACAACTCCAAATAACAGTGATTATAGATAGGTATTCACAACTGTATATGAACCGACAGTTATTATAGATTTATATCACAACTGCTACATAAATACAGTTGTTAAAAACGTATTTTAATATGTTCAATTTTGTTATACAGTATCTATCACAACTGTTATTTTATGCGAGTTGTAAACGATCAGTTGTAGTATAGTTTTCTTTGTTGTAGTGTAATCAAGTTCTGGAAATTTATAACATTTGGAAACGCTGTGAAAAGTCCTTAGATCGCGTTAGATTTGACAGCGTTTGGCAAACGCTATTAAAAATTGTAGCTCGCGCACGAGTTTCCTTAGGTTGCGCATGAGTTTTCTTTGATCGCGCTTGAGCTATGATAGCGTTTCTTAAATGTTGTAAAAGGCAGAAACGTTGTGGAAGACATATTGATGGATCAGAAGACATAATGATGGATCGGAAGCATTGACAACACTTCTGAAATGCTGTAAAAGGTAGAAACACTATGAAAGCCAGTTGTTGATGTTTTGCTTAGTTTTTCACACCAGATTGATGCAGAATTTAACCAGGAAATATAATAGCATTTCAGAAATGCTACAAAAGGCTGTTTTGACATTATGACCAGTTTTTCATAGTGAAAAAGCTGGAAATGCTATGAAATGCAGTATCGGCCAAACGAAGCTTTAGGGCATGGAAAAGGCTTTGAGTCACAAGGCGGGCTTCGGGGCATTGTCACCATGTCGTAGGTCATTGGTGATGATGTGGCATCAGATGATTGCTCAGACCGGTGGGAGCGTTGAAGCTTAGGTCGTTCATATGGGTCGGTTTGGTCCAGAAAGAAGCAAGGCAAGTCGTTGTGCAACTGGTCATTGGGTCAGAGGTAGGTCGTAGGTCGTTTGTTGCCTGGTCGTGAAGCTCCCGAAGGGGTTGGGTCATGGAATGGTTAGAATGACCTGGGAAGTCAGGTCATGGGAGCACAATAGTTGGAGTTAGGTCGGCAAGGGGTTGAGTTTAACGGGTCACTGGTCAAAGGTCGGTTATGACTTAGAGGAGAATGATCTAGTTGTGACGAATCAAGGGTGGATGTTTTGTTTCGGGAATGATGGTTGTATGGCATGTGGAGTTTTGCTAGAACCGTGGTTTACCATTAGCCCTTGACAGTTAATGGCAAATTATTTAGCCGGTTATATAATTAACGATGATTTCAAGGGAGGATTAGCGGTGATAGCCAGAGTCTTGAATGTTGGTTGTTTTTCTTGTACCGTCTAACGTAGATTGTTTGACATTGAAGGAGATGTTTCTTGGGTACTTGTCTGATGTTGGTTTAGGCCTTCGGGGCTTTTGCTTGAGGGATGTTGATCTCGATTAGGATGGTTTACGTGAGATATAACTAGTTGTTATGATTGCTATTGTATGATTTCTTTTGATTGTCATAAATGTATGGTTTCTCTTGAATGTATGTTGTAAAGGCTAATCGCTATCAGATGTGAGGAAGACAGATGTGGGTGGATTAATTTGTTTATCTACCTACTCTCATATACTTATTAATTATGTTAGTTAGCTATTTTATCACTCGCTAAGATTGTTGTCTGGCTCAAGGTTTTATGTTTCCCTCTTATTACCTTAGGAAGTTCATCCATTTGTTGGATAAGAAGACTGAGTAGTAGGTAACATGTGATATCTTAGGGAGGACGATGCTGCTGTGTGGGGACGAGCAGGAGGCCGGCGTATTACTTTTCTACTATATAGTATCTGTTATTTTCCGCTATTTGCTAATCAACTCTAAGTGTTGTAGTAAGGCAAATCTGTACAGATACTTATGTTGTAATCCAAGATATATGGATATTCTTTCTAGTTGTTATGACATTTCAGGTTCTTCTCAAATATGGTTCACTATTGTATATGTTCTATTATATTTTATCCTTGCGCTGTGAGTTATACGATAGGTTCCTCTTTCCTACCTTGGTGATCGTCCATAGCTGCCTGACACGTCTTTCAGCTTATTATTTTCCTTGCTGAGTACAGGAGTTATGGGGGGTCATCACAGCCTTTCCCTCCAATTCTCACTTATAAATATCCTTGCTTAGGGCTATTTTTAGGATCTTTTTGGCTGAACTTAGGACTTTTGGCTAGATACATTCTAATTGCTTCCTACATGGTTTCTTAAATTTGGGAGACTTCCATGGACTTTTAAACTTATTCTTGGAGATATTGGATGCTTGGCTTGCTGCTTGAAATGAACATAAAAGCTTCATCTTGGACTCTTTTGAACAATGAAGATACTCTTGGACATTTGGACCTAGCAACGGACTTGTAGGCTCTAAGCAAGGACTTTATCATTGCTAATACATAACTTCGTAAACAAAAAGGATTGGACCTGGATTGTACTTGTAAATATACATCACAAATATGAATGGTTATCTCAAAGTGGATGTATGCATACTTGTCGAACGACTATAAATCTCAGTATTCATTTACTTTATGCATCTTTATGGTTGGATTTACTGCATAACCCATATAACTTGGGTGTTAGTGTAAGATAACTAATTTCCCACGTAATAATACAAATCTCTAAGAAAGCAGTTTTTCAGTTTTGCATAGCCAACTTCAAATGGTCATATCTCACTCAATTTTGATCAGAATTTAATGACCTACCAATCAAATCGACTGCGAGAATGAGAACTACAATCTGGAAAAGGATTTGGGACAAAATATTATAACCGGTGGATGCAATTTGAAGATAACTGTCAATAGTTTTGGTTTCCTTCTCTCTTTATTCATCAAAACTTCATTTGATCATTATTTGATCAATTCTTGATGGATTTACATGAAACCAGCGACATTACGAAGCAAACGAAGAGAAGTACAAGATGAAGATAAGTTGTTGATGAAAATCCAAAGTTATAAATCGTTCTGGTACCCATTTCTTCGCCGATTTACAGTATATATATATATATATATATATATATATATATATATACCCATTTCTTCGCTGACTTACACTATATATATATATATATATATATTACTCCTGATGTCTCTTCACCAACCGTCATGACTCTTCTCCTAATTTTAATTTCTTTCTAGAATTTGAATGTTGCCATTTCTGAAAAAAAAAAAAAAGAGTTAAGTAATTTCTTATCACAATGATCTTGAAATTTCTGAAATGCTTCATTTTCTTTTGCTGCTCGATTTTGTTTAAACTTGTTGGAACTTGTGTGTGTATTGACATAGAAAATTGGTATGATTTGCACCATCCCGTCTTGCATGATTCTGCTTTTGCACTTGCTTTTGACAATAGTATACTGTCTTGACTATTGCACTTGCCATATTCACTTTCTTCTTGAAACTAGCAGTGAACACTATTCACCATTTGTACCATCCATTTGCTCGACCACATGCTGTAGTTGTTCAATGCTATACATTTTGCTTCTTTGACGTGATATGAAGCATGTTGAACCATGTATGCTTTGCACTCTTATTCATGTATAAAATGCTGAAATGTTTTGCATCCTTGTTCACACAACATGTTGACTACACCTGAACCTTATGTAGATCTGAGCCGATCAAAAATGTTCATGCATACATGTTGATCTTCACACAGTCTTGTCACTTGGCAGAACTTTGTACATTGATGCTTTTGAGTCTTGCGCTGTCATATGTTTGCATATGAAAACTTGTTGAGTTGAACTAAATTGCTCCTGTGCTTGTATGTTGCACTTGAAAAATTAATATATCATGTCCACTTGTGTAGTTGCCATAAACACTTGTATCATCCTTTTGAAACTGTCATGAACATGCATTTGTGTCACCTTGTCTAGCAATGGATATGTACACCCTTGTACATGCAACCACTATGATGTGTTTGCCATTCATGCATATGTATTCCACTTTCTTTTCTTGATTCAAAGAAATGTGCATCTTGTATTCACCATGTTTAGGCTTGTGCATGGCTCGACCAATTTTTTCTTGAGCTACTGTGCAAGTAGACCACATGCGTGCACTGAGTCGAGTTGGTCCATGCAGCTGCCCCTTAGTTGCACACTAGATTGGCGAGGCAGTGCACACGTGTATGCATACACACGTGTGTATATGCAGCCATTTAGAAAATATTATTGTCCTTTTATATCAGACTAGATCAGAAAAATGATGAGAACACACCAAAATTCTGAGGCAAATAAAATTGAAAATAAATTTATATTTGCACGTATTCAGTTTTATTTCTATTAAAGTGTACTATGTGTGTTTTTCTATTTGTGACAGGTATGAAGAGACTGGACTGGTTTAGAGCATGTGAAGATTCAGTGTATCAGTGTCAGTGAATATGTAAATGAATGAACAAGTGAATATGTACTGAGTGATGAGTGATGTAGTGAGGCAATGAATGTACAGAATGAGAAAAATTGTATTTATATTTGTAATAGACAAATTTGACTGAAATAAAATATTATTTTATTGTGTTCAAATCAAATTACCTATTGTATTCAAATTAATTCAGTTAGTACAGTTAATGTAAAAATTATAACTATGAATACACAATAGTGGAGTTATAATGTTGTACTATTTCAAATTTTGAAATAAATTATTTAATTGAATAAATATACTGTGAACTGTGTATAATAGTATATTACTCAATAACTAATTATTTCGATGAAATGAAATATAAAATAGCATAGTTACAAACACATTTAAATAATATTATATGTTTGTTATCATCAAACAAAAATCATACAACACATTGTTGTATCCAACAATCTCCCCCTTTTGATGATGACAAATATATACAAGATTTTAAATGTGTTTGCACGTGAAATATATTACTCCCCCTATTTGTTTGCTCCCCCTACAACTGAACTCCCTCTATATATATGGAAAATATAAATAATGAAATTCAATTGACCATTCTCCCTCTAGATATTTAATTTCCAATTTTAAAATATTCTTGAATTAAATACTCATCAATCAAAATCTTAACCATTCTCCCCCTTTTGGTATCATCAAAAGAATAATAGAGATCGAAACAGTGATGAATATAGACTAGAAGTATAAATTCAGATTAAGAGAGAGAATATATATCGTAAAACCCATTTAATCAAACAAAAATCATAATGATCTTTAAATCAGAAGCAAATTTCACTTTCAGAATGAATGGATTTACAACGGATTTTATAGAATGAGGAGAGTTCAATAAAAATTGAATATTTGAATATGAATTTTAAAGATTTTAAATAAGCTCAAACTGTGTTAAGCACTTGCTAACCATGCATAGCCCAAAGGTCTTTTAAATGGGGTTAGCAGTAACTTAATTATATCTTCTCTAATAAGTTCCATCCATGCACAGCCCAAAGGTCTTTTAAGTGAGAATGGAAGCACATAGAGATTAAGGTAATTCACCCATGCATAACCGCGAGGACTTTTAAATGGGAGTGAATACCAAGGATAAATAATATAATATATATATTTCTTTTTCTCTTCTTTTAATTTTATTTTTATCTCCAAGAATAATTTGAACTCCCTAAATTAAATAAAACCATGATGAATGACGGAAATATGGTAGATATAGAAGATGGTCACATGAAATAAGCTCTAATTCAAAGATATTACAAAATATGTCCAATCATCATGAGTTTTAAAATAACATCTCCTCTAGTTATGATTTATACCATAGTCATAACTCATCACAACTTCATAAATCTATTAATAATTTTGATGAGTTCCAAGACAGTTCAAATTTGTCAATAATTTCAATTTTTGAATAAATAATCAAAAAATGATTTTAAAATTGAAAATATCAATTTCAAGAGGGGTTTTGAAAATATCAATGCAAGCTGAAAATCAGTTTCAAAAATCAATCAGTAGAATATGGAATTTTCTAATATTTCTAACACAGATTTTCCAACTCATCCTCCAGTCACTAAGGTATTCAAACGAATCAAATCAATTTCCTTATCAGAGCAGCACACGATCATTTTCAAAGCAAGAATCACAAGTGAATTTTTCAGAGAATTTTTAAACGAGCACAAGAAACCATCAGCAATCGAATCTGAAGATAATTATTTGAAATCACTCGAGAAAGAAAATTATAATCCAAAAAATTCAACAATCAATAATGAATGATTTCAAAATCAAGTTGTCAAGTAAAAAAATGAAATTTTCACAACTAATCAATCATGGCTTTCAAGTAGTCCACTGTATTGAGTTCAGTTTTTTTTAATATTTTCCAAAAAATGAATAAGAAGAAACTCAAAACAGCAAAAATATGTGAAATTTCATTATCATTCGAGAACATATTTCAAAATTCCAATTTACAGTGTTCAAGATGTGCTCAAAATGTTATGACACTGTTAATATAAATCAGCATAAAAAACAAGAGTTTAGAGATCATACTTGACTTACCATAATCGATGTGAACCAATGAATCTCCAACTCAGAATCTATGGCTAAGGAACATCATACAATTCAATAAAGTGGAACAATTTGAAATTTTATCTCTCTTAAGCACAGTTGTTCCTTAGCCTCCCTCCGGTACCTAAATATTTATAATATTGAGTGGTCTAACAAAAGTTGTTTTACCATTCTTATCTTCGTTTACACATTTTGGTACCCAAGCTCGTTTATATAACAATCCATTACCATCAACTAGAGTATCATTTGGAACCCAAACTCGTTTAATCTTAATCAAATTCATTTTACTATTTTTTGGAATCCAAATTCATTTAATTGAATTGTTTTTAAAAAAGTTATCATTTCGTTTATGATTTGAAAATCCTTTGAAATTACTAGAATTCAAATTTCCAATTTAAACCTTTTCAAAGCTATTTGTTGGATTTTCAAAAATATTAAAATTTCGTTTTTCAACTTGATCTATTTTCCCAAAGCGGTTTGAAAAATCTCACTTTTTAATTCGATCAAACTTACCAAAATCGAGTCCTTTCTTATTCTTAACAGAAAATTGTTTTTTTAACAACATATTCAATGATTTTTCTCCTTTAGAAAATTTAGCCAATATTGACTCGAGTCGTTGAATTTTAGAATTAAGATCAATGTTTTCTTTTATTATATTCGAACAATGATTTATAGCAATTTTTCTCTTTTCAGAATCATTTTGTTTCAAAACCATATATTTGTAATCAAGAATTTTAATTTTCACATTGGACTCAAAAATCTCACTTTCAAATTGTTTTACACTTTTGAATTTCAAGTTTTCAAAATCCTTGAATTTTTCAATTTCTTTTTCCAAATCGTGATTTATACGAGCAATTTCAGATTCGTTATTTTCCAAAATCACGTTTTCGTTTTCAAGGGTTTTGAAATTTTCTTTTATTTCAAACAATTCTCTTTGAAAAATCATGCATTTATCGCATTTGAGATTTTTGATTTTCTCAGTTTCAATTTCAAGCTCGTTCAAAATCGATTCAGTTTTCAATAAACTCCTTTTCTCTAAAATTTCATGTTTGGAATTTTTAACCTTCTTAAACCTATCTAACTCTTTTTGCAAAAAATCTTTTTTTTGTTTTAAGTTCAATCTCGTTTATTTTTATAAACACCATTCCCTGTTCAAGCTCTTGAAATTTTTCATTAAGACGAACTAAATCATTTTCCAAATTTAAACATTTTTTGCAATTTGAGTTTTCAATCTTTTTAACGTTTTCTAATTTTAATTCCAAAATAAGATTTTTTTGCTTAACACAACATTTTCAAATTTTTATTTGTCAGTTTGAGACTCTCAACAGTTTTAATTAATTTGTCACTAAGAAGAAATAACTTTTCAAAAGGAAATTCACCGTGGTCATCATCTGTTGAGTCTTCATCACTGTCATCGTCTGATCCATCTTCTATAAATCATGTCAAGCATAGTTCTGAAACTGAGTTGTCAATCGGGGTTGTTGAGCTATTGTTGTCTTTTCTTCCATACAACGCGTCGAGAGTATTCCATATTCCCTGTGCAGTTAAACAATGAGAGATATGGTTATATTGATCATCATTTATATAAGAATATAAAATATGTGTAGCACGAGAATTAATTATAATATCATTCTTATCTACCATATCATATCCATTTTCAATAATATCCCAACATCTAGCATTAACAGATTTTAAATAAAATTCCATTTTTAATTTCCAATTTAAAAAATATGTTCCATCAAAAATAGTTGGGGTTATACTGGAAAAATTCTCGCTAGATTGACAACTAGAAAACTCACCGTTAGGGAAATCCATGACTCTAGAGTTATTTAAAATTAAAAAAAATGCTCTTATACCACTTGTAGGATCTAAGTTAACCCTAGAAGGGGGTGAATAGGGTTTATCGCAGATTTTTGCTGAGTAATTAAATAATAACAACACAGATAATAATCAGAATAAATGCGGAAAAAAATAACACATAGGTATACCCAGCTTTGGCAAAACCTTGCTTATTGCTGCATTCCCCAAGGTTTCTACTAGGAGTTAAAACAAATCTCTATGCTTACAATCCCCTATAAACTCGCAACACTCGCTCCCAACTGTTCTTAACCCTACGCTCAAATCCCTGCACTGGTTTCTATCCCCGAAACCATATTTCCCCGAATTACAATAATTAATTCCCCTAGATTTTACAGACCTAGAAACTATTCAAATTCGCTTACAAATAAAATTAAAAATACAATAGAGAATAAACTAAGACCCTAGTATTAAAAAGAAAAATAATTTCCCCTTTAATCACTTGAATAGGCCGGCCAACTCAAAATTGGTTCCACCCTTCACTTCATTTGTTTGAACCCGATTCCCTTTTTTTCTTTACTTGAAAATGGCGGCCGACACTTTGAACTAGGGTTTCTGAAAACTCCTCCAAATCGATTTGATGGCTTCTGGAATTGCTAAAACTAAGGCTCGAGTCTTTGTGGCTATGTGATTCTTCAATTTGGCTTTCTCTGATTTGGGAGTTAGGTTTTCTACACTCCAAATCTCGAACATATGCATATGGAATCAAATCTCTAATGTTTCGAAACTATGAATGGCTTTTGTACTTCGATTTGGATGTGGTTATGATCGAAAACTTGGTGAATATTTTATGATATGATTTGTTCGATTTTCTCGTTGAATTTTTGGCTGTGCTTTTCGATACTTAAGTCGATGATTAAATGGTCTGTATATATATATAGGATTAGGAATCTGATATTTGTGCTCTGATTTCGTGAATTACTTGGTCCAATTTTATCATGATATTTTCGTGAATTTTGGGGCTTTTGAAATTGTAGAGTTTTAAAATCTTTAAACATTCTGGAGCTAATCGAAGTATGCTTTCTGGCTAAAAAATTGCTTGTGTGATGAATTTTGCCTTTTGTGTTTCCTGACTGATTCAAAAACTGGAAAGTTGTAATTCAATTTTCTGGAAAGATAATCGCCCCTTTTTAAATAGCTGGTTGCCTTGAATGATTTTCTGGAATTACTTGATTCATTGTGTCAAGTTGAATTGTTGCAAAAACATTGATTCCATGTTGTGAATCTAGAAATAAAAGAACGCTTGCCAAAAAAATATTGTACTCTGATTGAATGATTTCTGAAATAACTTCCTGCCAATTTTGCTCAATGAAGATTTCATGACACTCTGAAATCTGATTATCTTGATTGTTTTCATTTCTAGAAACTCCTTTACAACCTTGAATTTCTCTTTGCTAAATTTGCATTGCAAAACTGGAAAGATGTCTTGAATGTTTCCATTTCTAAAAAAAAGACTTAAGTAATTTCTTGTCACAATGATCTTGGAATTTCTGAAATGCTTCATTTTCTTTTGTTGCTCAATTTTGTTTACACTTGCCGGAACTTGTGTGTACTGACACAGAAAACTGGTATGATTTGCAACATCACATCTTGCATGATTCTGCTTTTGCAATTGCTTTTGACAATTGTATGTTGTCTTGACTATTTCACTTGCCATATTCACTTTCTTCTTGAAACTAGCAGTGAACACTATTCACCATTTGTACCATCCATTTGCTCGACCACATGATGTAGTTGTTCACTACTGTACATTTTGCTGCTTTGACATGATATGAAGCATGTTGAACCATGTATGCTTTGCACTCTTGTTCATGTATAAATGCTGAAATGTTTTGCATCCTTGTTCACACAACATGTTGACTACACATGAACCTTATATACATCTGAGCCGATCAAAAATGTTCATACATACGTGTTGATCTTCACACAGTCTTGTCACTTGGTAGAACTTTGTATGTTGATGCTCTTGAGTCTTGCACTGTCATATGTTTGCATATGAAAACTTGTTGAGTTGAACTGAATTGATCATGTGCTTGTATGTTGCACTTGAAAAATCAATATATCATGTCCACTTGTGTAGTTTCCATTAACACTTGTATCATCTTTTTGAAACTGTCACGAACATGCATTTGTGTCACCTTGTCCAGTAATGGATATGTATACCCTTGTACATGCAGCCACTATGTTTAGTTTGCCATTCATGCATATGTATTCCACTTTCTTGTCTTGATTCAAAGAAATTTGCATCTTGTATTCACCATGTTTAAGCTTGTGCATGGCTCGACCAACTTCGTCTTGAGTTATTGTGCAAGTAGACCACATGTGTGCACTGAGTCGAGTTGGTCCATGCGGCTGCCCCTTAGTTACACACTAGATTGGCGAGGCAGTGCACATGTGTATGCATATACGCGTGTGTGTATATGCAGCCATTCAGAAAATATTCTTGTCCTTGTATATCAGACTGAATCAGAAAAATAATGAAAAACACACCGAAATTTTGAGGCAAATAAAATTTAAATTAAATTTATATTTGCACGTATTCAGTTTTATTTCTATTGCAGTGTACTGTGTGTTTTTTTGTATTTGTGACAGGTATGAAGATACTGGACTGGTTTGAAGCATGTGAAGATTCAGTGTATCAGTGTCAGTGAATATGTAAATGAATGAACAAGTAAATATGTACTGAGTGATGAGTGATGTAGTGAGGCAATGAATGTACAGAATGAGAAAATTGTACTTATATTTGTAATAGAAAATTTTGACTGAAATAAAATATTATTTTATTGTGTTTAAATCAATTTGTCTATCGTATTCAAATTAATTCAGTTAGTACAATTCCATGTAAAAATTATAACTGTGAATATACAATAGTGGTCTTATAATGTTGTACTATTTCAGGTTTTGAAATAAATTATTTAATTGAATAAATATACTGTGAACTGTGTATAATAGTATATTATTCAATAAATAATTATTTCTCTGAAATGAAATATAAAATAGTACAGTTACAGACACATTTAAATAATATGATATGTTTGTTATCATCAAACAAAAATCATACAACACATTGTTGTATCCAACAATGATTTATTAGTTGTATCGATGTATCATTATTAGCTGGATTTACTAGCCCAATTTTATTGAACTTTCTTGATTTTGATTGGGGAAATATTTGAGACTTCTTTTCTATGAGTAACCACTTTTTGTGTTTATCACTGTATCGAAGTTCTTGAGTTTTCCTTAGCCATTTCAAGGGATTCAACTTTGTTAGTCAGGGTAATCCTTGTAGATGTCAAGCCTTTAATGTAAAGTTGTGACGAGTTTATGGTATGTTTAAGTGAGCATTATTGAATTTCCCTAATGCGGTGGTAATGCCCCCATACCAAAATTCATCACAGACTTTTAAGGTCAAGCATGACATTTGTGATCGACTATATTTGGAATCTCCTGGTCATGTGCCTTTGCCATTACATTGAAATTTCCTGGCTTGCTCATGATCCAAGAGGTTTCTGATCTAGTCTATCAAGCTCACACCTTTTAATGGAGAGGAATTTTTGCTTTTGTGCCCCTGCTTGAGAGGTCTTATATCTTTAGTATATTCAATCATGTTTCTCGCTAACTTGGCAATCCAAGCCCTTCGGATATCAGATTTGAACATATGCCCCCGGAGAGGTCTTGGTTTTTTTGGCCTCCGAAGTGGTCTTTGTAAATCTGTTATTCGTTGTGACTGAATAATTCGGACACTTTTAGAATTTTTCGGACGCATTCGAAAAAGGACTTTGAGTCCATCACTAACCGAATTTGGAAGACCCGGCTTATGATCGGATACCCCCGAAAGGGTCTTTACAGTCCGTCAGTGACTAGATTTTGAAGACCCAGTATCAGTAACTGGATTTGGAAGACCCAGCATCTGATTGGATTTCCTCGAAGAGGTCTTTAGAAGCCCAGGGTTTGTTGTAATCCAACCATGTATAAATGGCACTGACGATCAACTAGTTGCCCCTTAGGGAGGTCTTTGGTTTAGAAACCCAGTGTTTGTCGCAATCAGACCATCTATTAATGTACCGACGATCAACTCGGTGCTCTTCGGGGAGGTCTTTGGTTTAGAGTTGCATTGTTTCATGGGGCGGACACTAATTCATTTATCGGGTTCTACCACGATTTATTAGAATTAGGGCCCCAGACCTTGCAATTAAGAAGGGTTCCCCTGCGGTGAAACCTACAACTTTGTTTATAGTCCGAACGTCGCATTATTTGACCGTTCAGTTCCTAATGTCCCTTATTTGCAATTTTGTGCTCCACACCTTCGTATTTGTTGTGAATGATGTTTTGAGCAATGGGCGCTTGAGCTATCCCAATAGGGATGTGCTGCAACGGTCACCAGGCTTTACTAGGTTATGGATGTGTCGAGTTCTTTTAGGGGACCTGGAATCAAAATCAAATTTAAGCAACTTGTAAATAAGAATTTGCAAATGTACGATTTAAGAAAGTGAAGAAATTCCTTTCATCAATATGTACAAAGCTAGTGACAACATTGCATGGTATTTACAATGCATGATGTTTAAAACTTTTGAAAACATGTGAAAGAAATATTAAACAAAGTAGTGACAGAGGTGTATGTTATTTCAGGCTCTGGGAAGTCGGATTCCATCCGTCGTTTTTAGTTCGAAGGTGCAATCTGAGAATTTTTGGCTTATCATATACGGTCCTTCCCAATTGGGTCTGAATACTCCATTTCCTATCATAATTCTTTTCAGAATAAGGTCCCCAATTTTAAAGGTTCTTCGTTTGACTTTAGCATTAAAATGTCTGGCTATCCTTCTCTGATGAGCAGAAATTCTGAATTCTGCTTCCTTCCTATTTCCTTCAAGCAAATCGAGTACTTCGACTTGCAGCTTCTTATTCTCTTCTTGATGAAAGTGGATTCTTAGGTGAGTAGGAACTTCCAGCTCTACCGGGATCATAGCCTTGGATCCAAATGCAAGTGAGAATGGAGTGTGCCCAGTCGCAGTTTTATGAGTTTTGCGATATTCCCATACTGCAAGAGGAAGCTCATCTATCCAATTATCCTTAGCTTCTTCAAGACGCTTCTTAATGGTTGACTTTAAAATTTTATTGATTTCTTCGACTTTCCAGTTTGCCTGCAGATGAGTAATGGCTGTAAAACTCTTTTTGATTTTGTATTTAGCACAGAAATATAAGATTTCACTGCTTTCGAATTGAGTTCCATTATCGATGATTATTTTATGCAGTACCCCGACCCTGCAGATGATGTTCTTCAAGAGAAAGTTGATCACCTTTTTCGAAGTAATAGTAGCTAATGGCTCAGCTTCGGCCCATTTAATGAAATAGTCAACAACTACTATTGCATACTTCATACTCGACTTAGCTGTAGGCAATGCTCCGATTAAATCTATGCCCCAGACGACAAATGGCCATGGACTGACCATCTGAGTCAGTTCCGTGGGAGGTGTTCTTGGAATCTTTGCAAATTTTTGGCATCTATCACACTTCTTAGCATAGGTCATTGCATATGGGTTCACATCGGGCCAGAAGTAGCCATATCGCAGAATTTTCTTGGCTAGTGTTTGATCGTCTGTGTGACCTCTACATTCCCCTTCATGTAACTCTGCCAAGATTGCTCTGGATTCCTCCTTGGTTACACATCGCAGCAGAAGCATAGGGAATCCTCGCCTATATAACCTTCCATCTTGGATAAGGTACAATGGAGCTTTACGCAATATTTTCCTCCTCTTTTTTTTTTCCTCTGGAAGCGTTCCGTTAATGATATATTCTTTGATTGGGGTCATCCAGGATACAGGTCTTCAACAGTCTCCATAACCCAATCAACATCCGCTTCTTCAATAATAGGATTTGAAAGGACTTCGACAGGTATTAAACCCAACAACTGTGCATCTACAAAACTGGCATATTTAGCGAGGGAATCTGCCTTTGTATTTTCTTCCTTGGGAATATGAGATATCGTGTAGTAGTCGAGATTGTCGAGATGTTCCAAAGCTTTAGAAAGATAAGTGGGAATATTTCCGACTTTGGATTGGAATTCTTTTCGGACCTAACATATTACCAGCTGCGAGTCGTTAAGAATTTGCAAGGTTTTCAGATTGAATTCTTTCGCTAATTTCAACCTTGTTATCAATGCTTCATACTCAGCTTCATTACTGGTTGATGGGAACTCCAACCTTAAGGAGTAGCATAAGGAGTGGCCTTCAGGAGTTTCAAGAACTATCCCTGCCCCTGAGCAGTAATCATTCCTGGATCCATCAATGAATAACTTCCAGCTATCCACCATCTCTGCTGGTTCTTCTGTATCTTTCCCCCTATCCATGAACTCGGTGATAAAGTCCGCTAAGTCCTGCCCATTAATAGATCTCCGAGGATGATAAGTGATGTTATATTGGCTGAGCTCAGTGTTCCACTTCAATGGCCTCCCCGAAGTTTCTGGGCAGAAAAGAACTTGTCTTAGCGGTTGGTCAGTGAGAATCTTTATTGGATGGGCTTGGAAGTATGGACTTAGCTTTTTTGAGGCAATAAGCAGACAATATGCAAGTTTTTCTAACTTGGGATAGCTTTGTTTTTCCACAGCAAGCCTTTTACTGATATAGTAAACTGGCCATTGAACCTTGGCATCCTCCCAGACGAGTGAAGCGCTTAAAGCATGAGATGAAACAGCAAAATATAGGAACACTTCTCCATCTTTAGGCTTTGGCAACATCGGTGGTGACTCCATGTGCTTAAGGCTTTGACAACATCGGTGGTGACTCCATGTGCTTGATCAACCCTTCAAAGGCTGTTTGGCATTCAGGAGCCCATTGGAAATCTTTCCTTTCTTTAAAGCATCGAAGAGTTGAATGCACCGATCCATGGCCTTTGAGATAAATCGGTTAAGCGCAGCTACTTTCCCGTTTAGGCTTTGAAGCTCTTTCTTCGTCCTAGGAGCACGCATCTCTCGTAGGGCTGTGACTTGAGAAGGATTTGTTTCAATGCCTCTGACGTTGACTATGAATCAGAGAAACTTTCATGAAGCAACTCTGAATGAGCATTTGAGCAGATTTAGCTTCATTCCATATTTTCTGAGGATATGAAACATTTCTGCCATATTTTCAAGATGATCATCAGATTTCTTTGACTTTACTAGCATATCATCCACATAGACTTCCATTCTATTCCCAATCTAGGATTCAAACTAGGAATTCACAAGGCATTGGTATGTTGCTCCTGCATTCTTCAGTCCGAACGACATGACATTATAGCAATAAAAGCCTCTATCTATTACGAAACTCGTGTTCTCCTCATCCGGCTTATGCATCATAATTTGACTATATCCAGAGTACGCATCCATAAAGGATAATAGTTCATGCCCCACTGTTGCATCAACAAGTTGATCAGTTATGGGCAATGGGAAAATGCCCTTAGGACATGCATTGTTGAGATCTAAATAGTCTACGCACACCCTCCATTTGTCGTTGGACTTTTTAACACCGTATTGGAAACCCAATCAGGATATGAGGATTCTCGTATAAAGTTATTTTTTGACAACCTATCCACTTCTTCTTTTAATGTTATAGATCTTTCAAGTCCTTGAATTTGTCTCTTTTGTTTTATTGGAGTCAAACTTGGATTAACATTCAATTAATGCACTATTACATCAGATGAAATTCCACACATATCAGAATGTATCCAAGAAAAACATCCAAATTCGTTTTTAAAAACAAAATTAATTCTTTCTGCAACTTCAGGCCCAGCTGAGAACTTATTTTCAATACTTTGTCAGGATCTTTGTCATGCACTAGAATTGAGAATGTGGCTTTAGCTGGTGCCGCTCTATTTTCCCCCACACTAGCTTTCCTAGGGTCCATTTCCTTTTGAGCTCCGATGTGCTCGCCAGTGTGAGGGCCCTGCCCTAGTAACTATAAGGGGGAGTCATGAATGCAGAGCAGAGCCTCCACATTCTTGTTTGTTTCATTCTTCCCAGCTTCAGCCAACTCTGCCATGTAACAC
The DNA here is from genome assembly GCA_030737875.1 of Allium sativum. Classification (NCBI taxonomy): domain Eukaryota; kingdom Viridiplantae; phylum Streptophyta; class Magnoliopsida; order Asparagales; family Amaryllidaceae; genus Allium; species Allium sativum. The sequence goes on from CM060920.1 coordinate 1,024,809,189, forward strand.
TCCCTTGCCGCCTTCTGGTCGCCTTTAATCACATCGACTCCATTTTCGGTAGGGAATTTCGTGGTCAAGCACCATGGAGCCATTGCTATCCTAAATGCGGCAAGAGCTGGTCTTCCGAGGAAGGCATTATAGGCTGAAAGCTCATTAACTATGACAAAACCTAGCTTCATGACAACCTTTTGTTCTCCTTCTCCGAGCTCAACGAGCAGGTTAATGACGCCAGTTGGCCGAGTGGGTTGCCCCGTGAACCCATGGATCTTATTATGGCAAGCTCTCACATCATCCATATAAAGATTCATCTTATAAAATGTGTTAATGAAAAGAACATTGACAGATGCACCTCTATTTACCAAGACTCTTCTGCCTATGGCTGGATCCAAACCGATGGTAACGACCATAGGATCAACTGTTGGTGTTAGCAATCCATACGAGTCTCTATATCTGAACACAACGTCGTTCCATGAAGTCATTGGCATCTCTATAGGAAAGGCATTGTTCATAAGCATGAGTTTTTCTCCTTTCGGAAGGGTTTTCATTTCTTCAGTGTACTTCATGATGTCCCTCCAGCTTCTTCCGGCTGGGTGGGGTCCACCTGAAATTGTGTTGATGATTGGTCTTGGAATAATAGCAAGTGGAGTACTCTCACTCTATCTAGGCTGTCCCGCAGATGTTCCTTCCCTTGAGTGGCTTGAGTATTTTCCGGGTTTTTCATATATTGTTGGAGCATTTTCTTCCTTATTTACTCCTCAATTAAGCTCTTCAGATGTTTGCATTCATTCGTATTGTGACCTGGTTGGTTGTGAAATCAACATAACCTACCTGACTTTATTGCAACATCATTGACTTTTACTTTCCCTAGCGTTGGATATTCCTCGGTATCCTTAGTTTACATGTAGATATTTTCTACGGTGTCATTAAGAGGAGGCAATTCAGAATTCTTGAAGAAGCGGAATTTCTTGTTATCTCGATATCCTTCCCGTCGTTGCCCCTTTTTTGAACACTAGGATTCTTTTGCCCACCTTGCACATTAACATCCTTCTTCTCAGGCTGTGCACTACCTTCAAGAGCATCTAGGTCATAGGCGGGATCCTCAACGACACTCATATATTCCTCACCCTTATTGAATAGTTGATCGAGCGTGGTTGGCTTCTTCTTCTTCTTGATCCATCGCCCAAACTTAGTCTTTTTGCATATGGCTCCCTTTAAAGCCATCAAAACCAAGCATGGCTCATGATTTCCAACTTCGGCTGCAGCCCCGTTGAAGCGAGTGAGAAAACCCTTGATGGACTCCGCTGGCCTTTGCTCTAGCTCGTTCAGCTCCATAACATCCATGACCTTAGTTGCTTGGAGCTTGAACTTCTCTGTGAATAGTTTGGCCAAAGTAGCAAAATCATCCACAAATTTGGGTGGTAACTTCATGAGCCAAAGAGAAGCCACCCCTTCTAGATAAATTGGGAAGTACAGGTGTTTAAGCTCGTCTATGACACGTGCCATATCCATATGTTGATCATATTTGAACAGGAACACGTTGGGATTGCTCGTTCCATTATAGGCTTGAACCATTGGAGGTTTGAACTTGTTTGGGTATGGAGCCATCTTGATCCTCTCTGTGAGTGGGGTCTTGGTAGGTGCGAATCCCCACTCTTTCTCATCAACCTGTTTTTCCAAGCTTTTCTCCATGATCTCGCGTACCATTTCCGATATGTGCTCCTATTCGTTGTACTGGTCCATAGGGCGGACGCCATCCTCCTTACCGGATTCTGCCTAAGCAAACGACCGCGGTTTGGAATCCGGGGCTCTGGGCCTCCCTCTTGGGGAGGTGCCCCTTTGGTGGAAACAAACACTTGTCGAGAGGTTGCTTTATCAGAATGGTTGCGCATGGGTGGTTTTGCTTCTTTAGATGAGGATCATTAGGATCTGCAACCTCCTGGATGGAATTTTCCCGATTTAGGCTTGAAGAGGAGGAGCCCGCATTTTTCATACGGACAGTCTGAGCAGGCTGTTTAGAACGTGTAGCATTCATGGTAACTTTCGCTGTTGCAGCTTGAACGACAAACATGGATTCTAATTTTTTTCAACATAGCATCGTTTGCGATATCCATTTGACTTGTTAACCCTTAACAGCTTCATCCAACTCTTTCCTTGTTACAGCCGCTCCATCTCTAGAAGATCCACCAACTTCAAAGTGGTTGGTGGACGGTGTAGTATTATCAGTGAGGTTATCGGTCTCTTCGACGGTCTTACTAGTGACTTTCTTTAGTCTACCCATGATTTAGACAAGGCTCTTAATCTTGTGGTCGTGGCTTCGAGCCCTACGGTGGGCGCCAAATGTTTAAACCGAAATTAGTTCAACCACCGAAGGTGCCACGAAGGCACTTCACATGATGAAAACAAATGGTGTAAGTATAGTATTTGCGTATAAAGGGACTAAACGGGAATGACTTAATAACGTAGACAACTTTATCCCAATAAGGAAAGGTGCTAAAGAAAAATGGGGTACGAACTAATAACCTTCACGTATAGTCCGCTTCCTGGGTCCTAAACGGCTAAGTTACTGGGGTTGAAGAGTCCACCTGGGAATAGGTCTTTTAGTTTAGGGGTCTTAAATGGCAGGTGTGTGTGGGCCTACCAAAACCTGAAAATAAAACGTCAGATATAACTACCTATCCTACGGGAAGTAATAAGCGACTAAGGAGGTTATCTAACAAGGTCAGCTAGAAGGTATAGTGAATGATAAAATATCATCTCTCACCTTATGCGGGGAAAGGGTATATGCGTGAATAACGGAAGCCTTAACTAGTAGGGCCCGTCGTTAGTGCCCTTTAGTTCATGTTAGCGTTAAGTAAATTATCGAGAAATAATAAGTGACCAATCGGTCCGCCTAGGATCTTAAGCGATCGGGAAGAATCCACCCTACCTATCATTGATAGTGAGGCAATAAATGAAGAAAGAATGAGCGAATGAAAGTATATAGATATAGAAACTCCATAATTAGGGTTCAAAATCTTGATATAGTTAACCAGTTAGCTCTAGTATAATGGCCTCACAAATATACCTGTAAATGTCATATCTCGATAATAAATTTTGGGAATGCTACTTTGGGAGTAGTAGTAGAGTCGTACGTAAACATTAACAAGGTTGGTTTAGAATCACTAACCTTGTTAGGCATATAGCTTAGGTTGAGCCAAACGGAATATATCTGTGTTATAGTCTGTGTTGTACATTTCTTATTCACCAGAACTTGTTGTTCTGACCCCCCTCCTCATTACAAACTCCCAGGTTTCCTGGAGAAGGTCGGATTCTCACAGATGATAAAGTTTGGCTTTCGGTTCTCGTTCTCTCTCATGCTCGGTATTGGCAAAGTGACTTACTCTGAAAAAGTTAGTTACTTGAGTTAATGCTAGTTTATCCAATTATGTTTCTGCTGCGAGTTATATTTATCGTACTCTGATTATGGTCATGCTTACTTGTTGCAGGTACCAGATATACACGCTCCATGCTTGGATATGTTCGAGTTTTGATTTTTGTAAAAATTTGGGTGTAGAAAAGTAAGGGATGTTACATTTGGTATCAGAGCCTAGGTTAAATGGTCAGAGGAATTAGTTAAATTAGGAATCGTGAGAGAATATAATTCGATTTTCTTTTCTGTTTTTCTTCGTCTTTCTAACTCGGCTTTAATTTATTTTGACAATGAAATTAGTCGTAAGTCTAATTATATAAAATGGGCTTTGTGCAACTAAGAGTTGAAATATGTCGAGTTCGTGTTTCTAGCCGATTTTGTCTTACCCCCACAATATGTTGACAACCTAATCGTGAAGAGCATGAGGACGACATATGGTGGATTCCGTTGATTCATGATTTGGAAACTGGAATAATATATAGTAATATAAAATGCTAGCTACAACCGAGATAGTCATAAATTCCTGGTATGGTTCCATTGGTAGTTTAGTTAAGACCATTACTCGATCCAAACGGCCAAAAACCCACATTAATATGTCGTATCCATTGCAGAAATATAATTACAAGGTATGCCCATTTGTTACTTCGTTCAAATTCCGAGTCGACCTTTATTGAGATATTCAATTGAGTTCTTGGCCTTGTATTCAAGGAAATTTATTTTTAAAACTATTTGAAAAATAAAAATATGGATTTCAACAGTTTTGAAATACGGCTTCGGAAAGTTGTTTGTGAAGATATGGTTTTAAATTTAATGTATTCGTGTTTCAAAATTTTAGAGCTATTGTGTAATTTTAATAAATATAGTCTGATTGGTAGGAAAGATAGGAAGCACAAGGAATATGCCATTAAACATGAAAAAAATACATATCTATTCCTTGTATTTTTAGTATCCATTTTCCTATATATATTGGATAATTTATTGAAATTACCACGATTAACCCTTAAGATTCTAAAGCTCTAACATTTTTGGACATGAAAAGGTCTTTCCCAGTTTGAAATATAAAACTGGAATATAAATAGTAATAATTAAATGGATATATAACTACGAAAATGTTAATTTATAATAAAATTCCATTTTTGGAAAATATTTAAATTTTTCTTCAGAAAGCCTACGGAAAATCCTTCGTCTGAATTTTGGGGTATTTGATTTCATGAATCGTCTATTTGTTGTCACCTAGGTAAGGGGAAAATCCATTTTAAATTATATTACAAATTTTTAGCTGAATTATTTTGGAATTCGTTCGTTCATTGTGTAGTAGTAGCAGCATCATTATTGAAACTGTAAAGTTTTGGAGTTGGTTCGGAGTTTAACTATGGTCTTTAATATACCACGGTGATGAGGATAATTATTTTTTGGATCCCGTTGAATATTAAAAGATGACACGGGACGATTAATATTTTAATCCAGCCTGATAAGGTCAAGGTTCAATCTTTATCTAAAGCCAATTTATACCTGGCCATTTAGTGTTATGCAAGAATGACCAACTTGGTGATGAGCTTTGGCACAACCTGGACACAGGACTCGACCATAAAAGTTGCGTCCAAATTACCCCCATAACTTCTTCTTTCGTCCTTTCTTCCTCATCTAGCCGAACCATATCTCTATCCTTTTTCTCTTTCTTTGTTGCCACCTCGTCTCCTCTTTTTCGCACTTGTTTGCACGTTAGATCTTGCCTCACTAATACTCCAAGATCTAATTTCTTCTCTCCAACCATTTCTTGGCATATAATACCTATTTGCACTATCTGATTTTGCTCGTACCATTTAAGTCTCCTCTTTGGGTAGAGATCATGCGGTTGGATCAGAATGAGCAAAAAAGTCTCACCGCTCTAGGGCTAAGGAAAAATTGTCAAGGCAGTTGGACTTGCACCAACCCATTGCTTCGAGATCTTATAATAGATTTTGTTATTTGTGCTACATCCGCCTTTGCTATACCTTGTTTGAACAGGTTCTTTCGTAGGCGATCCTCATTTCGGAGATGAAGAATAAACTATTTTTGGATGATTTTTCCGATGAGAATCTCGATGAGATTTTAGAAGAATCTATGTTGTACGCGGACTCATATAGTTTATTGTTTGACCAGCTTTAGAGACTATGCAGCAAATCTCTTTTCCTTAGTGTCAGTTTTTATGATCGGGAATCTATGTTCAAACTGTCCATGTAGACGTGTGACCCATTTAGCACACTGTTCTATAAATGGGAAATTATGTCTGGATCTATCTTATGATGCAGAAATCAATCCTTTGTTTGATCGGTGGTGTAACCATCATTTAGTGTCGCATCATATTCGGTTCAGCTTGTTGTTCTTGTGTGTTGCCTCATGGAGTTACTTTCTATGAATTCACCTATCCATTTTATCTTTAGACAATATTAGGTGGGTTTACATGAGAAGCAGTTTTATGGTAGATTTCTTTTCTCATCGCAGATTCTCTCTTAGAAGAGATGGTGATGTAGGAGCCTCCAACAACACCAATAATGTCCGTAACACGAGATTGAGCATTATGTAACCATGATATGGTTAGTTAAAGATCATAAAAATTGGTATGAGCTCAGCCGTGAAACAAGACATCTCGTTGTTTATAGTCATTGCTTTAGGAGTTTTGTTGTTGTTTTGTTGTTATCCCTTTCCAACATCGGGCTCTTGGTTGTGGTGATTCGTGCTTATAACTGTTAGTGTTGTTTAAATCACACGACTTAGGTTAATGAGATTTCTATGTTTGGAGATGTTTATGTCATTTACGCGTGCCTGATTGAATGAAATCTCATTTTCGTATCTAAACTAACAGTTGTCCTAGAATTGGAAAGAATAGAATTCTATGTTGGATAAATTTTAGCAAAGGACCGGTTTTGGCGTTGTTTACGTCACGGGTATATAAATAAATAAATCACCATTCCTTGTTAAAGCTAAAATTTATTTGGGTCCTTTTGTGTGTGATTTCAGTTTTCGCATTTTTGGCATGACTAACTTCCTTTTTCGCTAACATGTGACTTGAATCATTTAAATTTTCACAAAATACATTTTTGAAGTTTTTGGAAAATGTTGTTTGAAAAAAACATTTTTATCATTTTCTTATTTTATAGGAAAATGAAACGGTTTTGAAAGGAAATTTTCAAAATAAACATGACAAGTTTTCAATAGGGAATTTATTTTTATGAAAAAATTTCATTTTTGGTCACATGAATAGCATAAGGGGGATGGTGAATGCTTTGTGTGCGCGTTTTAGCAGTGTAGTAGGGTCGACGATACGATAAAAATACTAACGAAAACACGGAAAAGGCTGTTTTAGTCTAGGAAACGTTGTTTCCATACCTTGTCAACGATGCGCAAGAGTATTAATTAACTCGTTTTATGTTTTAAAGCTTGTTTTAACCTCCTTCACAGTCTATAAATGTAAAATTCTGGAGTATTTTGGGTAACTGAGGTAAAAATCTCATTGTAGGGCGGAAAATGGAAAAGCTGTAAGCAGAAAAATGTTAAAATTCTTCGCTTTGATTTCCTTTTTCCGATTTAGGAGAAATTAAATAGGAAACGATTAGATTGCGTACGTTTTGGATGGTAGGGTTTGGATGCAAAATTGGTTGCTTCACATTTATATTCACAGTTGTATGAGGGTTATGGATGAAAAGAATTTTCAAAATTTGTTTTTATATAGAACTGCCAGTATATTTAGGATGTTCTACATCATATTTTCAAAAATTTAATGTAAACATATAGAAGGATCCAGTTAGAATCATCTTGCATGCATATTTTACAGTTAAAATTTGCATTATGTACACCATGCACATATATACACATGGTTGCAAAGTGTATGTACACAAATTGGTTGTGTAGCATATGATTATAGACGTCAGAATTTTCAGATGAAATTCCTTTTAAGGAGGGAAGAATGTAACAACCCGAAATTTTGGCAATATAAATTAATTATTTGAATTTCATAAATAAATATGAATTTCTACAAACGATGGAATTTGGCTACGAGACTTTAACCGTTGCGTTCATCTCGGAATTCTGGTCAACTTTCATGTTTGGAGTTTCGCGAACAGAGTCTGTATGAAAAAGTTACGAGCGAAATACAAAAATGGATGGAAAATAAATAAATCGGAATTTTTAATTAAAATATTACGTAATTTAACCAAGCTGACCTGGGCAATCTGGTGCCCAGGCGATCGACCATGGGGGTCAACCGGCGGTTGACCGCCCAGGTCGACCTAGTGGGCGTTAGATCGCCCAGTGGTGGTTAGGTTTTGTGAAGGATTAGGTTAAATTATATTTATAACGAATGGACGGATATAATTTAAAACTAATCCGACAGTTCTAGGCCATTTCCACCCTTATAAATAAAGGGATAGTGCCTCATTCTTTTCCATTCAAATCTATAGAGGCAGTGGAGCTCTGCCATTTTTCCTCCTCTTCTAACCTAATTTCTAAAATAAAAATATGTTCATACATATCAAATCAAATTAATATGAAATTGGAAAGATTATTAGATTCAATGGAAGAGGATGTTCAACGATAAATTCTTTGCACTCTTCCCTTTCTCTTACATTTCAACAGATCTAAAATTTTCCCTTTTCTAGCTAAATTGTAGATTTATAAGAATTTGGGGATTGTAGGCCTAAAGGTTTCAAAACTTAGAATTTGGAAGCAATAAGGTGAGTGAGAAATTTACGAATACAGTTGTAATAACTTATCTATTTCGTTTGAATTAGATCTGTGTTTTTATGTCTATTCCCTGTCAGATCTGTTCTTTTAAATATTGTGAATTTATTGACAACCATCGGATCTGATTATAAATATGGTTAGAACTTGGAATTATAAGTTGTGGTTATGTATAACATAAATTGTAGGATTCTTAAATATTTTTCCAACATATTCCTACAATTATGTCATGAGATATATTTTATATGTTACATAGCACTGTGGATCTGGAGATTAGTCCCATTAAACATAAATTAGTTGTAGTTGCATTCCATATCTTTAGTTCAGTGTTGAAAAGTAAAATATGTGAATTTGATTAAAAAGATGAAATTTGTGAATTATGTGATTGTAAGAATAAAAGTAATATTTCTATTTGTATTCAATAATGTTGGGTTTTTGCTTAAGCATTGTAAAACATGTTGTTTTCCTCCTTTTGAATAAAGCGGCATTATTTTGAAATCACAAGAGAAACGATAAAAAAGGATTAAAAAGGGATAAATGGTGCAAAGATACATATAAATATATACATACTTGTATGTAATATGCATCGATTATTCCAAAACATATATTTACATACATTTTTGTGATTTGGAAATATGTCAATTCCACAAAATAGGCATTATTTACAATGATTACGGCTAACGGTCATTTGTGAGACTTGAAACCTTTTGCCAAGTTTGAATATAAAAAGGGAATGTTTGGTTAATTGATTAGACCAAATCATTAATTTAAAAAGAATAATTATTATTATTATTATAATAAATACGTTGACAGCACAGAAACATGAAAATAATTATATGCATATTATCCGTCCAAATCAGCGTAAAATGGTAAAATATACATTGTACGGAATGTTTGGATAAGTTTCAATTATGGAATCGTGTAAATATAATCCATTTTGTATTAATATATTTGTGGTGATCATTTGTAGCAATTAATGTAATTAATTGTCATAAATGAGACTGCAAATGAATAAATTACCACGTAACCAATATTGACTGGGGAAAATAAATGTGATAGGAAGACAGTTACAATTACTAAAATCAATTAGGATAAATGTTGTAAACCCCTATTAGGAAATTTGAATAATAACCGCATTTAGACACGAGGTTTAGCTCAACTTATGGCGTTAGCCTGCCCGGAACCGACCGATAAATCTAGCAACCACAGGTAGTCAGCTTAATGTGAGGGGTCTAATGCATAAATGTAATTGTATTAAGGCATGACGTTAAGTTCACTTGTGATAGAAGTCTGCTTGGAACCGACCGGCAAATCCAGCATCCACGGGTAGTCAACTTAATGTGAGAGGCCTAGTACGTGAATATATATATATATATATATATATATATATAGAACTGTCAACCAATAAATAAATGAACAAGAATAGCAATTGTCCGATGGGGTATAACATATAGATAACTTGGGACTGATAAATAGTTACCTTAGGAAAATATGACCGTTATGACGATAAAGGGCAATAAAAAGGAAGTTAAAGGAAATGGGTGTCATATGGGAATTTATAATTGTCGTTTAAACACTAAGTCCAAATTAGAGAAGGTATTAAATAAATATCCTAAGGAAAAAAGAGTATAACCTTCTTGATTTATAGTAATGGAGGTCGAAAATGTAGTTGGACTTAATAGGTTAATAATGTAAGATATTATTAACCATATAAACCCGTGACGGAAATAAATAATGCAAGTATAGTATTCCCGTATAGAGGGACTAAATGAGAATGACTTAGTAACATATAACATAGCCTACTTTATCCCAACAAGGAAATGTGCTAAAGGCAAATGGGGTACGAACTAATAACCTTCGCGTATAGTCCGCTTCCTGGGTCCTAAACGGCTAAGTGACTTGGTTGAAGAGTCCACATTGGAATAGGTCTTTCAGTTTATGGGTCTTAAATGATAGGTTTGTGTGGACCTACCCAAACCCGAAAACTAAAACATTAGATATGGCTGCCTATCCTACGGGAAGTAATAGGCGACTAAGGAGGATATCTAATAAGGTCATCTAGAAGGTATAATGAACAATAAAATATCGTCTCTCACCTTATGCGGGGCAAGATATATGTGTGAATGACGGAAGCCTTAACTAGTAGGGCTCGTAGGTAGTTCCCTCTAGTTCATGTTAGCGTTAAATAAATTATCGAGATATAATAAGTGACCAATCGGTCCGCCTAGGGTCTTAAGCAGTCGAGAAGAATCCACCCAATCCCATTGATAGTGAGGCAATAAATGAAGAAAGAATGTGCGAATGAAAGTATATAGATATAAAAACTCTTTAATTAGGGGTCAAATCTCGATATAGTTAACCAGTTAAGCTCTGGTATAAAGGCTTCACAAATATATGTGTAAATGTCTTATCTCGATGATAACATTTGAGAATACTACTGGGAAGAGTAGTAGAGTCGTGTGTAACATTAACAATGTTGGTTTAAAATCAATAACCTTGTTAGGCATACAGCTTAGGTTGAACAAAACGGAATATATTTGTGTTATAGCCTGTGTTGTACATTTCTTAGTCACCAGAACTTGTTGTTCTGACTCCCACCTCGTTATAACCTCCCAGGTTTCCTAGAGAATGTCGGGTTCTCACATATGATTAAGTTTGGCTTTCGATTCTCGTCCTCTCTCATGCTTGGTATTGGCAAAGTGACTTACTTTGAAAAAGGTAGTTACTTGAGTTAATTCTATTTTATCTTATTTTGTTTCCACTGTGAATTATATTTATTGTACTCTAATTATGTTTATGCTCATTTGTTGCAGATACCAGATATACATGCTTTATGCTTGGATGTGTACAAATTTTGATTTTTGTCAATATTTGGATGTAGAAAAGTGTGGGGTGTTACACCATCACGAAATGTCAGCAAGATTAGAGCAAAGCTTCACAAGTTTGCTGAGATGAAATAGGTGTGCAAGAATGAACCAAGACAATCCAACCCCAAACAAACTCCACAAAAAATAGAAAGAAACAGGGAAAACGAACATAACGATACTCAAAATACTCAAAAGAATGCCAAGACGTAAAACAAACAAAAAGATACTCACAATAGAACACCGAAGAACCTTCGGTTCCAGCACTGATTAACGGTCTCGTATGTGGGTAAAAGGAGCAATTAAAGGGACTAGTTGGAGATGAAAGCGAACGGGCCACGGCGTAAGAAGCTTCTTGAAAGAATCATCAAGAGTAATTTGTGGAAAAAGAGGATAAACAGAACACTCCTGAGCAATAGGGCGACCGGTATGAGAGGAGTACGGTTGTTGTGCTTCAGGCACGGCGAAAGCAAGATATTTTTATGGTGGAGAGACAAGGATGAAGATGGTAGAAGTTGGAAGAAAGAGACCGAAAATTAAAAAGGAAGAGTTTTGGATTTTGTCACCATTACCAAAGCAAAACAAGCCGCTTTTTTATTTTTGATATCTCGCTTGTTTTATGTATGTGTTTACTATTATATTTTGTCTGATTTGCCATGATATATGACATGTTCTGTGATTGAGTTTTATATTTCTTTCTTCCCCTTCTCTTCTATATTCTCCATTCTCTTTACTTCTACAATTATTCTACATTGTTTGGATGCTTGTACAGTTCATTATTAGATTATATGAGTATTGACGGTAAATGACGGCTTTTATATGTAGGCAGAAGATTTCATATTTAAGCATAAAAATAATATAGCTAATGAGATAAATTTATATTGTAAAACAGAAAATATTGTTTCACTCGTAGAAAAGAAAAGCTACTAAATTCCAGATCTAATTGGCAATTCCTAATTCAATTGTATCTCTTTCAGATTCAAGAAATGTGTGTAAAAAGAAAATATACATATATTAGAACTACATATGTAAAAGGAGGTTTGAGATTGAAAGAGAAAACAAAATCAAATCAGATTTGAGAATTATTACCTCACAGGTCACTTCTCTTCTCCATGTTTTTTTATTTCATTTGAATGAATTTGGATACATAAAGTTGATAGGTTTTGAGAAGAAAGTTAAAAAAAAATAAAAAATATGATAGATCATCGTTTTCATCTCCATCTCCAGAAAGATGTGAAAAGAGAAGAAAGAGTTAGAGCGCAAGAGTCAGTCACATGTGTTCGATTAAAATATATTAAATCGGGACCATCAAACCAAGGAAAATTGGAAATTTTGCGTTGAGCAGGGTCGACCACTCCTATTCATGTTGGTCGACTACGCTGCCTACATCTCCCTTATCAAGTGGTGTACCTGTTGATCCATACTAGAAATTTCAATTCTACTATTTTATTTATTTTCATTTCGTATTTATTTTTGTCTGCAACTTCTTCATGCAGACTTTGTTCGCGAAAATTAAAATATAAGAATTGCTCACCACTAATGCAATGTTGCAAGTTTCTGTTATACGTCTAGTATACCAAAACAGAGAATAATCAATTATAAACTCGTCGCACAAGTTTATAACTCAAATCATCACTACTCTGGAATCTTATATTAGCTAATGATAACAATAAGTATGTTGTAATCAATTTACAACAATGTTGTACTAGTTAAAGAAATAGTACAACGTAGAGAATGGAGAGATTATTGAATAATGTGTAAATATTCAAATAAATTGAAATCTAACCGGATGATATCTGAGGCTTGTCGTAACAATTTTCTTAAGAATTTTATTTCAAAATTCTTTGAAGATACAACAAACGTATTCTGCACGAGATTGTAATAAGTATTTCACTTTGTGATTTATTTATAATTGAGACAGCAGTAGATAGAGAAGAGAGAAGGAAGATTTAGATTGGAACTGAGCGAGGAAAGAGATCAGTTTTCCTCTTTATTTATAGTTAATCCGCATCTCTTCCGAACGGTCGTGTCTGTATCTCTTCGTACAGTTGCGTCTATACCTTTTCGTTGTTGTCGTACGCATAACTGGCTGCACCTTCCTGTTCAGCAGCGATCCACCAGAAGATGCATCTGCTTTGTCGCACCTATTTGCTTAATGGGTTGCACTTGTTTGCCAAGAATTAAACTACAGGCCTGAATTCGGGTAACGGGTCGCATCTGTTCGCTGTGCGCCCCGTCCGCTCTCAGAAGTCGCGTCTCTTCAGGCCGCACCCGTTCAGCCAAGCCGCTCGCGCCTGCTTCTATCCGGATTCAAGGTTCGGCCCAGTTTATGTTCGAAACCCGAAACCGGTAAAAATTGGCCTAGCAAAAATAATGTCATATTTGACCCGAGCCCGGCCCAGTCGGCAACAGCGGTACACACGTGTGGTAGTGAAGCATAATCTCCCTTCTTACAACAAAACATACATTTGGGAGCCCCAACTCCCCAATCTCCTCATGAGGAAGATGCTTATATACTCTGGTAGAATTTTGGTTTGGCGATATGAGACAATGAACAAAGTATATTTCATTCAACAGAATCAACACTAGGAATTGCAACTGTTTCATTATCAAATTTAACTGTTAGTACCATTTGTACATTTGCACAATGATGTGGCTCATTAGATAGAACTCACCCCCAAAAGCTAGCTTGCAAGGGGAGGGTGCCTAATGGCCTATATTCTAGACAATATTTCTCATATTGGTGGTATGGGATATTTCATTTCACCGCTCTTCGAAAGTCCGACGTTCGCGTCGGCCTACTCTATCGACACTGACCCGACGGTAGCCCTTTTCTCTTTGGACGGCTTCACTCACCTATCAGTATTTTAATCCAGCCTATAGGTCGCCCTTTCTCACGGCACAAACTTTCGTCGAGCGGTTCTCAATGAAGACACCAAATTGATATGGCTCATTAGGTAGAACTCACCCCAAAAGCTAGCTTGTAAGGGGATGGTGTCTGATGGCCTATATACTAGACAATATTTCCCATATTGATGGTATGGGACATTTCACACAAGTTCTGGATTCTCGCGTTATAACCGTCTTGTGCCACTCCATGAGTCATTTTCAAATAGATCTTGCCTTGTCAGACAACACCAAATGCTCCAACCATTGTCTTCGCTATATTCACCGTAGATCGTTATTTCCCATCGCCATCAGTCGGTAACACCTAGCTAATTACCTGGAGAGTTGATTTTATTTTGAACGAAGAGGATCAACTATGATAATCTAAAAAACGAAACGTTAATAGGTTAAACAATTCCAGACAGGTGACCTTACTTGTAGCAGAAACGGTCTCATTCTGGTAATCATTAATCAACTTGTGAAGAAAACACCTGTGCTGTCAATGCATTTTGCATCCTTGGCACAGCAATTCACTGAATTCACAGCCTTTGGCTACACACACACACACACACATATATATATAGGATCAGGGAGTTCCCCTGAATTTCAACCTCCAATTTACACCATAATTTCAGTCATCCATTTATATTAAAAAAAGTGAATGAAAAGTGAGGGGGAGATGGAAGAATGAGTGGAAGGAGAAAGGAATGAAATATATGGTAGAAAAAATGGTAAGCTAAAGGGGTGCTCACTATTTGGGGTGCCATTGAACCTGCCCATTCCAAGGAGCGAGGAAGGAAATATATATATATCACCTAGACAAACACCGCAAGTTCATCCAAATAAACCAGGGTATATTCCAAATTTTCCAGGAGCTGTATAATTTGTTCACTTTTCTTACGACGCGAACAAGAATGTAGCAAAGAATAACATGTAAAACCAGGATTGCAATTCCTACATTTCAAGTCAACAAATTCATCCTCAAACCATCACTCCCTCTCAATCTGTATAGTAACATGACTTATGTTATACTCCTTATTGATGTATCCAATCACCTTATCAAGCACAAACTCAGCATCAGCGTCAGGAGTGATTGTAACATGGCAAGCCAGCAGTATTTTGCCTACAGTGATGGCCCAGATATGCAGTTCATGAATAGCCACCACGCCTTCCAACTCACACAACCCCTCCTCCAGTTTGGTAGCATCAATCTCTCTAGGCGTGCTCTCCATTAAAACCTCCAGTATATTTCTCAACATGTTAATGGTGGTCACTAGCACTATCACAGAGAAGATGAGGGTGCATATAAGGTCGATGATCTTCCATTCTGGCTTGTACCATATGATGCCCCCTCCGATCATCACTCCTATGCTTTGTATCAAGTCTCCTAGCACATGTAGATACGCACTGTGCACGTTTATGTTGCGTTTCTTCTTTGGTATGTCTTCTTCGTGCTTTAGCAACGGCTCATGGTGATCATGACCATGACCGTGATCGTGCTCACGACCATGACCGTGATCGTGACCGTGGCTGTGGTCGTGGCCATGGCCATGACCGTGATCCTGACCGTGGCCATGACCGTGACCGTGGCCATGACCATGGTCATGACCAAGCAAAACAGCCATGATAATATTGACAATGAGTCCAAATGTGGCAACTGCAAACATCAACAAACCTTGAACTTCACCGGTGTCTTTGATAATTCTCTCTATTGCTTCGTAGACTAGTATCCCTGCTAACAGCCATATAAGCTGTATAGAAACTAAGGCACCGAGTATTTCAATTCGAAAAAAGCCGTAGCTCTGTCTTGGGTTCGCTTCCCACCCAGAGGCCCATAAAGAAAACAATGAAATTGCAAATGCTGCAACGTCGGAGAGAAGGTGAGTGGCGTCTGTTAATATTGCTAGACTGTTTGATTTGATGCCGCCAACTATTTCTACAGCCATGAATATAACACAGAGTACGACTGCAGTTAGAAGTTTACGCATTGATGCTTGTCTTTCTTTGGAGTCTTTTTCTGATGTTGCAGAGTCGGATAAGCCACATGTGGTGACCCCGCAGATTTTGCTGGATGCTGCATTTGGAATATCTATGGTTGTACTCACTGTTTGATTTTGTGCTTGGGGATTTTGTGGTTCCATCTGTGAAGTAAAACATTATTAGTAAACCTCCATTTGAAATAACGCATTATATACTTCAGACGGCAGTGTCACTTATTTTTGGTCAAACAAACAAATAAAACATGTAGCATGCAGTTTAACAGGTAACAAAGTACGAACCACAAGCAACTGTGAGAATACTGAAAAAATATGGCCAAGAAAACTTGAAATCTATAAGATAGCTCCATAGCATTACTACTTTTAATCGTCCTTTTAGCATGAGAAAAACCATCTTCAGTAAATTAAAATATTGATTCAGGACAAAACTTCCTAATAAGTTTGTAATCTTCTTTGATTAGCATTATAGCTTTCCCATGCAGGTAAAACACCTAAGCATGAACAGCGATGAGCTGAATTTAAAAATCTTAACCATTTGATTAATGAAAAACATTGAATATGTTGCAAAGATCATACCGATACAGTAGCTGCTACTGCAGAAATTATAGACAGCAACAAACATTTTTTATAGGCTAAAGGTAATAATGATATATAAAAGAAGAAGAAAAAGGGTAAAAGTTTACTGGGTCACATTATTTCTCAAAATTCAAATTAAACATTGCCAAACTAGTATATTTGGAGTGGAAAAAGCGATGTGTTCCACAATTACCGATACTGTAAAAGGAAAGCTGACGTAAACTGAAAAGATGACTCATTCCTTTACAAGTCTTGCTTCGCCAACAAATGAAGCTAAATCTACATTTAACATTTGCTATGATGCAGAAGATCAATTCGATTAAAGGGGAATTATATAAAAGGATCCTCAATAAGAAGCTTATTTGAAAGAGATCATGTTCGGAATTGGTCTTTTATAAAGAACAATAAACATTACTAAAAAACCATATTTAGACTCAAACCAGCAATTTCTAGAAACTCACTGGCTTGTCTTAATGCCATTCCAGCTATTTTATCTACATAACACTAATATTTCCTTTTCTACCTAGAAGTGCCACTTGAAAATAATGTGATAGCACATGATCCATTCAGTCGTGGACAATTGGACTATTTCGATACATAGGTGATATTGAGAAGCGATGATGACTCAGGATGATAGGTTGAGTGGGAAGTTTCTCGACCCAAGGTGGAAAAAACCACGAAAAGAAAAAACAGATTCTCGACCCACAATACTAAGTTTTAAAAACATAAAATCAAATATCAACATTTCACACACAATATGGTCAATGTTTCCATAACTAATTCAAAGGGAAATGCTTCTTCTAGCATTTCTTGTAGTGAATTCTTCAATTAAATTGTTGTAATCAAGTTTCTCTAAAAACTCACTTTCAATCGAGATTATCGCAAGTCCATTTAATTGTTCTTGGAACATGGTCGTTCGAAGATAATTTTTAATCAATTTCAATTTAGAAAAACTTCTCTCCGCAGAAGCAACCGTGACAGGAATAGTTATTAAAATCCGATATGCTACCCATGCACATTGAAAACCACTATCTTCCACATATGACCTTATAAAATCAAGAATGTCAACCGATTTGATTATTTCTTTAGGCAACATAGTTTGCAAAGCTCTTAGACCTTGAAATAAATCTTTTCCATATACATCGCATTATTGGTTGTGTTTCAAATAATTTTCCAAGCAAGCGCAATGTTCCATCAAATCTTCTTTACTGATATTTATAAACTTCGCTTTTAACAAAAATCCAAATATTTTGTCATAAAGCTCGATTTGCTCAAATCGGTCTTTGAACGATGTAAGAGCTTGATCAATGACGTGAATGAAATACGTCACTCTAAAATTATTTTCCAGTGATCGTATTTCATTATCATTAATTCTAACATCCTCATCAAAATGTTTATTTCTACGAATAACTCTTTTCACCTCAAATATTTGTTATCAACATTGAAACAACTATTGATTTAGCATAATTATCTCTAATGTTATCACTTACTTATAAATTGTCAAACTTAATGTTACCATTTAATTAAATATCTAATTTGATGTAGTATATAATTCTTAAAAAACTGCCCCAGTTTTGCAATTCTAAACAGTAAAATATGAATTTTGAGTTCTAAAACAATGAGTTCTTCATCTCATTTATTGAACTAAATCAAACAGTAATTTCAGATTTTTCCATATACAAAAAAAATGTATCTTTCTATTGTTGTTTATAAGTTAAAATTACTGATTGTTTTTTACAGTTCAGGATTACAGATTGTTTCAAAACAATTAGTTTTTCATTTTTTTGAAGCATCATAAACAAAAAAGTTTATTAAATTAAATCAAAGACAATCTCAGATTTTCCAAATACAAAAAAAAAGCAATTTTCTATTGTTCTACTTCATCTGCTGATCTACTGTTCAAGAATCAGACATGGTTTAGCTCCAAAATCAGAAAACATCAAAATAAAAAACAGCAAATTTAGGGATTTAGGTTTCGAATTAAAAAAAAATTACCTTTTTATCGTTATATGTTGAATCGTTGATGTCAAGCAGGCTGCAAGGCGGAAGAGAAAGAAATTGAAGACCTCGCTGTGATTGAATGTCACTTTTGTCCCGGCAGTAAAAGAATCAGAGATGACAAGAGAGGAGAGAGCGCAATTGATGATCTTGCTGCAGAAGATTGATGGATTTGTGGGTTGCCCTAAATTTTATATATTTATTTATAAGAGGAGGAGAGAGTTCGTAAGAATATCGGATTTGAGAAGCGGGAGAACAGCTAAACGTGTTTTGCATTTTTATTTTTATTTTATTTTTTTGCCCCTAGACTACTGGGCTGCCCCACCACATAAGCTTAGTGGGCTTATCCCTTGGACCACAGTGTCACTCATTTTTTGGTCAAATAAGACATGTAGCATGCAGTTTAAACAGTTGAATCGTTTCCACTATTGTACGAGTATGGCATTGACAACGCTGCGTCCAAAAGAACTAAAGGAACACCACTTTCAAATAAGATGGATAATGTTTTGCTTAAAAGTCAATTATAACATATATTTTGAAATATACTAGTGTGTAACCCGTACGTTGCACAAGATAGTATTAATAAAAATAATAATTATTATTTTAACATTAAGAAGCGAACTTTATTATGCAATATATCATAAATTTTGATTTGAAATACATAACTGTTAATTGAAATTATTATTGTTGTTTGTGTGTAATTTATGTTATATGACTTACACAAACAATATGTATGTACATTATTTGATTTTTTTTTTAATTTTTTTTTGTTAATATAGATATACCTGTTAAAATTGACGTATGTTAGTAATTTATTTGATGAATCAACAAATATTATTTAACAGAGTTTGTTTAAATAAGTTAAATGTAAAATTACGAAGTTAGTTTAACTGTATAGCATAGTAGAAAGAATTGAAAAGAAATTTGCAAAATAACGTACAAATTAATGTGAAGTTATTGATGTTGAAAAAGAATTGTATGATAATATGATAAATTTTTGATATAAATGAATCATAACTAATTTACTAATTAACTTTGCCATTATTGTTAATATAAAAAGTTCATGTTATGTGATTTATACATCTTTATAGTTGCATAGAAAACTACCTTATTTAATATGAATATACATATAAATTGGCATATATTTTTAAGAGTTACTAGAAAAATGGGCTAAAAAATTAAAAACTCACTAAAATTATTATTTAAATAATTAAAATTTAAAATTTTAAGAGTAGTTAAATATATGGACTGAAATATAAAACATCACGAAAGAACTGAGGAGGTTCAACAAATAATTATAAAAATGTTAAAATGCAATTATTTAAAGCAGAATTTTTTTCTTCAATTTATGATAAATTTATTGAGATAATAGTATAAGATATTAATTTTTTATTATTGTTTAATATATTATTTAAACTATGTGACATAATTATATTTATATTTGAAAGAAAAAATAATTTTGCCATTTTTGTTGATATGTACATGATTTACGTTTTAAAACATCATGCTTAACATTAATTAGATGAATTAACAGCAATTTATTGATTGAATTCACAATCACGCAGTTAACATATTAATTTAAATGTGCAATGTTAATTGATATTGTGCAGCGTTTTGTAAATGATTATATTTTTTAGGGCATTGTTATTGACACTCCAGATATTATTAAGGGGGGTCAAATTTTAAAAACGCTCCAACCATAAAAATAATGTTAGGGGGGTCACGTACTTAATCTTTTACGTTCCCTTTTTACCCCCGTAATAACACCAGTTACCATTCCAAATCTCAATCAATTCAAAAAACCAAATCCCTAAATTATTTGAAAACAAAAAAGCAATTGTTTGAAGAGGAATAATTGTGTGAATGAAGAATGTGATACCGTATTAAAAAATAATTGTTTGATATATGTATATTGATTTCCTATGAATAATATATTATCATCTGATCTGATGCATATCAACAAATGAGATTATTGATAATTTGGTATAAAAATCTGATGCAGTTTGACTAATATGTCGTATAATTTTTTTTGATTAATAACTAAAAAAGAAATTATTGTAAAGAAGGTTAATTTAGTAAAATAAACTTTATTTGCTGAAGGGGTGCTCTCTACATTGGTACTCCCCTTAACAAATTTTGTTTAAAAAAAATTAACCCCCTTTAATAATATTTGGAGTGTCAATAACAAACCCCTTTTTTAAATGTAGACGCTTGACATTAATATTACAATGAGATATACGTTAAATATATTGACGTAAATGAGTTCAACTTTAAATTTGTGATAATTAATTACGTGCATAATTTATGTTTTGTGATTGACGTGTTTACATATTTGATTTATTTTTTTTCATTTTTGTTGATATGATTATGGTTAATCTTGATGTGATTTATTAGACGAATCAATGAATAATAGTTTACTAAAATTATTTATATTATTTTATTATTATGTAATTAATTATAAAATATGTTATTAAATGTAAAAGGTTAAGAATGAATAAAAAGTGACTTAAATGATTATAGAAAATTTGAAGTATAGGCATTTAGGGCCAAAAAACACAATTCTATCATTTTTAATATTTAAAAGAAATATTAGTTAATTAGATTTATTTAAAGTACTTGAATTTTCGGTTTTGTAATTAATTTAAATATATAGACTTAAATGTAGAATGTTGGGCCTGACTGTTAATAAATAACTGTGTAAACTTTGAAATGCTATGTCAAAATGTTAAATGACATAAGAAGTAAAAATAATGTAAAAGAAATTGTAAATAAGTGTAAAATGATAATATAATTTAAAAATAAAATATCGGAGGAAATTTAAGGAGAAGAGAGAAAACTCCTAAAAGTAAGGAGAAAGCTTTAAAAGTTTCTGCTCTACTATTATTTAATAGATACGCTCACCGAAATATTTTATTGGTGCAATCTAGTAAAAACTTTGTTACTACTGGAGCATCTCCAATAGTTTTGGTTGTAGTAATTACATTTTCTGCACTTTAAACCTATAACCGCCTAAATTCTCCAATGGTTTGAAATCAGGTGCTGGTTCAACAGACACTTGAAGCTCAAATATCTACTGAACAAGCGCTTAAACACTTTAATATTTATAAACAAAAACAAGATGTGATTATTAGTTATTATGTTCAAATCCCAAGCGTTTGTTGAACAGATGCCTTATGACAGACGTCTGTTCAACGGACTCCTAAGCTTTAAGCGTTTGTTCAACGAATGCTCAAAAAGATTACAAAGACGTAACTGATTCACATAAATGTACACTCCGTTGGAGTGAGATTTTGGTGCATATATTACATCCTATAATACCTAAGAAACTGTTCGAGTTGCTATTATGTGAATGAATGTGCTGAAAATATGTGTATTAAAGCGATTTGATTTAACTTTATTTTCTTAAAATGTTTGAACATTTCTATAATTTTGTTCACCACAAATCAAAATCCTGCATTTATCACCACAAGGAAGATGTAGTAGTCAGGGAGAACAGAGAAGTCCTATTCTCACAATGGTGACAGATTGCACCTTGATTCGACCTCTACGAGGTCACAAAGTTGAGATCTAAAATTTTACAGTTGTGAGCGCAGTGAGCTGCAATTAACACAATATGGTATAATGAAACATAAAAGAAGAGTGCCTTCAATGAAAACATAAATGAGACATAAAGGTCTTCGGTTGAGTATGCATGTTCAGTAGAAACTATACAACGGATAAAACGGTTAACGACAGATCATGAACAACGAATTTACCATTGTTATTAAAGTAAACCAAGGAAACAAGTTTTTATTTTTCTGGATGGGCAAATATGCCAGTTTATGGGTCAGGCTGAATGCAGGGCAATATTTGAACTACTTTGTTCTAATTAACTGAACATTGCATGCTAGTCATGTGAACAATGATAAAAGCACATGTATTTTGCCATGGTCAGCTACTTGAATATAGGACAAGTTTTCTAAGCTATTGTGGGTGGAGTAACACTGAAGCTGGAATACTGTAAGGCATATGGATGTCAATCACTTACGCTAAAACTAAAATACAGAAACTAGTAGAGCTTAGGCGGAGTATTTGACAACATAAAACATTTATACTGCAAGATTGACAATCAAACCACGCACTGCCATGTTTAACACGCATTTAAGTCACTCTAATTAACTAATAAGGCATTGATGCTTGAATTCTAAAATGCAGCAAAAAGTTTAATTAATTAACTGAAAAACAAAATAGAAGAATGGACAGAAGCATTTTGTATATCAAACTCAAAACCAATGCCTGAATTCTAAAATACATTGAAAGAAACTAGAATGCCATAGGAAATCTATTTTTCTATGCCAAACATGGGTCTGTTGACTGAATCCCTCCACTACTAAAGGTATGTTTACAAGCTTTATGATATGTTAACAATGGATAGAAATAATTTAAGACAGTAGTAAATTTATACCTTTGCACTTACACTATTTTGGTGAGACATGATTACGATACCAAATTGATTAATGTGAATAGAAGCAATCCAAAATATTGTTGTTTCATTTTCCTTTATTTCTTTCTTTTTATTCTATTTGGGATGAAAATACAGAATATTATTTGAGGCCATATCCTGAAATTTAAGAGTAAATGCAATTGTCGTAGAAAACAGGAAAACATACAGCCACAATTACAGTTGATTCATCACAAAACTATAAGCGATATTCTAAATAGGCCAAACACTTTATGTGCAATCATTTTAAACTGTATAAAAACAACGGAACCACAAAATAGTTACAATTTCGGTATATTAGGCATTCGATCACGCAACCAATCGTCGCATGTAAAGTTTGTTTCACCATAGAATTTATCAATAATGACCAGATGATAAAGAAATAGAAGTGATCAAAATAATAAAATGAGAGAAAAAAAGATAAAAAAATCAAAATCAAATAAAGGAATAAGAATGGATGAAAAGATACCTCCTTTATAAAACGGGAAGAATCTAGGGATTTTGCTTAATCGATTGAAACTATTGTTATAAATACTTTTTAACAAATAGCTGTGAATTGATTTATGAAATAGCAAAGTAAGAAAATGAGTGCATCTTTTCATCTGTATATAACATATGCGTATAACAAGGAATTCTGTTTTGATGAATTATCATTTAATTTACTTCCTACTTAAAGCTTGTGTTGATTTGGTTCGTGCATTTGTCTATTTTGTATTTTACATTGTCAATGCATCAAATTTGTTTTTGGAAAAATTATATTTAAATCCTGTAATTTGCCTAGTGGCTGTAACATTGAAAATCAATATTTATACTTAAAATTTTACTTAGAATTTGAAATCTTATTTATTTGAACCAGGTTTTGAATAAAAATCTTTTAAGAATAAATAAAATTCCAAAATTTAATATTTGGAATACGTTTAACTAGATGAAATAGAAGAACGAATTTCATAGTAAATACGAGAGTTTATTTTAATTTATTTAATCATTTAATAAAATTTTAAAATTTAAACATTTTCAGAATTTGAACTAAAAATATTAGATTAAATTCTAAGAAGAACGCAATTTTTAATTCCATAAATTTTGAACGTCAGTTGTCCTGTATCACTAATTTCTGGTGTAAACATGTACAAGCAAGCAATGTTGTTTGTGCATTTCGTTCCCATCTCTGTTTTTCTTCCCATTGGTCTAACATCTCATCCAAAATACAATAGGAAAATAAAATTTTAATATTAACACATGTATAATTTAAGCAGAATGATTTAACATTTGTCTTTTTTTTGTTGATAACCAACACTAGTGAAATATAAGCTGAACACTTTTGACATTTCATATATTTCGTTCACCAACTAAACTCCATGTGTTTGTATGTTCTCTCCTGCTTCCATTTTCTATATATATATGTGAAACAACAATACAAACTAAATAAATCCATCCTATCCTTTTATTTTTCCATGGTCTGCTACTTGAATATTGGACATATTTTCTAAGCTGCTGTGGGTGGGATAACACTGAAGCTGCAATACTATAAGGCATATGTAACGACACAGATTTCGCCCGGACCTAATCAATCGCTAAATCGACCAAGACCGTTCGAATCCCGCATACGCTAACTCTGGGCATACAACACATCAAAACAAATAATAGAAGACATCTAATAATGTTACATGAGAGTACAAAATATATCAGAGTATATTGAAATATAATACAGCGGAAGATTAATTTTACAATAAATGTAATACAATGCACAGCGGAAATATAAACTACATAGCGGAAGACTGTAAATGCCTGGACACAGCTTAAAGCGTCAATCCAGAATCCTGCTCAATACATCTGCAAAATAAAACTACTCGACCGCCCGTATGGAAAATAGGGGCACCCGAGTTTGCAAGGGAAAAGCAAACTACAGGTCAGTCATGGGACTGGTGTGAGAAACTCTAAACAGTTATAATTAACTTATTTAATAATATGGCATCTCACGGGACCACGCTGCTAACGCGGAACGGGTTTACCCCCATGAATGCCAGTGTATAAACAACAATCAATATAGATAAATGGATCTACTATGCATCAATCAACATGCAATATCCCAATCTACCTATTTAGATTAATCACCACACTTAGATTTTCCAAATCCACTTCAATTTACAGAAATTATTCCTTTGGATCTTATTCCCGATTTCTTATTTCAAATCATTTGAAATACATATCTAACTTTCTATATCAAAGTAGATTTCACTTCGGGATCTCAAATCAAATCGTTTCGAAATATGAATTCCAAAACATAACAATGCATACAAACAAGTATGCAACCAAATATCGTGCTCCCCATCGACCAGGAAAAGGGTACGCACCTCGCAACTCGATATATATAAATGTGCACCTACCCCACATAGGAGCAGGCTACACCAACGATGCACCTCCCACACATGGAGAGCATACACCGCCCTCTCACCCATACTTTTAGTCTCAGGGTTACCCGAATCTTTAGCCACATACTAAATCATTTCATATCCCGAAGTAGGGAAAATCATTTCACAACATAATAATCACAAGTACTTTCAAAATATAGTACTTCACATCAGTAATTCACACATATGATCAGTCACTATTAATCACATAACCTTTGAGCTCGTACGTCTCAAAGAAGGGTGTTAAGCAAGAGAATAAATTCTCCTCCACCAAACAGATACATCATCAATAGCAACTAATCGAATATGCGATGAACTACAATGTAAAACCATAATATATTTCCAAATCATTTCGACAATATCGGGTTTAGGCCCTCGAAATCCTTTTTGTTTTATAAAACATTTTTATAAAACATTCCCTGTCCAAAATCGGGAATACATTTCTTTTCACCTAAGAAAAATATATCATTTCACAATCATTCATTAAATTTGAAATGAACACAACATCGCTAAATACCTTATCATCAAATCGTGAAGTGTTTCACTAGGTGTTAATACACAGATATCTTTACCCAACCCAATGCTAAATGTAAAGGCATATTCTGCTCATAAACTGGTCGAGCACCATCCAAACAATCAATCAACCACAATCAATATCAATAACTAAGTAAATTTGGTTTAATCACATCACGTGTTTTGGTAAATTTAATCACCATTCATTCATCCAAATCTAATTAAAGATTTATTCAAACCCCAATTGGTTTCATCTCTAAAATCATTTCATATTGATTGTTCTACTTTTTGGAAATTAATCCTGCTTTTATGCGGGTTAAAGAACTAATGTCATTTAAACACAGTTCACGACAAACCCCAAATCCAATTTGATATTAAACACAAGGCTTTGAATAGAAAATAGTACTGGCTTATATTCAGCATCAAATTCTGAAACCAACAAATATCGTATTGGAAATAACGATATTGATATATCTTTCAAATTTCCACAACCATATCTGTATAATTACGAAATCCAACATCTAAATATTCCGAAGATAATTTCGATTCAAATCCATTCCAATTCATATATTGGAAATTCTGGTTATTTTTAAAACCATTTCAAATCCAATTTATTTATTTAAAAATAAATAAATTATTATTCTAGTTAATAACTAGTTCATTTCGATAAAAATATATTTTTATCTTTTCAAATATGGATTTTATCATCCTAGCTCTTTTCAAATCATTTATTATGATTTTACACTAATTATTGATATTTTTAATAATTTTATCAAGGCCCGTACCGTCGATTTCCATCAACGGCCATCGAACTGCACTTATAGCGACCTTTTCCAAATTTGATTTGGACATGATTCCAAATCCAACCGTTAGATTTCTAATTTCTAATATTCGTTAGAAAGTTCTTTTCGATACGAACCCAATGGTTCCGGTTTTAGGAGAATTCGACGGTCGGATCTCCCGTAATATCCATTCAAAGTCAATGGTCGAAATTCGCGAACTGCCACAGCGCGGCGCGTTTTATTCAAGCCATTATATTATATATATATATATATAAAATATATATAATATATATTTCGTCGATTTCGTTTTTAAAACGTATTTTATAAATCATTTTAAATTCGTTTTCAAAATGATTTCAACTTCATATTCAATTTCTAATCAAAATTGAATATTCCATATACACGACAATTTTATACAGTGTATATATATGTTAAAAATTATATTTTTAACAATCAAATCATTTTCACATTTCATATATATATATATATATATATATATATCGTTTTCATTTCATATATACATCATTTTCACATTTCATATATATATCGTTTTCATTTCATCTATATATATATATATATTATTCTCGTCTCATATATATGTTATTTTAGACATCGCATATAAACATTTCATTCACATCGCATTTCATATATATACATTCACTTTACATATATATTTACCCTTCGCATTTCATATATATACATTCACATTTCAATTTATTTCATTTCACATCACGATCAATTTTCACACAGAATACAATCAAACAAGTCGTCCATGGTCTGTGGACGATGGGGAGCAGTTCATATATGCAGTTACAAAATAAATAACTATATAGAGAATTTAAAGTGAGAGAATTCTCACAGTGGGATCCACTCCGTCAATTTTATCTGAATTTTTGTTCTGTTTGCATTTAAATCTACCTCTAATTCCGATTTGCTTCGTTTTTGTTCTGGTCTCTTCCATGTGGTAGATATCGTCGCCACGATCGCAACGTGACTGGAAACGTTCAATTCTGATAAGAATTGAAAAAGACATAGTCGTTTATCCTTTAATTAAATTCGAATAATTAATTAATAATTAATAATTTGCTTAAACCTTAATCACGTGATAAAAAAACAAGGCCACTCCTTAATCGTTTCTTCCTCAACGCGATATGCCTGGAACCGATAAAACCATTGCTCAACACCTTCTCTCTTCAAGAACGCGCTCCATACATGATCGGACGACCATCAGAGGCCGTCGCCTGAACCGCCAGAACGCCCCCTATCGCCGCCGTGAAGACTGGCGAACCCGATCGCCTGACATGGCTAGCAAACGCCACGAACCGCCGGCTGTTGGAGTGAGAAAATCGAGATTAATACAAGCCTAAGCCCCATCATACCCATACCGATCGAAAGCTCACTAAAATCTCTTCAAATTTCGCTTCAGGAGTTCATGAATTTGTTGAAGGGATTTGGTGCGATTTGGAGAAGAAATGCGAACGATTTGGAGCGTCGAGTCCTGAATAGCGGCGACTATGAATCTGATTAGGGTTAGGGCTTATGTGGCCATTTATATATAATTTATTTTATTATATTTAATCCTTTTAATTCATGAAAAAACTTGTTAATCAATCCAAACTCCAAATCAAACTCAACGACTATCGCCCCTAGCTGATTACCCCCATTCTGAACACAATGGGATATGTTTCATAACCCAATTCGGCTGTTACGATCAATTTTTATCAAATTCAAATATAAATCAATATATATTGAATTTAAACGTTCATTTTAATTTACCGGGGCCACATACTGACTCTAAAAATTACAGAAAAAATATTTCTAGCTTCGTATTGACGATACGGTCCTAACAAAACTAATTTCGTCAAATTATGAGACCGTTTGAAAAATGGTCAATTTCTGGTCGATCCAATTCAGCTGAAATTGACAAAACACGTTCTCTTTTGCCATGCTCACATATTGATTCAGAAAATTATGAATTTTGAAACCTAGCAAAAATTTGACATCCCGGATCCAACAAAAGTGGTTTCGTTGAAAACGAAGGTCGTTTGCAAAATTTCCATTTTTAAGGGCCTTTATATATATATTAAAATATATATAAATTCCACAATGACTTTTTTGAATTTTAAACTGGAAAAATCTCTCAACTTCTAAAGCGAAATCTCAGTTTCTTACATCCGTTAGAAAGATATCATCAAACAGATTCAGATATTTCTTGTTTCGTCCAATTCCGACTTAAAACGAATCATGTATATTCATTTGAAATTTAAAATCGAATTTTAGGACTACCGCGCCATTTCAGGCTCATTATATAATTAAAATAAATTTATTCGTTTTAACTTCATCGAAAATAAATTTTCCGTCGTTATTATTTAAAATAACTCATTTTAATTAATCAAAATCCATCAAAATCGTCAAAATAAAATTTATAAATTGGCTCAGAATTTTCAGGTTGTTACAATCTCCCCCACTTAAAAATTTTCGTCCCCGAAAAGGAACGAAGCCGAAAGTTGTTTAACCAGACAACTCAACTTCCATTATTTTCTTTACAGCTTAAGTTCTTCAACTTTTCAGTTTCTAAGAACTTTTCAATTTTTTCAAAAATTTGGCTAACACCCTAAATTTTCGAAAAACTTCGCCATAACCTACCCTGCACCGGGGACTTCGGGATATTTCATATAGCCTCCCATGGCCTTCTTCAATCCAAAAGAAAAGGAAAAAGCCAATCGGCTCATAAAATCATCCAAACCCAATAAATTTATAAACATGTACCTATTTTTCGGGCAAACAATTTTATTCTTCTGCTCTAGCCTCCTTGCTATGACCTGTTCAATAGATATACATGTATGCAATTTCAACGAATTTTCAATTCAGTTCATTATTTGGTTCAATTTGGCCTAATGGTTCATAATTTTAATTAATCAAATAATAATCAAACAACACAACCAGCAATCAATTAGTTGATTAGCTTTTCAAATTCTTAACTTTATATATACTCAAAATCCTATTTTTAAAACCAGATTATATATAATCACAAATACGATATTTATAAACATATGACTCTCAACTCATTCTGAGGCATTTCTAACCCCATCTCTAAACAGTCACTCATTCTAGAATGCTACTGATTCTATCTCTAATGAGGATTCTTTCATAGGATACTACTAATCCTACCTCTGATTAGTCTTTTATTCTGTTCTAACGAGTTGTACCCTAAAGATTTGAGTTAACCAAAGCTATGATACCAGCTGTAACGACACGGATTTCGCCCGGACCTAATCAATCGCTGAATCGACCAAGATCGTTCGAATCCCGCATATGCTAACTCTGGGCATACAACACACCAGAACAAATAACAGAAGACTTTTATAAACATCATAATAATGTTACGTCAGAGTACAGAATATATCAGAGTATATCGAAATATAATACAGCGGAAGATTAATTTTACAATAAATGTAATACAATGCAGCGGAAATATAAACTACACAGCGGAAGACTGTAAATGCCTGGACACAGCTTAAAGCGTCAATCCAGAATCCTGCTCAATACATCTGCAAAATAAAACTACTCGACTGCCCATGTGGAAACTAGGGGCACCCGAGTTTGCAAGGAAAAAGCAAACTACAGGTCAGTCATGGGACCGGTGTGAGAAACTCTAAACAGTTATAATTAACTTATTTAATAATATGGCATATCATGGGACCACGCCGCTAACGCGGAACGGGTTTACCCCCATGAATGCTAGTGTATAAACAACAATCAATATAGATATATGGATCTACTATGCATCAATCAACATGCAATATCCCAATCTACCCATTTAGATTAATCACCACACTTAGATTTTCCAAATCTAATTCAATTTACAGAAATTATTCCTTTGGATTTTATTCCCGATTTCTTATTTCAAATCATTTGAAATACATATCTAACTTTCTATATCAAAGTAGATTTCACTTCGGGATCTCAAATCAAATCGTTTGGAAATATGAATTCCAAAACATAACAATGCATACAAACAAGTATGCCACCAAATATCGTGCTCCCCTTCGACCAGGCAAAGGGTACGCACCTCGCAACTCGATATATATAAATGTGCACCTACCCCACATAGGAGTAGGATACACCGATGATGCACCTCCCACACATGGAGAG
This sequence comes from Allium sativum, assembly GCA_030737875.1. NCBI lineage: Eukaryota > Viridiplantae > Streptophyta > Magnoliopsida > Asparagales > Amaryllidaceae > Allium > Allium sativum. The sequence continues at coordinate 1,024,839,967 of CM060920.1, forward strand.
CATACGCCGCCCTCTCACCCATACTTTTAATCTCAGGGTCACCCGAATCTTTAGCCACATACTAAATCATTTCATATCCCGAAGTAGGGAAAATCATTTCACAACATAATAATCACAAGTACTTTCAAAATATAGTACTTCACATCAGTAATTCACACATATGATCAGTCACTATTAATCACATAACCTTGGAGCTCGTACGTCTCAAAGAAGGGTATTAAGCAAGCGAATAAATTCTCCGCCACTAAATAGATACATCATCAATAGCAACTAATCGAATATGCGATGAACTACATTGTAAAACCATAATATATTTCCAAATCATTTCGACAATATCGGGTTTAGGCCCTCAAAATCCTTTCTGTTTTATAAAACATTTTTATAAAACATTCCCTGTCCAAAATCGGGAATACATTTCTTTTCACTTAAGAAAAATATATCAATCTACAATCATTCATTAAATTTGAAATGAACACAACATTTGTGACGACCCCAAACCCCGTATTGACGGTGGAAAGGGCAATCTTTGGAATATAACACATGAACAGATAATGGCAGAACATAATTAAATAAATACACCAGATAATGTACAAATAATACACTGGATAAACATAATCATCAGAGTTACGCAGTATACAGGATGACTCTTAGTACAAATACAGTTCAGCTATACATAAATGTCTACAGCGGAAAACAAACACAATATGTACAATAGGAGATGAAAAACATAAAAAGAGATAAATGATAGAATCCATCTTCAGCTCCAGCTATCCAGAAAGAGCCTCCTAAAACCTGAATACAAGGCTGTCCGTGTAGAAAAGGGGCACTCGAGTTTGCAAGTGAAACAAACTACGAGTCAGTCATGGGACTGGTATGAGAAATCTACTTAACACATTTTATATTATGGCTTATCACAGGACCACGCCACTTTCGCGGAATGGGTTTACTCCACTGGATTGCCAGTGCTTTACAACAAATAAATCTTTTAAACATCGCAATGCTTTTTATAAAAATGAAGCCATTATAAGACTCAGTTCCCATCACACAATGCAACGCAAACCGGAGGATAGAGTTTTTACCTTATAATGGCCAAAATATGCTTGGTACGAATAAAATAAAAGCATTTGATATTACTAGTGTTTATATGTTTCAAAGACAATTTCAAATCATAAGTATCAATCATAGACGACATGAGCGTCCCATGCCACTATGTCGCCAAATATAGGTTTACAATCAAAATCGCACGGTGTCGTATTTGGAAATTGGATTTTCGTCATGAACCAAGGCAAAAGATGGTCCTTACCGACTTCGAGACTGTCTAGCCCGAGTCTTAGGCACAGCCGCAACCATACCTTGGATCGTCAGGGCCGGTCCACACGGAGTGGATTATAATGCCTAAACAATGCGTTTCCCCACCCTTTGGGGCGTAAATGAGCCAACAAATGACTCCATCGGTCCTGAATCGACCGATATTTCTGAGGCGCCTCGCAACAGCAACAACCACATAGGTGAAAATAGTATAAATGTCAGCCAGTTTAAGCACTGACACTACCTCTAGCTAGAAAGAAACGTACGTCCCTCCTGAGGTCCTCTCCCGTTTCTGGTTCATACCGGGGTGTGAGGCTCACGAATTCACGTTATACACAAAGCTATGCCACACAGGCCGGGCTTTGATCATCAACCACAAGGCTTTGCTTTTCAACAGAAGCCTTGATCACTGCATCTTAGCATGCCACACAGGAAATTCACACCATGCAACTGATGGCTATCAATCACACAGACTGAATTCCAATGTCAGACACACAGTCCATTTGCAAGTCCGTTCTGGGTCTGAATGAAACCGGAGGCACTATATACCTCGAATACCCATCGATCTCCACGTACGTCTGGACGATCACCACTCATTATCCATATTTTGGGATGCCTCCTAATCAGGACATCAGTTACCATCCAACCGAGGTGAAGATCTCCGGTCTTCAACCACCGTCTTCATCTTCGACTTCTTATCGTCGATTCAGTTATTCAGAATGGGATAAACTCAGTCTTTCTGAGCAACTCATGTATATAGTAAAAAGTGCTACACAAACACAACATATGCTTCATTCCAATTCATTATTAACTAACCGTAAATCACTAAGAGAACGATTTCCCAAATATTAACCCCAAAGGCCAAAACCAACATCAGATCAAAACCCAGGAAACCATCCGACTTAGCTAACCTCCAGTTAGTTTCTAAATTTCACATTCCATATCGTTTATAATATTTTATAATGATTTATCGCTATTTTTATTTATTTAAAAATAGCCAATTTATTCAAACGACGCTTCAGGCCATAACGTGGCCGTGGCACTGTTTTTCTCCAGATTTGATTTATACATATCTGAAAATCTAACCGTTGGATCTTCACAAATTTTATATCGTTAGAAAGATCTTTTCGAAACGAATCCAATGGTTCCGATTTTGGGAAAATCCGACGGTCGGATCTCCCAGTACACTCGTTTGAAGTTTTGATTTCAAAATACGAACTGCAGCGTCGTTATTCGATTTAATTTAGTTATATATATATATATATATATATATATATATATATATAATCGATTCTGGCGCTGTTTTTCTTCAGATTTGAATTAAACATTCCAAACAATCCAACCGTTGGATCTTCACAAAGTTGGTGTCCTTGGAAAGATATTTCCAAAGCGAACCCAACGGTTTCGGTTTCAGGAAAATCCGATGGTCGGATCTCCCGTACTAATCGTTTGAAATCACGGTTTCAAAACACGAACTGCAGCTTTGTTATTCGATATATTTCAATTCTCTCTCTCTCTCTCTCTCTCTATATATATATATATATATATATATATATATATATAATCGATTCTTCGATTTCAAACTATATTCTTTTTATACATTTGATAAAAACGATATTTTTATCCACCCGACATTTATTTCAACACTTCACTATTTTTAACAATTCATGTATATAATAAAAATGTGATTTTTATTGCAATACAATTTATTTCATAAACACGACTATTTTATATAGTTCATATAGATGATGAAAATAGGATTTTTATTATAAAACAATTTATTTCAAACACGAATACCATTCAACACATGAATTTCTATTCAACGAATGAATTTCTATTCAACACATGAAGGTTTTCTATAGTTCGTATATATAAAATAAAATGTGATTTTTATTGTTAAAACAATTTATTTAAAACACGAATACCATTCAATACATGAATTTCTATTCAACGAATGAATTTCTATTCAACACCCGAATATAGCTTCAACACATAAAGATAATTCTAACACATGAATATTATTCAAAATTTCGGTAGCATAACGGCAGGGTATTTAAAACCGGGGCCATCCCTAGTACGGCTCCTCGCTCTACCTTAAAGCCTAGCAGCTTTTGACAATGGGGATTTCATGCATCTAGTTCGCATGCAGGCGGCATGTATATTTTTTCATTTCCACAAACTAATCCTATGTGGTTTCAACCAAATAATTCTCAACCACAAACGGGTATTTTTCAACCACAATCAATCAATTTCAACCACAAACAATTCTAATCAACCATTCGCTCTCAACCAATTTTCATACCAATCACAACCAATAAATATCGTCCATGGTTTGTGGACGAGGGGCGTGTATATATATATATACAAGCATTTCACTTCTATTTCAACACATATATAATTTTTTACAACGCATATATAACTTATATATCGAACGTACAACTTATACAATGCTTATACAAGAGGTGTACAACGCTTATATAACTCATACATCGACTATATAATTTATACATCGTTGTTTTCCATTTCGTTTATAATTCAGAAATCTCACATTGGGTTCCACTCAACCAAAAATGGCAGAAGGCTCAGAAAAATATGCGGTCTCTTCTAGAATGTAGAAGGCGTCCACACGACTGTTTCAGTCAGTTTCCTTCAAATTAAAATATAAAATATAAAATATAAAATATTTAATTTGAACGTACATTTCAATTTGCCGGGGCTACATACTAATTCTAAAAATTCCCGAAAAATAAATCTAGCTATGTTTTGATGATACGGTCCCAACAAAACTAGTTTCGTCGAATTCGGAGACTGTTTGAAAAATGGCCCTTTTCTGGTCGATCCAATTTAATAGAAATCGACGAAACACATTTTCCTTTGCCACGCTCACATGCTAGCTTCAAAAATTATGAAATTTGAAACCTAGCAATAATTTAACATCCCGGATCCAACAAAAGTGGTTTCGTCGAATTCCGAGGTCGTTTGCAAAATGGCCATTTTCACGGGCTATATAAATTCTATAGCGACCTTTCTGAAAATTCATTTGGCCATAACTTTTGCATCCCGCTATGAAACTTTGATTTTTCAGATTCGTTAGAAAGATATTCACTAACAGATTTAAATATTTTTAGTTTCACTAAAATCCATTTTGTTTTGCGCCCGGTATAGTCAGTCAAAGTTTGAAATGAAAATTTGACACTACCGCGCCATTTTAGGCCTTGTTTATAGTTAGAAATAATTATATTCCTTTTCAAATGTCGATTCAAACTTACTTTCCATCATTATTAGTTAAAATATTTATTTAAAATATTTAAAATCCACTAAAATAGCCAATTTAAAATTTTCAAACTGGTTCAGATTTTCCGGGTCGTTACAACATCGCTAAACACCTTATCGCCAAATCGTGAAGTGTTTCACAAGGTGTTAGCACACATATATCTTTACCCAACCCAATGCTAAATGTAAAGGCATATTCTACTCGTAAACTAGTCGAGCACCATCCAAACAATCAATCAACCATAATCAATATCAACAACTAAGTAAATTTGGTTTAATCACATCACGTGTTTTGATAAATTTAATCACCATTCATTCATACAAATCAAATTAAAGATTTATTCGAACCCCAATTGGTTTCATCTCTAAAATCATTTCATATTGATTGTTCTACTTTTTGGAAATTAATCCTGCTTTTACGCGGGTTAAAGAACTAATGTCATTTAAACACAGTTCACGACAAACCCCAAATCCAATTTGATATTAAACACAAGGCTTTGAATAGAAAATAGTATCGGCTTATATTCAACATCAAATTCTGAAACCAACAAATATCGTATTGGAAATAACGATATTGATATATCTTTCAAATTTCCATAACCATATCTGTATAATCACGAAATCCAACATCGAAATATTCCGAAGATAATTTCGATTCAATCCATTCCAATTCATATATTGGAAATTCTGGTTATTTTTAAAACCATTTCAAATCCAATTTATTTATATAAAAATAAATAAATTATTATTCTAGTTAATAACTAGTTCATTTCGCTAAAAATCTATTTTTATCTTTTCAAACATGGATTTCTTTCATCCTAGCTCTTTTCAAATCATTTATTATGATTTTACACTAATTATTGATATTTTTAATAATTTTATCAAAGCCCGTACAGTCGATTTCCATCAACGGCCATTGAACTGCACTTATAGCGACCTTTTCCAAATTTGATTTGGACATGATTCCAAATCCAACCATTAGATTTCTAATTTCTAATATTCGTTAGAAAGCACTTTTCGATTCGAACCCAACGGTCCTGGTTTTAGTAGAATCAGACGGTCGAATCTCCCGTAATATCCATTCGAAGTCAATGGTCGAAATTCGCGAACTGCCACAGCGCGGCGCGTTCTATTCAGGTCATTATATTATATATATAATATATATAATACATATTTCGTCGATTTCATTTTTAAAACGTATTTCATAAATCGTTTTAAATTCTTTTTCAAAATGATTTCAACTTCATATTCAATTTCTAATCAAAATTGAATATTCCATATACACGACAATTTTATACAGTGTATATATATGTTAAAAATTATATTTTTAACAATAAAATCATTTTCACATTTCATATATATATATCGTTTTCATTTCATATATACATCGTTTTCACATTTCATAGATATATCGTTTTCATTTCATATATATATCGTTTTCATTTCATAAATATATGTATATATATTATTCTCATCTCATATATATCTTATTTTAGACATCGCATATAAACATTTCATTCACATCGCATTTCATATACATACATTCACTTTACATATATATTTACCATTCGCATTTCATATATGTACATTCACATTTCAATTTATTTCATTTCACATCACGATCAATTTTCACACAGAATAGAATCAAACAAGTCGTCCATGGTCTGTGGACAACGGGGAGCAGTTCATATATGTAGTTACAAAATAACTAATTGTACAGAGAATTTAAAGTGAGAGAATTCTCACAGTGGGATCCACTCCGTCAATTTTATCTGAGTTATTGTTCTGTTTGCATTTAAATCTGCCTCTAATTCTGATTTGCTTCGTTTTTGTTCTGGTCTCTTCCATTTGGTAGATATCGTCGCCATGATCGCAACGTGACTGGAATCGTTCAATTCTGATAAGAATTGAAAAAGATATAGTCGTTTGTCCTTTAATTATGTAACAACCCGTAAAATGCGAGCCAGTTTGAAATTTTTATTTTGGCAATTTTAGCAAATTTTGATTATTTAAAATGAATTATTTTAAATAATATCGACGAGAAAATTTATTTTGAATATAATTATAACGTATATATTATATACGTCGTCGTTAGAATATATAATAATTATATATAATTACAAAAGGAATTGAAAATGGCGCGGTAGTTCGAAAATTCGATTTCTAATTTCAAATGAATATACAGAATTCAATATAAGTCAAAATTGAACGAAACAAGAAATATTTGAATCTGTATAACTATATCTTTGTAACGAAGTTAACAAACTGAGATTTCATCTTAGAAATGATAAGATATGTCCAGTTTAAAATTAGAAATAGTCGCTGTGGAATTTATATATATTTTTATATATATAAGGCCCTTAAAAATAGCAATTTTGCAAACGACCTCGGATTTCGACGAAACCAGTTTTGTTGGGTCCGTGATGTTAAGTTATTGCTAGATTCCAAATTTCATAATTTTTCGAATCAATATGTGAGCGTAGCAAAGGAAAACGCGTTTGACCAGTTTCAGTTGATTTTAAATCGACTGGAAATTGGCCATTTTTCTAACGGTCTCAGAATTCGACGAAACTAGTTTTGTTAGGACCGTATCGTCAATACGAGGCTAGAAAATATTTTTCTGGAATTTTTCGAGTCAGTATGTGACCCCGGTAATTTGAAATGTGCGTTTAAAATTCAATATAGTGATTTAAATGAAAATTCAAAGGAAACTGATTGTAACGATCAAATCAGCTTGCGATACATATCCCATTGTGTTCGGAATGGGGGTAAAACGCTATGGACGACAGGCGGTGGGCCTCGTTTCGAGGTCGTATGTAAAAGTCAACTTTTTGAAAAATTAAATAATAAAATAATTAAAATAAATTTTAATTTCCCCCCCTTTATCTTTCTGCCCCCCCCCCCCGTTCGTTTTAATTTCAAACGAGAAAAGAAAAAAAAAACCCTAGAGACTAATCGACAGCCGCCCCCCCCCTGAAGCGCCGCCGCCCATCACCGCGCACCCCCCTCCCTCGTACGACGAACTCCCACCCAAGCCCCCCAGATCGCACGAACTCCCACCGAAGCCCCCCCTCGTCGCGACGCTGAAGCCGCCGACCCGACCCCCCCTGAAGTGTCGCCGACGACATCATCAACCCCCCCTTTCTTCAAAATGCTGTAAGTGTTTATCGTATTTTATTTTTATTTTTTTTATTTTAATTCGTTAAAAACTAATTTCGATTTTAGATAAAAAGAAAAAAAACTGATTTTATAAAAAGAAAAAAACTGATTTTATAAAAAGAAAAAAAACTGATTTTATAAAAAGAAAAAAACTGATTTTATAAAAAGAAAAAAAACTGATTTTTGGTTATATGAAAAACTGACTTTTGTTTAGTTTAAAACTGAGAAAGATTGGATTTTTGAACACATGAAAAGATTAGATTTTTATGTTATAAAAATATATGATTTTTATATGTTGAACTTCGAAATAAAAATTCGATTTTTATATATTGAACTTTGAAATAAAAGTTCGATTTTTATATATTGAACATTGAAATAAAAATTCGATTTTTATATATTGAACTTTGAAATAAAAATTCGATTTTTATATATGTAGTGGCTACGGGCAACAAAGGCGATAAAAAGGCGAGTTGGCGAAGATTTCCTGCATTAGAAGTGCCGTGGAGCTAGGATAGCTATATGTGAGAACTTCTCACCTTTCAATTTCTTTTTCTAGTTATATATATACTAGGATGCAGACGGTGCTTAGTAGCACCCGACACAATCGTCCACAGACCATGGACTTGTTTGTTTGGTTTCATAGCTAAGTTATATGATTTGGTTTGAATGTGGTTTGTGGTGTGAAAAATCGAATCGATAAATTGGTTAGGATTAGACGTGCGCCGTTATAAGGCGAAGGAGTAAGGCTAGGTTAGACTCTTACTCCAAATTTTGTGGTTTGCATAACGAATTGATTTGATTGATGTGTGAATGGCGTGGGCCTTCACTAGACCGGGGATAAGGCTAGGCCTTGTCCCGTTTCTAGTATCGTGCCGTTATGCCGCCGAAATTTTCTAAAATATGTTAGAAAATAAAAATATCATTTTATTTGTGTAAATGAATAATAGAAATTCATATGTTGGAATAAAATGTTTTATCGTTAAAAATATATTTTTTAACGTGAATATGAATATAGTGAAAATGAATAAAATAAATATTCATTTACAAACCAGACGGTTTGTTTATGTACACTTATTTGAATGACGTTGATTGGGTCGATAAATTTTACACATCGCCCAACTGCACAAATAAAATATGTGTTTGATTGTTTGAAACCCCACACGGGTGTTAGGATGAAATTTGAAGTTTACTCATCCTGATTGATTAAATATGTCGATCGGTTGATTGACAAGCTGTTTTAAGCGTTAGATATCTATATTTGATGCTTATACAGTGTAGTGCACTTTGGTTGATGACTGATTATTTTTCAATGCTATGATATACATGTGTTGTGTGAAAATCCATATCATTAACTTTATATGGTAATTGATTGGGCCTCATTCCAATTTAGAAAATAAAGAATATTATAAAATAAAAGTTCATGTGTTGACAGTACTCATCCATTGAGATTGGTCATGTGTTGAACGAAATATTTTAGTAATAAAATTTACATCTTTATCAATATAAAATAAAAGTTCATGTGTTGACAGTACTCATCCGTTGAGATTGGTCATGTGTTGAACGAAATATTTTAGTATTGACAACTATTTTGAAAAAGAAATATTTGAAATAAAATATTTGAAAATAGAAATTTATGAAGCCGTGTTGATTAGATTGACGCCATTTTGACGTGAACGATATTTATATCGATTTTATTCATTTTAAAATGAATATTGAAAAGTGATTTCGAAATCGAATATTTTGAAATGAATTGAATTGAAAACGATTTCGAAATGAATTGAATTGAAAACGATTTCGAAATGAATTGAATTGAAAACGATTTCGAAATGAATTGAATTGAAAACGGTTTCGAAATGAATTGAATTGAAAACGATTTCGAAATGAATTGAATTGAAAACGATTTCGAAATGAATTGAATTGAAAACGATTTCGAAATAAATTGAATTGAAAACGATTTCGAAATGAATAGAATTGAAAACGATTTCGAAATGAATTGAATTGGAAACGGATTCAAATGGAATTGAAAGCGAATTGAAATGAATTGAAATTGAATTGAAATTCGAATTGAATAGAAATGAATTTTAAAACGAATTTATAAAGAAGAATTCAATTTTGCTTTAAATTGAAACGGAAGTTGAAATTGCTTTTGAAACGAATTTAAAACTATTTATATAATTCGTTTTAAATAGAAATCGACGAAATATATTATATATATATATTATATATATAATATAATGGCCTGAATAGAACGCGCCGCGCCGCGGCAGTTCGTGAATTTCGACCATTTATTTCAAACGGACATTGCGGGAGATCCGACCGTCGGATTCTCCTAAAACCGGAACCGTTGGGTTCGTATCGAAAAGAGCTTTCTAAGGAATATTAGAAATTAGAAATCTAACGGTTGGATTTGGAGTTACGTCCAAATCAAATTTGAAAAAGGTCGCTATAAGTGCAGTTTGATGGCCATTGTTGAAAATCGACTGTATGGGCCTTGATAAAATTATTAAAAATAGTAATAATTTGTGTAAAATCATAAGAAATGATTTGTGAAGATTTGGGATGAAAAACTCCATATTTGAAAAGATAAAAATAGATTTTTATCTAAATGAACTAGTTTTGAACTAGAAATATAATTCTATTTATTTTTAAATAAATTGAATTTAAAAGGGGTTTTGAAAATAACCAGAATACCCAATGGTTGCATTGGAGTGGAATTGAATCGAAATTATCTTCGGAATATTTCGATGTTGGAATTCGTGATTATACAGGTGTTGTTATAGAAATTTGAAAGATATATATTTATATCGTTATTTCCAATATGACATTTGTTAATCGTAGAATTTGATATTGAATATAAGCCGATATATTTTCTATTCAGAGCCTTATATTGAATATCAAGTATGATTTGGGTTTGTCGTGAATGGTGTCTTCACTAACACTATTCTTGAACCCAGTTGAGAAGAGATTAAATCTTTTTATTTAGATTTAATGAAGTGTACCAATTAAATGGTATTTAATTGGAATAGAATTGATATTGATTCTTGGGTTTATCGTGAATGGTGTTTTTAAATAACACTCGTTCTTTAACCCGATAATTAATGAATGTGACTTTGGGTTTATCGTGAACTGTGTTTTAAATGACACGGATTCTTTAACCCAGTTAGTGATTAAAACTAAGCGGAGTTTTAATGAATCTTTAATTAGATTGAAATAATCGAAATGGAGTATCACCAGTTTTGCTCCAGGCGTTAGTTAAATCTTTAATTAGATTTAAACGTGAAATGGTAATTGAATTTACCGATAACACCGTGGTGTTAGATATTAAGTATTACCAGTTTTACTTCATGGGATGAATAGGTTGGAATTGGGAAATTAAAACCAATGATTACTTCGGTAAGGTTCGCTAATTCCGACTAGTTGAATCGAAATTCAAAGGAAGATTAGAGAATAAATTCAGGAATTTTATCTTGGACAAAATCAATGGGAACCTTTCCCTATGAATGTGAAATCAGAAACTAACTGTCGGTTAGCTAAGAAGAACGGTTTTCTGGATATTGATCTGATGTTGGTTTCGGCCTTCGGGGTTAATATTTGGGGAATTATTCTCTTGATTAATTTGCGGTTAGTGACTGAGGAATTGGAATGAGGCGTATGTTGTGTTTGTGTAACACTTATTTAAAATATACGCGAGTTATTCGGAAAGACCGGGTTTATCCCATTCTGAATAACTGATACGACGATAAGTCGAAGATGAAGACGGTGGTCGAAGTCCGGAAGTCTTCACATCGTTTGGGTGATTACTGATGATCTTGATTGGGCTGTACACCCAAGAAGATGGAAACAGTTTGTGATCGTCCAGACGTACTTGGAGATCGATGGATATGCGAGGTACTAGGTGCCTCCGGTTTCGTTCAGACCCAGAACGGAATTGTAAATGGACTGTGTGTCTGACATTGGATTTTAGTCCGTGTGATTGATCTCTATTAAATATATATCTGTTTGGCGGCGGAGAATTTATTCTCTTGCTTAACGCCCTTCTCTGAGACGTACGAGCTCAGGGGTTATATATTGATAGATATCAAACGCATGGAGTGAATTGCCTGTGTGGCATGCCTAAGTGGCAATTGATCGAGGCTTCTGTTGAAAAGCAAAGTCTTGTGGTGATGATCAAAGCAAGGCCTGTGTGGCGTAGCTTTGTGTAACGTTGATTCGCGAGTATCACACCCGGTATGAACCAAAAACGGGAGACGGACCTCAGGGAGGACTTGCGTTTCTTTCTAGTTAGAAGGGGCGTCAGTGGTTTTACACGCCCTGACGAGTTTGACTTATGTGGTTGTTGCTGTTGCGAGGCGCCTCGGATTGATCGGTCGTTCTCGAACCGATGGAGTCATTTAGTTGGCTCATTTACGCCCCAAAGGGTGGGGAAACGTAGTGTTCAGGCATTTTAATCCACATCGGTGGACCGGCCCTGTCGCTCCAAGGGCTCACCTGAGTCTGGGTCCTGTGGCTCGGGCTAGAGAGTCACGAATCGGTAGAGGACTATCTTTTGCCTCGGTTCATAGACGGAAATCCAATTTCCAAATACGTGATCTTGCGGTTTTAGTTGTAATCCTATATATGGCGACATAGTGGGATGGGGCGCTCATGCCGCCTATGATTGATACTTATGATTTGAAGTTGTTTTATACACTATGCACTTATAATAGTATCAAATAATCTGTTTTAAACGTATCAAGCATTCTTTGGCTGTTATAAGGGAAAACCCTATCCCCCGGCTTGCGTTGCATTGTGTGATAGGACCTGGGTCTTATAACAGCTTCATTTTTCTTTCTTTAGCATTGCGCTGTTGTTTTATGCACTGGTATTCTTGGGAGGAAACCCGTTCCGTGTTATACGGCGTGGTCCCTTGATTTACCTAACTTTAAAATAAAGATTTATAACTGTTTTAGTTCTCACACCAGTCCCATGACTGACCTGGAGTTTATTGTTTTAACCTAAACTCTGGGTGCCCCTATTTTGACACGGGCAGCTAGTAGTTTTGGTTTTGCAGATTTATATTCATAGGATCCTGGTTTACAGCTGGAAAGATATCCGGAAAGCTTTGTATCTGTATATCTCTTCTAGTTGTGTACTGTATTATTTTCCGCTGCGTTGTATTTAAATGTAATTTAAATCTCTGATATTTCTGTGTAATACTCTTTTATACTCTGTATATTCTTGTAATCTGATGCATTGTTGTAATATACAATGAAATGTTCTTTTATATGCGTTCTGTTGTGGCTTGTTCTCGAACTATCCGACGCTTTCCTTTACGGGGAAGTTACGGGTTTTCACAGTTGGTATCAGAGCTTTGGTTTACAAAGCTCAGAGAACAAGACACATTAGAACCATACGAAAGAATTCATCAGATATTGGGTTAGTAATATCCAATTAGAATGACTCGTTAGAGATAGGATCAGTAGTATCCTAGAACGAGTGTGAAGAGTATATTTTTCAAATGAAAACAATTTTGTTTTGAAAATTTAAAATCAATTATTCGTATTTGATTATCTATTTATATTGATGTGGACAATCCAGTATATACAGATTTTGCGTATACGTCTGATCCGCGTGTATTCGAATTTTTAATATACTGGATAGATATAGAATCATACTCTAGTGGCCCGAAGATGATTCTGATGATTGACTAGTCGTCATTAGTATTCATGTTTGAGTAACGAAGGTGTGATATCTATATATTTCCATTAGACTGGTGTGAGAACCAAAACTAATATAGTTAGAACACATTGTTGTGAATTGGCATCAAAAACGTGATTTTTGTATATATATCAAAATTATGAATTTAAAACGTTAATCCACTAATTGATTGATGGTTGTGTTATTGGTTTATTTGTTTGATAATTCTGAAACATTATGCCCAATTGAACTATATTGAAATTTGGTTGCGTTTGCTTGCAAATACTTGTATATCATTGAACAGGTCATAGCAAGGAGGCTAGAGCCGAAGAATAAAATTTGTTTGCCCGACAAATAGGTACATGTTTACTACATAATTTCCTGTTTTGTTTGGGTGATGATGATTTTGTGAGCCTATTGGCTAGCCGCTTGGCTTTTTCTTTTTCTTTTTGAGATCTGAAGGACCGGGGAAGCTATTTGAAATTCCCCGATGCTCCCGGTGCAGGGGAGGTTATGGCGAAATTTTTCGAAAATTTAGGGTGTTAGCCAAATTTTTGAAATTTTGGAAATTCTCATAAACTGAAAAGTTGGAGAATGGAAGCCAGATCGAACGTAGAGTTGATTAATCAAACCACTTTCGACTTTGTTCCTTTTCGGGGATGAAAAGTTTTAAGTGGGGGAGATTGTAACAACCCGTAAAATGCGAGCCAGTTTGAAATTTTTATTTTGGCAATTTTAGCAAATTTTGATTATTTAAAATGAATTATTTTAAATAATATTGACGAGAAAATTTATTTTGAATATAATTATAACGTATATATTATATACGTCGTCGTTAGAATATATAATAATTATATATAATTATAAAAGGAATTGAAAATGGCGCGGTAGTTCGAAAATTCGATTTCTAATTTCAAATGAATATACAGAATTCAATATAAGTCAAAATTGAACGAAACAAGAAATATTTGAATCTGTATAACTATATCTTTGTAACGAAGTTAACAAACTGAGATTTCATCTTAGAAATGATAAGATATGTCCAGTTTAAAATTAGAAATAGTCGCTGTGGAATTTATATATATTTTTATATATATAAGGCCCTTAAAAATAGCAATTTTGCAAACGACCTCGGATTTCGACGAAACCAGTTTTGTTGGGTCCGTGATGTTAAGTTATTGCTAGATTCCAAATTTCATAATTTTTCGAATCAATATGTGAGCGTAGCAAAGGAAAACGCGTTTGACCAGTTTCAGTTGATTTTAAATCGACTGGAAATTGGCCATTTTTCTAACGGTCTCAGAATTCGACGAAACTAGTTTTGTTAGGACCGTATCGTCAATACGAGGCTAGAAAATATTTTTCTGGAATTTTTCGAGTCAGTATGTGACCCCGGTAATTTGAAATGTGCGTTTAAAATTCAATATAGTGATTTAAATGAAAATTCAAAGGAAACTGATTGTAACGATCAAATCAACTTGCGATACATATCCCATTGTGTTCGGAATGGGGGTAAAACGCTATGGACGACAGGCGGTGGGCCTCGTTTCGAGGTCGTATGTAAAAGTCAACTTTTTGAAAAATTAAATAATAAAATAATTAAAATAAATTTTAATTTCCCCCCCTTTATCTTCCTTTCTGCCCCCCCCCCCCCGTTCGTTTTAATTTCAAACGAGAAAAGAAAAAAAAAACCCTAGAGACTAATCGACAGCCGCCCCCCCCTAAAGCGCCGCCGCCCATCACCGCGCACCCCCCTCCCTCGTACGACGAACTCCCACCCAAGCCCCCCAGATCGCACGAACTCCCACCGAAGCCCCCCTCGTCGCGACGCTGAAGCCGCCGACCCGACCCCCCCTGAAGTGCCGCCGACGACATCTTCAACCCCCCCTTTCTTCAAAATGCTGTAAGTGTTTATCGTATTTTATTTTTATTTTTTTATTTTAATTCGTTAAAAACTAATTTCGATTTTAGATAAAAAGAAAAAAAAACTGATTTTATAAAAAGAAAAAAACTGATTTTATAAAAAGAAAAAAAAACTGATTTTATAAAAAGAAAAAAACTGATTTTATAAAAAGAAAAAAAAACTGATTTTTGGTTATATGAAAAACTGACTTTTGTTTAGTTTAAAACTGAGAAAGATTGGATTTTTGAACACATGAAAAGATTAGATTTTTATGTTATAAAAATATATGATTTTTATATGTTGAACTTCGAAATAAAAATTCGATTTTTATATATTGAACTTTGAAATAAAAGTTCGATTTTTATATATTGAACATTGAAATAAAAATTCGATTTTTATATATTGAACTTTGAAATAAAAATTCGATTTTTATATATGTAGTGGCTACGGGCAACAAAGGCGATAAAAAGGCGAGTTGGCGAAGATTTCCTGCATTAGAAGTGCCGTGGAGCTAGGATAGCTATATGTGAGAACTTCTCACCTTTCAATTTCTTTTTCTAGTTATATATATACTAGGATGCAGACGGTGCTTAGTAGCACCCGACACAATCGTCCACAGACCATGGACTTGTTTGTTTGGTTTCATAGCTAAGTTATATGATTTGGTTTGAATGTGGTTTGTGGTGTGAAAAATCGAATCGATAAATTGGTTAGGATTAGACGTGCGCCGTTATAAGGCGAAGGAGTAAGGCTAGGTTAGAATCTTACTCCAAATTTTGTGGTTTGCATAACGAATTGATTTGATTGATGTGTGAATGGCGTGGGCCTTCACTAGATCGGGGATAAGGCTAGGCCTTGTCCCGTTTCTAGTATCGTGCCATTATGTCGCCGAAATTTTCTAAAATATGTTAGAAAATAAAAATATCATTTTATTTGTGTAAATGAATAATAGAAATTCATATGTTGGAATAAAATGTTTTATTGTTAAAAATATAATTTTTAACGTGAATATGAATATAGTGAAAGTGAATAAAATAAATATTCATTTACAAACCAGACGGTTTGTTTATGTACACCTATTTGAATGACGTTGATTGGGTCGATAAATTTTACACATTGCCCAACTGCACAAATAAAATATGTGTTTGATTGTTTGAAACCCCACACGGGTGTTAGGATGAAATTTGAAGTTTACTCATCCTGATTGATTAAATATGTCGATCGGTTGATTGACAAGCTGTTTTAAGCGTTAGATATCTATATTTGATGCTTATACAGTGTAGTGTACTTTGGTTGATGACTGATTATTTTTCAATGCTATGATATACATGTGTTGTGTGAAAATCCATATAATTAACTTTATATGGTAATTGATTGGGCCTCATTCCAATTTAGAAAATAAAGAATATTATAAAATAAAAGTTCATGTGTTGACAGTACTCATCCACTGAGATTGGTCATGTGTTGAACGAAATATTTTAGTAATAAAATTTACATCTTTATCAATATAAAATAAAAGTTCATGTGTTGACAGTACTCATCCGTTGAGATTGGTTATGTGTTGAACGAAATATTTTAGTATTGACAACTATTTTGAAAAAGAAATATTTGAAATAAAATATTTGAAAATAGAAATTTATGAAGCCGTGTTGATTAGATTGACGCCATTTTGACGTGAACGATATTTATATCGATTTTATTCATTTTAAAATGAATATTGAAAAGTGATTTCGAAATCGAATATTTCGAAATGAATTGAATTGAAAACGATTTCGAAATGAATTGAATTGAAAACGATTTCGAAATGAATTGAATTGAAAACGATTTCGAAATGAATTGAATTGAAAATGATTTCGAAATGAATTGAATTGAAAACGATTTCGAAATGAATTGAATTGAAAACGATTTCGAAATGAATTGAATTGAAAACGATTTCGAAATGAATTGAATTGGAAACGGATTCAAATGGAATTGAAAGCGAATTGAAATGAATTCAAATTGAATTGAAATTCGAATTGAATAGAAATGAATTTTAAAACGAATTTATAAAGAAGAATTCAATTTTGCTTTAAATTGAAACGGAAGTTGAAATTGCTTTTGAAACGAATTTAAAACTATTTATATAATTCGTTTTAAATAGAAATCGACGAAATATATTATATATATATTATATATATAATATAATGGCCTGAATAGAACGCGCCGCGCCGCGGCAGTTCGTGAATTTCGACCATTTATTTCAAACGGACATTGCGGGAGATCCGACTGTCGGATTCTCCTAAAACCAGAACCGTTGGGTTCGTATCGAAAAGAGCTTTCTAAGGAATATTAGAAATTAGAAATCTAACGGTTGGATTTGGAGTTACGTCCAAATCAAATTTGAAAAAGGTCGCTATAAGTGCAGTTCGATGGCCATTGTTGAAAATCGACTGTATGGGCCTTGATAAAATTATTAAAAATAGTAATAATTTGTGTAAAATCATAAGAAATGATTTGTGAAGATTTGGGATGAAAAACTCCATATTTGAAAAGATAAAAATAGATTTTTATCGAAATGAACTAGTTTTGAACTAGAAATATAATTCTATTTATTTTTAAATAAATTGAATTTAAAAGGGGTTTTGAAAATAACCAGAATACCCAATGGTTGCATTGGAGTGGAATTGAATCGAAATTATCTTCGGAATATTTCGATGTTGGAATTCGTGATTATACAGGTGTTGTTATGGAAATTTGAAAGATATATATTTATATCGTTATTTCCAATATGACATTTGTTAATCGTAGAATTTGATATTAAATATAAGCCGATATATTTTCTATTCAGAGCCTTATATTGAATATCAAGTATGATTTGGGTTTGTCGTGAATGGTGTCTTCACTAACACTATTCTTGAACCCAGTTGAGAAGAGATTAAATCTTTTTATTTAGATTTAATGAAGTGTACCAATTAAATGATATTTAATTGGAATAGAATTGATATTGATTCTTGGGTTTATCGTGAATGGTGTTTTTAAATAACACTCGTTCTTTAACCCGATAATTAATGAATGTGACTTTGGGTTTATCGTGAACTGTGTTTTAAATGACACGGATTCTTTAACCCAGTTAACGATTAAAACTAAGCGGAGTTTTAATGAATCTTTAATTAGATTGAAATAATCGAAATGGAGTATCACCAGTTTTGCTCCAGGCGTTAGTTAAATCTTTAATTAGATTTAAACGTGAAATGGTAATTGAATTTACCGATAACACCGTGGTGTTAGATATGAAGTATTACCAGTTTTACTTCATGGGATGAATAGGTTGGGATTGGGAAATTAAAACCAATGATTACTTCGGTAAGGTTCGCTAATTCCGACTAGTTGAATCGAAATTCAAAGGAAGATTAGAGAATAAATTCAGGAATTTTATCTTGGACAAAATCAATGGGAACCTTTCCCTATGAATGTGAAATCAGAAACTAACTGTCGGTTAGCTAAGAAGAACGGTTTTCTGGATATTGATCTGATGTTGGTTTCGGCCTTCGGGGTTAATATTTGGGGAATTATTCTCTTGATTAATTTGCGGTTAGTGACTGAGGAATTGGAATGAGGCGTATGTTGTGTTTGTGTAACACTTATTTAAAATATACGCGAGTTATTCGGAAAGACCGGGTTTATCCCATTCTGAATAACTGATACGACGATAAGTCGAAGATGAAGACGGTGGTCGAAGACCGGAAGTCTTCACGTCGTTTGGGTGATTACTGATGATCTTGATTGGGCTGTACACCCAAGAAGATGGAAACAGTTTGTGATCGTCCAGACGTACTTGGAGATCGATGGATATGCAAGGTACTAGGTGCCTCCGGTTTCGTTCAGACCCAGAACGGACTTGTAAATGGACTGTGTGTCTGACATTGGATTTTAGTCCGTTTGATTGATCTCTATTAAATATATATCTGTTTGGCGGCGGAGAATTTATTCTCTTGCTTAACGCCCTTCTCTGAGACGTACGAGCTCAGGGGTTATATATTGATAGATATCAAACGCATGGAGTTAATTGCCTGTGTGGCATGCCTAAGTGGCAATTGATCGAGGCTTCTGTTGAAAAGCAAAGTCTTGTGGTGATGATCAAAGCAAGGCCTGGGTGGCGTAGCTTTGTGTAACGTTGATTCGCGAGTATCACACCCGGTATGAACCAAAAACGGGAGACGGACCTCAGGGACGACTTGCGTTTCTTTCTAGTTAGAAGTGGCGTCAGTGGTTTTACACGCCCTGACGAGTTTGACTTATGTGGTTGTTGCTGTTGCGAGGCGCCTCGGATTGATCGGTCGTTCTCGAACCGATGGAGTCATTTAGTTGGCTCATTTACGCCCCAAAGGGTGGGGAAACGTAGTGTTCAGGCATTTTAATCCACATCGGTGGACCGGCCCTGTCGCTCCAAGGGCTCACCTGAGTCTGGGTCCTGTGGCTCGGGCTAGAGAGTCACGAATCGGTAGAGGACTATCTTTTGCCTCGGTTCATAGACGGAAATCCAATTTCCAAATACGTGATCTTGTGGTTTTAGTTGTAATCCTATATATGGCGACATAGTGGGATGGGGCGCTCATGCCGCCTATGATTGATACTTATGATTTGAAGTTGTTTTATACACTATGCACTTATAATAGTATCAAATAATCTGTTTTAAACGTATCAAGCATTCTTTGGCTGTTATAAGGGAAAACCCTATCCCTCGGCTTGCGTTGCATTGTGTGATAGGACCTGGGTCTTATAACAGCTTCATTTTTCTTTATTTAGCATTGCGCTGTTGTTTTATGCACTGGTATTCTTGGGAGGAAACCCGTTCCGTGTTATACGGCGTGGTCCCTTGATTTACCTAACTTTAAAATAAAGATTTATAACTGTTTTAGTTCTCACACCAGTCCCATGACTGACCTGGAGTTTATTGTTTTAACCTAAACTCTGGGTGCCCCTATTTTGACACGGGCAGCTAGTAGTTTTGGTTTTGCAGATTTATATTCACAGGATCCTGGTTTACAGCTGGAAAGATATCCGGAAAGCTTTGTATCTGTATATCTCTTCTAGTTGTGTACTGTATTATTTTCCGCTGCGTTGTATTTAAATGTAATTTAAATCTCTGATATTTCTGTGTAATACTCTTTTATACTCTGTATATTCTTGTAATCTGATGCATTGTTGTAATATACAATGAAATGTTCTTTTATATGCATTCTGTTGTGGCTTGTTCTCGAACTATCCGACGCTTTCCTTTACGGGGAAGTTACGGGTTTTCACAAATTACAATTTGAATAATTAATTAATAATTAATAATTAGCTTAAACCTTAATCACGTGATAAAAAAATAAGGCCACTCCTTAATCGTTTCTTCCATAACGCGATATGCCTGGAACAGATAAAACCATTGCTCAACACCTTCTCTCTTCAAGAACGCGCTCCATACATGATCGGGCGACCATCAGAGGCCGTCGCCTGAACCGCCAGAACGCCCCCTATCGCCGCCGTGAAGACTAGCGAACCCGATCGCCTGACATGGCTAGCAAACGCCACGAACCGCCGGCTATTGGAGTGAGCAAATCGAGATTAATACAAGCCTAAACCCCATCATACCCATACAGATCGAAAGCTCATTAAAATCACTTCAAATTTCGCTTCAGGAGTTCATGAATTTGTTGAAGGGATTTGGTGCGATTTAGAGAAGAAATGCAGACGATTTGGAGCGTTGAGTCCTGAATAGCAGTAGCTATGAATCTGATTAGGGTTAGGGCTTATGTGGCCATTTATATATAATTTATTTTACTATATTTAATCCTTTTAATTCATGAAAAAACTTGTTAATCAATCCAAACTCCAAATCAAACCCAACGACTATCGCCCCTAGCTAATTACCCCCATTCCGAACACAATGGGATATGTTTCGTAACCCAATTCGGCTGTTACGATCAATTTTTATCAAATTCAAATATAAATCAATATATATTGAATTTAAACGTACATTTTAATTTACCGGGACCACATATTGACTCTAAAAATTACAAAAAAATTATTTCTAGCTTCATATTGACGATACGGTCCTAACAAAACTAATTTCGTCAAATTCTGAGACCGTTTGAAAAATGGTCAATTTCTGGTCGATCCAATTCAACTGAAATTGACAAAACACGTTCTCTTTTGCCACGCTCACATATTGATCCAGAAAATTATAAATTTTGAAACCTAGCAATAATTTGACATCCCGGATCCAACAAAAGTGGTTTCGTCGAAAATGAAGGTCATTTGCAAAATTTCCATTTTAAGGGCCTTTATATATATTAAAATATATATAAATTCCACAGCGACTTTTCTGAATTTTATACTGGACATATCTCTCAACTTCTAAAGCGAAATCTCAGTTTCTTACATCCATTAGAAAGATATCATCAAACAGATTCATATATTTCTTGTTTCGTCCAATTCCGACTTAAAACGAATCCTGTATATTCATTTGAAATTTGAAATTTGAAATCGAATTTTAGAACTACCGCGCCATTTCAGGCTCGTTATATAATTAAAATAAATTTATTCATTTTAACTTCGTCGAAAATAAATTTTTCGTCGTTATTATTTAAAATAATTCATTTTAATTAATCAAAATCGGTCAAAATCGCCAAAATAAAAAATTTAAATTGACTCAGAATTTTCGGGTTGTTACAGCATATATGGATGTCTATCACTTGCGTTAGAACTAAACTACAGAAGCTAGTAGAGCTTAGGCGGAGTATTTGTCAACATAAAACATTTATACTACAAGATTGACAACCAGACCATGCACTTCAAGGTTTAACACGAATTTAAGTCACTCTAATTAACTAATAAGACATTGATGCTTGAATTCTAAAATGCAGCAAAAAGTTTAATTAATTAGTAAAAAAATAGAAGAATGGACAAAAGCATTTTGTATATCAAACTCAATACTTCTATGCCAAACATGGTTGTGATGAATGAATCCCTCCACTGCTGAAGGTATGTTTACAAGCTTTATGATATGTTAACAATGGACCGGAATAATCTATGACAACGGTAAATTTGTACCTTTGCACTTACACTATTTTGGTGAGACATGAATAAGATACCAAATTGATTGATGTGTATACAAGCAATCCAAAATATTGTTGTTTCTTTTTCCTTTCTTTCTTTCTTTCTATTCTATTTGGGATGAAAATACAAAATATTATTTGATGCCATATACTAAAATTTAAGAGTAAATGCAATTGTCGTAGAAAACAGGAAAACATATAGCCACAATTACAGTTGATTCATCACAAAGCTATAGTGATATTCTAAATAGGCCAAACACTTTATGCGTAATCATTTTAAATTGTATAAAAACAATGGAACCACAAAATAGTTTCAATTTTAGTACATTAGGCATTAGATCACCAACCAATCATCGCATGTTAAAAAAAGTCACCATAGAGTTTACCAATAATGCCCGGATGATAAAGAAACAGAGGTGATCAAAATAATAAAATGAGAGAAAAAACGATAAAAGAATCAAAATCAAATAAAGGAATAAGAATAGATGAAAAGATACCTCCTTTATAAAGCGAGAAGAATCTAGGGATTTTGTTTAATGGTTTGAAACTACAGTTTAGAATACCTTTTAACAAATAGTTGCGAATTGATTTACGAAATAGTGAAATAAGAAAATAAGTGCATCTTTTCATCTATATATAACATATGCGGATAACAAGGAATTTCACTTCGGTAAATTATCATATTTAATTTACTTCCTACTTGAAGACTTACGTTGATTTGGTTCGTGCATTTGTCTATTTTGTATTTTACATTGTCAATGCATCAAATTTGTTTTTGGCAAAATTCTGTTTAAATCTAGTAATTTGCCTAGTAGCTGTAACGACTCATGAATTTTGATGTTCAAAATATGAAATTAATTAAATATTTAACATTGAAAATCAAAATTTATACTTGAAACTTTACGTAGAATTTGAAATCTAATTTATTTGAACCTGGTTTTGAATAAAAATCTTTTAAGTATAAATAAAATTCCAAAATTTAATACTTGAAATACGTCTAACAAGATGAAATAAAGGAATGAATTTCATAGTAAAATACGCGAATTTATTGCATTCACGATAATTTAATGAATCATTTAATAAAATTTTAAAACCAAACATTGTCAGAATTTGAGTGAATCTGAACTAAAAATATAATATTAAATTCTAAGAAGAACACAGTTTTTCATTCCATAAATTTTGAACGTTAGTTGTTCTAGATCATTAACTTCGGGTGTAAATGTGTACAAACAAGCAATGTAGTTTGTACATTTCGTTCCCATCCATTGTTATTCCCGTTGGTCTAACATCTAGTCCAAAATATAATAGGAAAAGAAAATTTTAATATTAACACTTGTATAATTTAAGCATAATGATTTAACACTTGTTTTTTTTTATTGTTAAATAGGGGTGTAAAAGGGTCGGACTAGACCGGACGAGGGTGTGTCCTAACCCTGTCCTATAAGGGATTCGGATGGACACGGACCGGACATCATATAGCCTCGGACCGAGCCGGACAACAGATTGTCCTGTCTGATATAGCCTTGGATAATAGAAAAATGTAACAGCCCGCATTTTACGTATCGAAAGATCATAAAGTATTTTTATTTTATTCCCTGAGGGTTGGATCATTCTCATATTTTAATATGTTGCTTATGAGGATGTGAGACATGTCCATATTTTTTTATCAATTTTGTTTGTGACCATTTTTCCCCTATTAGTCTGTACTGGGTATAACTTTTGACTCAGGTCGGATCAGGTGGTGAGACCAATGCCATTAGAAAGGAAATGATGATTGCCTTTCCGTAGAGCGGTTACATTAAAGATTTGTGTAACACCCCGTATTTTCTATTAACGTTATAATAACGAATCCTAGAATACTTAATTTAAAATGTGAGAATTAAGGGAAACAGGTTACGCCATTGTGTTCGTCTCGGAATTCTGGTTGAGATAGAGTCCGAGTTTGCGTAAATTGGACTTCGTACGAGGAAGTTATAGCTGTCAGAAGTTTCCAGAAAATTCAAACAGCTCGAAAACAAATTCAAATTCAAATCAGAAGTCAGAAGCGGGCTGGGCGGGAAAATTCTGGCCCAGGACCCAGGTCGACCAGGGGTTCGACCCTAGTGTCGACCTCCCCCCTACAGGTCGACCTGGAAGTCGACCTACCACCCAGACCAGATCTGAATTTTGATGACTGATGACTTGTTGCTGAGTCACTAGGGCTTCTGGATAGTTCTGATCTAGTCTGAATGGCTGTGATTAACCCTAGGATCATCTGACGGTTCAAATTGAATTGAAATTCTATATAAACAACCCAATGCTCAAACCTAAAATCACACAAAAATAATCCTGGAACTATCATGCCGTCAGTAGAGAACTTGGAGTAGCCGTCACCAATTCAAAGACAAGATAATAACCTGAATCAAAATCAAATTAAAGTAATCAAATTCAACAATCTACATCAAAGGCGAGCTTACCAATTTCAGAATTCAGATTTCGGAAATCAAGAATTCCTTTGAGTTTGTAAGTTGGTTATTACGTAGATTTAAACGTTCTTTTAATCGAAATCATGACATATTGTAATTCGAATATACAATGATGCCTATGTATAAGATAAATAAAGTTTGATTCTCAAACTACTATTGCGATTGATCATGTCTATATGTTTGTGATGATGATCGTACTATATTGAAAGTTATTGGAATCTATTATGATTGGTTATTGAATTTATTATGCCAACTGAACGGTGAAACATGTCATGTTATAATTTTGTGGTTACTTGCAAGTTTATGATCTAAAACACCTGCTTATATGTTAGATCAACACTCATGTATATTTAGATCCATGTTAAGTTGAATCTATTTATGTCGCAAGATTTGATTTGTAGCTCTCTTATGTTTAACACACATAAGTCATCATGTTAAGTTGAATCTATTTATGTCGCAAGATTTGATTTGTAGCTCTCTTTTGTTTAACACACATAAGTCATCATGTCAAGTTGAATCTATTTATGTCGCAAGATTTGTTTTGTAGCTCCCTTATGTTTAACACACATATGTTATCATGCTAAGTCGTAGTTCGAATATGTTTATAACAGCCTCTTATGTTTAACACACATAAGTCATCATGTTAAGTTGTGATTAAAATACATTTATAGTAGCTTTCTTATGTTTTGGCATACATAAGTTAATATGCTAGGTTGTGGTTTAAAATTGTGTTTATATGATAAACCTCCATGCTAGACCTTTATCAAGTTCACACGACAATTAGACCCAACTTAGTCACAAGTTCACCTTTACCCGTTTAATTAAGTTAATGATACTTCTATGCCAAGTTACACATGATAAGTTAAATGTATGCTATTTTATGTTTGTTTCATGTCCCTTGTTTATTACCCTTTTTGTTTATGGGATTAGGCTAATTTATTAGCCCAACATTTTATGTGATTCATGCGTACGTTTCACGGGGGTAGCGATGGGAAAATATGAAAATTCATGGCATAAATTTGTTCATAAAATAGTATATTTGATATACCATTTATTGTGAGCATAATCAAATGATAATTATGGCATGATTAAATTAAAATTAATTTACATAAAAAAATTAAACATATATAGAAAATATGTGAATTTAGAAAATACGAATATGCCTAACCCGAGGTTAGACTGAGTTGTGGTGTAAATCTGCCCGGAACCGACCGACATATCCAGTGACCACAACAAGACCTATCTAATGTGGGTGGTTAGTGCATCAAGCCTAAAAAGAACCTGAGGTTAGACTGAGTTGTGGTATAAATCTGCCCGGAATCGACCGGCATATCCAGTGACCACAACAAGACCTGTCTAATGTGAGTGATTGGTGCTTTAATGAATAAATTAAAGCTAAGTCAGGATTGGTAGGGTTAAGTCAATTAGGGAAACACTTAACCGATTCAACATGTTAACTAAACAGATGGGTGGGTTTAGGTAAACTTGGACACTTAACCAAATAAACATGTTGATTAGAAAACCCTAGTAATGGGGACCCATTTCCGCAGTAACCCACATAGATGTATCATGGTACCCTGAAACTAGGCAGGGTGGGGCACGATTACTGGGCTGATTATAAGCGGTCAAAACATCGGCGGTTGGTGGGCCAATGAAGGTTCCGACGGAGTGTGGGCGTGGACGTACTCCAGAGTGGAAAAAGCGGGCACTGGGCATCAGTAGTATACACTGTGCATCTTGAATCGTGTCGGGTTGCCACCAGAGGGACTAATACACCCCATGGTGGGACCAGCACAGGTAGCTACAGTCAAGCGGGGCCGAATGACACATGATATGAATGCATGCGAGTAGGGGATGATCATTAAGGGGATCGTTTGTTATAAACACGTGGGGCTGGTTGAACAAATGGTTAAGTAGGTGCAGAGACTATAGTAATGGGTGCGATCACATGTTCCTCTTATCTTATATTAGGGTATTGTCCTATGTTTTGTTATCACTGTCATGATCCCTTTCCTTGTTTAAATACTAGTAATCATTGAACTTACCAGACTTATTGTCTAACTCGTTTTCACTCGTCTTCTTTTCTTTCGTTTCCCCCCTAAGGTCCACAAGGAGGGAATACTCCAGCTTAGTCACACTCTTTACAAGCTAAAAGAAAGTAGATGTATGATTGAGACTCTCTTACCTTGGCTACGGCTTTTGGATACTACACTTGGGGATTTATACAGTTTTATTTATGGTTTATGCTTCTTTATTAAATATTCAAGACAGAAATTATGGTGTAATGTTTTGGAAGTTATTTTGAGATAGTTTGATGTAATGCTTTTGTATTGAACAACGTATGCAATAAATATTTGAATTTCATTGCTTAAATTTATCCGTCTTGAAATTTTTTCTATGTCTTGTACATATAACCCTCCACCAAAGTTAAGGCATTCCCTTTGTGAGTGACCTTAACGGAGGTGGGGTGTTTCACTTGGTATCAGAGAAAAGGTTTACCAGATCAGATAAGAGTTTTTGAAAACCATTTTCAAAATGAAATATAAAGAAGCATTTTACAAGAAAAAGTGTTGTTTTAAAAAAGGCATAATCCCTAAAGCCATATGCACTATCTTTCTATCCTTTATTTTGAATCTTTTCTTTTTCATTTCAGCATGTCTGGGAATCTTAACCTTCCAGAGGGTGTACCGATACCTGGCTGGTTCAGGAGGTACTTAGAGGCTAGGGCCAACGACGCAGACCCAGCAGATATTCTTCCTCCAGTTGCAGCAGTTCCTCCTCCTCCTTCTCGTGCAAATGCTTTCTCAAATATTTGTAGAGACTTTAGGGCCATGGGTGGAAAGGATTTCAAGGGAACTAAATCATTCGTAGAAGCAAGGAACTGGCTCAAAGAAACTGAGGATCTGTTCGTTATCTTCGAGGTGGACGATAGGCAGAAGATACAGTTGGCGGTATGGTTGCTCAAAGATGAAGCTTCCTATTGGTGGGAAGTTACTAACGCTGAAAGACCAGTTGAAACATGGATGGATTTCAGAATAAGGTTTGAGATGAAATTCCTCTCATAAGCTGAACGAAGTTTACAGCTGGAAAATTTCTTATCTCTTAAGCAAGGAAGTATGACGGTCGAGGAGCACGTCAATCAATTCAATCAGGTGGCCCAATTTGGACTGGACTTAGTGAGTACCCCTCATAAGAAGGCTCTCCGTTTTGTCAAGGGATTGAATGAGCCACTTCACAGCTTGGCTATGACCCATATACCTATGGGGGCTACTTACGAGAGGTTAGTGGACATGGCACTCTTAAATGAGGAATACAAGGACAAGAATGAGGCAAAAGCGGAAGTGCCTCAAGATAAGAAGGGAGAGGAGTCGCAGAACAAGAAGGCTGATTCAAAGAAAAGAGGGAAGAACAACAAATCCCATGAAAAGAGAATGTGTAATTTCTGTGGCATTACCGGGAATCTGATCAAAGACTGCAAGAAGAAGAAAAGGAAGATGGGTGGTTGTTTCCACTATGGTGAGACATGACACATGGCTAGGGCCTGCCCAAGGAAGCAAGGGCAGGGAGCTGTACCTTCTTCTGGAGGACAAGTTCACGCTCTCACGACACCTCCGTAAGAACGAGATAGAAATATTTCTGTCGAAAGTTTAGTCTTTCTTTTTGATCATCCTGTATGTACACTATTTGATTCTGGCGCATCGCACTCTTTTATATCTACTGCTTTAGTGGAATCTCTGCACCTATACACCAGTATAGTAGAGGATCCCTTGGTTGTTTCAAATCCAACTGGGGGCTCAGCTTATTTGTTAATGGTTTGTTTGGATTTGAAAATATCTATACTAAGCGTTGGGTTTAAATGTGATGCCTTTGTTTTGGGCTTCACGGGCTATGGGTTGATTCTATGCATGGATTGGCTATCCAGTAATGGGGTCGTCCTCGATTATGAAAAGAGAGTGGTTAGACTCATGACTCGCCTTGGTAACACTCTCGAAATTTTCTATAATCCCATGAACTCCGTTATGCTTAGTTATCTAGAATCTCTTGATGTGTCTGTTGAGAACTTGCAGTCGGTAAGGATAGTTCATGAATACTCGGATGTGTTTGAAGAGGTAAAGGGCTTACCTCCGAAGTGGGAGATAGACTTCCGCATAAACCTAGTTGATAATGCAAAGCCCGTTGCTTTACCCGTTAGGCACATGGCCCCAAGGGAGAGAAAGGAGCTCAGCAAGCAAATCAAAGAGCTGCTTGAAAAGGGGTTCATAAGACGGAGTGTTTCTGAATGGGGTGCTCCGGTAGTGTTCGTGACCAAAGCCGATGGTTCGCTTTGCCTATGCGTTGATTATAGGGAGCTAAATAAGCTAAACAAGAAGAATAGGCACCCACTCCCAATAATAGATGATTTGTTCGATCAACTTGTAGGTGCATCGGTTTTCTCCCAATTAGATTTAGCTACCGGGTTTCATCAGCTAAGAGTGGCTGAAGATAGCATTGATACGACCATGTTCAGAACTCCCAATGGTTTCTTCTAGTGGCTTGTCATGCCTTTCGGCTTGACAAACGCACCCACTTACTTCGTTGATTTAATGAGCAGGGTGTTCCGAAAGTTCCTCAGTAAGTTTGTGGTGGTCTTCGTAGACGATATTTTGATCTTCTCAAAGAATGAGGAAGAGCATGCTCAACATCTAAAGGAAGTCATGGGTACTCTCCGTGCACATCAGTTGAAAGCTAAATTCTCCAAATGCCATTTTTGGAGAGAGGAAGTTAGGTTCCTTGGGCACGTGGTATCCAAAGAGGGGATAGCTGTGGACCCCGCGAAAGTGGTTATTGTGCAAGATTGGAAGGTTCCTTGAAACGCAACCGAAGTCTAAAGCTTTCTTGGGCTAGTAGGCTTTTATCGAAAATTCATCAAAGATTTTGCAAAAATCTCAGCTCCACTTACAAGGTTGACAAAGAAGAACCTAGCTTTCAATTGGGATTTGGATTGCGATATTGCTTTCCAACGTTTAAAAAGGGCTCTAACAACAACCCCAGTTCTGACATTGCCTGATGGAAGCAAGATGTTTACAATATACACAGATGCATGCAGAGCGGGATTAGGCGCTGTTCTAATGCAAGAAGGGAAGGTAGTGGCTTATGGTGGAAGACAGTTGAAAGTACACGAGAAAAATTACCTAACCCATGACCTAGAGTTGGCAGCCATTGTTTTTGCACTTAAGTCTTGGCGCCTTTATCTCCTAGGTGAGGAATTTGAACTGTATACTGACCATAAATCATTGAAATACTTATTCTCGTAGAAAGATCTCAACTTGAGGCAGCAGAGATGGATGGAGTTTCTTGCCTCGTACGATTTTAAGATTTCCTACACTCTTGGCAAGGGCAATGCAGTAGAAAACGCCTTGAGTAGAAAGAAACTGACCTTAAGCCCTCTCTTTGTGGAAAGGCAAAGCTTCGAGTTCATAACAAGCTTTAAGTTCAGACCCTCCACAGACTTTGTACCTGGTTTGCTAACAACGTTAGAAGTGCGGCCAACTCTATTAGACTCAATCGGAGTCGCGCAAAGAGAAGACCCTCAGCTAGCCGATGTGGTGGACAAGTTAATTAGGGGTGAGACTTCTAGTCACCTCAATAGGTACTCCATTGATGCCGACGGCTGGTTGAGACGAGATGGAAGACTATGTGTCCCACAAGCAATGGGCTTGGTAAAGGCGGTTCTAGAAGAAGCACACCATTCCAAACTGACCATACACCCAGGTAGAGACAAAATGTACAAAGACATCAAAAGAGTTTTCTTTTGGAATGGAATGAAGCAAGACGTAGCTGAATTTGTTTCTAAGTGTTTAATA
Organism: Allium sativum; assembly: GCA_030737875.1. Lineage (NCBI taxonomy): Eukaryota > Viridiplantae > Streptophyta > Magnoliopsida > Asparagales > Amaryllidaceae > Allium > Allium sativum. The sequence goes on from CM060920.1 coordinate 1,024,870,676, forward strand.
TGCCAACAAGTCAAGGCGGAGCAGAAGAAGCCTGGTGGTCTGCTCCATCCTCTAGAGGTCTTACAGTGGAAATGGGATAGCATCTCAATGGACTTTATAGATGGGTTTCCTAGGTCAAGAAGGGGAAATACCAGCATTTGGCTAATAGTGGACAGGCTCACAAAAAGCGCCCACTTTATACCCATCAAGAGTAGAAGGATTGCCTCATCTCTAGCATCCATATATCTTAAAGAGATAGTTCGACTCCATGGGATACCCTCCAGCATAGTGAGTGATCGAGACCCTATCTTCACGAGCAAGTTTTGGAAGAGTTTACAAGAGGCTGTAGGCACACAGTTATGCTTAAGCAAGGCCTATCACCCTCAAATCGATGGCTAAATGGAAAGAGTCAACAGAGTATTAGAAGACCTCTTGAGGTTATGCATTATTGACTTCGGAGGTACATGGGAGAATCATCCACCTTTGGTGGAATTCGCTTACAATAATAGCTACCAAGCAACTATAGGCATGGCACCTTTCGAAGCTTTATATGGAAGACCATGCAGGTCACCAAATTGCTGGTGGGAGTCCACAAACAAGCTCATATTTGGACCAGACATGATTAGGGAAACTTCAAAGAAAGTAGACTTGATACGAAGAAGAATGAAGACTGCCCAAGATAGACAGAAGTCCTACGCAAACAAAAGAAGAACTGACCTTGAGTTCGAAGTTGGAGACAAGGTATTCCTTAAAGTATCTCCTTTGAGGAACATCGTTCGCTTTGGATCCGCAGGAAAGTTAGCACCAAGATTTGTAGGGTCGTTCCCTATCATCGAGAAGATTGGGAAGATGGGTTATAGGGTACAGCTGCCTGAAAGATTGGTCGGGGTTCATAATGTCTTTCATGTCTCTCACCTGCGGAAGTGCTTACACGAGTCTGCGGAAGTGGTAGAACCAAGTATGCTAGAGGAAGTTGAAGTTGAACGAGAAGCAACTGTGAGGAGATTTCCAACCCATATCTTGGGAATAGAAGTCAAAAAGCTATGCAACCGTGAAGTTAAGCTCATCAAAGTTCAATGGAGCAACACCGAGGAAGACACGACTTGGGAAATTGAGGACAGAATACATGCAACCTACCCTTTTCTTTTTGAGGGTACGTCTTTAATCTCTTTTTCCTCAAGTTTATGCTCGTATCTATCTTTTTAAGTATATCTCCTCGATCCTATCCTTTATCCTTAGGTAGGAACCCATTTGGATGTAAACATGTAATTGAAACATGTTATGATTGATGGTTGCAAGTGGTTGCTAGTGGATGCATATACACACACATTAGGTATTAGATCGTCTCAGTTACTTCCATATTGCATATGCATATATGTATTGGTTTATGGATTAAAACTTGGTGTGTTATCATATGGACGTTGCATTTGTATGAATGATTGTGCACTCATGTAAGAAATTTTGAGTAGGAAAAATTGCATTCATAATGGACTTATGACACTGACATAATTTGCATTATGGAGGTCAACTGAATCAGTAGACCGCCTAATTTTGCATTAGATAAGGACATGTACACACACAATGCATATGATCATGAAGCATTAGAAATCTTTTAAGGACAATGGACGCCTGTGTTTAATGGTTGAGTAGATGGGTGATTGGATGGTAGGATATAAGTTCTTCTCGACTTGAAGATTTCGGGGACGAAATCCTAAAAGGAGGGGAGAGTGTAACACCCCGTATTTTCTATTAACGTTATAATAACGAATCCTAGAATACTTAATTTAAAATTTGAGAATTAAGGGAAACGAGTTACGCCATTGTGTTCGTCTCGGAATTCTGGTTGAGATAGAGTCCGAGTTTGCGTAAATTGGACTTCGTATGAGGAAGTTATGACTGTCAGAAGTTTCCAGAAAATTCAAATAAATTCAAACAACTCGAAAACAGATTCAAATTCAAATCAGAAGTCAGAAGCGGGTTGGACGGGAAAATTCCCGCCCGAGACCCAGGTCGACCAGGGGGTCGACCCTAGCGTCGACCTCCCCCCTACAGGTCGACCTGGGGGTCGACCTACCCCCCCCCCCCCCCCGACCAGATCTGAATTTTGATGACTGATGACTTTCTGCTGAGCCACAAGGGTTTCTGGATAGTTCTGATCTAGTCTGAATAGTTGCGATTAACCCTAGGATCATCCTACGGTTCAAATTGAATTGAAATTCTGTATAAACAACCCAATGCTCAAACCTAAAATCACACAAAAATAATCCTGGAACTATCATGCCGTCAGTAGAGAACTTGGAGTAGCCGTCACCAATTCAAAGACAAGATAATAACCTGAATCAAAATCAAATTAAAGTAATCAAATTCAACGATCTACATCAAAGGCGAGCTTACCAATTTCAGAATTCAGAGATCAGGAATTCCTTTGAGTTTGTGTAACAACCCGTATTTTCAATAACCTGTTATAACGTAAATCGAGGCAGAATTTAATTCTAAAATCTGAATCAAGGGAAACGGGCTGTGCCATTGCGTTCGTCTCGGAAAAATACGCGAAATAGAGTCCGAGTTTTCGAAAATCGGAGTCCGTATGACCCGATTAAGGCCCAACGAAGTTTTCAGAAAATTTCAAAGTAAAAACAGATTTCAAATTCAAGTTTGAATTTGAAAAATTGGGTCATATTGGGGCAGGCGGGAAAGTTCCCGCCAGAGCACCCAAGTCGACAGCCCTGTCGACTTGGGAGTCGACTTGGTTGGACCCAAGTCGGCAGCCCTGTCGACTTGGCTGTCGACTTGGTCCAACCGGGCTGTTTAGCCTGGTGCACCATTTAGAGATTGTGTTGAGCTTAGGGGCCAGATTCGGTTTTGAGGGCTGAGATTGGAACTAGGGTTTAATCCTAGGGTTGAAACTAGTCCTAATCTCTATAAATAAGGCCCTAACCTAACCCTAAATCATCATTATTCATTCATACAACTAAACTATGGCAAAATCAATCCTCTCATGGCCTCCACTCTCTTCATAAAATTCCTAAATAATTTTTTAAGAGATTTTCCATGCATACAAGTGTTTTCAAGCTTGTATGAGCATCATTAGCTTGCATTCAAGTCAAGTTTCTATATTTGCATCATAAAGAAAGAGTTTTGATCATTTTGGCTCAAGGGTTTTGCTTGCATTTTGGGTTTAATTGATTTCATAAGGGCTTTGTCATATTTTTGTGACTTCATAAGCATTGTAAGCCCTATTCTACTTTCATATTTAAACTCTAAAGTTAATGATGCAAGTTGTGTTTGATTGTTATGATATGATATGCAAGTTTATCATGTTATGCAAGTTTATTATGTTATGATATGCAAGTTCATCATGTCATGTTATGCAAGTTTACCATGTTATGCTATGCAAGTATGCCATGTTATGATATGCAAGTATGTTATGCAAGTTTGGGATGATCATTTTGTTCATGTTATCATGTTATGCAAGCTTATCTTGGGTTTATGAGCCTAAAGCTTTAAGCTTTATGCTAAAGTTTGCATTTTGGCAACATGTAAGTTATCATATCCCTCATGATAACTTGCATGTGAGGCTAAATGCGAACTTATGGCCATTTCTACATGTCATTTATCACCATGTATCACCAATATGCTAAGTTTGGTTTTATGCATGCTTTTGAGGCCAAAATATGTAATATGCAAGTATATGAACATATGTACATTTCATATGCCACCATGTTAAATTTGTGGCTTCAACACCCTTATGTCATGATTTATGCCAAGTTCCCTCTTTCTATCCTTTATGCGCTATTGCGATATGTAAGCGATGGGATTGCGTTTGGGGTTGGGTAAACTTAAGAGACATATAAACATAAGCTTGGGAATTTACCTATTAAGTTAGGTCTACCCATTGGGAATTTACCTATTAAGTTAGGTCTACCCAATTGCTTGAAAACTTGAAATGTGTTTTGGAAACACGATGGACATGACACTTAGAAAATATAAGTGTGACCAACTCGAGGTTGGGTTGAGTTTGTAGCGTAAACCTACCCGGAACCAACCGGCTTAACTAGTGGCTACAAACAATAGGACCCAATGTGAGAAGTTGGCCATGTTGTAACTTGAACCCGAGGTTAGACCAAGTTGTGGTGTAAAGCTACCCGGACCCGCCCGACTTAACTAGTAACCACAACAAGGTCTAATATGAGAGGTTAAGGCGCATTAAATTAATTAATGCCTCATGATTAGGGTTAAGTCATGGTCCACTTAATACTTAACCAATTTGGGCTTGGTAGATTAATCGGGGTTAAGTCGTGAACTCATCGTTACACTTAACCAAGTTAATCCATGATTAGCAGGAGGGTTAAACCGTACTTAACCCACTAGAAAAATCCTAGCAATGGGGGTCCACTCCAGCAGTAATCCCAAGTTTGTATCATTAAGGCCCTAGGGTCTAGGCTAGGGAGGGAGCACGATTACTGGGCTGGAGGCAAGCGACCAATAAACGACGGCAGAGTGGTACGCCGATGTAGTTCCGGACGGACTATGGTCGTGCACGTAGTCCGTATTTGGAGAAGTCAAGCATGGGTACCAGTAGATCGAGACTGTGCACTCATGTTTATGGTGTCCAGGGGTTGGCACCCTAGGGCTTGATACACCCGAAGGGTGGACCCGGCACAGTTCGACTACAATTATGTTTGGGCCGTATTGACACCAACACGTGACGAGTTAGGCTTAGGGAGCCGATCGACTAGACCGTTTGGTTGGACCTCGTAGGGTCATTTCATGCTATTGGACCTCGTGTTAGGGTCACTTCATGTTATTGGGCCAAAGCTTGGGCCAAGGGATCAATACTTGTTTATTCAAGTCATGTTAGTTTGCTAGTACACCTGTGGTGCAAAACCTTAATCCTGAGTATGCGATGACACCTTTATCTACCTTGTTAGTTAATCAACATGCTAGTATGTAGTTATACATATGTTCATCTCAGCTTTCATCATGCCAGTTAACTTTATCAGTTTACATTGATTGTAGTAGGGCTTACTCAGTCTTTTTGACTGACCTGTTTTCTTTCGCCTCTTTTCTTCCGTTCCCCCCCAGGTTCTCAGGGAGGGAATATTGGAGCTTAGCTGGATTTCCGATCGCTTGCTTGTGGGATTTTAGCCCATGTACGTTCTTGACATGAAGCTAGCTATGGTTATCACTTATTTTGGGGATAGCACTTATGTATTTCAGTTTTTCAGTTGATGTAGTTTTTATCTAGACTTGTTTATTTGGAAAGCTATGTTGTACCAGACTTGTTTTGAAATAGTATGAAATCTTCCGCTGTTTTATCTATGTTATTTACTCTGTTTACATATATACATATGTTCTTGTTCTGCCTTGATATATCATTATGCATGTTTACCTGATTCAAACGCCCCTCCAAAGTCAGAGTGCTTGCAAGAGACACCCTGACGGAGGTGGGGTGTTACATTTGGTATCAGAGCATATGGTTTACGAGAAGGAACAAAAAGTTTTTTTTTTTTAAAAAAAACTTTTGGAAAACTATTTTCAAAACAAAGTATAAAGTATTTTCCAAAGAAAAGTCTAGTTTATTTTAAAGGCTATTCCCCAAAAAGCCATTAGCAAAATTCCTTCTTTTTTCTCCATTCTGAATCTGTCTTTTTCTTCATTTTCAGTATGGCCGATAACTTTGCTATTCCGGAGGGAGTGCACGTACCTGTTTGGTATAGGAGACTTTTGGAGGCTAGGGCGACCGAAGCCGGCCCCACAGATGTTCCTCCTCCTCCGGTAGTTAATGTTCCTCCTCCTCCTGTCACTGAGGTTCCTCTTCCTCCTCCCCCTCCGCATCCTCAAGCTGACTTCGCAAAGACTTGCAAGGATTTCAAAGCAATGGGTGGCAAGAACTTTCAAGGCACTGAGACTTTTGTAGAGGCCAGAAATTGGTTGAAAGAGACTGAGGATTTGTTTGCTATCTTTGGGTTAGACGATCAGAGGAAGATCTTGTTGGCGGTTTGGCTTATGAAGGATGAAGCCGCTTATTAGTGGGAAGTCACCAATGGTACTAGGCCTGTTGAGACTTGGGCCGATCTCAGGGCAAGGTTCATGCTTAAGTTCCTATCTTCTGCTGAGGAGATTCTGCAAATGGAAAGGTTCATAACTTTGAAACAAGGAGATATGTCTGTCAAAGAATATGTGAACAAGTTCAATCAGTTAGCTCGTTTTGGCTTGGATATGGTGAATACTCCTCAGAAGAAGGCTCTTCGTTTTGCTAGAGGATTGAATGAGCCGTTGCAGGGATTGGCTATGTCACATATTCCCCATGGGGCCACGTTTGAGAGCTTGGTTGATATGGCATTACTTCAGGGAGATGTCAAGAAAGAGATCAAGATGAATGATACTCAAGCCAAGAAGACTGATTCCCAGGGGAAAGGAAATCAGAGAATTCCAAGTGGTCAGAGCAGTCAAGGCAATCAGAACAAGAACAAGAACAAGAGTCAAGGCAACAAGGGGAACAACAACAAGGGCAAGAACAACAAGGGGAAGTGCTATTATTGCGGTTCAGTTGGGCATCTTATTAAGGATTGTAAGAAGAGGAAAAGGAAGAATGGTGAATGCTTTTTCTGCGGTGAGACTGGACATTTCAGTAAGGATTGCCCGAGGAAGCAAGGGCAAGGCCAGGGTCAGACTCAGCGTGTTGGACCTTCAGGAGGGCAAGTTCATGCTCTCAGTACCGCTCCAGTTCCCGATCGAGGTAGTATTTCTGTTGAGAGCCTTGTATATATTTCTGATTTTCCAGTTCGTACCTTGTTTGATTCTGGTGCATCGCATAGCTTTATCTCATCTGATCTTGTTGATAGTTTGCACCTTAGTACTAGCTTGGTAGAGGATCCCGTTTGTGTTTTAAATCCTATTGGGGGTTCCGCCCATCTGTCTATGATATGTGGGGATTTGAGGATCTCTATACTGAGTGTAGAGTTCTTGTGTAGTGCTTATGTTCTTGGTTTTAGGGGATACGGATTGATATTGGGCATGGATTGGTTATCCAGATATGGAGCCATCCTTGATTGTGAGCATAGGGTTGTGAGGCTCGTGACTCGCCTCGGAAACACCCTAGAGATTTCTTGTGATCCGAGAGGTCCCGTCATGTTGTGCTATCTTGAATCACTCGACTCGTCAATGGAAACTCTTCAGTCTGTGAGAGTGGTTCGAGAGTATCCGGATGTTTTTGATGAAGTTAGGGGGTTGCCCCCTAAGCGAGAGATTGATTTCCGCATTTATCTGGTGGATAATGCAAAGCCGGTTTCTTTGCCCGTTCGGCACATGGCTCCGCGTGAAAGGCGGGAGCTAAGTAAGCAAGTGAAGGAGTTGCTTGAGAAGAACTTCATTAGACGAAGTATATCTGAATGGGGAGCGCCTGTGGTATTTGCTACCAAGGCAGATGGTTCTCTCCGACTTTGTGTTGACTATCGAGAGTTGAATAAGCTGACTAAGAAGAACAGACACCCGTTACCGAGGATCGATAATCTCTTTGACCAGCTTGTTGGTGCTTCTGTTTTCTCTCAGCTTGATCTTGCTACGGGATTCCATCAGCTCAGGGTAGCTGAAGATAGTATAGACAAGACTGCGTTCAGAACTCCAGATGGATTTTTCGAATGGCTTGTCATGCCGTTCGGCTTGACTAATGCACCCACATATTTCGTGGACTTGATGAGTAGGGTGTTCAGGAGTTCTTGAACAAGTTTGTCGTGGTCTTCGTAGATGATATTCTGATCTTCTCTAAGGATGAGGAAGAGCACGCAAGGCATCTCATGGAGGTGATGGATACGCTTAGAGCGCATCAGTTGAAGGCCAAATTCTCTAAGTGTCACTTTTGGAGAAGGGAAGTTAGATTCCTTGGGCATATAGTATCTAAGCAAGGCTTAGCGGTGGATCACGCTAAGGTAGTTGCAGTTCAGGATTGGAAGACTCCAAGGAATGCAACCGAAGTGAGAAGTTTTCTAGGTCTTGTAGGCTTTTACCGGAAGTTCATCAAGGACTTCGCGAAGATTTCCGCTCCTCTCACTAAATTGACGAAGAAGAATTTAGTTTTTGCTTGGAGCATAGAATGCGAGCTTGCTTTTCAGAAGCTCAAGAGAGCTCTCACATCAGCACCTGTTCTAGCTTTGCCCGATGGAGGGAAGTTATTTACAGTATACACCGATGCATGTGGCACGAGGTTAGGAGCTGTTCTGATGCAAGAAGGAAGAGTGATATGCTTTGGCGGTAGACAACTCAAAGTGCATGAGAAGAATTATCCCACTCATGACTTAGAGTTGGCAGCAATAGTATATGCACTCAAGGCTTGGCGCCATTATCTTCTGGGCGAAAGATTTGAGCTTTATACCGATCACAAGTCATTGAAGTATCTCTTTTCTCAGAAGGATCTGAATCTGAGGCAACAAAGATGGATGGAATTCTTGGCGTCCTACGATTTTGAGATAGCTTATACCCCTGGCAAGGGGAATGTGGTAGCTGATGCATTGAGTAGAAAAAGGTTGACTCTGAGTCCTCTATTTGTTGAGATGAAGAATTTAGAGTATGTGGCAACCTTTGATTTCTCTTTGGCGATTGAGTCGATGACCGGTTCTTTAGCATCTCTGGAACTCAGACCTACCCTTCTTGATCAAGTTGGGGCTTCGCAGAGAGAAGACCCTCAGATAGTTGAGATTATGGATAAGCTGATTCGAGGAGAGGCGTCTAGTCATCTCGCTCGATATTCTATTGATGACAAGGGTTGGCTGAGGAGAGACGGAAGGTTATGTGTTCCAATGGTAGAAGATTTGGTAAGAAAAGTTCTTGAGGAAGCGCATCGCTCTAAGTTGACTATACATCCGGGCGGAGATAAGATGTATAAAGATATGAAGCGCATTTTCTTTTGGCCTGGGATGAAGAAGGATGTGGCAGAGTTTGTCTCTAGATGTATCATTTGCCAGCAAGTTAAGGCCGAGTCGAAGAAGCCCGGTGGGCTATTGCATCCTCTAGACGTTCCACTTTGGAAGTGGGAGAGTATTTCCATGGATTTTATCGATGGGCTACCAAGGTCAAGGAAAGGGAATACGAGCATTTGGGTTATTGTGGATAGACTTACGAAGAGTGCTCATTTCATTCCGGTGAAGAGCAAGAGGACCGCATCTTGGCTAGCGTCTGTATATCTTCGTGAGATTGTGAGACTACATGGAGTCCCTTCTAGTATAGTCAGTGACCGTGACCCAATCTTTACAAGTCAATTCTGGAATAGCTTGCAAGAAGCTATGGGCACAAGGTTGAATCTAAGTACGGCTTATCACCCACAGACGGACGGTCAAACCGAAAGGGTGAATAGGGTACTTGAGGATCTGTTGAGGCTTTGTATTCTGGATTTTGGTGGTACTTGGGAAGACCATCTTCCTCTTGTTGAGTTTGCATATAATAACAGTTATCAGGCAAGCATAGGGATGGCACCATTTGAAGCTTTATATGGGAGGCCGTGCAAGTCGCCTACATGTTGGTGGGAGACTACAGATGAGCTTATACTTGGACCTGATATGATCAGAGATACATCCGAGAAGGTCGAGTTGATTCGGAGACGGATGAAGGCGGCCCAAGACCGACAGAAATCCTATGCTGATAAGCGAAGAACTGATTTGGAGTTTGATGTTGGGGATATGGTTTTCGTGAAGGTTTCTCCTTTGCGGAATGTGGTCCGATTTGGAGCCGTTGGGAAGTTAGCACCGAGGTTTGTTGGACCATTCCCTATTATAGAGAGGATCGGGCAGATGGCTTATAGAGTGAATTTGCCCGAGAAGCTTGCCGGAGTACACGATGTTTTTCATGTCTCGCATCTCCGGAAATGTTTACATGAATCAGCAGAGGTTGTTGAGCCAAGTGTTCTGAAAGATGTGGAAGTGGAGAAAGAGGCTACCTTGAGGAGAGCTCCGATTCGTATCTTGGGGACGGAGACCAAGAAGCTAAGGAATCGAGAGGTCAAGTTGGTGAAGGTTCAATGGGGTAAAGCCGAAGAAGACGCAACTTGGGAAACCGAGGAGAAGATGCGTGGGCTTTATCCATTCCTTTTTGAGGTTACACTCTCAATCTCTTTTCTTTGTTAGCATATCTTTCTCTTTTCTATCCATGTTTATCTAGTTTATCGTGTTAATCTGATCATGAGAACCTTAGGTAGAAACCCTTTGGATGAAACATGTGTTTGAAACATGTTATGCTTGATGGTTGCAAGTGGTTGCAAGTGTTTGCAAGTGGTTACTCATGGATGCATTATACACATTAGGCACTAGATCGGCTCACACACTCCTCATATTGCATATGCATGAGTGTTTACGCTTATTCATGGATGGAAATTTTTGTGCTATCACATGAATGTTGCATATGGATGTATGTTATGTGCACGCATATAGATGTTATACATTATGTTAGGAATTGCATACATATGGATTCATTTCACTAACATAATTTGCATTGATGATATTTGCATTAGATAGGTACATATACACACACCTTTGCATATGTTCATACAACATTTAGAATCTTGTAAGGACAATGATTGCTCGTGGATGGTGTTTTGAGTAGATGGATGTTGGATGGTAGGATACGTTCTTCCTAACTCGAAGATTTCGGGAAAGAAATCCTTTAAGGAGGGGAGAATGTAACAACCCGTATTTTCAATAACCTGTTATAACGTAAATCGAGGCAAAATTTAATTCTAAAATCCGAATCAAGGGAAACGGGCTATGCCATTGCGTTCGTCTCGGAAAAATACGCGAAATAGAGTCCGAGTTTTCGAAAATCGGAGTCTGTATGACCCGATTAAGGCCCAACGAAGTTTTCAGAAAATTTCAAAGTAAAAACAGATTTCAAATTCAAGTTTGAATTTGAAAAATTGGGTCATATTGGGGCAGGCGGGAAAATTCCCGCCAGAGCACCCAAGTCGACAGCCCTGTCGACTTGGTTGGACCCAAGTCGACAGCCCTGTCGACTTGGTCCAGCCGGGCTGTTTAGCCTGGTGCACCATTTAGAGATTGTGTTGAGCTTGGGGACCAGATTCGGTTTTGAGGGCTGAGATTGGAACTAGGGTTTAATCCTAGGGTTGAAACTAGTCCTAATCTCTATAAATAAGGCCCTAACCTAACCCTAAATCATCATTATTCATTCATACAACTAAACTATGGCAAAATCAATCCTCTCATGGCCTCCACTCTCTTCATAAAATTCCTAAATAAATTTTTAAGAGATTTTCCATGCATACAAGTGTTTTCAAGCTTGTATGAGCATCATTAGCTTGCATTCAAGTCAAGTTTCTATATTTGCATCATAAAGAAAGAGTTTTGATCATTTTGGCTCAAGGGTTTTGCTTGCATTTTGGGTTTAATTGATTTCATAAGGGCTTTGTCATATTTTTGTGACTTCATAAGCATTGTAAGCCCTATTCTACTTTCATATTTAAACTCTAAAGTTAATGATGCAAGTTGTGTTTGATTGTTATGATATGATATGCAAGTTTACCATGTTATGCAAGTTTATTATGTTATGATATGCAAGTTCATCATGTCATGTTATGCAAGTTTACCATGTTATGCTATGCAAGTATGCCATGTTATGATATGCAAGTATGTTATGCAAGTTTGGGATGATCATTTTGTTCATGTTATCATGTTATGCAAGCTTATCTTGGGTTTATGAGCCTAAAGCTTTAAGCTTTATGCTAAAGTTTGCATTTTGGCAACATGTAAGTTATCATATCCCTCATGATAACTTGCATGTGAGGCTAAATGCGAACTTATGGCCATTTCTACATGTCATTTATCACCATGTATCACCAATATGCTAAGTTTGGTTTTATGCATGCTTTTGAGGCCAAAATATGTAATATGCAAGTATATGAACATATGTACATTTCATATGCCACCATGTTAAATTTGTGGCTTCAACACCCTTATGTCATGATTTATGCCAAGTTCCCTCTTTCTATCCTTTATGCGCTATTGCGATATGTAAGCGATGGGATTGCGTTTGGGGTTGGGTAAACTTAAGAGACATATAAACATAAGCTTGGGAATTTACCTATTAAGTTAGGTCTACCCATTGGGAATTTACCTATTAAGTTAGGTCTACCCAATTGCTTGAAAACTTGAAATGTGTTTTGGAAACACGATGGACATGACACTTAGAAAATATAAGTGTGACCAACTCGAGGTTGGGTTGAGTTTGTAGCGTAAACCTACCCGGAACCAACCGGCTTAACTAGTGGCTACAAACAATAGGACCCAATGTGAGAAGTTGGCCATGTTGTACCTTGAACCCGAGGTTAGACCAAGTTGTGGTGTAAAGCTACCCGGACCCGCCCGGCTTAACTAGTAACCACAACAAGGTCTAATGTGAGAGGTTAAGGCGCATTAAATTAATTAATGCCTCATGATTAGGGTTAAGTCATGGTCCACTTAATACTTAACCAATTTGGGCTTGGTAGATTAATCGGGGTTAAGTCGTGAACTCATCGTTACACGTAACCAAGTTAATCCATGATTAGCAGGAGGGTTAAACCGTACTTAACCCACTAGAAAAATCCTAGCAATGGGGGTCCACTCCAGCAGTAATCCCAAGTTTGTATCATTAAGGCCCTAGGGTCTAGGCTAGGGAGGGAGCACGATTACTGGGCTGGAGGCAAGCGACCAATAAACGACGGCAGAGTGGTACGCCGATGTAGTTCCGGACAGACTATGGTCGTGCACGTAGTCCGTATTTGGAGAAGTCAAGCATGGGTACCAGTAGATCGAGACTGTGCACTCATGTTTATGGTGTCCAGGGGTTGGCACCCTAGGGCTTGATACACCCGAAGGGTGGACCCGGCACAGTTCGACCACAATTATGTTTGGGCCGTATTGACACCAACACGTGACGAGTTAGGCTTAGGGAGCCGATCGACTAGACCGTTTGGTTGGACCTCGTAGGGTCATTTCATGCTATTGGACCTCGTGTTAGGGTCACTTCATGTTATTGGGCCAAAGCTTGGGCCAAGGGATCAATACTTGTTTATTCAAGTCATGTTAGTTTGCTAGTACACCTGTGGTGCAAAACCTTAATCCTGAGTATGCGATGACACCTTTATCTACCTTGTTAGTTAATCAGCATGCTAGTATGTAGTTATACATATGTTCATCTCATCTTTCATCATGCCAGTTAACTTTATCAGTTTACATTGATTGTAGTAGGGCTTACTCAGTCTTTTTGACTGACCTGTTTTCTTTCGCCTCTTTTCTTCCGTTCCCCCCCAGGTTCTCAGGAAGGGAATATTGGAGCTTAGCTGGATTTCCGATCGCTTGCTTGTGGGATTTTAGCTCATGTACGTTCTTGACATGAAGCTAGCTATGGTTATCACTTATTTTGGGGATAGCACTTGTGTATTTCAGTTTTTCAGTTGATGTAGTTTTTATCTAGACTTGTTTATTTGGAAAGCTATGTTGTACCAGACTTGTTTTGAAATAGTATGAAATCTTCCGCTGTTTTATCTATGTTATTTACTCTGTTTACATATATACATATGTTCTTGTTCTGCCTTGATATATCATTATGCATGTTTACCTGATTCAAACGCCCCTCCAAAGTCAGAGTGCTTGCAAGAGACACCCTGGCGGAGGTGGGGTGTTACAGTTTGTAAGTTGGTTATTACGTAGATTTAAACGTTCTTTTAATCGAAATCATGACATGTTGTAATTCGAATATAGAATGATGCCTATGTATAAGATAAATAAAGTTTGATTCTCAAACTACCATTGCGATTGATCATGTCTATATGTTTGTGATGATGAGCGTACTATATTGAAAGTTATTGGAATCTATTATGATTGGGTCTTGGATTTATTATTCCAACTGAATGGTGAAACATGACATGTTATAATTTTGTGGTTACATGCAAGTTTATGATCTAAAACACCTGCTTATTTGTTAGATCAACACTCATGTATATTTAGATCCATGTTAAGTTGAATCTATTTATGTCGCAAGATTTGATTTGTAGATCTCTTATGTTTAACACACATATGTCATCATGTTAAGTTGAATCTATTTATGTCGCAAGATTTGATTTGTAGCTCTCTTATGTTTAACACACATAAGTCATCATGTTAAGTTGAATCTATTTATGTCGCAAGATTTGATTTGTAGCTCTCTTATGTTCAACACACATAAGTTATCATGCTAAGTTGTAGTTCGAATATGTTTATAATAGCCCTCCTATGTTTAACACACATAAGTCATCATGTTAAGTTGTGATTAAAATATGTTTATAGTAGCTTTCTTATGTTTTGGCGTACATAAGTTAATATGCTAGGTTGTGGTTTAAAATTGTGTTTATATGATAAACCTCCGTGCTAGACCTTTATCAAGTTCACATGACAATTAGACCCAACTTAGTCACAAGTTCACCTTTACTCATTTAATTAAGTTAATGGTACTTCTATGCCAAGTTACACATGATAAGTTAAATGTATGCTATTTTATGTTTGTTTCATGTCCCTTGTTTATTACCCTTTTTTGTTTATGGGTTTGGGCTAATTTACTAGCCCAACATTTTATGTGATTCATGCGTACGTTTCACGGGGGTAACGATGGGAAAATATGAAAATTCATGGCATAGATTTGTTCATAAAATGGTATATTTTATATACCATTTATTGTGAGCATAATCAAAGGATAATTATGGCATGATTAAATTAAAATTAATTTACATAAAGAAATTAAATATATGTAGAAAATATGTAAATTTAGAAAAGACGAATATGCCTAACCCGAGGTTAGACTGAGTTGTGGTGTAAATCTACCCGGAACCGACCGGCATATCCAGTGACCACAACAAGACCTATCTAATGTGGGTGGTTAGTGCATCAAGCCCAAAAAGAACCTAAGGTTAGAAAGAGTTGTGGTGTAAATCTTCCCGGAACCGACCGGTGTATCCAGTGACCACAACAAGACCTGTCTAATGTGAGTGGTTGTTGCTTTAATGAATAAATTAAAGCTAAGTCAGGATTGGTAGGGTTAAGTCAATTAGGGAAACACTTAACCGATTCAACATGTTAACTAAACAGATGGGTGGGGTTAGGTAAACTTGGACACTTAACCAAATAAACATGTTGATTAGAAAACCCTAGTAACGGGGACCCATTTCAGCAGTAACCCACATAGATGTATCATGGTACCCTGAAACTAGGCAGGGTGGGGCACGATTTCTGGGCTAATTATAAGCAGTCAAAACGTTGGTGGTTGGTGGGCCAGTGAAGGTTCCGATGGAGTACGACGTGCACGTACTCAGGAGTGGAAAAAGCAGGCACTGGGCATCAGTAGTATACACTGTGCATCTTGAATCGTGTCGGGTTGCCACCAGAGGGATTGATACACCTTATGGTGGGACCAGCACAGGTAGCTACAATCAAGCGAGGCCAAATGACATAGGATATGAATGCATGCGAGTAGGAGCCGATCATTAAAGGGATCATTTGATATAAACACGTGTGGCAGGTTGAACCAATGGTTAAGTAGGTGCATAGACTATAGTAATGGGTGCGATCACATGTTCCTCTTATCTTATATTAGGGTATTGTCCTATGTTATGTTATCACTTTCATGATCCCTTTCCTTGTTTAAATACTAGTAATCACTGAACTTACCAGCCTTATTGTCTGACCCGTTTTCTCTTGTCTTCTTTTCTCCCCCCTCCCTCGGTCCACAAGGAGGGAATACTCCAGCTTAGTCAGACTCTTTGCAAGCTAAAAGAAAGTAGATTTATGATTGGGACTCTCTTACCTTGGCTTTGGCTTTTGGATACTACACTTGGGGATTTATGCAGTTTTATTTATGGTTTATGCTTCATTATTGAATAATCAAGACATAAATTATGGTGTAATGTTTTGAAAGTTATTTTGAGACAATTTAATGCTTTTGTATTGAACTACGTATGCAATAAATATTTGAATTTCGCTGCTTAAATTTATCTGTCTTGAAAATTTTTCTGTTTCTTGTAACTATAACCCTCCACCAAAGTTAAGGCATTCCCTTTGCGAGTGAACTTAATGGAGGTGGGGTGTTTCAATTTGGCTCAATTGTTTGGGAGGAATCATTGTTTTAAGGTTTAACAGTTGGCTATTCAGGTTTGTGAAGCCTTAATGGGCTGATTTGTAGAGGCCCATTAATTGGCTGGTGGAAACTATAAATAGGGGGTGAGAGGTATGGAGAATAGTTTATTTTCTCCATTCTCTCATTTGGTGGCCTTGTGTTCCTCCTTCCTTTAACACCTTTTCACCATTAAAATCGAGATCTACGAAAGGGAATCCAAGATCTACACCAATTGAAGCTAGATCTACATCATTTGGAGTGATAATTCATTGGATGGAGGAGTTTGGTTCGAATTTTTCGCTGTCAGAAATCATATTTCTATCATTTTGGGTTGTTTTGGAGAATAGGTGAGTGATATGCATCTCTCATAAGGATTTAATTAAGTATATGAATGTTTGATAATGTTTTTCATCAAATCCAAGCATTTTCTCATAGATCTACACCTTGGTAAGTTCATCTTCATATGATTCGCCGTATAATCTATTTTAGCAAGTTTAAACTGGTACTTCCTATGTTATTTCATATGTTTATGCAAGTTAGGTCCGCAATTTAGAGCATATGCTCATTTATTATGATTTTGGTGAAAACTGTATTATTTTGATGAAATTGTCATATTCATGTTGTTAGTGATCTCATAACATGCCTATGGTTATATTGGATGAATTAGACGAGTATATTTAAAAAAAAAAAAGAATAACATTTAAAAAAATTAACCTCGTCTCTTATTTTTGCATGCTACATTACTTTTACTGTTGTACTAAAAAATGTCTTCCTTTATTGCAAATCAGGGTTCCCCTTCATGATTGATTTAGAGTAAATTAGATGTCGTGACCTTTATCATCGCACTCTTCTCCGAAAACTGCTCTTCCTTATACCCTAATTTTTTGTTAAAGCCTCTCCTCCTAGTGTAACACCCCAAATTTTTAATAAAAAATAAATAGAAAGGGTAATGAACTAATTATTAATCAAAAAAAATCTTCAAAATTGGACAATGGGACTAGCACCAATAGGTCCGTTTTAATTTTCTAATTAAAATGGACACTTGGTTTGCTGATATCGAAGTTAAAATGAATAAGTTAAGAATTAAAGAAGATAATCCAAAATTCAGAAAATAAAGATATAACTCAGTGTCTGAAACGACATTGGGTCGCACTTGGATCGACACAGTGTCGACCCAAGCCAGCTCGGGTCGACCCTTGGTTGACCCAAGGCATGGGTGGATGGACCCAGGGACCCTGTAGATAGAGCCTTGGTGTGCACGTTTCGCAAAGGCGATTTATTTCATTCCAACGTTATTTCGATAATGTGACTTTGTTATATTGGCTTAATTTTGAACCAAATATCGATGTGGCGCTTTCTGATTGGTCCAATGACGTGACTGGCACATCCTATAAATAGACTAGTAGAGCCTCTCTTATTTCTTTACATCCATCCTTTCTCTCTTCTTCTTCTTCCCCAGGTTTATCTTCGAAATTAGGAAGAGCCAAATAAACTTTTTACGGGGATAAAGAAGTTTTGTACTTTTAAATATATATTTTTATTAGTACTTCTGGTGGCGGAGGTTCTGCTAGAATAAGATATTAAGGTCATGGGGGAAGCTTTATTCGTCAAATCTATGAGTTTTATGTAAATTTTAAATTAGTAAAATTGTGTATGAAAAATTAGACAATTATATAGTTTTAAGTTTGTAGTTTAAAGTTACAATTATTTACAGCATTTGTATGTTTAGTTTTTTTGTAAATTAACTGTAATTTATTTACTGTTTATTCCTATTTCTTTCCAATTATTTACTATGTATAAGTCATTCTTCTTCTTCTGTCCCCTTCTCTGTTGTAGTTTTATTATAGTTATGTTTATGCCCTATTTTATTTATTTTTAAGTCTATGCCTAACGAGTAGCCTATACCATTTCCCTTTTTCTTTTAGCGCTGAGCCTAGGACAGAAGAGAGCCGGCCTAAGCCTTTTTTGCATTAAAATTAGAAATAACATTGAATAAAAAGGGATAATTGGGCATGTTATAACTGATTAAATGTTATGGTCAGTATTTAACTGTAAATTTAGGATAAAACTTAATATGTAATTGGAAAACATGCATATGAATTGGAATATAATTAACTTAGTTAGATGCTAAGTAATGTGGGTTTGGGTTCTATAAAAAGTATAAACATTAATTAGGAATGTTTAACACAATCTAGGAATATAACATGGGGGATATATTGGGCTTATTAATAAACTTAAATTATGTTAAGTTGAAGATAAAAATTAATAAGCTAAGGTAGGGGAGTCTGTTCCGACAACATTGGGATGATTAAAGAAAATAAGTGGCTCGTAGGTCCATTTCAGCAGCGTGGGGCTGATTGGGGAAAATAAGAGGCCTGATAAAATTAGGAAATTGTAATGGGGGTCCGTTTCGGCAGCATGAGTATGATTAGGGAAAATAAGTGGCTCGTAGGTTCGTTCCAGAAGCATGAGGCTGATTGGGGAAAATATGAGGCCTCATAAAATAAAAATAAATTATAGTTTAGGTCCGTTCCAGCAACGCGAGGCTGCTTGGGGAAACTAAGTGGCCTAATATAATATAAACGGGGACCAAATCTAGGTGTTGACTTGTGTCAATTGCATATTTGGTTGGGGACCCGTATCAGGCAGTATCTCTATTATCATCCATGAAGGTCTCACACTAGGTAGAGGCGAGGGCAAACTTTGCTGTACTGGATAATAAAAGGTCCAAATGAGGTGGGTACGGGCGCGTTGCGGCGGGACGATGAGCATGCATTGTGCCGATTGGGGAAAATAAACCACTGCAATGCTTGTGATTAACAGCTATGTCCTTTAAGTTAATGGGTTCAGGATTGATAACCCCGAGTTCCATAACTGGCATAGGTTATCACATTTGGTTATTGGAGCCGGTTGATGGGTAGAAATTAGGTAAAGCCTAATTGCTATCACTAGTACAAAAATAGCATGTTGCTTCAGCTCATTTGCATCGGTTGTGCTAAAAATCGAAGCAAATAATACCGTTTTCTTCGGTTGTGAGCATAACCGAAGCAAATAATGTAATTTGCAGTCGCTTTGGAACATTTTTGCTTCCATTGTGCACAGAACCGAAGTAAATAATATCAATTGCTTCGGTTGTAAAAACAACAGAAGCAAATGTACAAAAGCAAATAGTGCTATTTGCTTCGGTTGTCCTTACAACCAACATAAATGTTGTTATTTGCATTAGTTCCTTAGGAACCGAAGCGAATATACTGAAGCAAATAGCTTTATTTGCATTGGTTCCTTAGGAAGTGAAGCAAATGCACCAAAGCAACTAAAAATTATTGTAATCCAAGCAAACACACATATCAATAATAATAAACAATAACTTACGTATGTTATGATAAGTAATTTTCTATAATTAATGATTATAATTAAAAAAAATGATTACTAATTATCTTTTATATTTAATATATTGTTATATTTAATTACTAGTAGTTATAAAATTATAATTAATATTTATGAATTACATTTAAGAATAAATAAATAAAATCAATAAAGTGTATTTAGTATAATAATTAAATTTAAATAAATATTAGTTAATTATGAGTAGTAAAGAAATTAATAATTAGTAGTCAACAATATAATTAATTATTAATAAGTAGAAGTATATAAGAATAATTAATAAATAATAGCTAACAAACAAGAAGTAAATTAATAAATTATAGTTAAAAAATAAAAATTTATTAAATAACTATTTTTTATTATTGTAAGTAATTGATAGTCGATAAAAGTAATTAATAGTTTATAAAAAGAATTAATAAATTAGAAGTAAATAAGTAGTAATTAGTAATACGTGTAATTGTTAATTTATAATCAATAAACTATTATTGTTAATTATAAAAATTAGTAAATAATAACTAATAATTAATTTCAATAAATTGTAATTTGTTTTTCGATCACTATTAAATATATAATAATTAAAAATTGGTAACATAATCAAAATAATTAACTTTTATTAATTAATATTTAATTATGACTAAGTAGTAAAAATAAATATTAGTTAATAATTAAATTTAATAACAAATAATAGTTTATGTATAATAATTACCTTTTGTTAACTATTAATAATTAGTAAATAATATTTAATGAATAATTTCAATTATTTAATAATTAACATTTATTGTTGAATAATTAAGAAGTAATAGTCAATAACTGATACTTAGCAATTAGAATAACATTTAATATACCATTTAGTAATTAATTTTTGATAGTTAGCAATTACCATCAAATAATTACTTCAAAAAATAACCAAAAAATATATTTGATAGTGGAAATTAAGTTATAGGGCTTTTTTTTGTAGGATAATAAGTTTTTAGGACCACACTTCTTAATAATAAGTTTTAAGGACAATTCAGCTCGAAAAAGATAAAAGCGGTTATCTTTTTAAGTTATACAGGAAAATGATAAAAGCAGTTATCTTTATTTCTGTATAATGTATGAAGATAACCGCTTTTATTTTTTTCCTGCAGAATTGTCCTTAAAATTAATTTTTTAGAAGTGTTGTCCTTAAAACTTATTGCCCTGAACATAAGCCCTTTAAGTGAAAATCCCCTATCTAATATTAGTTTTTGAAAATTAACAAATACTACTAAAATAACTAACTATTAATAATTAATATTTGATACTTAATATTTAATAATTAATTTTGAAGTGCTATTAAATTATTATCATTAACTAACTAATAGTAGATTATTAATTTTCAGTAAATGCTAATAAATAATCAAGTAGTAAAAACTAATATTTGATTAATAGTTCATAGTTCAAAACTTAAGACTAAAATTTAATATTTACTATTTAATATAGAATTATAATCAATTAATAACTAATGATAATTATCATTAATTTAATAAATAAAGTTTGATATCTAACAATTAATTAATAAGTAATATTTGGTAATAATTAGTTATTATTAATAATTACTATTAATTAATCAATTATTGATAATTATAAAATAATTGATATTTTGGAAGATTAGGATGCTTCTTCTATTGATGGTACAAAATGTAATGGTATTTATTGATTCTCGGAAGACCACTATTAGGTTCATGACAAATACGGAATGAGATATGATCCTTCTAAAAATTTGTACTATAAATATGTTTCTAACATTGATGATGATTTAAGACGACTGGAATATCAGGTTATGGGCAAGGGTTTTGAGCTCATTGAGGAGGATGAACTTGGTGAGATGAAAAGGTCACTGTTATATGATACTACATGGGATCATCATTACGAATTTCATAGTCCTAACTCATGTTTTGTTCCTAAACTTGAAACACCCCACCTCCGTTAAGGTCACTCACAAAGGGAATGCCTTAATTTTGGTGGAGGTTTATAAGTAAAAGCCATAGATAAACTCAAGACAGATATAAATACACATATTTTAAACAGCGGAAACCAAACAGACTTTTTATTTCATCAATACGTGTTCAAAACATAACATTCCATAATTGTCTCAAAATACTTCCATCATTACAACCTCATAACTGTCTTGATTATTAAAGAAGCATAAAACATAAATAAAGTGACAAAAATCCCCATAGTGATATCCAAAGCCATAGTCCGAGCAATAGAGACCCAAATCATACATCTACGTTCTTGGAGCTTGTACAGAGCCTGACTGAGCTGAGCTGTTTCCTCCCTGTGGACCTGGGGGGGGGGGACAAAAGGAAAGAAGACGAAAAGAAAATAGGGTCAGACATAAAGCCTGAGTAAATCTAGTAACTCTTCAGTATGTGAATAAGAAAAGGGCATGATTGATATATACTGAAAATAGGATGGTGTCACAAGCTAAGGGAGTGTCGAATGTACTATCGCACCCATACTATATCTCTGCATCTACTTGAGTTTATTCTAATAGGCACCCCATGGTGAGGGTGAAGTGATCCCCAACTTTATTTAAAGATCGGCTCCTACTCACGTTAGCATGTGTCATACAGCCCCCAAGAATTGTAGATACCTATGCTGGTCCCACTATGGGGTGTACCAAGACTCATGGTGGCGGCACCGACACAAATTCTAGAAGGCATAGGTTATACTACTGGTGTCCCCAGTGCCCTGGTTGTCTGCTCCGGAGTGTGTGCACGCCCGCCAGACCTACACTGTGCACCCACCGTTGTCGTTTGACCGCTTACAATCAGCCCAGTAATCGTGTCCCACCCTGCCTAGTTTTAGGGTACCGTTGATACCTAACTTGGGTTACTGCTGAAACGGGTCCCTCGTTACTAGGATTTTCTAGTCAAACATGTTAAGTGGTTAAGTGTCTGTATTACCTAACCCCACCCATCAATTCTTGTTAACATGTTGAATTTGGTTAAGTGTTATAGTTGACTTAACCCTACCATCTGTCCTTAGCCTCTTAGGAGCACCAGACCACTCACATTAGACAGGTATTGCTACGGTTACTGGATATGCCGGTCGGTTCCAGGCAGGTTTACACCGTAGCTCAGTCTAACCTCGGGTCACTATTGGGCTCAAAGCTTAACCTCCCACATTGGATAGGTATTGTTGTGACTACTGGACAGCCGGCCGGGTCCGGGCAGGTTTACATCACAACTCAATCCAACCTCGGGTTAAGCATATCATGTTTTCTAAATTTACATATTTTATAATTTCTCAATTATATATGTAAATGTCATGTCTTTTATTCTTGGGTATAACAATTCATACCGCTTTAAATGTCATTGTCGTTGGCATGTGCCATATATGCCAATATACATATATATTCATGTTTTACACCCAACGTTATTACCCCCGTTTGTAACATTCGCAACATTATAACAAATGTTGGGCTCAACACAATTCGGCCCAACTTTATAAACGTGAGAAAAAGGGGAAAATCAATAACATGTAATATTTTACAACATATAAGGGTGTGTGGCGCATGAACTTGCAATTTAGTGATTCAACTAACATATAATATGAGTCATGTGAACTTGCATTCAAATCAATGTATAACTAAGTAGGTGACATATGAAATGGCATAGTTTAGGCTTACACAACTTGTGTTTAAATATGTTTAACTTGGCATAATGTCAAACACAAAACTAGCATGATGTATATTCACCAAAAGGTCCAATTATAACATTTAATCACATAGCCTATTTCAACATGGACTTGCATATTTTTTGAAACCCAAACGATACTTAACATAGATCCAATTACACTTGCAAATAAACATGAACTTGCATAGTTTATGAAACACAAACGATACTTAACATAGATCCAATTGTACTTGCAAATAAACATGGAAGTGATATCATAGGTTTTGGGTCATGTAGGCATAAAAGGTTTCAAGTCTAAATCATGTTTACATAAGCCTTAATTTAGGCTTAATGAATATATAAGGTCCATGTCATAGGCATAAACAAAAAGGGATCAAGTTCTAGTTTTTTCCACAAACTTAGAAGTGCCATTGTTTTCATATACAATTGTTCAATAGGCTTGCATCAATCACTTTATGCCACAAACATCAATACATAAGTCATGATAGAACCATCACAATACATAGAATTTATACAATACAATAACACAATTCTATTTTCATTTATATCGAATCACATCACAATTTTTATTCATATTCTGAAAGGTCACTATACTTACAACGAATGCAGAATCTTGAATTCTGGATTTTGAATTCTGAAATTGAGATGCGCTCCTTTGGGTAGACTAATGTTGCGTTGATAAATTTGATTTAAACTTTAATCTTCTTCTTAGTTTGATTCGTCTCTAGGCTTTTCTCTTGACGGCTATGTTCAATTCCTCCCTAGCAGCATGACGACTCCTTTCTCATTTTTTTGTGTGAATTTTCAGTTGAGACTTAGGGTGTATTTATAGATTTTTAAGTTGTTTTGAGCCGTCAGATGAAGACAGAAGGAATCTAGACCATTCAGAGTTCAAAGAGCCAATCAAGAGGTGACACGTCAGCCCTAGTGACACACAGAGCCACAGAAATTCGAGCCAGAGCCAGACCTGGCCAGTCAGGTCGATCAGGCAGGTCGACACCCAGGTCGACAATATGGTCGACCTGGGGAGGACCAGGTCGACACCATGGTCGACCTGGGGTGACCAGATCGACACCATGGTCGACCCTATGGTCGACTTGGTCTCTAGGCGGGAATTTTCCTGCCCAGCCCAGTTTGAACCTGAATTTCGAATTTTGAATTTAAAACTGAGCTGTTTGAATTTAAATTTGATTCAGAAACTTCCGAAGGCCATAACTCCTTCATACGGAGTCCGATTCGCGCAAACTCGGACTCTATCTCAAGCAGAATTTCGAGACGAACGTAATGGTGTAACCCGTTTCCCTTAATTCTTTCATTTAGAATTAATTGTACTTTAATTTGCGAAGTTTAACGTTATAGAATTCATGGGGTGTTACATTCTCCCCCCTTAAAAGGATTTCGTCCCCGAAATCTTCAAGTTAGGAAGAATGTGTATCCTACCATCCAACAGTCCATCTACTCAACCAACAAACACAGGCATCCACTGTCCTTAAAAGACTTCTAATGCTTCATGATCATATGCATAGTGTGTGTATATGACCTTATCTAATGCAGAAATCAGGTGTTCTACTGATTCAGTTGACCTCCTTAATGCGAATCATGTAAGTGTCATGAATCCATTATGTATGAAAATTTTCCTACTCATAATTCTACATGAGTGCACAACTATTCATACAAATGCGACAACCATATGACAGCATATCAAGTTTCAATCATATACAAATGAGAATACATATATATGCATATGCAATATGAAGTGACTGAACCGATCTATAACCTAGGGGGTGTGTGTATATGCATCCACGAGCAACCACTAGCAACCACTATCAACCATTTGTAGCCATCATCCATAACATGTTTTCAAATACATGTTTGCATCCATTTGTTTTCTACCTAAGGAGTTAGGAAAAGGACCGAGGGGATATACCTAAAAAGATAGATAAAGCATAACTTAAGGAAAAAGAGAGATCAAAAATGTACCCTCAAAAAGAAGAGGGTAGGCAGCGCGTATTCTGTCTTCAGTTTCCCAAGTCGCGTCTTCCCCGGCATCGCTCCACTGAACTTTAACGAGTTTGACTTCGCAGTTGCGTAGCTTTTTCACTTCAGTTCCTAAGATGCGGGTTCGAACTCTCCTCACAGTTGCTTCACGTTCTACTTCAGCTTCTTCTAGAATGCTAGGTTCCACCACTTCCGCAGACTCATGTAAACACTTCCGGAGGTGAGAAACATGAAAGACGTTGTGAACTCCGGCCAATCTCTCGGGTAGCTCCAATCTATAAGCCATCTTCCCAACCTTCTCGATGATAGGAAACGGTCCTACAAATCTTGGTGCTAGCTTTCCTGCGGATCCAAAGCGAACGACGTTCCTTAAAGGTGATACTTAAGGAAAACCCTGTCCCCCACCTCAAACTCAAGGTCGGTCCTTCTCTTGTCGGCGTAGGATTTCTGTCGGTCTTGGGCAGTCTTCGTCCTCCTTCGTATTAGGTCCACTTTCTCCGAAGTCTCTCGAATCATGTCTAGCCCAAGTATAAGCTTATCTGTAGAATCCCACCAACAAGTTGGTGATTTGCACGGTCTTCCATATAAGGCTTCGAAGGGTGCCATACCGATGGTAGCTTGGTAGCTGTTGTTGTAGGCAAATTCCACTAAAGGAAGGTGATCCTCCCAAGTCCCTCCAAAGTCAAGAACGCAAAGTCCCAAAAGATCCTCTAAAACTCTATTCACCCTTTCCGTCTGGCCATCGGTTTGGGGGTGATAGGCCGTGCTCAAACATAACTGTGTGCCTACAGCTTCTTGTAGACTCCGCCAAAACTCGCTTGTGAAGATAGGGTCTCGGTCACTAACGATGTTGGAGGGTATCCCATGGAGTCGAACTATTTCCTTGAGATAAAGAGATGCTAGAGATGCGGCAGTCCTTCTACTCTTGATAGGTATAAAGTGGGCGCTCTTAGTAAGCCTATCCACTATTACCCAAATGCTAGTGTTGCCTCTCGTCAACCTAGGCAGTCCATCAATGAATTCCATTGAAATGCTCTCCCACTTCCACTGTGGGACCTCTAAAGGATGAAGTAGTCCTCTAGGCTTCTTTTGTTCTGCCTTGACCCGTTGGCAGGTCATGCACTTATAAACGAAATCTGCCACGTCTTGTTTCATGCCTCTCCAAAAGAAAGTCCTTTTTATATCCTTGTACATCTTATCACCTCCAGGGTGTATGGTCATCTTGGAATGATGCGCTTCCTCGAGAACCTTCATTGTCAACTCCCTTGCTTGTGGGACGCATAATCTTCCATCTCGCCTCAGCCAACCCTTATTATCGATGACGTATCTACTGAGGTGACTAGATGTCTCACCCCTAATAAGTTTATCAATCACATCAACAAGCCGAGGGTCTTCAAGTTGTGCAGCCCCTATTGAGTCCAAGAGAGTAGGGAGTACTTCGAGAGATGCTAGCAAACCGGTACAAAATCTAAGGAGGGCCTAAAGATAAAACTGGCTATATACTCCAAGCTTTGCCTCTCTACGAAGAGTGGGCTTAAGGTCAATTTCTTTCGTCTCAACGCGACTGCTACTACGTTGCCTTTGCCGGGAGTATAGGAAATTTCAAAGTCATACGAGGCAAGAAACTCCATCCATCTTTGCTTCCTCAAGTTAAGATCCTTCTGCGAGAAGAGATATTTCAATTATTTATGGCCAGTGTATAATTCAAACTTCTCACCTAGGAGATAATGGCACCATGACTTAAGCGCAAAGACGATGGAGGCTAACTCAAGATCGTGGGTTGGGTAGTTCTTTTCATGAACTTTCAATTGTCTTCCACCATAAGCTACTACCCTGCCTTCTTGCATTAGAACAACGCCTAGTCCCGTTCCACATGCATCCGTGTATACTGTGAACATTTTGCTTCCATCTGGCAAAGTCAGAACTGGGGCTGTTGTGAGAGCCCATTTTAATCTTTGGAAAGCAAACTCGCAGTCCAAATCCCAAGTGAATGCCAGATTCTTCTTTGTTAACCTTGTGAGTGGGGCTGATATTTTCGCGAAATCCCTAATAAACTTTCGGTAAAAACCGGCTAGCCCAAGAAAGCTTCGAACTTCGGTTGCATTTCTTGGTGTCTTCCAATCTTGCATTGCCACCACTTTTGCGAGGTCCACGACCAACCCCTCTTTGGACACTATATGCCCCAGAAATCTTACTTCTTTTCTCCAGAAGTGACATTTGGAGAATTTGGCTTTTAGTTGATGGGCTCGAAGAGTTTCCATGATTCCTTTCAGATGCTGAGCATGCTCTTCCTCACTCTTTGAGAAGATTAAGATATTATCTACGAAGACAACCACAAATTTGTTGAGGAATTCTCTGAACACCCTGCTCATTAGGTCTACGAAATGAGCTGGTGCGTTTGTCAAGCCGAAAGGCATGGCAAGCCACTCGAAGAAACCGTCTGGGGTTCTGAACGCCGTTTTATCAATACTATCTTCAGCTACTCTTAGCTGATGGAACCCAGTTGCCAGATCAAGCTGGGAGAAAACCGTCGCACCAACAAGCTGATCAAACAAATCGTCGATTCGGGGAAGAGGGTGCCTATTTTTCTTGGTCAATTTGTTTAACTCCCTATAGTTGACGCAAAGGCGAAGCGAACCATCCGCTTTGGTTGCGAACACCACTGGAGCACCCCATTCCGAAATGCTCCGTCTAATGAACCCTTTTTCGAGAAGTTCTTTAACCTTCTTACTGAGCTCCTTTCTCTCCCTTGGAGCCATGTGTCTGACAGGTAAAGCTACAGGCTTTGCGTTATCCACAAGATATATGCGGAAGTCTATTCCCCGCCTCGGAGGTAAGCCTTTCACCTCCTCAAAGACATCCGGATATTCCCGGACTACTCTTACTGATTGCAAATTCTCATCGGAAGCATCAAGCGACTCTAGATAACTAAGCATAACAGCATTCAAGGGATTACAAGAAATTTCTAGAGTGTTACCAAGCCGAGTCAAGAGCCTAACTACTCTTTTCTCACAATCAAGAATGGCACTATTACTGGATAACTAGTCCATGCCTAAGATCAAACCATATCCCGAGAAGCCCAAAACAAAGGCATCACAACTAAACTCAACACTGAGAATAGAGATTTTCAAACCCAAACAAACCATTGACAAGTAAGCGGAGCCCCCAATTGAATTTGAAATTACTAAGGGATCTTTTACCATACTAGTGTCTAGATGCAGAGATTCTACTAAGGCAGATGAAATAAAAGAGTGTGATGCGCCAGAGTCAAAAAGTGTACGAACTGGATGATCATAAAGATAGACTACACTTTCTACAGAAATATTACTACCTCGTTCTTGCTGCGGTGGCACTAGCACATGAACCTGACCCCCTGAAGTGGATCCGGCTTTATTTCCTTGCCCTTTCTTCTTTGGGCAGTCCTTAGCTTGGTGCCCAGTCTCTTCACAATGGAAGCAACCACCTATCTTCGCCTTTCTTTTCCGGCAGTATTTTGATATATGGCCCACAATGCCATAGAAATTGCACCTTCTCTTCTCACGGGGCTTATTATTCTTCCTTCCTTTCTTGAAGTCTGTTTTCTTTGCTTGTAGACCTTCGTTCTTCTCTTCAACCTTAGTTTCCTTCTTACCGTGGTCTTCCTCGTGTAGCAACGCCATGTCCACCAAGCTTTTATAAGTCGCTCTAGTGGATACATGGGTCATGGCAAGGCTGTGTAGAGGCTCATTCAAACCCTTGACGAAGCAAAGTGCCTTCTTGTGTTGGGTGTTTACTAAGTCTAACCCAAATCTGGCCAGCTGATTAAACTGATTAACATATTCCCTGATCGTCATGCTCCCCTGTTTCAGAGTTAGGAACTTCTCCATTTGCAGGCTTCTTTCAGCTTGGGAGAGAAATTTCATTTCAAATCTTGTCCTGAAATCTTCCCATGGAACACCGCCCTCTGAGCATTGGTAACTTCCCACCAATAGAAAGCTTCATCCTTAAGCAACCATACCGCTAGTTGTATCTTTTGCCTGTCATCAACCCCGAAGATGACAAATAGATCCTTAGTCTCTTTTAGCCACTTTCTTGCCCCTACAAAGGACTCTGTTCCATAAAAGTCTTTTCCACCCATAGACTTAAAGTCTCTACATGTTTTAGCGAAGGCATTTCCACGAGGAGGAGGAGGAGGAACCGCGGCCACTGGAGGAGGGATGTCTGCTGGGCCCGCGCCATTGGCCCTTGCTTCTAAGTACCTCCTAAACCAGCCGGGAATCGGCACTCCTTCCGGGAGGTTAAGGTCTCCAGACATGCTAAAACAGAAAGGAAAAATTCAAAACAAAGGATAAAAAGAGATAGATAAGGAACATGGCTTTGGGGGATTTTTTCTTTTTATAAATATAACACTTTTTCCTGAAAAATGCTTCTTTAAAATTTCTTTTTGAAAACAATTTCAAAAACTTTTTATCTTATCTGGTAAACCTATGCTCTGATACCAAGTGAAACACCCCACCTCCGTTAAGGTCACTCACAAAGGGAATGCCTTAATTTTGGTGGAGGTTTATAAGTAAAAGCCACAGATAAACTCAAGACAGATATAAATACACATATTTTAAACAGCGGAAACCAAACAGACTTTTTATTTCATCAATACGTGTTCAAAACATAACATTCCATAATTGTCTCAAAATACTTCCATCATTACAACCTCATAACTGTATTGATTATTAAAGAAGCATAAAACATAAATAAAGTGACAAAAATCCCCATAGTGATATCCAAAGCCATAGTCCGAGCAATAGAGACCCAAATCATACATCTACGTTCTTGGAGCTTGTACAGAACCTGACTGAGCTGAGCTGTTTCCTCCCTGTGGACCTGGGGGGGGGGGGGGACGAAAGGAAAGAAGACGAAAATAAAATAGGGTCAGACATAAAGTCTGAGTAAATCTAGTAACTCTTCAGTATGTGAATAAGAAAAGGGCATGATAGATATATACTGAAAATAGGAGGGTGTCACAAGCTAAGGGAGTGTCGAATGTACTATCGCACCCATACTATATCTCTGCATCTACTTGAGTTTATTCTAACAGGCACCCCACCGTGAGGGTGAAGTGATCCCCAACTTTATTTAAAGATCGGCTCCTACTCGCGTTGGCATGTGTCATACGACCCCCAAGAATTGTAGATACCTATGCTGGTCCCACCATGGGGTGTATAGAGACCCATGGTGGTGGCCCTGACACAAATTCTAGAAGGCATAGGTTATACTACTGGTGTCCCCAGTGCCCTAGTTGTCTGCTCCGGAGTGTGTGCACGCCCGCACCCCGTTAGACCTGCACTGTGCATCTACCGCCGTCGTTTGATCGCTTACAATCAGCCCAGTAATCGTGCCCCACCCTGCCTAGTTTCAGGGTACCATTGATACCTAACTTGTGTTACTGCTGAAACAGGTCCCTCGTTACCAGGATTTTCTAGTCAAACATGTTAAGTGGTTAAGTGTCTGTATTACCTAACCCCACCCATCAATTCTTGTTAACATGTTGAATTTGGTTAAGTGTTATAGTTGACTTAACCCTACCATCTGTCCTTATCCTCTTAGGAGCACCTGACCACTCACATTAGACAGGTATTGCTACGGTTACTGGATATGCCGGTCGGTTCCAGGCAGGTTTACACCGTAGCTCAGTCTAACCTCGGGTCATTATTGGGCTCAATGCTTAACCACCCACATTGGATAGGTATTGTTGTGACTACTGGACACCCGGGCGGGTCCGGATAGGTTTACATCACAACTCAATCCAACCTTGGGTTAAGCATATCGTGTTTTCTAAATTTGCATATTTTATTATTTCTCAATTATATATGTAAATGTCATGTCTTTTATTCTTGGGTATAACAATTCATACCGCTTTAAATGTCATTGTCGTTGGCATGTGCATACATGCCAATATATATATATATATATATATATATATATATATTCATGTTTTACATCCAACGTTATTACCCCCGTTTGTAACGTTCGCAACATTATAACAAATGTTGGGCTCGACACAATTCGGCCCAACTTTATAAACGTGAGAAAAAGGGGAAAATCAATAACATGTAATATTTTACAACATATAAGGGTGTGTGGCGCATGAACTTGCAATTTAGCGATTCAACTAACATATAATATGAGTCATGTGAACTTGCATTCAAATCAATGTATAACTAAGTAGGTGACATATGAAATGGCATAGTTTAGGCTTACACAACTTGTGTTTAAATATGTTTAACTTGGCATAATGTCAAACACAAAACTAACATGATGTATATTCACCAAAAGGTCCAATTATAACATTTAATCACATGGCCTATTTCAACATGGACTTGCATAGTTTTTGAAACCCAAACGATACTTAACATAGATCCAATTACACTTGCAAATAAACATGAACTTGCAATAGTTTATGAAACACAAACGGTACTTAACATAGATCCAATTATACTTGCAAATAAACATGTATGTGATATCATAGGTTTTGGGTCATGTAGGCATAAAAGGTTTCAAGTCTAAATCATGTTTACATAAGCCTTAATTTAGGCTTAATGAATGTATAAGGTCCATGTCATAGGCATAAACAAAAAGGGATCAATTTCTAGTTTTTGCCACAAACTTACAAGTGCCATTGTTTTCATATACAATTGTTCAATAGGCTTGCATCAATCACTTTATGCCATAAACATCAATACATAAGTCATGATAGAACCGTCACAATACATAGAATTTATACAATACAATAACAAAATTCTATTTTCATTTACATCGAATCACATCACAATTTTTATTCTTATTCTGAAAGGTCACTATACTTACAACGAATGTAGAATCTTGAATTCTGGATTCTGAATTCTGAAATTGAGATGCGCTTCTTCGGGTAGACTAACGTTGCGTTGATAAATTTGATTTAAACTTTAATCTTCTTCTTAGTTTGATTCGTCTCTATTCTTTTTTCTTGACGGCTATGTTCAATTCCTCCCTTGAAGCATGACGACTTCTTCCTCATTTTTTGTGTTAATTTTCAGTTGAGACTTAGGGTGTATTTATAGATTTGTAAGTTGTTTTGAGCCGTCAGATGAAGACAGGAGGAATCTAGACCATTCAGAGTTCAAAGAGCCAATCAAGAGGTGACACGTCAGCCTAGTGACACACAGAGCCACAGAAATTCGAGCCAGAGCCAGACCTGGCCAGCCAGGTCGACACCCGGGTCGACACTATGGTCGACCTGGGGGGGGGGGGGACCAGGTCGACACCATGATCGACCTGGGGTGACCAGGTCGACACCATGGTCGACCCTATGGTCAACCTGTTCTCTAGACATGAATTTTCCCGCCCAGCCCAGTTTGAATCTGAATTTTGAATTTTGAATTTAAAACTGAGCTGTTTGAATTTAAATTTGATTCTGAAACTTCCGAAGGCCATAACTCCTTCATACGGAGTCCGATTCGCGCAAACTCGGACTCTATCTCAAGAAGAATTTCGAGACGAACGCAATGGCGTAACCTGTTTCCCTTAATTCTTTCATTTAGAATTAATTATACTTTAATTTGCGAAGTTTAACGTTATAGAATTCACGGGGTGTTACAAAACTTGCCGTACTTTTTCTGAGTATGTTAATGTGTTAGGATCTAGTGGAAGTTCCAGTTGCCCTTCCTTTGTTGGGGATTAACTATATGTCTTGTTAGTTGAAGCGCTCTGCTTCACACCAGTTTTTATTTTAGTGTTCTGGCACTTCAAACCAGGGCTTGCAGTAGTCAGATAACATGTCTGACTCCTAATTTAACTTCCGTTCATTAGTTGTTATATTAAAAAGTGGTACGACCACTATAAAACTAGCTTAGCTTTGCTAAATTATATAATAACTAAGAATCAATATTATATTTTCAATAATTACATGATAAAATGTTAATAATTCCTAGTGTAATCACTTTTAATAACCAATAAATTTTAAAATGTATGATTTTTGTGTTATATTTTTTATTTTTTATTGTACTTTGAAGGCCAAATTGTATTTACCGAATTGAAAATACATTGAAAATATTGAAATAAAAATATAGAACATATAAAAAATTGAACATGTAAAAGAGATACATAACTAAAAATACAGAATAGATACAAAATTGACCAAAACATTTCAACATAATCAAAAGTACAAAGTAGATATAAAATTGAAAATTTAAAATACTGAACAAATACAATCATTTAATGTAATCATATAGCAATCACTTCATTTCTTATGTTATATCGTAGCAAGGACATACTATGTCTTATGTTGGTTTTTCAGTCTCTAGGAGTACTATAACAGCAGTTTTCTGTCCAGAACACGGGGGCACTACGAACGATACTACCCATGGTTTTTAACATATGATTGGTTCTAGTCCCTACGTAAGAATGTATAACTTTCCAAATTAAGGGTGCCTTTGCAGTAAACAAAAGCAGGGATTTATAGTGGACCATTTGGGAAAGAATGCGTTTGCGGGTTTAAGCGGATCATTTTGTTTTTGATTTTTAATTTAATCACTTTATGTTTAAAACAAAACATTATCATTAAAGCAGAATAACACATTAAATGAAGAACATCCAAGAGGCAATTTTTTTTAGTCTAATTAATTTATGTTTAAACTTGAACGACAGTCGACTTAAACGACGGACGTCTCAGACGGCGGTCGACCTAGCCGGTTAGATCGCGGGGATTAAAGGGGCAGCGCCCCTGGCTGGATGTGGGGCAGCGCCCCATCACGGTATATCTTATTTTTTTAATTTTAAATTAACCAAAAAATTTAATGGAAATTTAAAACTTAATTGGTAATCCATCGCAAATAAATAAAATTCAAAATTGGAAAAATTAAAGCAACTAATTAAAAAAACTATTTGTTTCACCGCCAACGCTCCTAAGCAGATAGTAATATTTGATAGTTAGTATCGAATACTCGCTGGATACTGCATCTTTTCTCGTTTTGAGAATTCTACTTTGGCAGAACAAATTCCACCGAAAATTTACACCTGTGATTCACGTCATCCCATTCTTAATTTTCCCGATTTAGTTTTCCCCCAACTTTTCATTTCCCTCTTCTTTATTTCATTTCCCTCCTTTCATCTTTTCGTTGATATCTGAATCCCATTTTATTTACTCCTCTCCATATCTCAATTTTAAAAGTAAAACCGACCTGTCCTCCACAAACACTCAAATTCAAAAATACGAGCCTTTTCAAAATCAAAACTCCAAATTTCCACAATAGTAATTTGAAAATCGAGACAAGAACTAAAACCCAAATCCTTAAACAAAGAAATCTAGATTCAGATATTACGATTTGGCAGTTGGAGAGTTGAAGTGCCATGAGGTTGATTTTAGGTGGTGATTCAATTGGGTGTAAGCTTGGTAGCGGATGTTTGAGTTGCAGTGCAGACCGTGTATGGTTGTGATGGGTAGTTTAAAGAGAGAGGAAGCTGAAGAAGTTGCAGTTGAAGAGGAGATTAACGAAGATCTCAGAGGGAGATCTAAACTAAATTGATTGCTGAAAGGGGAGGAAGATGGTGGTTCATATGTAGTTCTATGCTTGTCTTTAGATGCGAAGTGCTTTGTGCTCGGTTGTAGTCTAAGTGATTAGTTTGAAGCATGGATGTGCAGGTTTGAAATGAAGAAAGTCCGGATAGGGTGCATATGAAAGTATGTCATGACGAGTTTGTTTGAGTACGCCGGTTGATGTTGTTAGGAGAGGAGAGAAGCTTCAAGAAATGACAGTGAGATGTTTGATGGATTTTTGTTTTTCAATGGTGGATTTTGGATGAGCTATGATAGTTTGGTGTATGAAGAGGTGAAGTGTGCAGAATTAAGTGCAGAGGAGTAAGGTGCAAAGGAGATGTTTAGATAGCAGTGATTGGTAGCAGAGAGAGTGATGTAGCCAATGGGACGCTGAAGGCAGCGAAATTCATATAGGGGATCTTGGCGGTGCACCTTCTGCTAAAGCCGAGATATCGATCTTAGCAGAAATGAAGGGTACAACAGCCATGGCCACTGCAGTAAGACCACTAAAGACGATGCCACAGGCAGCCTAGATGCAAAATTTAGTATACATATTGCATAGCTTTTTTCAGTGGGGCTCATTCACTCCTGATACTGCTACCAGAGTCCCTTGTGCGGCAACAAAGCTCGTACCCAGTACTACATCTTGTTCA
The DNA here is from genome assembly GCA_030737875.1 of Allium sativum. Taxonomy (NCBI): domain Eukaryota; kingdom Viridiplantae; phylum Streptophyta; class Magnoliopsida; order Asparagales; family Amaryllidaceae; genus Allium; species Allium sativum. Next base: position 1,024,906,030 of record CM060920.1, read on the forward strand.
TATGTTGCATACTGGCAATTAGAATTCTGAGCACTGTTTCCATTTGGATAGAGAAAAGATTGGCGCATCTGCATTTGAGAAGCAGCAGGTTCAGTCATGCTATTATTGTTATTGTTGTTGTCTTCCAGAAACATGTCAGATAGGGTCAAAGTATTTTGATCGGAAGGTGAAAGTGAAACCAGCTCACTAACAGGAACAAGTTAAAGAACACTATTTTACTGAAACATGACTAATCATTGATGATTTTGTTGCATCATTTATCAATTCTAATTAGCATGTATCCTACCAACTTTACTGCACTTAAAAGGATTTTGCAAATTCCACCAACTTTCAAAAACTAATAAAAGGTTTAAACCACTTTCAAAATATATTACAAAAATACATGCCAGCGCTAATTTATGGATAATTTTGAAAATGCATCATGGAAATCATTTTCAGAGTTTTTTCAACATCTGAGGGAGCTACATATATTGCTCAAATCATGATGTTTTGTATTTGGCTTGACTGCTTTCTATGTCAACACATACAGACATGCAAGAAGAGCTAGTGACTAAAGTTGGTACCTCATTCCATTTAAATGACAAGGCCACAATTATGGAAGTCTATTTCAACATTTTGGTTTGAGTTGCTGAACTACAAGAGGAACATCTATCTTGCATTGTTATATGGTATAACAGGCTGTTTCTTATGGTGTTAAATTGGTTATTATTATGTCCTATATTTGCACGGTCGAATGTAAAACCAATGATTAAACTTGTAGGGTTCGCTTCTAGCACGCTATATCACTCGGATTTTGTAAGCTTTCATTGCTGTTAGGGTATGAAGTACATAAATATAAGCAGATTTATATAATGCATTGGTATATATGATATCCCCTTAAATATTACCGGAACTCATCGAAAGTAGCATAATTTGCCATTGGAATTGTCAAGTCATTGGTATAGTTGACAATGTGATTGTAGATAAAACACCTTAGAGCATCCCCAACGTGGGGGGTTGCTCGCTGTCAACTCAGGGGGGTTGACATGAGCAACCCCCAAATCGGCTAAGGGTCAAAACCTTAGCCAGTGTTAGTGAAACCGGATATTACATAGCCGGTTTCACCAAAACCAGTTAAGGGTTTTGACCCTTAACTGGTGCAATCGGGTCAAAAGACCCGATTGCTCTCTCCTTTACTGCTCTTAATTCCTCATTGCAGCCTTTACCCTCCCCCTTTCCCTTCTCTCTTCCGCCGCACCCATTTTTCACTTAAAAAAATTGAGAAGATTAGGTAAAGATATTTTTAGTTCTAGGAGTAGTAATGTTGGCAATACCAATGCAGAAGAGGAGAATGAAGCGGTTGAAGACACCGGTCCAAGAGAAGATCGTCGTTCAAGGCCCGTTCAGAGAAGACGGGTTGCTAGACCCGGTGTTTATGCTACGCTGGATCCTCACATCGATGTTAATTTGAATAGAGATAAAGCGTTGGCTAATTTTCGCGAACTGCTCGAAGGCGAAAGACACCGTACCAATTTCTTGAAGTAGTCATTAGAGGTATAACTTCTTAAACTGATTAATGCACTAGTCCGTAGTTGAAAAATAAGTTTGTCGTAAAAAATTAGTAATTCTTTTGTATGTTAATAGGCTCGTACTGAATGGACATGAGGATCATGGGTAAGTATCGTCTGTTTGTATAGGACGATTCGTGCGAATGACACAGACAGCATTATTGCGGGATACCTTAGAAATATGGGATTTGGAGATTTCTTGAGTATGTAATTTTGATGATCCCACTTACATAATAGGTATGTTATAAAACGTAATATATTAACTCGATTTAATTATTTTTAAGTTGCATATTAAGTATTGAAAACCTGCACAATAATGATGTTCTGTTATATGGTGCATTAGCCATGTGTTGGTGGAAAACTACACATACATTTCACTTTAGTTTCGGAGAGATGGGTTTTACACCACTAGATTTTACCATGCTTACTAGCATACCAATTGGTCAGGGTGCAACTTTACCTTATGATGAGCTGTATCAGCAGTATGACCTATTGGCTAATATATTCCCACATTTGGACTTACGAAGAGGAGGCTTAACAAACAATCATCATATCAGATCCTCGTTCATGAAGCAATCTATCATGAAACTAGTGGTACCTCGGCCTGTAGTTCACCACTTAGAGATTCTCAGATTGTTTATATATATATATATGATGGGTAATTTATTCTTTACGAATTCACCAAACACATTTCCATGTGGATATGTAACCGTTGTTGCGAACATGTCGTTCGACAGTACTTCTATTACATATGACTGGCGTACGCCAATTGTAGCTTATTTGTACAGGGTTTTGACCAGCAGTGCACTATTAGGGCTCGTGGGTCGTCGATTACAGGTTTTTGGGAGGTTCTGCAGTATTGGTATTTTGAGTACTTTCATAACATGTCCTTTCTGACATTGGATCCTATACTACCACATTTCTATCCTCGAGTGAAAGCTTGGGCCCCCGAAAACCGGCGGGTTGTAACAAGAGGTGATTGTCGTCATGTATTTGCAGTGGCTCATAATCAGATAGGGATGAGGACCACACGAGAGTTATTTTTGTGGCGTCTGTCTGTTGATTCCCCTTTCTTGTTAGGCCCAACCCAGCAGCACGCTCAGTTTCTTCCAGGTAGACGATTTCCATTGGTATCGTCACCACCCGCTTTAGGATGTTCTTGGTACTTGGGGGAGCGTTATTGGTGATAGTTATTCGATGTTGACGTTGTTCCCGATGATCCCCACCATGATACGGGTCATTTACGGGTTTATTCCAATGTTGATTTGCAGCAGTATGCCGGTGAGTGGTGGCCAGCTGACAGACTTATCATTACCGATAGAGGTTACATTTCTTTTTGGGGATCGTTTTATACGCCTTCTAATACGGCAATGTTTGTTCATGCCGTCACAGTTGATTTAGTTTGTCCATCTGCCTACCCTCCATTTGGTGATCCAGATGTATTACATGACATGTCTCAGAGTACGCTTACTTTACAGAAGCCTCTTTGCCATCAGCCTCCTCAGCCTCCATGGCAGATCCTCGTCATCAGCCTCCTCGGCCTCCTCGTCATCAGCCTCCTCTGCCGACCAGTTAAGGTTGGACTGTGGGCATTCTTGGCACATCCGGTACGGATACGTATGTAGATATTTCACGGCCTATTGTTACGCAGTTTCCAGATCCCGCTGTTCTTCCTTGCGAAGAACTATATCGTATGCATATTGGCTTTCGTGACATGATGTATAGAGAGCATAAGCGCGCATTTGATCAGTTGACGGCTCGTATTAACGAGCTAAGTGCCGAGAATGATGAGCGATATCATCTGACACGACGAGTAGATGACGATGATGATGACCATGTCGATAGTGGACTAGCAACACCTCTTGGGGATGATTCTTGGTTCTTTGATGATATACCTTGGATTCATTTTATGTGGTATGTTGGTGTAGCTGGATATATATGTACGTTATACTATTAGTGTGTTGTACTAGTAATTTTATGTAGTATGTACGATCTTATTGTTATTTTATTTGTTAGATTGTAATCTGATATGTAAGCTGTATGCGTGTAAGAAGCATGTATTTTGGGTATCATCTAGAAATGGTTGTATTGTAGTTGTTATCTTTCTGTATCTCTCTTTTGTACCTTGTAACTTATCTAGTTATTTTTAATACTCGTACAATTGATTTTGGACTAGTACAAATTATTTTTAATGGATGTGTGTAACAACTTACGATACGCATAAAAACATAACATTTTATAAGCATAAGGATACAACAATAGCACCAATAGATCCAACAATAAGCATAAAGATACAACAGTTTATGAAGATACAACAACTTACAATAGTACATGCGAACTAAAACATCAAAGCATGAAGTAGGAAATAGTAACTTAAGTAAACTACATGTTACGTTTAGTCTTAAGGGAGTCGACTGATGTTCAATCGCAACTGGTCAACATCACTTTGAACACGTCTAATTTCCCGTTCGAGTTCGTTAGCATATGTTATTCCCCGAGGACACAAAGGTTGGTCTGTCCATTCTATGTAATTGCAACCATTTGGATAGGATGGACATTTTTGCATGCACCGACCTATATTGTTGCCCTTCTGCTCGAACCACAACTTCAACCGCATACCCGCAGTAGCAACAAACTTGATAGGAATCAACTACATGTTCTTGCAGAGGAAATCGATAAAACTCCACTTCTTGTGTCAATAGATCGACCAACTGTTCAGATGATACTTGAACAGGTGGTACTTGCGTTTCATGTGGAAGCTGAATGTTCACTTGTTCGTGCGGCGGTCCAGTTCGAGGTCTCATTTGGTTTAGAAATTGGAATTCGTCTTGGAGCTGCTGTACCCTCATGTCTTCGTGCGCCCGTTCCTCGGAATCTGTAGATGATGACCATGAAGACATTTTCAGTGAGTGCTAATAGTAGGAGGTGCTCTAAGAATGGGAACAAAGTTGTTTGAGTTGTTTGAGTGAGGTAAGTTGTGTATAAGTGAACATATGAATATATAGCTGCAAGATTTGGTAATGGTGTGAGCGGTCCATAGCTACACTATGATTTACGTTGCAATCATTCATAGTGGGATTCCAGTAAACTTCTCCAGCATTCATAGACTGCATTGAGTATTCATTTCCGAAATAAATGACAACAGTATACGAAATTAATAGTAAATGCCAACATTTCTTGTGATGTGAACGGTCACTGTAGGGAATCGAACATAATATCACGAAATTAATAGTAAATGCCAACATTTCTTGTGATGCCAACATTTTTTGTACTGCAATGATGTGAACGGTCACTGTAGGGAATCTAAAATAATATCCCAAGAACTCAGTAATGAGTATTCTACTCTATTGAATTGTAGCTCTTGGTAGTACATTATCCTTATAAGTACTGCATATTTGATAATCAATCCCATACCTTTTATATCTTCAAGCAGCACCGTTCCAGACTTAAGTGAGAAAATTTTTATTTCCTTGCTTGCTTAAAGGTAACGTTTATTATCAACAAACTTCGTACTTCTAGTAACTCTAGTAATTCTACTGATGTATAGATTTCATGGACAATTCCGAAATAAGTGATGAACAAATAGGAAGGATTTTTGATGAGTACGAACGGAACCTAGTCAACAGTAATGAAGTTGAATTAGTTCATGATACACAAATTGGAGAGGTGTCTGGAGTGATTTAGCATCGAGCGGTTACATCTCCGCGTCCTTCTCCAGTAAATCAATGACCCAGTAATAGTATTCAAACATTGAATTCTCCAACTCAAGTATTTTCTTCCAAGGATTTGCTGTCCCTCGTAAAGCCTATATTGAGGTTGAAAAAAGAGACGAGTTACTAATGCAAAGTGGAGATAGGCAATGATCACGAGACTATACAACAACATCCGTTCCTGGCCGACTAGACGAACATCAGTTGAAATCCAAATGGCTAATCGTCATTTTGTAGATGCTTTTGATCGGTGCACAAAGATTATCGAAACTGTTGAAGACGAAAACATATTTAAAACAAATCAAGCAACATATGATTCTCGTTACCTTTTCGAGTATGGTGAGAAATTTGTCGGCTACAAAGCGTATAAACTCCACTACAGTTGGTTGACCTGCTATGGAACTGAGTAGGCTTATGGTATTATGATTTTGTTGTTGTTTTAATGTCTATTTAATTTGATGTTTGTATGTAGAATATGGAGTTATATGTAAACCTTATTATGTCAGCATGCTATTTAATAAATTTTCCTTTGTAAACGAGAAGAGAGCAATCTTGTTCAACATCAAATTCAAACGCTAATACATTCCAAACAACAATACAGGAACTATAACAACAGAACATACCAACATGAAATTCAAAGTACAATAATAAAACTACGTTCCAAGAAAAACCAAATACTAATGATTTCTCAGATAGCCAGCTCTAGTTGCCTTAGCAACAATCTTTTTCAACCGCCTTATTTCGGCTTGGGCTTCCAATGCATATTGATGTCCATGTTGGCACATCGGGGGTTCTATCCACAACATAAAATTACAACATTGAACATCATTAGGGTAATACCTATGGTCTATCCCTTGACCGTTCAAACACTTCGTAACAATTATTCATTGTTTCATCGTCAATCTCCATGTTGTCCATAGCTCAAACTGAACACAACAACTTAAACAAAATGAAATGAATATAAAGTGTATGGAATTTTTGTTATGTTAGAGAAAAAAACTGGTGCATATATTTTGCTGCATTTGTACACAAAGTAGGGCTAGATTTGTAAAATGAAATGTTGCAATTCCCAACATGGACAAAAAGTAGATAATACCCATGATAAATTTATGGTGGTGATACAACAACGAATTAATAAAGTTATACAATCAGAAAGTGATATCATATTTATTTGAAAGGAATCTACACTATACACTAACAACGGACAACTGTTTGCACTGTATCACTGTTTGCGTATAGTGCATCAACTTTATCATTAACATAATTAAGATAATGATACAACAACATTGACATAAAATGATACAACGATACAGTGATGTCATAAAGTAATAATGTGGATCACTATGGACAATGATAGGTCATACACAACTTGCAAGCTTAATGGTGAATAGCCATAACTAATACAAACAACTCCAACATTTACTTATTTAAGTAGGCCCATCTTTCAAGGCAAACAAATTAATGTTTCAACGTTTACCAACATTATTGCGTAGCCCCCCCCTTTAATTTTATGCCTTTTTGTAACAACCCGGAAATGCGAGCCAGGTTAAAAATTTTATTTTGGCAATTTTAGTGAATTTTGAACATTTAAAATAGATTATTTTAAATAATAATGACGAGAAATTTATTTTGAATAGAAATCGAACGTATATATTATATAGATCGTCGTTAGAATATAAATATTTATTTATAATTTTAAATGGAATTGAAAATGGCGCGGTAGTTCGATAATTCGATTTCAAACTTCAAATGAATGTACCGGGTGCAAAACAATCCGGATTTTAGTGAAACCAAAAATAATAGGATCTAATTGATGATATCTTTCCAACGAATCTGAAAAATTGAAATTTCATAGCGGGAATCAAAAGATATGTCCAGTTGAAAATCTTGAATAGTCGCTATGGAATTCAGGCCCTTAAAAATAGCAATTTTGCAAACGACCTCGGATTTCGACGAAACCACTTTTGTTGGGTCTGTAATGTCAAATTATTGTTAGATTCAAAATTTCATAATTTTTCGACTAATTATGTGAGTGTGGCAAAAGAAAACACGTTTGACCAGTTTCAGTTGATTTTAATCGACTGGAAAATGGCCATTTTTCCAACGGTCTCAGAATTCGACGAAACTATTTTTGTTAGGACCGTATCATCAATACGAAGTTAGAAAATATTTTTCTGGAATTTTTAGAGTTCGTATGTGACCCCGGTAAATTGAAATGCGCATTCAGATTCAATATATAGAGTTATATGTTGATTTTAATGGAAACTGATCAAAACGGTCGAATCAGCTTATGGTACATATCCCATTGTGTTCGGAATGGGGGTGAAACGCTATGGACGACAGTCGTTGGGCCTCGTTTAGAGGTCGTATGAAAAAGTCAACTTTTTGAAATTAAATAATTAACCGCTTCCTCCACCTCCTCTCGCGACTCCTCCCCCTCTGCTAAATCGCACGCCGCCCCCCTGAAACCCTAGCCGCTGCGATGAAGCCACCCCCCTCCTCTTGCACCATAGTCCCACCGCGCCCCCTTGCTTCTCCCTTCTCTTCGTGATTGATGTAAGTTTTTATTTTTGTTTTAAATCAGTTTTTAATTTAATTTCAGTTTTATTTTATATTGTAGGAGGATAAAAATATAATCTTTTATATTGTAGAAGGTTTAAAATATAATTTTCTTATTATATAGATAATAAAAATATAATCTTTTATATTGTAGAAGGTTAAAAATATAATTTTCATATTATATAGATAATAAAAATATAATCTTTTATATTGTAGAAGGTTTAAAATATAATTTTCATATTATATAGATAATAAAAATATAATCTTTTATATTTTAGAAGGTTAAAAATATAATTTTCATATTATATAGATAGAAAAAAATTTGACCTTTATATGTGTAGCGAAATAAAAATGTAATTTTTATAGTGTTGAAATGAAAAGGTGAAATCTTTATAAATGAAAAGGCGAAGTCTTTATATAGGGAATAGCGTGATAAAAATAGAATTTTTATCTATATAGTAGCGGTGTAAAAATAGAACTTTTATCTATATAGTAGCGGTGTAAAAATAGAACTTTTATCTATATAGTAGCAGTGTAAAAATAGAACTTTTATCTATATAGTAGCGGTGTAAAAATAGAACTTTTATCTATATAGTAGCGGTGTAAAAATAGAATTTTTATATACATTGCAACAATATTAAAATGTGATTTTTATATAAGTAGTGGCTACGGGCAACGAAAGTGACAAAAGGCGAGAGCAGTGATGATTCCCTACATTGGAAGTGTCGTGAAGTTGGGATAGCTTTGGTGAGAACTTATCACTTTAAATTTCTTTTTCTAGTTATATATATATACTAGGATGCAGACGGTGCTTAGCAGCACCCGACACCCGTCGTCCACAGACCATGGACGGCTTGTATGCTTGTTTGATGTGTGGTGAAATTTGTTTGTGTTGTTGATGTGAAATCGATAATAAAAGGTAGATGGTTGAAATAAATTAATTATCATTGAAAATATAAATTTTAACGTGAATGTGAATAAATGAATATTTATAAACAAATCGCCCGATTTGTTTATATACACTGATTTGACTGATATAGATTGGGATGATAAATTTTACACATCGCCCAACTGCGCAAATAAAAATCTGTGTTTGTTGATTTGAAACCCCACACGGGTGTTGGGATGATATTTGGCGTACACCAATCCCAATTATTTCATTGTATGTCGATCGATTGGTCGACAGGCTATGTAAGCATTAATTATTTATATTTGATGCTTATGCAGTTGTGTGGTGCACCTTGGATGATGGTTGATTGTTGCTATTATATACATGTGTTGTATGGAATCCATATAATTAACATTATATGGTGATTGATTGGGCCTCATTCCAATCGGGAAAATAATGAATATTATAAAAGAAAATTCATGTGTTGAATATAAAAATAGTCATGTGTTGACGGTGTTCATGTGTTGAAACTATTTATGTGTTGAGTAAAATATTTTAATAATAAAATTTACATCTTTATCATATTTAAGATTAGACACTACTTTACGGTTGGAGTCTGATTAGAAAATCAAACGATAGATACCATAATTTTATAAAATATTTTACATAACAAAAATAGTTGTGTGTTGACAGTACTCATGTGTTGAGATTAGTCGTGTGTTGAAAGAAATATAGATTCATGTGTTGAATGGGATAAATATTCATTTGTTGAATAGAATAATGAATTTATTGAAATATATAAAGCCGTGTTAATTACAGTTGCGCTATTTTGACGTGAACGATATTTTTATCGATTATATTCGTTTTTATAATGAATATAGAAAAGAAGTGATTTCAAAATATAACGTTTTGAAAATATTATCATTTATATAGCAATGATATGAAATATTCAATTTTGATTTGAAATTGAATATATAGTTGAAATGGTTTTGAAAACGAATTTAAAACGATTTATAAAATACGTTTTAAAAGGAAATCGATGAAATATATATAATATATATATATATATATTATATATAATGGCCTGAATAGAATGCGCCGCGCCGCAGCAGTTCGTGAATTTCGACCATTGACTTCGAATTGACGTTGAGGGAGATCCGACCGTCGGATCCTCCTAAAACCGGAACCGTTGGGTTTGTATCGAAAAGAGCTTTCCAATGAATATTAGAAATTTGAAATCTAACAGTTGGATTTGGAATCATGTCCAAATCAAATTTAGAAAAGGTCGCTGTAAGTGCAGTTCGATGGCCGTTAATGGAAATCGACTGTACGGGCCTTGATAAAATTATTAAAAATATTAGTAATTTGTGTAAAATCATAATATGTGAATTGGAAAGAACTGGGGTGAAAAATTCCACATTTGAAGGGATAAAAATAGATTTTTATCGAAATGAACTAGTTTTGAACTAGAATTAAAATCAATTTATTTTTGAAATAAATAAATTGAATTTGAAAGTGATTTTAAAAATAATCAATATTCCCAATACGTGGATTGGACTGGAGTTGAATCAAAATTATCTTTGGAATATTTCGATGTTGGATTTCGTGACTATACAGATACTGTTATGGGAATTTGAAAGATATATTTTATATCATTATTTCCAATACGATATTTGTTGGTTTCAGAATTTTATATTGAATATAAGCCGGTATATTTTCTATTCAGAGCCTTGTATTTAATATCAAATGTGATTTGGGTTTATTGTGAATCGTGTTTTAGAAGACATTGGTTCTTTGACCCAGTTAAAGGCAAGATGTTGATTTTTGAAAAGATTAAAACTAAGTGGAGTTTTAATGAATCTTTAATTAGATTAAAATGTGAATTGATAATTTAAATTATCAAATCTGAAAAGTGATCGAGAATGGAGTATCACCAGTTTTGCTCCAAAGCGATAGTTAAATCTTTAATTAGATTTGAACGTGAAATGGTAATTAATTTTACCAATAACACCGTGGTGTTAGGTATGGAGTATTACCAGTTTTGCTCCAGGGGATGACTAGGTTGGGATTGGGAAATAAAACAAATAATTACTTCGGTGTGGTTCGCTAATCCCGACTAGTTTGAAATGATATCCAAAGGAAGATTAAAGAATAAATTTAGAAGAATTTATCTTGGATAAAATTAATGGGAACCTTTCCCTAAGAATGTGATTTTGTGAATAAAAGAACATTCCGAATTAGAATGAGGCGTTTGTTATGTTTGTGTAACATTTGTTTATCATATACGTGGGTTATTCAGAAAGGCCGGGTTTATACCCATTCTGAATAACCGATTCGACGAGATGTCGAAGAGGAAGACGGTGGTTGAAGACCGGAAGTCTTCACATCGTTTGGGTGATTACTGATGATCTCGATTGGGCTGTACACCCAAGATGAGGGAAACAGTTGGTGATCGTCTAGACGTACTTGGAGATGGATGGATATGGAAGGAAAGTGCCTCCGGTTTCGTTCAGACCCAGAACGAACTTGTAAATGGATTGTGTGTCTGACATTGGATTTTATTCTGTGTTGATTGATCTCTATTAAATATACATCTATTTGGCGGCGGAGAATTTATTCTCTTGCTTAACGCCCTTCTCTGAGACGTACGAGCTCAGAGGTTGTATATCGATGGACATCAGTCGCATGGGGTGAATTGCCAGTATGGCACGCGTAAGTGGAAATTGATCAGGGCTTCTGTTGAAAAGCAAAGTCTTGTGGTTGATGATCAAAGCACGACCTGTGTGGCGTAGCTTTGTGTATAACGTGAATTCGCGAGCCTCACACCTCGGTATGAGTCAAAAAGGGGAGACAGACCGCTGAGAGAGCACGACGTTTCTTTCTAGCTAGGGTGGTGTCAGTGACCTACCAGCCCTGACATTTATATACTTTTCACCTGTGTGGTTGTTGGAATGCGAGGCGCCTCGGATATAGGTCTGTAAGGACCGGGAAACATGTGTTCCGGAATTGACAATCCTCAAAAGTAAGAGAGGACCGGCCCAGCCGATTCCAAGGATCAAAGTGGGGTCCTGAGACATTTGCTAGAGTGTCTCGAACGGAGAGGAGCTTGCCCCTTGCCTCGACTCATGATGGAATCCAATTTCCAATACGTGTATTGTGGTTTTAATTGTAGAAGTAGTATGGCGACATGATATATGGTACCCATGCCGTCTATGATTGATATTGTTTTGACACTATGCACTTATAATAGTATCAAATGATTTGTTTTAAACGTACCAAGCATGTTTGGCTATTATAAGGGAAAACCCTATCCTCTGGCTTGCGTTGCATTGTGTGATGGGACCTGGGTCTTATAATAGCTTCATTTTTCCAAAGAGCATTGCGCTGTTTTGTTATATGCACTAGTATTCTTGGGAGGAAACCCGTTCCGTGTTATACGGCGTGGTCCCATGAATTACTCTCTTCTAAAGTAAAGTTTTAAATAACTGTTTTAGTTCTCATACCAGTCCCATGACTGACCTGGAGTTTATTGTTTTAACCTAAACTCTGGGTGCCCTTATTTTCAACATGGGTAGCTAGTAGTTTTGGTTTTGCAGATTTATATTCACAAGATCCTGATTTACAGCTGGAACGATGCTCGGAAAGCTCTGTATCCGTGCATTACTTCTAGTTGTGCTTTTGTATAATTTTCCGCTGCGATATATTTAAATGTAATTTAAATCTCTGATATTTGTTGAATGTAATTTATTCATTTATACTCTGTATATTCTTGTATCTGATGGAATTGTTGTAATAACAATGAAATGTTCTCCCGTCTGCATTCTTTTGTGTGTTGTTCTCAAAGTATCCGCGCTTTCCTTCACGGGGAAGTTATGGGTTCTTACACTTTTGCATACTCGTGAACTAAACTCATTCAATTTTGATAGAGATGAACACACATTGGATGCTTGCATTAATAATGCACCTATAAAGTTGGTGTTGTTGTATATAACGGTGTTGTATACACAATTATATGATTTTTGTTTGATGATAACAACCAAATAAATATTATTTTTAATGTGTTTGATGCTGTACTGTTTCTTTTACTCATCACAGACAGGAGTATGATATTTATATTTAAACATAATACATCAGTACAGAAATTCAAATAAATTCAAATATTTACACAGTATCTTGTTTAAATATAATATTTTATTTCAATATTTAAACAGTACAATTTGATAACTCCGCTATTTGTTTATCTCAGTAATACATCACATTGCATATACTTTCCATTTACAGTACACAGCTCCTCTCATACTCAGTTACATATATACATGTACATTCACTCATATACACAATGAACACTGTCTTGTTGTTTTCATCTTCTGTCTTCAAGCTTCAGTCTTCACAGCATCCTTCAGTCAGTCCAGTCTTCATGCCTGTCATATATAGGAACACACACACAGTACACTGCAATAGAAATAATACTAAACACATGCGAATATAATTTTTAATTTTAAAAATTTTATTTGCCTCAGTTTTCTGGTGTGTTTCTCATCACTTTTCTGACTTGATCTGATTTGTAAAATCATCAATCTGTGTCTAGACAGCTTGTGATATTCACAGTGATACACTGTAAATACCACAAGGTAGACAGTATGTATATACAGTGCAGGGACAGGAAAATTTGTCTGATGGCTGCATATACACACGTGTATATTTATACACGTGTGCACTGCCTCGCCAATCAGCGTGCAACTGAGGAGTAGCCACGTGGACCAGCTCGACTCAGTGCACATCTGAAAAGCAACAAAAACAGTTTCAACAAAAAGCAAAGTCAACATAGTCAACATAGCCAAAGTGTCGAGCCAAATGGTCAAGCACATGTACAATTCCGCATGGATAATAAAGAAAACATGGAGCATGGTTCAGGTTCATGTATGCAAGACAAGAATGAAGAATAGGTGCAAATGTACAAACATGAATGACCAGGGACAAGCAAGGTGGTACAGTGCATTCATGAATAACAAGTTGAGTAAAGGGCCGAGCAGATGTGTGCATATATGCAGTGCATGTACACAGCAGTGCCAAGCAACTCCAAAAATCAAGCATGTTGCAAAAATAAAGTAACAATCATGATCGAGCACCAAGTCAGGTTCATATTCTTTTAGCAGGGAAGATATGCTTGGTGCATCAGAGTTCTAACAAGTACAAAGTTCAATACAACATGAACAAAAATGACGGTGCAGTCAAAGCATGGTTCAAGTCTCAGAACACAAGAACATGTGTACGTGCAAGTGCACAAATATATGGCTCGGCAACAATTCAAGGCAGCAGCATATTTTTTTTTTAAAAAAAAAAAAAACTAAATGGAGTATGCAATTTCAGTGACAAAAAGATATACATGCATGATCAACATGCAAGTACACAAAGGGCCGAGCACCAAGTCAGGTACAAATTCAAACTGAAATGGACAAGTACATGGTTTTAAGAATAGCAGCATAAATAGTGGAGCCAGCATGGGTGAACAAAACAGCATGTATGAAATCATGATATCAGTTTTCAACCAAGCAACATTTTTTTTATGGAAAGATGTTAATATGTTTCCAGAAATCATGATACTCTTCTAGGCAAGTTTTCATATATGTAGCTGATGTGTAACAATGTATACACTGGAGGAAATGGACAAGGAATATACAGGTGATCAATGCAGATAGTCATAGTGAATGAATACATCATGCACACACACATGTCAACATACAAGCAAATATGGTTTAGCAGTGAAGCATTTTTTTTTCGGCAAGAAAATCATGCAGAAAATCACAGCAATAAACTCATAAAGTAGCAAAATGGTTCCAGAAATTGAAGTGATGATTTTTTGGCAAGAAATAACATTTGTTTTTAAAAGCAAAAATCACTTTATTGGTTTCCAGAAATTAGCAGTGAATTTTTGAATTTCAATAATCAATGTTTGGCAAGAGTTAAATCATTTCCAGAAAAGCATTTCTGCCAAGTGTTTTAAAACATTCCAAATTCAATCTTGGCAACAAAAGAGAATACACGCAAGCAATTCTTTATAGCCGAGAATCAGAAGAGGAAGCCGCAAAAAATCAGGGACATTTTTCAATCGAGGAAAGCAATCAATCAGATCCAAGTCATTTAAACGAAATCAGAGCAATCTAAGGATTATGTATCCTATATGACACCAATTACTTCATCGGCTATTGGAATATCGAAATCCATCAATAATATTTTGAAGATTTCAAAAAAAAAAAATTACTCACAATATTTTTCAGGGTTTCGATCGCCATTGACAAATTTCCCAAAATCAGAAAGCATCAAATCGACAAAGCAGAGAGCTTCGAGAGTCAAAAGAACCAAGGATCGATTTATCAAGCATCGATTGCAATTTTGGGGATACTCAGCAAACTCTAGAAATCGCCAAGTCGCCATTTTTTTTCCAGAACAAAGAGATCGGGTCAAAGGGCTAAAGAGAAGGGTGCCACGAATTATAGAATGGACGGCCTTGTTTGTGCTTAAGGGACTACTTACCCCTTGGCTAAGCCAAGTTAATTAAAGGGGAGTTTTATATTAAAATCCAGGGTTTTCAGCTTTGTTTCATTTAATTTGTGTATTTGAATTTGAGGTGTAAAAACCGTCTGAACAGTTTTCTAGTGTCTGTATAAACTAGAGTTAATCAGTCAGGGTGTTGACTGTCAGTTTCAGAATCTGTAAAATCTGGGTTACGGATTACGGGGTGTAATTCGGGGAAATCTGATCGAGGGGATATCGATCAGTCTAGGGGTTTTGAGCATAGGGTTAGATTAGGAGCGAGGTGTTCGCGAGTGTACATGGTCTTGTATGCGGGATCTTTTCTATCACCTAGTAGAAACCTTAGGAATGCAGCAGTAGGCAGGGTTTTGCCGAAGCTGGGTTTATCTGTGTGTGATTTACTTTCTGCACTTTTATTTCTGCTGCATTCTGTGATCTGTTTATTATTTTAATATCCTGTCATATTTTCAATTCAGTTTAAAAACTGTGATAAACCCTATTCACCCCCCCCCCCGTCTAGGGTTAATCTAGATCCAACATTTGGTATCAGAGCTGGTTTAAGGTAACAGCATGATAGGGGGTTCTCGCTGTATGATCATGTGGCGAAGTATTGACTCTTGCCCCTACATGCCCGTGGGTGGTTGTCCGTGTCGAGAGGCAGGACGTGAAACCAGTGTCTGAGGTATCTTTGGTGGCCACCGGGGTGATTTAAAATTCCTCGTAAATAGAGACACCATTTGGTATCAGAGCAGGTATTCTGTTTAACTCTAGAGAAATGGTGTTCATTAGCTGTCAGTCTTCTGAGGATCAGTCCAGTCGTATTCCATTTATTTTCAATGGTACCAATTTTGTAAATTGGAAATTAGAAATGGAATTATATTTAAAATCTATTGATATGAAATGTTGGGATACTGTTATTAATGGTTATGATATGGTCAATAGGAACGATATTGGATTTAATTCTCGTGCTATTCACACTTTGTATTCTTATATTGATGATGTCCAATATAACCTCATCTCTCATTGCTTGACTGCGCAGGAAATATGGAATTTTCTCGATACAAAGTATGGAAAGATTGACAACAACAGCTCAAAATCCAAAATGGACAACTCAGATTCAGATATATGCTCAGGAGAAGAAACAAATGATAATTCAAGTAGATCAGACGATGGAGACTCAACAGACAATGAGACTGAGAGCTTCTCATGTGAAGAGTTGGTTTATATGAGTATTGATTTAACAAAAATCGTTGATAAACTCCATCGTAAAAACAAATCTTTAAAATCGAAAAATCATGAGTTAAATAGCAAAATTAACTGTTTGGAATCAGAATTTACGAATGTCATGAAATTAGAAAATTCTGACTGTGAAGGTTGTTTGAAATTGAAAACTGACCTCGTTCATCTCAATAAAAATATTCAAAGGCTTAAAGAAGAAATTTTGATTTTAAAAGATAATGAGGTTGAGCTAAAAGATTCAAACAATTCTTTGCAAAAAGAATTTAGTAATTTTAAGGCCATCAAGAATTCCAAACATGAAATTGCTGAAAAAGAAAGCTTATTGAAAAGTGATTTAATTTTAAACGAGCTTGAAAAAGAGATTGAAAATTTCAAGAAACTTGAATTTGAAAAACAAATTAAATTTGAATCTGAAATCCGTGAGTCCAAGACCAAAATCAAACTTCTTGAAAACGAAAATTTGTTTCTGAAACAAAATGATACTAAAAGGAGAAAGATCAGCATTAATCGTTGTTCAAATCTGATAAAAGAAAATTCTGATCTTAAATCCAAAATTCAACGATTAGAATCAACTTTGGATAAATTTTCTAATGGGGAAAAATCACTGAATATGCTGTTACAAAACCAATTGTCGGTTAGTTATAAACAAGGTCTTGGTTTTGGAAAGACAAGTGTTTTTGAAAATTTAAATTCTTGTGATTCTAAAAATCCTTCGAATTGCTT
The DNA here is from genome assembly GCA_030737875.1 of Allium sativum. NCBI lineage: Eukaryota > Viridiplantae > Streptophyta > Magnoliopsida > Asparagales > Amaryllidaceae > Allium > Allium sativum. The sequence continues at coordinate 1,024,923,231 of CM060920.1, forward strand.
CAAGAAGGGTCGTTCTGAAAATTTGAATTTTGAAAATTCGAAAAGATTTTTAAGTCACAACAGAAATGAGAACTTGTTTTATAATAAACCATTTATACATTCTTCGATCCCAAAAGGAAATAAAACGGACTTTGTTAAACTCAAACAGAGTTGGATTCCTAAGGGTACAAAAGTAAATTCAGATGGTTTGCTGTACAGACAGGTTTGGGTACCAAAAGTAGTAAACACATTTCAGAGTGGTTTTACAAATTTTGTTAAACCACTTAACCCTCTAAACTGTTAGGTACCGGAGGAGGCTGAGGAACTGCTTTGCTAAAGAGAAACTGAATTCAAACTGCGTCATATCATCAGGTTATTCACAGTTCCTTAGCCAAGACTGTTGAGTTAGAGATTCTGATTTACATTGGATTCTGGTATGATCTCTAAACTCATCTTTGTAAATATTTTTATTTTTGTTTATTTCTCCTTCTACCCCCTCTGTGTATTTACTTTATCTCTTCTGTTTTAATTTTTCACTGTCACATCACTGTAACTTCTTCTGGGCTTCATTAACTTCCAATTGTAGAATTCATATTTTCTGGAAATTTGCCTTAGTTGAATATAATTCTGATATTTTAATCTTTTCCAAATCTTGTATTTAAACTTGTAAATATCTACAATTGTTTTGAAGTTTAGTTTCTGATTATTGAATTCATAACAGTGTTGATGCATTCATATCATATCTTGAACACTGTTAATTAGAATTCTAAATTTTTTTTTGAAGATCTGAATAATTAATGAAATTTCACACGCTTATGCTGTTTTGAGTTTCTTCCAATTCATTTTGGAAACGCTGAAAATATTATACTCATTACAGTACACTTTGTTATTTATCAGTTGTGATAATTTCAGACATTTTCAGATTGGCTTGAATATTGTAAATTGTCTAGAATCTCAGTGATACATCTTGAAATCCATCTTATATTCATGATTATTATGGTTCAAATTGGTTTGTTTGAAATCATCTGAAATTCTTGATATTTTGAATCTCACATACCTCTTAAATTTGAAATTATCGATCTTGTGTGAATGATTCATTATATCTCAAACTTGACATTGATTCAAGTGATTTCAAATAAATTATTTTTTAATTTCTGGTATCATGAATACCTCTCAAATTTGATGTAAATGATCTGACATTTCTATTGGGCTTGTAAGAAATAATTTTTGAGAAATTCTTGAAAAGTTCTTTTTGAAAATGGTCTTTGGAAATCATTGATATTTCATGATTAATTGATTTAAATATTTATTTGTTTAAAATCATTTGAAATTATTGATTTATTGAATCACACACATATCTTGAATCTGACATTAATAATTTGGTGTGATCGATTCATTGAATCTAGAGTATTTCATATTCATCAAATGATTTAAAATAAATGGTATTTTTAATCTTGGATCATGAACCATCTTATGTGATCATCTTTCTGACAAGTTTTTTTTGAAACTATTTTTGTGCTGCTCTGATACTGTTTTCAAATAACTGCCTGTTTTGATTTGTCTGTTGCTTGCCAAATTTGTAAATCTTGTCTGCGTGGGCTCTGTGTTTGAAACTCTTTGATATCCTTGTTCGTCTCAAGTGTCAATTTTAAATCCTCGAGAAGAGAGAACAATTGGTATCAGAAGTACTGATTTTTTTTTCTCTTATCCTGTATAGCTTTCTCACATTTCCTCTTGTAATTGATTTTCAACTTTAAAATTATTTGTTGATTATTCATTTAGAAATTGAAATCAATATCCAATTGAACTGTATTTATAATTCATCAAAATTATTATCAGTTTTTGAAGTTGTGATGAATTATGACTACAATATATTTCATAATAAGAGGAGATTTCATGATGGTTGAATATTTATTATAATATCTTTGAACTGGCAATTATTTCACGATCATCTATTTTTCCTCTCATCATTCTGTCATCCATTATGAGTTTATATTAATGTGGAGAGTTTATATTTTTAAAATAATCTTAAAACAGTGAAAATAGTTGTGATGGAAATGTGACTGTTTTTTTTTCTTCAGAATTAGTGACAATTGAAAATTTTCAAGAATCCCGGTACAGTTCATGCATATCTCATAATATAATTAATTTAGAAATTTATTTCACAGTCCATCTCTGTACTTACCACATTTCTATCATCCATAATGGTTTTATATATCGAGGAGTTTTTTCCTTTTTAAAAGCTGAAAATGATGAAAATATAATTAATATATAAGTGTGTCTCTAACCTCATTTAAAAATCCAAGCTCTGGTCATGAATGGTTAAGAGACAACTTATAATTTAAGCTGCGACTGACTCCATTTAAAAATCCAAGCTCTGGTTATGCGTGGTCAGTGTGCTCTTAAATAAAATAAAAAGAAAAAGGGAAAGTGTGCTATAAATTGAAATTAATTTGAAATTCTCCTTGGTATTTATAAAAACCAGCCTATCAATCCATGTTCTAATCTGTGAAGTGTGTTAATATCTTATGAAGTATTATGTTTTGTTGATTGATAGCGATTGGGATTTGAGATTATTCGTTTTTTGTCACTTAAATTGAATTATTAACTATAGTCCAAATCCATCACTGTTTTTGTGCTTTATTTTTGAAATTCTTTGGAAAATAATTGGAACTCATTTTTTAACTCTTCCCATTTTATATAAAATTCATCGTAAATCCGTCATTCTCTACCATGTGAAATATGCCACCTGTTCTCAGAATATTATGATTTTTGTTTGACTAATTGAGATTTATGATGATCATTCTTCCTCCTAAACTGAAATAATATTTTTAGTCATTCTTTCATCTGTATTTTAAACTCTGTATCCTTTTGATGATAACAAAAGGGGGAGAATGGATAAGATTTTGATTTATGAGTGAATATTTTATAAATATTTTAATTTTGAAAATTCATTCATTTTTCATGTTTCTTCGCTCATGCACTGTTATAGGGGTGTTTCTTCACTCATGCACTGTTATAGGGGGAGCTGAAAAATAGGGGAGTTCATTCTTTCACTGACAAACACATTTACTGTATACAAAATCTTTTATTTGTTTGTCATCATCAAAAAGGGGAGATTGTTGTATATAACGGTGTTGTATACACAGTTATATGATTTTTGTTTGATGATAACAACCAAATAAATATTATTTTTAATGTGTTTGATGCTGTACTGTTTCTTTTACTCATCACAGACAGGAGTATGATATTTATATTTAAACAGAATACATCAGTACAGAAATTCAAATAAATTCAAATATTTACACAGTATCTTGTTTAAATATAATATTTTATTTCAATATTTAAACGGTACAATTTGATAACTCCGCTATTTATTTATCTCAGTAATACATCACATTGCATATACTTTCCATTTACAGTACACAACTCCTCTCATACTCATTTACATATATACATGTACATTCACTCATATACACAATGAACACTGTCTTGTTGTTTTCATCTTCTGTCTTCAAGCTTCAGTCTTCACAGCATCCTTCAGTCAGTCCAGTCTTCATGCCTGTCATATATAGGAACACACACACAGTACACTGCAATAGAAATAATACTAAACACATGCGAATATAATTTTTAATTTTAAAAATTTTATTTGCCTCAGTTTTCTGGTGTATTTCTCATCACTTTTCTGACTTGATCTGATTTGTAAAATCATCAATCTGTGTCTAGACAGCTTGTGATATTCACAGTGATACACTGTAAATACCACAAGGTAGACAGTATGTATATACAGTGCAGGGACAGGAAAATTTGTCTGATGGCTGCATATACACACGTGTATATTTATACACGTGTGCACTGCCTCGCCAATCAGCGTGCAACTGAGGAGTAGCCACGTGGACCAGCTCGACTCAGTGCACATCTGAAAAGCAACAAAAACAGTTTCAACAAAAAGCAAAGTCAACATAGTCAACATAGCCAAAGTGTCGAGCCAAATGGTCAAGCACATGTACAATTCCGCATGGATAATAAAGAAAACATGGAGCATGGTTCAGGTTCATGTATGCAAGACAAGAATGAAGAATAGGTGCAAATGTACAAACATGAATGACCAGGGACAAGCAAGGTGGTACAGTGCATTCATGAATAACAAGTTGAGTAAAGGGCCGAGCAGATGTGTGCATATATGCAGTGCATGTACACAGCAGTGCCAAGCAACTCCAAAAATCAAGCATGTTGCAAAAATAAAGTAACAATCATGATCGAGCACCAAGTCAGGTTCATATTCTTTTAGCAGGGAAGATATGCTTGGTGCATCAGAGTTCTAACAAGTACAAAGTTCAATACAACATGAACAAAAATGACGGTGCAGTCAAAGCATGGTTCAAGTCTTAGAACACAAGAACATGTGTACGTGCAAGTGCACAAATATATGGCTCGGCAACAATTCAAGGCAGCAGCATATTTAAAAAAAAAAAAAAAAAAAAAAAAAAAAAAAAAACTAAATGGAGTATGCAATTTCAGTGACAAAAAGATATACATGCATGATCAACATGCAAGTACACAAAGGGCCGAGCACCAAGTCAGGTACAAATTCAAACTGAAATGGACAAGTACATGGTTTTAAGAATAGCAGCATAAATAGTGGAGCCAGCATGGGTGAACAAAACAGCATGTATGAAATCATGATATCAGTTTTCAACCAAGCAACATTTTTTTTATGGAAAGATGTTAATATGTTTCCAGAAATCATGATACTCTTCTAGGCAAGTTTTCATATATGTAGCTGATGTGTAACAATGTATACACTGGAGGAAATGGACAAGGAATATACAGGTGATCAATGCAGATAGTCATAGTGAATGAATACATCATGCACACACACATGTCAACATACAAGCAAATATGGTTTAGCAGTGAAGCATTTTTTTTTCGGCAAGAAAATCATGCAGAAAATCACAGCAATAAACTCATAAAGTAGCAAAATGGTTCCAGAAATTGAAGTGATGATTTTTTGGCAAGAAATAACATTTGTTTTTAAAAGCAAAAATCACTTTATTGGTTTCCAGAAATTAGCAGTGAATTTTTGAATTTCAATAATCAATGTTTGGCAAGAGTTAAATCTTTTCCAGAAAAGCATTTCTGCCAAGTGTTTTAAAACATTCCAAATTCAATCTTGGCAACAAAAGAGAATACACGCAAGCAATTCTTTATAGCCGAGAATCAGAAGAGGAAGCCGCAAAAAATCAGGGACATTTTTCAATCGAGGAAAGCAATCAATCAGATCCAAGTCATTTAAACGAAATCAGAGCAATCTAAGGATTATGTATCCTATATGACACCAATTACATCATCGGCTATTGGAATATCGAAATCCATCAATAATATTTTGAAGATTTCAAAAAAAAAAAATTACTCACAATATTTTTCAGGGTTTCGATCGCCATTGACAAATTTCCCAAAATCAGAAAGCATCAAATCGACAAAGCAGAGAGCTTCGAGAGTCAAAAGAACCAAGGATCGATTTATCAAGCATCGATTGCAATTTTGGGGATACTCAGCAAACCCTAGAAATTGCCAAGTCGCCATTTTTTTTCCAGAACAAAGAGATCGGGTCAAAGGGCTAAAGAGAAGGGTGCCACGAATTATAGAATGGACGGCCTTGTTTGTGCTTAAGGGACTACTTACCCCTTGGCTAAGCCAAGTTAATTAAAGGGGAGTTTTATATTAAAATCCAGGGTTTTCAGCTTTGTTTCATTTAATTTGTGTATTTGAATTTGAGTTGTAAAAACCGTCTGAACAGTTTTCTAGTGTCTGTATAAACTAGAGTTAATCAGTCAGGGTGTTGACTGTCAGTTTCAGAATCTGTAAAATCTGGGTTACGGATTACGGGGTGTAATTCGGGGAAATCTGATCGAGGGGATATCGATCAGTCTAGGGGTTTTGAGCATAGGGTTAGATTAGGAGCGAGGTGTTCGCGAGTGTACATGGTCTTGTATGCGGGATCTTTTCTATCACCTAGTAGAAACCTTAGGAATGCAGCAGTAGGCAGGGTTTTGCCGAAGCTGGGTATATCTGTGTGTGATTTACTTTCTGCACTTTTATTTTTGCTGCATTCTGTGATCTGTTTATTATTTTAATATCCTGTCAGATTTCCAATTCAGTTTAAAAACTGTGATAAACCCTATTCACCCCCCCCTCTAGGGTTAATCTAGATCCAACAGGTGTGGCCTACAAAATTAATAGAACTAATAGTTTCATTATTAATGCACTTATAAACTCATTCAAAATTAATGGAAACTATTAGTTATATTAATTTTGTAGGCCACACCAACTTTATAGGTGCATTATTAATGCAAGCATCCAATGTGTGTTCATCTCTATCAAAATTGAATGAGTTTAGTTCACGAGTATGCAAAAGTGTAAGAACCCGTAACTTCCCCGTGAAGAAAAGCGCGGATACTTTGAGAACAACACACAAAAGAACGCAGACGGAAGAACATTTCATTGTTATTACAACAATTCCATCAGATACAAGAATATACAGAGTATAAATGAATAAATTACATTCAACAAATATCAGAGATTTAAATTACATTTAAATACATCGCAGCGGAAAATAATACAAAAGCACAACTAGAAGTAATGCACGGATATAGAGCTTTCCGAGCATCGTTCCAGCTGTAAATCAGGATCTTAGGAATATAAATCTGCAAAACCAAAACTACTAGCTACCCGTGTCGAAAATAAGGGCACCCAGAGTTTAGGTTAAAACAATAAACTCCAGGTCAGTCATGGGACTGGTGTGAGAACTAAAACAGTTATTTAAAACTTTACTTTAGAAGAGAGTAATTCAAGGGGCCATGCCGTATAACACGGAACGGGTTTCCTCCCAAGAATACTAGTGCATATAACAAAACAACGCAATGCTCTTTGGAAAAATGAAGCTATTATAAGACCCAGGTCCCATCACACAATGCAACGCAAGCCAGAGGATAGGGTTTTCCCTTATAATAGCCAAACATGCTTGGTACGTTTAAAACAAATCATTTGATACTATTATAAGTGCATAGTGTACAAAACAACTTCAAATCATAAGTATCAATCATAGACGGCATAAGCGCCCCATCCCACTATGTCGCCATACTAGGCTCTACAAATAAAACCGCAAAGTCACGTATTGGAAGTTGGATTTCCATCTATGAACCGAGGCAAAAGATAGTCCTCTACCGATTCGAGACTGTCTAGCCCGAGTCTCATGTCAGAGCTCGAGTGACCTTTGGATCGTCAGGGCCGGTCCACCGATGTGGATTAAAATGCCTGAACACTACGTTTCCCCTCCCTTTGGGGCGTAAATGAGCCAACGAATGACTCCATCGGACCCGGATCGTCCGATCAAACCGAGGCGCCTCGCAACAGCAACAACCATATAAGTCAAACTCGTCAGGGCATGTAAAACCACTGACGCCACTTCTAGCTAGAAGGAAACGCATGGTCTCCCTGAGGTCCTCTCCCGTTTTTGGTTCACCACCGATGTGTGAGGCTCGCGAATCAACGCTACACAAAGCTACGCCACACATACCGTGCTTTGATCATCAACCACAAGACTTTGCTTTTCAAAAGAAGCCTTGATCATTTTCCACTTAGGCATGCCACACAGGCAATTCACTCCATGCGTTTGATATCCATCAATATATAACCCCTAAGCTTGTACGTCTCATAGAAGGGCGTTAAGCAAGATAATAAATTCTCCGTCGCCAAACAGATATATATTTAATAGAAACAATCACATAGACTGAAATCCAATGTCAGATACACAGTCCATCAACAAGTCCGTTCTGGGTCTGAACGAAACCGGAGGCACCTTGTACCTCGCATCTCCATCGATCTCCAAGCACGTCTGGACGATCACCAACTGATTCCCTCCTCTTGGGTGTACGACCCAATCAAGATCATCAGTAATTATCCAAACAACGTGAAGACCTCCAGTCTTCGACCACTGTCTTCATCTTCGGCAGCACGTCGACTCAGTTATTTAGAATGGGATAAACCTGTGTCTTTCCAAATAACTCGCGTATATAATAAACAAGTGTTACATAAACACAACATACGCCTCATTCCAATTCAGAATATTCTTTTATTCAAATATTCTTATACTTTGGGAAAGGTTCCCATTAATTTTATCAAAGATAAATTCTTTAAATTTATTCTTTAATCTTCCTTTGAATATCAAATTCAAACTAGTCGAGATTTGCGAACCACACCGAAGTATTTATTTATTTTATTTCCCAATCCCAACCTATTCATCCCATGAAGTAAAACTGGTCATACTTCATATCTAACACCACAGTGTTATTGGTAAATTCAATTACCATTTCACGTTCAAATCTAATTAAAGATTTAACTATCGCCTGGAGTAAAACTGGTGATACTCCATTCTCGATCTTTTCAATCTAATTAAAGATTCATCAAAACTCCACTTAGTTTTAATCCTTAACTGGGTTAAAGAACCGGTGTCATTTAAAACACGGTTCACGATAAACCCAAAATCACATTCCATTCATTATCGGGTTAAAGAACAAGTGTTATTTAAAACACTGTTCACGATAAACCCAAAAATCAATTCAAATTCAATTCCAATTAAATACCATTTAATTGGTACACTTCATTAAATCTAAATAAAAAGATTTAATCTTTTTCTCAACTAGGTTTAAGAACAGTGTTAATGAAGACACAATTCACGACAAACCCATATCACATTTGATATTAAATACAAGGCTCCGAATAGAAAATATATCGGCTTATATTCAATATCAAATTCTACGACCAACAAATATCGTATTGGAAATAACGATATAAATATATCTTTCAAATTCTGTAACACCCCACGTCCATTAATGTCACTCACAAAGGGAATGCATTAACTTCCATGGAGGTTTCAAGTGAATATAGAACAGTAAAATTACAACAAGACAGATATAAAATAGTACTTAGAAATTCAAAAACTTTATTTCATTGTAGCAGAAGTCAAAACATGTTTGATTACATCATAACACCATATTCAATGTCAAGTACAATATCTATCTTGATAAAACAAGTACATAATCCCATTACATGAATAGCCATTAAAAAGAAAGATAACAAGCTGGACTTTACTTCAGCAGTCCAAGCTTTCCAGAAGATAAGCGATCCAACTAGACTCCACTAGAACTTGGCCCAACCTGCGGACCTGAAGGGAGAAAAAGGATGGAAAAGAGGGGGTCAGACATAGAGTCTGGTGAATATGATAATTCTACAATACTATTACCAAAATAACTGGACTAAGGCATAAGCTGGAAAACAAGAAAATGTCTATGAAGAGCAGATTAAGGACATAGACAATCGCTAAAGGCAACGTTATAGGCGCTCCTAAATACTAAAGGATAAACACTATACTGCACCACACCAGTCACCCTAAAGATTCATCCCACTTAGCTTCACTTAGAAACTTTCCCAATGGCTTTACGTACCCCTAGCTGACTACATAGGTGCCTCCTGCCCCTATCTCCACTAGGTGTATCCTACTTCCCATTATTCGATCGGCTCCCTAACTCGTAGATACCCGTGCTGGCCCCACAGTGGGGTGTATCACTCCCCTAAAGTGGCAACCTGATACAACGGACATGCACGGCTTATACCTACACGATGCAACAACGTCTTACCTACCAGCCCGGGTCCACACACGCATATGAAACCCGTTGGACTTGCGTTGCCACCGCTCCCTGTTTTGGCCTCTTATTGTCAAACCCAGTATGCGTGTCCCGTCCTCGACTTGGGTCGAGCCCACAAAGATACGTTTTGGGATACTGGTTGAAATGGGCCCCCACTATTTACCACAAGCATTCCACCTAAGCTTGTCCCCATTAGTCCATCCCACTTAATCCACTTAGTCATGTTCATTTACATGTGTGTTTGGTTAAGTCTAATCGTATTTCAAATGCCTCTAAAGGCAACCACCAGATTCCTCATGCCACCCAAGGCACCTACTTAACCCCCATGTCCCACCTTACATGATTATCTGGTTAAGTATTTCTTAGTTCATTAAGGCCATAACCTCATAAAGACCTCTCACATTAGACTGGCATTTATGGCAGCTGGATTTGCCGGGCGGGTCCGGGCAGTCTTACACCATAAAAGAGTCTAACCTCGTGTCTTTACAACTGTTATGCTTTAGTTTGGGCCTAGGACCTCTCACATTGGGCCGACATTTGTGACTACTGGATTTGCCGGGCGGGTCCGGGCAGGTTTACATCACAAACGGGTCCAACCTCGTGTCCTAAGCATTGATTATTAATAATAATCCACTTTCCCCCAATTTTAATAATTCCCTACTTGAATTATTAATTACTTCCAATTTTTAACAATGTCCATAATTGACTCAATTATGGACATCCATTCATGGTATGCAAAATCTTACAAAATTGCACCCAATTTATTAATTCCTAATATTACCCCTACCCCACGTTTGAACGTTTATTCGCAAAATATATGTTAGACTCGAATAGCCTAACTCATAGCATAAAAGAGATTATCATAATAACAACATGTATATGTGACCAAATGAATCATAATAAGGGGTGAAACTTGCATATGTCCAACTTGCATAGATTATACATGTCATGGACCTAAAGGTGTCAACTTGTTCAAAATTCACCTAATATAATCTCAATCAATTTTCATAAACTTACATATGAACATGTGTGAATCAACATCATCTAATTTTTTAACAACATGGTTTTATATGGGTACACCTAACTCAATAGGAAAATTCCCATAATCAAGTTTTATTTAATTATAGTTTCAAGTTTATGGGTACACCTAACCTAATAGGCAAATTCCCATAAACAAGATCCATTTAAATTAAGAAAAAAAACATAACTTTAAGCATGATCCAACAACATCATGATTTTTCAACATAATATAGCATGATTTATAACATGGCATAGTATGATAGTATAACATAGCTTGACATGATTCTCAACATAGCACGACATAGCATAAGAGAATTTACAACATAGCATGACATAGCATATATAATTTACATCATACGACAACATAATAACATAATAAGAGATCCACAATATATAGAATTTACAATTACAAATCACATCACTTTCTTGTGATCCATTCATAACTGAGTCAAATTAGTTTGTAATAGTCTTGTGAGAATCATCATACTCACCAACAAAAGAAAAGAATTAGAGAAAGAGAGATCTTTTGATTTGATTTGTGTAGATTTAGTTGTAGATGATTAGGCTTCCTCTTCTTAGTTTGTGACGGCTATGCTAAACTCCATGGCAGCAGCATGACGGTAGCTTCTCTAATTTTACAAGTGATTAAGTCTAGGGTCTACCCACTTATTTATAGATTTTAGAATTCATTTAGGCCATTAGATTTAACCTAGAAATAACCGCAGCCGTTCAGACAAGATGGGGTTTATCTTGTTGACTCAGCAATGAGTCAGAAGTGACTCAGCAATGAGTCAGAAGTGACTCAGCAAACACTCAGCATATTAATAAACTTCTATTCATGTCATAAATATATATATATTTTCTACAATGTACATATTAGATACATCCCCCTTTACTTATTATTGTTTTTATATACATATTAGATACATCCCCTCTCTTACACACTTATTAATATTTTTATATTCATATTAGATACATCCCCTCTCTTACATACTTATTAATATTTTTATATTCATAATAGATACATCCCCTCTCTTACATACTTATTAATATTTTTATATTCATATTAGATACATCCCCTCTCTTACATACTTATTAATATTTTTATATTCATATTAGATACATCCCCTCTTCTACACACTTATTATTATTTTAGCAACTTTAGTGTTAATAGAAAATTCGGGGTGTTACAAATTCCCATAACAATATCTGTATCATTACGAAATCCAACATCGAAATATTCCAAAGACAATTTCGATTCAAATCCATTCCAATTCAATTATTGGAAATTTTGGTTATTTTCAAAACCATTTCAAATCCAATTTATTTATTTTAAAGATAAATAAATTATTATTCTAGTTCAAAACTAGTTCATTTCGAAAAAAATCTATTTTTATCTTTTCAAATATGGAGTTTTTCATCCCAATTCTTCCTAAATCACTTCTTATGATTTTACACAAATTATTACTATTTTTAATAATTTTATTAAGTCCTGTACAGTCGATTTCCACCAATGGCCATTGAACTGCACTTACAGCGACCTTTTCCAAATTTGATTTGGACATAATTCCAAATCCAACCGTTAGATTTCTAATTTCTCACATTCGTTATAAAGTTCTTTTCGATACGAACCCAAGGTTCCGGTTTTAGGAGAATCCGACGGTCGGATCTCCCGTAATATCCATTCGAAGTCAATGGTCGAAATTCACGAACTACCGCAGTGCGGTGCGTTCTATTCAGGCCATTATATTATATATATATATAATATGTATAATATATACTTCGTCGATTTCCTTTTAAAACGTATTATATAAATCATTTTAAATTCGTTTTCAAAACGATTTCAACTTCTTTTCAAATTCAAATCAAAATTGAATTTTTCCTTATAAATTTGTTTTAAATTCATTTCAAATTGATTTCAATTCAAATCGATTTTTAATTCAATTTCAGCTCGTTTTCAATTCAATTCAATTTCAATTCGAATTCATTTCTATTCAATTTCAATTCTTATTCATTTCTATTCAATTTCAATTCGAATTCATTTCTATTCAGTTTAATTCGAATTTCAATTCTTTTCAAAATAACAGATTTTGAAATCACTTTCGGTATTCATTATAAAATGAACAAAATCGATATAAATATCGTTCACATCAAAATGGCGTCAATCTAATCAACATGGCTTCATATATTTCTATTTTCAAATATTCTATTTCAAATATTTCTTTTTTCAAATATTTCTATTCAAATATTTTATTCAAATAGGTCTCTTCAAATATTCTATTTCAAAACTGGAATGAGGCCCAATCAATTACCATATATTTTATTTCTATGGATTTCCATACAACGCATGTACATATCCACCATGACAAATAATAAACCATCATCCAAAGTGCATTCTGCACTGTATAAGAATCAGATATAAATATTCAACGCTTATAACAGTCTGTCAATCAATCGATCGACATACAACTAATTATTCGGATTAGTGTATGTCATATATCACCCCAATACCCGTGTGGGGTTTTCAAACAATCAAACACAGATTTTATTTGTGCAGTTGGGCGATGTGTAAAATTTATCGTCCCAATCAATCTCAGTCAAATGTGTGTATATAAACAAATCGTCGATTTGTTTATAAATATTCATTTCATATACACGTTAAAAATTCTATTTTCCACTATAAAATATTTTAACTATATTAATATTTTATTTCATCTCACATCACATCACACAATCAACCACACATCAAGATCAAACAAACAAGCATACAAGCCGTCCATGGTCTGTGGACGATGGGTGTCGGGTGCTACTAAACACCGTCTGCATCCTAGTACATATTTTAAACTAGAAATAAAAATAAAAGTGAGGAGTTCTCACTGATTAGTTAAACCCAACGCCACGACTCTTCTTATGTAGGAAATCTTCATACTGCTTGCACTTCGTCACTTTCGTCGCCCGTAGCCACTACATATATAAAAATCACATTTTTATATTGCTGTTATGTATATAAAAATCATATTTTTATAATCACTCCATATGGATAAAAATTCTATTTTTATTATTTTTATAATATAAAAATCATATCTTTCCTACTTTAAAGATGTAATCTTTCCGCTATTTCATTATAAAAATCATTTTTTTATCTCTTCTATGAATTAAAAATCGAATTTTTATTCTTTCTATAATATAAAAATCATGTGCTTATAGAGATAAAAATCTCATCTTTATCACGCTCGTATGTAAATAAAAATTGAATCCTTACATTTACTACTTCATAATAAAAATTGAAGCTTTACAATTACAAAAATGAAATCTTTTTAAAAATAAAAATCTGCTCTTTATATAAATAAAAATCATGGCTTTTATAAACTAAAAATCAAAACTTTTCGTAAATAAAAATCAAAACTTTAATGTTATTTATATAAATAAATTCCATTTTTTTCTTTTATTATCATGCTAATAATATGAGTATGAAATCAATGCTTTTCAAAACAAATTAAAATAATAAATTAAAGAAGAAGAAGAAGAAGGAAACTCACAGCTCAAATTGGAAGGGAGGGGCTCGTTTGCGCGTCGCTCGAGGTAGGGGTCAGGTGCTCGCGCGCTCGTCGGAGGGGGCTGTGCTAGAGGGCGGCGACGGGTTTCAGGGCTTTGGGGGGGGGGGGGGGTTTCGAGATGGAGGAATGATCGGAGAAGGGGAGGTGGAACGATAGGGGGAGAGGGTGCGGTGGCCCCGCCTGGGCGGCGGCGGCGCTCCGATCGGGGGAGCGACGGCTCCTCCTCCGTCCTCTTTTTTATTTATCTATTTGTTTTGTTGAAATGAAATCGGGGGTGGGGGCTGAGTGGTTAAGGAAGAGGGGAGAGGTTTTATTTTTAATTATTTTAATTATTTTAATTTCAAAAAGTTGACTTTTTTATTCGACCTCTAAACGAGGCCCACCGTCTGTCGTCCATAGCTAATTACCCCCATTCCGAACACAATGGGATATGTATCGTAAGCTAATTCGACCGTTTCGATCAGTTTTCGCCAAAATCAAAATATAACGCTATATATTGAATTTAAACGCGCATTTCAATTTACCGAGGCCACGCACGAGCTCTAAGAATCCCCGAAAAATATTTTCTTGCTTCGTATTGACGATACGGTTCTAACAAAACTAGTTTCGTCGAATTCTGAGACCGTTAGAAAAATGGCCATTTTCCAGTCGATTAAAATCAACTGAAACTGGTCAAACGCGTTTTCCTTTGCCACGCTCACATATTGAATCGGAAAATTATGAAATTTGAAACCTAGCAATAACCTTACATCCCCGGATCCAACAAAAGTGGTTTCTTCGAAATCCGAGGTCGTTTGCAAACTGGCTATTTTCGAGGGCCGAAATTCCATAGCGACTATTCTAAAATTTCAATTGGACATAACATTTTATCCCCGCTATGAAATTCCAATCTTTCGGATCCGTTGGAAAGATATTCTCAATTAGATTCAAATATTTTTGGTTTCACTAAAATCCGTTTCATTTTGCACTCGGTACATTCATTTGAATTTTGAAATCGAATTATCGAACTACCACGCCCTTTTCAATTCCTTTTATAATTTAAAATAAATATTTATATTCTAACGACGACGTATATAAATATATATGTTCTAATTCTATTCAAAATAAATTTCTCGTCATTTTTATTTAAAATATTCATTTTAAATATTCAAAATTCATTAAAATTGCCAAAATAAAAAATTTAAATTGGCCCAGATTTCCGGGTTATTACAAGTTATTAACTAGGAATAAATCTTTTAAGTTAAGATTTAATGAAGTCTTCCAATTAACTGATATTTAATTGGAATTAAATAAAAGAATTAGATTTTGGGTTGTCGTGGATGGTGTCTTAAATAACACTATTCTTAAACCCCGTATGAAAGGAATAAATCCTTGAATCAAGATTATTACAGTTTCAAATTGTATTTAGTAATTTGAATAAAATGACATGTGAATTGGGTTTATCGTGAACTATGTTTTAAACGACATTTATTCTTTAACCCAATTAACAGTGAAAATAAAATTTGGAATTTATAAACCTCTCATTAAGATTTGAAAAGAAATTTTCCAAAGTCAATTTTTTTCCAATTTAATATATTAAATTGGAATTGAGTGGAAATTCAATTTGATAATAATTGAGATAGGCTTCTGTAAAAGAGGACAGTTACTATATATGGAATTTAAAAAGGCTTAGCCATTATTCCATTTATATTAGCGGTCTGATACAGAAATTTATATTGATTAAATGTTGATTTGATTTCTGTGAAATTCCTTATTTAATGGAAGATCATTTTGGGTTTATCGCGATCTGTGTTTTAAATGACATTGGTTCTTTAACCCAGTTAAAGACAAGATTAATTTCTTAAAAATTGGATAATCATAAAGTAATGATTTTGATATTAAAACAAAAGTGGAGTTTTAATAAATCTTTAAAAAGAAGATATAAATCTAAAAGAATTTACCTTTGATAAAATTTATAGGAATCTTTCCACTTATAATATGAATATTTTATTAAAAGGATATTCCGAATTGGAATGAGGCGTATGATGTGTCTTTACAACACTTGATTTTTAATTATAAAATATGCGGGTTATTCGAAAAGATCGGGTTTAACCCCTTCTGAATAATTATTACGACGATTAAAGTCGAAGACATTGAAGACGACGATTGAAGACTGGTGATCTTCACATCGAAAGGATAACTACTGATGTCCGACATTGATTAGCTACCAGTAAAGGGTTAAAGTGGTAGTTGTCCGGATGTACTTGTTGATTGTCCGGATATGTGAGCATCTCTCTTCCGTATTGGACATACAGTGTGACGGCCTGGAATTTCGCTCGATCTGAATCAGTCGTTACACCGATCTAGACCGTTCGAAACCCCTGAACGTTGAGAACATGACAAATCAGAACACAAATAGAAGAACATTTCATTGTATATTACAACAATGCATCAGATTACAAGAATAAACAGAGTATAAATGAATAAATATTACACAGAAATATCAGAGATTACAATAAATTACATAGCAGCGGAAAATAATATAAAACACAACTGAAGGTGATATACGGATACAGAGCTTTCCGGATATCATTCCAGCTGTAAACCAGGATCCTGTGAATATAAATCTGCAAAACCAAAACTACTAGCTGCCCGTGCGGAAAATAGGGGCACCCAGAGTTTAGGTTAAAACAATAAACTCCAGGTCAGTCATGTGACTGGTGTGAGAACTAAAACAGTTATTTAAAGCTTTACTTTAAAAGAGAGTAATTCAAGGGACCACGCCGTATAACACGGAACGGGTTTCCTCCCAAGAATACCAGTGCATAGAATAAACAACGAAATGCTTTTTCGAAAAATGAAGCTATTATAAGACCCAGGTCCCATCACACAATGCAACGCAAGCAGGAGGATAGGGTTTTCCCTTATAATAGCCAAACATGCTTGGTACGTTTAAAACAAATCATTTGATACTATAATAAGTGTATAGTGTCAAAACAATTTCAATCATAAATATAAATCATAGACGGCATGGGTACCATATATCATGTCGCCATACTAGTTCTACAATTAAAACCGCAATACACGTATTGGAAATTGGATTTCCGTCATGAGTCGAGGCAAGGGGCAAGCTCCTCTCCGCGTTCGAGACACTCTAGCAAATGCCTCAGGATTACGCACACTGGGTAACCCCTGGATCTTCAGGGCCGGTCCTCACTTACGTTAGAGGATTAGTTATGCCCGAACACACGTTTCCCGGTCCTTACAGACCTATAATCGAGGCGCCTCATCCAACAACCACATAGGTGAAAAGTATATAAATGTCAGGGCTGGTAAGTCACTGACACCACCAAAACTAGAAAGAAACGTCGTGCTCTCCCTGCAGTCCGTATCCCGTTTTTAACTCATACCGAGGTGTGAGGCTCGCGAATTCACGCTATACACAAAGCTACGCCACAAAGGCCATGCTTTGATCATCAACCACAAGACTTTGCTTTTCAACAGAAGCCTTGATCATTGCATCTTAGCGTGCCACACAGGCAATTCATGCCATGCGATTGATGTCCATCGATATACAACCTCTGAGCTCGTACGTCTCAGAGAAGGGCGTTAAGCAAAAGAATAAATTCTCCGCCGCCAAACAGATGTATATTTAATAGAAATCAATCAACACAGAATAAAATCCAATGTCAGACACACAATCCATTTACAAGTCCGTTCTGGGTCTGAACGAAACCGGAGGCACTTTCCTCGCATATCCATCCATCTCCAAGTACGTCTGGACGACCACCAACTATTTCCATCCTCTTGGGTGTACTGCCCAATCAGGATCGTCAGTAATTATCCAAACGATGTGAAGACTTCCGGTCTTCAACCACCGTCTTCATCTTCGACATATCGTCGAATCGGTTATTCAGAATGGGTATAAACCCGGACTTTCCGAACAACCCGCGTATATTGAAAACAAATGTTACACAAACACAACATACGCCTCATTCCAATTCATTAGTCACTAACCGCAGATTAGCAAGAGAACAATTTCCCAAACATTAACCCCGAAGGCCGAAACCAACATCAGATCAATACCCAGGAAACCATTCTTCTTAGCCAACCTACAGCTAGTTTCTAATTTCCACATTCTTAGGGAAAGGTTCCCATTAATTTTATCCAAGATAAATTCTTTAAAATTTATCCTGTAATCTTTCTTTGGATGTCATTTAAAACCAAATTATGGTTTTCCAACTAGTCGAGATTAGCGAACCACAACGAAGTAATTATTTATTTTATTTCCCAATCCCAACCTATTCATCCCATGAAGCAAAACTGGTAATACTCCATATCTAACACCATGGTGTTATCGGTAAAATTAATTACCATTTCACGTTCAAATCTAATTAAAGATTTAACTATCGCTTTGGAGCAAAATTGGTAATACTCCATTCTCGCTCATTTTCTAAATTTGATAATTTAGATTATCCATTCGCATTTCAATCTAATTGCAGATTTGTTAAACTCCTTTTACTGGGTTAAAGAACTAGGTGTTATTTAAAACACAGCTCATGATAAACCCAAATCACATTCTATTTGTTATCGGATTAAAGAACTAGTGTTATTTAAAACACTGTTCACGATAAACCCATTTCAAATCCAATCAAATATATTAGAAATCACGATTATTTAAAACCCCTTTTAAATCTAATTTATTTATTTAAAAATAATTAGGTTTTAAATTTAGTTCAAAACTAGTTCATTTCGATAAAAATCTATTTTTATCTTTTCAAATATGGAGTTTCTCATCCCAATTCTTCCCAAATCATTTCTTATGATTTTATACAAATTATTACTATTTTTAATAATTTTATCAAGGCCCATACAGTCGATTTCCAACAATGGCCATCGAACTGCACTTACAGCGACCTTTTTCGAATTTGATTTGGACGTATCTCCAAATCCAACCGTTAGATTTTGAATTTCTAATATTCGTTAGAAAGGTCTTTTCGATACGAACCCAACGGTTCCGGTTTTAGGAGAATCCGACGGTCGGATCTCCCGTAATGTCCGTTTGAAATAAATGGTCGAAATTTACGAACTGCCGCGGCGCGGCGCGTTCTATTCAGGCCATTATATTATATATATAATATATATAATATATATTTCGTCGATTTCTATTTAAAACGAATTATATAAATAGTTTTAAATTCGTTTCAAAAGCAATTTCAACTCCCATTTCAATTCAAATCAAAATTGAATTCTTCTTTAAAAATTCGTTTTAAAATTCATTTCTATTTAATTCAAATTTCAGTTCAACTTGAATTCATTTCAATTCGCTTTCTATTCAATTTGAATTCGTTTTCAATTCGATTCAATTCAAATTGGTTTTCTATTCGATTTAAATTCATTTCTAAATCTTTGTATATTCAATTCATTTCGAAACCGCTATATATTCAATTCATTTCGAAATCGTTATATATTCAATTCATTTCGAAATCGTTATATATTCAATTCATTTCGAAATCGTTATATATTCAATTCATTTCGAAATCGTTATATATTCAATTCATTTCGAAATCGTTATATATTCAATTCATTTCGAAATCGTTATATATTCAATTCATTTCGAAATCGTTATATATTCAATTCATTTCGAAATCGTTATATATTCAATTCATTTCGAAATCGTTATATATTCAATTCATTTCGAAATCGTTATATATTGTTCGCGTCAAAATGGCGCATCACTATTCAACACGGCTTCAAATATTTCTATTTCAAATATTTCTTTTTGTCAACACACGACTAATCTCAACGAATGAGTACCGTCCATGTGTGACTATTTTTGTTAAATTATTTCGTTCAACACATGACTAATCTCAACGGAAGAGTACAGTCAACACATGAACCTTTATTTTATATTGATAAAGATGTAATTTTTATTATAAAAATAATTCGTTCAACACATGACTGATCTCAACGGATGAGTACAGTCAACACATGAACCTTTATTTTATATTGATAAAGATGTAATTTTTATTATAAAAATAATTCGTTCAACACATGACTGATCTCAACTGATGAGTACAGTCAACACATGAACCTTTATTTTATATTGATAAAGATGTAATTTTTATTATAAAAATAATTCGTTCAACACATGACTAATCTCACGAATGAGTACAGTCAACACATGAACCTTTATATTGATAAAGATGTAAATTTTATTATAAAAATATTTCGTTCAACACATGACTAATCTCACGAATGAGTACAGTCAACACATGAACCTTTATATTGATAAAGATGTAAATTTTATTATAAAAATATTTCGTTCAACACATGACTAATCTCACGAATGAGTACAGTCAACACATGAACCTTTATTTTATAATATTCTTAATCTTCTAAATTGGAATGAGGCCCAATCAATCATCATATAATGTTAATTATATGGATTTTCATACATCACATGTATATAATAGCATTGAAAAATAATCAACCATCAACCAAAGTGCACTATACTGTATAAGCATCAAATATAGATATCTAATGCTTATAACAGCCTGTCAATCAATCGATCGACATATTTAATCAATCAGGATGAGTGAACTTCAAATTTCATCCCAACACCCGTGTAGGGTTTCAAACAATCAAACACAGATTTTATTCGTGCAGTTGGGCGATGTGTGAAATTTTTCGTCCCAATCAATGTCAGTCAAATCAGTGTACATAAACAAACCGTCCGGTTTGTAAATGAATATTTTATTTTATTCACTTCACGTTAAAAATTATATTTTTAACGATAAAACATTTTATTTCAACATATGAATTTCTATTCAGTTCATTTATTCAATAAAAATCATATTTTTATTTTTCTAACATATTTTAGAAAATTTCGGCGGCATAACGGCACTATACTAGAAACGGGACGAGGCCTAGCCTTATCCCCGGTCTAGTGAAGGCCCACGCCATTCACACATCAATCAAATCAATTTTTATTTCACCAAACAATTCAGTTCAAACCAAATAATCTAACCAACTACACAACCAAACAAACAAGTCCATGGTATGTGGACGGGTGTCGGGTGCTTCTAATAAGCACCGTCTGCATCCTAGTATATATATATAACTAGAAAAATAGAATTTGAGTGAGAAGTTCTCACCGAAAGCTATCCTAACTTCACGGCTCTTCACTGATAGAAATCTTCATTGCTATCGCATCTTCGCTATCATCTTTGCCCGTAGCCACTACATATATAAAAATCACATTTTTATATTTTGATGTCTTTAAAATAAAAATCACATTTTTATTTATTCACTTTCAATTTAAAAATCATATTTTTATAATCACTTCATATATTTCTAAATCGAATTTTTACTATGCTATTCAATATATAAAAATCACATTTTTACTTTGGTGTCATATAGATAAAAATTCCATTTCAAAAATAAAGTTTTCGCCTTTATAAAAAATAAAGTTTTCGCCTTTATAAAAATAAAGATTTCGCCTTTATAAAAATAAAGATTTCGCCTTTATAAAACTAAAGATTTCGCCTTTATAAAAATAAAGATTTCGCCTTTATAAAAATAAATATTTCGCCTTTATAAAAATAAAGATTTCGCCTTTATAAAAATAATCACTTTACTTCAACGTATATAAAATAAAAATCAGATTTTTATTTCGCTACATATACAAAGATGATATTTTTATATTCTCTATCCTATAAAGATTATATTTTTAATACTTTAAAAATATAAAAATCATATTTTTAATATTTCTATATAGTAAAGATTATATTTTTATCTTCCTACCATATAAAAGATTATATTTTTAATTATTTAAAAATATAAAAACTATATTTTTATTACTTTAAAAATATAAAGATCGTATCTTTTACCAAATAAAAATCAAATCTTTTATTGTTAAAAAATCGAATCACTTTCTTTCTCTATTATATCTATGAAAAATAAAAAAAAACTGAAATCGAATTTAAAATATTGTTTTAAATATATACTAATAAAATAAAAAAAAACAAAGCAAAATAAATATACCACTTACAGTAAACGGGGAGGGAGGTGAGAGGTTGAGGAGGAGGAGGGGCTAGCCAGCAGCAGAGGCGCCAGGAGAGGGGAGGCACGACGGTGGGTCGTGGTGGCTGCGGCTGTGAGCAGGTGGAGGGGGCTCGGTTGCGTCGGTGGATGGGGGGAGGGGGTCTCGCGTCGGTGTCGAGGAAGGCAAGGGGGAGGAGGAAGGGAAGAAGTGGCGGCGGCACACCTGGGGGGGGGGGAAGTCGGTGGCGGCTGCGACGTGGGGGGGGGGGGGCGACGGGGTTTCGGGGGTTTTCCTTTTTTTTTTATTTATATTTGATCTGAAATAATGATTTGGGGGGGGGGTTATGTAAATACATATATAATAATTATATTATTTTTTTTCCTTTAAAACCCTAATGTTGACTTTTCGTTTCAACTCAGATTTGAACCCGCCGACTGTCGTCCCTAGCGTAATACCCCCATTCCGAACACAATGGGATATGCCACGTAGGCCAATTCGACTGTTTGAATCAGTTTTCTTTGAATTTACATTTAAATCACTTTATTGAATTTTAAACGTACATTTCAAATTACCGGGGCCACATACTAACTCTAAAAATTCTCGAAAAATATTTTCTAGCTTCATATTGACGATACGGTCCTAACAAAACTAGTTTCGTCGAATTCCGAAACCGTTAGAAAAATGGCCAATTTCCAGTCGATTAAAATCAACTGAAACTGGTCAAACGCGTTTTCCTTTGCCACGCTCACATATTGATTCGAAAAATTATGAAATTTGGAATCTAGCAATAATTTGACATCACGGACCCAACAAAACTGGTTTCGTCGAAATCCGAGGTCATTTGCAAAATGTCCATTTTTAAGGGCCTGAATTCCATAGCGACTATTCAGAATTTTCAACTGGACATATCTTTTGATTCCCGATATGAAATCTTGATCTTTCGGATTCGTTGCAAAGATATCCACAACGAGATCCTATTATTTTTGGTTTCACTAAAATCCGGATTGTTTTGCACCCGGTACATTCAATTGAAGTTTGAAATCGAATTATCGAACTACCGTGCCATTTTCAATTCTATTATAATTATATATAATTATTTATATTCTAACGACGACGCGTATAACATATACGTTCTAATTCTATTCAAAATAAATTTCTCGTTGATTTTATTTAAAATAATCTATTTAAATATTCAAATTCAGCTAAAATTGCCAAAATAAAAAATTTTAAACTGGCCCAGATTTTCGGGTTATTACAATCTCCCCCACTTAAAACTTTTCGTCCCCGAAAAGGAACAAAGTCGAAAGTGGTTTGATTAATCAGCTCTACGCTCGATTTGGCTTCCATTCTCCAACTTTTCAGTTTCTGAGAATTTTCAAATTTTCAAAAATTTGGCTAACACCCTAAATTTTCGAAAAATTTCGCCATAACCTCCCCTGCACCGGGAGCATCGAGGAATTTCAAATGGCTTCCCCGGTCCTTCAGATCTCAAAAAGAAAAAGAAAAAGCCAAGCGGCTAGCCAATAGGCTCATAAAATCATCATCACCCAAACAAAACAGTAAATTATGTAGTAAACATGTACCTATTTGTCGGGCAAACAAATTTTATTCTTCGGCTCTAGCCTCCTTGCTATGACCTGTTCAATGTAAGTATATGTATATGCAAGCAAATGCGACCAATTTTTAATACAATTCAATATTTGATGCAATTAGGCATAATGGTTCAAAATTATCAAACAAATAAACAAACAACACAAACATCAATCAATTAGTGAATTAGAGTTTCAAATTCATAATTTTGATACATATACAAAAAATCATGTTTTTGATGCCAATTCACAACAATGTGTTCTAGCTATATTAGTTTTGGTTCTCACACCAGTCGAATGGAAATATATCGATATCACACCTTCGTTACTCGAACATGAATACTAATGACAACTAGTCAATCATTAGAATCATCTTCGGGCCACTATAGTATGATTCTATATCTATCCAATATATTAAAACTTCGAATATACGTTCATGACGCGTATACGCGAAATCTTTATATACTCGATTGTCCATATTCAAAATAAATAAATATTCAAATACGTATAATTGATTTAAATTTTCAAAACAAAATGGTTTTCAATTGAAAAATATACTCTTCATACTCGTTCTAGGATACTACTGATCCTATCTCTAACGAGTCATTCTAATTGGATATTACTAATCCAATATCTGATGAATTCTTTCGTATGGTTCTAATGTGTCTTGTTCTCGAGCTCTGTAAACCAAAGCTCTGATACCAAATGTGACGGCCTGGAATTTCGCTCGATCTGAATCAGTCGTTACACCGATCTAGACCGTTCGAAACCCCTGAACGTTGAGAACATGACAAATCAGAACACAAACAGAAGAACATTTCATTGTATATTACAACAATGCATCAGATTACAAGAATAAACAGAGTATAAATGAATAAATATTACACAGAAATATCAGAGATTACAATAAATTACATAGCAGCGGAAAATAATATAAAACACAACTGAAGGTGATATACAGATACAGAGCTTTCCGGATATCATTCCAGCTGTAAACCAGGATCCTGTGAATATAAATCTGCAAAACCAAAACTACTAGCTGCCCGTGCGGAAAATAGGGGCACCCAGAGTTTAGGTTAAAACAATAAACTCCAGGTCAGTCATGTGACTGGTGTGAGAACTAAAACAGTTATTTAAAGCTTTACTTTAAAAGAGAGTAATTCAAGGGACCACGCCGTATAACACGGAACGGGTTTCCTCCCAAGAATACCAGTGCATAGAATAAACAACGAAATGCTTTTTCGAAAAATGAAGCTATTATAAGACCCAGGTCCCATCACACAATGCAACGCAAGCCGGAGGATAGGGTTTTCCCTTATAATAGCCAAACATGCTTGGTACGTTTAAAACAAATCATTTGATACTATAATAAGTGTATAGTGTCAAAACAATTTCAATCATAAATATAAATCATAGACGGCATGGGTACCATATATCATGTCGCCATACTAGTTCTACAATTAAAACCGCAATACACGTATTGGAAATTGGATTTCCGTCATGAGTCGAGGCAAGGGGCAAGCTCCTCTCCGCGTTCGAGACACTCTAGCAAATGCCTCAGGATTACGCACACTGGGTAACCCCTGGATCTTCAGGGCCGGTCCTCACTTACGTTAGAGGATTAGTTATGCCTGAACACACGTTTCCCGGTCCTTACAGACCTATAATCGAGGCGCCTCATCCAACAACCACATAGGTGAAAAGTATATAAATGTCAGGGCTGGTAAGTCACTGACACCAAAAAAACTAGAAAGAAACGTCGTGCTCTCCCTGCAGTCCGTATCCCGTTTTTAACTCATACCGAGGTGTGAGGCTCGCGAATTCACGCTTTACACAAAGCTATGCCACAAAGGCCATGCTTTGATCATCAACCACAAGACTTTGCTTTTCAACAGAAGCCTTGATCATTGCATCTTAGCGTGCCACACAGGCAATTCATGCCATGCGATTGATGTCCATCGATATACAACCTCTGAGCTCGTACGTCTCAGAGAAGGGCGTTAAGCAAAAGAATAAATTCTCCGCCGCCAAACAGATGTATATTTAATAGAAATCAATCAACACAGAATAAAATCCAATGTCAGACACACAATCCATTTACAAGTCCGTTCTGGGTCTGAACGAAACCGGAGGCACTTTCCTCGCATATCCATCCATCTCCAAGTACGTCTGGACGACCACCAACTATTTCCATCCTCTTGGGTGTACTGCCCAATCAGGATCGTCAGTAATTATCCAAACGATGTGAAGACTTCCGGTCTTCAACCACCGTCTTCATCTTCGACATATCGTCGAATCGGTTATTCAGAATGGGTATAAACCCGGACTTTCCGAACAACCCGCGTATATTGAAAACAAATGTTACACAAACACAACATACGCCTCATTCCAATTCATTAGTCACTAACCGCAGATTAGCAAGAGAACAATTTCCCAAACATTAACCCCGAAGGCCGAAACCAACATCAGATCAATACCCAGGAAACCATTCTTCTTAGCCAACCTACAGCTAGTTTCTAATTTCCACATTCTTAGGGAAAGGTTCCCATTAATTTTATCTAAGATAAATTCTTTAAAATTTATCCTGTAATCTTCCTTTGGATGTCATTTAAAACCAAATTATGGTTTTCCAACTAGTCGAGATTAGCGAACCACAACGAAGTAATTATTTATTTTATTTCCCAATCCCAACCTATTCATCCCATGAAGCAAAACTGGTAATACTCCATATCTAACACCACGGTGTTATCGGTAAAATTAATTACCATTTCACGTTCAAATCTAATTAAAGATTTAACTATCGCTTTGGAGCAAAACTGGTAATACTCCATTCTCGCTCATTTTCTAAATTTGATAATTTAGATTATCCATTCGCATTTCAATCTAATTGCAGATTTGTTAAACTCCTTTTACTGGGTAAAAGAACTAGGTGTTATTTAAAACACAGCTCACGATAAACCCAAATCACATTCTATTTGTTATCGGGTTAAAGAACTAGTGTTATTTAAAACACTGTTCACGATAAACCCATTTCAAATCCAATCAAATATATTAGAAATCACGATTATTTAAAACCCCTTTTAAATCTAATTTATTTATTTAAAAATAATTAGGTTTTAAATTTAGTTCAAAACTAGTTCATTTCGATAAAAATCTATTTTTATCTTTTCAAATATGGAGTTTCTCATCCCAATTCTTCCCAAATCATTTCTTATGATTTTATACAAATTATTACTATTTTTAATAATTTTATCAAGGCCCGTACAGTCGATTTCCAACAATGGCCATCGAACTGCACTTACAGCGACCTTTTTCAAATTTGATTTGGACGTATCTCCAAATCCAACCGTTATATTTTGAATTTCTAATATTCGTTAGAAAGCTCTTTTCGATACGAACCCAACGGTTCCGGTTTTAGGAGAATCCGACGGTCGGATCTCCCGTAATGTCCGTTTGAAATAAATGGTCGAAATTTACGAACTGCCGCGGCGCGGCGCGTTCTATTCAGGCCATTATATTATATATATAATATATATAATATATATTTCGTCGATTTCTATTTAAAACGAATTATATAAATAGTTTTAAATTCGTTTCAAAAGCAATTTCAACTCCCATTTCAATTCAAATCAAAATTGAATTCTTCTTTAAAAATTCGTTTTAAAATTCATTTCTATTTAATTCAAATTTCAATTCAACTTGAATTCGTTTCAATTCGCTTTCTATTCAATTTGAATTCGTTTTCAATTCGATTCAATTCAAATTGGTTTTCTATTCGATTTAAATTCATTTCTAAATCTTTGTATATTCAATTCATTTCGAAACCGCTATATATTCAATTCATTTCGAAATCGTTATATATTCAATTCATTTCGAAATCGTTATATATTCAATTCATTTCGAAATCGTTATATATTCAATTCATTTCGAAATCGTTATATATTCAATTCATTTCGAAATCATTATATATTCAATTCATTTCGAAATCGTTATATATTCAATTCATTTCGAAATCGTTATATATTCAATTCATTTCGAAATCGTTATATATTCAATTCATTTCGAAATCGTTATATATTCAATTCATTTCGAAATCGTTATATATTCAATTCATTTCGAAATCGTTATATATTGTTCACGTCAAAATGGCGCATCACTATTCAACACGGCTTCAAATATTTCTATTTCAAATATTTCTTTTTGTCAACACACGACTAATCTCAACGAATGAGTACCGTCCATGTGTGACTATTTTTGTTAAATTATTTCGTTCAACACATGACTAATCTCAACGGATGAGTACAGTCAACACATGAACCTTTATTTTATATTGATAAAGATGTAATTTTTATTATAAAAATAATTCGTTCAACACATGACTGATCTCAACGGATGAGTACAGTCAACACATGAACCTTTATTTTATATTGATAAAGATGTAATTTTTATTATAAAAATAATTCGTTCAACACATGACTGATCTCAACGGATGAGTACAGTCAACACATGAACCTTTATTTTATATTGATAAAGATGTAATTTTTATTATAAAAATAATTCGTTCAACACATGACTAATCTCACGAATGAGTACAGTCAACACATGAACCTTTATATTGATAAAGATGTAAATTTTATTATAAAAATATTTCGTTCAACACATGACTAATCTCACGAATGAGTACAGTCAACACATGAACCTTTATATTGATAAAGATGTAAATTTTATTATAAAAATATTTCGTTCAACACATGACTAATCTCACGAATGAGTACAGTCAACACATGAACCTTTATTTTATAATATTCTTAATCTTCTAAATTGGAATGAGGCCTAATCAATCATCATATAATGTTAATTATATGGATTTTCATACATCACATGTATATAATAGCATTGAAAAATAATCAACCATCAACCAAAGTGCACTATACTGTATAAGCATCAAATATAGATATCTAATGCTTATAACAGCCCGTCAATCAATCGATCGACATATTTAATCAATCAGGATGAGTGAACTTCAAATTTCATCCCAACACCCGTGTAGGGTTTCAAACAATCAAACACAGATTTTATTCGTGCAGTTGGGCGATGTGTGAAATTTTTCGTCCCAATCAATGTCAGTCAAATCAGTGTACATAAACAAACCGTCCGGTTTGTAAATGAATATTTTATTTTATTCACTTCACGTTAAAAATTATATTTTTAACGATAAAACATTTTATTTCAACATATGAATTTCTATTCAGTTCATTTATTCAATAAAAATCATATTTTTATTTTTCTAACATATTTTAGAAAATTTCGGCGGCATAACGGCACTATACTAGAAACGGGACGAGGCCTAGCCTTATCCCCGGTCTAGTGAAGGCCCACGCCATTCACACATCAATCAAATCAATTTTTATTTCACCAAACAATTCAGTTCAAACCAAATAATCTAACCAACTACACAACCAAACAAACAAGTCCATGGTATGTGGACGGGTGTCGGGTGCTTCTAATAAGCACCGTCTGCATCCTAGTATATATATATATAACTAGAAAAATAGAATTTGAGTGAGAAGTTCTCACCGAAAGCTATCCTAACTTCACGGCTCTTCACTGATAGAAATCTTCATTGCTATCGCATCTTCGCTATCTTCTTTGCCCGTAGCCACTACATATATAAAAATCACATTTTTATATTTTGATGTCTTTAAAATAAAAATCACATTTTTATTTATTCACTTTCAATTTAAAAATCATATTTTTATAATCACTTCATATATTTCTAAATCGAATTTTTACTATGCTATTCAATATATAAAAATCACATTTTTACTTTGGTGTCATATAGATAAAAATTCCATTTCAAAAA
Organism: Allium sativum; assembly: GCA_030737875.1. Classification (NCBI taxonomy): domain Eukaryota; kingdom Viridiplantae; phylum Streptophyta; class Magnoliopsida; order Asparagales; family Amaryllidaceae; genus Allium; species Allium sativum. The sequence continues at coordinate 1,024,952,975 of CM060920.1, forward strand.
TAAAGTTTTCGCCTTTATAAAAAATAAAGTTTTCGCCTTTATAAAAATAAAGATTTCGCCTTTATAAAAATAAAGATTTCGACTTTATAAAAATAAAGATTTCGCCTTTATAAAAATAAAGATTTCGCCTTTATAAAAATAAATATTTCGCCTTTATAAAAATAAAGATTTCGCCTTTATAAAAATAATCACTTTACTTCAACGTATATAAAATAAAAATCAGATTTTTATTTCGCTACATATACAAAGATGATATTTTTATATTCTCTATCCTATAAAGATTATATTTTTAATACTTTAAAAATATAAAAATCATATTTTTAATATTTCTATATAGTAAAGATTATATTTTTATCTTCCTACCATATAAAAGATTATATTTTTAATTCTTTAAAAATATAAAAACTATATTTTTATTACTTTAAAAATATAAAGATCGTATCTTTTACCAAATAAAAATCAAATCTTTTATTGTTAAAAAATCGAATCACTTTCTTTCTCTATTATATCTATGAAAAATAAAAAAAAAACTGAAATCGAATTTAAAATATTGTTTTAAATATATACTAATAAAATAAAGAAAACAAAGCAAAATAAATATACCACTTACAGTAAACGGGGAGGGAGGTGAGAGGTTGCGGAGGAGGAGGGGCTGGCCAGCAGCAGAGGCGCCAGGAGAGGGGAGGCACGACGGTGGGTCGTGGTGGCTGCGGCTGTGAGCAGGTGGAGGGGGCTCGGTTGCGTCGGTGGATGGGGGGAGGGGGTCTCGCGTCGGTGTCGAGGAAGGCAAGGGGGAGGAGGAAGGGAAGAAGTGGCGGCGGCACACCTGGGGGGGGGGGGGGAAGTCGGTGGCGGCTGCGACGTGGGGGGGGGGGGGCGACGGGGTTTCGGGGGTTTTCCTTTTTTATTTATTTATATTTGATCTGAAATAATGATTTGGGGGGGGGGGTTATGCAAATACATATATAATAATTATATTATTTTTTTTCCTTTAAAACCCTAATGTTGACTTTTCGTTTCAACTCAGATTTGAACCCGCCGACTGTCGTCCCTAGCGTAATATCCCCATTCCGAACACAATGGGATATGCCACGTAGGCCAATTCGACTGTTTGAATCAGTTTTCTTTGAATTTACATTTAAATCACTTTATTGAATTTTAAACGTACATTTCAAATTACCGGGGCCACATACTAACTCTAAAAATTCTCGAAAAATATTTTCTAGCTTCATATTGACGATACGGTCCTAACAAAACTAGTTTCGTCGAATTCCGAGACCGTTAGAAAAATGGCCAATTTCCAGTCGATTAAAATCAACTGAAACTGGTCAAACGCGTTTTCCTTTGCCACGCTCACATATTGATTCGAAAAATTATGAAATTTGGAATCTAGCAATAATTTGACATCACGGACCCAACAAAACTGGTTTCGTCGAAATCCGAGGTCATTTGCAAAATGTCCATTTTTAAGGGCCTGAATTCCATAGCGACTATTCAGAATTTTCAACTGGACATATCTTTTGATTCCCGATATGAAATCTTGATCTTTTGGATTCGTTGCAAAGATATCCACAACGAGATCCTATTATTTTTGGTTTCACTAAAATCCGGATTGTTTTGCACCCGGTACATTCAATTGAAGTTTGAAATCGAATTATCGAACTACCGCGCCATTTTCAATTCTATTATAATTATTTATATTCTAACGACGACGCGTATAATATATACGTTCTAATTCTATTCAAAATAAATTTCTCGTTGATTTTATTTAAAATAATCTATTTAAATATTCAAATTCAGCTAAAATTGCCAAAATAAAAAATTTTAAACTGGCCCAGATTTTCGGGTTATTACAATCTCCCCCACTTAAAACTTTTCGTCCCCGAAAAGGAACAAAGTCGAAAGTGGTTTGATTAATCAGCTCTACGCTCGATTTGGCTTCCATTCTCCAACTTTTCAGTTTCTGAGAATTTTCAAATTTTCAAAAATTTGGCTAACACCCTAAATTTTCGAAAAATTTCGCCATAACCTCCCCTGCACCGGGAGCATCGAGGAATTTCAAATAGCTTCCCCGGTCCTTCAGATCTCAAAAAGAAAAAGAAAAAGCCAAGCGGCTAGCCAATAGGCTCATAAAATCATCATCACCCAAACAAAACAGTAAATTATGTAGTAAACATGTACCTATTTGTCGGGCAAACAAATTTTATTCTTCGGCTCTAGCCTCCTTGCTATGACCTGTTCAATGTAAGTATATGTATATGCAAGCAAATGCGACCAATTTTTAATACAATTCAATATTTGATGCAATTAGGCATAATGGTTCAAAATTATCAAACAAATAAACAAACAACACAAACATCAATCAATTAGTGAATTAGAGTTTCAAATTCATAATTTTGATACATATACAAAAAATCATGTTTTTGATGCCAATTCACAACAATGTGTTCTAGCTATATTAGTTTTGGTTCTCACACCAGTCGAATGGAAATATATCGATATCACACCTTCGTTACTCGAACATGAATACTAATGACAACTAGTCAATCATTAGAATCATCTTCGGGCCACTATAGTATGATTCTATATCTATCCAATATATTAAAACTTCGAATATACGTTCATGACGCGTATACGCGAAATCTTTATATACTCGATTGTCCATATTCAAAATAAATAAATATTCAAATACGTATAATTGATTTAAATTTTCAAAACAAAATGGTTTTCAATTGAAAAATATACTCTTCATACTCGTTCTAGGATACTACTGATCCTATCTCTAACGAGTCATTCTAATTGGATATTACTAATCCAATATCTGATGAATTCTTTCGTATGGTTCTAATGTGTCTTGTTCTCGAGCTCTGTAAACCAAAGCTCTGATACCAAATGTGACGGCCTGGAATTTCGCTCGATCTGAATCAGTCGTTACACCGATCTAGACCGTTCGAAACCCCTGAACGTTGAGAACATGATAAATCAGAACACAAACAGAAGAACATTTCATTGTATATTACAACAATGCATCAGATTACAAGAATAAACAGAGTGTAAATGAATAAATATTACACAGAAATATCAGAGATTACAATAAATTACATAGCAGCGGAAAATAATATAAAACACAACTGAAGGTGATATACAGATACAGAGCTTTCCGGATATCATTCCAGCTGTAAACCAGGATCCTGTGAATATAAATCTGCAAAACCAAAACTACTAGCTGCCCGTGCGGAAAATAGGGGCACCCAGAGTTTAGGTTAAAACAATAAACTCCAGGTCAGTCATGTGACTGGTGTGAGAACTAAAACAGTTATTTAAAGCTTTACTTTAAAAGAGAGTAATTCAAGGGACCACGCCGTATAACACGGAACGGGTTTCCTCCCAAGAATACCAGTGCATAGAATAAACAACGAAATGCTTTTTCAAAAAATGAAGCTATTATAAGACCCAGGTCCCATCACACAATGCAACGCAAGCCGGAGGATAGGGTTTTCCCTTATAATAGCCAAACATGCTTGGTACGTTTAAAACAAATCATTTGATACTATAATAAGTGTATAGTGTCAAAACAATTTCAATCATAAATATAAATCATAGACGGCATGGGTACCATATATCATGTCGCCATACTAGTTCTACAATTAAAACCGCAATACACGTATTGGAAATTGGATTTCCGTCATGAGTCGAGGCAAGGGGCAAGCTCCTCTCCGCGTTCGAGACACTCTAGCAAATGCCTCAGGATTACGCACACTGGGTAACCCCTGGATCTTCAGGGCCGGTCCTCACTTACGTTAGAGGATTAGTTATGCCTGAACACACGTTTCCCGGTCCTTACAGACCTATAATCGAGGCGCCTCATCCAACAACCACATAGGTGAAAAGTATATAAATGTCAGGGCTGGTAAGTCACTGACACCACCAAAACTAGAAAGAAACGTCGTGCTCTCCCTGCAGTCCGTATCCCGTTTTTAACTCATACCGAGGTGTGAGGCTCGCGAATTCACGCTATACACAAAGCTACGCCACAAAGGCCATGCTTTGATCATCAACCACAAGACTTTGCTTTTCAACAGAAGCCTTGATCATTGCATCTTAGCGTGCCACACAGGCAATTCATGCCATGCGATTGATGTCCATCGATATACAACCTCTGAGCTCGTACGTCTCAGAGAAGGGCGTTAAGCAAAAGAATAAATTCTCCGCCGCCAAACAGATGTATATTTAATAGAAATCAATCAACACAGAATAAAATCCAATGTCAGACACACAATCCATTTACAAGTCCGTTCTGGGTTTGAACGAAACCGGAGGCACTTTCCTCGCATATCCATCCATCTCCAAGTACGTCTGGATGACCACCAACTATTTCCATCCTCTTGGGTGTACTGCCCAATCAGGATCGTCAGTAATTATCCAAACGATGTGAAGACTTCCGGTCTTCAACCACCGTCTTCATCTTCGACATATCGTCGAATCGGTTATTCAGAATGGGTATAAACCCGGACTTTCCGAACAACCCGCGTATATTGAAAACAAATGTTACACAAACACAACATACGCCTCATTCCAATTCATTAGTCACTAACCGCAGATTAGCAAGAGAACAATTTCCCAAACATTAACCCCGAAGGCCGAAACCAACATCAGATCAATACCCAGGAAACCATTCTTCTTAGCCAACCTACAGCTAGTTTCTAATTTCCACATTCTTAGGGAAAGGTTCCCATTAATTTTATCCAAGATAAATTCTTTAAAATTTATCCTGTAATCTTCCTTTGGATGTCATTTAAAACCAAATTATGGTTTTCCAACTAGTCGAGATTAGCGAACCACAACGAAGTAATTATTTATTTTATTTCCCAATCCCAACCTATTCATCCCATGAAGCAAAACTGGTAATACTCCATATCTAACACCACGGTGTTATCGGTAAAATTAATTACCATTTCACGTTCAAATCTAATTAAAGATTTAACTATCGCTTTGGAGCAAAACTGGTAATACTCCATTCTCGCTCATTTTCTAAATTTGATAATTTAGATTATCCATTCGCATTTCAATCTAATTGCAGATTTGTCAAACTCCTTTTACTGGGTTAAAGAACTAGGTGTTATTTAAAACACAACTCACGATAAACCCAAATCACATTCTATTTGTTATCGGGTTAAAGAACTAGTGTTATTTAAAACACTGTTCACGATAAACCCATTTCAAATCCTATCAAATATATTAGAAATCACGATTATTTAAAACCCCTTTTAAATCTAATTTATTTATTTAAAAACAATGAGGTTTTAAATTTAGTTCAAAACTAGTTCATTTCGATAAAAATCTATTTTTATCTTTTCAAATATGGAGTTTCTCATCCCAATTCTTCCCAAATCATTTCTTATGATTTTATACAAATTATTACTATTTTTAATAATTTTATCAAGGCCCGTACAGTCGATTTCCAACAATGGCCATCGAACTGCACTTACAGCGACCTTTTTCAAATTTGATTTGGACGTATCTCCAAATCCAACCGTTATATTTTGAATTTCTAATATTCGTTAGAAAGCTCTTTTCGATACGAACCCAACGGTTCCGGTTTTAGGAGAATCCGACGGTCTGATCTCCCGTAATGTCCGTTTGAAATAAATGGTCGAAATTTACGAACTGCCGCGGCGCGGCGCGTTCTATTCAGGCCATTATATTATATATATTATATATATAATATATATTTCGTCGATTTCTATTTAAAACGAATTATATAAATAGTTTTAAATTCGTTTCAAAAGCAATTTCAACTCCCATTTCAATTCAAATCAAAATTGAATTCTTCTTTAAAAATTCGTTTTAAAATTCATTTCTATTTAATTCAAATTTCAATTCAACTTGAATTCGTTTCAATTCGCTTTCTATTCAATTTGAATTCGTTTTCAATTCGATTCAATTCAAATTGGTTTTCTATTCGATTTAAATTCATTTCTAAATCTTTGTATATTCAATTCATTTCGAAACCGCTATATATTCAATTCATTTCGAAATCGTTATATATTCAATTCATTTCGAAATCGTTATATATTCAATTCATTTCGAAATCGTTATATATTCAATTCATTTCGAAATCGTTATATATTCAATTCATTTCGAAATCGTTATATATTCAATTCATTTCGAAATCGTTATATATTCAATTCATTTCGAAATCGTTATATATTCAATTCATTTCGAAATCGTTATATATTGTTCGCGTCAAAATGGCGCATCACTATTCAACACGGCTTCAAATATTTCTATTTCAAATATTTCTTTTTGTCAACACACGACTAATCTCAACGAATGAGTACCGTCCATGTGTGACTATTTTTGTTAAATTATTTCGTTCAACACATGACTAATCTCAACGGATGAGTACAGTCAACACATGAACCTTTATTTTATATTGATAAAGATGTAATTTTTATTATAAAAATAATTCGTTCAACACATGACTGATCTCAACGGATGAGTACAGTCAACACATGAACCTTTATTTTATATTGATAAAGATGTAATTTTTATTATAAAAATAATTCGTTCAACACATGACTGATCTCAACGGATGAGTACAGTCAACACATGAACCTTTATTTTATATTGATAAAGATGTAATTTTTATTATAAAAATAATTCGTTCAATACATGACTAATCTCACGAATGAGTACAGTCAACACATGAACCTTTATATTGATAAAGATGTAAATTTTATTATAAAAATATTTCGTTCAACACATGACTAATCTCACGAATGAGTACAGTCAACACATGAACCTTTATATTGATAAAGATGTAAATTTTATTATAAAAATATTTCGTTCAACACATGACTAATCTCACGAATGAGTACAGTCAACACATGAACCTTTATTTTATAATATTCTTAATCTTCTAAATTGGAATGAGGCCCAATCAATCACCATATAATGTTAATTATATGGATTTTCATACATCACATGTATATAATAGCATTGAAAAATAATCAACCATCAACCAAAGTGCACTATACTGTATAAGCATCAAATATAGATATCTAACGCTTATAACAGCCTGTCAATCAATCGATCGACATATTTAATCAATCAGGATGAGTGAACTTCAAATTTCATCCCAACACCCGTGTAGGGTTTCAAACAATCAAACACAGATTTTATTCGTGCAGTTGGGCGATGTGTGAAATTTATCGTCCCAATCAATGTCAGTCAAATCAGTGTACATAAACAAACCGTCCGGTTTGTAAATGAATATTTTATTTTATTCACTTCACGTTAAAAATTATATTTTTAACGATAAAACATTTTATTTCAACATATGAATTTCTATTCAGTTCATTTATTCAATAAAAATCATATTTTTATTTTTCTAACATATTTTAGAAAATTTCGGCGGCATAACGACACTATACTAGAAACGGGACGAGGCCTAGCCTTATCCCCGGTCTAGTGAAGGCCCACGCCATTCACACATCAATCAAATCAATTTTTATTTCACCAAACAATTCAGTTCAAACCAAATAATCTAACCAACTACACAACCAAACAAACAAGTCCATGGTATGTGGACGGGTGCTTCTAATAAGCACCGTCTGCATCCTAGTATATATATATAACTAGAAAAATAGAATTTGAGTGAGAAGTTCTCACCGAAAGCTATCCTAACTTCACGGCTCTTCACTGATAGAAATCTTCATTGCTATCGCATCTTCGCTATCTTCTTTGCCCGTAGCCACTACATATATAAAAATCACATTTTTATATTTTGATGTCTTTAAAATAAAAATCACATTTTTATTTATTCACTTTCAATTTAAAAATCATATTTTTATAATCACTTCATATATTTCTAAATCGAATTTTTACTATGCTATTCAATATATAAAAATCACATTTTTACTTTGGTGTCATATAGATAAAAATTCCATTTCAAAAATAAAGTTTTCGCCTTTATAAAAAATAAAGTTTTCGCCTTTATAAAAATAAAGATTTCGCCTTTATAAAAATAAAGATTTCGCCTTTATAAAAATAAAGATTTCGCCTTTATAAAAATAATCACTTTACTTCAACGTATATAAAATAAAAATCAGATTTTTATTTCGCTACATATACAAAGATGATATTTTTATATTCTCTATCCTATAAAGATTATATTTTTAATACTTTAAAAATATAAAAATCATATTTTTAATATTTCTATATAGTAAAGATTATATTTTTATCTTCCTACCATATAAAAGATTATATTTTTAATTCTTTAAAAATATAAAAACTATATTTTTATTACTTTAAAAATATAAAGATCGTATCTTTTACCAAATAAAAATCAAATCTTTTATTGTTAAAAAATCGAATCACTTTCTTTCTCTATTATATCTATGAAAAATAAAAAAAAACTGAAATCGAATTTAAAATATTGTTTTAAATATATACTAATAAAATAAAATAAAACAAAGCAAAATAAATATACCACTTAAACGGGGAGGGAGGTGAGAGGTTGCGGAGGAGGAGGGGCTGACCAGCAGCAGAGGCGCCAGGAGAGGGGAGGCACGGCGGTGGGTCGTGGTGGCTGCGGCTGTGAGCAGGTGGAGGGGGCTCGGTTGCGTCGGTGGATGGGGGGAGGGGGTCTCGCGTCGGTGTCGAGGAAGGCAAGGGGGAGGAGGAAGGGAAGAAGTGGCGGCGGCACACCTGGGGGGGGGGGGGGGAAGTCGGTGGCGGCTGCGACGTGGGGGGGGGGGGGGCGACGGGGTTTCGGGGGTTTTCCTTTTTTTTATTTATATTCGATCTGAAATAATGATTTGGGGGGGGGGGGGGTTATGTAAATACATATATAATAATTATATTATTTTTTTCCTTTAAAACCCTAATGTTGACTTTTCGTTTCAACTCAGATTTGAACCCGCCGACTTTCGTCCCTAGCGTAATACCCCCATTCCGAACACAATGGGATATGCCACGTAGGCCAATTCGACTGTTTGAATCAGTTTTCTTTGAATTTACATTTAAATCACTTTATTGAATTTTAAACGTACATTTCAAATTACCGGGCCACATACTAACTCTAAAAATTCTCGAAAAATATTTTCTAGCTTCATATTGACGATACGGTCCTAACAAAACTAGTTTCGTCGAATTCCGAGACCGTTAGAAAAATGGCCAATTTCCAGTCGATTAAAATCAACTGAAACTGGTCAAACGCGTTTTCCTTTGCCACGCTCACATATTGATTCGAAAAATTATGAAATTTGGAATCTAGCAATAATTTGACATCACGGACCCAACAAAACTGGTTTTGTCGAAATCCGAGGTCATTTGCAAAATGTCCATTTTTAAGGGCCTGAATTCCATAGCGACTATTCAGAATTTTCAACTGGACATATCTTTTGATTCCCGATATGAAATCTTGATCTTTCGGATTCGTTGCAAAGATATCCACAACGAGATCCTATTATTTTTGGTTTCACTAAAATCCGGATTGTTTTGCACCCGGTACATTCAATTGAAGTTTGAAATCGAATTATCGAACTACCGCGCCATTTTCAATTCTATTATAATTATATATAATTATTTATATTCTAACGACGACGCGTATAATATATACGTTCTAATTCTATTCAAAATAAATTTCTCGTTGATTTTATTTAAAATAATCTATTTAAATATTCAAATTCAGCTAAAATTGCCAAAATAAAAAATTTTAAACTGGCCCAGATTTTCGGGTTATTACATACAGGACGAGGAATAAGGTGTCTCTGGTTTTGTTCAAACCCAGGACGGACTTGTAAATGGATGTGAGTCTGACATTGGATTTCATTACATGTAAATTAATTTGATTTCTATTTAGTATATATCTGTGGTGGCGGAGAATTTATTCTCTTGCTTAACACCCTTCTCTGAGACGCACGAGCTCAGAGGGTATATATGGATAGTTATTAATCACATGGCGTGAATTGCCAATGTGGCATGCCAAGATGCAAATGATCGAGGATTTTTTTGAAAAGCAGAGCCTTGTGGATGATTATCAAAGCATAGCCTATTTCGGCATAGCTTTGTATATAGCGTTACCTCGCGAGCCTCACACCCCGGTATGAGTCAAAAAACGGGACAAGGGAACGCAGGAAGTGGTCCAGCTAGAAGTGGTATCAGCATTTACAAGCCTTGAAATTTTTACTTATGTGGATGATGGATTTCGAGGACTCGGTTATTTATTCGATAGTGACCATTTTATAGGTTCAATAGGACCGGGGGGCATGTGTTCAGACACAACTAATCCACTAACGTATTTGAGGACTAGCCTGCAATATCCAAGGGTTCACTGCAGGGGAGCCTGAGACATTGCTAGAGTGTCTCGAATTTGTAAGGAGATCATTCCTAGCATTGACTCTTGATGGAAACCCAATTTCCAATACGACATTACGGTTTTGATTGTAGAACTAGTATTGCGACATAGTAGGATGTGGTACTATGCCGTCTATGATTGATACATTATGATTGAAATGTTTTTAAAACATATATACACTAATAATAGTATCAAATCCGTTTTTATCATATCAAGCATTTTTGACCATTATAAGGTAAAACTCTATCCTCCGGTTTGTGTTGCATTGTGTGATGGGACTTGAGTCTTATAATGGTTTCATTTTTTTAAAAAGCATTGCGTTGTTTAACGATTTACTTTATTTAATTTATGCACTGGAAATCCAATGGAATATATCCGTTCTGCATTAGCGGCGTGGTCCTGTGATTAGTCTTATTATTAGATAAGTTAGGAAAGATTTCTCATACCAATCCCATGACTGACCCGTAGTTTGTTTCACTTTGCAAACTCGGGTGCCCTCATTTCCACATGGGCAGTCGAGTAGCTTATTTTGCAGATATGTTGAGCAGGATTCTGTATCAAAGCTTAAAGCCGTGTCCAGAGCATTGATAGACTTCCACTGTATCAGTTTATTTGTTCCGCTGCATTGTATTACATTTATTGTAATTTATCTTCCGATATATTATATCGATGTACTCTGATATTCTGTACTCTGATGTAACATTATTGAAATGTTATAAAAGTCTTCTTTTATTTGTTTTGATGTGTTGTATTCCCAAAGTTAGCGTATTCGGTCTTTTGAACGGTCTTAATCGATTTTGTGATCGATTAGGTCCGGGAGAAATCCATGGTCGCAATAGTTGGTATCAAAGCTCTGGTTAGCACAAATCTTTGGGCACAACTCGTTAGAATTAAACAAAAGACTCATCAGAGGTAGGATTAGTAATGTCCTATAAAAGAATACTCATTAGAGATAGGATTAGTAGTATCCTAGAACGAGAAACTGGTTAGAGATGGGGTTAGTAATGCCCTAGAATGAGTTGAGAGTAACAAATTTACAATTAGAGTATTTGTGATTATATATAATCCAATCTTAGAAAATATGATTTTTGAAAAACTATATATTTGAAAAGTTAATCAACTAATAAAATTATTGAAACCAATAAAATAAAATAAAATTGAATCAGTCAATTAAACAATTTCAGCTCCATTCCTTTTCGAGGACGAAAAGTGTTTAAGTAGGGGAGATTGTAACAACTCGGAATTTTGGAACCAATTTAAAATTTTTATTTTAGAAATTTTAATGGATTTTAAATATTTAAAATAATTTATTTTAATCAAAGTTAAAATGAATATATTTATTTTAATTACAAAAGGAGTGAGAAATAGCGCGGTAGTTTGAAAATTTGAATTTGAACTTTGACTGACTTTACAGGATTTAAAATAAATTAAATTTTAGTGAAACCAAAAATATTTAAATCTATTTAAAAATATCTTTCCAACGAATCCGAAAAATTGAAATTTCGTAGCGGGAATCAAAAGTTATGCCCAGTTTCAAATTTAGAAAAGTCGCTATAGAATTTATATATATTTTAATATAATATATGGCTCTTAAAAATAGCCATTTTACAAACGACCTCCATTTTCGACGAAACCACTTTTGTTGGAACCGGAATGTCAAATTATTGCTAGGCTTCAATTTTCATAATTTTTATAATCAGTATGTGAGCATGGCAAAAGAAACTGTGTTTTGCCATATTCAATCAAATTTAATCGACCAGAAAATGGCCATTTTTCAAACGGTCTCTAAATTCGACGAAATTAGTTTTGTTAGGACTGTATCGTCAAAACATAACTAGAAATACTTTTTCTGGAATTTTTAGAGTTAGTATGTAGCCCCGGTGAATTTAAATGTACGATTAAATTGAATAATTAAATGATTTATATATTAAATTAAAGACAACTGGCTGAAGACGATCGTTTGAGCTGGCGGGACCTAACCCATTGTGTCCGGGATAGGGGTATTTAGCTGGGAGCGACAGTCGTTGGGCCTCGTTTGGAGTTCGGATGGTTTAACAAGTTATTTTCTTGAATTAATTAATTAAATAATAGAAAATACTATATATATACTCTTGAAATACACCAATACGCCAAACCCTAATCGGTATACTGTAGTCGCCACCCTTCTATCTTCAATGGATGAAAAGCTCTCTCGTTCCTCCTCGTTTTTCTTTAAATCCGAGCCAAAATAATTTATGAAATCAAAAAAGAAATTTAAGAAATTTCATCGAGCTTTAATTTTATATGGGGATGATCAAATTCTGTTGAGTGGACTAGGAGCAATTCTCCCTCAAACTAGGCACGTTCGAAGTCGATTTCAGGGACAAAGAGGTGATCACGTGGCATGGCATTCGGGGCGTTGGTGGCTCGGGTGATGACCTTTCGTGTGGTGGTTCTGGATGGAAGGCCGATGGCCTTGGTCTTCGTGCAGCGGTGGTTGGATGAAGAAGATGTATGGGTTCACGGTTACAAGAGGTATACAGGAAGAAGATGACTTAATTTATGTAATTAGTGATTAATAATATATTTAACTAACTTATAAATGTAATTAAACTTTGAACTTCAATAACTTGTTCATATTAATTCAGAATTCGATGAAATTTGATGCGTTGGAATCGTCTTTCCACGAACTACAGCACGGAGCAGACCAGATCTGAAATAGAGCACTTTGGAAATTTAACCAAATTTGAACGCGAACAGAAATTCAGAATTAAACACGATCGATTTCTGAAAACCGATCACTGTGAGATTTCTATTTTAAAATTAAAATTAATTATTTATTTCATTAGGAAACTTATATTCATTCTATATAAAATTCATGCTGATGTTGTGTGTATTTATTGCAATGTTGATTGTGCTGTGATTGTGATGAACCACTGAATTGAATTGTGTGTTTTCATGTTGGTCAGAATTTTGTGTATACAATAAAAACCATATTTTTATTGTACATACAAAATATATAATATTCATGTTTGTTATGAAACAGATGGAACAAATATTTCATGTTTGAAATAAAATAGATGAAACAAGTTTTACACATTTGGTTTAAATAAAATTATCGTTTTTATTTACTAAGTTAAATTTGAAATTGTAACATATGAAATACTCTTTATATTTGTCATTAGTATACATAGAAAATGTAAACAAATAAAATATTTTTTTATTTGTCATTAGAATACATAGGAAAATGAACATAAGTAAATTTGTAATCTAGTTATGAATTGTTATGTCAAAAAAAAATAGAATAACAATAAAATATTCATTTTATTATTTACATTAAAACATGTTTTTGTTTAAATTTAGAATAACAATAAAATATTCAATTTTATTATTTATATTAAACATGGTTGTGTCAAAAGTTAAGATTTACAATAGAAATAATCATTTCTATTGTTTACATTAAACATGGTTTTTGTCAAAAGTTGTTTTCATTGTAATAAAAAGGATTAAAATAAAAAGATTATAAATAAAAGATTATAATAAAAAGATTTTTTTATTGTCACTTAGTTTCCCAATAAAGGATTATAATAAAAAGATTATAATAAAAAGATTATGATAAAAAGATTTCATCCTTGTTGTCACTTTGTTAAATACAATAAAAAGAGTAGAATTGAAAATATATTTTTATTGTCATTTTAGATTATAATAAAAGGATAGAATGAAAGATATATTTTTATTGTTATTTTAGTTTCAATAAAAAGAGTAAAATAGAAAGATATATTTTTATTGTCAATTTTGTTGCAATGAAAAGACAAGTATTAAAGATCATATTTTTTTTTACTTTCACTTTGTTTAAATAAAAAGAATTAATATGAAAGATTATATTTTTTTATTGTCCATAATTTTCAATAAAAAGATTGAACATAACAAAAAATTACATTTTGTTGGATAAGATTAGAGTTTAACAAAAATTACACTTTTGTGAAGTAAGATTTGTGTTGAACAAAAATTACATTTTTGTTGAATAAGACTAGAGTTAAACAAGAATTACATTTTTGTTAAATAAACTTGGGTTAAAACCCAAAATGACATTTTTGGCTAAATAGACTTGGGTTAAATCAAAATATCACTTTTGTCAAGTTATAAAAGTTGAAAGCCAAAATTGTCACTTTTATCAAATTATAAAAGTAGAAACCAATTTGTCGCTTTTGCCAAATTATATAGGTTGAAATCAAATTTGTTGTTTTTGTCAAATTATAATAGTTGAAACCAATTTTTTCACTTTTGTCAAAATGTAACAGTTGAAACAAAATTGGTATTTTGTCAAAATATAATGGTTAGAACAAAATTTACATTTTTGTAAATTAGAATTGAGTTAGAATAAAATTTTCATCTTTTGTCAAATTGATTTGTGCTAAACAATAATATCGTTTTTGTTAAATAGAAATTGTAGACAAATAAAGTTATCACTTTTATTTGTTATGTTGAATAGAAAAATGTAAACAAACATATCATTTTCATTTGTTTTGTTGAGTTAGATTTATCGACAAAACAAACATATCACTTTCATTTGTTTTGTTGAGTTAGAATTGTCGACAAAACAAACATATCACTTTCATTTGTTTTGTTGAATTAGAAATGTCGACAAAACAAACATGTAACGGCCCGCAAATCTGTACTATCTGAGTTGACTAATAATACCACACGTCCAACCCAAATTGCACAGAAATACGAATCATTATTAGAAAGAAGTTAGAGGATGAGAAATAGAAAGAAAGAAATATTAAAATAGAAGAAAATGAAGATCACAAAGTCACAGCAGAACGAATAAAATATATTAAATAACATAACTTTTTGAAATACAAATAAATAACTTTATATACATACCATTATCAGAGAACAACAGTTATTCATGGAATAGTTATAAATACATATTTCCAGATACCACACAATACACAGTGGAAATATGATAGTCTATAGCTAACCGGTGAAGCCTCCTGCTTCCAGCTCTTCCAAGTGAATCTGAAAAATCCCGACTACTTGACTGCCCGTACAAATTTGGGCACCCAAGAGTTTAGGTAAAACAAAACAAAATAAAACTCTGGGTCAGTCATGGGACTGGTATGAGTAAACTCCAACCATTTGTTTAACTTTCAAAATCCTTTCAAAAGAAATGATAATCGTAAGATCGATCCACACATAAACATGGATGGTTTTTACCTTACGATAACCCAAAATATCTTTGATATCAAATCCAGTGATATTATAATAATGTCTATATCAAATAAATAGAATCTAGCGGAACACTTGCATCTCACGCTCCATATATAATATTGAATCAAAAATCGTAGGCGCTTATTGGAGATTGGATTTCCAACATGACAAGGTATGGAACCACCTTCCGATCAGTGCACTCTAGAGGCGATACATTGGGGTTCAACAAGAACATCTTACAACCCGGCCCACACATGACCGACCACTCATTTCGCTTGAGTGTATCGAATGTATATCACCAACGGTTGGGATCAGCAACCGTTTCCCAAATAGGATAACATCGAATAGAATAAGGAATTAAATGAATCTCTAGATAGGTGATTATACACTCTAATGGGAGTGACCCACATAGCCATGCTGCCTGCCCGATTTTTTGTCATTTCCCGGTTGTTGAGGCCTGAGGCTACATTTCTTGCAAATCATTGATAACACAATCACTTTGAATGCCACATTGTCAGATCCATTAGTCATTTATTGATTTGTACAAATATATGCTGGATATTATGCTAAGGGAATAAATCCGTTGCCACCATATATATTTGTACAGATCAACATATTCGATCATTGGAAATACTTTGTCAGACATTCGTCCATATACGTTCGTTCTAGGATTGAACGAAACCGAAGGCACAATTTCTATTAATAGAAAAAGCCCTTGCATTTTACTCCGTCTTCAATTTTCTTCATATAATCTGATTCGCAATGCTACTGCCAATACAGAGTGGTTCACATATAATAATCCAACTGTTCTCTCCATATTGACAACGATATTGGCAAATACTTCGATAGTCGGTTATTTAACTATCAAAGAAAAACAAACATCCATTCAAAATAATCAAACAATCACTGGGCCCCTTGATTACTATTCATTAATTAAATCACCCTTTCCATTTCCTTATCAATTTTTGTTAAACAAATATTTTCAATTATCATCTCGGTCTCTTACATTCTTCGAAAAACATTTCTATATCTCTCCTTCTTTTATTTTCTACACTTAGAAAATATATTCTATTTGAAATTGAAACAATTCAATCACTTATCTCTTTCCCGACTACTTTAATTATACTCAGGAAATATTTACTTTGATATTTCCGAAATTCCATCACTTGGGTTAAAACGAATGTTGTGTAAAACATCATTACAACAACCCAAAATATTTTATTTAACTAACTATTATCCAACACATCTCTTCGAGATTGGATCTTGTTATTTATCAATTACAAATGACATCAATCAAGTTGGGGTATTATGACCTCTCAGACCTTGACTGAAAACATCATTAACTTCAAAACAAACAAAACCACTTACCTCGAATAATCAACATTTTAAAAACCAATTTTTCATTTTAAACGCATATATGTTTCTCTTTCTATTGCCAGCTTATCGATTTCCTTTTTGTTTAAAATATTCTATTTAAATTTGTTTCCTTATCGAATTCAATATATATTGATATATTGATTTCTAACCATCAAAATTTCTTAAAAATATTATAACTCCTTAAATTTCTGGAAAATTTCGCCATAACCTCCTTTGTACCGGGAGCATCGGGATATTTCAAATAGCCTCCCATGGCCCTCACCAATCCAAAAGAAAAAGAAAAAGCCAAGTGGCTTGCCGATATGGCGCATAAAATCTCATATATGAATTTAAACATGTGCCTTTTTGTCGGGCACATAAATTAAAATCTTCATATACTTCATCCCATACCTGTCTAACACATGCTCACCTGTTTTCAATTCAATTCAACACTATCCAATCGTTTGAATCCAGTTTCGCTCATTTATTCTTTAATTAGCTATTTTGCCTATTCCACTTCTTGGTTTGAACATAACATGTTCAAACAAAATATTTAACTTGCTCATAACCAAATTGAAATTTCAATTTCAATTCTAGTTTCCTTTTCGATTTCGAATATAAATTTTCAAATCGAATTCACTTATTCAAAGCTCAATATCAATCTCATTAACTAATTACTATTCAAATTAGTTAATTCTATTCAATAATCAAAAATCTGATTTCTGTTTCAAAAATCAATTCATTACTCCACTTGAGTTCACATATAATTTACAACTCAAAATCTGAAATTTTCTAAATAGAAATTTGGATTTCATTCGCTTAAAATCCTTTTATAAAATTAAATAAACCGTTATGGTTTTTAAATGATTTTGGCGTTGCTTTTCTAAAAATTTGATTTTGACATAACTCAAAATCTATTCGACGAAATCTAGATTTTTATCTTCCATTAGAAGACTATTATTCAACCGGTCCTGACGATTCTTGTTTCAAAGAATTCTGACTTAAATTGAGTTCTGTATACTTAATTGAAGTTCGAAACGACAATTTACGAACTACCACGCTGCGGGGAGTTCGTTTTAATTATATTTATATATATAAACGTTTAAACTTCATTTATATATAAATTCTAACTCCATTCTGATATATTTTTAATATATATCAAATCAGTTTCCTAATCCAACATAATATTTTCGATTATCTATAATTGTCGATTTTTCCTTACTCGGTAATATATTTATTTACTTCGATCTTCTATATTTATATTCTATATTTAAATTCCATTTGAATTTCTATATTCAAACTCCATTTTAATTTCTATATTCAAATTCTATTTTCAATTCTATTTGAATTTTCTATTTTCAATTCTATTCAAATCCTATTCAAATTCTATATATTCAAATTCTATTCAAATTCTATTTATAATTCATATTTGAATTTAAATATTCAAAATATTTCTTGATAATTAATTCACTATAGTTATAAACACCATTTTATAAATTTTCCTTGTTTTATATTTAAACAAGTCTATTTCGAAATCTATTTAAAACCATAGTCTCCTTTTGGAAATTTCTATCTATAATAACGTATAACACCCAATTTATTTTCTTCTTGAACTTCTATTTAAATAAATTCGAATTAATCGAACTTAAATCATAAATCCTTACAGATTTATTTTAGTTCAATTTATATTCTGAACATCAGAATAAATCCCATCGTTTATTTCGGTAAAACGATTTCCCCACTTATATTTTTTAAATTGACATTTGAATTTAAATATTCAAATTATCCGATGATAATTTTTTCCCACTACAGTTATAAACCTTGTTAATAAATTCAATTCAATCCCCCTGCATTTTCCAATTTACAAACATCGTTTGTAAATTTCAATACTTCCATCTCCTATATATATTTATAACATTGTTTATAAATTTCTGTATTTGTTTTATCTATTCAAAACAAGTCAATATTTTTAATCCATTCGAATTTCAAATTCTATTATTAGAAAAATAGAATTTTCCGTTTAAAATCACAAAATCTCTTTTACATTATTTTTATAGATCAACATTCGGGCCCAGTGATAATTAAACAATCAAACCACTCAATTTTCAATCAACAAATCATATATGATAATATATGTGGAAACAAACAAATAATAATATTTTTGAGGAATCCAGTTGGATCCCACCAACCAGTTTTCCTGCATCCACAAATGTCAGTCAACAGAAATAATACCCATCCTGCTTCGTGGCAGGATATCACGGTATGAAGGTCATCCACTATCATAGCGTGGGGCGTATAGGGTAATCATCTGCTAATGGTACAGCGGGCATCCGCTAATGATACTGTGGGAAATCCAACCACCAATATATATATATATATATATATATATATATATATATATAGCAACCACCAAGCCTAAATAACTAATATTTTTAAGATGCACAAAAATATTAAACACAACCAAACAAGCAACAAACAATTATTTTTAACTGATAAAAATAATTATAAATAAAAGGTGAGTGAGATTTACTCACCGAAATTTCAGTTATCAAAATGTCATGTTTATTCCACACTCATCGGCTACGGATCTTCTCGAATGAATTCGTACCTACGATAAATTGATTTGAATTTACAAATCAATATTTATTTATTTTAAATTAACTATTTAAATGAATAAATAAATTCCCTAAGTTTTAACACATTATAAAATTAACAGTCTCCTTAATCAAATTTAAATAACCTAATTAGCTTTTTTTTTTAAATTCTTTTTTTTTCTAAAGTTACTATATTCAAAGGTCCTAATATATCCTATAAGGATATAAATGGTTTTCCATAACTAATTTAACTCAAAAATCCTAATGATAAAATAACGAAATAAATTGTCCTTTCCTTGATTTCGTATTTAACAGTTAGTTTACACTTTAATTAGTTCACTAGCTAATATATACAGGTCAATACTAATTAATTTTAATCGGCTATAAATTTTAAAAACTTACCTCCTTATAAATTTTGAATTCAAATAAATCAAAATTACCTTGATCCCTTACTGAAGCATTTTCCCTAATTCAGTAAGCCTCTCCTTCTTACCACACTCATTTCTTCATGGAACTTTAAACTGACCTTCCCATATCGCGACTCCGCCCCCTTTGCTCCAAATTGATAATCGCTACCCAAATCGAACCCTTGTTCGTTGTTCCTGACGTCGAGAATCCCACAGGCCCATCGCGCCCAGATTGCAAGCTTGAAAACCATCGCGAGTTACTCAGTAAAGATCGAACTTCTAATTCACCATCTCCAAACTCGCGATTTCCCAAATCGAAACCTCAACACCTCCAAATCGAATCGCATCATCCAGATAGGCCCATCGCGCCCAGATTGCAAGCTTGGAAACCATCGCGAGTTACTCAGTAAAGATCGAACCTCTAATTCACCATCTCCAAACTCGCAATTTCCCAAATCGAAACCTCAACACCCCCAAATCGAATCGCATCTTCCAGAAATAATGTCCGCGCCTCCATACCCTTCTACGATTTTAGCAAACTACTAACGATGATATCTTATTTTGAAAAAGACCCAACCGCACTTCGATTATCGATGGGGAAAAATCGAGACTCCCACGATTTGATTGCACCAAGTATTGAGTACACGGAATTAAATATCTATTCCTTACGATTGCATCAAATCCATAATTGTTGAATCTCGTTGAGTATATGGCTTACGGTAGGAATTTGAATGGGATTTGAGACGTCAGCTCATAGTTTTATTTCGTTTAGAAGGAAATAACCCAAAGGAAGGGAAAAATAGAAGAGTAGAGAAAGGGGATTTGCACTTAATTTATAAGTGAACTAAGGGACAGGAGTACGAAGATATTAATTTTTGGTTTTACTTCGTAACCAAGGAAAGAGACCAATCGTACGTGAAGCGAAAGAAGAGGGAGTAGCGTAGGGTAGGTATGAAGTGTACTTTAGCTTAAGATATAAGGAATTATATATATATATTTCAATTCATTTTGAACGGATGCGCTTTTATTGAATTTAAAATACCTTGTGATTCCGAACTCCTTTTTGAACACAACAACAAGCATTCCTAGGGTTATACCCCTATTCTGAACGCACTGGGTCAAGTTTTAAGCCTAAATTGATAATCTGGAGAAGATATTATTTTAAATCGATATAAATTAAATTCAAAACAATTAATTCCTTATAATAAATTATTATCGTTATTGTCTATATTCAAATAGAATTTCGATTAACCATTTGAATTAATTTGACTTCGCTTTAAATTTTGAATTGAATTATTTCAGTTCTCATATTTTGATAATTATAACTATTTGAAATAAATTGTATTTCGATTATAAAATTTGTAACACAATATAAGTATTAATTTATACTGTCAACTTAATATTTAAAACCATATTAAATATTTAAAATAGACTGTTCGAAAAATCCGGGTCGTTACATTCTTCCCCCCTTAAAATAATTTCGTCCCCGAAATTGCTAAGGTAGGAAAAAGGCTATACCCCATTACTTTTCAAAAACCCACTTATTTTGAATCTCAACATTTCATATCATCAAAATTTGGTTTGATCAAAACTTTTGGTTCCTATTTAAATTGCACACCCTATACGCTCACATTCAATTAATTCGAATGATCTTCAATCAACACATTCATATGTATTCATATTCATTTCAGATTCATTCAAATTGATTTTAAAAAAATTATCCACTTCAATCTATTTAACTTGCTTAAGTTAAATTTAAATTTTAGAATTCAAATCCCCGGGTTTCATTTCAAATCCTTTTTAAATCACTTAAATATGTACATATATTTATTTCCATTCAAATTCAAAACATTCGAATTTTCAAACTAAATTGTTTTCTTTCAAACAAATTTTCATCAAAAACTTTTCTAAGGTAGCAATCCATCACTTAGAAACTAGAAAATGAGCACTGATGATGTCGCGATCATCATCAGTATTATTTTCTAGCCACTGAAATGAGTTCAGTGCTTTATCACTTTTAAAAATCCATTTAAAATGATTTTTTATTCAAAAACCCTTCCAAAACAAAGCTATATTATTTTAATATACTTCGAAAACATTTCAACTTCGAAAACAAAGCCAACACAATATAAAGTAAATTTTTGTATCAATTAACAAATACGCTCTCTCGTATATTTATACATTCAACTCATTCTAGGGTACTACTGACCCTATCTCTAATGAGCACATCCCACCAAAGCCTAGGTATTCGCTCAAACTAAGCTCTGATACCAACTGTAACGGCCCGCAAATCTATACTATCTAAGTTGACTAATTGTAATGTCCTGGATTTTTGAACGGTAATTACAAATATTTAAGTCGGTTTTTAATATTGATTTGGCGATATTAATGAATTATATATCGAATTTATTGATCAGAAAATGGAGTTTAAATTTATATATTTATAAATTAATTAAAACGAGCTCGAAACAACGCGGTAGTACGTAATATTGAAGTTCGAACTTTAATTGAATACACGGGATCCGATATAAGTCGGATTTCTGTGAAACAAGAAACGATCGAATCGATTAGATGATAATTTTCTAATGTAAAAGAAAATCGAGATTCCATCGTATAGATGTTAAGATATGTCCAATTCAAAATTTCAGAAAGTCGCTGTGAAATCGTTTATAAACCATAACGATAATTTAATTATAATTAAATATCGATTTCGAATTTGGACGAGACCTTTGAGGCATAGGGATAATTTAATTTTTAGAATTTTACTGCAATTTTTATTTCGTAAAATAAACTACTTTTTATTTGGAGGATTTTGCACCCTGTATCAGTATTTTGGGGTTTCACAATATAAGTTAAACTACCGATATTATTATATTTTTGGGATCGTGGGGCATTGCTAGTCACAGCGGTATTTTTATTTCTGTCCATGGTCTTTCGTAGATGAATGAAATTCTATGTAACGGACACCGTATCAAGAAAAACAAAACTTTGAATCAAAGTATATTAAAAATCTTGTAAAGTCATGCTCCTACGGATAAACGCACAAACCTAAAAGGGAAAAACCATCCCCTATTGTTTGAACTTGCGCATAATTTTATGTGAACGTGCATGACAGTTCAAATCAAATTAAATGAAAATCATGGTGAGACATGCTATTAGCAACCTACCCTAAGCAATAGAAAGCGCCCCATACCCTAAGTTTTCAAAGAAAAACCCTATTACTAGCATAACTCTATATTAATAAACAAGTAAAATATCTCTGACAACTCACGTCTTCTTTCCATGTCATCCACGAAAACCCTTCCCTATATAATACACTGTAAATCTCGTTCGTTTTTCTTCATCCAGAAGCCAAATTTAACCGAACAGCCGCATCCTCCTTTTCACTCAAACAACGACACCATACGAAACCAACAGCTCCTCATATCCTTTGCCTCGGGCTAAAGCGTGAAGGACCATTCGATCAGAAGTTGGTGGAGTCAGTTCCGATGACGTGGGGGTATTTTGGGGCATGGATGAACGGAAAAACAGTGGAGTTTAATAGCGGTGATTAATAGGAGAAAGTGACGTTAGCGGGTTAGAAGAAGGAAGTACCGCGAGCTGTACATGGCGTTTTACATGAACAAAAGGGAATAGTGAACTAACGTGAGAATGAGGCTTTTTGCGAGGTGGTGTGTGTGCAAAAATGTGGAGTTTCAGTTAGCTGGGTGTGTGAATAATGGAATATGCGTATGAAGAGCATAAGGGAGCCTTGCGTGAAATCGAAGGGGTTAGTTCACGTGAGTGAAGTGGCGTTTCGGTTGTGTACAGCGAGCGTTTTCATGAGGACATGGAGAGTAAGTCACATGGACATGAAGTGTGCATGTACGAGAGTTGTGTACATGCGTGTACGTTAATGAACGAGGTGCGGTTTCCTGTTAGATTTCCTGTTGCTGACCGTAAGTGGAGGTACTTGGTTAAAAGCGAGATGGTCGGCAAAGTTCTGAAGTATTCAGTTAGGTGAGGAAGGCTGTTAGGAAGAAAACTGAGAAGATGGGGAAGAAGATCAAGTTTATGGGAAGAAGCTGGATTTGTGGAACCGAAGATGATCATAGAAGCGCGTGATTTTGAATTGGGTTAAGCATGGTAAACAACGCGGATTAGTGCATATCATAAATTAAGTGGTAAAGGCTATGCTGCTAAGCTGGAACGGAGTGCAGCAAGCGCGAATCGTCAGTCAAAATCAAGGTGAGTTAACTCTCACATTTTTCTGAAATTCTATACAGTGTTAAATTCATATAAAAGTATAACCCATCATTGATGATAATAATTAGATGATTGCATGCCTTGTTGTTGATTGTTTGGTTGAAGGTTGTCGATAAATTTTATTTGTTGTATTAGATGATTGTGATTAAAGATTGCTTATATTGTTACCAAAATATTATTATCTGTTATACAGGGACGGACAGGTTGGAGGGATCCTACCGGATTCCTCAAATACACTGTATGTTTTTAAATATAGAATTGTTTACACCAAATTATGTTATTGATTGAATAGTGAACGTTGAATTGAAATTCAACGTTACTGGGAAGTTTTAATTAAAAAACGGTAGTGATCGAGTTATTGGCAGAAATGGTCTAACTCTATCTTTAGACGTTAATGTGTCGTTAGGTAAATAAACGTATTTTAAAGTTATAAAATATTTTATAACTGAAGAGGAATCTTGAAACTTTATTTTTAAAAAAAGTCGATAGATGTAATTGATTGTAGGGAAATAAGTTATATGATATTATGCATAATGTTTTAAATAGGATTTATAAGCGTAAGATCATAAATTGAAATATGGGCTATTTTTTTAAATAACCATTTAAGTAAAAAGGTTAAGTGACATTCTAGATTAATTATATTCACCTGAGTGGGATTAACTGCAATTAGTTAAACAAGAAAGGATGTTAAGTGACTAAGAAAAAGGAATTAAATTAATTGGCTCTCGATTAACTCAAGTAGAACTAGTTTAACGAATATTTAGTTAACGAGGTTTATAAATGATTATTATTAATAATCATTAATATAGTTATCTATTGTTTAAGGAAATGATTAACTAGTCTGTTTTAATCACCAGTGAAGTAAACTAATTTTATTCTAATAAGGAGGTTCATTATTATTTTAATTAATAATAATTAGACTAAGGTACCCTCTAAATGGAAGAAGGAATCGAGTTTGAAATAGAACCTAATTGTATTATGAAAAAAAAGGTATTATATCGATGGGATTAAGTAAATGTTATAAGTGAAAGGAAATTTGAAATAAACAAGGTATGATTTAACAAATAATGACTCGAGTTAAAGAGTATGAATTTTACGTTGAAATGAGAATGTAGGAGCTTTCCATAGTATAAGAAATGGAGGAGAGTTGGTGAATAGCGATGCTTTCAAATTAAAGAAATAAAGTGAAATTAGGTAAGTATGGATATGGTTATGGTTTCCATCATAGCGAGAACAATAAAGAAATCGTTATAAAGAAATGATGTAATGGTTTTAATAAAGGATTCTAAGGGAAATGATCTGAGCTGCCAATTTACTCGACCATACTGTTGGCATTGATAGTTAAAATACCAACTATCAATGAAATATATTAGACCCTTTTTGATGTGTTATTTCGAAGAGACCGGGATGGGAACTGGTCCCAAAACCACTTCGATTCAACGTTGCGTACGAAGCTGACTTGCATGGAATAAAGACGAAGCAACTAAAGACCGTGGAACTTCATAAAGCGGAAGAAATACTTATAATCTCTGATTAGCTCCCAGAGATACACTGTGGTTCTGTCGGGGTTGGAATCTATGGATTGCAAGGACTTCTCGCTACTGATTCCTGGGGTGACTCCTATATGGGATGCAGTAGGAGGATGCCTTCGATTTGTCCAGTCCCTGGACAACTTGTATGGACGAATGTTTGACAGAGTATTCCTAACGAATCACGTACGGTTGATCTCTTGAAAGTGTTATGTCTAGTGGTGGAGAAATTCATTTCTCTTTGCTTTTTAAACCCATAATGTTTTTGAGAAATCGATTAGTGGTTTAACGGGTTTGACTATGTGGCATTCAAAGTGAATGATGGTGTGCTGTTCTAGAAGATAAACATAGCCTCTAGCCTCACAACCAGGAAATGACAGAAGTTGTGCAGGGCAGCATGGCTTGTTGGGTCATTCCCAAGCAGGGTAGATCTGTCATCGATCTAGAGAAAATTCATATTTGTTCTTCTTTTCGATTCTGTATCTTCGGATGACGGTTGGATGGCTAACAACTATGGGTGGCAATATATTCGATACACTCAAGCTAAATGAGTAGTCGATCATGTGAGGCCGGGTTGCAAGACGATCTTGTTGAACCCCAGTGTATACCCTCTAGAGTACACTGATCGGAAGGTGCTCCCATACCTTGTCGGTTGGAATCCAATCTCCAATAAGCGCTCGCAGTTTTTGATTATAAAATAAATATGTAGAGTGTGAGATGCAAGCGTTCTACTACTTGGTTAATTATTTGTGATTGATATACACTATTATAATATCACTAGATCTTGATATATCAAAACTGTTTATTGTGAATTTACCACTAAAAGTATTCCAGACTGATCTGGGTGAAATTTGTTTTGAATCAAATGTGCTCGGGTCAGACCGAGCATATTTCCAGCTCAAGTTTTTGCTGGAGTTTCAAGAGCTGGAAGTAGGAGGCTTCACCGCTAGTTATCTAGAGTTTATTTCCGCTGTATCTGATATATGATGTACTCTGATGATTGGTATGTGCATATACAGTTCTTTTTGTATAGAGATTTGATATATTATTCTTTACTCGTTCCGTTGTGAGATTTTGATGTTCTTCTTACTCTTCTATTCTATTAGTTCTATCTTATCTTTCTCATTTTCTAACTTCTTTCTATTAAAGATGCGTAATTTCGTGTCATTTGGGTTGTAATTAGTCAGCTCAAATTGGTACGGATTTACGGGCCTTTACAGTTGATATCAGAGCTGAAGGTTAAGTATTTACCTTGGCTCTGTGGTGTAACTCAGAGAGATAGGGTTAGTAACACCCTAGATTGAGTTGAATGAAAATATATATATACGAGAGTGCGTATTTGTAATTTGAATATAAAATTGTTTTAAATTATTTTATAAGGAGGGTCATGAAATAATTTGGCCCGAATTATATTTTTCGTATATAAAGAAAATAAAATTTTCTGTAGTATAATAATATTGGGTGTTTGGTTGATTAGATTTAAGATTCGAATTAAATTATGAAATAAAATTGACCCAACTAGTAAATTGAATCTGGAAAAGGAATTCAACATGGTAATTGGGATTAATTGATACAATTGAATTTAACCAAGGAAATTATGAATGAATTGGAAACTAAAGAAAGAAATCCCAGCATAAGAAATTGGGAATAACTTCGATTATGAAATGGAATCAAATGGATTGATTCTATATTTATTACTTGTGTTAAGAGTTGAGCTAAGTTCAGATATTAGAAGGCTTGAGAGTTGATCTGGTAATAGAGATTGGAATACAAGTTGGAAGACAAAGAGCAGTTAGATGATTACGTCGAAATTGGAACAGAGCAGCCCGACAAAAAGGTAAATCTTAATATATTATTGGTTGTTGATTGAGTTATACTCCTGAGTTGAGTAGCTATTTGGGTTTTGGTTTTATTTTGGAGAAGTTGAGGCCCAGAGTGGCAGTCGTAGTTGTTTGATCGAGACGTGCAGAGGAGGTGCTGGCGAAATTTTCAAAATTTCTAAAGAGATTAAATTTGTTGTGAGGATAATTCTAATATAATTATTTTAAAAATAATTGGGTTCCTTTCGTTCTTCTTACCTTGTAATTCTGGGGATGAAATTCTTTTAAGGGTGGAAGAATGTAATGTCCCGGATTTTTGAACGGTAATTATAAATATTTAAGTCGGTTTTTAATATTGATTTGGCGATATTAATGAATTATATATCGAATTTATTGATCAGAAAATGGAGTTCGAATTTATATATTTATTGTTGGCTAGCTTTTTTTGACCAAGCCACCAAGGTTCACACACCAGAAGCAAGTATGAAGCTTCACGCCTCTAGACCATGAAAACCAGATCGTGGTCATTTCATCCTATCGGATCGCAGCGCCCTATCGGGTCGTCACACTCCCACTCGATCCGATCCATACTTGCTAGCTCGATCTGATCCGAGCTCTAGGAACCAGAAAATGAAGGCTATGACCAACTCTTCCACGATCCGATAATACAGGATCTCGTGACACCTGTCCACAACTGTCATATTGACCAATTCTCCATCAAGATACGAACCTGTACGAGGTCCTCGGGATGTGTGCCACGTATGACCGCGATCCGCCTGAAGAAATCAGCTATAAATAGCCCAGAACTTGGCATTTTTGGGGATCTTTTGGCATTTCAGAGATCTGACTCCACCATTATCATATCTCCATTGTTTTTATCCCGAAATTATTGAGAGAATCATAATTGTAAGAGTGAGATCAAGTGAAACTATTGATTGTACTTGCATTCAGTACATAATCAACCACATAAAAAGTGGACGTAGGCTCGTTAACGCCGAACCACTATAAATTTTGTGTGTTTTCCTGCTTTTTCTTCATATTGTAGTCATAGTTCTTCATAGTTCAGGACTGCTTGGGTGTTAGACCCAATTTTGGATCTAACATTTTTGGTACTTTCACTGAGAACGAATTTTTAGCACATTGGATTGTTGTTCCGTTGTTTGGATACTCAAGTCCGAAGAAGACAGTCCAAAACCCCACTATTTCAGTTTTTGAAGATTTCAGTGAAATTCAGATATCATGGCCGGAAAGAAGTCTAAGGAAGTACGAGCTTCGCAGGCGAACGAAGAAGAAAATGAAGCAATTGAAGAAAGTGTGCACGAGCAGCCCGAGGAGGAGGTCACGATCGCCGGGAGGAGGGGGCAAACCGATCCATCGAGGGGATCGCGACCCAACCAGCTGAAGGAGTTGCCACACGCTCCCATGACCACGTCTCGAACCGTCCCCATAGCACTTCCGCGATCCGACCCCAGGGGGCGCTCCCAGCCATCGAGGTAAGGATCCCACGATCCAAAAAGACAAGCAGATAACGACCCGACCCGGAAAGGAGGTCATGGCTCGATCCTCCCGTGTTGGTACATCTGCTCGACCTGGCACAAGCTCTTTACGTATAAGAGAGGACGTTGGCGACCAATTTGACCCTTCTGCCCCGGCTACTGAAGGGGATCTCTCTCGCATTATTGACACCAGTACACATGCACGCCCGATGGGCGTGTGCATAGATGTATTTGACCAAAGCATGTCTATCTTCATTTTGTATACTTGTACAATGTTGAGTTCTGTAATTTGCTAATAGTTTACTAAGCCCTTATGATTTCAGCTGCTGCAACCATTTTATGATCCAAATCATAGTTAAATAAGTGTTCATAATAATACATATTCTGATTGGTACGAACTATGTCAAATTGCATGAAATATACAGACTTTTACAAAGGAATAATACAAACTGCTATAAATGAAGCATGCGGCCTGCAGCAAGCAGCATGAAGCTTGCATCATCTCCTATTATGTCATTGTGCAAAGAGCAGGGAGTAAATTATGTAGCATGCCCCATTGTGTGTACCCATGATCAGAAACCTATCACAAAGGAAGTTCAGACGTTTTGCAGATATATGAAATTATGGTTTTATACATTTAGCAACAATTGAAAGGGAGAATATATAAAAAAGGTTTGTAAACCAACATGGTGACATAAGTGGATTATTTGTAGCATAATAACTGGATGATTAAAAGAAGTCAGTAAAATGCTAATAAACTTTGGATGACTTGAAAATGTCATGTTACTACCGCTTAACAGGAAAAAAAGTTTTTGTACCACTGTTTTTTTTAAGCATATTGTAATGCAGGGACAGAATGAGATAAAATGTAAAATGTAAAAAAAATATGAGCATAGTTGTCAGAATATACAACAAAATTGTAGAAGTAAAACTAATTTAAAAAGGCAGTATGTTGCATAAATAATGTATATAATTGACCGTGGGTGCAAACAGGTCGTGGTAGATTGATGCTAATGTCGGGAATAGTTTGCCTCTGTGAATACAAGTCATACTTAAAACCCTTGTTTATTAAATTTGAGTAGAAATATAAGTTATTGAAAGTTTCACAAAAGGAACAAATAACATAAGAAAATTTGTAGGAAAAGCAAATAATGTCTCAAAATATCAGTTGAA
This sequence comes from Allium sativum, assembly GCA_030737875.1. Classification (NCBI taxonomy): domain Eukaryota; kingdom Viridiplantae; phylum Streptophyta; class Magnoliopsida; order Asparagales; family Amaryllidaceae; genus Allium; species Allium sativum. The sequence continues at coordinate 1,024,983,151 of CM060920.1, forward strand.
ATGAAACATCATTTAAAAAAAAAATTCTCAAAATGCAGCAAACGATCAATGTTTCAGTAATTTTTGTACAAAAAAAAAAAAAAATCAATAATCCAGAACTATTTGCAAAATTTACAGGCGTTTCATGAAAAATAGGTTGCGATAATCAATGTTTAAACAACAGACTTCCCACAGGATGTGCCGTCAAACTGGTTACAACTAATGGAAATGAACAATATGTTGTTTGTGCACTGAAATTTAGTAAAGCTAAGTTTTATTAATTTTAAAACGTTGCGTATAAAAGTCAAACTGGTCATGAACGCTTTGACAAAGATATGCCATATAAAAGTCAAGAAACGGGCTTAAATAATTGAAAAACCATGGTGACAAATTCCTCCTCAAACTGCAACATATTTCTTTTCACTAATTTTGGCTACACATGTATATAATATCAAAGCTCAGGCGCAGCCTTTATAAAAGTTGAGTTTCAGTCAAGAAAATATTGGAACAGCGAAATGTTTGACAGTCATGGTGCAGTGCAAAAACCAACACATAATATATTACAGTAATGGTCATCTCCATGGAAACAAAGCTATATAATTAAATTCATGCACCTTAAACATTCACTATCTCAGAGCTCTTCCTTGACAACATCTGCACCATTTCTTGCGATGCTATAGTTATCCTTTTGTTTGTAAATCTATATGGCGTTATGCTGCAATACGTTTGGAAATAGATTCTCACTCCAAGTCCCCATTACCTTTTAATAAATGTTATAGACTGTAATCGTGTTTGCTAAACATGCAGAAAGTGAAAAGGAAGAATAAATTGAAAAAATAACATTTGTGGCTATTTTGTTAAAAATAGCGTTGGAATTGCTTTGAAAATCTACATTACATGCCCTGTCATGTACAATAACATGAACCATGTATTATATTTGATAAATCACTAATATGGGCTCGTTTATAATATTCACAACTGCATGTTACTCAAAACTGCTCTGAGCAGGAAAAAGAAGTAATTTATCTTATTACATATTGTTTATGGTTAATCAACTCATTTCAGTTGTTACAATGTACCCTATGCTAACGGTTATCATTTTCATGAAAGTTCTGATTGTAATAAATTATCAAAATTGTAATAAACATCTGTTTATATTGAACTTCAGCATCATTTACCAAAACGTAAATAAAATTTTGTACAAATTCTTAGCTCATGCTTTTCAAATTGAATCGAAAAAGTAGGCTCAAGTAGCAATTCGAAGCGTAGTTAATAAAAAAAAAGCAGACTCAAAAAGTCCAGGTAGTAGTAAGTTATGTCATGAGCAATATAAAGAGGGGTACTTCTAATTAATTAGAAAAAAAAACTAAATATGAAATCAAATTAAAAAAGATAAACCTGATATTTGATAAAATGGCTTTGGGCAAGACATGAGAGTTGATTTTGCAGTCTATTCTCCCTCTGGTTTTGTCGCTGCTATCATATTTATAGCAGACAATTGTTCATCGTGTAAATAACAAAAAATGTATAGCAAATCATCAGAAATAAAAAAAGTACAATGGTACTGAGAATATATACCATGTTTACCTATTATATGTGTTATCTCAACAGACTTATTATCATCCCCGACTTCATCAATATCGGTAAATTCAGTGATAAATTAGTGTAGAGAGGAGTTTGAGAACAGTAAAAAGTGTAATGCTACAACTTTAATCTATTACAGAGATATCAAGTTATAAATGTATTTTTTTTATTAATGTTTGTAGAAACAATAACATATGGTGATGCATATGTTACGTAAGGCAGTCATAGTCAATAAACGACATTCAGCTAATCTACGTAATGATTAAAGTATAAAACAGTTGAACCCAAGATATAAAGTAACAAAAAAGGAAAAAAGGCTACCTAAATTGGGGTATCATCAACCAAAGCATGGATCATAAAAAAGGAAAAAAGCGATGTCCAATTGGATGGATGCATGCATGATGTAAGAAAAATCATAACGGATAATGGAACTCGGTTCGACAGCACCGAGTTTAGAGATTTTTGCCAGAAATACCACATCGAGAAAAGGTACACCTCCATGGCATATCTGCAGGCAAACAGCTTAGTGGAGGCCGCAAATAAAACGATTAAATCTATCCTGAAGAAGAGATTGAAGCGGGCCAAAGCCATGTGGGTCGATGAATTGCCTTTGGCACTATGGGCTTATAGAATGACCTATAAATCGGCAACGGGCCATACGCCATTTTCCCTCGCCTTTGGAACTGAAGCGGTCATCCTGGTCGAGTTAGAAGTACCTTCTCACCGAGTCACCTATTATGACCCGATGACCAACAATGAGTTGCTCCTTGAATCCTTGGATATGATTGAAGAGAAGAGGGACAAAGCCGATTTACGTGCCTTAAGACATAAGCAACAGATAGATCAATATTACAACAAGAAAGTCCGAGCACGAACCTTTGAACCCAGAGACTTGGTTTTAAAACATATATTCCCATGCTCAGAGCATATGGGTCCGAAATGGGAAGGACCATATTCCATCCTGCGGAGACTTGATAATGGAACCTTCAAGCTAGTAACCATAGATGGAGACGAAATCCCCAGAGTGTGGAATGCCCAGCATTTGCGGCCTTACCTGACGCAAAATCGTCAGTTTCATTCTTTTGTTTTTAGGACCATGTAAAAAGGCACGACTTGCCTAGAATAGTCTGGTTACTCGAACAAAAGATTATAAAATGGACGTAGGTCATGATTCGACCGAACCACTATAAAATATCGGGTGTCATTTACCTTTATTGCACCATTACCTATTTGCCTTATCTCGATTAATATAAATTATTGTTGTTTTTTGAGTCTGACACAGATTATGCAGCAATACTGGAGCACCCAACGCACCGTGCCACAAGGTGAAAGAGGAACCATAATCGAGGACCATAAGGTGCGGCAAAGTAAATCATCCCATGATTAAACTCTAACTCCCCAGAATCAGGAGAGAGTATAAAGGACGCAAAGATGACGTCCGCAAGGCATGAAGGTGCACTATGATAAAACCGCCTTGCCACCACTCTAACCCGCTGAGGGATCGGGAGAGTCTAAAGGCGCCAGAGATTTAGCGCCCCCATAATTTTTGCCCCGCTGAAGGATCGGAGAGCAAACCTAGAACGAGCTCGAACTCTAACCCGCTGAATGATCGGGAGAGTATAAAATCGTTGGAAATTCAGCGCTAAAAGAATCCTTTCACCCGCCGCCTTTCATAATAGGGGGGAACACACATGACTCTAATCAATCATTAATAAGCCCTGGCCAGGCATCATATTACAAAATTGATTGGGGGCATATACACACACATCACAACTCTGCACAGAAATTTTAAAACTGCACAGAAATTTTAAATTTTTTGCTAATGTGATTCATGAATTAATTTTCGATTAGTTATGGTTTAAATATTCGTGGCTAATGTAGTAAATTAAAATTGCAGGTTCGCAGGTTTAGTTCTCCTTTTTATGTGACTAATTTGTCCTGAAGGGAAACTCTTGTTCGTATCACGACAAGGATGAAAGTCATGGTCGACCAAGACGAATCATCCCCTATGCCGTTATGTTGGCTACTCAGGAGGTTACACAGAGATGCAAGGAATTTGGAGTCACTGCATTGCATATTAAATTAAACACAACAAAAATAAATTTTTTATTTACTAAGATGCAGGGATACGAGATAAGATAGCTAAACAAAAGTAAGGGCCATTCCTACAATTACATTTTTTGGCCAGTGGAAAGCCTAAAAATCCTAAGGACAAAATATGAACTAATATCTGCATCCTACTCATGCTTGGGGGGGGGGCTATTTTGGCTTCTTGCTCCTCTTTTGCTTCCCCGACTCCTCCTTGTCAACGCCCGACTGATCACCTTTTTTCCTCTTCCTCTTATCAACAAGAGGCTCTGGCGAAGAACTAGAGGATTGAGAGGCTAGTTGTGAAGTTATTGATCGGGAGGAAAATCTTATGACCAACCCAGTTTTGGGATCGATTTCAGAAATAGGGGGCACATATACTGGGTCCTGTTCCCCTTTCATAAGGAGCAACTACCTCTCCTCCTCAGCCTGTTGATCAGCCAAGGTTTCACCACCACCCTTGATTTCGTCTGCAATAACAACGTCATCCTCTTCATCCCCATGACCACCTTCCGTGTCCTTCAAAGCAGCAATGACCTCGGCATCTGCAGGAACATCAGTGCTGGGTACCACAGATGCCATGGTTACTTTTTCACCACCCTTAGTTCGGTTTGAAGTCTCAGAAATTTCAGCATCAGTGCCTAAGGGGATATCAACTTTCTCTACCTCTGCTTTCTTTTCTCTCCTTTTCTCGGTCAATGTATCACCTGTATTGCGAGAGTCACATGTTAGTAACTCAATGGGCTGCTCCGCAGAATGGCAAAAAGTCATAACTGCTTTGGCAAATTGTGGGGAAAATATGGATATACCTTCAACTGATATTTCATCCCAGTTTGCAGTAGAAACTCTGACAGTTGGAGGAGTTAGGCGTAAGGGAATTAACGGATCGTCAGGATTATATTCCTCAACTTCGGGGGCCTTGAGTTCCGTCGCTGAGCTTGAGCCCTCGTCAAGTTTTCTCTTGCCTTTGGCCTCAATCTTCTTCCTTTCCACCTCTTCTCGGATTAGGCGTCTCCCCTCCTCCAAATCCTCGGGTTCTTTTCCTTTGAGGAGCCTCTACATTAGCTGGCCTTCATCAATCTCACTAACCTTCAATCGCTGCTTCTCATCCTCGACAATTGCATCCCATATGTTGGCGAGAGTAACGTGATAGTCTGGGATCCAAGAAATGTCTCGAGTTTTGATGACTTGGCCTAAGAAGTCGAATATCAGCTCCCTGAAACCTTCTATTTCTTTTTCGGCTTCGGCAATCTTGTCAGCAGTGGTGGAAGCTGATTCAAGAATGCTGTTAGCATTAGTCTCGGCAAGAACCGCTCGCCCCTCCGCCTGAACGAGTTGGTCACTCAAGACCTCTTTTTCCTTCTTGGCAGCCACAAGACTGTTTTTCAAGTCCACTCTCTCCTTCTCCCAAGAGGCCTTCTCAACATCAAAATGACTCTGCGCTGCCCTCAAATCAGCATTGGCCATTCTAAGATCCTCTATTTCCTTTTTCAAAGATAATCGTTCTTGGCTGCTAGAATCCAGCTAGCTATGAAAACGCTTCCTGCCTTCCTCCAATTCTGTCTTGTAGTTCTCTGCGTCTCGCTGAGCTAAAGCCAGTTGAGCCTGTGCATCCTCCAGTTCCTTTTCCATTTTGCTCCTAGCTCTTTCATTATTCTCACTTTGGATCTGGCCGCGTTCGTTTCTAGCTGACAGATGGCATTCGAAAGGTTAACGGCGTGCTTTTTCATTAGCTCATACTGTTTGGCTACATGGCACACATATCATATCACCTCAGTATCCCAGTCCCTGGGAACCGGCTCAAGATCCGGTACAAACATCATCCTCTCAAAGAAAATGTCGGGGAATTCCTTGCGCAAGTGCGCCAATCTAGCTTGATTCTCGGGACTATGGGTAGCATCTCGCGCAACGAGACTGTCGGAGTCGTGATCGTCAGGAGAGACCAGAGTTTCTTTTCCTTTCTTCGCAATCTTGTCCTCGTCTTTATTTTTGACCTCTGACTCGCGCTGTTTCTTGGAAGATTGGACGTGAGAAGGCGTACTTTTTGGAGGGGTTAAGTCCCTAGGAAGTTGCTTACCCCCAGTCGGTAGCAGTGGACGACTATGAGGTTTCCTGGGACCATACCTGGAAGGAGATCGAGATCATGTAGGATAAGCTTGAGGAGGGTCGCGAGGCCGATAACCATCCCTCCCCTGACTATCGCTGCGAGCAGGATTTGGATGAAGACTAGGTGTGCCTTCACGAAGAGAGCGATAAGAATAAGATCGTTTGCGAGACATCTTTCCTGCAAGAGAAACAAGTACATATTAAAACCTTGAATACTGTTGGTATAAAAGTGTGGGATCAGACAGTGCATGTGATTTGTGCATCCCATATAATTCCCCCTAACAGGCCAGGACCCGAATTTAGGCTCGTCTGGGTAGTCTCTCGTTCTTCAACTGGAATAGTTGTTTCCTTAGAGATAGGAAAAAATGGCTCCCCTTCGAAGTCTTCCTGTGTATATACATCGTCGAGTATAGGAATCTTGTTCAATTCTTTAAATAATTGCTCCTCTGTTAAATCATCGGGAGCGGCAGGCTCAACCGGTAGAGAAGCCTTGAGGGGGAACCCCTCGGAGAGGCTGGGATTTCCTTAAACTCGTCAGCACGGGCCTTATCTCCTCTATATATATTTAAATCTTCATCGTCCTGGTTAATTATCGGCGAAGGACTCTTATGAAGTTTAGTTGTCTCTACTTCCTGTGACGTTCCTTCTCCCTCGGCCGGGGGCACGTATTTGTAAGGTTTGCCACCCGCGCCAAGTACAAATCTTATATCCAGAAGGCGGTGCTTGTGAAGATTCTCGTCAGTAATACATTTCTTGATCCTTATGAAGTCGGATTTGCTTTTTCAGAAGGAGGGATAGTCGATTACTATACACCGAGCCCTCCGTCTTTGGAAAGGTATGATCTGCATAGAGGAAAGAAGTATGTTAGAGCTTCGATTTCTTAAACAGATTATTCATTCAAAGGTTTAAAATTTACTTGATTTAAGCCATCTTCTCGCACACCCAGTCTGTCTCTTTATATAAAACCAGTCGGCCTTGGGATCCCCTATATTGCTGTAACCATCAGACAAGACCTTCCTATTTACTACCGATTCGAAGAAAGAAAAATTTGGTGTTGCGGTAGAACGATGCTTGAAAAGGAAATAGAATTTCAAGTCTTTAAACGTGAGCTCAGTTTGCAGGATTTCCGCATATGCGATGAATAAAATGTATAGGGCTGCGTAGGCATTGGGGTGAAGCTGCATTGGAGCAATACCCAATCGTTTTAAGGTTTCAATGACGATTGGAGGAAACGGGGGAATAGCCCCTACCCAGCACATGAGTCGGCTAACTGTCATATACCCCTCCAGAGCCAGATGAGGTCTATCATCACTACCAGGTGTTCTCACATCATCCCAAGGGATCCCGTGTTTCAAGAAGATTTTCTTAAGCTTTATGTCATCCATTTTGGAAGCTAAAGAGTCGGTTAATTTCTCTATTTCTAGTGCACTAGGAATCTGGTCGGGGGCTCGGTTGTCTACTTTAGACTCCTCAACAAGCGAGGTACTCTCAGATGAATCCGATTCAGTTTCTGCCTCATATTCGGAGTTAGAATCCTCACCCTCTGGGTTAATTGGCAGAATCTCGGGGTTGTGGTGCTCAGACATCTCGGGATCCATCTCTGTTTCAGATCTTGAAAGGGAACGACTATCCGACATTACAGTTTAGGCGAGTAAACATGAGAAATTAGAATATAATTGCCCGTCCCCCGTGTGTGCAAGTGCAAGCGTGTGTTTGTGCATGCATTAAAGAAAAGCATAAATTTAACGAGGTGATTAGGAGGTCAGTAATTGTTCGCTGTTAAGTTATGCAGCTGTTCAGTTCAGAAAGTTCGTCTCGAAGGCTCTAACCTAACTTTCCATCGATATATCGGAGTTAAGTTTCATTGTTTATTTAACAAGGTTGCCGGATCGTTCATCATCTGGATCGCGAAATGTGGATCGGATAGTGATACATCTTCGGGTCACAGAGCAGGTATGGATACACGGCCGAAGTATTAACTCATGAAAGAGCATCGCATCGGATCGAGAAACCAGAACAGATCGCGATAACATCTTGCGATCCACAGCTCACCGCCACGATCCGATCCGTTTTCCAAACCCAACCCCTTCAACCAGCCGCCATCACGATCCGCTGCCTCGCCATTGCCACGATCCAGCCCAACACGCTCCCTCTTCTTCTTCCTCCTTCTCCTCCACCTCCGAACTCAAATAGCTGAACCCATGGCGTCTTATCAGCCTTTAAAAACCTCAAACACCACGAAACTCTGCCGTCTCTCCTCTCAAATCAGCAAAAACTCGAGAAAAACAAGGACAAAGTGCGAGAATTCATTTTTTATGATTACCTTTCTTAAAAGTAGGTAAAACGAATGGGTTTTTCTCAGAGATGGAAGATTAGGGTTTAATTCGAAGAAATGAGCGACGACAGAAGGAAGAAGAAAGGGGAAAATGAAGAGGGGACTGGTTTATATAGGCACGAATTGACCGTTAGTATTCCCGTTTTTGTTTTATTCGGACCGCTGAAATAGATGGGCTGAGAACCAAGGCCCACCGTGCTTCGTGGAAAAGCCCATCACGATCCGAAGCCCGAATACCCTCGTTTGACCGAGTCCAGCGTTTCACCACACGAATCGTGGTGGGCTGAAGCGATCCGAACCGACAAACCCTGTACCAAAGTGAAAATTCAGAAGTTTACCCGGCAAATTTGATAATGAGGTCTCCAAAGATTCCAGAAATAAGAATTACTCAATGAACAAGGAAATGATTGAAGACTTAACTAGATATTTATACCGGTCAAGGAACGCAATTTTCCGAAGCGACACGACATTTCAGACAGACGCGACCATTGATTTGCATCGTTCTATGAAAAGATGTCTCTGCAATTTCGAAGCATGTTCCATCCTTGATAAAACATACTTCGAGGGGGCAAAATGTTGGCTAGCTTTTTTTGACCAAGCCACTAAGGTTCACACACCAGAAGAAAGTATGAAGCTTCACGCCTCTAGTCCATGAAAACCAGATCGTGGTCATTTCATCCTATCGGATCGCAGCGCCCTACCGGGTCGTCACGCTCCCACTCGATCCGATCCATACTTGCTAGCTCGATCCGATCCAAGCTCTAGGAACCAGAAAATGAAGGCTATGACCAACTCTTCCACGATCCGATAATACAGGATCTCGCGACACCTGTCCACAACTGTCATATTGACCAATTCTCCATCAAGATACGAACCTGTACGAGGTCCTCGGGATGTGTGCCACGTATGACCGCGATCCACCTGAAGAAATCAGCTATAAATAGCCTAGAACTTGGCTTTTTGGGAATCTTTTGGCATTTGAGAGATCTGCCTCCACCATTATCATATCTCCATTGTTTTTATCCCGAAATTATTGAGAGAATCATAATTGTAAGAGTGAGATCGAGTGAAACTATTGATTGTACTTGCATTCAGTACATAATCAACCACATAAAAAGTGGACGTAGGCTCGTTAACGCCGAACCACTATAAATTTCGTGTGTTTTCCTACTTTTTCTTCATATTGTAGTCATAGTTCTTCGTAGTTCAGGACTGCTCGGGTGTTAGACCCAATTTTGGATCTAACATTTATACATTAATTAAAACGAGCTCGAAACAACGCGGTAGTTCGTAATATTGAAGTTCGAACTTTAATTGAATATACGGAATCCGATGTAAGTCGGATTTCTGTGAAACAAGAAACGATCGAAACAATTAGATGATAATTTTCTAATGTAAAAGAAAAATCGAGATTCCATCGTTTAGATGTTAAGATATGTCCAATTCAAAATTTCAGAAAGTCGATGTGAAATCATTTATAAACCATAACGATAATTTAATTATAATTAAATATCGATTTCGAATTTGGACGTGACCTTTAAGGCAAAAGGATAATTTAATTTTTAGAATTTTACTGCAATTTTTATTTCGAAAAATAAACTACTTTTTATTTGGACGATTTTGCACCCTGTTTCAGTATTTTAGGGTTTCACAATATAAGCTAAACTACCGATATTATTATATTTTTGGGATCGTGGGGCATTGCTGGTCACAGCGGTATTTTTATTTCTGTCCATGATCTTTCGTAGATGAACGAAATTCTATGTAACGGACACCGTATCAAGAAAAACAAAACTTTGAATCAAAGTATATTAAAAATCTTGTAAAGCCATGCTCCTACGGATAAACGCACAAACCTAAAAGGGAAAAACCATCCCCTATTGTTTGAATTTGCGCATAATTTTATGTGAACGTGCATGACAGTTCAAATCAAATTAAATGAAAAGCATGGTCAGACATGCTATTAGCAACCTACCCTAAGAAATAGAAAGCGCCCCATACCGTAAGTTTTCCAAGCAAAACCCTATTACTAGCATAACGCTATATTAATAAACAAGTAAAATATCTCTAACAACTCACGTCTTCTTTCCTTGTCATCCACGAAAACTCTTCCCTATATAATACACTGCAAATCTCGTTCGTTTTTCTTCATCCAGAAGCCAAATTAAACCAAACAGCCGCATCCTCCTTTTCACTCAAACAACGACGCCATATGAAACCAACAGCTCCTCATATCCTTTGCCTTGGGCTGAAGCGTGGAGGACCATTCGGTCAGAATTTGGTGGAGTCAGTTCCGATGACGTGGGGGTATTTTGGGGCATGGATGAACGGAAAAACAGTGGAGTTTAACAGTGGTGATTAATAGGAGACGTTAGCGGGTTAAAAGAACGAAGTACCACGAACTGTACATGGCTTGCGTTACTGTTTTTAAATACACTGTATGTTTTTAAATATAGAATTGTTTACACCAAATTATGTTATTGATTGAATAATGAACGTTGAATTGAAATTCAACGTTACTGGGAAGTTTTAATTAAAAAACGGTAGTGATCGAGTTATTGGCAGAAATGGTCTAACCCTATCTTTAGACGTTAATGTGTCGTTAGGCAAATCAACGTATTTTAAAGTTATAAAATATTTTATAACTGAAGCGGAATCTTAAAATTTTATTTTTAAAACAAGTCGATAGATGTAATTGATTGTAGGGAAATAAGTTATATAATATTATGCGTAATGTTTTAAATAGGATTTATAAGCGTAAGATCATAAATTGACATATGGGTTATCGTTTTAAAATAACCATTTAATTAAAAGGGTTAAGTGGCATTTTTGATTAATTATATTCACCTGATTGGGATTAACTGCAATTAGTTAAACAAGAAAGGATGTTAAGTGACTAAGAAAAAGGAATGAAATTAATTGGCTCTCGATTAACTCAAGTAGAACTGGTTTAACGAATATTTAGTTAACGAGGTTTATAAATGATTATTATTAATAATCATTAATGTAGTTAGCTATTGTTTAAGGAAGTGATTAACTAGTCTGTTTTTAATCACTAATGAAGTAAACTAATTTTATTCTAATAAGGTGGTTCATTATTATTTTAATTAATAATAATTAGACTAAGGTACCCTCTAAATGGAAGAAGGAATTGAGTTTGAAATAGAACCTAATTGTATTATGAAAAAAAGGTATTATATCGATGGGATTAAGTAAACGTTATAAGTGAAAGGAAATTTGAAATAAACAAGGTATGATTTAACAAATGATGACTCGAGTTAAAGAGTACGAATTTTACGTTGAATTGAGAATGTAGGAGCTTTCCATAGTATAAGAAATGGAGGAGAGTTGGTGAATAGCGATGCTTTCAAATTAAAGAAATAAAGTGAAATTAGGTAAGTACGGATATGGTTATGGCTTCCATCATAGCGAGAACAATAAAGAAATCATTATTAAGAAACGATGTAATGGTTTTAATAAAGGGTTGTAAGGGAAATGATCTGAGCTGCCAATTTACTCGACCATACTGTTGGCATTGATAGTTAAAACACCAACTATCAATGAAATATATTAGACCCTTTTTGACGTGTTATTTCGAAGAGATCGGGATGGGATTTGGTCCCAAAGCCACTTCGATTCAATGTTGCGTACGAAGCTGACTTGAATGGAATAAAGACGGAGCAACTGAAGGACGTGGAACTTCATTAAGCGGAAGAACTACTTATAATCTCTGATTAGCTCCCAGAGATACACTGTGGTTTTGTCAGGGTTGGAATCTACGGATTGCAAGGATTTCTCGCTACTGATTCCTGGGGTGACTCCTATATGGGATGCAATAGGAGGATGCCTTCGGTTTGTCCAGTCCCAGGACCACTTGTATGGACGAATGTCTGATAGAGTATTCCTAACGAATCACGTACGGTTGATCTCTTGAAAGTGTTATGTCTAGTGGCGGAGAAATTCGTTTCTCTTTGCTTTTTAAACCCATAATGTTTTTGTGAAATCGATTAGTGGTTTGACGGGTTTGACCTGTTCTAGAAGATAAACGTAGCCTCTAGCCTCACAACCAGGAAATGACAGAAGTTGGGAAGGGCAACATGGCTAGTTGGGTCATTCCTAAGTAGGGTATATCTGTCATCGATCTAGAGAAAATTCATATTTGTTCTTCTTTTCGATTCTGTATCTTGGGATGACGGTTGGATGGACAACAACCGTGGGTGGCAATATATTCGATACACCCAAGCTAATTGAGTGGTCGGTCATGTGAGGCCGGGTTGCAAGACGTTCTTGTTGAACCCCAGTGTATATGTAACACCCCGAATTTTAGTTAATACTAAAATTCACTAATTACAGGATAAATAATCTCAAATGTGAGAATTGGGGGAAACGGGCTGCGTCATTGCGTTCGTCTCGGAAAAATACGCAGAATAGAGTCCGAAATTTTGTAAATCGGAGTCCGTATGGCCCAGTTAGGGCCCAATGAAGTTGGCAGAAAAATCAAGTTAAAAACAGATTTAGAAATGCAAAACTAGATTTCGAAATTGGAGCCAGCAGGGGGCCAGGCGGGAAATTTCCCGCCCTACCCATGTCGACAGGGCTGTCGACAGGCCTGTCGACTGGGGAGTCGACTTTCCTGTCGACTTGCCTGTCGACCTGGGCGCGGCGTCCAGAGAACCTGGGTGCACCAGGTTGGATTTTAGACTGGCTTGGAGGGCTGGGTTCTAGAGATTTCCTAAATCTAACGGACCTAATCTAACCTAGGGTTAATCTAAGGGCCTAAAACACTCACCTAATCTATAAATACACCCTAAACCTACCCTAATCCATACTAAAAATAGTAATGATGGCCTCATGCCGCCAAAATCAAACTTGAGAGAGCCTCCACTAGTTTATGAAGGAAGTTGCAAGCTAATCACTCTCTAATCAATCTCTAATCATCACCATCTTCATATTTAGCAACTAATTCCACTTCATGAGTTTGCTAATCTTGGGTTTGGTGAGTTTCTATCACTTTAACATCAATTGCTAAAGTAAGTAGATTGGGTGTAATGAGACTTATGGTCTTAAATGCGGATTAGTGAGTTTGAATCATTTGTAATGATATGCTACTCTATGTTTTCCTATGTTTATGCATATTTAATAAGTGGTTTTATGCATGTTTAATAAGTTGGTTTATGCATGTTTAATAAGTGGGTTTATGCATGTTTAATAAGTGGGTTTATGCATATCTAATAAGTGGGTTTATGCATGTTTAACAAGTGAGTTATGCAAGTTCATATGCAAGTTATGTGTATGATGCTATGTAAGTTATGTGTAGGTTGTTATGCAAGTTCATATGCAAGTTATGTATATGCTTAAATGCAAGTTTAACATGATATGCAAGTTATGCATGCTTATGCAAGTATGAGAATGCTTATGCAAGTTATGTGTATGCTTAAATGCATGTTTAACATGTTATGCAAGTATGAGAATGCTTATGCAAGTTATGTGTGTGCTTAAATGCATGATTAACATGTTATGCAAGTATGAGAATGCTTATGCAAGTTATGTGTATGCTTAAATGCATGTTTAACATGTTATGCAAGTTATGAGAATGCTTATATGCAAGTTTAACATGTTATGCAAGATATGTGTATGTTAATATGCAAGTTTGGGTTAAATGTAGTTGGGTTAATATATGCTCATATATGCAAGTTGACATCCTCTTAACCCATGACAAAGTTATATGCTAAGATTTGGTTAAACCCATGATATTTGTGATGGATCTTCCCTTTATTATGTCCTGAAATGAGAACGATTTACGTGGGGAACGATGGGGTTAATAAATATGTTAATAAAAGTATGATTGGGTATGATTAAGCATACCATAAAAATAAATTAACATAAGTGGGAATTTACCTATTGAGTTAGGTCTACCCCATGGGAATTTACCTATTGAGTTAGGTCTACCCATGTTATGAAAAACTTGATATTAATTAGGGATAATTAATATGGGGATGATTAATTGGGTGTAATTAATCAACTAAGACACGAGGTTGGACCCTTTTGTAGCGGAAGTCTGCCCGGAACCGACCGGCCATCCAGCGGCTACAAATGATTGGCCCAATGTGAGAGGTCTTAGTCATAAATTAAATACGTGATTAAAGTAAAGACACGAGGTTAGACCCTTTTGATGACAGAAGTCTGCCCGGAACCAACCGGCATATCCAGCAGTCATAAAAGACGGTCTAATGTGAGAGGTCTTTATGGGGTCATGATCTTAATTAATTAATTAAGAAACACTTAACCATATTAGCATGTAGAGGGACATGAGGGGTTAAGTGGGTGCCTTGGGTGGCATGTGGAAATCTAGTGGGTTGCCTTGGGTGGCAATAGAAAATACGATTAGAATACTTAACCAAGTGGAAACATGTAATTAAACATGATTAAAGGGTTAAGTGGGATACACTAGAAAGTGACAAGCTTAGGTGGGTAGCTTGTGGGGGCCCATTTCAACCAATATCCCAAACGTATCTTTGTGGGCTCGACTCTAGTCGGGTGACGGGACACGCATATTGGGCTTGATTATAAGAGGCCAAAACGGGTTAGCGGTGGCAACGCAAGTCCAACGGGTTTCATATGCGTGTGTGGGCCCGGGTTGGTAGATAAGCCGTTGTTGCATCGTGTAGGTATAAGCCGTGCACCGTTGATAGTATTGGGTTGCCACTTTAGGGGAGTGATACACCCCACTGTGGGGCCGGCACGGGTATCTATGGTAGGGAGCCGATCGCTTGGGGAGTAGTGGGGTACACCTAGTGGAGATAGGGGCAGACGGCACCTATGTGGTCAGCTAAGGGTACATGAAACTACTAGTTATATCTTTCTTTTAAGTCCTTGGGTGGGATCAATCTTTGAGTAGGAATGACTGGTGTGGTGCAGTTAGTAATTATCCTTGGGTGGGTAGATGCGTCTTTACAGTTATCTTAGTTTATCTTAAGTCTTCCGGGCTGCTTAGTGTAGCCATTCATCCCCAGACATTACCGTAGGTCAAGTTTATGTCTTCTCTGGTTACTTTAATGATTGTATTGTTAAAGTTATAGGACTCGCTCAGACTTATGTCTGACCCCGTTGTTTTTATCTTTTTCCCAACCCTCAGGTCCTACGGTGGATCCTAGCAGTAGTGGAGCTTGATCGGATTGCTGTTCCAGTCTTTAGGAGCTTGGATAGATGTAAAGCTCCAGTTACCCAGTTATCTTTTCTTTTGTCCTGGCTATTGTATGAGAGAGTGGGATTATGTACTTCTTTATTTTGATGGATATTGTACTTGACTTTTATTGTGGTTTTATGATGTAACCAGACATGTTTATTTCCGCTGTTATGAGATGATGTTTTAAATTTCAAGTACTATTTATATCTGTCTTGTTGTAATTTTTCTGTTCTATATTCACTAAAATACTCCACCGATGCTATGGCATTCCCTTAGAGAGTGACCATGGCGGGCGTTGGGTGTTACACGTGGTATCAGAGCAAAGGTTACCGGAACAGATAAAATTTTTAGAAAACTATTTTTATAAAAACATTTTTGGAAGAGATATTTTCAAAAACATGTCTTTAAAGAGAAAAGTTTTTGAAAGAAAAGCATAATCCCCAATAGCCATATCTATATCCTTCGAATTCTCCGTTTTGAATCTTTCCTTTTTCGTTTCAGCATGGCTGAGGATCTTAACTTTCCGGAGGGTGTGACGGTACCAGTATGGTATAGGAGATTGATGGAGGCTAGGGCCACCACTGCAGGTCCAGCAAATGTACCTCCACCAACCGTAGCACCCGATCTTCCTCCTCCCCTCCTCCTCGCACGGATACTTTTGCTAAGACTTGCAAGGAATTTAAAGCTATGGGAGGGAAACCTTTTCAAGGATCGGAAACTTTTGTGGAGGCTAGGGATTGGCTTAAAGAGGTGGAAGAATTGATAGATATCTTTGAGATGGAAGAAGGAAAGAAAGTCAAGTTAGCTGCTTGGTTAATGAAAGGAGAGGCCTCATTCTGGTGGGAGGTCACTAATGGAGAACGCCCCGTTGACTCTTGGGTGGATTTTAGGCAAAGATTTGTGGCAAAGTTTCTCTCAAGGGTGGAGGAAAACTTGTATATGGAAAGATTCTTGAATCTAAAGCAAGGAAATCTCTCGGTGAAGGAATATGTCAACAAGTTTAATCAATTGGCAAGGTTTGGCCTAGATATGGTGAATACACCGGAGAAGAAGGCTTTGAGGTTCGTGAAAGGTTTGAATGAACCAATGCATGGGTTGGCTATGACTCATATCCCTATGGGGGCCACCTTTGAGAAACTAGTTGACATGGCACTCATGCATGAAGAAGAGAAGGGTCCCAATGCTAATAAGGCACCCGAGAAGAAGGGAGATCAAAAGAGACCTCAGCAACAACAACAAAACAAAGGTGGGAAAGGCAACGGTGGCAAGGGCAAGAAGAAGAAGTGTTTCAATTGTGGGACACCTGGCTACCTAAGCAAGGATTGTCGCAAGAAGAAGAAGACTGGCTGCTTCCACTGTGGCGAAGCAGGGCATTTAGTGAAGGATTGCCCTAAGAAGGGGCAAAGGACGGGGTCTACCTCAGGAGGACAGGTGCAAGCTCTTATGGCACCGGGTCAGGCTAGGGGGCAAGTACAGGCTCTCGCGGTTCCACCGATTCAGGAAAGAGGTAGAACTATTTCCGTTGAAAGTCTGGTTTTTCTATTTGACCATCCTGTCCGTACATTGTTTGATTCAGGAGCATCGCATTCGTTTATCTCATCATCATTAGTTGAGTCACTGCACTTAGACACCAGTCTGGTAGATGATCCCTTGGTTGTTTCAAACCCAATAGGGGGCTCCACTTATTCGTCCATGATATGTTTGGGTTTGAAGATTTCTATACTTAGCATTGAGTTTACATGTGATGCTTTTGTGTTGGGCTTCACGGGCTATGGGTTGATTTTGGGCATGGACTGGTTATCCAGTAATGGTGCCGTTCTGGATTGCGAAAGGAGAGTTGTTAGGCTCATGACCCGCTTGGGTAACACTCTCGAGATTTCTTGTAATCCCATGGACTCTGTTTTGCTAAGTTATCTTGAATCGCTTGACGCTTCGGTCGAGAGTTTGCAATCTGTTAGAGTGGTCCGGGAATATCCAGATGTGTTTGAGGAGGTGAAGGGCTTACCTCCGAAGCGGGAGATTGACTTCCGAATATATCTGGTGGATAATGCTAAACCTGTATCTTTACCAGTGCGCCACATGGCTCCTCGTGAGAGGAGGGAACTCCATAAGCAAGTAGGGGAGTTGCTTGAGAAGGGGTTCATAAGACGAAGTATATCGGAGTGGGGTGCTCCAGTAGTATTTGCTACAAAGGCAGATGGGTCCCTCAGACTTTGTGTAGACTATAGAGAACTCAACAAGCTCACAAAGAAGAATAGACACCCATTGCCGAGGATTGATGATCTTTTCGATCAGTTGGTTGGCGCTTCAGTATTTTCTCAGTTGGACTTAGCCACGGGGTTTCATCAGTTGAGGGTGGCTGAGGATAGCATAGACAAGACTGCCTTTAGAACTCCGGATGGTTTCTATGAGTGGCTGGTGATGCCATTTGGGTTGACGAACGCCCCTGCATACTTTGTTGATTTGATGAGTAGGGTGTTCAGGGAGTTCCTTAATAAATTCGTGGTGGTCTTTGTGGATGATATCTTAGTATTTTCTAAGAGTGAAGAAGAGCATGCCCTACATCTTGGGGAGGTATTGAAGACTCTTCGAGCACATAGCCTTAAGGCTAAATTCTCTAAATGTCACTTCTGGAGGAAGGAGGTGCGGTTCTTGGGGCACGTGGTCTCCAAGGAAGGGATAGCTGTGGATCCCGCGAAGGTAGTATCAATTCAGGATTGGAAGGTTCCGAAGAATGCTACCGAAGTAAGAAGTTTCTTGGGGTTGGCGGGTTATTATAGGAAGTTTATTAAAGACTTCGCGAAGATATCAGCCCCATTAACCCGCTTAACGAAGAAGAATCTTGTTTTCGCATGGGACGTAGATTGTGATGATGCGTTCCGACGGTTAAAGAGAGCTTTAACCACTGCTCCAGTTTTAGTGTTGCCAGATGGGAGTAAGCCATTTGTTGTTTATACCGATGCTTGTGGGACAGGACTAGGCGCAGTCTTAATGCAAGAGGGAAGGGTGATAGCCTATGGTGGAAGGCAGTTGAGAGTGCATGAGAAAAATTACCCTACCCATGATCTGGAGTTGGCCGCTATTGTTTTTGCGTTTAAGATTTGGCGCCATTATCTTCTTGGTGAGAGATTCGAATTGTTCACTGACCACAAATCATTGAAGTACTTGTTTTCTCAGAAGGATTTGAATCTGAGACAGCAAAGGTGGATGGAATTCTTAGCATCCTTTGATTTCGAGATAGCGTATACCCCTGGCAAGGGTAACATGGTGGCGGACGCCTTGAGCAGAAAGAGGTTGTCCTTGAGTCCATTGTTTGTGGAACAACAAAGCTTGGAATTTATCTCAATGTTTGATTTCAGACCTTCCATTGATTATATACCCGGTTTGCTAGCTTCCTTGGAGGTTAGACCTACTCTTTTGGGGCGGATTGGAGAAGCACAGAGGGACGACCCACAGTTGGTTGAGTTGGTGGAGAAGCTCATAAGGGGGGAGTCGTCCAGCCATTTGAGTAGGTACACCCTAGACGATAGGGGGTGCTTGCGTAGAGACGGTAGACTTTGTGTACCGCAAGACGAGGGTTTGAGGAAGGTTATTCTTGATGATGCACACCGTTCTAGGATGACTATTCATCCCGGTGGGGACAAGATGTACCAAGACATGAAGAGGGTTTTCTTCTGGGCCGGTATGAAGAAGGATGTGGCCGAGTATGTCGCTCGATGCTTGGTCTGCCAACAAGTGAAGGCGGAGCAAAAGAAACCTGGTGGGTTGCTTCACCCATTGGAAGTTCCGCAATGGAAGTGGGATAGCCTCTCGATGGATTTTATTGACGGGTTACCCAGATCAAGAAAGGGTAATACGGGAATTTGGGTGGTGGTAGACAGACTTACTAAGAGCGCCCATTTCATACCTGTGAAGAGCAAGAGGACCGCTCCATGGCTAGCTTCAGTATATCTTCGAGAGATAGTTCGATTGCATGGGGTACCCTCTAGCATAGTGAGTGATCGAGATCCTATCTTCACTAGCGAGTTCTGGAGAAGTTTGCAAGAGGCAGTGGGGACTCAATTGTGTCTGAGCACCGCATATCATCCTCAGACGGACGGCCAGACTGAGAGGGTGAATCGTGTTCTAGAAGACCTTTTGAGGCTTTGTATCTTAGATTTTGGAGGTACATGGGAAGAGCATCTTCCATTGGTAGAGTTCGCATATAATAACAGCTTTCAGTCCAGTATTGGTATGGCTCCTTTCGAAGCTCTCTATGGAAGGCCTTGTCTATCACCTACATGTTGGTGGGAATCTACGGATAAGATCTTGCTTGGGCCTGATATGATTAGGGAGACTTCTGAGAAGATTGACTTGATTCGAAGAAGGATGAAAGCAGCGCAGGATAGGCAAAAATCTTATGCGGACAAGAGAAGGACGGATCTTGAGTTTGAAGTCGGGGACATGGTCTTCGTCAAAGTGTCTCCGTTACGAAATGTGGTTCGCTTTGGATCTGTTGGGAAGTTAGCACCAAGGTTCGTAGGGCCATTTCCCATCAAGGAAAGAATTGGACGGATGGCATATAGAGTGGAGTTGCCTGACAGACTTAGTGGTGTACATGATGTATTCCATGTGTCCCATTTGAGAAAGTGCTTACATGAGACCGCAGAGGTGGTAGAGCCGAGCTTGCTTAAAGAAGTGGAAGTAGAGCGTGATGCGACTATTCGACGAGCTCCTACCTGCATCCTTGGGTCAAAGACTAGGAAGTTGAGAAACAGAGAGGTTCAACTAGTCAAAGTGCAATGGGGAGAAGATGAGAGCAACGCAACTTGGGAGACGGAAGCGAAGATGCGTTCATTGTACCCATTTCTTTTTGAGGGTATGTCTTTTAACTTCTCCTTTATCGCTTGTCTAGTACTTATCTTATCTTTAGTATGTCCTCTCGTTAGTACTGTTTGACCTTTAGATAGGGTAAACCTATGGTTGAAACATGTGTTTGAGACATGTTATGGTTGATGGATGCAAGTGGATACAAGTGTTTGCTAGTGGTTGCTCGTGGATGCATATACACACACTCTAGGCATTAGATCGGCTCAGTCACTTCATATTGCATATTGCATAAAATTGTGTGTAGGAAGCTATATTTATGGATGTATAATGATTGTGTTATCATATGGATGATGCATTTTGGTGAATGATTGTGCACTCATGTAGATATTGTATGTGTCGATAGGGTTCTCTCGCATACATAATGGATGCATGGCACTATCATGGTTTGCATATGTTCATACATTAGATAGGGAACATATACACACACTTTTTGCATACGCTCATACATCATTAGAAATTGTTTTAAGGACAATGGATGCCCGTGTTTGATGGATTGAGTAGATGGTTGTTTGGATGGTAGGATATGCATTCTCCTTAGCTTAGAGATTTCGGTGACGAAATCCCTTAAGGAGGGGAGAATGTAACACCCCGAATTTTAGTTAATACTAAAATTCACTAATTACAGGATAAATAATCTCAAATGTGAGAATTGGGGGAAACGGGCTGCGTCATTGCGTTCGTCTCGGAAAAATACGCAGAATAGAGTCCGAAATTTTGTAAATCGGAGTCCGTATGGCCCAGTTAGGGCCCAATGAAGTTGGCAGAAAAATCAAGTTAAAAACAGATTTAGAAATGCAAAACTAGATTTCGAAATTGGAGCCAGCAGGTGGCCAGGCGGGAAATTTCCCGCCCTACCCATGTCGACAGGGCTGTCGACAGGCCTGTCGACTGGGGAGTCGACTTGCCTGTCGACCTGGGCGCGGCGTCCAGAGAACCTGGGTGCACCAGGTTGGATTTTAGGCTGGCTTGGAGGGCTGGGTTCTAGAGATTTCCTAAATCTAACGGACCTAATCTAACCTAGGGTTAATCTAAGGGCCTAAAACACTCACCTAATCTATAAATACACCCTAAACCTACCCTAATCCATACTAAAAATAGTAATGATGGCCTCATGCCGCCAAAATCAAACTTGAGAGAGCCTCCACTAGTTTATGAAGGAAGTTGCAAGCTAATCACTCTCTAATCAATCTCTAATCATCACCATCTTCATATTTAGCAACTAATTCCACTTCATAAGTTTGCTATTCTTGGGTTTGGTGAGTTTCTATCACTTTAACATCAATTGCTAAAGTAAGTAGATTGGGTGTAATGAGACTTATGGTCTTAAATGCGGATTAGTGAGTTTGAATCATTTGTAATGATATGCTACTCTATGTTTTCCTATGTTTATGCATATTTAATAAGTGGTTTTATGCATGTTTAATAAGTTGGTTTATGCATGTTTAATAAGTGGGTTTATGCATGTTTAATAAGTGGGTTTATGCATATCTAATAAGTGGGTTTATGCATGTTTAACAAGTGAGTTATGCAAGTTCATATGCAAGTTATGTGTATGATGCTATGTAAGCTATGTGTAGGTTGTTATGCAAGTTCATATGCAAGTTATGTATATGCTTAAATGCAAGTTTAACATGATATGCAAGTTATGCATGCTTATGCAAGTATGAGAATGCTTATGCAAGTTATGTGTATGCTTAAATGCATGTTTAACATGTTATGCAAGTATGAGAATGCTTATGCAAGTTTTGTGTGTGCTTAAATGCATGATTAACATGTTATGCAAGTATGAGAATGCTTATGCAAGTTATGTGTATGCTTAAATGCATGTTTAACATGTTATGCAAGTTATGAGAATGCTTATATGCAAGTTTAACATGTTATGCAAGATATGTGTATGTTAATATGCAAGTTTGGGTTAAATGTAGTTGGGTTAATATATGCTCATATATGCAAGTTGACATCCTCTTAACCCATGACAAAGTTATATGCTAAGATTTGGTTAAACCCATGATATTTGTGATGGATCTTCCCTTTATTATGTCATGAAATGAGAACGATTTACGTGGGGAACGATGGGGTTAATAAATATGTTAATAAAAGTATGATTGGGTATGATTAAGCATACCATAAAAATAAATTAACATAAGTGGGAATTTACCTATTGAGTTAGGTCTACCCCATGGGAATTTACCTATTGAGTTAGGTCTACCCATGTTATGAAAAACTTGATATTAATTAGGGATAATTAATATGGGGATGATTAATTAGGTGTAATTAATCAACTAAGACACGAGGTTGGACCCTTTTGTAGCGGAAGTCTGCCCGGAACCGACCGGCCATCCAGCGGCTACAAATGATTGGCCCAATGTGAGAGGTCTTAGTCATAAATTAAATACGTGATTAAAGTAAAGACACGAGGTTAGACCCTTTTGATGACAGAAGTCTGCCCGGAACCAACCGGCATATCCAGCAGTCATAAAAGACGGTCTAATGTGAGAGGTCTTTATGGGGTCATGATCTTAATTAATTAATTAAGAAACACTTAACCATATTAGCATGTAGAGGGACATGAGGGGTTAAGTGGGTGCCTTGGGTGGCATGTGGAAATCTAGTGGGTTGCCTTGGGTGGCAATAGAAAATACGATTAGAATACTTAACCAAGTGGAAACATGTAATTAAACATGATTAAAGGGTTAAGTGGGATACACTAGATAAGTGACAAGCTTAGGTGGGTAGCTTGTGGGGGCCCATTTCAACCAATATCCCAAACGTATCTTTGTGGGCTCGACTCTAGTCGGGTGACGGGACACGCATATTGGGCTTGATTATAAGAGGCCAAAACGGGTTAGCGGTGGCAACGCAAGTCCAACGGGTTTCATATGCGTGTGTGGGCCCGGGTTAGTAGATAAGCCGTTGTTGCATCGTGTAGGTATAAGCCGTGCACCGTTGATAGTATTGGGTTGCCACTTTAGGGGAGTGATACACCCCACTGTGGGGCCGGCACGGGTATCTACGGTAGGGAGCCGATCGCTTGGGGAGTAGTGGGGTACACCTAGTGGAGATAGGGGCAGACGGCACCTATGTGGTCAGCTAAGGGTACATGAAACTACTAGTTATATCTTTCTTTTAAGTCCTTGGGTGGGATCAATCTTTAAGTAGGAATGACTGGTGTGGTGCAGTTAGTAATTATCCTTGGGTGGGTAGATGCGTCTTTACAGTTATCTTAGTTTATCATAAGTCTTCCGAGCTGCTTAGTGTAGCCATTCATCCCCAGACAATACCGTAGGTCAAGTTTATGTCTTCTCTGGTTACTTTAATGATTGTATTGTTAAAGTTATAGGACTCGCTCAGACTTATGTCTGACCCCGTTGTTTTTATCTTTTTCCCAACCCTCAGGTCCTACGGTGGATCCTAGCAGTAGTGGAGCTTGATCGGATTGCTGTTCCAGTCTTTAGGAGCTTGGATAGATGTAAAGCTCCAGTTACCCAGTTATCTTTTCTTTTGTCCTGGCTATTGTATGAGAGAGTGGGATTATGTACTTCTTTATTTTGATGGATATTGTACTTGACTTTTATTGTGGTTTTATGATGTAACCAGACATGTTTATTTCCGCTGTTATGAGATGATGTTTTAAATTTCAAGTACTATTTATATCTGTCTTGTTGTAATTTTTCTGTTCTATATTCACTAAAATACTCCACCGATGCTATGGCATTCCCTTAGAGAGTGACCATGGCGGGCGTGGGGTGTTACAGTATAGCCTCTAGAGTACACTGTTCGGAAGGTGCTCCCATACCTTGTTGGTTGGAATCCAATCTCCAATAAGCGCTCGCGGTTTTTGATTATAAAATAAATATGTAGAGCGTAAGATGCAAACGTTCTTCTACTTGGTTAACTATTTTTGAGTGATAGACACTATTATAATACCACTGGATCTTGATATATCAAATCTATTTATTGTGAATTTACTACTGAAAGTATTCCAGACTGATCCGAGTGAAATTTGTTTTGAATCAAATGTGCTCGGGTCAGACCGAGCATATTTCCAGCTCAGGTTTTTGCTAGAGTTTCAAGAGCTGGAAGTAGGAGGCTTCACCGCTAGTCATCTAGAATTTCCGCTGTATCTGATATATGATGTACTCTGATGATTGGTATGTACATATACAGTTCTTTTTGTATAAAGAGATTTGATATATTATACTTTACTCGTTCCGCTGTGAGATTCTGATGTTCTTCTTACTCTTCTATTCTATTAGTTCTATCTTATCTTTCTCATCTTCTAACTTCTTTCTATTAAAGATGCGTAATTTCGTGTCATTTGGGTTGTAATTAGTCAGCTCAAATTGGTACGGATTTACGGGCCTTTACACTAATAATACCACACGTCCAACCCAAATTGCACAAAAATACGAATCATTATTAGAAAGAAGTTAGAGGATGAGAAATAGAACAAAAGAAATATTAGAATAGAAGAAAATGAAGATCACAAACTCACAGTGGAACAAATAAATTATATTTAGTAACATAATTTCTTGAAATACAAATAAATAACTTTATATACATACCATCATCAGAGCACAACAGTTATTCCTCGAATAGTTATAAATACCTGTTTCCAGATACAACACAATACACAGCCGAAATATGATAGTCTATAGCTAACTGGTGAAGCCTCCTGCTTCCAAGTGAATCTGAAAAATTCCGACTACTTGACTGCCCGTACAAATTTGGGCACCCAAGAGTTTAGGTAAAACAAAACAAAATAAAACTCTGGGTCGGTCATGGGACTGGTGTGAGTAAACTCCAACCATTTTTTTAACTTTCAAAATCCTTTCGAAAGTAATGATAATCGTAAGACCGATCCACACATAAATACTTATGGTTTTTACCTTATGATAACCCAAAATATCTTTGATATCAAATCCAATGATATTATAATAATGTCTATATCAAATAAATAGAATCTAACGGAACGTTTGCATCTCACGCTCCATATATAATATTGAATGCAAAATTGCAGGTTCTTATTGGAGATTGGATTACCAACATGACAAGGTATGGAACCACCTTCCGATCAGTGTACTCTAGAGGCGATACACTGGGGTACAACAAGAACATCTTGCAACCCGGCCCACACATGACCGACCAATCATTTCACTTGAGTGTATCGAATGTATATCATAAAACGGTTGGGATCAGCAACCATTTCCCGAATGGGACAGCATCAAATAGAATAAGGAATTAAATGAATCTCTAGATAGGTGATTATACACTCTAATTGAAGCGACCCACATAGCCATGCTGCCTGCCCGATTTTTTGTCATTTCCCGGTTGTTGAGGCCTGAGGCTACGATTTCTTGCAAATCGTTGATAACACAATCACTTTGAATACCACATTGTCAGATCCGTTAGTCATTTATTGATTTGCACAAATATATTCTGGATATTATGCTAAGGGAATAAATCCGTTGCCACCATATATATTTGTACAGATCAACATATTCGATCAATGGAAATACTTTGTCAGACATTCGTCCATACATGTTCGTTATGGGATTGAACGAAACTGAAGGCACAATTTCTATTAATAGAGAAAGCCCTTGCATTTTACTCCGTCTTCGATTATCTTCATATAATCTGATTCGCAACGCTACTGCCAATACAGAGTGGTTCACGGATAATAATCCAACCGGTCTCTCCATATTGACAATGATATTGGCAAATACTTCGATAGTCGGTTATTTAACTATCGAAGAAAAACAAACATCCATTCAAAACAATCATTGGGCCCCTTGATTACAATTCATTAATTAAATCACCCTTTCCATTTCCTTATCAATATTTGTTAAACAAATATTTTCAATTATCATCTCGGTCTCTTACATTCTTTGGAAAACATTTCTATACCTCGCCTTCTTTTATTCTCTACACTTAGAAAATATATTCTATTTGAAATTGAAACAACTTCAATCACTTATCTCATTCCCGACTACTTTAATTATACTCAGGAAATATTTACTTTTATATTTCCGAAATTCCATCACTTGGGTTAAAACGAATGCTGTGCAAAACATCGTTACAACAATCCAAAATATTTTATTCAACTAACTATTATCCAACGCTTCTCTTCGAGATTTTATCTTATTATTTATCAATTAAAAATGAAATCAATCAAGTTGGGGTATTATTACCTCTCTGACCTTGACAGAAAACATCATTAACTTCAAAACATACAAAACCACTTACCTCGAATAATCAACATTTTAAAAACCAATTATTCATTTTAAACGTATATATATTTCTCTTTCTATTGCCAGCCTATCGATTTCCTTTTTGTTTAAAATATTCTATTTTAAATTTGTTCCCTTATCGAATTCAATATATATTGACATATTGATTTCTAACTATCAAAATTTCTTAAAAATATTCTAACTCCTTAAATTTCCGGAAAATTTCGCCATAACCTCCTTTGTACCGGGAGCATCGGGATATTTCAAATAGCCTCCCATGGCCCTCACCAATCCAAAAGAAAAAGAAAAAGCCAAGTGGCTTGCCGATATGGCGCATAAAATCTCATATATGAATTTAAACATGTACCTTTTTGTCGGGCACATAAATTAAAATCTTCATATACTTCATCCCATACATGTCTAACATATGCTCACCTGTTTTCAATTCAATTCAACACTATCCAATCGTTTGAATCCAGTTTCACTCATTTATTCTTTAATTAGCTATTTTTCCTATTCCACTTCTTGGTTTGAACATAACATGTTCAAACAAATTATTTAACTTGCTCATAACCAAATTGAAATTTCAATTTCATTTCTAGTTTCCTTTTCGATTTCGAATATAAATTTTCAAATCGAATTCACTTATTCAAAGCCCAATATCAATTCAAAATCTCATTAACTAATTACTATTCAAATTAGTTAATTCTATTCAATAATCAAAAATCTGATTTCTGTTTCAAAAATCAATTCATAAATCCACTTGAGTTCACGTATAATTTACAACTCAAAATCTAAAATTTTCTAAATAGAAATTTGGATTTCATTCGCTTAAAATCCTTTTATAAAATTAAATAAACCGTTATGGTTTTTAAATGATTTTGGCGCTGCTTTTCTAAAAAAATTATTTTGACATAACTCAAAATCTATTCGACGAAATCCAGATTTTTTTCTTCCATTTGAAAACTATTATTCAACCGGTCCTGATGAATCTTATTTCAAAGAATTCTGACTTTAATTGAGTTCTGTATGCTTAACTGAAGTTCGAAACGACAATTTACGAACTACCACGCTGCGGCGAGTTCGTTTTAATTATATTTATATATATAAACGTTTAAACTTCGTTTATATATAAATTCTAACCCCATTCTGATATATTTTAAAATTATATCAAGTTAGTTTCCCAATACAACATAATATTTTCGATTATCTATAATTGTCGATTTTTCCTTACTCGGTAATATATTTATTTACTACGATCTTCTATATTTAAATTCTATATTTGAATTCCATTTGAATTTCTATATTCAAACTCCATTTGAATTTCTATATTCAAATTCTATTTTCAATTCTATTTGAATTTTCTATTTCCAATTCTATTCAAATCCTATTCAAATTCTATATATTCAAATTCTATTCAAATTCTATATATTCAAATCCCATTTACAATTCATGTTTGAATTTAAATATTCAAATTATTTCTTGATAATTAATTCACTATATTTATAAACACCATTTTATAAATTTTTCCTTGTTTTATATTTAAACAAGTCTATTTCGAAATCTATTTAAAACCAAAGTCTCCTTTTGGAAATTTCTATCTATAATAACTTATAACACCCAATTTATTTTCATCCTGAACTTCTATTTAAATAAATTCGAATTAATCAAATTTAAATCATAAATCCTTACGGATATATTTTTAGTTCAATTTATATTCTAAACATCAGAATAAATCCCATCGTTTATTTCTTTAAAACGATTTCCCCACATATATTTTTTAAATTCACATTTCAATTTAAATATTGAAATCATCCGATGATAATTTTTTCCCACTACATTTATAAACCTTGTTTATAAATTCAATTCAATCCCCCTGCATTTTCCAATTTACAAACATCATTTGTAAATTTCAATACTTCCATCTCCTATATATATTTATAACATTGTTTATAAATTTCAGTATTTGTTTTATCTACTCAAAACAAGTCAATATTTTTAATCCATTCGAATTTCAAATTCTATTATTAGAGAAATAGAATTTTTCGTTTAAAATCACAAAATCTCTTTTACAATATTTTAATAGATCAACATTCAGGCCCAGTGATAATTAAACAATAAAACCACTCAATTTTCAATCAACAAAGCATATATGATAATATATGTGGAAACAAACAAATAATAATATTTTTGAGGAATCCAGTTGGATCCCTCCAACCTGTTTTCCTGCATCCACAAATGTTAGTCAACAGAAATAATACCCATCCTGCTTTGTGGCAGGATATCACGGAATGAAGGTCATCCACTATCATAGCGTGGGACGTATAGGGTAATCATTCGCTAATGGTACTGCAGGCATCCGCTAATGATACTACGGGAAATCCAACCACCAATATATATATATATATATATATATATATATATATATATATATATATATATATATATATATATATATATAGCAACCACCAAGCCTAAATAACTAACATATTTAAGATGCAAAAAAATGTTAAACGCAACCAACAAGCAACAAACAATTATTTTTAACTGATAAAAATAATTATAAATAAAAGGTGAGTGAGATTTACTCACCGAAATTTCAGTTGTCAAAATGTCATGTTTATTCCACACTCATCGGCTACGAATCTTCTCGAATGAATTCGTACCTACGATAAATTGATTTGAATTTACAAATCAATATTAATTTATTTTAAATTAACTATTTAAATGAATAAATAAATTCCCTAATTTTTAACACATTATAAAATTAACAGTCTCCTTAATCAAATTTAAATAACCTAATTAGCTTTTTTTTTAATTCTTTTTTTTCTAAAGTTACTATATTCAAAGGTCCTAATATATCCTATAAGGATATAAATAGTTTTCCATAACTAATTTAACTAAAAAATCCTAATGATTAAATAACTAAATAAATTGTCCTATCCTTGATTTCGTATTTGGCGGTTAGTTTACACTTTAATTAGTTCATCAGCTAATATATACAGGTCAATACTGATTAATTTAATCGGCTATAAATTTTAAAAACTAACCTCCTTATAAATTTTGAATTCAAATAAAACAAAATTACCTAGATCCCTTACTGAAGCATTTTCCCTAATTCAGTAACCCTCTCCTTCTTACCACACTCATTTCTTCACGGAACTTTAAACTGACCTTCCCATATTGCGACTCTGCCCCCTTTGCTCCAAATTGATAATCGCTACCTAAATCGAACCCTTGTTCATTGTTCCTGACGTCGAGAATCCCACAGGCCCATCGCGTCCAGATCGCAAGCTTGAAAACCATCGCGAGTTACTCAGTAAAGATCGAGCCTCTAATTCACCATCTCCAAACTTGCGATTTCCCAAATCGAAACCTCAACACCCCCAAATCGAATCGCATCTTCCAGAAATAATGTCCGTGCCTCCATACCCTTCTACGATTTTAGCAAACTACTAACTATGATTTCTTATTTTGAAAAAGACCTAACTGCACTTCGACTGTCGATGGGGAAAAATCGAGACTCCCACGACTTGATCGCACCAAGTATTGAGTACACGGAATTAAAGATCTCTTCCTTACGATTGCATCAAATCCAGAATTGTTGAATCTCGTTGAGTATATGGCTTACTGTAGGAATTTGAATGGGATTTGAGATGTCGGTTCATAGTTTTATTTCGTTTAGAAGGAAATAACCCAAAGGAAGGTAAAAATAGAAGAGTAGAGAAAGGGGATTTGCACTTCATTTATAAGTGAACTAAAGGGCAGGAGTACGAAGACATTAATTTCTAGTTTTACTTCGTAACCAAGGAAAGAGACCAATCGTACGTGAAGCGAAAGAAGAGGGAGTAGCATAGGGTAGGTATGCAGTGTACTTTAGCTTAAGATATAAGGAATTATATATATATATATATTTCAATTTGTTTTGAACGGATGCAATTTTATTGAATTTAAAATACCTCGTGATTCCGAACTCCTTTTTGAACACAACAACAAGCATTCCTAGGGTTATAGCCCTATTCTGAATGCACTGGGTCAAGTTTTAAAGCCTCAATTGATAATCTGGAGAAGATATTATTTTAAATCGATATGAATTAAATTCAAAACAATTAATTCCTTGTAATAAATTATTATCGTTGTTGTCTATATTCAAATAGAATTTCGATTAACCATTTGAATTAATTTGACTTCGTTTTAAATTTTGAATTGAATTATTTCAGTTCTCATATTTCGATAATTATAACTATTTGAAATAAATTGTATTTCGATTATAAAATTTGTAACACAATATAAGTATTAATTTATACTGTCAACTTAATATTTAAAACCATATTAAATATTTAAAATAAACTGTTCGAAAAATCCGGGTCGTTACAAAACATGTCGCTTTTATTTGTTTTGTTAAATTAGAATAGCCGATAAAACAAAGTTATCATTTTTATTGTTTTGTTGAAGTAGATTTGTCGACAAAACAAAGTCACCATCTTTATTGTTTTGTCAAAATAGATTAGTTAAATCAAAACATGTATTTTTGTCAGAATATACACTTTTGTCAAGATAGATTAGTTGAATCAAAATACACATTTTTGTCAAAATGAACATTTTTGGCCAAATAGATTAGTTGAACCAGAATAGTTATTTTTGTCAAAATATAATAGTTGAAACAAAAATTACATTTTGTTAAATATGATGGTTGAAAACAAAAAAAATTACATTTTTGTTAATTAATGAAATAAAAATCACATTTTTGTTAAATAAAAGAGTTAAACACAAATAGCACTTTTGTCAAATAGGTTTGTGTTACAAAAAATATATTCATTCTGTTAAAATAGAATTGTCAACAAAGTGGATGTATCACTTTTTATACATTTTGTTGAAATATAATTTATATGCAAATATAAGAATCATTTTTATTTGCATAATATATATTAGAATTTATATGCAAATATAAGAATCATTTTTATTTGCATAATATACATTAGAATTTATATGCAAATGTAAGAATCATTTTTATTTGCATAACGTACATTAGAATTTATATGCAAATGTAAGAATCATTTTTATTTGCATAATGTACATTAGAATTTATATGCAAATATAAGAATCATATTATTGGTCAAAACATACATTAGAATTGTATGTAAATTAAAGTGACATTTTATTGTTAAATTAAACAATAAAATTTGTATGCAAATCCAAGTGATATTTGTATTGTCAAATTTTACATTAGAACTTGTGTACAAAAATAAAGAGGCATTTCTTGTGTTATGATTTGCAACTATACATTTAAATAAAACATTTCCTTTATTTGTTAAACTTTAAAATAGAAATTTGCATACAAATAAAGGAAAATGAAAATTATCTTTTCATGTGTTATCAGCAATAATGAAATGCAAATAAATTACATTTTATTAGACAGTAGAAACATGTAGGAAAATTATGCGAGTAAAATCCATTTTTATTCGACATTAGGAATATAATAACATGTTTTGTTCATTATCATCATCATGTGGACGAAATTAAAATTGGTTAAATTCATTAACCAATTATTTATTTAGATGAACTGTTGTTGGCTGAAAGCCACACAAGGGTATTGGGATGATATTTAACGTACTCTAGTCTCAATATTTAATTGTATGTCAATCGATGGATTGACAGACTGCGATGAGCGTTATTTATTCATTTTAATGCTCACACAATTATAAATTTCACTCTGGATGTGAATTGATTGTTTAATGATTATTTATCATTGTTGTCGTGTTCATGCGATGTGTGAAATCCATATAACCAAAATTATATGGTAACTGATTGAGTCGCACTCCGATTCAAAATAACTTTTAAATAAAGAATATTTTTAAGGACACTGTAATATAAAGAATATTTTAAAATAAAGAATATTGTACTATTAAGAATATTTTGCATAAAGAACCTTTTTGTTTAAGGAATATTTTTAAATAACGAATATTTTAAAATAATATTCAACGAAGAATAAAATGACGATTTATATGCCCGTTTTTGGATAGACAAAAGATAAAAATATATTTTTAATAAAAATAAACTAGTTATTAACTAGGAATAAATCTTTTAAGTTAAGATTTAATGAAATCTTCCAATTAACTAATATTTAATTGGAATTAAATAAAAGAATTAGATTTGGGTTGTCCTGGATGGTGTCTTAAATAACACTGTTCTTAAACCCCGTATGAAAGGAATAAATCGTTGAATAAGATTATTAGAGTTTCCAATTGTATTTAGTAATTGGAATAAAATGATATGTGAATTGGGCTTATCGTGAACTATGTTTTAAATGACATTTGTTCTTTAACCCAATTAATAGTGAAAATATAATTTGGAATTTATAAACCTCTCATTAAGATTTGAAAAGAAATTTTCCAAAGTCAACTTTTTTCCAATTTAATATATTAAATTGGAATTGAGTGGAAATTCGATTTGATAATAATCGAGATAGGCTTCTGTAAAAGAGGATAGTTACTATATATGGAATTTAAAAAGGCTTATCTATTATTCCATTCATACTAGCGGTCTAATACGGAAATTTATATCGATTATATATTGATTTGATTTCTGTGAAATTCCATATTTAATGGAAGATGATTTTGGGTTTATCATGAGCTGTGTTTTAAATGACACTGGTTCTTTAACCCAGTTAAAGGCAAGATTAATTTCTTAAAAATTGAATAAACGTAAAGTAATGATTTTGATATTAAAACCAAATTGGAGTTTTAATAAATCTTTAAAAAGAAGATTTAAGAATAATTCTAAAAGAATCTATCTTTGACAAAATTTATGGGAATCTTTCCCCTTATAATATGAATATTTTATTAAAAGACTATTCTGAATTGGAATGAGGCGTACGATGTGTCTTTATAGCACTTGATTTTTAATTATAAAATACGCGAGATATTCGGAAAGACCGGTTTTAACCCATTCTTAATAATTATTACGACGATTAAAGTCGAAGACATTGAAGACATCGATTGAAGACTAGTGATCTTCACATCAAAAGGATAACTATTGATGCCCGACATTGATTAGCTACCAGTAAAGGGTTAAAGTGGTAGTTTTCCGGATGTACTTGTTGATTGTCCGAATATGTGAGCATCTCTCTTCCGTATTGGACATACGGGACGATGAATAAGGTGTCTCTGGTTTCGTTCAGACCCAGGACGGACTTGTAAATGGATGTGTGTCTGACATTGGATTTCATTCCATGTAAATTAAATTGATTTCTATTTAGTATATATCTGTGGTGGTGGAGAATTTATTCTCTTGCTTAACACCCTTCTCTGAGACGCACGAGCTCAGAGGGTATATATGGATAGTTGCGTGAATTGCCAATGTGGCATGCCAAGATGCAAATGATCGAGGCTTTTGTTGAAAAGCAGAGCCTTGTGGATGATGATCAAAGCATAGCCTATTTCGGTATAGCTTTGTGTATAGCGTTACCTCACGAGCCTCACACCCCGGTATGAGTCAAAAACAAGGCAAGGGAACGCAGGGAGTGCACATGTTTCTTTCTAGCTAGAAGTGGTGACAGCGTTTACAATCCCAGACATTTTTACTTATGTGGATAATGGATTTCGAGGCCTCGGTTATTTGGTCGACAATGACCATTTTATAGGTTCAATAGGACCGAGAAGCATGTGTTCAGGCATAACTAATCCACTAACGTATTTGTGGACCGGCCCTGCAATATCCAAGGGTTCACTGCGGGGGATCCTGAGACATTGCTAGAGTGTCTTGAATCGGTAAGGAGATCGTTCCTAGCCTTGACTCTTGATGGAAACCCAATTTCCAATACGACATTACGATTTTGATTGTAGAACAAGTATGGCGACATATTAGGATGGGGTACTATGCCGTCTATGATTGATACATTACGATTGAAATGTTTTTAAAACATATATACACTAATAATAATATCAAATCCGTTTTTATTGTATTAAGCATTTTTGACCATTACGAGGTAAAACTCTATCCTCCGGTTTGCGTTGCATTGTGTGATGGGACTTGAGTCTTATAATGATTTCATTTTTCTAAAAATCTTTGCGTTGTTTAACAATTTACTTTATTTAATTTATGCACTGGCAATCCAATGGAATAAACCCGTTCTGCATTAGCGGCGTGGTCCTGTGATTAGCCTTATTATGAGATAAGTTAGGAAAGATTTCTCATACCAGTCCCATGACTGATCCGTAGTTTGTTTCACTTTGCAAACTTGGGTGCCCTCTTTTCCACATGGGCAGTCGAGTAACTTATTTTGCAGATATATTGAGCAGGATTCTGGATCGGAGCTTAAAGCTGTGTCCAGAGCATTGATAGACTTCCGCTGTATCAGTTTATTTGTTCCGCTGCATTGTATTACATTTATTATAATTTATCTTCCGCTGTATTATATCGATGTACTCTGATATTATGTACTCTGATGTAACGTTATTGAAATGTTATAAAAGTCTTATGTTATTTGTTCTGATGTGTTGTATTCCCAAAGTTAGCCTATTCGGGCTTTTGAACGGTCTTAGTCGATTTTGCGATTAATTAGGTCCGGGCGAAATCCGAGTCATTACATTGGTGTTAGTAGTCGTAGCTTCATTCGATTTGTACATATGGCATGCCATTTTTGGCGTTCCTGGATCACTCAATGATATTAAAGTCCTACGACAATCATACCTGTTTAATGATTAGTACAACGATCTGTCGCCGCCATGCAACTACAAAATTGGTGATAACGACCATTCTGTTGGTTATTATTTAGTAGAGGGAATGTGCAGGCATTCAAAAAGCCGAATAATGCCAAAGAAGCCAAGTTTACAAAACAGTAAGAAAGTTTGAGAAAAGACATGGAAAGAGCATTTGGAGTTCTACATGGATGGTTTCAAATTTTACTACAAGAAGTGCGCTATCATGAACAAACAGTTATATCAGGTATTATGTATTGTTGTATTATACTACATAATATGATAGTTGAAGAAGAAAAGGGAGGATTTGAACTGCAACTTCAGAACTATCCGGATATAGCAATGGCGTTTACAAGAAAGCCATACAAGGACCTGAATACTTTTGCCCAACACTTGCAACGTATCCAGGACGTTAGAGATCCCCAAGCACATCTAGAGTTAAGGGACGAATTATTGGAACATTACTGGGAGCATACGGGAAACCAGTAGGAAGTGGATTACCGTATCTACAGATTCAAGTTAATATCTTAAGTTTGCTTCGTAATATGTATGCTTTTTTGCTTTTATGTACCGTTGAATGCTAGTTTTATGAAATATTATGTTATTGTTCTCTTGTAACAAGTTTATATTGGCAACAATGATAACAACAACATAAAAGCCAAATTTAACTGAGGAACTGGTACAACACTAACAACTACTACCAAACTAAGGACACTTACAATACATCCATGGCTACTACAACACCGGTACTTAATAATTAGAAAATACATGAAAACCTAAAAAAACAACTACAATTAAATGATGAATAAAATAAATACATCCTATCCCATGCATCTTCTGCGGCACGCTTCTAGTTCCTGTTCCAGTAATAAGCGTTGCATTGGGTTTAATGTATGAAGGTTGACAGTCATAAGTGCCCTGTCATCAACACGTTTGAGTCGAGCTAATTCACGCTCCCTAACAGCCAACTCACGCTCTCTTGATATTTGAAGTTCTTCATGTCTTCGCTGTTTTTCCTGGGCTCTCTCAGATCTCTTAGCTTCCTTGGCTTCCGCCAAAAGGCGATTAGATTCTTCAGAAGCTACCATTTGACTATTTAGTTGTTCATAGTACGAACTATAATTTGTGACTGCTTTTTTTACCTTTGAATTTACCAGGAGGCCTACCACCAGAACTTGTAGAAAAAGGGGTGTTTTCCTGAGGATTTGGACTTCCCGGGCTAGATTCCTCCATCGGCCTTTTCGGCATAAATCGCGATGCTGAGTGTTCTTGGCGTATGTTGCTCCATTTTTCTTCCCTATACAGAATGGCGTAACAATTGTGCAAGTTGAATGGTACGTTTTTGTGCTCTGCCATGTACACTTTGTTCGCTTTGCTTAGCTGTGTGGATTTGGCTAGTGTAAGTTGCTACAATTATGCAGTAAAATAATATAATAATTAACTATATAAGTGATAAGTACCAAGTCAAAATCGTTGTCACCGCTTTGCCGTCTACTTTCTAGTCCTGCCATAATCTCCTTCCAACACTGGCAGTTAGCGTTGATTCTCCTCCATGACTGTTTCAAAGAGCCTACAGTTCTCGGTGGTTTTTGTGGACTACGACCGTTGAATAATCTCATAACAAAACTCCAAAATGAGTTTTCCGTTTGACTAGTACCTTTAACATTATCTTTAGAGCATTCGACCCAACAAAAAGCTAGTTCTTCTTGTTCTTCTGCAGACCATCGCATACATATCAGGAATTTCAGTAACGTCAAATTCTGTTTCTCATTCATTTCACTACTGTCTCCAAAGACACTAAATTTCTTGATATATTTGGAGAAGTTTCATGCGAGTCTAACCTTTGCTGGCTACTAGGAGAAGTATACTAATGATCGGTGTAATTTTGTTGAAAAGACGTGTTCTGTCCAGAACTAGAACTTTGAGTATTCTGATAATGATTGGAGTTTTGCTGCAATAGATAGAAATTTGGGGTTTGTTGAGGGGCATAACAGTTTGGACCATTTGGGAAGTTACCATAATGGGGTTTTGATTTTGTTGGTACGTCGATTGCATAGGAGATTGATTGCGGTCAGACTGGTAACTGTGTTGATTTCGAGCAGATTTTGAGGCACCTTTCTTGGCTTTGACATTTTGTAACATTGCAAATAAATTGAAAAGGAAATGAAGAAGGAAGAGATGAGTGTGTTATGCTATAAAAATGAATGCGGTATATATAACCATTAACCAAAACGGTCACAAAATGAGCAACAATGGTAAAAAAAACAACAGTCTGAAGAGATAAAACGACTATATAGCCTATACGGTTCTGCTAAAGCCAACTGGGGAGGGGGAGAATTTTAAAAATTCTCCCCCCTTAGCCTGTTTTACCCAAACCGGCCAAGGTGGGGACATGCAGTCCCCACTTAACCGGTTTTGCTAAAACCGGCTAGGCCATAGCTAGTTTTAACCAAACTGGATAAGGCCAGGTTGTTTGAGCAGCCAATCGGTTGCTCCAACACCCTTCAGTGTTGCCACAGCAACACTGAAGGGACACCTGACCCAACCATTGGGGGTCGTTTGCCTGGCAACCGACCTACGGTTGGGGATGCGCTTACAATCGATAAGTGCATGTACGTGCATAATTAAGTAGTCAGAGCATAAGTAAAATTATCAATTTGAATTTGATGATATAACTAATTATAGAAAATTTATCACTAGAACTAAACTCATTAACATTCATGAAGCAAGGTTAAGAATTTTGATTTAATCCCAATAAATAAATTATCTAGTCTGCGATTCTTGTTCGACCATAAATTTTCTATAGGTTGAAATATTACCTCACCTCCCTTTTTTTGCTAAAGGACGAAGCTGATAACCACATGGTTTACAATCAAGTAAACCATCTAAGTTAATAACAATGCAATATAAACATGTATGGACTATGTAAAATAAATAACAATCTTTTTAATTAAATTGAAAAATGCTAAGTAAATTCTATAATCATCTTGAGCATTTACTATTGAGCATTTTTAATGGCCGTTACATTATAAAAACATTTAATAGGTAAAACCTCTAAGCTTCAAGAAAACATCAAAAAGGGAAATAATGCTAATTTTATAGTATTAACATGCTCCTAGAATAGTTGTTTTCTCATTATAGAATTAACTTTCATATACAAATGTAGTCATCATTTGAAAAGCCTCTCATTATTCATGTGTGTTGTAATATGTTGATCAGTCATGTAAACAATTTCCATAGTCCAAACAAATTTTATGCAAAATATAAATATAGTATGTCATTTTGTATACAAATTCATTTTAAGTTGATTGTTAAACGATAATATTATAATATGTTATAGTGTCCTCAACAATCTAGCGCAACTTATTGTGTATAGTAATAATAAGATATATGCATGCGATATTAAAACATCACAATCAAAGCATTGATTTACAAAAGGTACCACTTTTAATTTGTTTTCTTCATATATTTTATGTTAAATAATTGCAATCTCTTAACTGCAAGATTTGTACGAGATTATTCTATAACCAACAAAAGTTAAATGAGGTTTAGGATAATTTAACTAGTTATGTTATGCATAGTTGGATGTAGTGGTCTTTTGTTATGTACGTTGATGTGAGTTATGAAATATAAACTATTTGTGTTTTTTTTTTGGGTTTGTAGACATTAACTAATTTAATATTTGATATGATAATATTATTTGTTGATAAGATTTTTAGTAATAAGCATTTACGGAAATTTAAATTTAATTTGATACCTTTTCAAGTTTTTTAAAAAACTTGAAAATGTATCAATTTTTTTAATGTTTTAGGTGAAATTCGTATCGGTTGTTCTACAATAAACGTCCAATGCAAGATAACCCTGATTTGATTTACGGTACATGTTTATTTGGATCGGTCGTCCCAAAACAATTGATGCAACTAAAAATCAATTGCATCGGTCTTTAACAAAGGCCGGATGCAAAAAAGCACTAATGGCTTCATTGTTATGTTAAATTGCATCAGTTTCCTATTAATGACTGATGCAAATAATTTTTATTTGCATCGGTCGTTAAAAAAACGATCGATGCGGATAATCACCATTTGTATCGGTCAATCAGCCGATGCATGAAAAAATTGTCTTTTTCATCATTTTCATTTGCATTAGTCGTCCAACCGATGCAACAGGGTGGTAACGACCGATGCAAATAACCTGTTTTGTAGTAGTTATGTCTTGTTAAGTTGGTGCGTAAAATCTTGCATATGGATGAGAAGCCAATCTTTATTCATGCTTAAACTTTATTTACTGCTTTATACATTTATGTCTGATGTCCTTAGAATTGTTCATCTGCCTAATGCTTCCATACTTTATGCTCATGCTAGAAATTACTAGAACTCACCAGGCGTATGCGTTACCTATTCTGTTTTCTCCTTCTCCCTTTCTTTCCCCCTCCAGGTTCGCAGGGTGGAGAGCCTCAACAGTGATTCTTGATTATTCTTTTTAGCTTGGATTCAGACTCATGTATTGGTCCATTTCTCATTTTCTAATTGTATTATTGACATTTGAGAGGGATGGTTTTACTTATATAATATGATATTATGGTTTTCCATATAGTGTATTTTGTTTATGTTGATGACTATTGGTATTTTGGAAATGTAGTAAGTATTATGATTTGACTTGCTTTATGGAATGTTGTTTTAAAAGTTTCCGCTATTTTTTATATTTCTATCTTGTGAGTTTTAGCCTTTGTTGTTACTTTATACTTAAGCGCTTTATAAACCTAAGCGCATCCTCATATGGGTGATGTTAAAGGGTGTGGGGTGTCACATTTGGTATCTGTTAGACTAAAAGGTGGTTCTAACAGCCAATTGACTGATAATTCTAAATAAAATGAAATATAAAGCAACAAGAACACAAAATTTATAGTGGTTCAGCATTAACAAGCCTACGTCCACTTTGTACATCTTTGATCGATGAACTGATCACAATGACAATAGCCACTCAATTCTCACTAGTGCAATCAATAATCACTCTAAATTTGTAGGATTATACTCATTGTGTTTGAGTACAATCTAAATAAACAGAGGAATATAGTTAGTAATGAAGCTTGAGTGTATAGAGAGCCAAAAGATCCTTGAAAATGGAGCATTCTGGTGTATTTATAGGGAAAAAGCATGGTCGGGTCAGATGCCACGTGGGTCCTATCCTGCAAATCTCGGGTTCGAGTGCTCTATGAGGACGATAACTCATCTACGACGTGGGTAAGTGGATTGTAACTGCTAAGGATTTGTAGGAACGCGATATGCAACCTCTTATGAATTTCAGTTGATCAGATCAATATTGGGTTCCAAACTAACCTGACATTTCATCAGCTCCAGCCTTGCCCTATCGGGTGTTCTGATCTGATCCGCCTCCTGGAGTTTGATGGAAATGAACATGGTGATCAATCCGACTCGACATCTCTTCTAATACCCATTCAGATGATTCCCTCTTATTGATGGTTTATTCCCTTCACCTTTAAATGTGTCCAACATCTAATCACTAAGCTTTGTATAGCCTGTTTACAAAACAGGCTAACATTTTTCCCCCTCGAAGTACGTTTTATTGGAAGTAAGACGTGCTTCGAAGAGTTGTTTACTTATCTGTTGGTGAATGAGCGGTAACAAAAGATCGTATCTGTCTGAAGAGTCATGACGCTTCATGAAATCACGTTTCTTGACATCTGTGATGAGTATAAATATGATGCGAGACCAAGAATTACTCCTGTTACTTTTGACAACTAGGGGATTCTAACTTAAGTCAAGGCCAACTTTCCAGGTAATTTTCTCGACACATATTTGTGAGTTTTGACATTTTCTTTTGAATTCTCTGTTCCTCTTTTGTGCGTTACGTCATGTCACTGAATCAAGAATCGCATATTTATTTGGACTGATTTAATTCGATCTGTTTGTCCTGTACCCAGTTCGTTGCCATGCTATTGGGTTGAAAGGCCTTTAATTTGCTTGATTTGCCTTCTAAAGCGAGTCGACCTGGATTGTCCAGTCCATTGGAACATGAAGGGTTTTCCTTTTCATGTATAAATTCAGTAACTTCCTTCTCTTACTCCTCATTTTCTATCACTGCCCTCCCTAATACCATTAAGAACCCTAACTTTCAAAACCCCAAGAATCCGTCCAACTTCGAAATTAAATCCATAGGTGGGTTAAATATCTCATTTCTTTCAGTTTTTTTTTACCAAGCTATACTCGAAATAGGAATTAATTTGTGTTATTTTATCCAACTCGACATCAATTTTGATGTTGGAATTTTTTGGTTCACCGCCACCATCGCTAGTGACTTCATGGCCACCTAGAAGTGCGGTGATGGAAATCTGAGCACGAGCTTTGGGAGCATCGGTTCATGGGCATGCTTCCAAATTGTATGAAGGGAAGAGATGGGTTCATGACTCTTGGCAAGTGGGAAGGAGGAAGAAGACGGTAAGTTTAGAAGAGTGGGAGTAGACCGGGATGGAATGGATGGGTCTGGAACAATTTCAGACATGTTTAAAGGGGAGTGATGGCAAAATGGGGTTGGTTCTGATCGGAAAGGCTGATGCTAGAGAAAGCTTTAAAGATGCTCAAGTGAACGAGCTAGTTTCCAAAAGGTTGGTTTGGTTCGGTTTGGTGCTGACCGATCCGAACAGACATAACTTCACAAGGTCTGATCCGATCCGACTTCGCTTCTCTTTTAGCTTCGAACCGAGCCGACGAGTTCATTCAAACATTTCCGATCTAAGACGATGCCTGCTTTTAAATATCCGAGCCGACCCGTTGCCTTAATACCCGGAGCTTCGGACCGATCTAGATTCCCTTCATATGGAACACACACATAACTTAATATTATCACTCAGACTAGATTACAATTAGAGCCTTGACAATGCGGACTTGTGACATAATTTCACATATAACTTAGCCAAAGTCAAATACTGTGTCCGCTTCATGGATACTTAGGATAAAGCCTTTAAAACTGAACATTTCAGACTAAATGAACATATGATAGCTTACTTTTCCTTTATACTGCGTTCTACTCAACTTACTTTGTATTTTCTGATTCCAGCATTGCATACATTAACACAAATTAGGACACAGATACATACGGGGAGCACGGGCAATCATACTCTAATTTTTGCCGTCTCTTGGATAGTACATCTATCATGTCTAGAAGACGTTCAGCTAGATTGGCAGACAGAAAAGAAGCTATAAGGCCATTCAAAAACCCAAATCCCGAGGATGTCTCATTTACTTCGGACTCCGAAAGGAATAACACAAGCTTAATTATGAGAAAACAATCCATGAGAGCAGTGAATCGTCAGGGAGTGAAGTTTCCATGGACGAAGAAGAGGAAGGAGGAGTGGGAGACAATTGTGCTGCCGACGAATTTGAAAGTGCCACTATCTTAGAAGCACCTTCAGACTCGATTAAGTCAACGATGGATGATCCCAAACTTAGACGTCTATGCTTAAAACATGGGTTTCTTTGGAAAGACATTAAGGTAGCTACTGAAATAGATCGGCCTCATAATCACCAGAAGGGTACATGGCGATTAGCCGACTAATGTGTGTCGTAGGGGCCATTCTTCCGTTTCCACCATTCATCCTCGATTTTCTAAGACGAATGCATATTGCCCTCATGCAACTGCATCGTAATGCTTACGCTTACCTATACACATTGTATATCGCTTACAGGGAAATTTTGGGGACATAGCTCACTTTCGAAGACATATGCTTCTTCTATAATTTCAAACACTGAACAAAAGAGACTCCGTCTTCCATGTACTTTGAGTCTGTGCCAAAAAAGAAGGTTATTGACGAACCATTCAGTAGTAAAGTAGGTGATGTAAAGCTCGAATGGTTCAACATTAAGCAGCAACTGGGATGCGCTAGGCAATGGCTAAAATCAAGTAAGCTTCAGACTCCGATGTTCTAACTTTAATTGCTGTTGTAAATGTACTAACTTATCTCATTATTTCGTAGTTGATAACCCGAAAAAGGAGGTGCACCAAGTGTACTTGGATCACATGAACAGCTTGCTTAATGGTGACCAAGAACTACTAACTGTCAGAGAATGCTTAGGGACGACTATCTTCATCGTCATCATCTACTCGCTATGACTCGGAGCATGGGCCATGGGGATGGTCCTTTTGTATATGTGCCCCTGGTCGAGGGACAAACTACAACTTTAGTTGAGAAGGGAGAGAGTTTGAAAGGTTAAGAACTCGTAAGCTCTAGCCAAGAACTGCAATTAAGTGATGAGAGAATGATAAGGGGTGAGGACCCAACTATGCTTCGAAAGAGCCCTTCTCCAATGCCAATTCAGGACGATGTACTAGTGAACATAACTGCTGGGGATGGGCATCGATATGTTACTCCTGAGGATGCTACTACTCCCGAAAGACGAGCTTCTCCCAAGATGCCACTAATAGCCAATTCTCAAGTCGATGACTCTCTTATAGATGAGTCCATATATCAGGGTTTGGGAAGGCTCCCCCTGTCCGAAGATATTTACACTTTGCAAGATATTGGAACAAATTCTTTCTTTCCCACTTCCGAGGAAGATGTTGCTCCCATGAGAGCCGGGGAGACTACACAAACATGCCTAGCTCCAGGCTCTGGTCCATTAGGGTGATCACTTAGGACATACACACTATACTTGCACTGCATGTCACAA
This sequence comes from Allium sativum, assembly GCA_030737875.1. Taxonomy (NCBI): domain Eukaryota; kingdom Viridiplantae; phylum Streptophyta; class Magnoliopsida; order Asparagales; family Amaryllidaceae; genus Allium; species Allium sativum. The sequence goes on from CM060920.1 coordinate 1,025,026,911, forward strand.
CATCCGTGTACCATATTAATTCTGATTCTAATGTTTACTTATGTCATCTTGCAGTAAAAATGACGTGCTGCCGCTACCCTCTCAGAGATGTTCGCTCAAGTATGCCTTGATTCGACTCTGATACGGAACATGATCGGGATGATGGTCGCGGAAGAGCTAATAAGAGACATCATGATTCCAACTTTCCTTATTCTTCACGTTCCCATTCTCCTCATCGGTCAGATACTGATAAGCATATGAGCCATTAGGACCGTCATAAAGGAGACAAATCACTACCTAAGGTTCCAACTCTTCCGAAAGAAAAACATCATCAGGAAAGGCCACGACCAAAACATTTCGACCCACTGGCTAAATCCAAAGCTTCTAAAAGAGGGCAAGAGAAAGGTAAAATGACCCTTGTACCAACTGAATGACGAAAAGTAAATCTATCAATAATGAAGCCTGTGACACTTGACTTCAAAAATAAAGAAAAACTGCAAATTCTGAAGGAGCAATTTCTGGATCATCACTTTGGGAATATGCTTTTTGTTCCTCCCCTTGAGCTAGTGCCTGCGAAGTGGGCGGACGAAGTCAAGGCTAAAATAGACTTAGTATAAGGAGATGTATAAGTACTCGTGAAATCTTTCCAAAATCATTCGAGACTTGATAGCTGATGTAAGTAACATGAAGGAAATAGCTGAATATGAACAGAGTATCTTGAAGGAAACAGAAAAAAAGTGGAGGACACATAGGATCAACTTGTTCTCGCACAACGCGATGTTGGCAACTACAAGAAGCAACATGAAGAGTTGCAAAAGCGTTACCATACCGAACTTGAAGCTCATATCCAGGAATGCTTAGACTTAAAGAAGCAAGTTACTAATGCTAAATCTGAAAGCACCGTGGCAAATTCAACTTGTGCTGGCCTTGAGCAGGAGAAGGCGGAGTTAGCGAAGAATAATGCTGACCTGGATGCTAAATTAGTGGAGATTGAATCAAGGTGAGTTCTGGTTGAGGGGAATGCAAACATTTCTTTTAAATTCGCCGAGGACGCTAATGTATAACTCGCCGAAGCCCAAAAGGAATTGGATGGTTATAGTGAGCCCATGGTTGTATTCTTTGCCCAAGTGATCTGCTATCGGGACATTTCCTGGATCTAAAACTACCCATTGACTTTGGTATATGTATGGGATCAGGTTTTTGCATAGGAGAAAAAACAGCTTAAAGTGGACACCATTGATGAGGAAAAACTCACTGAGAAATATCTGAAGGGTGAGGAGCCGGAACGCTTAGGCGAAGGGCGTAAATTAATTATTGCTGCTATGGAGGAGGAGACTCGTCGGCTTAAGGGAAAACAAATTGCTGAGGCTGGTTCTTCATCTGTTGTTCCTAGGGCTACTAGAGCAGAAGGGTACGATCCCGGGAATCCAGGACTTCCTAAAGCAGCTTTCCTCTCTCCAATTGCTGAAACAACTTCAAAAACTCCTTCCGCTCATGTTGAGAAGTCATCTGAAGGTAACTCCACCTTTTTACCTCAATTTTGTTAAAGTTATCTCAACTTCCGTCATATTGTTGGGCAAACAATCGAAGAACCCATGTTTTCTCCTGAGCTAATAACTGGTTCTTCTCGTTCTTTAGGTGCAAAGATGGTTGAAAAGACCAAGGATAAACAAGAAGAAGTCACTGATAAACCTATCGCGCCATCCACTATTGAGACTCCGAGGATGGAGATATGATAGAGGCTCTGAAAGACGATGACGACAATGATGGTAATGAAGGAAATGAAGAAGCTGACGATGTAGTTGTAACTGGAGGTTCAGGAGAAGCTGACAGCATGACTTTGGCCAGGATAAAGGTGAAGAAATATGAGCTTATGAAAGCTAAAGCTAAAGACAAACGGATGAACCTCTTAACGTTGATCCTATCTGGGCAATTGCTCCTCAGTCTGGATTGATTGTCAAGCTTTCTGCCCAATCTATCGCGAGTAGCCTAGCCCAGAAATCCTCTACTGATCCGAATGCACCTCCCGTAGATAAAGGAAGAAAGAAACATATCTTTATTGAAGCCGAGTAAGAGGAGAAAGCTAGGCTTAAGGCTACCAAAATGCTCAAAGCTTCCCCAAAGTCTAAGTGAAACGTAGCTTAGTCTTTTCATTTTGTTTTCCACTGGCCTGTTGTTGTTGTAGCGAGTGCGGCCCTTGCATTTTTTGATTAGTCTCCTTGTTTGAACCTGCGCTTATGTAAATAAAGTAGCTTGTTTTCCTGCAATATCAAATATCTACAAGTTTATCATTTATTTCAATCAAGTGCACTAGTAGTTAAAACATTGTTAATGTAAGCAACAAATGATAGATCACATTAGAAATCAAACAAAAAGTCACATACGAGCTTCCCTACAAACAGTAACCCATGCAAGATAAAATCATTACTAAGCTAAGTAACAAACAACAGGGGGTGTGATGTGTATAATGTGCATGCTCCCTATCAATCTTGAATAAATGTGCCAGAGCTTGTCCGGGATTGATTATGTTTGACACTAGATTGTCCCCAATCCTTTAGTAGGGTAAGGATCCTTATTCATTTTCACTTGTTCTCAGCACCTTTATACTCTCCTATCGTATGACCATGTTAGAGTGTGGTCAACGCGGTCTTTAATCGTGGTGCAACATCATGCCTTGGGGACGTCATCTTCTCGTCCTTTATACTCACTCTCGAATCATGAGAGTTAGAGTTTGAGATGTCGTCTTCCGTCCTTTACACTCTCTCTCGAATCATGAGAGTTAGAGTCTAGGACATCATCTTCCCGTCCTTTATACTTTCTTATGCTAACAATTATCCCATTTGCTCCAATTTTTCTTCTGCACCCTATTATTTAAGGAGGAGTCTCAAAGGTTTGCGTGCAATACTCGTTCTCATTTCTAATTCAAGTTGTATATTCTAAGCCTAGAACAAAACAATCACAGGACATAAAGAAATAAATGCAATAAAGGTAAATGGCGCACAACATTTTATAGTGGTTCGACCAAGTCATCGCCTACATCCATTCATAATCTTTTGTTTATATCAACTAGACGATTCTAGGCAGGTCGTGCCTTTGTACATAGTTTACAAAACAAAATAAATAATGCAATCTTAAGTCAAATAGTGCCGCAAGTGCTGGGCATTCCACGATCTGGGATTTCATCACAATCTACGGTCGTCAGCTTGAAAGCTCCTTTGTCAAGTTTCCATTGAATCGTGTACGATCTTTCCTATTTCGGACCTAGGTGGACGGAGGTCAGGAAGACACGTTTCAGGACTAGGTCTCCAGGTTCAAAGGTCTAGGGTCGAACCTTCCTGTTGTAATATCGAGCAGCTTGGTGTCTTGATGCGAGTGAGTCCGCTTCATCTCTCTTTTCCTTAATCTCGTCTAAGGACATAGGACTCGAGTTGAAGTTATTTGTTTGTCACTGGATCATAGTACGTTGTCCCATGAGAGGGAACTTCCAATCCACTGGAATGACTACTTTTGATTCAAATGAAAGCGATAAGGGAGTATGACCAGTCTTTGATTTGTAGATCGTCCTGTAGGCCTACAATGCTTGGGGCAATTCTTCAACCCACATGGTTTTTTCCTTCTTCAATCACTTCTTAAGAATGGGCTTGATAATCTTGTTGACTTCTTTGACCTACGCATTCGATTGCGGATAAGCTATTGTGGTGTATCTCTTCTCAATCTTGTATTTTTAGTAGAAATCTTTTAATCAATGCTATCAAACTAGGTTCCATTATCAGCTATAATGTTTTTGGGAATCCCAAATCGACAACTTATGTTCCTAACCACAAAATCAATCACCCTCTTTGTCGTGATCATAGTTAATGACTCGGCGGAACATTTTGTAAAGTAATCTATGGCCACAATTGCATATTTTGCTCCACCTTTAGCATTTGGCAGACTTCCAATGATGTTTATTCCCCATACCGTGGACAACCATGGACTCACCATTGACTTAAGTTAACAAAGGGGCGCTCTAGGAATCTTTACGAATTTCTGGCATTGATCGTTGCATCACGAATAATCAGCTTCATCCCAATTTACGATAGGACAAAGTAGCCATATCGCAATATTTTCATTGCTAACGTTTGACCACCGGTGTGATCTCCACATTCACCCTCGTACACTTCTCTCAGTACACGTTTGATGTCTTCATGTGCTACACATCAAAGCAGGGGCATCAAAAATTCCTGATGATAAAGAACTTCATCATGTATGACATATCTTACATCTTTACGAACCATAACCCATCTCTCATTCTTTTTTGTCAGGAGTGTTTCGTTTTGCAGGAAGTTCTTTATTGGCACCATCCATGACTCTCTTTCTGGTTCGGTTTCTAGTACCGGATCGAATTCCATCTGGTCTATGCTTGGGGATCCTAGTACCTCGATCAGGACCATCTCTGTTTCCTCTGGATTGTCAGAACTTGCCAACTAGCTAACCTATCCGCTATCTGATTTTCTATCTGTGGAATGTGGGTTATGTTATAATGCTCTAAGGTGTCTAATAACTCCACTACCCTTTCTAGGTAAGTGACGAGTCAAGGTCCCTTAGCCTGAAATTCCTTCCGAACCTGGCTAACGACGATCTTCGAATCACAGAAAATGTTTAGCGCTATTACCTTCAATTCCTTAGTGAGTTTCAACTCGGCAATCAGGGCCTCGTATTTGGAATCATTGTTAGTTGCGGAAAATTCTAACTGCAAAGCATAGTAAATTGATCGTCCTTCATGAGTTATCAAAACAACTCCGGCGCCGGGCCATCGATCATTCTTAGCTCTATCTGTGTATAGTTTCCAGGAGCTAAGCTTTAACTTCTGTTTTGAAGGGAAAGTCTTTTCATCTGACACATCCACCTCAGGGATCGTGAATTCAACGATGATGTCAGCTGATGCCTGCCCCCTTATTGGTCTTCTGGGTTGGAAGTTTAGGTCGAACTGGCTAAGTTCAATATTCCATTTAAGCAATCGTTCAGATGCTTCAGGCCGTTGTTGGACCTGTCAGAGTGGTTGATCAAAATATACAACAATTGGATGAGCCTAAAATAATGGAAGAGTTTTCTAGAAGCAATCAGTAGGCTATAAGCAAGTTTTTCTATCTTCGGATAGTTGTGCTCTGCTCCCGCCAACTTCTTGCTCACATAATATACTGGTCTTTGAACTTTGTCTTCCTTGAGAACCAGAGCTGAACTAATGGCATGAGATGACATCGCTAAATATACAAACGAATCTTCATGGTCCACTGGTTTAGACATAATCGGGGGTTTTTCTAGGAGATCCAGCAAGTTCTAGAAAGCTTCTACGTAATCTGGGGTCCACAAAATTGCGCTTCCCACGCTTTATCAAATCAAAGAAAGGAACACATTTGTCTGTAGCCTTAGAAATAAACCTGCTTAGTGTTGCGACCTTTCCTGCCAAACTTTGAACATCTTTGATCTTTCACGGTTCTTCAATATTCCTTATTGCCGCGATTTGATCGGGATTAATCTCGATTCTGCGGAACTGACTATGAAGCCTAGAAATTTCCTTGATGCAACCCTGAATGTGCATTTCATAGGATTAAGCTTCATTCTATATCGTCGGAGGATACTGAACATTTCTGCTAAGTCTGTAGTGTGGTCGAATAATCGCTTTAACTTTACGAGCATATCGACCACATAAACTTCAATCGTTTTCCTAATTTGGTTGTAAAACATCTAATTCACTAAGCTCTGATAGGTGGCTCCGGCATTCTTTAATCCGAAAGGCATTACCACATAATAGTACAACCCCAAGTCCATGATAAAACTGGTATGTTCCTGATCTGGAACATGCATAGGGATATGGTTGTACCCCGAATATGCATCCATGAAGGAGAGAAGTTCGTGTCCTGCTATTAAGTCTACCAATTGGTCAATTCTAGGGAGTAGAAAACTATCTTTTGGGTAAGCTTTATTTAGATCAAAGAAGTCAATATATGTCTGCCACTTCCCATTATATTTCTTGACTTGGACGTGGTTTGATATCCAGTCTGGATATGTTGAGTCTCTGGAAAACCCGTTCTCTCTTAACTTCTTTACTTCTTCTTTCAATTCGGTCGACCTCTCTGGGCCCAACATACGCCTCTTTTGTTTCATAGGAGGATGCTTCGGGTTTATACTTAGTGAATGGCTCATTACCGAAGGTGAGATCCTGCACATATCAGAGTGGGTCCAAGCAAACACAACAAGTTTTCTTCAAAAAGTCTGTTTATTCCCTCGTCTGGAGAGAATTTAGGTGGGATTCGATCTTCAAGACCTTTGTAGGGTCGTCATTGTCAATCGAAATGTCTATGGTTGCTTCATTAGGCGTCGCCTTCCTTCTCCCTGGTTCTTCGTCCTCTCTAGGACGATGTCCTCGGGCATGTCATTAGGTGACTCCCTCGGTGGAATTTTTTTATTTGCTATGCTAAGCCCTCCTCAGTAGGAGGGGAAGTATTCATGGTATCCATATCTTTTCCATTGCGCAACATCTTTAATTCTGCCATATAACAAGCTCTCCCGGTGACCTGGTCGCTGCAAACCATTCCCACCCCGGCTTCAGTTGGGAACTTCATCAATAGGCACTACGGTGCAATGTAGACCCTAAATTCTACAAGGGCGATTGTCCTAAAAAAGCATTTTAAGGCGAGTTAATATTCATGATCACGAATGGGAGGATCCTTGCTCTTCGATGATCTCCCTCTCCTAGCTCTATAGACAAGTCCACCATACCAATTGGGGCAGTTGACGATCCATTAAAGCCAGGAATCCAACCTCCACACGATGTTAAATCCTTCATTTCTTATTTCATTTGATCAATAGCTTTTATAAACAGGATGTTGACGGAATTTTCACAGTCCACAAGAACTTTCCGTACCAGTGCTGGCACAATGGTTGTAGTTATCAGCAATAGATCGACGCTAGGTACTTCAACTCCTACACTCTCTCTGTCTCGAAAGATAACATCATCTGTAGCTATCTTTTGCTGCTTCATTGGTGCAGCTTCTTCAAGATTGCTACTTCTTTAACATACTATTCCATTGTTCTATTGCTAGGTCCGAATAGATGTAGTCCCCCTATTATAATATTAATGACTGTACCTTTTCCCTTTTGTTGAGCAATGGGTTTGGAAGCGGGCTAATTCTTGTTTGGAGCTTATCCTCCTTGCCTCCTGTCCTTTGAGGCGACTTTGTATTTGTCTAACTTTCCGGCATGAAGTAGATTTTCCACCACATGCCTTAGATGGAGACACTCATTTGTAGAGTGCTCATAAGTTTCGTGGAACAAACAAAACTTCCCGGCTTCACGTTCTTTTCCGGTCGAATCCCTAGGCGAAGGTTTCTTATACTTGACAACTTTATAAGTATCGAAATAGATATCGGTTAAGGAGTATGTGAATATCTTTAATGAGTTGACAAGGTTTGGATAGGATCTAGTTAATACTGCGTGTAAGAAGGCATGGGGGTTTACAAGGGGGCTAAACCAACCCCTCCAAGTTCTAACATTGACACATATTATTGTGGATGCGACATTTGAGGCTTCAGTAGGGAAGGCTCTTATGCATAGTGTTGGAAAGGGAAGTACTCGAAAGGCTAAGACTAAGGTGGCCAAAACGGGTTTTGGAAAGAAAAAGTGGTGGTCCAAGAAAAGTGGAAAGAAAAAGGGGGAAAAGGCAGATAAAGCTCAAATCAAGAAGTAAGTGAAGTGCCATGGGTGTGGTATGATAGGGCACTTTGTCATAGATTTGAAGAAGATAACTAAGAAGGTGCTTGCTTTTAGCGCGGAAAGATGAGACATTAGTAGGCAGTGCCCTCAAAGGCAGGGACATGGAGCAGGTTCATTCCAAGCATAGGTCCATGCGCTTGAGGCTGCTCAGGCCAGTGGTAGAGGCCAGGACAACGGTAGGAAAGTCATTGTGAAAAGTTTGATTTATCCTTTTGGCTTCCCTATTAGGACCTTGTTCGATTCTAGTGCTTCTCATTCTTTCTTATCCAGTTCTGTTGTTGATAGTCTGCGATACTTCTATAGTTTCTAATCCAATAGTTGTCTCAAACCCCATAGGAGGCACAAATCGCCTATCTATGATGTGTAAGGGTTTGAGGATTTCTATTCTTGGCATCGAATTTGAGTTTGCGCATATGTACTGGGTTTTATGGGTTACGAGATTATGTTAGGGATGGATAGCTTGGCTATGTGTAGTGCCATCCTCGACTGCAAAAGGCTTTTGATGTGCCATGGTAGGACTCTAGAAATTTCTTACGACCTGCATAGGTAAGTCATGCTCACTTTCTTAAATTCCCTAGATGCTTCTGTAAATGATCTCAGATTGGTTCCCGTAGTCAAAGACTTTTCGGGCATATTCGAGGAGGTGATAGGGCTACCTCCTAGGCGATAGATTGATTCCTGGATATACTTGGTGGAGAATGCTTAGCATATTTCATTGCCAATGAGCCATATGACTCTGAGGGAGAGGAGGGAGCTTAGTAAGCAAGTGGATGAGTTGTTTGAGAAAAGGTTTATTAGACGGATTACTACTAAGTAGAGAGCACCAGTCGTCTTTGCGACTAAGGCACATGACTCTCTTCTTCTATGCGTGGATTACAGAGAATTGAATGAGCTTGCAAAGAAAAATAGACACCCACTCCCTCAGATAGATAACTTGTTTGATTAGTTGGTAGCCCTTCAATTTTCTCGCAGTTGGATTTAGCTACAGGTTTTCATCAGCTTAGGGTGGCAGATGATAGCAAAGATAAGACTTCCTTTAGGACTCTAGATGGATTCTTTAAGTGGTTGATTATGCCTTTTGGGATAACCAATGCACCAACGTATTTTATGGATTTGATGAGCCGAGTGTGTAGAGAGTTCCTAAACAAGTTCGTGGTAGTGTTTGTTGATGATATCTTGGTATTCTCGAGGAGCGATGAAAATCACACCTTGCACTTGGGAGAGGTCCTCCACTCTCTCTACGAACATTAGCCAAGTGACACTTTTGGCGGAAGGAGGTGAGGTTCTTGGGGGCATGTTGTCTCCAGAGATGGTATAACGATGGATCCCACAAAGGTTATCGTCATATAGGATTGGAAAGCCCCAAGAATGCGACAGAGGTGAGGAGTTTTCTAGGTTTGGCAGATTACTATCGGAAGTTCATTAAGGATATTGCGTGGATTTCAGCTCCGCTTACCTACCTTACGAAGAAGAACCTAGTATTTGGTTGGGATGTGGAATTCGAGGATGCATTCTTGAGGTTGAAGAAGGCTCTCACATCAACTCCAGTATTGACTCTTCCTGATGGTATATGAAACACCCCACCTCCGTTAAGGTCACTCACAAAGGGAATGCCTTAACTTCGGTGGAGCATTTTAGGTAAAATATGTAGATGAGTTACAAGACAGACAAATAAAGCAGCGGAAAATAAAGTCATTTTATAAACAATGTGATTCAGTCAAGCTTTTACAATAGTTGTCTCAATCGTACTTAAAAGTAATACATAGAACTTTTGTCTTGATTTAAAAACTTCCAAGTATAAAAGAAGCATAAAAATAACAATGATATTCCCCAATAAAGCATGAACCAGCCATAGCAGTGGAAGAGAGAGTCCAAAGCAAAATGTCGACTATCTTCGAGCTTGAAAAGAAAACTGAGCTAACTGGTAACATTTCCTCCCTGTGAATCTGGGGGGGGGGGAACGGAAGAAAAGAGGTGAAACAAAACTAGGTCAGACATAAGTCTGGTAAGTCTAGTGACTTTCAGCATATAAACAGGCAAAAGCATCATGAAATGAATAAACTGAATATAAGATAATACCGTGAGAACAAGGATAACATGATAACGTAGGATAACTATAAGGTATGATAAGGCAAGATAAATTGAATGCGTTTCTACTCTTTCTCTGCTTCGCTACTACCTTGTTATTCAGATTTTCATATATTTGCACCACCTAACTAGTGTCCCAACTAGTAATCTATAAATGATTATAATGTAATGTAATCTCAATCCCCGCAATTGTGGTAGCTTCAGGTGTACATCTATTGTGAGGATTCCACCTCAAACTGCCTAATTTCCATGAACATGTTAGATGTACCCTTACTACCCTATTGATCGGCTCCCTAATTGTATTAATTTCTCTTGTGTCTATGTCAATCGGCCCTCTCTTGCGTGTAGATACCCTGTGTTGGTCCCACCATAAGGTGTATCAATCCTTATGATAACGACCCAACACGATTCAAGATGCACAGTGTATAACTACTGATACCCAGTGCCTGCTTTTTCCCACTCCGGAGTACGTGCACGCCCATAAACCGTCGGAACCTACACTGATGTACCCCATGCCGCTGTTTTTGACCGCTTATAATCAGCCTAGTGATCGTGCCCCACCCAGCCTAGTTTTAGGGTAACATGATACATCTATGTGTGTTACTACTGAAATGGGTCCCCGTTACTAGGGCTTCCTGTTGGTTAAGTTTGTGGGCCTATATATACAAATATTACCCACCTACACGAGATGTACTTAACCTTCCCACCGATTCTAGCATGTTTACTTAAGGATTAAGTTTGTGGGCCTATATGTAATAATATTACCCACTTACACGAGATGTACTTAACCCTCCCATCGATTCAAGCATGTTTATTTAACGGTTAAGTTTGTGGGCCTATATGTACTAATATTACCCACCAACCCGATATGTACTTAACCCTCCCATTGATTCAAGCATGTCATGTTGGTTAAGTGTTCCTATTAACTTAACCCCGTTCATTCATCAAGTTATATTGGTCAAGTGCTTCTTGTTAACTTAACCCCACGTGTTCATCTTGTTGTATTGGTTAAGTGTCATCAGTCAATTCAAGTTAACTTAACCCACCTACTTGTCATGTTACTTTGGTTAAGTGTTGCCTTCTTGTTTTAAATTAACCTTACCACAAATCAAGTTATATTGGTTAAGTGTTGCCCCCTTGTTTCAACATAACCTTACCACAAATCAAGTTATATTAGTTAAGTGTTTCTTATTACTTAACCCTACCCATTCATCTTGTTATATTAGTTAAGTGTTTCGCATTAACTTAACCCTAGTCATTCATGTTATATTGGTTAAGTGTTCCTATGAACTTAACCCTAGTCATTCATCTTGTTCATTAGCATTAATTGTTTTATTAATGCACCAACCTCTCACATTAGATATGTGTTGTTGCGGTTACTGGATGTGCCGGGCGGTTCCGGGCAGTTTTACACCATAACTCAATCTTACATCGGGTTTTTCTTGGGCGTGATGCACTAACCTCTTACATTAGATAGGTGTTGTTGTGGTTACTGTATATGCCGGGCGGTTCCGGGCAGTTTTACATCACAACTCAATCTAACATCGGGTTAGGCACATTCGTCTTTTCACTAATTTACATATTTACAGTTTATATGTAAATTATTCACAGTCGTTGTCAATTTCAGATTATGACACATTTTCCATAAATGTCCAAATCTAGATTTATATGCTAATTATCCCAACCGGTCATATTCCAATTCTCAAGTTATGCCCAACAAAGCTAATTGCAAGTTATGGCACCCAAATTCAATTTCAAGTTATTACTCAAAATAGGCTACACCTAATCTTCCCGAGTTAGTAATAATAGACATGCCCTAAAATTACAATATTCATTATACTTGGCGTCTTAACCAATGGTTTTGCCCAATCTAGATTAATATTCTAATTTGCAGTTTTGCCCTAAAATTATCCCTATCTTACTATAGGTTTTCATGCCTAAGCCATAAATGACTGTACACACTAATCTTCTTCTTCCAAATCATAAACTATCATATATATATATATATATATATATATATATATATATATATATATATATATATATATGCCCCAATTTTAGATCTTAAACCACAACATGTACTATGCCTTACATATTTATAGTTTAGTATATGCCCCAATCCCAAGTCATATGTCCAATACTTTATGCCTCAAATCTCAAGTCATATGTTCAATACACTTTATGTTTTGAATGCAACATGTGTTATGTCCTCAAATCAGTTACATCTCAATTATGCCCAATTATACACAATTTAATACTTTTCCCAATTTTAGCGCTAGTCATGTCCAAATCATATATTATGCCTGATTTTAGCGCTGGCCATGTTCAAATCATATATTATACCCAATTTTATTTCCAACGTATGTTCATCTCTTATGAGATTTGGCTCAGGCTCGCAGTAGCCTGGCTATAAAACAAAAAGGAAGAAGGAAAGAAAAGACAAAGAATGGACATAATATTATCAATGAGATAGATCCAATGGATATAGAAAGACAGATAGAAATAGGCATAATCTCAGATTCAGATTTATTACAATGTCAGAATCACGATTAACTTTTATTTCTGAAAGTAACGTGAACTTACAAATTACAGAGCGATCTTGAATTCTGGGATCTTTATTCTGAAACTGAATAGCTCTCCCTTGAAGTAGACTATTTGTTCTTCTAATTTAGATTTGATTTGATTCTTAGAGAATAGTTGTTGAAGTCATTGAATTAGCCTTTGAATCTCTACTTGAATTCTAACTTGATTCTACTTGAGCAGCATAACCCCGTCTTTGATTTATTTTGATATGAATTAGGGTAAAGTATAGGCATAATGAAGTTGTGTAGAGAAAGCATAGCCTTAGGGGTGTTTATATAGCATAGGGATCAACGAACCTGGTCAGAACGGGCATCCAAATGCAGAAAATGAACCTATCCTCGGATATGGAAATAGGGGGAACGTCGATCCCCTGGTAATCCTATGTGACACAGGTCGACCCCCTGGTCAACCTGGGTCCTGGGCGGGAAATTTCCCGCCCAGCCCGGGTGTGTGATTTGAATTTCGAGCTGCTTTGATTTATTTAAATTCCTGAAACTTCTGGGTGCCATAACTTCTTCATACAAAGTCCGATTTATGAAAACTTGGATCTATTCCAAGCAGAATTTCGAGATGAACGCAACGACGTAACCCGTTTCCCTTAATTATTCCCTTAAAAATTAAGTATACTTTGATTTTTTACTTTAACGTTCACAGAAAATACGGGATGTTACAGTATGAAAATGTTCACTTTGTATATGGATGCTTGCGGCGCGGGTTTAGGTGTCGTTCTTATGTAGGAGGGTAGGGTTGTCTACTACAGGAGTAGGCAATCGAGGGCACATGAGAAGAACTACCCTACCCACTATTTGGAGCTAGCAGCGATAGTGTTTGCGCTTAAGTATTAGAGACATTATTTATTGAGTGATAAGTTTGAGCTATACACAGGCCATAAGTTTCTAAAGTACTTATTTTTGCACAAGGATCTTAATTTGCGACAACACTGGATGGAGTTTCTTTTATCTTATTACTTTGAGATATCGCATACCCTAGGGACGGGGAATGTAGTAGCAGATGCACTGAGTAGGCAGAGGATGACTTTGAGTCCATTATTCGTAGAGTGATGGAGTTTGGAGTTTATCTCATCATTTGATTTTGGACCATCTACGGATTATAAACCAGGATTATTGGCATCATTGGAGGTACAACCTACTTTCTTAAAGCTCATTGGATCTAGTCAGTGCGTGGATCAACAGTTATCGAATGTCATGGAACGACGCAGTAGAGGGGAGATCTCTAGTCACCTTGCTAGGTATTCTATAAATGAGAGTGGGTAGCCACATCGTGTTGGGAGATTACGTGTTCCTTGTGTTGATGATTTATTGGGATCGGTTTTAGAGCAAGCTCATCACTCTCGGATAACTATCCATCCAGGAAGTGATAAGATGTATAGAGACATAATGAGGGTCTTTCATTTGATAGGAATGAAGAAGGACGTGGCAGAGTACGTAGTCGGATGTATGACTTGTTAGTGACTGAAGGGTGAGCAAAGGAAGCCTGGTGGATTGCTTCATCCCCTAGATGTTCCACAATGGAAGTGGGAGAGCGTCTCGATGGACTTCATAGATTGGTTCCCCAGATCGAGGAAGGGTAACACCAGTATTTGGGTTATAGTCGATAGGTTGACTAGGAGAGCTCATTTCATCCCAGTGAAGAGTAGGCGAACGACAACTTGGTTGGCATCTGTGTATCTTAGAGAGATCATCCGACTTCATGGAGTACCCTCTAGTATTGTTAGTGATAGAGACTGCATCTTTACCAGTGAGTTTTGAAGAAGCCTACAGGAGGCATTGGGGGCACAACTACGACTTAGTACTACCTATCACCCTCAGACAGATGGACAAACAAAGAGGGTTAATAGGGCTCTTAAGGATTTATATAGAGGGACTTTGGGAGAGCATCATTCATTGGTGTAGTTCAGGTATAACAACAACTATCAGGCGAGCATAGGTATGGCTCCTTTCGAGGCATTGTACGACCGACCCTATAGATTACCTACTTGTTGGTGGAAGTATGCGAACATACTTCTACTTAGACCTGAGATGGTTGGAGAAGCCTCAGTGAAGATAGATTTGATTCAGAGATGAATGAAGGTAGCACAGGATAGATGGAAGTCGTATAGTTGTTTGATTCAGAGACAGAATGAAGGTAGGGGACATGGATTTCATCAAGGTGTCACCCTTGAGGAGTGTTGCTTGATTCAGATCAGTAGGGAAGTTGGCACCAAGGTTCGTAGGGTCATTCCCTATAGTGGAGAGGATTGGTCAAACGACCTATAGAGTTAGACTACTCGGTAGATTGGCAGGAGTTCTTGATGTATTCCATGTTTCGTACTTGCGAAAATGCTTACATGATTAGCAGAGCCGATTACCCTAAAGGATATTGATGTAGAGAGGGATGCATCAACCAAGAGTGTTCCTACACGAATAATAGAATCTGAAGTGAAGAAGTTGCGGAATAAACAGATCTAGCTTGTTAAGATTCAATGAGGAGTGGGCAACGATGACACGACTTAGGAACCAGAGGATATGATTAACGATTGTTTTCTGTTTCTCTTTGATTGTACCCACTTAATCCTTTACAAAGATTTGAATTTGAATATATTTTTCCTATCATTTTAATTACAGATCTTAGATAGAAGCCTATGGATGGTAGGAAATGGTTTAAAATATGTTAATAGAACATGTTATAGTTGAATGGATTTACGTGGATTCAAGTGTTTGTTAGTGGATACAATGGATGCATATACACACAATAGGCACTAGTTAGAGATCACCAAACTAGGACACTTACATGATTACATATGGATATATGTGCATTTTATTTATTTTAAATATGGATAAAAATGGTTGAATCAACACTTGGATGTTGCAGTTTTTGTGAATGGTTGTTTCATGCATATAGAATTACATGTATTATTAGGATTCCTTTGCATACATACTAGATGCATGGCAAACACAAGAAATTACATTAAGGTGGTCAACTGAATCAGTATACCGTCTGATTTTTGCATTAGTTTAGGGAAATATACACCATACTTTGCATATGTTCATGAAAAGCATTAAAAAAAATCTAAGGGCATTGGATGCCTGAAGTTGATGGTAGAGTATGTGGGTATAGATAATGGTTGATAATATTTATAACATTCTTCTAGCCTTAGAGATTTAGGGGACGAAATCGTTTAAGGAGGGGAGAATGTAACACCCCGAATTTTTAATAAATAACAAGTAAACTAATTAGTAATCAAAATAAACTTCAGAATTGGAAAACGGGACTAGGGCCATTGGGTTTGTTGTAATTTTTTGATTAATATGGACACTTGGTTTGCTGAAATCAGAGTTAAACAAATAAGTTATGAATTAAATAAGATAAGCCAAAATTCAAAAAATAAATATATATAATAATTATATAACTCAACGCCAGGAACAGCACTAGGTCGCACTTGGGTCGAAACAGTATCGACCCAAGGCGCGGGTTTGTCAACCCAAGGCGCCTGTAGTTGGTGCCTTGGTGCACACATTTTGCAGTGATGATTTATTTCATTCCAACGTTATTTTATCAAATCTGGACTTGTTTTATTAGTTTAATTTTGAACCAAAGGATGACATGGCGATTTCTGATTGGTCCAGTGACATAGCTGATGTAACACCCCGTATTTTCTATGAACGTATAATTAACAAGTTAAAGTATACTTAATTTTTAGGACAATAATTAAGGGAACTGGGTTGCGCCATTGTGTTCGTCTCGAAATTCTGCTTGAGATAGAGTCCGAGTTTGCGTAAAACGGATACCGTATGAAGGAGATATGGACGAACGAAGTTAGGCAGAAAAACCGGAAACAGGCCAGAAATGCACTGGAGCACTTGTGAAGTGCGCCAACACAAAAATACACTAGCGCACTTGGTAAGTGCGCCCATGTCGAGCCAGAAACCTGCACAGGGTTCTAGAGAGTTCTAATGACGATTTTTGATGTGCTGGACGGACCTGATGGCTTCTAGGGTGATCTAATGGTTCTGATACACTCTCTACACCTATAAATATGTGATTAACCTAACCCTAATTCATAGAATATTGTCTATGACACCATTATGCTACCAGACTCTCTCTTAAGCCCTAGCCGCCGCCTCTAAATCTAATCTCAAGTGTTAATTCACAACTCAAATTAAAGTTTAGAGCTGCAACAACAATCGAAGACGATTAATCAGCGTTTCTGCATCAAATTCGATTTATAATCCTTTTATTAACCACGAAATGCAAGTACAGTTATTTTCCGATATAAACATTAATTATGATTGTGGCATGAATTGTAAATCTGAATCTGAGGTTATGTCTGTTCTGTTCTGTTTAGATCTATCTTACTCTGTATCTCTTTCTTCTTTCTGTTCTATAGCCAGGCTACTACGAGCCTACGCCGAATCTCATAAGAGATTAACGCACGAATGCTAAATTTTGGGACAAATAATGAATAATGCATAATTGGACATGAAACTGTTGCCTATGAGACTATTATTGCCTATGACTATGATTCATGACTATGAGACTATTGCCTATGACTATGATTCATGACTATAAGACTATTGCCTATGACTATGATTCACGCCTATGAGACTATTGCCTATGACTATGATTCACGCCTATGAGACTATTTCCTATGACATTGAATAAGAAACTATTGTGATTTGTCGCCCATGACTATTATAGTTAGTTTCTTACGCCTATTCCCTTAATGATACTAGATCTCATATTTGGTATGTAACTTTGCTAGTTTATTTCCATTCACTGTTATGTACATCGAGCCTAGTGGGGCCATTATCATTGTATTTGGTTCATTATTTCATGCCTATTCTTTCTTGTGCTTATCTCCTATTCCTTTTGCTAGGGCCATTTCATGAGTACTTAGAGAACTTGTTGAAACATTGGGCGTAGCTTAATTAAGTTAATAAATATGTTGGCATAATTTGAATTGGCTATGATAGAGAATGATTTACATGCATATTAGTCTTGGACAAAAATGGTAAACTAGAATATTAAATCTAGTTTTGACATGAACTGTAAATGGGAATATTAAGGCTAAGATTTGGGGCATATGTTGTATTATGAATTATGATCTTGATTTAGGCATGTAAGTTTAGGCTAAATCTATGATTAGGCAAGATAGGTAAATAGAGTTTTAGATATATAATATGCTAAATCTGTTATCTGCTAAATCCATTAAATTGCCTAATCCGTTATCTGCTAAATCTGTTATATTGCCTAATTTGCTAGTTCTGCTATATTGCCTAATCTGCTAGATCTGTTCATCTGCTAAATCTGTCATCTGCTAAGTCTGCTGAAAATGCCTAATCCGTTATATGCTAAATCTGCTAAATTGCTTAATATGCTAAATCTGTTAAGTCGCCTAATCTGCGAAATCTGTTATCTGCTGATTTGATATCTTTAGTCTGTTATTGACATAATCTGAATTGGCTATAGTTATGAATAATTGACATGTATATTAGGCATGGGCATAAATGTTAAATTATTAATTAATTGGCCGCAAAGATAAACATGGCTAACTCGAGGTTAGAATGAGTTTGCGGCGTAATCCTGCCCGGAACCGCCCGACACATCCGATGGCCGCAAACAATAGGTTCTAATGTGAGAAGTTGGTCATAACATGCTTGAAACCCGAGGTTAGACTCAGTTTGTGGCAGAAATCTACCCGGAACCAACCGGCCTAACCAGTAGCCGCAAACTGTCAGTCTAATGTGAGAGGTCTGGGCATTAATATTTAATTAATGAAAATCTGAGATAAATATGATGTATAAAACGTGTTAGGTGGATAGGGTTAAACCAACTGGACTAATGAAATTAATAAACCCGTTTCATGAATTTGTAGGCCCAGTACAAAGTTAGACAAGTCTGTAAATCTGTTAAATCTGTATGTCTGATCCGTTAGTCTGAAAACTTATTAACTTGATTTTCTGATCTGTGAACTAGTTGACCTGAACTCTGTATGTCTGAACTTGTAAACAAGTTAATCTGAAATCTGTTAGTCTGGGGGCACAAGGTTAGGAGGGAAAATACTTGTGTCATCTGTTGTTTGGTACCCATATTAGTCAGTAACCCTTTCTGGTATCAAAACTTTGACCCAACAGTAGGTAGGGTCCGGGCACGCTTACTAAACTAATTATAAGCAGTTCTTTCTGATAATGGCGAGGGGTGTTGATGGTGCGTTCCAACCGGGTCATGTGCGTGCATGGATCCCGGTCTGCCTCTGAGGATGTAAGACGTCGTGACATCTATAAATAGGTCTGTGTCATTCAAAGGTTGCCACTTTAGAGAATGATACACCCTTTTTTGGGGCTGGCACAGGGTATTTATGTATTAGGGAGCCGATCGCGTGGGGTAGGATTTAGGGTACACTTAGTTCTGTCTGTTCTGTGGGGTACCGTCTAATTCTGTTGGGTGGTAACACCTGTCTGTGCATGGTACCGTCTGTTGGGGGTGGTAAAGGCCCATTTACTAGTGTACACCTAATTCTAACATTCTGTTTCCGTAGGGATTACTCTGTTTCCGTTTCTGTCTCTGTTAGGGTGGTAAAGGCCCATTACTAGCATTCTGTTTTTGTACTTTCTATTTGGGTGGTAAAAGCCCATTATTAGCATTATGTTTCTGTACCTTCTGCTAGGGTGGTAAAGGCCCATTATTTTATTTCTGTTTCTGTTTAGACATTAGGGTAACACCTACTCCTGTTATACTAGTATTAGTGCAGAGAAGTGAAAAGTAATATCATCATGTTCCTTCTGTTTAACCTAAGTATATATGTTATTCCTGTTTCCTGTTATCTATCATCCAATTTTATTTGCATGCCATGACATTATTATCTGTTCATAACTGAAATTCACCGGACTTGCCAGACTTTATGTCTGACCTTGTTGTTTCGCCTCATTCCTTCTGTCCCCCCCCCCCCCCAGGTTTTCAAGGATGGAATACTCTAGCTTGATCCGGATCTTTCTTCCTGCCTGGAGTGCTTGAAGTATGGCTTGTCTTTTTCTGGCATCTTTGGTGGGGATTATGATTTTAAAGTTTTGTACTCTGATGGCTTTTGAACAAGGCTGATATATATGTACTTGAGTTTTTGGTAAAGTTGTAACCAAGCTGATTTCTGTCGCTGCAATAAAGTTTTTCAAGTATTATTTTTATATCTGTCTTGTAATATTCTGTTCTGTTTACTAAAATGCTCCATCAAAGTAAAGGAATTCCCTTTGTGAATGACCTTAACGGACGTGGCGTGTTACACTTGGTATCAGAGCTGAAGGTTAAGTTTTTGAAAACTATTTTCAAAAAGGTTTTAAAAGGAAGTATTTTCAAAAGTAAAGCTTATTTTGAAAAACATAATCCCCTAGAGCCATATATCTTTCCTTCGGTCCTTTTTGTATTGAATCTTTCCTTCTTCGTTTCAGCATGTCTGAAGCATCTGAGATACCAGAGGGTGTTCATGTACCCGGTTGGTTTCGTCAATACCTTGAGGCTAGGACCGCCGCCGCAGGTCCAGCAAATGATCCCCCTCCTCCGCCCCCTCCTCGTGCAATTGCTTTCTCGAAGATCTATAAAGACTTTAGGGCCATGGGTGGAAAGGATTTCAAGGGAACTGAATCATTCGTAGAAGCGAGGAACTGGCTTAAAGAAACTGAGGATCTGTTCGTTATCTTCGAGGTGGACGATAGGAAAAAGGTACAGTTGGCGGTATGGTTGCTTAAAGACGAAGCTTCCTACTGGTGGGAAGTCACTAATGTCGAGAGGCCATTTGAAACATGGATGGATTTCAGAACAAGGTTTGAGGCGAAATTCCTCTCGCAAGCCGAACAAAGTCTACAATTGGAAAAGTTCTTATCTCATAAGCAAGGAAGTATGACGGTCAAGGATTACGTCAACCAGTTCAACCAACTGGCTAGGTTCGGACTGGATTTAGTCAACACTCAGCATAAAAAGGCTCTCCGCTTTGTTAAAGGATTGAACGAGCCACTACACAGCCTAGCCATGACCCATGTACCCATGGGGGCGACTTACGAGAAATTGGTGGACATGGCACTACTGCACGAGGAAGACAAGGGCCAGAAAGAGACAAAGAAGGAAGAACCACAGAATAAGAAAGCATGGCCCAAAAAGGAAACACAAAAGAAGGATGAGAAGTCTGAAGATAAGAAGGAGAAAAAGTGCTTTACTTGTGGAAGCTCGACTCATCTGAACAAGGATTGCAGAAAAAGGAAGGGCACTTGCTTCAACTGTGGTTAGATGGGACACTTCACTAGGGACTGCCCAAAAAAAGAGGGCAGAGGGCAGAACCCACTTCTAGAGCACAGGCGAATGCTCAAGTGACTGGTAGATAGGGTAGAAATAATAAAATTTATGTAGAAGGTTTAATTTTCTTATCTGATTTTTGAGTTAAAACTCTTTCTGATTCTGGCATTTTGATTCTGTAATCGATACTCTGCACTTTAATACTAGTATTGTTTCTGATTCCGCTGTAGACTTAAACCCCTAAGGGTTAGGACTCATCTGTTTGTGATAGATTAGGGATTGAGAGATATATGTGTTAGGCGTCAAGTAGGACGCATACATTCTGGTTTTTATCATGCTTAGTTCGGTAATCTGATCTGTACCAGTAATCTGTAAATATCTGAATATTTCTGATAAGGTTAAGATTTCCAGTTTTGGCATTGTCTAAAGAGGGTAATCCTCTGGGTGTCAATCTGATGTTGGTTTCGGTCTTCGGGGCCAATACTTAGGGAAATTATTCCCTCAACCATGGTCTAATGGAAACCAAATTTTTGTATCATCTGTACTCGCTTCCATCATTCGACTGTATCCTATCGATCGTATCTTTGAACTTTAGGTAGAAACCAATGGGTGTAAACATGTGTTTGAGACATGTTATGTTTGATGGTTTCCAGTGGATGCAAGTGGTTGCTAGTGGTTGCTCGTGGAAGCATATACACACACTAGGCACAAGATCGGCTCGAAAACACTCTCATACTGCGTATGGATGTGTGTGCATTTTCAATTTTGTGGATGCAAAATGATTGATTCATCACATGAATGTAGCATTTGGATGAATGATTGCGCACACATATAGAAACGATGTGTATCAAATAGGATTTCTTGCATGCATAATTGGACACATGGCACCAACATGGTTCGCATTGAGGAGGTCAACTGAATTAGTAGACCGCCTAATCTTTGCATTAGATAGGAGACATATACACACACTTTTGCATATGTTCATACAACATTAGAAGTTTTCTAAGGAAAATGGATGCTTGTGGATGATGGTTGAGTTGATGAATGATTGGATGGTAGGACACATTCTTCTTAACTTGAAGATTTTGGGGACGAAATCCTTTAAGGAGGGGAGAATGTAACACCCCGTATTTTCTGTGAACGTATAAGTAACAAATTAAAGTATACTTAATTTTTAGGAGAATAATTAAGGGAAACGGGTTGCGCCATTGCGTTCGTCTCGAAATTCTGCTTGAGATAGAGTCCGAGTTTGCGTAAAACGGATACCGTATAAAGGAGATATGGACGAACGAAGTTTGGCAGAAAAACCGGAAACATGCCAGAAATGCACTGGCGCACTTGTGAAGTGCGCTAGCACATAAATACACTAGCACACTTGGGAAGTGCGCCCATGTCGAGCCAGAAACTTGCACAGGGTTCTAGAGAGTTCTAATGATGATTTTTTATGTGCTGGACGGACCTGATGGCTTCTAGGGTGATCTAATGGTTCTGAAACACTCTCTACACCTATAAATATGTGATTAACCTAACCCTAATTCATAGAATATTGTCTATGACACCATTATGCTACCAAACTCTCTCTTAAACCCTAGCCGCCGCCTCTAAATCTAATCTCAAGTGTTCATTCACAATTCAAATTAAAGTTTAGAGCTGCAACAACAATTGAAGAAGATTAATCAGCGTTTCTGCATCAAATTCGATTTATAATCCTTTTCTTTAGCCACGAACGGCAAGTACAATTATTTTCCAATATAAACGTTAATTATGATTGTGGCATGAATTGTAAATCTGAATCTGAGGTTATGTCTGTTCTGTTCTGTTTAGATCTATCTTACTCTGTATCTCTTTCTTCTTTCTGTTCTATAACCAGGCTACTACGAGCCTGCGCCGAATCTCATAAGAGATTAACGCACAAACGCTAAATTTTGGGACAAATAATGAATAATGCATAATTGGACATGAAACTGTTGCCTATGAGACTATTATTGCCTATGACTATGATTCATGACTATGAGACTATTGCCTATGTCTATGATTCATGACTATGAGACTATTGCCTATGACTATGATTTACGCCTATGAGACTATTGCCTATGACTATGATTCACGCCTATGAGACTATTGCCTATGACATTGAATAAGAAACTATTGTGATTTGTCGCCCATGACTATTGTAGTTAGTTTCTTACGCCTATTCCCTTAATGATACTAGATCTCATATTTAGTATGTAACTTTGCTAGTTTATTTCCATTCACTGTTATGTACATCGAGCCTAGTGGGGCCATTATCATTGTATTTGGTTCATTATTTCATGCCTATTCTTTCTTGTGCTTATCTCCTATTCCTTTTGCTAGGGCCATTTCATGAGTACTTAGAGAACTTGTTGAAACACTGGGCGTAACTTAATTAAGTTAATAAATATGTTGGCATAATTTGAATTGGCTATGATAGAGAATGATTTACATGCATATTAGTCTTGGACAAAAATGGTAAACTAGAATATTAAATCTAGTTTTGACATGAACTGTAAATGGGAATATTAAGGCTAATATTTGGGCCATATGTTGTATTATGAATTATGATCTTGATTTAGGCATGTAAGTTTAGGCTAAATCTATTATTAGGCAAGATAGGTAAATAGAGTTTTAGATATATATATAATCTGCTAAATCTGTTATCTGCTAAATCCGTTAAATTGCCTAATCCGTTATCTGCTAAATCTGTTATATTGCCAAATTTTCTAGTTCTGCTATATTACCTAATCTGCTAGATCTGTTCATCTGCTAAATCTGTCATCTGCTAAGTCTGCTGAAAATGCCTAATCCATTATATGCTAAATCTGCTAAATTGCTTAATCTGCTAAATCTGTTAAGTCACCTAATCTGCGAAATCTGTTATCTGCTGGGTTGATATATTTAGTCTGTTATTGACATAATCTGAATTGGCTATAGTTATGAATAATTGACATGTATATTAGGCATGGGCATAAATGGTAAATTATTAATTAATTGGCTGCAAAGATAAACATGGCTAACTCGAGGTTAGAATGAGTTTGCGGTGTAATCCTGCCCGGAACCGCCTGGCACATCCAGTGGCCGCAAACAATAGGTTCTAATGTGAGAAGTTGGTCATAACATGCTTGAAACCCGAGGTTAGACTCAGTTTGTGGCAGAAATCTACCCGGAACCAACCGGCCTAACCAGTAGCCGCAAACTGTCAGTCTAATGTGAGAGGTCTGGGCATTAATATTTAATTAATGAAAATATGAGATAAATATGATGTCTAAAACGTGTTGGGTGGATAGGTTTAAACCAACTGGACTAATGAAATTAATAAACCTGTTTCATGAATCTGTAGGCCCAGTACAAAGTGTGACAAGTCTGTAAATCTGTTAAATCTGTATGTCTGATCCGTTAGTTTGAAAACTTATTAACTTGATTTTCTGATCTGTGAACTAGTTGACCTGAACTCTGTACGTCTGAACTTGTAAACAAGTTAATCTGAAATTTGTTAGTCTGTGGGCACAAGGTTAGGAGGGAAAATACTTGTGTCATCTGTTGTTTGGGATCCATATTAGTCAGTAACCCTTTCTGGTATCAAAACTTTGACCCAACAGTAGGTAGGGTCCGGGCACGCTTACTGAACTAATTATAAGCGGTTCATTCTGATAATGGAGAGGGGTGTTGATGGTGTGTTCCAATCGGGTCATGTGCGTGCATGGATCTCGGTCTGCCTCTGAGGATGTAAGACGCCGTGACGTCTATAAATAGGTCTTTGTCATTCAAAGGTTGCCACTTTAGGGAATGATACACCCTTTTGTGGGGCTGGCACAGGGTATTTATGTATTAGGGAGCCGATCGCGTGGGGTAGGATTCAGGGTACACTTAATTCTGTCTATTCTGTGGGGTACCGTCTGTTTCTGTTGGGTGGTAACACCTGTCTGTTTCTGCATGGTACCGTCTGTTGGGGTGGTAAAGGCCCATTTACTAGTGTACACCTAATTCTAACATTCTGTTTCCGTAGGGATTACTCTGTTTCCGTTTCTGTCTCTGTTCGGGTGGTAAAGGCCCATTACTAGCATTCTGTTTCTGTACTTTCTATTCGGGTGGTAAAGGCCCATTATTAGCATTATGTTTCTGTACCTTCTTCTAGGGTGGTAAAGGCCCATTATTCTGTTTCTGTTTCTGTTTAGACATTAGGGTAACACCTAATCCTGTTATACTAGTATTAGTGCAGAGAAGTGAAAAGTAGTATCATCATGTTCCTTCTGTTTAACCTAAGTATATCTGTTATTCCTGTTTCCTATTATCTCTCATCCAATTTTATTTGCATGCCATGACGTTATTATCTGTTCATAACTGAAAGTCACTGGACTTGCCAGACTTTATGTCTGACCTTGTTATTTCGCCTCTTTCCTTCCGTTCCCCCTCCCCCCAGGTTTTCAAGGAGGGAATACTCTAGCTTGATCCGGATCTTTCTTCCTGCTTGGAGTGCTTGAAGTGCTTAAAGTATGGCTTGTCTTTTTCTGGCATCTTTGGTGGGGATTACGATTTTAAAGTTTTGTACTCTGATGGCTTTTGAACAAGACTGGTATATATGTACTTGAGTTTTTGGTAAAGTTGTAACCAAGCTGATTTCTGTCCGCTGCAATAAAGTTATAAAGTTTTTCAAGTATTATTTTTATATCTGTCTTGTAATGTTCTGTTCTGTTTACTAAAATGCTCCATCAAAGTTAAGGCACTCCCTTTGTGAGTGACCTTAACGGACGTGGGGTATTACAGCTGACCCAGTTTTAATCCTAAATTTGGACAGCTGAGGACATCTAGTAAACCCTATAAATAGACTAGTAGAGCCTCTCTCATTTCTTCACATCCATCATTTCTCTCTTATTCTTCTTCCCTAAGTCTATCCTCAAAATTAGGAATGGCCAAATAATAAACTTTTCACGGGGATAAAGAAGTTTTATACTTTTAAATATTTATTTTTATAAGTGCTTCTAGAGGCAGAGGTTATGCTAGAATAAGAAATTAAGACCATGAGGGAAGCCCTATTTATCAGTTCTGTGAGTTTTATGTAATTTTTAAATTAGTAAAATTATATAAGAAAATTTAGACAGTTAAATAGTTTTAAGTTTGTAGTTTAATGTTTATGGTTATTTACAATATTTGTTTAGTTTTTTCTATCTTTGCCTATTTCTTTTCAGTTATTTAATTTTATAAGTAATTCTCCTTCTTCTATCTCCTTCTCTGTTGTAGTTTTACTTACAGTTATGCTTATGTCCTATTTTATTTATTTTTGTTTATTTTTGAGTTTAGGCGTTGCAAGTAACCTATACCATTTCCCTTTTTCTTTTAGCACTGAGCCTAGGCCTGTATCATTATTTTGCGTTAAAATTAGAAATAACATTTAATAAAAAGGATAATTCGGCATGTTAGAACTAATTAAATGTTATAGTCAGTATTGGATGGTAAATTGAGGATAAAAATTAATATGTAAATAGAAATATGCAAATAGCCTGG
Source organism: Allium sativum (assembly GCA_030737875.1). Lineage (NCBI taxonomy): Eukaryota > Viridiplantae > Streptophyta > Magnoliopsida > Asparagales > Amaryllidaceae > Allium > Allium sativum. The sequence goes on from CM060920.1 coordinate 1,025,053,116, forward strand.
AATAGGATTAACTTAGTTGGATGCTAAGTAATGTGGGTTTGGGTTGTATAAAAATATAAACACTAATTAGAAATGTTTAATAAAACCTAGGAATATAACATGGCGGTATATTGGGCTTATTAATAAACTTAAATTGTGTTAAGTTGAAGATAAGAATTAATAAGCTTAGGTAGTGGAGCTTGTTCCAACAACGTAGGACTGAATGAGGAAAATTAGTGGCTAATAGGTCCGTTCTGATAGCATGGGGCTGATTGGGGAAAATAAAAGGCCTAATAAAAAAAAGAAATTGTGATGGGAGTCCGTTATGACATCGTGGGATGGTTGAGGAAAATAAGTGGCTCACAGGCCCATTCGGGCAGCATGGTGCTGATTGTTGAAAATAAGCGGCTTAGTAATTTGTGCTAATTATTAAAAATAAGCGGCTTAGTAATTTTTTTATATAGTTTGGGTCTGTTCCGACAGCGCGGGACTAATTGGGGAAACTAAGAGGCCTAATAGATATGAATGGGGACCAAGTTTAGGGGGTGACTTGTGTCAATTGCATATTTGGTTGGGGACCTGTATCAGGCAGTATCCCAATTTTCATCTATGAGGATCTCATATTAGGTAGAGGCGAGGGCATGCTTTATTGCACTAGATAGTAAGAGGTCAAAACGAGATGGGTACGTGCTTGTTCTTGGTAAGTTGGTTGATAACGGGTAAGAGGACGCACATTAGGTAGAGGTCCAGGATTGATAACCCCGAGTTTCATAACTGACACAGGTTATCGCATTGTGGTATAGGAGTCGATCGACGGGTAGAAATAAGGTAAAGCCTAATTGCTATATCTTAGTAAGTGGGTGCAGCAAATTTTGGATTTGTTTGAGAAGCTAATCTTTATTCGTTCTTAAACTTTGTTTACTGCTTTATAACTTTATGTATGATGTCCTTAGAACTATTCATCTATCTAATGCTTCCTAACTTTATGATCATGCTAAAATTATTAGAACTCACCAGGCGTATGGATGACCTAGTTTGTTGTGACGACCGCCCACAGCCCCCGCACTATACAAGAGGAATAATGCGCTGAAAGGTGTGCCAGGCAGCTATGGACGATCAACAAGGTGTGATACATAAGCGGAACCTGTCGTAAACTCATAGCGCAAGGATAAAATATAATAGAACATATGCAATAGGTAGTGATAGTGAAGCAGAAAACACTAAACTTTCATAACAACTAGAAAGTATTTCCCATACACGTTGACAATAACAATAGTATTTATACAAATTGCCTTACTACATCACTCATGGAAATAGCAAACAACAGAATTCCAATTATTAGATAGTAGTAAAATTGGTACATGAGCCTCCTACTTGCCATTGATCAACATCATCGTCCCCACTAAAGCCTCACCAGTCACCTGCTACTTAGTCTTCCCGTCCACATCTGAATGAATAGCCCAAGGTAATAAGAGGGAAACATAAAACCTTGAGTCAGACAATAGTCTTAATGAGCGATAAAATAACTAACAAACTTCATCAATAAAGTATATGAGAATAGGTAATTAAACGAACTAATCTACCCAGCTCCAGTTAAGAACTTACACCTGCCTTCCCCACACCTGACATTGATAGCCTTTACAATCCATACAACCAAAGAAGTAACAACTCAGCCATGGCAATTAGAATAACCATTCATACATAGCACTAGCAACTCATCCATGATCACAACAAGCCACCTTGCTTTGGAACCCTCGTTATCATATGACTGGCAAACAACTTGTCGTCAATTGTCAAGGACCATACATGACGCCTCGGTTATAGCCAAACCCCCACATGCTATACACAACACATGTTTAGGTCGTACACGACGCCCAGGGTACTCGACCTATAATTGGCCTTCACTTGTACCCTTGCTTTGAGTCCACTAGAACCAATGATAACGACAACTCCTCGGCCTTCGCATCTCTAGTCGTTAATAATTACGACTATTTATTAGCTCAGAACACTTTTGAGCAATCACTTCGCACGAATTCAATACATCCTTGAGTCGTTTCCATATTTATCACATCCGACGAATAATTCATCTCACTTCGTCATTCCTCCGTGGAATTCACTTCGAAGTTATCACCACTTTCGAACCAAACAAAAACATCAATCATAAGGTCCGAAACAATCCATAGCATCAAATCAATTTGCTAAAGGAAACAAACCACAACATTTAGGCCATTCACCTTGGTGTTTAAAAGTGCTGCTAACAACCCCTTCCATTTTCCAACTGACCGACCCTGGACCTTCTCAGGACCGACTGTAACATCCCATAATTTTATAATATTAAAATTGAAAAATTAAAGAAACTTAATTTTTATAAGAAGAATTAAGGGAAATGGGTTACGCCATTGCGTTCGTCTCGGAATTCTGCTTGGGATAGAATCAGAGTTTGCGTAAAACGGATACAGTATGAAGAAATTATGAAGCTTAGAAGATTTGAGTTTAATTCAGAATTAAAATAATAATTTAAAACCAATTTGAAAATCAAAATTTACGAAATCTAGGTAAGCGGGAAATCTCCTACTCTAGGGTGTTGACCCCCCCCCCCCCAGGGGAGTCGACATAGGTGTCAACCCCCTTTGGGGAGTCGACATAGGTCTCGACCCCACTATAGGGGTGTTGACCCCTGTCGACCCAGATCTGGCCGACGTGTTTTTGAAGCCCAGGGCAGATGTGGCCTTCTCTGGTTGGCTAAGTGATGTGTATTTCAAGTTTGGATGGTTCTGATGGCTCCTAAACTAATCTAAATGCCCTAATACACCTAAAACATCTATAAAAGAGCCCTAAACCTAACCCTAATTTCATTACACAAATCTATGGCGCCTCCATGCTACCTCAACCTAAACTAAAACTAGTCTCTCTTCTTTAACAAATCGAAGTAAAGGAATTTGGTAAAGGGGAACGGATCTACAACAACAACAACGCCTAATTCTCTTCCTTAATCTAATCTTTGTGAGTTCATTGATTATTTTTAGATTAAAATAATGCTAAAGCAATTATGACATGTTGTAAATTGGATTTGGGAATTAAATATGATAATAAGATTGGATCTCATCAGTTATATCTTAGCCTATACATTAGATTCGTGATTCTTATTTGTCATTGGCCTATACATCAGATCTGTGATTCTTATATGCCCATGTTGATATTATCATTAGTTTTATCAGTTTTATCTTTATGATCAATTCATACTTGTGCCTATTTTATTGTTATAATTATGCCTGTTCTTTATCTTGTCCTTTCCTCTTTCGCTTTTTGGTTTTTATAGCCAGACTACTTCGAGCCTAGGCCAAATCCCATACGAGATGAATGTACGAAAGGTAATTTAGGGAATGTTGGGAAATTTGGCAAAATATAATTGGTTTAATTTGAACATGACAAATGTTAAATTTGGCATAATATATGTTGGGTTGATTTGGGCATGACAAATGTTAAATTTGGGGAATGATATGAAATTGAGGATTTTGGGTAATTGACATAATTAGCCTGAAATTGGCATATTTGGAAAATGAGATAAGCATGCTGAGACACGAGGTTAGACTCCGTTTGCGGTAGAAGCCTGCCCAGAACCAACCGGCTTAACCAGCAATTGCAAACGGTCAGTCTAATGTGAGAGGTCGTAGGCATAACTAAAAGATGCTTAGACATGAGGTTAGGTCTGGCTTATGGCAGAAGTCTGCCCGAAACCGCCCGACACATCCAGCGGCCACAAGCAATCGACCTAATGTGAGAGATTTGTGCATTAATAACTAACTAAAGTTGATCAAAGATGAATATGATACCTAAAACATCTTAGGTGGGAGGGGTTAAGGTAACCTGTGTAAGATGACAACTTAACCAATATTACATGAACTAGGTGGATAGGGTTAAGGCAAGCTTAACCAATAATACATATTGATTTGATAAGTGGATGGGGTTAAGTCAACTGGGCGGATAGACAACACTTAACCAATATAAGACGGGTTAGGGTAAACCCTGTGAAAAACCCTAGTAGCGGTAGGGACCCTTTTCAGACAGTAACCCACAGAGTTATCGGTAACCCTAAGCTAGGCAGGGTTGGGGCATGCTTACTGGGCTGATTATAAGCGGTCAAATAGGAGCGAGGGTGTAGCAGTGCAGGTTCCGATGGGTTCGTTAAGCATACAAAAAGGTGTTCCCAACATTGGAAGAATTAGCCACTGTACACTAGTAGGTATAAAGTTGTGCAACAAAGGGGTTTCCACTTAGGGAGTGATACACCCTAAGTTGTGACCCGCACAAGTATCTACTAGTTAGAAGCTGATCGATTAGGGGTAGTGTGGGGACTTCTAGTATCTATTATGGGCAAGTAGGTTGGCAAGGATTGTATGGGGGTGGATATCTTGTAACAACCCGTAAAATGCGAGCCAGTTTGAAATTTTTATTTTGGCTATTTTAGCGAATTTTGATTATTTAAAATGAATTATTTTAAATAATATCGACGAGAAATTTATTTTGAATATAATTCGAACGTATATATTATACGCGTCGTCGTTAGAATATAAATAATTATATATAATTATAAATAGAATTGAAAATGGCGCGGTAGTTCGATAATTCGATTTCAAACTTCAATTGAATGTACTGGGTGCAAAACAATCCGGATTTTAGTGAAACCAAAAATAATGGAATCTAATTGATGATATCTTTCCAACGAATCAGAAAAATCAAGATTTCATAGCGGGAATCAAAAGATATGTCCAGTTGAAAATTCTGAATAGTCGCTATGGAATTCAGGCCCTTAAAAATGGACATTTTGCAAATGACCTCGGATTTCGACGAAACCAGTTTTGTTGGGTCCGTGGTGTAAAGTTATTGCTAGGTTTCAAATTTCATAATTTTTCGAATCAATATGTGAGCGCTCGCGTTTGACCAGTTTCAGTTGATTTTAATCGACTGGAAAATGGCCATTTTTCTAACGATCTCAGAATTCGTCGAAACTAGTTTTGTTAGGACCGTACCGTCAATACGAAACTAGAAAATATTTTTTTGGAATTTTTCTAGTTGGTATGTGACCCCGGTAATTTGAAATGTACGTTTAAAATTCAATATAATGATTTAAATGTAAATGCAACGGAAACTGATCGAAACGGTCGATTCAGCTTGCGGTACATATCCCATTGTGTTCGGAATGGGGGTGAAACGCTATGGGCGACAGGCGGTGGACCTCGTTTAGAGGTCGTAGGTGAAAGTCAACTTTTTAATAATTAAAAAAAAAATATTTTTCCTACCCTTTATTACCCTCTGCCCCCCCCCCCCCCCCCCCCCCCGTTCTAAATTATTTCATTTCAGAACGATAAAAAAAAAAGAAAAAAAAAAACGAGCGCCCTCGCGCTCGAACCCAGGTCGCCGGCGGCGATGCTTCGCCGAACCCCCCCCCCCCCCCCCCCTCCGACCAGAGCGCAGCCCCCTTCTTCCCCTTCTCCCTCTCGCTCCCTTCTCCCTCCTCCTGTAACTCGCCATGAACCCTAGCTCCCAATAAGACCTACCGCAACCACGTGAGCCACCTGGGGGCGCGTGCGCTGACCACGACGCTTCGACTGGAGGAGGCTGATCAACCTCCGACTGACTGAGGTGGCGGCGCGACGTGAAGAGGAGGAGGGAGCTCAGTTCGGTCTCGTTCCAGGCAGAAATCAGTGAGTTTTTTTTTGTTTGTCCTTGTTTTTGTTAATAATAAGAAAAAAATATATAGTATATGGAACCTTGAAAAAAAAAACTGTAATAATTTTGAACATCAAAACCGTAATAGGTTATAAGAATAACATAGTTTTGAAAAATAAAAATAACATAGTTTTGAAATATAAAGCTATGATGTTGGAAAATATAAAAATGAGATTTTTAATTATCAATATCGTGTATAAAAATATTATTTTTATATAAGATAAAGATGCGACTTTTATACGTGAAGTTGTATACATTGAAAAACCTAATTTATTTGTTTTGAAAAATAGGATTTTTATATGTTGAACTTCGAAATAAAAATAGGATTTTTATATGTTGAACTTCGAAATAAAAATAGGATTTTTATATGTTGAACTTCGAAATAAAAATAGGATTTTTATATGTTGAACTTCGAAATAAAAATAGGAATTTTATATGTTGAACTTCGAAATAAAAATAGGATTTTTATATGTTGAACTTCGAAATAAAAATAGGATTTTTATATGTTGAACTTCGAAATAAAAATAGGATTTTTATATGTTGAACTTCGAAATAAAAATAGGATTTTTATATGTTGAACTTCGAAATAAAAATAGGATTTTTATATGTTGAACTTCGAAATAAAAATAGGATTTTTATATGTTGAACTTCGAAATAAAAATAGGATTTTTATATGTTGAACTTCGAAATAAAAATATGATTTTTATATATTGAACTTCGAAATAAAAATATGATTTTTATATATTGAATAGCGAAGTAAAAATTCGATTTTTACATATGTAGTGAAAGCGGGCAACGACGGTGACAAAAAGGCGAAACGACGAAGACTTCTGCAAATGAAGAGCCGTGGAGCTAGGATAGCTATATGTGAGAATTTCTCACCTTTCAATTTCATTTCTATTTATATATATATGCTAGGATGCAGACGGTGCTTAGTAGCACCCGACACAATCGTCCACAGACCATGGACTTGTTTGTTTGGTTGCATAGATTAGTTATATGATTTGATTTGAATTTGGTTGTTTGGTGATTTTGATTGATGTGTGAATGGCGTGGGCCTTGACTAGACCGGGGATAAGGCTAGGCCTCGTCCCGTTTCTAGTATCGTGCCGTTATGCCGCCGAAATTTTCTAAAATGTGTTAGAAAAATAAAAATACCATTTTATTTAAAGAATGAACTTAATAGAAATTCATATGTTGGAATAAAATGTTTTATCGTTAAAAATATAATTTTTAACGTGAATGTGAATAAATAAATATTCATTTACAAACCAGACGGTTTGTTTATGTACACCTATTTGAAGGACATTGATTGGGACGATAAATTTTACACATCGCCCAACTGCACGAATAAAATATTTGTTTGATTGTTTGAAACCCCACACGGGTGTTGGGATGAAACTTGAAGTTCACTCATCCTGATTGATTAAATATGTCGATCGATTGATTGACAAGCTGCTATAAGCGTTAAATGTCTATATTTGATGCTTATACAGTGTAGTGCACTTTGGTTGATGGTCGATTATTTTTCAATGCTATTATATACATGTGTTGTATGAAAATCCATATAATTAACATTATATGGTGATTGATTGGGCCTCATTCCAATTTAGAAAGTAAAGAATATTATAAAATAAAAGTTCATGTGTTGACAGTACTCATCCTTTGAGATTGGTCATGTGTTGAACGAAATATTTTGATAATAAAATTTACATCTTTATCAATATTATAAAATAAAAGTTCATGTGTTGACAGTACTCATCCATTGAGATTGGTCATGTGTTGAACGAAATATTTTGATAATAAAATTTACATCTTTATCAATATAAAATAAGTTCATGTGTTGACAGTACTCATCCATTGAGATTGGTCATGTGTTGAACGAAATATTTTGATAATAAAATTTACATCTTTATCAATATAAAATAACGGTTCATGTGTTGACAGTACTCATCCTTTGAGATTGGTCATGTGTTGAACGAAATATTTTGATAATAAAATTTACATCTTTATCAATATAAAATAACGGTTCATGTGTTGACAGTACTCATCCTTTGAGATTGGTCATGTGTTGAACGAAATATTTTGATAATAACAACTACTTTGAAAAAGGAATATTTGAAATAGAATATTTGAAAATAGAAATTTATGAAGCCGTGTTGATTAGATTGACGTCATTTTGACGTGAACGATATTTATATCGATTTTATTCATTTCGAAATGAATTGAATTGAAAACGATTTCGAAACGAAATGAATTGAATTGAAAACGATTTCGAAATGAATTGAATATAAAACGATTTCGAAATGAATTGAATATAAAACGATTTCGAAATGAATTGAATTGAAAACGATTTCGAAATGAAATGAATTGAATTGAAAACGATTTCGAAACGAAATGAATTGAATTGAAAACGATTTCGAAACGAAATGAATTGAATTGAAAACGATTTCGAAACGAAATGAATTGAATTGAAAACGATTTCGAAATGAAATGAATTGAATAAAACGATTTCGAAATGAATTGAATATAAAACGAATTCAAATTGAATTGAAAGCGAATTGAAATGAATTCGAATTGAAATTTGAATTGAATAGAAATGAATTTTAAAACGAGTTTATTAAGAATTCAAACGAATTTAAAACTATTTATATAATTCGTTTTAAATAGGAATCGACGAAGTATATATTATATATATTATATATATAATATAATGGTCTGAATAGAACGCGTCGCGCCGCGGCAGTTTGTGAATTTCGACCATTTATTTCAAACAGACATTACGGGAGATCCGACCGTCGGATTCTCCTAAAACCAGAACCGTTGGGTTCGTATCGAAAAGAGCTTTCTAACAAATATTAGAAATTCAAAATCTAACGGTTGGATTTGGAATTATGTCCAAATCAAATTTGAAAAAGGTCGCTGTAAGTGCAGTTCGATAGCCGTTGATGGAAATCGACTGTACGGGCCTTGATAAAATTATTAAAAATAGTAATAATTTGTGTAAAATCATAATAAATGATTTAGAAAGAATTGGGATGAAAAACTCCATATTTGAAAAGATAAAAATAGATTTTTATCGAAATGAACTAGTTTTGAACTAGAATTATAATTCTATTTATTTTTAAATAAATAAATTGAATTCGAAAAGGGTTTTAAAAATAACCAAAATTTCCAATGATTGCATTGAAGTGGATTTGAATTGAAATTGTCTTCGGAATATTTCGATGTTGGAATTCGGGATTATACAGATGTTGTTATGGAAATTTGAAAGATATATATATATTTATATCGTTATTTCCAATACGACATTTGTTAATCGTAGAATTTGATATTGAATATAAGCCGGGATATTTTCTATTCAGAGCCTTGTATGTAATATCAAATGTGATTTGGGTTTGTCGTGAATGGTGTCTTCACTAACACTGTTCTTGAACCCAGTTGAGAAAACATTAAATCTTTTTATTCAGATTTAATGAAGTGTACCAATTAAATAATATTTAATTGGAATCGAGTCGATATTGATTTTTGGGTTTATCGTGAACAGTGTTTTAAATAACACTCGTTCTTTAACCCAATAATTAATGAATGTGATTTTGGGTTTATCGTGAACCGTGTTTTAAATGACACTGATTCTTTAACCCAGTCAAAGATTAAAACTAAGTGGAGTTTTAATGAATCTTTAATTAGATTGAAATGATCGAAAATGGAGTATCACCAGTTTTGCTCCAGGCGATAGTTAAATCTTTAATTAGATTTGAACGTGAAATGGTAAATGAATTTACCGATAACACCGTGGTGTTAGATATGAAGTATGACCAGTTTTACTTCATGGGATGAATAGGTTGGGATTGGGAAATTAAAACAAATGATTACTTCGGTAAGGTTCGTTAATCCCGACTAGTTTTGAATTGATATTCAAAAGTAGATTAAAGAATAAATTCAAGGAATTTATCTTTGATAAAATTAATGGGAATCTTTCCCTATGAATGTGAAATTTAGAAACTAACTGTCGGTTAGCCAAGCAGAATGGTTTTCTGGATATTGATCCGATGTTGGTTTCGGCCTTCGGGGTTAATATTTGGGGAACTATTCTCTTGATTAATTTGCGGTTAGTGACTGATGAATTGGAATGAGGCGTATGTTGTGTTTGTGTAGCACTTTTATAAAATATACGCGAGTTATTCGGAAAGACCGGGTTTATCCCATTCTGAATAACTGATACGTCGATAAGTCGAAGATGAAGACGGTGGTCGAAGACCGGAGGTCTTCACGTCGTTTGGGTGATTACTGATGATCTTGATTGGGCTGTACACCCAAGAAGATGGAAACAGTTGGTGATCGTCCAGACGTACTTGGAGATCGATGGATATGCGGGGTACTAGGTGCCTCCGGTTTCGTTCAGCCCCAGAACGGACTTGTAAATGGACTGTGTGTCTGACATTGGATTTTAGTCCGTGTGATTGATCTCTATTAAATATATATCTGTTTGGCGGCGGAGAATTTATTCTCTTGCTTAACGCCCTTCTCTGAGACGTACGAGCTCAGGGGTTATATATTGATGGATATCAAACGCATGGAGTGAATTGCCTGTGTGGCATGCCTAAGTGGCAAATGATCAAGGCTTCTGTTGAAAAGCAAAGTCTTGTGGTTGATGATCAAAGCACGGCCTTTGTGGCATAGCTTTGTGTAACGTTGATTCGCGAGCTTCACACCCGGTATGAACCAAAAACGGGAGAGGACGTCAGGGAGGGCATGCGTTTCTTTCTAGCTAGAAGTGGCGTCAGTGGTTTTACACGCCCTAACGAGTTTGACTTATGTGGTTGTTGCTGTTGCGAGGCGCCTCAGTTATATCGGTTTCGGCCGATGCATTCTGGTCGGCAGACGAACCAGACTTACACCCCATAGGGCGGGGAGACGCATGTTCAGGGTTTAAGTTTAATCCACATCGGTGGACTGGCCCTGAGGATCCAAGGCTTGACTGAGTACTTGCCTGAGGCACGGGCTAGAGCGTCTCGAATCGGTTGAGGACTATCTTTTGCCTCGGTTCATAGATGGAAACCCAATTTCCAAATACGTGACTTTGCGATTTTGATTGTATAACCTATATATGGCGACATAGTGGTATGGGGCATTCATGCCGCCTATGATTGATACTTATGATTTGAAGTTGTTTTATACACTATGCACTTATAATAGTATCAAACGATTTGTTTTAACCGTATCAAGCATTCTTTGGCTGTTATAAGGGAAAACCCTATCCTCGGCTGCGTTGCTTTGTGTGATGGGACCTGGGTCTTATAACAGCTTCATTTTTCTTTATTTAGCATTGCGCTGTTTGTTTTATGCACTGGGATTCTTGGGAGGAAACCCGTTCCGTGTTATACGGCGTGGTCCCTTGATTTACCTAGCTTTAAAAATAAAGATTAACTGTTTTCGTTCTCACACCAGTCCCATGACTGACCTGGAGTTTATTGTTTTGACCTAAACTCTGGGTGCCCCTATTTTGACACGGGCAGCTAGTAGTTTTGGTTTTGCAGATTTATATTCACAGGATCCTGGTTTACAGCTGGAACGATATCCGGAAAGCTTTGTATCCGTATATCTACTTCTAGTTGTGTATTGTATTATTTTCCGCTGCTATGTATTTAAATGTAATTTAAATCTCTGATATTTCTGTGTAATATTCATTTATACACTGTATATTCTTGTAATCTGATGCGTTGTTGTAATATACAATGAAATGTTCTTTTATATGCGTTCTGTTGTGTCTTGTTCTCGAACTATCCGACACTTTCCTTTACGGGGAAGTTACGGGTTTTCACAGTTGGTATCAGAGCTTTGGTTTACAAAGCAGAGAACAAGGCACATTAGAACCATATGAAAGAATTCATCAGATATTGGATTAGTAATATCCAATGGGAATGACTCGTTAGAGATGGGGTCAGTAGTATCCTAGAACGAGTGTGAAGAGTATATTTTTAAAATGAAAACAATTTTTGTTTTGAAAATTTAAATCAATTATTCGTATTTGGTTATTTATTTATATTGATGTGGACAATCCAGTATATATAGATTTTGCGTATACGTCTGATCCGCGTGTATTCAAAGTTTTAATATATTAGATTGATATAGATTCACACTCTAGTCGCCCGGAGATGATTCTGATGATTGTAGCTACACATCAGAATTAGAGTTCGTGTGTCGAAGGTGTGATGTTTATATATATTTCCATTAGACTGGTGTGAGAACCAAAATTAGATAGGGCTTATTGTTGTGATTTGGCATCAAAAATTTGATTTTTGTATATGTATCAAAATTATGAATTTGAAACTCTAATTCACTAATTGATTGATGTTTGTGTTGTTTGTTTAATTGTTTGATAATTTTGAACCATTACGCCTAATAGTATCAAATAATGAATTGTACTGAAAATTGGTCGCATCTGCTTGCATATACATGTATATCATTGAACAGGTCATAGCAAGGAGGCTAGAGCAGAGAATAAAATTTGTTTGCCCGACAAATAGGTACATGTTTACTACATAACTTCCTGCTTTGTTTGGGTGATGATGATTTTATGAGCCTATTGGCTAGCCGCTTGGCTTTTTCTTTTTCTTTTTGAGATCTGAAGGACCGGGGAAGCTATTTGAAATTCCCCGATGCTCCCGGTGCAGGGGAGGTTATGGCAAAAATTTTCAAAAATTTAGGGTGTTAGCCAAATTTTTGAAATTTTGAAAATTCTCAGAAACTGAAAAGTTGGAGAATGCAAGCCAGATCGAACGTAGAGTTGATTAATCAAACCACTTTCGACTTTGTTCCTTTTCGGGGACGAAAAGTTTTAAGTGGGGGAGATTGTAACAACCCGTAAAATGCGAGCCAGTTTGAAATTTTTATTTTGGCTATTTTAGCGAATTTTGATTATTTAAAATGAATTATTTTAAATAATATCGATGAGAAATTTATTTTGAATATAATTCGAACGTATATATTATACGCGTCGTTGTTAGAATATAAATAATTATATATAATTATAAATAGAATTGAAAATGGCGCGGTAGTTCGATAATTCGATTTCAAACTTCAATTGAATGTACCGGGTGCAAAACAATCCGGATTTTAGTGAAACCAAAAATAATGGAATCTAATTGATGATATATTTCCAACGAATCAAAAAAATCAAGATTTCATAGCGGGAATCAAAAGATATGTCCAGTTGAAAATTCTGAATAGTCGCTATGGAATTCAGGCCCTTAAAAATGGACATTTTGCAAATGACCTCGGATTTCGACGAAACCAGTTTTGTTGGGTCCGTGGTGTAAAGTTATTGCTAGGTTTCAAATTTCATAATTTTTCGAATCAATATGTGAGCGCGGCAAAGGAAAACGCGTTTGACCAGTTTCAGTTGATTTTAATCGACTGGAAAATGGCCATTTTTCTAACGATCTCAGAATTCGTCGAAACTAGTTTTGTTAGGACCGTATCGTCAATACGAAGCTAGAAAATATTTTTTTGGAATTTTTCTAGTTGGTATGTGACCCCGGTAATTTGAAATGTACGTTTAAAATTCAATATAATGATTTAAATGTAAATGCAATGGAAACTGATCGAAACGGTCGATTCAGCTTGCGGTACATATCCCATTGTGTTCGGAATGGGGGTGAAATGCTATGGGCGACAGGCGGTGGACCTCGTTTAGAGGTCGTAGGTGAAAGTCAACTTTTTAATAATTAAAAAAAAAAATTCCTACCCTTTATTACCCTCTGGCCCCCCCCCCCCCGTTCTAAATTATTTCATTTCAGATCGATAAAAAAAAAAGAAAAAAAAAAAACGAGCGCCCTCGCGCTCGAACCCAGGTCGCCGGCGGCGATGCTTCGCCGAACCCCCCCCCCCCCTCCGACCAGAGCGCATCCCCCTTCTTCCCCTTCTCCCTCTCGCTCCCTCCTCCTGTAACTCGCCCTGAACCCTAGCTCCCAATAAGACCTACCGCAACCACGTGAGCCACCTGGGGGCGCGTGCGCTGACCACGACGCTTCGACTGGAGGAGGCTGATCAACCTCCGACTGACTGAGGTGGCGGCGCGACGTGAAGAGGAGGAGGGAGCTCAGTTCGGTCTCGTTCCAGGCAGAAATCAGTGAGTTTTTTTTTGTTTGTCCTTGTTTTTGTTAATAATAATAAAAAAAATATAGTATATGGAACCTTGAAAAAAAAACTGTAATAATTTTGAACATCAAAACCGTAATAGGTTATAAGAATAACATAGTTTCGAAAAATAAAAATAACATAGTTTTGAAATATAAAGCTATGATGTTGGAAAATATAAAAATGAGATTTTTAATTATCAATATCGTGTATAAAAATATTATTTTTATATAAGATAAAGATGCGACTTTTATACGTGAAGTTGTATACATTGAAAAACCTAATTTATTTGTTTTGAAAAATAGGATTTTTATATGTTGAACTTCGAAATAAAAATAGGATTTTTATATGTTGAACTTCGAAATAAAAATAGGATTTTTATATGTTGAACTTCGAAATAAAAATAGGATTTTTATATGTTGAACTTCGAAATAAAAATAGGATTTTTATATGTTGAACTTCGAAATAAAAATAGGATTTTTATATGTTGAACTTCGAAATAAAAATAGGATTTTTATATGTTGAACTTCGAAATAAAAATAGGATTTTTATATGTTGAACTTCGAAATAAAAATAGGATTTTTATATATTGAACTTCGAAATAAAAATATGATTTTTATATATTGAATAGCGAAGTAAAAATTTGATTTTTACATATGTAGTGAAAGCGGGCAACGACGGTGACAAAAAGGCGAAACGACGAAGACTTCTGCAAATGAAGAGCCGTGGAGCTAGGATAGCTATATGTGAGAATTTCTCACCTTTCAATTTCATTTCTATTTATATATATATACTAGGATGCAGACGGTGCTTAGTAGCACCCGACACAATCATCCACAGACCATGGACTTGTTTGTTTGGTTGCATAGATTAGTTATATGATTTGATTTGAATTTGGTTGTTTGGTGATTTTGATTGATGTGTGAATGGCGTGGGCCTTCACTAGACCGGGGATAAGGCTAGGCCTCGTCCCGTTTCTAGTATCGTGCCGTTATGCCGCCGAAATTTTCTAAAATGTGTTAGAAAAATAAAAATATCATTTTATTTAAAGAATGAACTTAATAAAAATTCATATGTTGGAATAAAATGTTTTATCGTTAAAAATATAATTTTTAACGTGAATGTGAATAAATAAATATTCATTTACAAACCAGACGGTTTGTTTATGTACACCTATTTGAAGGACATTGATTGGGACGATAAATTTTACACATCGCCCAACTGCACGAATAAAATATTTGTTTGATTGTTTGAAACCCCACACGGGTGTTGGGATGAAACTTGAAGTTCACTCATCCTGATTGATTAAATATGTCGATCGATTGATTGACAAGCTGCTATAAGCGTTAAATGTCTATATTTGATGCTTATACAGTGTAGTGCACTTTGGTTGATGGTTGATTATTTTTCAATGCTATTATATACATGTGTTGTATGAAAATCCATATAATTAACATTATACGGTGATTGATTGGGCCTCATTCCAATTTAGAAAATAAAGAATATTATAAAATAAAAGTTCATGTGTTGACAGTACTCATCCTTTGAGATTGGTCATGTGTTGAACGAAATATTTTGATAATAAAATTTACATCTTTATCAATATTATAAAATAAAAGTTCATGTGTTGACAGTACTCATCCATTGTGATTGGTCATGTGTTGAACGAAATATTTTGATAATAAAATTTACATCTTTATCAATATAAAATAAGTTCATGTGTTGACAGTACTCATCCATTGAGATTGGTCATGTGTTGAACGAAATATTTTGATAATAAAATTTACATCTTTATCAATATAAAATAACGGTTCATGTGTTGACAGTACTCATCCTTTGAGATTGGTCATGTGTTGAACGAAATATTTTGATAATAAAATTTACATCTTTATCAATATAAAATAACGGTTCATGTGTTGATAGTACTCATCCTTTGAGATTGGTCATGTGTTGAACGAAATATTTTGATAATAACAACTACTTTGAAAAAGGAATATTTGAAATAGAATATTTGAAAATAGAAATTTATGAAGCCGTGTTGATTAGATTGACGTCATTTTGACGTGAACGATATTTATATCGATTTTATTCATTTCGAAATGAATTGAATTGAAAACGATTTCGAAACGAAATGAATTGAATTGAAAACGATTTCGAAATGAATTGAATATAAAACGATTTCGAAATGAATTGAATATAAAACGATTTCGAAATGAATTGAATTGAAAACGATTTCGAAACGAAATGAATTGAATTGAAAACGATTTCGAAACGAAATGAATTGAATTGAAAACGATTTCGAAACGAAATGAATTGAATTGAAAACGATTTCGAAATGAAATGAATTGAATAAAACGATTTCGAAATGAATTGAATATAAAACGAATTCAAATTGAATTGAAAGCGAATTGAAATGAATTCGAATTGAAATTCGAATTGAATAGAAATGAATTTTAAAACGAGTTTATTAAGAATTGAAACGAATTTAAAACTATTTATATAATTCGTTTTAAATAGGAATCGACGAAGTATATATTATATATATTATATATATAATATAATGGTCTGAATAGAACGCGCCGCGGCAGTTCGTGAATTTCGACCATTTATTTCAAACGGACATTACGGGAGATCCGACCGTCGGATTCTCCTAAAACCGGAACCGTTGGGTTCGTATCGAAAAGAGCTTTCTAACGAATATTAGAAATTCAAAATCTAACGGTTGGATTTGGAATTATGTCCAAATCAAATTTGAAAAAGGTCGCTGTAAGTGCAGTTCGATAGCCGTTGATGGAAATCGAATGTACGGGCCTTGATAAAATTATTAAAAATAGTAATAATTTGTGTAAAATCATAATAAATGATTTAGAAAGAATTGGGATGAAAAACTCCATATTTGAAAAGATAAAAATAGATTTTTATCGAAATGAACTAGTTTTGAACTAGAATTATAATTCTATTTATTTTTAAATAAATAAATTGAATTCGAAAAGGGTTTTAAAAATAACCAAAATTTCCAATGATTGCATTGGAGTGGATTTGAATTGAAATTGTCTTCGGAATATTTCGATGTTGGAATTCGGGATTATACAGATGTTGTTATGGAAATTTGAAAGATATATATATATTTATATCGTTATTTCCAATACGACATTTGTTAATCGTAGAATTTGATATTGAATATAAGCCGGGATATTTTCTATTCAGAGCCTTGTATGTAATATCAAATGTGATTTGGGTTTGTCGTGAATGGTGTCTTCACTAACACTGTTCTTGAACCCAGTTGAGAAAACATTAACTCTTTTTATTCAGATTTAATGAAGTGTACCAATTAAATAATATTTAATTGGAATCGAGTCGATATTGATTTTTGGGTTTATCGCGAACAGTGTTTTAAATAACACTTGTTCTTTAACCCGATAATTAATGAATGTGATTTTGGATTTATCGTGAACCGTGTTTTAAATGACACTGATTCTTTAACCCAGTCGAAGATTAAAACTAAGTGGAGTTTTAATGAATCTTTAATTAGATTGAAATGGTCGAAAATGGAGTATCACCAGTTTTGCTCCAGGCGATAGTTAAATCTTTAATTAGATTTGAACGTGAAATGGTAATTGAATTTACCGATAACACCGTGGTGTTAGATATGAAGTATGACCAGTTTTACTTCATGGGATGAATAGGTTGGGATTGGGAAATTAAAACAAATGATTACTTCGGTAAGGTTCCTTAATCCCGACTAGTTTTGAATTGATATTCAAAAGTAGATTAAAGAATAAATTCAAGGAATTTATCTTTGATAAAATTAATGGGAATCTTTCCCTATGAATGTGAAATTTAGAAACTAACTGTCGGTTAGCCAAGCAGAATGGTTTTCTGGATATTGATCTGATGTTGGTTTCGGCCTTCGGGGTTAATATTTGGGGAACTATTCTCTTGATTAATTTGCGGTTAGTGACTGATGAATTGGAATGAGGCGTATGTTGTGTTTGTGTAGCACTTTTATAAAATATACGTGAGTTATTCGGAAAGACCGGGTTTATCCCATTCTGAATAACTGATACGACGATAAGTCGAAGATGAAGACGGTGGTCGAAGACCGGAGGTCTTCACGTCGTTTGGGTGATTACTGATGATCTTGATTGGGCTGTACACCCAAGAAGATGGAAACAGTTGGTGATCGTCCAGACGTACTTGGAGATCGATGGATATGCGGGGTACTAGGTGCCTCCGGTTTCGTTCAGCCCCAGAACGGACTTGTAAATGGACTGTGTGTCTGACATTGGATTTTAGTCCGTGTGATTGATCTCTATTAAATATATATCTGTTTGGCGGCGGAGAATTTATTCTCTTGCTTAACGCCCTTCTCTGAGACGTACGAGCTCAGGGGTTATATATTGATGGATATCAAACGCATGGAGTGAATTGCCTGTGTGGCATGCCTAAGTGGCAAATGATCAAGGCTTTTGTTGAAAAGCAAAGTCTTGTGGTTGATGATCAAAGCACGGCCTATGTGGCATAGCTTTGTGTAACGTTGATTCGCGAGCTTCACACCCGGTATGAACCAAAAACGGGAGAGGACGTCAGGGAGGGCATGCGTTTCTTTCTAGCTAGAAGTGGCGTCAGTGGTTTTACACGCCCTAACGAGTTTGACTTATGTGGTTGTTGCTGTTGCGAGGCGCCTCAGTTATATCGGTTTCGGCCGATGCATTCTGGTCGGCAGACGGACCAGACTTACACCCCATAGGGTGGGGAGACGCATGTTCAGGGTTTAAGTTTAATCCACATCGGTGGACTGGCCCTGAGGATCCAAGGCTTGACTGAGTACTTGCCTGAGGCACGGGCTAGAGCGTCTCGAATCGGTTGAGGACTATCTTTTGCCTCGGTTCATAGATGGAAACCCAATTTCCAAATACGTGACTTTGCGATTTTGATCGTATAACCTATATATGGCGACATAGTGGTATGGGGCATTCATGCCGCCTATGATTGATACTTATGATTTGAAGTTGTTTTATACACTATGCACTTATAATAGTATCAAACGATTTGTTTTAACCGTATCAAGCATTCTTTGGCTGTTATAAGGGAAAACCCTATCCTCGGCTGCGTTGCATTGTGTGATGGGACCTGGGTCTTATAACAGCTTCATTTTTCTTTATTTAGCATTGCGCTGTTTGTTTTATGCACTGGGATTCTTGGGAGGAAACCCGTTCCGTGTTATACGGCGTGGTCCCTTGATTTACCTAGCTTTAAAAATAAAGATTAACTGTTTTCGTTCTCACACCAGTCCCATGACTGACCTGGAGTTTATTGTTTTGACCTAAACTCTGGGTGCCCCTATTTTGACATGGGCAGCTAGTAGTTTTGGTTTTGCAGATTTATATTCACAGGATCCTGGTTTACAGCTGGAACGATATCCGGAAAGCTTTGTATCCGTATATCTACTTCTAGTTGTGTATTGTATTATTTTCCGCTGCTATGTATTTAAATGTAATTTAAATCTCTGATATTTCTGTGTAATATTCATTTATACTCTGTATATTCTTGTAATCTGATGCGTTGTTGTAATATACAATGAAATGTTCTTTTATATGCATTCTGTTGTGTCTTGTTCTCGAACTATCCGACACTTTCCTTTACGGGGAAGTTACGGGTTTTCACATATCTCTTACTCGATGTTACGCCTGAGGGCTTTGCGGGATTGAGATCATTTCGATAAGAATTACTAGTAGGTGGTGCAAAGAATTGAATTAAGTAAGAAATCTAGGAAGCGCACTGGACATTCCTTTATATTCATCCTATTATCTTGCTTTACCTTATGTCATGGTTATATCTCTCATCCAGTTTATTCCTGTCATAATGCTTTACTTATTTTCTTGCTGAAAATAAACGGACTCGTTGGACCTTATGTCTGGTCTTTTTTGTTTCTCCTCTTTTCTTTCCTTTCCCCCCAGGTCCTTAGGGTGTGATTAGTGGAGCCTGACTTGGATTTCTTTCTTCTTGAAGTGCTTGGAAGTGATGGAAGCAATGCTCAGCTTTATCTCTTTTCCATTATGGCTACTTGGAGTGGGATTATGATTTTACTTTTATGTACTCTGATAATAAGTTCATTCAAGATGGATATTTCTATACTTGACTCTACTATGTGGTTTTGATGTTGTAACCAAACATGTTTTTCTTTTCCGCTGTAATGAATAAAATTTGATTTTTCTTAAGCACCATTTTATATATTCGTCTTGTGCTATTCTGTTCTATACTCTTATAATACTCCATGAAAGTTAATGCATTCCCTTAGTGAGTGACATTAATGGACCTGGGGTGTTACACGTGATATCAGAGCTAAAGGTTACCAGATCAGATAAAGTATTTTGAAATCTGTTTTAAAAGAAGTTTTTTCAAAAGAAAAGTTTGTTTGAAAAACATATTCCCTAAAGCCATATGCACTATCTTTTTATTTTTCTGTTTGAATCCTTGTTTCCTTGTTTTCTGAGTCTCCGGGGCTCCTGGCTTTTTGGGAGGTAATCTCATCGCGGCATGGTTCCGTAGGCATGATGAGACTACGACGCCTGTCGAAGGGCAAAGAAGTGCCTAATTTCCATCTATAGCCATAGTAGTTTCACCTACGGCTAATTTTCTTTCAAGATCTATAAGGTTTTCTGCGCGATGGAGGCAGCTTTAGAGAGAGACTTGTTAACATGTTTCACGAGGTTGAGAATGAGAATGAGGGGGTTTGGGCTAAGGAGCACAGCCCAAGGATGAGAAACTCTTTAATATACACTTGATACACAAAGAAGATAAAGGAGAAAATAAGGAGACCAAGGTTGAAGGATCACAGAATAAGGAAATGGAACCTAAGAAGGGTAGAAAGAACTATAGACCCCGAGAAAAGGGGAAGTGTCATTATTGAGGAATGGTGGGTAATATATAGCCAAAAACCGTTTGAAGAAGAAGAAAAAGACTGGTTGTTATCATTGCGGTGAGACAGGACATCTGATCAAGGACTACCCCAAAAGGCAAGGGGAAGGGCAAGGACAGAGGACAGGATCTACTTCTGGAAGACAGGTTCATGCTCTCATGGCAGCTACACAAGAGAGAGGTAGAAACATTTATGTTGAAAGTTTTATTCTCCTTTTCGATCATCCTGTACGTAATTTGTTTGATTCTGGCGCTTCACATTCGTTTATATATGCTTCTATTGTTGAGTCTCTACACCTAAATGCTAGTCTAGTTATGGATCCCATAGTCGTCTCAAGTCCTATTGGGGGTACGGCTCAACTTTCTATGTTATGTCGGGATTTGAGAATATATGTGTATGGCATTCAGTTCGCATGCAACACTTATATGGGTTGATTCTTGGAATGGATTGGCTGGCCAGGTATAGTGCCATTCTCGACTGTGAAAGAGGATAGTTAGACTGTTGACTAGTTTGGGTAATACTCTCAATATCTCATCCGACCCTAAGGGTTCTGTTATGCTTAGCTACCTAGAATCTCTTGACACATCTATTCATGATTTGCAATCTGTTCGAATAGTCTGTGAGTATGTAGATATCTTTGAGGAGGTTAGGGGCTTTCCTCCAAAATGCGAGATAGATTTTCGTATATACTTAGTGGACAATGCAAAGCCAGTTGCATTGCCCGTGCACCACATGGCTCCAAGAGAAAGGAGGGAGCTTAGTAAGCAAGTGAAAGAGTTACTTGAGAAAGGGATCATAAGAAGAAGTATCTTGGAGTGGGGTGCTCCAGTTGTTTTTGCTATGAAGGCTGATGGTTCATTTTGATTATGCATGGACTATAGAGAGCTGAATAAGCTCACAAAGAGGAACAGACACCCATTACCGAGGATAGATGACTTGTTCAATCAATTGGTCGGTGCTTCAGTTTTCTCGCACTTGGACTTAGTTACAAGATTTCACCAGTTGAGGGTAGCTGAGGATAGTATAGATAAGACTGCTTTTAGGACTCCCGACGGTTTCTTTGAGTGGCTCTTCATGCCTTTTGGTTTGACGAATGCACCCGTATATTTCATAGACTTGATGAGTAGGGTGTTTAGGGAGTTTCTAAACAAGTATGTGGTAGTCTTTGTGGATGATATCTTGATATTCTCTAGAAATGAGGAAGAACATGCCCTACATCTTAGGGAAGTCTTAGAGACCCTTCGAGCACATCAACTCAAAGCTAAGTTCTCCAAATGTCATTTTTGGAGGAAGGAAGTGAGGTTATTAGTGTACATGGTCTCTAAGGAATGGATAGCAGTGGATCCCACAAAGGTGGTAGCAATCCAAGATTGGAAGATTCCTAGGAATGCAACGAAATTGAGAAGTTTTCTTGGTTTGGCGGGCTATTATATAAAGTTCATCAAGGACTTCGCTAAGATATCAGCCCCACTTACACGGTTGACGAAAAAGAATTTGACCTTTTCTTGGGATGTTGACTGTGACGATGCTTTCTAACGTTTGAAGAGGGCTTTGACGACAGCTCCATTTTTAGTTTTGCCGGATGGGAGTAAACCGTTCACAGCGTATACCGATGCTTGCGGGACAGGGCTTGGCGCAGTTTTGATGCAAGAGAGAAGGGTGATATGTTATGGTGGAAGGCAGTTGAAAGTCCATGAGAAGAAGTACCCTACCCACGAATTAGATTTAGCTGCCATAGTTTTTGCGCTTAAGTCTTGGCGCCATTACTTGCTTGGTGAGAGGTTTGAGTTGTATACAGACCATAAGTCGCTTAAATACTTGTTCTCTCAAAAAGATCTAAACATAAGGCAATAGAGGTGGATGGAGTTCTTAGCATCCTATGATTTCGAGACTGCATATACCCCTGGTAAGTGTAACGTTGTAGCGGACGCCTTTAGTAAAAAGAAGTTGACTTTGACTCCTTTGTTTGTTGAGCGACAGAGCTTAGAGTATATCTCTACCTTTGACTTTAGACCCTCTATTGATTATGTACCCGGTTTATTGGCATCGTTAGAGGTGTGACCTACGCTTTTGGGATAGATAGGTGTGGCATAGCAAGATGACCCACCGGTGATGGAGATAGTAGACAATCTCATAAGATGGGAGTCTTCGAGCCATCTTAGTAGGTATACTATAGATGAGAAAGGTTGGTTGCGTAGGGATGGGAGACTTTGTGTATCTCGAGACAAGAGTTTGAGAAAGACAATCCTTGAAGAAGCACATCGTTCTAAGTTGACCATACATCCCGGTGGAGACAAGATGTATAGGGACATGAAGCGAGTTTTCTTTTAGACTGGAATGAAGAAGGATGTGCCTGAGTTCATTTCTAGATGCTTAGTGTGCCAGCAAGTCAAGGCTGAGCAAAAGAATCCTGGTGGTTTACTTCACCCCTTAGAGGTTCCACAGTAGAAATAGGAAAGTGTTTCCATGAATTTCGTCGATGGGTTGCCGAGGTCAAGGAAGGGTAACACAGGGATTTGGTACTAGTGGATAGACTTACCAAGAGCGCCCAATTCATTCCCATTAAAAGTAAAAGAACAGCGGCATGGTTAGCATCTGCTATCTCCGAGAGATAGTTCGTCTACACGGCATACCTTCTAGTATTGTAAGCGATCGAGATCCCATTTTCACTAGTGAGTTTTGGAAGAGCTTGCAAGAGGCGGTAGGAATGTAATTGTGTTTGAGTAATGCTTATCACCCTCAGACGGACGGCCAGACAGAAAGAGTGAATCGGATTCTAGAAGATCTTTTGAGGTTATGCATCTTGGACTTTGGAGGAACATGGGAGGAACATCTTCTATTAGTAGAGTTCGCCTACAACAACAGCTATCGGACTAGTACTGGCATGACACCTTTTGAATCTCTATATGGACGACTTTGCCGATCACCTACTTGTTGGTGGGAATATATGGATAAGATTTTTCTTGGGCCTGAGATGATTAGGGAAACTTCAGAGAAGATAGACTTGATTCGAAGATGCATGAAGACGGCACAAGACCGACAAAAGTCATATGCTGATAAGAGAAGGACCGGTCCTGAGTTCGATGTTGGAGACATGGTATTTATTAAAGTATCACCATTGAGGAATGTAGTTCGCTTTGGAGCTGTAGGGAAATTGGCACCAAGGTTCATAGGGCCATTCCCTATTACAGACCGAATTGGACAAATGGCCTACAGAGTGAAGTTGCCTGAGAAGCTTAGTGGTGTGCATGATGTGTTTCATGTGTCGCATTTGAGGAAGTGTTTACATGATACTGCGGAAATAGTAGAGCCAAGCATGCTTAGAGAAGTGGAAGTAGAGCGAGATGCCACGATTAGACGAGCTCCTACATGCATACTTGGATCGGAAGTCAAAAATTTATGCAGCCAAGAGGTTAAATTGGTTAAAGCCCAATGGGGAGATGATCAAGGAGATGCGACTTGGGAAACGAAAGGTAAGATATGTGCATCATACCCTTTCCTTTTTTAGGGTATGTTCTTAACTTCTCCTTTTTCTACCACTTTGTTTATACTTGCTCTATCATTTAGTGCATCCTCTCGATTATATCTTCGATCATTAGGTAGAAAATCTTGTGGTTGTAAACATGTGTTTGAAACATGTTATGTTTAGTGGATGTAAGTGGTTGCTAGTGGTTGCTCGTGGATGCATTTACACACACTTTAGGCACTAAGATTGGCTCAGTCACTTTCATATTGCATAAATTTGTTTATTGATTGAAATTTGATGTGTTATCATGTGGATGTTGCATTTGAGTGAATGATTGTCCACTCATATAGAAGTTATAAAGTGCATTAGGAATAATTGCATACATGTTGGACTCATGGCACTGACATAATTCGCATTAAGCAAGTCAACTGAATCAGTAGACCGCCTGATCTTTGCATTAGATAAGGAACATATACACACACTTTTGCATATGTTCATATAGCATTAGAAACCTTGTAAGGACAATGGATGAGTAGATGGATGATTGGATGGTAGGATACAATCTTCTTAAATTGAAGATTTCGAGGAAGAAATCCTTTAAGGAGTGTAGAATATAACACCCCGTTATTTTATAATATTAAAATTGACAAATTAAAGAATAATTAATTTTTATAAGAAGAATTAAGGGAAACGAGTTATGCCATTGCGTTCGTCTCGGAATTCTGCTTGAGATATAGTCCGAGTTTGCGTAAAACGGATACAGTATGAAGAAGTTATGAAGCTTAGAAGATTTCAGTTTAATTCAGAATTAAAATAATAATTTAAAAGTATTCGAAAATTAAAATTTACGAAATCTAGGTGAGCGGGAAATCTCCCACTCTAGGGTGTCGACCCCCCAAGGGGATTCGACATAGGTATCAACCCCCACTAGGGGAGTCAACATAGGTGTCGACCCCCCTATAGGGGTGTCGACCCTTGTCGGCCTAGATCAGGCCGACGTGTTTTTGAAGCCTAGGGTTGACGTGGCCTTCTCTGGTTGGCTGAGTGACGTGTATTTCTGGTTTTGATGGTTCTAAACTAATCTAAAGGCCCTAATACACCTAGAACATCTATAAAAGAGCCCTAAACCTAACCCTAATTTCATTACACAAATTATGGTGCCTCCATGCTACCTCAACCTAAACTAAAACTAGTCTCCCTTCATCAACAAATCAAAGTAAAGGAATTTGGTAAAGGGGAACGGATCTACAACAACAACAATGCCTAATTCTCTTCCTTTATCCAATCTTTGTGAGTTCATTGATTATTTTTAGATTAAAATAATGCTAAAGCAATTCTAACATGTTGTTAATTGGATTTGGGAATTAAACATGATAATAAGATTGGATCTCATTAGTTATATCTTAGCCTATATATCAGATTCGTGATTCTTATATTTCATTAGCCTATACATCAGATTTGTGATTCTTATATGCCCATGTTGATATTATCATCAGTTTTATCAGTTTTATCTTTATGATCAGTTCATACTTATGCCTATTTCATTGTTATTATTATGCCTGTTCTTTATCTTGTCCTTTCCTCCTTCTCTTTTTAGTTTTTATAGCTAGGCTACTTCGAGCCTAGGCCAAATCTCATAGGAGATGAACGTACAAATGGTAATTTAGGGAACGTTGGGAAATTTGGCATAATATAATTGGTTTGATTTGACCATGAAAAATGTTAAATTTGGCATAATACATGTTGGGTTGATTTGGGCATGACAACTGTTAAATTTGGGGCATGATATGAAATTGAGGATTTTGGGTAATTGACATAATTAGCCTGAAATTGGCATAAATGGCAAATGAATAAATTGGCTAAGATAAGCATGCTGAGACATGAGGTTAGACTCCGTTTGCGGTAGAAGCCTGCCCGGAACCAACTGGCTTAACCAGCAACTGCAAACGGTCAATCAAATGTGAGAGGTCGTAGGCATAACTAAAAGATGCTTAGACACGAGGTTAGGTCTGGCTTGTAGCAGAAGTCTGCCCGGAACCGCCCGGCACATCCAGCAGCCACAAGCAATTGACCTAATGTGAGAGGTCTGTTCATTGATAACTAATTAATGCTGATCAAAGATGAATATGATACATAAAACATCTTAGGTGGGTGGGGTTAAGTTAACCTGTGTAAGATGACAACTTAACCAGTATTACATGAACAAAGTGGATAGGGTTAAGGCAAGCTTAAACAATAATACATATTGATTTGTTAGGTGAATGGGGTTAAGTCAACTGGGGGGATAAACAACACTTAACCAATATAAGTCGGGTTAGGGTAAACCCTGGGAAAAACCCTAGTAGCGGTAGGGACCCTTTTCAGACAGTAACCCACTTAGAGGTATCGGTAACCCTGAGCTAGGCAGGGTTGGGGCAAGCTTACTGGGCTGATTATAAGCGGTCAAATAGGAGCGAGGGTGTAGTAATGCAGGTTCCAATGGGTTCATTAAGCGTGCAAAAAGGTGTTCCCGGCATTGGAAGATTTAGCCACTGTACACCAGTAGGTATAAAGCTGTGCAACAAAGGGGTTGCCACTTAGGGAGTGATACACCATAAGCTGGCACCCGCACAGGTATCTACAAGTTAGAAGACGATCGATTAGGGGTAGTGTGGGGACATCTAGTATCTATTGTGGGCAAGTAGGTTGTTTAGGATTGTATGGGGTGGGTACTTCTTACTAGATGTTACGCCTAAGGTCTACCAATTGCGGGATTGGGAACATTTCGATAAGATTTACTAGTAGGTGGTGCAGAGAATTAAATTAAGTAAGAAATATGGGAAGCGCACTGGACATTCCTTTATATTCATCCTGTTATCCTGCTTTACCTTATGTCATGGTTATATCTCTCATCTAGTTTATTCCTGTCATAATGCTTTACTTATTTTCTTACTAAAAATAACTGGACTCGCCAGACTTTATGTCTGACTTTTTATTCCGCCTCTTTTCTTTCCTCCCTCTAGGTCCTCAGGGTGGGATTAGTGGAGCTTGACTTGGATTTCTTTCTTCTTGAAGTGCTTGGAAGTGTTGGAAGTAATGCTCAACTTTATCTCTTTTCCATTATTGCTATTTAGTGTGGGATTATGATTTTACTTTTATGTACTCTGATAATAAGTTCGTTCAAGACGGATATTTATGTACTTGACTCTAGTATGTGGTTTTGATGTTGTAACCAAGCATGTTTTGCTTTTCCGTTGCAATGAATAAATTTTGATATTTCTTAAGTACCATTTTATATATCTGTCTTGTGATATTATGTTCTATACTCTTATAATACTCCACGAAAGTTAATGCATTCCCTTAGTGAGTAACATTAATGGACGTGGGGTGTTACACTGACCGACGCAGCCTTGTACCTTGTTTGCCCGACCCTAGATACTGCTCGACCCAACCCATATCCAGACTGGATCCACCAACCTGTTCGACCGACCTACCATCAAATTGGAGACCGGCCCACTCAATTCTGCACGATTTTCAGGGTAGACTGACCCAACCCAAAAGTTAGGCCAATCCATTTCCTGATCTACTTCCCAAGTGATGGCTTAGGCTCGACGAACTCACCGTGTTCGACCCACTGTGTTCGACTGACCCACACCTTGTTCGACCCCCCATTTCGACCCAAAACCTGCCTCCTCCAAAGCAACTCCACTTTCAACCAAAACTTCGCCATAACGATTGGTTCGACGGAACCAACTCATCCAATAATCCAATATGACCACAAAAGTGATATGAAGTCAACAATAACACCAATATGTCAATTCCATCAATAATAATGTAAAATTCACCAAAATCACCATA
The DNA here is from genome assembly GCA_030737875.1 of Allium sativum. Lineage (NCBI taxonomy): Eukaryota > Viridiplantae > Streptophyta > Magnoliopsida > Asparagales > Amaryllidaceae > Allium > Allium sativum. The sequence goes on from CM060920.1 coordinate 1,025,081,192, forward strand.
AATGTACATATGAACAAAACCATTGCTCTAACTTGCACATTCACATGAAATATCATAGAAATTACCTATATAAACTTGCAAAATCAGATCATAGGTTGATTTATATGGAAATGGACTTACAAGTGCATAGATCTATGGGAAAAACACATGAATTTAATGAAAAACATGATTAACTACTCATACACCTTATTGAATCCATGTGGGAGATGTAAACCACTCACTGATTCTCCCAAATAAGCAAAAATCAATGAAATAGGAATTCGGACAGCAAGCACCTCGCACCAAACACCTTGATCCGATGAATCCTTACTTCAATCAATATAGATCTAGCCTCCAATGGTGTAGATCTTCAATTTCCCTCCTTGGATTTGGATTTTTAATTGTGGAAAGGTGTTAGAGGAAGGAGGAGCTCAAGGCACCAAATGATAGAAAGGAAAACTGAAATCATTTCCCATATCCCTTACCCCCTATTTATAGTTTCCACTAGCACACTAGTGGGCCTCCCCCAAATCAGCCCATTAGGCTCCCAAAACCTGAACAACCAACTGAAAAACCTTAAAACAATGATTTCTCCCAAACCACTGAGCCAAACCATTAATGTAACCACTCTATGAAAAGGCAACCATCAATTCCTTTCCAATGGCACATGTCTCACCCTCTGATTCGACCTGAGTCAAAAGTTATGCCCTGTACAAGACTGACATAGGCAAAATGGTCACAAACAAAATCGGTAAAAATTATGGACATGTCTCACATCCCCGTAAGAAACATATTAAAAGATGAGAATGATCCATCCCTCAGGGAATAAAATAAAAATATTTTACAATATTTCGATACGTAAAATGCGGGTTGTTACATTCTCCCCCCTTATGAATTTTGCCCCCGAAATTCCAGCAAATACAAGCAACCGCAACAATTGCGCATGCTTATCATCCATGAGAAGCCAATTATGTCATCCAAACTAGCAACCATCAAGCCATGCATCCATAGCCTTACCCTAGCACGCGGAATTTTATCAGCAACAACAAGATACAATCATATAACTATGATACGATATCAAAGGGTCCTACCAACGAAGAGTTCTGGATGAGTCGCTCTCATGCTCTCTTCCGTCTCCCATGTATAATTGTCACCATCTTCACTCCATTGTACCTTGGCTAGCTTAACCGTCATCCTTTTGAGTTGTTTCGTGTCATTTCCCACAACACTAAGCAGCTTACGAGGTTTTGTAACTACGGTTTTCACTTCTAGGTTTTCATACTGCTCCAGAGATACCACCACATTCAAATTGTGCACGAACTTCTGTAGAAACGATACATGAAAAACATAATGCACACTCGACATCTTCTCTGGTAACTCCAATCTATATGCGAGCTTTCCAATTCGCTCGACTATCGGAAATTATCCAACGAACCTTGGAGCCAACTTTCCTTTACTTTCGACTCGAACCACATGCTTCAACGATGAAATCTTCACGAAAACCATATCGCCATTGTCGAATTCCAAGTCCTTATGACTCTTATTGGCGTAACTCTTCTGATGATCTTGGGCTGCCTTCATTTGTTGTCAAACAATCTCGATACAATCGGAAGTTTCTTTTATCTTCTCAAGCCCAAGTACTAACTTTTCTCTAGTCTCTAACCAACAAGCTGGAGAATTACATGGCCTCTCATACAACGCCTCATATGGTGTCATCCCAATGCTAGACTGGTAGCTGTTGTTATAAGCAAACTCGACCAGATGTAGATGGTCTTACCATAACCCTCCGAAGTCTAACACACAAGCCCTAAGGAGATCTTCCAAAACTCGATGGAGTCTCTTGGTCTGACCATCAGTTTAGGGATGATATGCCGTACTCAAGTGCAAGTCAGTTCCCGCAGCTTCTTGCAAAGTTTTTCAAAATTCACTCGTGAATAATGGTTCTCGGCCACTCACTATACTCTTTGGGACACCATGGAATCGAACTATCCATTTCACATAAAGTTCAGCCAATTTCGATGTCGTCCTAGTCGACTTGACAGGAATGAATCTCGCACTTTTGGTCAAGCGATCCACGATAAACCAAATTCCTTCATTTCCAGCCCTGGTTCTAGGTAGTCCATCTATATAATCCATCGATACTTGCTCCCACTTCCTCGTAGGAAATTCCAATGGCTGAAGCAACCCACTTGGCTTCTTCTGTTTAGCTTTCACCAACTAACAGTTCGTACACTTGGAAATGAACTTTCCAATATCTTGCTTTATGCCTTCCCATTAGTAAACTCGCTTCATGACCTGATGCATCTTATTACCACCGGGATGAATTGTCAACTTCGAGTGATGACATTCTCTCAAAACCTCATCTCTCGATCCGTCGATATCAGGAACAACTAATCGTCCTTGCTTTCGAAGCCAACCTTTTCGATCAACCTCGAACTCTTTACCTTCTGGTTCCAGCTTCTGGATAAACTCGACAAGCTTTGCATCTTGCTTTTGGCTCTCTTTAATCCTTTCGACAAGAGTGGGTCTTATCGACAAGCTTGCCAACATTACAGGTTCCAGCTCACACCTTGGCCTAAAATCGAACCTTGCCAAATACTCAAGACTCTTCCATTCATAAAACAACGCTCCCAAACTTGCGTGTCTTCGACTCAATGCATCTGCAACTGTGTTTCCCTTTCCAGGAGTATAGGCTATACCAAAATCATATAATGCCAGAAACTCTAACCATCGTTGCTGCCGAAGATTCAAATCCTTTTGGGCAAAAATATACTTTAACGACTTGTGATCTGTAAACAACTCGAATAGAACTCCCAACAGGTAATGTATCCACATCTTCAGAGCAAACACAATTGCTGCCAACTCCAAATCATGAGTTGGATAAATTTTCTCATGCGACTTTAGCTGTCGACTCGCGTAAGCCACCACCTTATCCTTTTTCATTAGCACTTCTCCGAGTCCATTGCCACATGCATCGGTGTACACCACCATCTCTTCATTCCCACTTGGAATGGTCAACGTAGGAGCACTCATCAGTCTCTCCTTCAGGATTCCGAATTCTTGTTCACACTTTGCATCCCGTGTGAACACTCGGTTCTTCTTCGTCAATCCTGTCAACGGTGCAGCTATCTTGGAGAAATCCTTGATAAACCGTCGGTAATAACCAGTCAACCCAAGGAAACTTCTCACATCCATCGCATTCTTAGGTCTATCCCAGTCCTGGATTTTTGCCACCTCAGCGGGACCAACTGCTATCCCACTTCCAGAGACAACATGGCCCAAGAACCTCACTTCACTCTTCCAAAAGTGACGCTTCAAAAAGTTAGCTCTCAGCTGATGCTTTCGCTAGATCACTAACACAACTCTCAAGTGTGTCTTATGTTCTTCCTCATTTCTAGAGTAAAACAGAATATCATCCATGAACACAAGCAAGAACTTGTTCAATTGATCTCTGAACACTCTATTCATAAGATCCACGAAATATGCTGGCGCATTAGTCAACCTGAATGTTATCACTAACCATTCGAAGAAACCGGATGGTGTCCTAAAAGCAGTCTTCAGCACACTATCGTTTGCCACCCTCTATTAGTGGAATCCCGTTGCTAAATCGATTTGAGAAAACACTTTGGCTTCGTGAAGCTGATCGAACAAGTCATCAATCCTTTGCAATGGATACTTGTTCTTCTTTGTCACCTTGTTCAAGTCACGATAGTCTACACACAACTATAATGATCCATCTTCCTTGGTTGCAAACACGACCGGTGCACCCGATTCGAAAACACTTCTCCGAATAAATCCCTTACCCAGAAGGTCACGAACTTGCACCTCCAACTCTCGTTGTTCCTTAGGCACCGTCCGCCTAAGAGGCATAATAATTGGTCTAACACCCTCGACCAAATCGATCCTAAACTCGAACTCTCGATGCGGCCCCCTTTGACCTCGTCAAAGACATCTACATACTCATTAGCGATAAGCACAAATGATGAGTCTTCTTGTGGAATCAAAAGCGAATATAGATAGCTAACGAAGACACCCTCCTCGTGCTTACACTTTATCAACACCTTTCTCCCTTCCACATCCCCGACTCTCACCTCTAACTTCCCGCAATTCACCCTTGCCGCATACCTCTTGAGCCAATCCATGCCCAAGATGTTCCCAAACCCAACGAAGTTAAGAACAAATCAATCACACACAAAAGAGCAACCATGAATCGACAACAATAGACCACGACAAATCATGCATAAATTGGACGAACCCCTTATTGGATTAGTCAAGATCAATGGCCTATCACAAATCTCGGGTTCCAAACCCAAGCGACACACAAGCTCATTGCAAATGAATGAATGTGATGCTCTAGTATCAAACAAAACTCGAATTGAGACACCATGAATAGAAAGAGTACCTTGCACCATGAAACCTTTACCCTTCTCCTCTACAGTAGGAGCTTTCAAAGAAGATGGTACTGCCCCCAAAGCATGAGCCTTAACCACTGTTAGAGTTTATGCCCTAGAGATAATCCATTTGATGGGATTGATAACACTGTTGATGTTATTATTTCATTTGGAATAGAATAATATTCTATTATATTATATTTATTGCGTAATATAAATATAAATATATTAGAAGTCCTTAGAATTATAATACGGAATTATATAGTTCAAGTAAGTGACTTGAACTTGAGATTATATAATATATTGAGTATTATAATTCTTAAATGTCCCTAGTCAAGTTTTGTTGTTTATATAAAGGACAACAATAAAACGTTGAAACTAGTATATCGGTTGATTGATGATCACATCTCATTGATCATTAATATACATGATATTAATGTCAAAAACATAAATACATATGGGAGAATATCGTATTGGGCTGACCAGGTGTGAGATAACTACATGGAATATAATTAACAGTATCATAAGTTACTCTCATAGTGACAGTGATGTAATGTCCTCAGACCTGAAATCATTATAATTTTATTCGAGGAAATTTGTGCTTTGATATCATTTGAAGTTATTTGTAATAGAGTAATGATAACGGTGATTATTGGATATATCTCGAATCGAATGAAATTTATGAACGATCTAGATGGAATTTAACCCTACGATATATTCGTAGTGATATCCATGGGCCTCTTGATTGAGTAAGACTGTGAAATTCATGGTCGTTCTCAAATATTGTTTTGTTTTAAACAGTCTACTCATCGATCAAGATAAACAGATTAAATTATAACGAGGATGATATGATCCATGCCTCTAGTTTATTCCTGGATATATTGGTTAAAAGGTTTATATTGCATTAATACACTGGTCACGATAAGGTTTTATCGAATCGTTGATCTTATTATAACATGGGTAGCAAGACCTATTACTAGATGCCAATAACTGCTTATAATTTAAATACGATTTAAATTATTGCCAACGTTATAATAACCTATCAGGTCACATACTTAGAACATTATAAAGAAGGAACATGTATTGGGTAATTAAATATCAAATTCATTTATATTTTTTATTGTGTTGAAACGGTGTATAAGTGGATCCCATATTTGAAGGAGAACCTTTTGATTTTAATAGGGTTTTTAACCATTCCTTTATATTGATATTGGAACCGTCATTTTTTTATAAGTTTAGATTGAAAATAACCCTAGAAACTGACCTTTCCCTAAACTTGATTATGGCGGCTAGCACCTAATCTTCTTTATCCTTTCGATTTGATCGAGATGGAGAGCATTCGTGTGGACATCCTATAGAGGGCCGACGCTCTGTCGGGCCTTGCGATTCAATCAATCCAAATTCTATAAGGTGGAGGTTCATTTGATTCGTCATTGCAAAAGGTGAATTCTAACCTAAATTTGTTTTGATTTCAATTTCATTGCGTAGATCCTGGATTTAAGTTGTTAAATAAACAAATTGGGTAGTTCAGTTCGATTAATAAACCCTACAATAGTATCAGAGCGAGGGTTGCAATAAATTGAAGTACAAATTCTGATTTAGGCTTATAATATGTGAATCCCTAATTAATCGATTGTATTTCTTGTAGAAATTTGTGAATTTGATTCTAACTTGTTTAATTAGGACTTCATATGAATTTTATTTTTGAAATATTTTTGTTTTAATGAATTAATATCTGACATTGATTTTATTTATGATTTCTAGGTTTTAGATTATTAAATCTTAAATATATGGATTTGGCATAAAATTCTGTATTAATCTGTTTATATGATAAACAGTATTAAACTCATAATCAAAATATTTGATTGGTGTGTATATATATATGGATTTAGATTTGGAACAATGATTTAATTACTTTACTTAATTATGTTTTATGATGGACTATGTGTTAAGAGCACTGATACGAATCAATTAAAGATCTGAAAACATATTTTGTTTTGATGTGAATTGTTTCAAACAGAACAGGATGTTATGTTTGATTTATGTTCGAGAACAATTTAAAATTTGATATTGGATATCAATTTTGACTTTGATTTGTATTCTGCTAATCCAATAAAATAGATTAATTATAATGATAAGAATAAAATTCTAGGTTTTTTTTTTGAATTGAAACTTATGTTAAAGACAATCATAACAGCTTATGTTATGGTTCAGATATTAATGAATTTAATTTTGTCAAGTTGTTATTTAGGATTGATTATACATATTAGAATGGTATCATGGGTTTTGTTTTTCAAATTGAATCCTTTTATTACGTACAATAGATATCCCTGGTTTTATTTACATTGTTAAATAGATCTTTAGGATTGAACATCTATGATGATTAATGTGTTAATTCGTATTTAGATTAAACTTGATCTTGTTTAATAAACTGAGTCAATATTTGAATTCATTTTGTTCTATTACCAAAGTTTATATTGATAAACTGAGTGTTTAAATTCATTTACATCATGAAAAAGATCTTATTGTTAATGAGTAGCAGTTAAGATAATTATGGGAATTCAAGCAGATTTTAAAAAATTCAGCTGAATTTCCGTAAATGTCCTTTCTCTTTTAAATTGATACTGATCAATTTATGTTTTATAGTGGTTTCTCTTTTAAACTGATACTGATTAATTTATGTCTTATAATGGTGATGTTGTTATAAATCAATTGACTCATGAATCATTTCAATTGCTTTTAACAAGATATTATGTTATGCAAGTTTAAGCTATGTTATATTTAAAATTCAGATTTCATATTGATCAGTTTTGTTAATACTATCGAGGGTTGGCCATATATAAGTAAATCTGCTTAAAGTATTTTGGTGTTTGAAATTCATACATCCGCCCCATGATTTTATGCTGACCTTATACAGATTTGTAGAATTTGTAACATATGACATGATTTGTAGAATCTGTAACATATCTGATATGTTTTATCTGACTATATATATATATATATATATATATATATATATATATATAGCATATGTGTAATGACACAGGTGTTATTAGCCTGTCATCTAAAACAATATGTATATGTTTTATCCTTAAGGTTTAAGTTTAAAATCAAAGAACTGTCATTGGATATACGGTTATCATAGCATTAATGATATGCATTACATTTTCATTATCTATAAAGATAAATTAATATATAGAATGTGTTTTATTGTCATTTATGATGTTAACCATGTAACAATTTCAAATCCAGAATCTCTATATAATATTGATTTGAATTGATAATCTATGTTATAGATTATTCACCGATATATCTACTTTCAATTAATTACTGGTATAAACATGTGGATCATTGCATAATGATACATAGATTGCATGTATAGGTCACTATATTTGCTACCTTCCCATTTAATCCCAGTAATATGTATAATTATTTGGAACACATTGCAAGAACGACTTTCCATATATATTTTAGTACCATTCGTATATGCATTTGTATTAAGTCACAAGATAAATATCAAATTGGTTGATTTGCACACTATTTGTGCTACAATTTAACTTACGATTTTTTTTAAATAATGCATGTGTATAAATGATACTGAAATAATAATCTTATTATATGATAGTGTGTGTGTGTGTATATACATATATGTGTGTGTATATATACATACATATACATATATGGACTTAGCTGATCTAAGTTAACAAACTTGAGCATAAAAATGTACATGACTATGTTAGAAATTAGCCATCATGAGTATGATTCAATCTTGATCAGTTCACGATATAAAATTGCAAATTTGATTTGCAATAACAAGGATACTTGTGCAGTATAAATATGGGTATATAGATTATTCATTTATCATACATATAATTGCAGATTTCGATATGATGTATAGATATGTAAATGGTACATGAAAATGCATATCTACAAGCAGTATTTATATATAATAGTTGTATATATAATAAAATAATATACGATTGAGATTGTACATTGTATGGGTAAAGTCAGTATCAAAATTATTCGAATTTTGGACAAAAATAATATCTACATGTGTTGTTGTTTATGTCTGTGTTAGCTAAATTAACACATTTGATGTATTTAAGTTACTACACATATGTAATATACATTTGATGAATGAAGTAAGGCTGATCATATGAATTTGAATTGTTTCAACATTGCAGCTGTGATATATGCTGAAATCGTTTCAGTAGGAAATGGCAATAGCTTGAAGCAAGTATGACTTGTCTGGCGGCTAACCTGAGTATGATTGCATCTATGTATTGGACATACAAAGGAGGTTATCACTGCCATTCATTCGATAAGATCTTGATATATATATATATATATATATATATATATATATATATATATATATATTGTAAGCTGTTACATGAGCCATTGTATATGTACATAATTTTTTTCTTTTTTTTTCTTTTCTATGTATACTTATTGGAATATAATTTACTTATAAAAGCAGTATGTCATATATATATTTATAATTTGTTATTCATATTGAATACATATTGTAATGAACATTTGATGTATAAGTAACACATGCAACTTATTATTGTCTGAAATGTATATTTGTATACATGATGTAGATTCATGTTTGGGCCTGCCAATTTTATAAATTAGATTTCTCTGAAATCAAATTGTTTATTTACACTTGAAACGACCTTGCATTCTATACATACTTATGGTATTTAACATTTATAGATTTTGATAATGATCACACTGTATAACAATTAAATAGTATATGTATGTCAATCAGATTCCACTTAAATTTTAAGTTGGTTAATCAACTTTTTTCTTAATTCCAGGCCTTAAATTGTTTGGGGTCTGCATGTTGAATGAATTTAGAAATAAAATGATCACTTGATATTTAATATTAAACTTATGGGTATATGTACTGATATTCTACATACAAGTTTCAAGTTAACCATTTTTTTATTTGAAATGTTCGAATAAAATAACTTGGTTCTTAAATATATATCATTGAATTTAAATACGTATATATGTTTTATATATTTTATTTAAATCCAATTTACATTATGAATATAAAATACATATATTTTGATATATGTAAATATATTTTGATATATGTAAATAACTCTGATATCGTTCGCCACTACGAATTATAAATTCCCTTCAACGCAAAATTTTGTTACATTAAGTCATGGTGAAGTCTTCCTATAATATACTCATCAATGTCCAAAATCATTGGATGTAGGTAATGCCAAAGCATTGTGCATCCTTTTATTTTGGTTATATGCGACGGAGTAAAAGTGATACTTGTACTGTATTATCAGGAAAATATTTACAAGGACAAAACTGAAGGTCTTTTTATCCATAAGGACAGCCCACTAAAATTTTACTCAGAAGGACAATACATTGAAAAATAATTTTGGCCGCTACTTTTATCTTCTCCCTCTCTCACGTCGGCCGCTACTTTCAACTTCTCCCTCTCTCATGTCATTCTCGATTTCATCTTAAATCATGAAATCGCAAAATCAGAAAACAAGAAATCACGAATTTCAGAAAATACTAAAATCGAAATTCGAAATAAAAGGAAAACTTCACAAAATCAAAATCGAGAAGAAAATCATTCGAAACCCTAAAAAATAGAAAATAAAATGTCGATCAACAAAATCCCAATGGAAATCAGAATTGAATGGAATAAAAATATTTTACAAACGATGGAAATCACAATTGAAGAAGTCGAAATTGTTGAAACAATTTTTTTAGATCGGAAATGTTTTTTTTTTTCATTTTACCAGTACAGCAGTTCGTAGGTATCATTTTTGTATTTTTGTAGTTATCATTTTTCCCGTTTTTAACTTTAAAACATAGCAGCAGTTTTTAGTTATCATTTTTCTATTAATTTAGTTATCATTTTTCCTGTTTTAACTTTAAAACCATAGCAGCAGTTTCTAGTTATCATTTTTCTATTTTCGTAGTTATCATTTTTACCATTTTAACTATGTTATATGTTTTTTTCATGAGATTTTGTTGTTGTGTTAATTTTGAAGTTATATTGATGTATCAGCTAAGAAACGAAGCCGAACTTATTTCAATTTAATCAATCAAACTATGATATAATTTTTTTTTCATTATTGTATCTTCAAAGCATTGCATCAGTATTTACTTATCATTTTTCTAATTTTTGAGGTATCATTTTTTCTGTTTTAACTGTGTTATGTGTTGTTTTGATGTGATTTTATTGCTGTGATAATTTTGAAACTGTTTTTTTGCATCAACTTCGTCACTCAGTCGAACGTATTTCATTTTATTCAATCAAACTGTGATGTAAACAATTTTTGCAATAATTTTTCTTTAAAACATTGATGCAGTTTGTAGGTATCATTTTCCTAATTTTTTAGGTATCATTTTATATGTTTTATTCAATCAAACTGTTATGTTTTATGTTATATTTTGTTATCAGTTTTATAAGTTGGTACGACTAAGTTAAAGTTTTTCTCATTTTCAGAGTTCATGAATATCAGTTTTTTAATATTGTAGGTATTCATTTGTTTGTTATATTTTTTCATTAGTTTTTCTTCAAAACATTGAATCAGTTATTAGGTATCAGTTTTCTATTTTTTTGAGTATCGGTTTTAATGTTTTAACTGTGTTAAGTGTTTTTTCATGTGATTTTTTGTTGTGTTACAGTAAAAATGATAACTTAAAAAATATAAAAATGATACCTTCAAACTGCAGTAATGTGTAACATAACAAAGAAATTACATTAAAAATGATACCTTAAAAAATATAAAAATGATACCTTAAAACTGCTATAATGTTTTAACACAACACATAAACTGCAGTGAAAATGATACCTAGAAAAATAGAAAAATGACAACTAAAAACTGCTGTTATATTTTAAAGATAAAACCGGAATAATGATAATTAAAAAAATAGAAAAATTATACCTACAAACTGAAATATTATTAAAGAAAAAAAAAAACATTTCCAATCACGAAAAAAATGTTTCAACAATTTCGACTTTTTCAATTGTGTTTTCCATCGTTAGAAAAACTTTACTACTCAATTCAATTGTGATTTCGAATGGATTTATGTTGTTCGACAATTTTTTTTCTAGGGTTTTTGTTTCTCGCGATTTTTGTTTCGAATGCTTTTCTATTCGATTTCGATTTCGTGATGTTTGAATTCGATTTCAAATTTCGTTTTTGTCATATTCTGAAATTCGTGATTTTGCAATTCATGATTTCGTGATTTTTTTATTTCGTGATGACTGATGCGCAAGAGGAGAGAAGAAGAAAGAAGCGGCCGAATTTTTTTTGTCAGTGTATTGTCCTTTAGGATAAAATATTAGACGGCTGTCCTTATGGATAAATTTTAGTGGGCTTTTGTCCTTAAAAAAAATTTCCCCATGTATTATTGGGTCTGACTTAACTGAACTGCATAATAAGATTATGGCTTAGAGACAGCAGCATGAATTATTTAAATTTTGAGCAAATGAATAATACTGAACATATGTTCATCGTGCGATCCAAGAGTTATATATATGATATAATTGACACAAAATGTCTACCTAAAAGGTTGTGGTTTGGGGCGTAGCCAAATCTTGGTCAAGGCATGACTAGATACGGATCTTGGAACACCGTTACATATATACTGATATATGTATAAAAACAGAGGAATGTTAGTTTGAGTGGAAGCATATTTTAGTTTAAATTATACATTAATATAAATATAAAGTTTGATTGTTAGAAATTTTGTATTTATATTAAATAAATATAATAGAACCAATTAATATTTATTATCCGCTGTAGATATTAAATAACAGATAACTCAATAATTTAAATTTGTTCTTGAGAAGGATAAATCAAATTAAATCAAATTCTTGACTAACATTGAAATTTGATGATTGTCCTCAAGTAAATTAAAACGTAATTGTTCTAACAAATATAGAGGATCTAAAATAAAAGTTAAAGTGTGACTTCAACTGAATAAGATATATGTGTTATAATAATATACTTATACATTTCTAGTAATAGATACTAGATATACATCACCTAAATGTATGTTGATTTACATAAATTGTAGAATAAGTAGAAATCTGATAAAAGGACAAGTGGACTTACGATTGGAAATAAAGCAAATGTTGCTGGATTATCCATAGGAAGTTGATTATGTTGATTATACTGGCTTATTTAAATAAGTAAAATAATTTTTATAATGAAATTCCACTTAAGATAAATGTTATAATAGATCTTGTTTATACAAGTTTGAATTTCATTTGTAATAAAAGACAATTGTTATTCATTTTATTTAAATAAAATATCATATGGAATTTCACAGATAGTTAATGATCTTTGTAAATCCTTAACTATAATGTACTTGACATTAATAATGAGTGGATTAAATTTAATGATTTAAATCCAATATACCTTTAATATTACCAGTTAGCCCAGTAAACAAGAAAGTATATCAAAACTCCATAACGATGGAATTTTGAGATCATCCGATTTTTAATTATATGAAGAATATAGTCTTGTTTATTAGGCAAAATAACTGAATCACCTTTCACTTGACATAGTGAATGAGTGATAAGTAGAGGTTTCGTATATAATGATGTATATGGAGCAATGAATACATAAATTAGAGGTAGGTTTTATTACTTCATTATATCTACCGACGGTATCAGTAGACATAGATATGTGTATCTTATGAAATGCATATCATATTCCTTTGAAAAGTTCAAAGAGTTCAAAATTGAGATAAAAACCAATTTTAATAGAAAATTAAATACTTTTCGAACAAATCAAAAAGGAATATTTAAGCCAACTATTTAATGACTATCCAGATGAGTTTGAAATTGTTTCACGACTCACTCCACCTAGAACACTATAATGAAATGGTGTGTCTGAAACGATTAATCACACCTTATAAGATATGGTGCGACCAAGATAAGTCATATAGATCCTCCAAAAAAAATTAAATTTAGGACAATTGCATTTAATCCTACTAAAATAATTTTAAAAACGCCATATAAGATATGTACTAGTGTCACGACCCCATTTCCCGTACAGACGAAGACAAGGGTAATCTTTGGAATATAACACAGAAACAGATAACAGCAGAACAGAATTAAATAAATACACCAGATAATGAACAATAGAATATACTGGATAAACGTAATCACCAGAGTTACATAGTATACAGGATCTTACTTAGTACAAATACAGTTCAACTATACATATATGTCTACAGCGGAAAAACAAACATAATGTACAACAGGAGCTGAATAGCATATAAAGAGATAAATGATAGAATCCATCTTCAGCTCCAGCTATCCGGATAAAGCCTGCTAAACCTGGATACAAGGCTGCCCGTGTAGAAAAATGGGCACCCGAGTTTGAAAGTGAAACAAACTACGAGTCAATCATGGGACTGGTATGAGAAATCTACTCAACTCATTTATAATATGGCTAATCACAGGACCACGCCACTTTCGTGGAACGGGTTTACTCCATTGGGTTGCCAGTGCTTTAAAACAAATCATTCTTTTAAACATCGCAATGCTTTTTATAAAAATGAAGCCATTATAAGACTCAGTTCCCATCACACAATCCAACGCAAACCGGATGATAGAGTTTTTACCTTATAACGGCCAAAATAAGCTTGATACGAATAAAACAAAGGCATTTGATATTTTTGCTAGTGTTTATATGTTTTGAAAACAATTTAAAATCATAACTATCAATCATAGACGGCATTAATGCCCCATACCACTATGTCGCCATATATAGGTATACAATCAAAATCGCACAGTCATGTATTTGGAAATTGGATTTCCGTCATGAACCAAGGCAAAAGATAGTCCTTACCGACTTCGAGACAATCTAGCCCATGTCTCAGGATCAGAGCTCGAGTGACCCTTTGATCGTCAGGGCCGGTTCACTGATGTGGATTAAAATTCCTGAACAATGCGTTTCCCCGCCCTATAGGGCGTAAATGAGCCAACGAATGACTCCATCGGATCCGGATCGTCCGATCAAACCGAGGCGCCTCGCAACAGTAACAACCACATAAGTCAAACTCGTCAGGGTGTGTAAAACCACTGACGCCACTTCTAGCTAGAAGGAAACGCATGCCCTCCCTAAGGTCCTTTCTCCCGTTTCTGGTTCATACCGGGTGTGAGGTTCACGAATTCACGTTATACACAAAGCTACGCCACACAGGCGGTGCTTTGATCATCACTACAAGACTTTGCTTTTCAACAGAAGCCCTGATCATTTGCCACTTAGGCATGCCACACTAGCAATTCATGCCATGCGACTGATGTCCATCGATATACAACCTCTGAGCTCGTGCGTTTCAGAGAAGGGTGTTAAGCAAAAGAATAAATTCTCCGCCGCCAAACAAATGTATATTTAACAGAGATCAATCAACACAGAATAAAATCCAATGTCAGACACACAGTCCATTTACAAGTCCGTTCTGGGTCTAAACGAAACCGGAGGCACTATATACCTCGCAAACCCATCGATCACCATGTACGTCTGGACGATCACCACTCATTATCCATATTTCGGGATGCCTCCCAATCAGGACCTCGGTTACCATCCAAACGAGGTGAAGATCTCCGGTCTTCGACCACCGTCTTCATCTTCAATTTCTTATCGTCGATTCAGTTATTCAGAATGGGATAAACCTGGTCTTTCTGAGCAACTCGCATATATAATAAACCAGTGCAACACTAACATAGACACGCATCTTTCAATTCATTAGTCACTAACCGTCAATCAGTAAGAGAATGATTTCCCAAATATTAACCCTGAATGCCGAAACCAACATCAGATCAACACCCAAGAAACCATTCGACTTAGCCAACCTTCAGTTAGTTTCTAAATTTCACATCCATATCGTTTATAATATTTTATAATGATTTATCGCTATTTTTATTTATTTTAAAATAGCCAATTTATTCAAAACGACTCTTCGGGCCATAACGCGGCCGTGGCGCTGTTTTTCTTCAGATTTGATTTACACATATCTGAAAATCTAACCGTTGGATCTTCACAAAATTTACATCGTTAGAAAGACCTTTTCAAAACGAATCCAACAGTTCCAGTTTCGGGAAAATTCGACGGTCGGATCTCCCGGTATAATCGTTTGAAATCACGGTTTCAAAATACGAACTGCAGCGTCGTTATTCGATTAAATATAAATATAAATATATATATATATATATATATATATATATATATAAAAATATAATCGATTCTGGCGCTGTTTTTCTTTAGCTTTGAATTAAACATTCCAGACAATCCAACCGTTGGATTTTTACAAAGTTGGTGCCGTTGGAAAGATATTTCCAAAGTGAACCCAACGGTTGCGATTTCAGGAAAATCCGATGGTCGGATCTCCCGGTATAACCGTTTGAAATCACGGTTTCATAATACGAACTACAGCGTCGTTATTCGATATATTTCAATTCTATTTATATATATATATATATATATATATCGATCCTTCGATTTCAAAACTATATTCTTTTCATATATTTGATAAAAATGATATTTTTATCTAACTGTCTTCTATTTCAACACTTCACTATTTTTAACAACTCATGTATATAATAAAAATGTGATTTTTATTGTAAAACAATTCATTTCAAAACACTATTATTTTATATAGTTCATATAGGTAATAAAAATAGGATTTTTATTATAAAACAATTTCTTTCAAAACAAGATTATTTTATGTAGTTCATATAAATGATAAAAATGTGATTTTTATTATAAAACAATTTATTTCAAAACATGAATACCATTCAACACATGAATTTCAATTCAATGAATGAATATCGATTCAACACATGAAGGCTTTCTATTCAACGAATAAATATAGTTTCAACAAATGAAAATAATTCAAACACATGAATATTATTCAAAATTTCGGCAGCATAACGACAGGGTAGTTAAAACCAGGACCGTCCCTAGTACGACTCCTCGCTCTACCTTAAAACCTCGCGGTTTTTGACAATGGGGAATCATGCAACTAGTTCGCACGCAGGCGGCATGTATATATTTTTCATTTCCACAAACTAATCCTATGTGGTTTCAACCAAATATTTCTCAACCACAAATGGGTATTTTTCCAACCACAATCAATCAATATCAACCACAAACAATTCCAATCAACCAATTGCTATCAATCAATTTTCACACCAATCACAACCAATAAATATCGTCCATGGTTTGTGGACGAGGGGCGTATGTATATATATATATATATATATATATATATATATATATATATATATATATAAAGCAATTCACTTCTATTTCAACACATATATAATTTTTACAACGCATATACAACTTATACATCGAACGTACAACTTATACAACGCTTATACAAGAGGTGTACAACGCTTATATAACTCATACATCGATTATATAATTTATACATCGTCGTTTTCCATATCGTTTATAAATTAGAAATCTCACATTGGGTTCCACTCCACCAAAAATAGCAGAAGGCTCAGAAAAATATGCGGTCTCTTCTAGAATGTAGAAGACGTCCACACAGTCACGATGTTTCCTGTTTCACCGAATTTCGTCAAGAAACGAAAAAGATATGATTTTTCAAAGTTTGCAACGGTTTAAAGGTGTTAAAACAGTTGAAAATAAAACAAGCTGTACCTTTCAGAAATCGTTCAAAACTAGGTTTTGAATTTACGATCAAACGGAGTAATGGTTTCACGATCGGGTTGCGCGAGGTTGAAGGCGGAGGAGAGGCGCTGGTTCGCCGGAGGTGGGCCCTAGATCGGTGGCGGCAGGCGCGAGAAACGGCGGTGGAAACCTCCGAACTTCCCGAGCTCGATTCTCCCAAACCACGCAATGAAAAAATCCAAACTTTATATGGATTTGAAGATCTCTCCGAGCTCTACAAAATTCCCAACTGGAGAAGGGTCTAATTTTGCGTGTAGGAGGAGGAACGGAGGAGAGAAGGTGGCGCCTCTCTTTCCGTCGTGCGCGATAATAATCGGGGAGAGAGAAAGGTTTGCTGACCAATCAGATTTTTTTTATATTTATATATTTTTATAATCCGAAAATACCCCCTTTCACACACGGACCCCAATTCAAACCCAACGACTATCGTCCCTTGTGTTTTAACCCCATTCAGAACCCAATGGGATATGTTTCGAAGGCCCATTCGACTGTTTCAGTTAGTTTTCCTTCAAATTAAAATATAAAACATTCAATATTTGATTCGAACGTACATTTCAATTTGCCAGGGCCACAAACTGATTCGAAAAATTCCAGAAAAATAAATCTGGCTATGTTTTGACTAAACGATCCCAACAAAACTAGTTTCGTCGAATTCTAAGACCGTTTGCAAAAAGGCCCATTTCTGGTCGATCCAATTTAACTGTAATTGACCAAAACACATTTTCCATTGCCACACTCACATACTAGCTTCAAAAATTATGAAATTTGAAACCTAGCAATAACTTCACATCCTGGATCCAACAAAAGTGGTTTCATCGAATTCCGAGGTCGTTTGCAAAATGGCCAATTTCACGGGCTATATAAATTCCATAGCGACCTTTCAGAAAATTCATTTGGCCATAACTTTTGCTTTCCGCTATGAAACTTCGATTTTTCAGATTCGTTAGAAAGGTATTCACTAACAGATTTAAATATTTTTGGTTTCACTCAAATCCGTTTTTTTCGCACCCGGTATAGTCCAACAAAGTTTGGATTCAATTTTTGAAACTGCAGCGCCATTTCAGGCCTTGTTTATAGTTAGAGTTAATTATATTCGTTTTCAAACGTCGATACAAACTCACTTTCATCGTTATTATTTAAAATATTTATTTTAAATATTTAAAATCCCTTATTTTAGCCAATTTAAAAATTTTAAATTGGTTCAGATTTTCTGGGTCGTTACAATCTCCCCCACTTAAAACTTTTCGTCCCCGAAAAGGAACAAAGTCGAAAGTGGTTTGATTAATCAACTCTACGTTCAATCGAGCTTCAATTCTCCAACTTTTCAGTTTCTGAGAATTTTCAAATTCTTCAAAAATTTGGCTAACACCCGGAATTTTCGAAAAATTTCTCCATAACCTCCTTTGTACGGGCAGAGGTTTGGAAATTTATTGGGCCGTATTAGGTACCCAATAAATCCTAATAAGCATACACATATTTATAGTGATATATTCTAGTGTTTACAGGGGAGCGTGTATTGATAATAACTCCAGAGAATAAATTCTCATTACCCTGTCAAAGTCTGAGGGAGTGTGTATTTTAAATGCTCTGGAGGATAAATCCTCGTCACCTCGTCCCGTGTGGGAAATAAATAGTCCATGTGCCGTATCTAATAACTAGAGAGACGTGATTATTGTTAACTCCAGACCCGTGTGTGGTTTTTATTAATCGGGCAATTTTATCGTTACAATTTAAATAGTCCATATCAGTCATCAGTTCAACCTGTAAAATATAGTCATCGCCATACAAGCCTCTCGCTCGTATGGAAAATCTTCCACCTCGTCACACAAGCTCCAACTGCTTATGTGGTATATGATGAAGTATGCCTATCTTCTGAAGTATGCCATGTAATGTAGTTCAAAATTAATTGTTACTATCCTATGGCGATATTTATTATTTCACACAGAACAACCAGCACTTCGCATCCAATGGCATTCACAGGAGTTGATATAATAATATTTCGCATCCAACTCATTAAGGTTTACCTATTTGTCGGGCATGCAAATAAAATCTTTACTCAACAGCTAATCTATTTACCTGTTCAAACAAATATAATGCACACGTATATATTTATATCTATTTTCTAATCAGTTCAATGTGTGATATAATCGAATAAATCCTACCATTCATTCTCTTATTAATTTAATTAACTATCATTTCAATAATTTTAATTAATCAAATCTACTATCACACAATGCACACAACAAGCAATTTATTTTTAACTTTTCAAAATCATACAAATCAATTTCTATACTCTTTTAAAATCATTCAGACTATAGAATTAAAAGTGCACATCCATGGAAAGAAAATAACAACAGAGTAGAGAACTAATTGGTAATGCAAAGTATGGTAAATGTACCTTGCACTGGAGTCAATCAGAGATATCCACTCGGCATCTAGGATAGGCTTTCTGAATGCTCTCCTCAGTTTCCCAAGTACAATCTCGTGGATCTCCACTCCATTGCACTTTGACTAAGTGAACCTTCTTGTTCCTCGGCTCTTTGGTTTCTTTGCTGATGATCTTTAGCGGCTCTCTTCTCACAGCTAATTCAGGGGTAATTTCGATATCCTTTTGCGCTGCTTCTTCCAAGATCAAGTCTGGATCATGAACGTGCTTTCGAAGTTGAGATATGTGAAATACATCATGCACTCCGGGCAACCAGTCAGGCCTTTAAAAGATGACCCATCTGATGACATCCACCACATTTTCTATTCTCTTGAAATCTCTCCTTGGATTTAGATCCACTCTTTATTTGCTTTTTCGAGGGTTTGCAATTCCCCTGAAAATGCCCTGGCTTATGGAAGTTATTGCATATGGCAGTCGTCGCTGGTTGTTTTTCCGATCTGGCCCTTTTCTGATTTACTTTGGGCTTCCTACTCACCTCAGACACCGTACTGGTCTTAGGACGATCAGTTTCAGACTCTTCTTTGTCACTAGAACAGACTTCTTCTTCGTCGTGCAACATTCCTTTCTTATGGAGATCTTCATACTGATAAGCCAAGTATATCATTTCTGAAAAAGGAAGCTTCACATTCCTCATTACACTATTCTGATATCTCCTTTCAGGCCATGAATAAATCTCAGATTCTTCCTCTTTGGATCTTGAATTAGATGAGGAGCAAAGTGAGCAAGTTCGTTGAATTTCTTATGATATTCTGGGATGGTCATATCACCTTGTATCAGATAAGAAAATTCATCACATAATCGCTCCGTCGCTTCAGGAGGAGTAAATCTTTCTAGGAAAATCTCTTTGAATCTGTCCCAGGTGATATCACCTTCTGGATTATATTTGATGATTGTTTCCCACCAGATTAAAGCTTCTTCTTTGAGCGCCCAAGATGCCACTAATCTTTTTTGATCGTCTCTCAACTGGATACGCTCAAATATTTTTTCTGCAGAGCTCACCCAAGCTTGAGTTTGAATAATAGATTCATTTCCCGAGAACTGTGCTCCATTGAGATTTCGATATCTCTTTAATAAAGCCTCTAGATCGGGTTATGCATTTCTCCTATTTCTGACACTCATTTTTCTAGTACTTCTGCAAACAGCAGATCAAGTGTCAGGTCACAGAAAAGATAATTTAAAATATATAAACACATACTTCAAATGTAAATGTGTCTATCGAGGTGTAATTTCATTCTGCTTTACTCATACTAGGATATTGCTGAACCTATCTGTATAGATTTACCCATCGTAGAACACTACTGGTTCTATTTCTGACGAGTTCGTTAATATGTTATATTCTAGCACTAAGCTTAACCAAAGCACTGATACCACGTTGTCACGACCCCATTTCCCGTACAGACAAAGACAAGGGTAATCTTTGGAATATAACACAGAAACAGATAACAACAGAACAGAATTAAATAAATACGCCAGATAATGAACAATAGAATATACTAGATAAACGTAATCATCAGAGTTACACAGTATACAAGGTCTTACTTAGTACAAATACAGTTCAACTATACATATATGTCTACAGCGGAAAAACAAACATAATGTACAACAGGAGCTGAATAGCATAAAAAGAGATAAATGATAGAATCCATCTTCAGCTCCAGCTATCCGGATAAAGCCTGCTAAACCTAGATACAAGGCTGCCCGTGTAGAAAAAGGGGCACCCGAGTTTGAAAGTGAAACAAACTATGAGTCATTCATGGGACTGGTATGAGAAATCTACTCAACACATTTATAATATGGCTAATCACAGGACCACGCCACTTTCGTGG
This sequence comes from Allium sativum, assembly GCA_030737875.1. Lineage (NCBI taxonomy): Eukaryota > Viridiplantae > Streptophyta > Magnoliopsida > Asparagales > Amaryllidaceae > Allium > Allium sativum. The sequence continues at coordinate 1,025,102,541 of CM060920.1, forward strand.
AATGGGTTTACTCCATTGGATTGCCAGTGCTTTAAAAAAAACATTCTTTTAAACATCGCAATGCTTTTTATAAAAATGAAGCCATTATAAGACTCAGTTCCCATCACACAATGCAACGCAAACCGGAGGATAGAGTTTTTACCTTATAACGACCAAAATATGCTTGATACGAATAAAACAAAGGCATTTGATATTATTGCTAGTGTTTATATGTTTTGAAAACAATTTCAAATCATAACTATCAATCATAGACGGCATTAATGCCCCATACCACTATGTCGCCATATATAGGTATACAATCAAAATCGCACAGTCATGTATTTGGAAATTGGATTTCCGTCATGAACCAAGGCAAAAGATAGTCCTTACCGACTTCGAGACAATCTAGCCCATGTCTCAGGATCAGAGCTCGAGTGACCCTTTGATCGTCAGGGCCGGTTCACTGATGTGGATTAAAATTCCTGAACAATGCGTTTCCCCGCCCTATAGGGCGTAAATGAGCCAACGAATGACTCCATCGGATCCGGATCGTCCGATCAAACCGAGGCGCCTCGCAACAGTAACAACCACATAAGTCAAACTCGTCAGGGCGTGTAAAACCACTGACGCCACTTCTAGCTAGAAGGAAACGCATGCCCTCCCTGAGGTCCTTTCTCACGTTTCTGGCTCATACCGGGTGTGAGGTTCGCGAATTCACGTTATACACAAAGCTACGCCACACAGGCGTTGCTTTGATCATCACCACAAGACTTTGCTTTTCAACAGAAGCCCTGATCATTTGCCACTTAGGCATGCCACACTAGCAATTCATGCCATGCGACTGATGTCCATCGATATACAACGTCTGAGCTCGTCATTTCAGAGAAGGGCGTTAAGCAAAAGAATAAATTCACCGCCGCCAAACAGATGTATATTTAACAGAGATCAATCAACACAGAATAAAATCCAATGTCAGACACACAGTCCATTTACAAGTCCGTTCTGGGTCTAAATGAAACCGGAGGCACTATATACCTTGCAAACCCATCGATCACCACGTACGTCTGGACGATCACCACTCATTATCCATATTTCGGGATGCCTCCCAATCAGGACCTCGGTTACCATCCAAACGAGGTGAAGATCTCCGGTCTTCGACCCCCGTCTTCATCTTCAATTTCTTATCGTCGATTCAGTTATTCAGAATGGGATAAACCCGGTCTTTCTGAGCAACTCGCATATATAATAAACCAGTGCCACACTAACATAGACACGCATCTTTCAATTCATTAGTCACTAACCGTCAATCAGTAAGAGAACGATTTCCCAAATATTAACCCTGAATGCCGAAACCAACATCAGATCAACACCCAAGAAACCATTCGACTTAGCCAACCTTCAGTTAGTTTCTAAATTTCACATCCATATCGTTTATAATATTTTATAACGATTTATCGCTATTTTTATTTATTTTAAAATAGCCAATTTATTCAAAACGACGCTTCGGGCCATAACGCGGCCGTGGCGCTGTTTTTCTTCAGATTTGATTTACACATATCTGAAAAACTAACCGTTGGATCTTCACAAAATTTATATCGTTAGAAAGATCTTTTCAAAATGAATCCAACGGTTCCAGTTTCGGGAAAATTCGACGGTCGGATCTCCCGGTATAATCGTTTGAAATCACGGTTTCAAAATACGAACTGCAGCGTCGTTATTCGATTAAATATAAATATATTTATATATATATAAATATAATCGATTCTGGCGCTGTTTTTCTTTAGCTTTGAATTAAACATTCCAGACAATCCAACCGTTGGATTTTTACAAAGTTGGTGCCGTTGGAAAGATATTTCCAAAGCGAACCCAAAGGTTGCGATTTCAGGAAAATCCGATGGTCGGATCTCCCGGTATAATCGTTTGAAATCACGGTTTCAAAATACGAACTGCAGCGTCGTTATTCGATATATTTCAATTCTATTTATATATATTTATCGATTCTTCGATTTCAAAACTATATTCTTTTCATACATTTGATAAAAATGATATTTTTATCTAACTGTCTTCTATTTCAACACTTCACTATTTTTAACAACTCATGTATATAATAAAAATGTGATTTTTATTGTAAAACAATTCATTTCTAAACACTATTATTTTATATAGTTCATATAGGTAATAAAAATAGGATTTTTATTATAAAACAATTTCTTTCAAAACAAGATTATTTTACGTAGTTCATATAAATGATAAAAATGTGATTTTTATTATAAAACAATTTATTTCAAAACATGAATTTCAATTCAGTGAATGAATATCGGTTCAACACATGAAGGCTTTCTATTCAACGAATAAATATAGTTTCAACAAATGAAAATAATTCAAACATTATTCAAAATTTCGGCAGCATAACGACAGGGTAGTTAAAACCGGGACCGTCCCCAGTACGGCTCCTCGCTCTAGCTTAAAACCTCGCGGTTTTTGACAATGGGGAATCATGCATCTAGTTCGCACGCAGGCGACATGTATATATTTTTCATTTCCACAAACTAATCCTATGCGGTTTCAACCAAATATTTCTCAACCACAAATGGGTATTTTTCAACCACAATCAATCAATATCAACCACAAACAATTCCAATCAACCAAACGCTATCAAGCAATTTTCACACCAATCACAACCAATAAATATCGTCCATGGTTTGTGGACGAGGGGCGTATATATATATAGCAATTCACTTCTATTTCAACACATATATAATTTTTACAACGCATATACAACTTATACATTGAACGCACAACTTATACAATGCTTATACAAGGGGTGTACAATGCTTATATAACTCATACATCGATTATATAATTTATACATCGTCATTTTCCATATCGTTTATAAATTAGAAATCTCACATTGGGTTCCACTCCACCAAAAATAGCAGAAGGCTCAGAAAAATATGCGGTCTCTTCTAGAATGTAGAAGACGTCCACACGGTCACGATGTTTCCTGTTTCACCGAATTTCGTCAAGAAACGAAAAAGATATGATTTTTCCAAAGCTTGCAATGGTTTAAAGGTGTTAAAACAGTTGAAAATAAAACAAGCCGTACCTTTTAGAAATCGTTCAAAACTAGGTTTTGAATTTGCAATCAAACGGAGTAACGGTTTCACGATCGGGATGCGCGAGGTCGAAGGGGGAGGAGAGGTGCTGCTTAGCGGGAGGTGGGCCCCAGCTCGGTGGCGGAAGGCGCGAGAAACGGCGGTGGAAACCTCCGAACTTCCCGAGCTCGATTCTCCCAAACCACGCAATGAAAAAATCCAAACTTTATATGGATTTGAAGATCTCTCCGAGCTCTACAAAATTCCCAACTGGAGCAGGGTCTAATTTTGCGTGTAGGAGGAGGAACGGAGGAGAGAAGGTAGCGCCTCTCTTTCCATCGTGCGCGATAATAGTCTGGGAGAGAGAAAGGTTTGCTGACCAATCAGATTTTTTTATATTTATATATTTTTAAAATCCGAAAATACCCATTTTCACACACGGACCCCAATTCAAACCCAACGACTGTCATCCCTAGCGTTTTACCCCCATTCCGAACACAACGGGATATGTTTCGAAGGCCCATTCGATTGTTTCAGTCAGTTTTCCTTCAAATTAAAATATAAAACATTCAATATTTGATTCGAACGTACATTTCAATTTGCCAGGGCCACAAACTGATTCGAAAAATTCTAGAAAAATAAATCTGGCTATGTTTTGATGATACGGTCCCAACAAAACTAGTTTCGTCGAATTCTGAGACCGTTTGCAAAAAGGCCCATTTCTGGTCGATCCAATTTAACTGTAATTGACCAAAACACATTTTCCTTTGCCACGCTCACATACTAGCTTCAAAAATTATGAAATTTGAAACCTAGCAATAACTTCACATCCCGGATCCAACAAACGTGGTTTTGTCGAATTCCGAGGTCATTTGCAAAATGGACAATTTCACGGGCTATATAAATTCCATAGCGACCTTTCTGAAAATTCATTTGGCCATAACTTTTGCTTTCCGCTATGAAACTTCGATTTTTCAGATTCGTTAGAAAGGTATTCACTAACAGATTTAAATATTTTTGGTTTCACTCAAATTCGTTTTGTTTTGCACCCGGTACAGTCCGACAAAGTTTGAATTCAATTTTTGAAACTATAGCGCCATTTCAGGCCTTGTTTATAATTAGAATTAATTATATTCGTTTTCAAACGTCGATTCAAACTCACTTTCATCGTTATTATTTAAAATATTTATTTTAAATATTTAAAATCCCTTATTTTAGCCAATTTAAAAATTTTAAATTGGTTCAGATTTTCTGGGTCGTTACAACTAGGAAATGTCCTAGTGTGTCAATTGTGCGGATTTGGATGCAAGGCATTTATTAAACGTCCTACCTCTAATATGATCGGACCAAAATAAGATAACTATTTAGTGTAATATCCACAAGATATAAATGGATATGATAAATTCTCTGAGAATAAAATGTTTATTGCTCAAATTGGTATCCATTATAAAGGAGAACCAGTCCCTAAGATACCGATAGAAATGAAATAGAAGTCAAAATATCTTGAAACCACAAAACGTCATTGAATCTTGTATAAACAAGAAATTGAGTGGGAGTGAGACAATAATTCTAATGTTATCTGATAACATATTAATTATTGTAAATTATATTGGTTTCAAAACAAGAAATAAATACCGATTCTAAGAAAGAAAATGTTTGGATTAAGAAGTTCATGATTGAAACTTAATTCATTGTTGATCCAATGATATACATTGCAATATCAATATGGCAGTTGCTCAGGCCTAAAACATTAAACTCAATATTGATCCAAACGTATATTTAAGAAATATAATTCCGATATAAAGTTGTTCACAGAGGAAATGAACATATCTACATAGTTGAAAATGTTGTAATGTTGCAGACCTACAGAATTAAACTCTGTTACAGCACGAGTCTAATAGTCACACTAGTTTCATGAGTATATGTAGTGTCCCGAAATTCCGGTACAATTTGAGCTGACAAAATAACACAAGTCCAACCCACATTGCACTGGAAACCAGAAAACTAATAGAAAGAAAACAGAGGGTGAGAATAGATAAGATAGAAACTTAGAATAAAAGAAGAAGAAGAAGAACATACAACATCATAGTAAACACAAATCTCATAGCGGAACGAACAAAATATAATAGATACATAACTTTGAAATAAAATCAGTATATGTATATAGTAACATTATCAGAGTATGACACTTACAACACAACGGAAATAACTTATAGCTATAAAATCCTGAAGCCTCCTACTCCAAGCTCTCCAAATATGTCTGTAAATCCCGACTACTTGACTGCCTGTACAAAATTGGGCACTCAAGAGTTTAGGAAAAACAAAACAAAACAAACTCTGGATCATTCGTAGGACTGGTATGAGTAAACAATTTAAAAACAGTTTGAGCAATAAAACGAGATCTCATAAGACCTCGCCGTATAACGGAACGCATTTTTCCCTTATGAGAATCCAAATCAATTTGATTTAACTTTCAAATCATTTTGAAAGAAACAATGATCTTTTATATCAAAACTCTTTTGATATTATAATAGTGTCTATCAACCACAATATAATAATCATCTTGCAGAACGCTTACATCTCACGTTCCACATATATAGTACACAATCAAAACCATGAGCATTTATTGGGTAATGGATTTCCAACTATGACAAGGTATGGAACCACCTTCCGATAGTGTACCTCTAGAGAGGAATACACTGGGTTCAACAAGAACATCTTGCAACCCGACCACACATGACCGACCATTCATTTCGCTTGAGTGTATCGAATGTATATCACCAACGGTTGGGATCAGCAACCGTTTCCCGAATGGGATAGCATCAAATAGATTAAAGAATAAAATAATATCTCTAGACAGGTGATAATACACCCTACTTGGCAGCCAACAACTTAGCCATGCTGCCAGCTCGATTTTTGTCGTTTCCCGGTTGTGAGGCTAGAGGCCACACTTATCTCTGACAAATCACACATTTATTCACTTTGAATGTCACATCGTCATACCCGCCAAATCACAAATTGATTCCCCCAAAAATACAATGGGTATACAGCTAAGAGAAATGAATTCCTCCACCATCAAACGTAAATAAGTTTGAAGAGATCAAGTTGCGCGATCTATTAAATATACTCTGTCAGAAATTCTTCCATACAGTCGTCCTGGGACTGGACAAACCAAAGATACTATTATGTAAATCCATATTAGGCAATTTCTACCTAGGATCGCCAGAACAGCCCTTGCATAACTCTGTCTTTAATTATCTCCATCATATTTGATTTGCAATGCTAGTGCCCATACAGAGTGTTTTTCAGATAATGAATCTAATCCCGGTCTCTCCGTATTGACAACGGAAATGGTCAAAAACTTCGACAGTCGGTGATTTAACTATCAAGCACTTGTGCAAATAGCGTTATTATTCCCAGATGGAAATCATATCGATCAATCATCATTTACCATTATCTCTTTAGTTCATTTTTCCTCTCCTATTTCCATATATGCAACATTTCCTATTTTCTAAATTTAGAAAATATACATTATTAACATTGGGAAATATTTCCATTTCTTGTTTTCTATATTAGAAAACATTTCTGATTCTTATTTGGAAAACATTTCCATAACTCCTACATTGGGTTTAAACAGATGTTTAAATCAAATATCGCTTTGCTAACTTAAACCAGTTTACTCGTTAACTACATTCACTTAACCAATCTTCACTGTCGAACCTTAACCATTCCTTAGTTAAAACGAAGCCAATCAAGTTGGGGTATAACTACCTCTCAGACCTTAACTGAACATCATTTCTAACTTCGAAATAGATACAGTTCACCTTCTAAATCTTTAACAAACTTCCTTACGAAACACTTGGATTCTATTTCTGAATCCACTTCTTTATTGAAAAACATTGATTATAACTATAGCGTTAAAATCCTTACTTCTAAAATATCTAACTCCAAAATATAACTCGATTAACTCAAATCAATTAACCCTAGCCCCATTAACTTTAACTCGATTAACTTTAATTCATTAACTCTTATCACTTAATTCCTTTCGAATAAACTATATTCGATTAACTCCTTTAACTCTATTCGAATAAACTATATTCGATTAACTCCTTTAACTATATTCGATTAACTCCTTTAACTCTATTCGAATAAACTATATCCAATTAATTCCTTTAACTCTATTCGAATAAACTCTATTCGATTAATTCCTTTAACTCTATTCGAATAAACTATATTCGATTAACTCTCTTCGAATGACCAATATTTGATAACTCTTTTCGAATAACTAATATTCGATTACCTCTTATTCGATTAACTCTAATTCCTTTTATCTTTCTATTTATTTTCCCAATATATATTCCTTTTATCTTACTCCATTTATTTAACAAATAAATATTCCTTTTATCTTACCCCATTTATTTAACAAATAAATATTCCTTTATCTTACTCCATTTATTTAACAAATAAATATTCCTTTTATCTTACTCCATTTATTTTCCCAACATATATTCCTTTTATCTTACTCCGTTTATTTAACAAATAAATATTCCTTTTATCTTACCCTATTTATTTAACAAATAAATATTCCTTTTATCTTACTCCATTTATTTGACAAATAAATATTCCTTTTATCTTACTCCATTTATTTAACAAATAAATATTCCTTTTCAATTCTATTGTAAATGTTTTACAATATTTCCTTTCATATTCTATTTGTGAATGTTTTACAATATTTCCTTTCATATTCTATTTATAAATGTTTTACAAATATTTCCTTTCAAATCTATTTGTAAATGTTTTACAAATATTTCCTTTCAAATCTATTTGTAAATGTTTTACAAATATTTTCTTTTCAAATCTATTTGTAAATGTTTTACAAATATCTTCTTTTCAAATCTATTTGTAAATGTTTTACAAATATTTCCTTTTCTATATAAAATCCATTGATTTTATATAAATAATTCATTTTCAAAATACACTTTGAAAATCCCCTTTTCTACATCCCAGTATTTCTTACGATATTTAAAATACCAAATAACAATGATTGATATCATTCAAACACACATAATCAACACAGATTATATTTCACATCATATATTATATATGAAAAGAACAGTATTATAAATGTTGATGAATCTAGTTGGATCCCTCTAACCTGTTTTCCTACATCCACAGATGTTAAACAATATAATTAACATCACTTTCATTTCAACATGAATATTCTAATCAACAGAATCCATATTTGATTATCGATATATATATATATATATATCACTAGATCTATAATTTCAACCAATCAATTATCAATTCAACCAAAAAGTCAACACGCAGCAATCCATCATCATTTATCAGCTCTAAAAATACGTTATAAAACTATGAACTGGTAGAGTTAGTGAGGTTTACTCACATTGGATGATCATCGTTAAATAACAATAAACCATCTTTTAATTCAGACGGACAATTTATTTTGCAATAAATTGTAATGGGCTCCAATTTACTCCCAGTCAGTTCCATTGTGTTGCGCTCGTCCATATGATCCCAACGGATCTTGTTTCGTCAGATTCTGATCACGTATGAAGAAGTTATACAATTTACAAGTCATACGATGTATTTAAATTAAATAAATCTAAATCCCATTTCTCACTTGGGCCTCACCCTATTTAAACGGCCCATAACCCTTTAAAAACCAAGCCCGCTCAGACCCTTCTTCCCCAAATGATGAATAGTAACTTGCGAGAGCTCCTCAAGCCATTTCCGCTTCTTTGACCCCCTCCTTCTTCTCCTTTTCTCCATGATTCAACTCCAAATCAAAACCATACTATACCTCGTCAAAATATCCATAACTTCATCACCATTTCGTGATACTCGAACCCACCATCGAGAGTGCGGCTTCAGGCTCTCCGCTCGTGCCTTATACCAGTATCGACATTATTTCGTATGGATTTATCCCAGACTTTACATACACACTCCCAATCACTCCCTCAATCCAATGATGATAACAATTTCAACAATCGATCACCGTATACTCAAAGAACCCAAATAGGCGTTCACTGGAAAAAGCCCATCGACGAAAAACGAATCGAACACCCCAATAGTTATGCCAAAACGAAGAGCAAGTGACAACGATCTCATATATATGTATGTTATTTGAGATTTTCATATTTCTCTTTCATTTCATTTTGATTTTTGAAGAAGAGGCCTTATGTTTTCATTTGAGAACGGTGGAAATTTTGTTCGTTGACTATCAGAAGAATAGAATTAGGGTTAGAACGGTTAAAGTTATTTTATAGGGTAATTATAATATTTTTATATTCATTTTTATATTGATTTCTATTGAAGTGTTAGTTCAACTTATCGTTTAAAAATTCATATAATCACATACACTATCCAAAAATTATGAAAATGGACATACACCTTCAGTTCAACATTACGGACCCAACGAAACTTGTTTCGTCGAATTTCGACTCCATTTACTCACACAACGTATTTTTAATCGTTGAAATATCGACTGTTTTTCACATTAAAATTCCAAACGGCCACATACTGATTTCAAAAATTAGGAAAATTGAAATCTAACAATAACTAAATGTTGTGGATCCAAAAAATTAGTTTCATCGAAATGGAGGTCGCTTGCAAAACTGGCTATTTTTAAAGCTCTAAATAACCCAATTAAATATATAAATATATTTAAAAATAGTTAAATTAAATATTAAAAAATAAATATTATTGTATATATTCACAATAGAATATCATACACCTCTAATTGGATTTATAACTTGATATTCAAATCCGGTTGAATCGATATTCAATTTATATTGAAAAATTCATTTATAATATAAATAAATCATTACAAATTATAAAGGAATTCCATAGCGACTTTTTGAAAATTTTATTTGGACATAAATCGAAATCTACATGACGAAATCCCAATTTTTCACTTCCATTAGAAAAATATACTTCACCAGCTCTGAACGTTTCTTGTTACACAGAAATTCGATTTAAAACGGATTCTGTATATTCAATTAAAGTTCAAATCGCTAAATTACGAACTGCCGCGCCATTTCGAGCTCGATTATAATTATAATATAATTATACGTTCAAACTTCGTTTAAATAATATATTTGTTATTTAAATTCAATTCCAAACTGAATTATATATTTTAAATTTCCCAATTCACAAAATACTGTGAATTCTGTTATCCCGATTATTTTGTAATTAAATCTGTTGTTCAAATATATTATTTTAATTAAATAAAATATAAATATTTAAATTCTACTCGTTTTAAATTACCAAACCAATATTTAAATAATTAAATAGATTGATTATTATACCGTAAAATATGGGATATTACATTATACGATACATGAATGATTGATTCTAGTGCAAGTGGGAGATTTTTAGAGTTTATGCCCTAGAAGAAATCCATTTGATGGGACTGATAACACTATTGATGTTATTATTTTATTTGGAACAAAATAATATTATATTATATTATATTTAATGTGTAATATAAATATTAATATATTAGAAGTCCTCAGAATTATAATACAGAATTATATAGTTCAATAAGTGACTTGAACTTGAGATTATATAATATATTGAGTATTATAATTCTTAAATGTCACTAGTCAAGTTTTGATGTTTATATAAAGGACAACAATAAAACGTTGAGACTAGTATGTTGATTGACTGATGATCACTTCTCATTGATCAATGATATACATGATATTAATGTCAAAAACATAAATACATATTTGAGAATATCGTATTGGGCTGACCCACCGTGAGATAACTACATGGAATATAATTAACAGTATCATAAGTTACTCTCATAGTGACAGTGATGTAATGTCCTCAGACCAGAAATCATTATAATTTTATTCGAGGAAATTTGTGTTTTGATATCATCTAAAGTTATTCGTAACAGAGTAACGGTACTGGTGATTATTGGATACATCTCGAATCGAATGTAAATTGTGAATGATCTAGATGCAATTTAACCCTATGATATATTCCTAGTGATATCCACGGGCCTCTTGATTGAGTGAGACTGTGTAACGCATGGCCGTGCTCAAATATTGATTTGTTTTAAACAGTCTACTCATCGATCAAGATAAACAGATTAAATTATAATGAGGATGATACGATCCATGCCTCTAGTTTAATCCTGGATATATTGGTTAAAAGGATTATATTACATTAATACACTGATCACGAAAAGGTTTTATCGAATCGTTGATCTTATTATAACTTGGGAAGCAGCGACGTATTACTAGATGCCAATCACTGTTTATAATTTAAATTATTGCCAACGTTATAATAACCTATCGGGTCACACACTTAAAACGTTATAAAAAAGGAACATGTATTGGGTAAATAAAATATCAAATTCGTTGATATTTTGTATTGTGTTGAAACGGTGTATAAGTGGATCCCTTATTTGAAGGACCACCTTTTGGTTTTAATAGGGTTTTTGACCATTCCTTATATTGATATTGGAACTATTTTTTTTTTTTGATAAGATTAGATTGGAAATAACCCTGGAAACGACCTTTGCCAAAACCTAATTATGGAGGCTAGCACCTAATCTTCTTTATCCTTTCGATTTGATCGAGAAGGAGAGCGTTCGTGTGGACATCCTATAGAGGGCCGGCGCTCTGTCGAGCCTTGCGATTCAATCAATCCAAACTTCTACGAGGCGGCGGTTCATCTGATTCGTCATCGCATAAGGTATGAATTCTAACCTAAATCTGTTTTGATTTCAATTTCATTGCGTAGATCCTAGATTTAAGTTTTTAAATCAACAAATTGGGTAATTACATTCTATCAATAAACCCTACAACCACTTGCTTCCCTTGAGCTGATTCTGGGCAATCTTTCTCCTCATGTCCCGGCTTACCACACTTGAAGCACTTCTTTTCAGCTTTTGGATTCTTGCATTCACTAGCAAAATGACCCTTCTGTCAACAATTGAAGCAAGTCAAATCTCCTTATTCTTCTTTTGGCCATCCTTCCCTTTCTATTGTTGCTGCTTCCTCTTCTTGTTATTACCACCCTATTATAGTTTCTTCTCTTCTTTAGCTGCAACAACTGACATCTTCTTAAGAAACAGACTTTCATGCCTCAAAGCCTTCTCAACGATCTTTTTAAAGCTATCATCGAGATGATCCACAAGCTGATTCCCAAGATATTCATCTAATCCGAAGACAAACTTCTCATTCTTTCGATAAGGAGTATCCACATATGAACGAGCATACTTCGACAAAGTCTCAAAGTCAGAAATATAGTTAAGAACTGAGCGACCATTCTGTTTAAGCTCCACGAATCTCTTAAACAGAATTGATTTTTGCACGATGGAGATAAATTTTTCTTCAAACTTAGCTTGGAATTGTTTCCATGAAATATCCTCTTTATGGGTCTCAAGTGTGATAGAGTTCCACCAGTCTATTACTGTGCCCACTAACTGCCTTGATGCAAGTTTTCTCTTTGTTGCATCATCGATACCCAAGTCCTTGAAGATTCGACCACAAGCATTGTAAGAACCCGTAACTTCCCCGTGAAGGAAAGAGCGGATACTTCGAGAACAAGCCACAAAAGAACGCAGACGGAAGAACATTTCATTGTATATTATAACAATTCCATCAAAATACAAGAATATACAGAGTATAAATGAATATTATACATCACAAAATATCAGAGATTAAAATAAATTACATAGTAGCGGAAAATAATACAAAATACAACTGAAGAAGATATACAGATACAAAGCTTTCTGGATATCGTTCCAGCTATACATCAGGATCTTGTGAATATAAATCTGCAAAACCAAAACTACTAGCCGCCCATGTCAAAATAAGGGCACCCAGAGTTTAGGTTAAAACAATAAACTCCAGGTCAGTCATGGGACTGGTGTGAGAACTAAAACAGTTATTAATCTTTATTTTAAAGTTAGGTAAATCAAGGGACCACGCCGTATAACACGGAACAGGTTTCCTCCCAAGAACAGCAGTGCATAAAACAAACAGCGCAATGCTAAATAAAGAAAAATGAAGCTATTATAAGACCCAGGTCCCATCACACAATGCAACGCAAGCCGGAGGATAGGGTTTTTACCTTATAATAGCCAATAATGCTTGATACGTGAAATTTCATGTTTTATTATTACTATAAGTGTATAGTGTCAAAACAATTTCGAATCATAAGTATCAATCATAGACGGCATGAGTGCCCCATCCCACTATGTCGCCATACTAGGCTCTATAAATAAAACCGCAAATGTCACGTATTTGGAAATTGGATTTCCGTCTGTGAACCGAGGCAAAAGATAGTCCTCTACCGATTCGAGACGCTCTAGTCCGTGTCTCAGGTTAGAGCTCGAGTGACCTTTGGATTGTCAGGGCCGGTCCACCGATGTGGCTTAAAATGCCTGAACACTGCGTTTCCCCGCCCTTTGGGGTGTATGTGAGCCAACTAAATGACTCCATCGGTTCGAGAACTATCAATATATCCGAGGCGCCTCGCAACAGCAACAACCACATAAGTCAAACTCGTCAGGGCGTGTAAAACCACTGACGCCACTTCTAACTAGAAGGAAACGCATGCCCTCCTTGAGATCCTTCTCCGGTTTTTGGTTTACAACCGAGGTGCGAGGCTCGCGAATCAACGTTACACAAAGCTACGCCACACAGGTTGTGCTTTGATCATCAACCACAAGACTTTGCTTTTCAACAGAAGCCTTGATCCATTGCCACTTAGGCATGCCACACAGGCCGTTCATTCCATGCGATGGATATCCATCAATATATAACCCCTGAGCTCGTACGTCTCAGAGAAGGGCGTTAAGCAAGAGAATAAATTCTCCATCGCCAAACAGATATATATTTAATAGAAATCAATCACACAGACTGAAATCTAATGTCAGACACACAGTCCATTTACAAGTTCGTTCTGGGTCTGAACGAAACCGGAGGCACCTAGTACCCCGCAAATCCATCGATCTCCAAGTACGTCTGGACGATCACCAACTGTTTCCATCTTCTTGGGTGTACAGCCCAATCAAGATCATCAGTATTCACCCAAACGACGTGAAGACCTCCGGTCTTCAACCATCATCTTCATCTTCGACTAATCGTCGAATCAGTTATTCAGAATGGGATAAACCTGGTCTTTCCGAATAACTCGCGTATATTTTAAATAAGTGTTACACAAACACAACATACGCCTCATTCCAATTCATTAGTCACTAACCGTAAATTATTCAAGAGAATAATTCCCCAAATATTAACCCCGAAGGCCGAAACCAACATCAGATCAATATCCAGAAAACCATTCTGCTTAGCTAACCGACAGTTAGTTTCTAAATTTCACATTCTTAGGGAAAGATTCCCATTAATTTTCTCAAAGATAAATTCCTTTAAATTTATTCTTTAATCATCCTTTGAAAATAAATTCAAACCAAATTTTTGTTTATCCAAACTAGTCGGGATTAACGAACCATACCAAAGTAATCATTTGTTTTAATTTCCCAATCCCAACCTATTCATCCCATGAAGTAAAACTGGTAATACTTCATATCTACCACCACGGTGTTATCGGTAAATTCAATTACCATTTCACATTCAAATCTAATTAAAGATTTAACTATCGCCTAGAGCAAAACTGGGGATACTCCATTCTCGATCTTTTCAATCTAATTAAAGATTCATCAAAACTCCACTTAGTTTTAATCTTTAACTGGGTTAAAGAATCAGTTTCCTTTAAAACACGGTTCATGATAAACCCCAAAATCACATTTCAATCAGTCCCTAATCGTAAAATAGCAAGTGAGCAATTCCCTAAGTATTAACCCCGAAGGCCGAAACCAACATCAGATCAATACCTCTGAAACCATTCAACTTAACTAATCTCCAGTTAGTTTCTGATTTTCTTAACTCCTTTAGGTCTAAGAACAGTATTATTGAAGATACCGTTCTCGACAACCCAAAATCACGTTCCATTAATTATCGTGTTAAAGAAAAAGTGTTATTTAAAACACTGTTCATGATAAACCCAAAAATCAATACCAATTCAATTCCAATTAAATATTATTTAATTGGTACAGTTCATTAAATCTAAATAAAAAGATTTAATCTTTTCTCAACTAGGTTCAAGAACAGTGTTAATAAAGACACCATTCACGACAAACCCAAATAACATTTGATATTAAATACAAGGCTCTGAATAGAAAATATATCGGCTTATATTCAATATCAAATTCTACGACCAACAAATATCGTATTTTTAATAATTTTATCAAGGCCAGTACATTCGATTTCCATCAACGGCCATCGAACTGCACTTATAGCGACCTTTTCCAAATTTGATTTGGACATAATTCCAAATCCAACCGTTAGATTTATAATTTCTAATATTAGTTAGAAAGCTCTTTTCGATACGAACCCAACGGTTCCGGTTTTAGGAGAATTCGACGGTCGAATCTCCCGCAATATCCATTCGAAGTCAATGGTCGAAATTCGCGAACTGCCGCGGCGCGTTCTATTCAGGCCATTATATTATATATATATAATATATATAATGCATACTTCGTCGATTTCAATTCAAAACGTGCTTTATAAATCGCTTTAAATTCATTTTCATAACGGTTTCAACTTGATATTTAATTTCTAATCAAAATGGAATATTCCAATATATATTCGTTTTAAATTCATTTCAAATCGATTTCAATTCAATTTCAATTTAATTCGAATTTCTTTTCAATTTCAATTTGAATTCAATTCCTTTCGATTTCAATTTGAATTCAATTCTATTCAATTTAATTCGAATTTCGATTATTTTCAATATAATTCAAATTTCGAAATCACTTTCAATATAATTCAAATTTCGAAAACACTTTCAATATACATTGAAAATTGAATAAATCGATATATAAATATCATTCACGTCAAAATGGCGTCAATCTGATCAACACGGCTTCATATATTTCTATTTTCAAATATTCTATTTCAAACATTTCTTTTTCAAATATTTCTATTTCAAATATTTCTCTTTCAAATATTTCTATTTCAAATATTTCTATTTCAAATATTTCTTTTTCAAATATTTCTATTCAAAACTGGAATGAGTCCCAATCAATTACCATATACTGTTAATTATATGGATTTTCTACAACACATGTATGAAATAACAACGAAAAATAATCAACCATCATCTAGAGTGCATTCTACACTGTATAAGCATCATATATAAATATTTAACGCTTATGACAGTCTGTCAATTAATCGATCGACATACAACTAATTATTGGGATTAGTGTATGTCATATATCATCCCAATACCCGTGTGGGGTTTCAATCAATCAAACACAGATTTTATTTGTGCAGTTGGGCGATGTGTAAAATTTATCGTCCTAATCAATATCAGTCAAATGTGTGTATATAAACAAATCGTCCGATTTGTTTATATTTATTTCATTTTAAATACACGTTAAAAATTCTATTTTTAACTACAAAATATTTTTAACTATATAAATATTTTATTTCATTTCACATCACATCTCACAATCAACTACACATCAAAATCAAACAACCAAGCATACAAGCCGTCCATGGTCTGTGGACGACGGGTGTCGGGTGCTACTAAACACCGTCTGCATCCTAGTATATATTTTTAACTAGAAAAATTAAATTAAAGGTGAGAAGTTCTCACTGAGGGTTCCACTCCGCCGTGCTTTGATGTTGAACTGCTGAACCGTCTGGATCTGATTGAAATTTCCATGCAGTCCTTATCACGCTGTTCAAATAAAAATTATATTTTTACCACTTCATTCAATAAATAAAAATCGTATTTTTATTTCTACTTCATATATAAAGATCGAATTTTTGTATTTCACAAATGATAAAAATCTTATTTTTATTATTCCTATGATATAAAAATTATATTTTTAACCTTTCTATAATATAAAAATTATATTTTTAACCTTGCTATAATATAAAAATAATCTCTTTTTATATTGTTATAAAGGTCGAATCTTTCCTTATATAAAATTTATATTTTCACCTTACAAAAATCAAATCTCTATCTAAATAAAAAATCATGTTCTTTTAATCGATGTCCACATATATAAAAAATCAAATTTTTATATAGCTCTTCATATATTAAAACCCAAATTTTTATATGGTTCTTTGTAAAATAAAAATCAAATCTTTCAAGTGATAAAAATCGAATCTTTTTATTTTAAAAATATATACTTTCCTTATCAAAAATATAATCTTTTCAGCATCAAAGCCCAAAGCTTTTCTCTCTTTTTTTATTTTAACCATAACGTTCAAGTTATATTTTCAAAAATAATGTTCTTTCTATATTTTTCAAAACATAATTTTCTTGCTTTTTTTTTAAAAAATCAATTTTTTTTTCTTTTAAAGTTATTTATTTTGAAGATCAGAAGTTATACAATGCCTGAAGATAAAAATAAAAGAAAAATAAATAAATTAAAAAAAAGTAGAAACACTCACTGTATTTCGATCGGAGTTGGGTTTCGCTGCCGGAGTGGCAGCGCACTGGGTAGGAGGGATTCAAAGGAGGTCAGATCAATATGATTTGGGGCTGATTTCTCGAAATGTAGAAGGGGAAGGAGAAGAGGGAGACGATGGAGCAAGAGGGGGAGGTCGTGGCGGAGGCTGCAGGCGTCGGTGGTTCGCTCTGGTGGTAGGCGACGGCTCAGGCGATGTCATCGGGCGGAGGTGGTTGTTTTCGCTACAGTCTAGGGTTTAGGAGGAAGGGGAAAAGGGTGCGTGGAGGAGGAGGCCAAGGAAGGGGAGGCACGTCTAAGGAGGGGCGGAGTTCACCGTCGATCGATGGGGGTAGGTCGGGATGGCGGCATCGACGAGTCTTTTTTTCCTTTTTTTTATGTTTTAACTGAATGGTATACCGGGGGAGGTCAACGATATAAGGACGCGAGAGGGTTTATTTTTATTTAATTTAATTTAATTTAATTAATTTTCAAAAAGCAACTTTAAATTTCGACCTCGAAACGAGACCCACCGCCTGTCGTCCCTAGCTAATTTCCCCCATTCCGAACACAATGGGATATGTATCGTATGCTGATTCGATCATTTTGATCAGTTCTCGTCAAAATCAACATATAACTCTATATATTGAATTTGAACGCGCATTTCAATTTATTAGGGTCACATACAGCCTCTAAAAATTCCCAAAAAATATTTTCTAGCTTCGTATTGACGACACGGTCCTAACAAAACTAGTTTCGTCAAATTCTGAGACCGTTTGAAAAATGGCCATTTTCCAGTCGATTAAAATCAACTAAAACCGGTCAAACGCGTTTTCCTTTGCCACGCTCACATATTGAATCGGAAAATTACGAATTTTGGAATCTAGCAATAACTTGACATCACGGGTCCAACAAAAGTTGTTTCGTCGAAAACCGAGGTCGTTTGCAAAATTTCCATTTTTAAGGGCCAGAATTCCATAGCGACTATTCTGAATTTTCAATTGGGCATATCTTTTGATTTCTGCGATGAAATTTTGATTTCTCGGATTCGTTGGAAAGATATTTTCAATTAGATTCTAATATTTTTGGTTTCACTAAAATCCGGTTTATTTTGAATCCTGTACATCCATTTGAAATTTGAAATCGAATTATCGAACTACCGTGCCATTTTCAATTCCTTTTATAATTTAAAATAAATATTTATATTCTAACGACGATCTATATAAATATATACGTTCTTATTCTATTCAAATTAAATTTCTCGACGATATTATTTAAAATAATTCATTTTAAATAATCAAAATTCACTAAAATTGCCAAAATAAAAATTTTAAATTGGCTCGGATTTCTGGGTTATTACAATCTCCCCCACTTAAAACTTTTCGTCCCCGAAAAGGAACGAAGCCGAAAGTTGTTTTATAAACCAACTCAACTTTCATTATTTTCACTACGACTTAAGTTCTTCAACTTTTCAGTTTCTAAGAACTTTTCAAATTTTTCAAAAATTTGGCTAACACCCTAAATTTTCGAAAAATTTTGCCATAACCTCCCCTGCACCGGGAGCACCGGGAAAATCCCGAAATTGCCATACAGGCCCTTTGATCTCAAAAAGAAAAAGAAAAAGCCAAGCGGCTAGCCAATCGGCTCATAAAATCATCATCACCCAAACAAAATAGTAAATTATGGTAAACATGTACCTATTTGTCGGGCAAACAATTTTATTCTTCTGCTCTAGCCTCCTTGCTGTGACCTGTTCAATGTAAGTACATGTATATGCATGCAAATGCGACAAATTTCCAATACAATTCACTATTTGGTTCAATTTGGCTAACGGTTCAACATTTAATTAATCAAACAAAAAACACAATCAGCAATCACTTAGTTGATTATCATTTCAAATTTATAACTTTGATATATAGCCTAAAAATCAGATTTTTGATGCCAGATCACAACAATAAACCCTGTCTAATTTTGGTTCTCACACTAGTCAATTGGAAATATATAGAAACCTCACTTTCGTCACTCGAACATAAATTCTAATGATGGAGCTCCATCATCAAAATCCTCTCCGGGCGATTAAAGTGTAATTCTATATCCATCCAGTATATTAAAACTTCGAATACACGCGGATCAGACGTATATGCAAAATCTGTATATACTGGATTGTCCACATAAATATAAATAAATATTCAAATACGTATAAAAGGATTTAAATTTCAAAACAAAATTTGTTTTCATTTTTAAAAATATACTCTTCACACTCGTTCTAGGATACTACTGATCCCAACTCTAACAAGTCATTCCATTGGATATTACTAATCCAATCTCTGATGGATTCTTTCATATGGTTCTAATGTGTCTTGTTCTCTGAGCTTTGTAAACCAAAGCTCTGATACCACTGTAAGAACCCGTAACTTCCCCGTGAAGAAAAGAGCAGATACTTCGAGAACAAGCCACAAAAGAACGCAGACGGAAGAACATTTCATTGTATATTACAACAATTCCACCAGAATACAAGAATATACAGAGTATAAATGAATATTATACATTACAAAATATCAGAGATTACAATAAATTACATAGCAGCGGAAAATAATACAAAATACAACTGAAGAAGATATACGGATATAAAGCTTTCCGGATATCGTTCCAGCTGTACATCAGGATCCTGTGAATATAAATCTGCAAAACCAAAACTACTAGCTGCCCATGTCAAAATAAGGGCACCCAGAGTTTAGGTTAAAACAATAAACTCCAGGTCAGTCATGGGACTGGTGTGAGAACTAAAACAATTATTAATCTTTATTTTAAAGTTAGGTAAATCAAGGGACCACGCCGTATAACACGGAACGGGTTTCCTCCCAAGAACACCAGTGCATAAAACAAACAGCGCAATGCTAAATAAAGAAAAATGAAGCTATTATAAGACCCAGGTCCCATCACACAATGCAACGCAAGCCGGAGGATAGGGTTTTTACCTTATAATAGCCAAGAATGCTTGATACGTGAAATTTCATGTTTTATTATTACTATAAGTGTATAGTGTCAAAACAATTTTGAATCATAAGTATCAATCATAGACGGCATGAGTGCCCCATCCCACTATGTCGCCATACTAGGCTCTACAAATAAAACCGCAAATGTCACGTATTTGGAAATTGGATTTACATCTATGAACCGAGGAAAAAGATAGTCCTCTAACGATTCGAGACGCTCTAGTCTGTGTCTCAGGTCAGAGCTCGAGTGACCTTTGGATCGTCAGGCCCGGTCCACCGATGTGGATTAAAATGCCTGAACACTGCGTTTCCCCGCCATTTGGGGTGTAGGTGAGCCAACTAAATGACTCCATCAGTTCGAGAACGACCGATATATCCGAGGCGCCTCGCAACAGCAACAACCTCATAAGTCAAACTCGTCAGGGCGTGTAAAACCACTGACGCCACTTCTAACTAGAAGGAAACGCTTGCCCTCCCTGAGGTCCTTCTCCCGTTATTGGTTCACAACCGAGGTGCGAGGCTCGCGAATCAACGTTACACAAAGCTACGCCACACAGGCTGTGCTTTGATCATCAACCATAAGACTTTGCTTTTCAACAGAAGCCTTGATCCATTGCCACACAGGCCGTTCATTCCATGCGATGGATATCCATCAATATATAACCCCTGAGCTCGTACGTCTCAGAGAAGGGCGTTAAGCAAGAGAATAAATTCTCCACCGCCAAACAGATATATATTTAATAGAAATCAATCACACAGACTGAAATCCAATGTCAGACACATAGTCCATTTACAAGTTCGTTCTGGGTCTGAACGAAACCGGAGGCACCTAGTACCCGGCAAATCCATCGATCTCCAAGTACGTCTAGACGATCACCAACTGTTTCCATCTTCTTGGGTGTACAGCCCAATCAAGATCATCAGTAATCACCAAACGACATGAAGACCTCTGGTTTTCAACCATCGTCTTCATCTTCGACTAATCGTCGAATCAGTTATTCAGAATGGGATAAACCCGATCTTTCCGAATAACTCGCGTATATTTTAAATAAGTGTTACACAAACACAACATACACCTCATTCCAATTCATTAGTCACTAACCGTAAATTATTCAAGAGAATAATTCCCTAAATATTAACCCCGAAGGCCGAAACCAATATCAGATCAATATCCAGAAAACCATTCTGCTTAGCTAACCGACAGTTAGTTTCTGAATTTCATATCCTTAGGGAAAGATTCCCATTAATTTTTATCAAAGATAAATTCCTTTAAATTTATTCTTTAATCATCCTTTGAAAATAAATTCAAACCAAATTTTGGTTTATCCAAACTAGTCGGGATTAACGAACATTACCGAAGTAATCATTTGTTTTAATTTCCCAATCCCAACTTATTCATCCCATGAAGTAAAACTGGTAATACTTCATATCTAACACCACAGTGTTATCGGTAAATTCAAGTACCATTTCACGTTCAAATCTAATTAAAGATTTAACTATCGCCTGGAGCAAAACTGGGGATACTCCATTCTCGATCTTTTCAATCTAATTAAAGATTCATCAAAACTCCACTTAGTTTTAATCTTTAACTGGGTCAAAGAATCAGTGTCCTTTAAAACACAGTTCACGATAAACCCCAAAATCACATTTCAATCAGTCCCTAACCGTAAAATAGCAAGTGAGCAATTCCCTAAGTATTAACCCCGAAGGCCGAAACCAACATCAGATCAATACCTCTGAAACCATTCAACTTAACTAATCTCCGGTTAGTTTCTGATTTTCTTAACTCCTTTAGGTCTAAGAACAGTATTATTGAAGATACCGTTCACGACAACCCAAAATTACGTTCCATTAATTATCGTGTTAAAGAACAAGTGTTATTTAAAACACTGTTCACGATAAACCCAAAAATCAATACCAATTCAATTCTAATTAAATATTATTTAATTGGTACACTTCATTAAATCTAAATAAAAAGATTTATTCTTTTCTCAACTAGGTTCAAGAACAGTGTTAATAAAGACACCATTCAGGACAAACCCAAATCACATTTGATATTAAATACAAGGCTCTGAATAGAAAATATATCGGCTTATATTCAATATCAAATTCTACGACCAACAAATATCGTATTTTTAATAATATTATCAAGGCCCGTACAGTCGATTTCCGTCAACGGCCATCGAACTGCACCTACAGCAACCTTTTCCAAATTTGATTTGGACATAATTCCAAATCCAACCGTTAGATTTATAATTTCTAATATTTGTTATAAAGCTCTTTTCGATACGAACCCAACAGTTCCGGTTTTAAGAGAATCCGACGATCGGATCTCCCGCAATATCCATTCGAAGTCAATGGTCAAAATTCGCGAACTGCCACGGCGCGGCGCATTCTAGTCAGGCCATTATATTATATATAATATATATAATATATACTTCATCGATTTCAATTCAAAACTTGCTTTATAAATCGTTTTAAATTCATTTTCAAAACAGTTTCAACTTCATGTTCAATTTCTAATCAAAATCGAATATTCAAATATAAATTCGTTTTAAATTCATTTCAAATCGATTTCAATTCAATTTCAATTTAATTCGAATTTCTTTTCAATTTCAATTTGAATTCAATTCCTTTCGATTTCAATTCGAATTCAATTTAATTCGAATTTCGATTATTTTCAATATAATTCAAATTTCGAAATCACTTTCAATATAATTCAAATTTCGAAAACACTTTCAATATACATTGAAAATTGAATAAATCGATATATAAATATCGTTCACGTCAAAATGGCGTCAATCTGATCAACACGGCTTCATATATTTCTATTTTCAAATATTCTATTTCAAATATTTCTTTTTCAAATATTTCTATTTCAAATATTTCTCTTTCAAATATTTCTATTTCAAATATTTCTATTTCAAATATTTCTTTTTCAAATATTTCTATTCAAAACTGGAATGAGTCCCAATTAGTTACCATATACTGTTAATTATATGGATTTTCTACAACAAATGTATAAAATAACAACGAAAAATAATCAACCATCATCTAGAGTGCATTCTACACTGTATAAGCATCAAATATAAATATTTAACGCTTATGACAGTCTGTCAATCAATCGATCGACATACAACTAATTATTGGGATTAGTGTATGTCATATATCATCCCAATACCCGTGTGGGGTTTCAATCAATCAAACACTGATTTTATTTGTGCAGTTGGGCGATGTGTAAAATTTATCGTCCCAATCAATATCAGTCAAATGTGTGTATATAAACAAATCGTCCAATTTGTTTATATTTATTTCATTTTAAATACACGTTAAAAATTCTATTTTTCACTATAAAATATTTTTAACTATATAAATAATTTATTTCATTTCACATCACATCACACAATCAACTACGCATCAAAATCAAACAACCAAGCATACAAGTCGTCCATGGTCTGTGGACGATGGGTGTCGGGTGCTACTAAACACCATCTGCATCCTAGTATATATTTTTAACTAGAAAAATTAAATTAAAGGTGAGAAGTTCTCACTGAGGGTTCCACTCCGCCGTGCTTTGCTGTTGAACTGCTGAACCGTCTGGATCTGATTGAAATTCCCATGCAGTCCTTATCACGCTGTTCAAATAAAAATTATATTTTTACTGCTTCATTCAATAAATAAAAATTGTATTTTTATTTCTACTTCATACATAAAGATCGAATTTTTGTATTTCACAAATGATAAAAATCATATTTTTATTATTCCTATGATATAAAAATTAAATTTTTAACCTTTCTATAATATAAAAATTATATTTTAACCTTTCTATAATATAGAAATTATATTTTTATCCTTTCTATAATATAAAAATTATATTTTTAACGAACAAAGAATCACATCTTTATGATCAAAAATAATCTCTTTTTATATTATTATAAAGGTCGAATCTTTCCTTATATAAAATTTATATTTTCTCCTTACAAAAATCAAATCTCTATCTAAATAAAAAATCATGTTCTTTTAATCGAAGTCCACATATATAAAAATCAAATTTTTATATAGCTCTTCATATATTAAAACCCAAATTTTTATATGGTTCTTTGTAAAATAAAAATCAAATCTTTCAAGTGATAAAAATCGAATCTTTTTATTTTAAAAATATATACTTTCCTTATCAAAAATATAATCTTTTCAGCATCAAAGCCCTAAGCTTTTCTCTCTATTTTTATTTTAACATAACGTTCAAGTTATATTTTCAAAAATAATGTTCTTTCTATATTTTTAAAACCATAATTTTCTTGTTTTTTTTAAAAAAATCAAATCAATTTTTTTTATTTTAAAGTTATTAATTTGAAGATCAGAAGTTATACAATGCCTGAAGATAAAAATAAAAGAAAAATAAATAAATTAAAAAAAAGTAGAAACACTCACTGTATTTCGATCGGAGCTGGGTTTCGGTGCCGGAATGGCAGCGCACGGGGTAGGAGGGATTCAGAGGAGGTCGGATCAATATGAATTGGGGCTGATTTCTCGAAATGTAGAAGGGGAAGGAGAAGAGGGAGACGATGGAGCAAGAGGGGGAGGTCGTGGTGGAGGCTGCAGGCGTCGGTGGTTCGCTCTGGTGGCAGGCGACGGCTCAGGTGATGTCATCGGGCGGAGGTGGCTGTTTTCGCAACAGTCTAGGGTTTAGGAGGAAGGGGAAAAGGGTGCGTGGAGGAGGAGGAGGCCAAGGAAGGGGAGGCGCGTCTGAGGAGGGGCGGAGTTCACCGTCGATCGACGGGGGTAGGTCAGGATGGCGGCATCGACGAGTCTAATTTTTTTTTTATGATTTAACTGAATGGTATACGGGGGGCGGGGGGCAACGCTATAAGGAGGAGAGAGGGTTTATTTTTATTTAATTTAATTAATTTTCAAAAAGCAACTTTAAATTTCGACCTCGAAACGAGACCCACCGCCTGTCATCCCTAGCTAATTACCCCCATACCGAACATAATAGGATATGTATCGTAAGCTGATTCGATCGTTTCAATCAGTTCTCATCAAAATCAACATATAACTCTAAATATTGAACTTGAACGCGCATTTCAATTTACTGGGGTCACATACAGCTTCTAAAAATTCCCAAAAAATATTTTCTAGCTTCGTATTGACGACAAGGTCCTAACAAAACTAGTTTCGTCAAATTCTGAGACCGTTTGAAAAATGGCCATTTTCCAGTCGATTAAAATCAACTAAAACTGGTCAAACGCGTTTTCCTTTTCCACGCTCACATATTGAATCGGAAATTACGAATTTTGGAATCTAGCAATAACTTGACATCACAGGTCCAACAAAAGTGGTTTCGTCGAAAACCGAGGTCATTTGCAAAATTTCCATTTTTAAGGGCCAGAATTCCATAGCGACTATTCTGAATTTTCATCTGGGCATATCTTTTGATTTCCGCTATGAAATTTTGATTTCTCGGATTCGTTGGAAATATATTTTCAATTAGATTCTAATATTTTTTGTTTCACTAAAATCCGGTTTATTTTGAATCCTGTACATCCATTTGAAATTTGAAATCGAATTATCGAACTACCGCCCCATTTTCAATTCCTTTTATAATTTAAAATAAATATTTATATTCTAACGACGATCTATATAAATATATACGTTCTTATTCTATTCAAATTAAATTTATCGATGATATTATTTAAAATAATTCATTTTAAATAATCAGAATTCACTAAAATTGCCAAAATAAAAATTTTAAATTGGCTCGGATTTCCGGGTTATTACAAGCATCCAACCACATTTGAACCTCTTCAACTGGTCCAGTGCCCTTGAACTGTTTCCCTCCCAACGAGGTAAAGTCTTTGCATAGCTTTGCAAATTCAACAACTCTAGGCTTTTGGACTCCAACATCAACCATTGCTGCCACTAGAGTGGGGTTCCTTCGAAGGCATGCTTCAATCATAGTTTCAAACATGGCCGAGTAATTAGGTGCCCCATCATTACCCCCTCCATTTACAGCTTCTACCCCAGCAGAATGTCTCGTATAACGTCGACTCATTCTAAATCTGCAATTCAGAATAATTAGCCACTTCCAAGAAAAACATCTAAAGAGATACAACCGCTACTACTATATATGCTAATATATATAGTAAGCATCCAACTGAAATCTACAAGTATGTCTCTCATATGTGATTACGTCTTCAAACTTTGGCCACAACTGTTGACCAGAGCTCTGATATCAAATGTGACGACCGCCCATAGCCACCGCAATATACAAGAGGAATAATGCGCTGAAACGTGTGCTAGGAAGCTATCGACGATCATCAAGGTATGATACATAAGCGGAACTTGTCGTAAACTCACAACATAAGGACAAAATATAATAGAACATATACAACAGGTAGTGATAGTGGAGCAGAAAACACTAAACATTCATAACAACTAGAAAGTATTTTCCATACACGTAGACAATAACAATAGTGCTTGTACAATTTGCCTCACTACATCACTCAGATAAATAACAAACAATGGAATTCCAATTATTAGATAGTAATAAAACTGGTACATGAGCCTCTTGCTCGCCATCGACCAACATCATCGTCCCCACTAAAGCATCACCTGTCACCTGCTACTCAGTCTGCCTATCCACATCTGGATGAACAGCCCAAGGTAACATGAGGGAAACATAAAACCTTGAGTCAGACAACAGTCTTAGTGAGCGATAAAACAACTAACAAGCTTCATCAATAAAGTATATGAGAATAGGTAAATAAACGAACTAATCTGCCGAGCTCCAGAGAAGAACTTGCACTAGCCTTACCCACACCTGAAAGTGATAGCCTTTACAATCCATACATCCGAAGAAATGACAACTCAGCCATGGCAATTAGAATAACCATTCATACATAGCACTAGAAACTTAACCATGATCACAACAAGCATTCAGACGTCCATGACTAACTCTGGCTATCACCGCCAACCTTAATTTGGATCCCTTGTTATCGTATGACTGGCTAACAACCTATCGTCAATTGTCAAGGAACATACACGACTCCCTGGTTCTAGCAAACCCCCCCCCCCCCACACTATACACAACACATGTCTAGGCCATACATGATGCCCAGGGTACTCGACCTACAATTGGTCTTCACTTGTACCCCTGCTTTGAGTCCACTAGAACCTACTATAATGACAACTCCTCGGCCTTCGCATCTCTAGTTGATATCAATTACGACTATTTATTAGCTTAGAACAATTTAGAGCAATCACTTCGCACGAACTCAATACATCCTTGGGTCATTTCCACATTCGTCACATCCACAAACAATTCACCTCACTTTGTCATTCCTCCGTGGAATTCACTTAGAAGTTATCACCACTTTCGAACCAAAGAGAAACATCAATCATAAGGTCCGAAACAATCCATAGCATCACATCAATTTGCTAAAGGAAAGAAACCAGAACACTTAGGCCATTCACCTTGGCGTTTAAAAGTGCTGCTAACAACCCCTTCCATTTTCCAATCAATCGACCCTGGACCCTCACAGGACCGACCGACCCAGCCTTATACCTAGTTTGCCCGACCCTAGATTCTAATCGACCCGACCCACATGCAGACCGGATCGACCAACCTGTTCGATCGACCCACCATCAACATGGAGACCGACCGACCCACTCAATTCTGCATGACCGACCAGGGTAGACTGACTCGACAAAAAAGTTAGGTAAACCCATTTTCTGATCTACTTCCCAAGTCATGGCTCAAGCTCAACCGACTCATCGTGTTCGACCGACCCACACCATGTTCGACCCAAAACCTGCATCCTCTAATGCAACTCCAATTTCGGCCAAAACTTCGCTAAAATGATTCGTTCGACGAAACCGACTCATCCAATCATCCAATATGACCACAAAAGTGATATGAAATCAACAATAACACTAATATGGCAATTCCATCAATAATAATGTAAAATTCACCAAAACCACCATAAATGTACATATGAACACAACATTGGATCTAACTTGCACATTCACATGAAATATCATAGAAATTACCAATCTAAATGTAACACCCCTAAGTTCCACATCATGGAAGCCTATGTGAAGTGGGTACTTATATAGTAGAGCCCATCTCTATCTCTTACTAATGTCGAGGCCTAGTGATGGAAAACCCTACACCTGAGAGGTGGCAAAGTAGGGACAATATCGGTGTTAGTAGGGAGGTTGGCTCAGCCTGTGTGGCAACGCCATGTGTTGGCGGATCCCGAAACTTAGCCAAGGCCTTTTGAGGAACAAAACCCCACACCTATATGGTGGCTATGTTAGGGACAATATCTTGCATGAACAGAGGTGTGGGTTGTTACAGTGGTATCAGAGCCAATACATAGCCGGAATTGTGGATCTTGTGTGGACCACAGCGCCTGGGTGAGGTGTTTGTGAGCCAACGGGGATGTTGGGCTCTGTAGGAGGGGAGAATGTAACACCCCTAAGTCCCACATCGTGGAAGCTTGTGTGAAGTGGGTACTTATATAGTAGAGCCTATCTCTTAATAATGCCGAGGCTTTTCGAGGAACAAAACCCTACACCTATATGATGGCTAAGCTGGGGACAATATCTTGCGTGAACGGAGGTGTGGGCTGTTACACTAAACTTGCTAAATCAGATCATATGGTGATTTATATGGAAATGGGCTTACCAATGCATATATCTATGGGAAAAAAAGTTGAATTTAATGAAAAACATGATCAATACTCATACACCTTATTGAATCCATGTGAGAGATGTAAACCAGTCACTGATTAACCCAAACAAGCCAAAATAAATGAAATAGGAATCCAGACAGCAAGCACCTCGCACCAAACACCTGGATTTGATGGATTCTTGCTTCAATTGACGTAGATCTAGCCTCCAATGGTGTAGATCTTCAATTTCCCTCCTTGGATTTAGATTTTTGATTGTGGAAAGGTGTTAGAGGAAGAAGGAGCTCAAGGCACCAAATGAGAGAATGGAAAACTAAAACCATTTCCCATATCCCTTACCCCCTCTTTATAGTTTCACCAGCCCCCTAATGGACATACCTCAAATCAGCCCATTAGGTTCCCAAATCCTGAACAACGAGCTGAAAAACCTTAAAATAATGATTTCTCCTAAACCGCTATGCCAAATCCTTGATGTAACCACTCTACGGAAAGGCAACCATCAATTCCTTTCCAATGGCACAAGTATCACCCTTTGATTCGACCTAAGTCATAAGTTATTCCCTATACAAGACTGACAAGGGTAAAATGGTCACAAACAAAATTGGTAAAAATTATGGACATGTCTCACATCCACATAAGCAACATATTAAAAGATGAGAATGATCCAACCATTGGGGAATAAAATAAAAATAGTTTATGATCTTCCAATATGTTAAATGCGGGCTGTTACATTTGTTTTTTCCTTCTCTCTTCCTTTCCCACAGATTTGCAGGTTGGAGGGTCTAAGTTGTGATTCTTGATTATTCTGTTCAGCTTGGATTCAGACTTTTATATTGGTTCATTTCTCATTTTCTGATTGTATTGTTTATATTTGAGAGGGATGGTTTTATTTATGTACTCTGATTTTTTGTATCCCCCGAGACAGTGTATTTTGTTTTATGTTGATGACTATTGGTATTTTGGAAATGTAATATGTGTGGTGATTTGATTTGCTTTATTAAATGTTGTTTTTAAAAGTTTCCACTATGTTTTATATTTGTCTTGTAAATTTTAGTTTGTATGTTGTTACTTTATACCTAAGCGCTTCATAAATCTTAGCGCATCCTCGTAGGGTGACGTTTATGGTGTGGGGGTGTCACACCTAATCCGTGCATGTTTCAAGGGTAGCAAATTATGGTCGGTGGCGCGTTTTGTATGGAGGGGCCGAGCTTAGGATGATTGGGTGCATTGCAGAGTATTCATGAAAAGGAACTCGCCAGTATCGACAGATTTAAGTTCGGTGAAGAAATTGACTGGGAATCGAAGAGAGAAGGTAGTAGGAAATGAAGTTGAATATACAAGGAAGAAATGGCTAGGAAATGTGTATTGGGAAGAAGGATTAATTAGTGAAAGGTGACTAATATTGTAATTAATTAAGTTTGTTAATTACCCATTTAACTCACGAACTTATACCTTGCGCAGTTTTGCATACAAGGTCGAATTTGGAAGGTGTTTCTTCCGTTGGACTCGTATTGACGAGCTCTACATTTTTGAGTTGATTTGGCTAAGGTAAGAGATATTGCCTCCCACTGAACTTTATTTGTACGTATACTATAAATTTGATGTTTTAAACTGATTTTTAATTATAAAACGTAATATTTAGGATAACTGAACCAAGTAAATAGTTAATAAAAAGACTTGTAACACCCTATAATTTAATACACTGTAATTATACAATAAAGACAATAAAACAAACATTAATTTATAAAATATTGAGAATTGAGTAAAAATGACTTTACCGTTGTGTTCATCTCGAAATTCTGGTTTAGATAGACCCTTTGTTTATGTAAATCAGATATTTTATGAAAAAATTCAAGCCTTCAAAGTTTGAATTAAATTTGAAATTCAAATTAATAAATGAACGCAGGAACGAACGGTAAGTGGGTGACCCAGCCCAAAACTGGGTCAATACATGGGTCGACCCAGGTCTGAGGCGGGTCGACCCATCGGTCGACACGTTTGGTGGTGGGTCGACCCACCTACATGAAGGGTAGGTTAATTGTTCATAAGTTGGACTGCTTTATATATTATATTCATTCATTGAGATGTATGGTTGGATTTAATAACCTAAAATCTAATGACTTAGAATTATCCTAATTAATCTATAAATAGGGGCTACCTCTCTCTCATTTTTTCTACACACAAACATTCTTCCGCCTTCTTCCTTCAAATGTTCTCTAATTAATAAAAAAAATATGAGGAGGTGGTGCCGAAGAATAGATTAAAGGATAATTCAAGTTCTACATCAATAAACAACTCTTTTTCCAAGACTATTTATGAATCTAATTCTAAGCATTATGAGTTCTAGTTATTTTTAGATTTGACATCTGAAAAAAGTATTATGATAGTAAATAATTGTCGATTTAGAATATACATTACTTATAAGTTATTTCTAATATTTTGTTCTTTTATTGTTATTAACCTATTTAGTTTTGCAGTAATATATGTTCATTTGTACATCTATCTTCCTATCCCCTTTTCTATCATTTATTTATTTACGGTCTTTTATATGCCTATTTTATACAGTTTGAGTTTAATTCGGTTCTTCTCCTTTTCCTTTTTATTTTACCCTGAGCTTAGGCCCTCGAGAGCGTAGGCCTTTTCCGTTTGAAATTGCGTATAATTGAAATAATTGAATAAACTTGAATTGACAGTAAAAAGGAGAAATTAGTGCATATTATAACTTGAGGACCTTTGAATGTAAATTTGGGATTGTAGTAAAAAGGAAGAATATGCACACATGTTAATCTGAATAGATTGAATGTAATTGATATTAAGTGAAGAACATGTTATATAAGTATCGATGTAAATTAAGTAAATGAGTCACTGTAATCTATATACATCTGGGCATGTGCTTATTTTGGGGAAAGGGTTGTACATAGAATAAGATTTAGAAGGAATGTCAATTACAACTATGCTTACTTATGAACTTAAACCTTCTAAGTTAAACTTGTTAATTAATAAGCTAAGAGGTCTCACGTCCTGTTGTTTGTATCCAGTTTTGGGACTCTTAAAATCCTAGTTATTTGGGGGCACAAGCATAGGGGTAGCTTGTGTCCGTTTGTATGGAATTTGTATCAGTCAATATCACTGTTGGTATCTTAAGAGAGACCTCACACTAGGTAGGTGCCAGAGCATGCATTGTTGATCTGGATAGTAAGAGGTACAAAAGAGGAAGGTGGGTACAGGCGTGTTCCAGCGGAATCATGAGCGTGCATGTGTCCGATAAGGGAAACTAAGATGTTATAACACCAGTAAATAGGTCTATGTCTTATAAGTCATTGGGTTAGGGACTGATACGCCCTACTGCCGAGGCTGGCACAGGATATTTACGTTGTAGGGAGCCGATCACATGGGTAGTAATTACGGTAAAACCTAATCTTGATTCATTAGTAGTTGGTAAAGAATACTAGTTTTTGGGATATAAATGAGAAGCTAACCTAATTTTGATACACTAGTCTTATTTACCTGTCATGATACCTCTTACCTTATGCTTACGCTAAAAATCACTGGTACTCGCCATACTTTATATCTGACCTATTTTGTTTTCCTTCTCTCTCTTCCTTTCCTCCCTTAGGTTCTCAGGGTGGTGTTCAGCAGTGATCGTGATTTTCAGCTTGGATTCTTTGATTTCTGACTCAGTGTATTGCTTTGACTTTTTCTCTACTTTGTTATTGCTATTGAGGAGGGATATGCTTTTATAGTTTTGTACTCTGATGGTTTGTTTCATGATACAGTTAATTTTATCTATTGTTTTTGGTATTTTAGGAATGATGTGATATGATGTTTTAATTGGGATTTGAAGCAATGTTTTTTATTAAACAATAAAAATTTCTTTCCACTATATTTATTCTATTTGGTGAATTTTGGTTACTGTATACATAATGGACTTAATAGAACTTAATGCATCCTTATATGGGTGACATTAAGGGATGTGGGTTGTCACACTTGGTATTAGAGCCAAAGGTTACAAGATTTGAGAAAAAGTTTTGGAAAAGCATTTTCAAAAGCGAAGTATTTACAGTTTAAAACCATTTTTTGAAAAAAATATCCCACTAAGTCATATATAGTATCTATCGATCTCTTTTGGACTCCCTATTTCTTCTCTTTTCAGCATGTTTGGGGAACCTAATTTTCCTAAGGGAATTCCATTGTCAACATCGTTTCGTAAATATTTAGAGGCTAGGCACCTGCCGGAGTACAAGGAGATGCCCAACCCCTAGATGCAGCTACAGTACCTCCACCTCCTCCTATATTCAACTTTCCTAAGTTTTAAACGGACTTTTGCGCAATAGGAGACAAGCCGTTTGGTGATACTAAGAGTTATGTTAAGGCTCACAATTGGCTTAAAGAGACAGAAAGTGTGTTTGATCTTTTGGAGATCGATGATAGGAAAAGATCGATACAGTTGGCCGCTTGGCAACTAAAGGAAGAAGCTTCATACTGGTAGGAGGGGACAAAGGCGGGACATCCAGTAACTACTTGGATGATTTTAGGTGTAGATTTGAGATGAACTTTTTGTCTCAAGCAGAAGAAGGAATGTAGACAGAGAAATTTTTGAGCTTAAAACAAGGAAGCATGTCTATTATGGAATATGTCAATACTTTCAATCAGCTAGCAATGTTTGGTTTGGACTTACTAAACTCTCCCCATAAGAAGGCTCTAAGGTTTGCAAGAGGGTTAAATCACCTCTCCAAGGACTAGCATTGTCACACATCCCGATGGGGGTGACTTTCGATAGACTTATTGACATGACTTTGATGCACAAGGACGGTAAAGAGGAGAAGAAAGAAGTCAAGACTGAGGAGGCACAACCCAAGGTTGAGAAGAAAAAATGGTGGCCTGAGAAGGGGGTGAAAAAGAAAGGCGGAAAGCCTGATTAGGCTCAGATCAGAACAAAGGTTAAGTGCCATAGATGCAGACCTTTAGGTCATTATGTGAAAGATTGTAGGAAGGCAAAAGAGGCTTGTTTCACTTATGGTCAAGTTGGACATTTTACCGAGCAATGCCCTAGCAAGCAAGGTCAAGGGGCTGGATCATCTAGAGGACAAGTGCATGCTCTCGAGGCTAGTGGACCTGATCGAGGTAGGAAAGTCACAGTCGAAGGTTTGGTTTCCCTTTTTGACTATCCTATTAGGACTCTCTTTTGTTCTGGTGCTTCCCTTTCATTTATATCCAATTCGGTGGTAGATAGTCTATACCTTGATACTAGTATTGCTTTTGATCTTGTTGTAGTCTCAAACCCATAGGTAGTATGACCCATTTATCTATGATATGCTGGGGTTTGAGATTTTCTATCTTGGGTGTCGAGTTTGAATGCAACAAGTATGTTCTTGGAATTATGGGTTGACTCTAGGGATGGATTGGCTAGCCATGTATGGTGCCATTCAATAATGTGAGAGGAGAATTGTTAGGCTTCTGATGGGCCAAGTGAGAACTCTCGAGATTTCGTGTGACCCACGGGGGTCGGTTATGATTAGTCTCCTAGAATTGCTTGATGCTTCTGTTGACGATCCACGATTGATACCTATAGTCAGAGGTTAACCGGACGTGTTTGATTAGGTTAGGGAATTACCTCCAAGGTGTGAGATAGACTTCTAGATTTACTTGGTAGATAATTTGAAGCCACTCACTTTACCAATGTGCTACATGGATCCTAAGGAGAGGAGGGAGCTAAGCAAGTAAGTAGCGGAGATAATCGAGAAGGGGTCATTATACGGAGCATATCTGAGTGGGGAGCTCCAGTCGTCTTTGTGACCAAGGTAGATGTCTCACTTTATCTATGCATGGACTATAAGGAATTGAATAAGCTCACTAAGAAGAATAGCAAGAGCATCATTGTTTTCATAGTTCGATCTAACTACAGGATTTCATTAGCTGAGGGTGGCAGAGGACAGTATTGACAAGATTGCTTTTAGAACACCGGACCGTTTCTTTGAGTGGTTGGTCAAGCCTTTTGGGCTGACCAATACACCTGCATATTTTGTGGACTTGATGAGTAGAGTGTTTAGGGAGTTCTTGAATAAGTTTGTAGTAGTCTTTGTGGATGACAATTTGATCTTCTCAAGGAACAAGGAAGAACACGCCCCAGAATTAGGATATATTCTACGCACTCTCAGATCGCATCAGCTTAAGGCAAAATTTTATAAGTGTCACTTTTAGAGAAAGGAAGTGAGATTCCTAGGGAATGTTTTCTCCAAGGATGGGATAGCAGTGGACCCAACTAAAGTCGTAGCAGTTCAAGATTGGAAGGCTCCCAAGAATTCGACAGTGGTGAGAAGTTTCTTAGGATTGGCAGGTTATTATAGGAAGTTCATTAAGGACTTTGCAAGGATATCAACTTTGCTCACTCGACTGACGAAGAAGAACTTTGCTTTCGCTTGGAGCATTGGTTACGAGGATGCTTTTCAGAGATTGATGAGGGCTCTGACATTATCTCCTGTTCTGACTCTTCTCGATGGTAGCAAAGTGTTTACGGTCTACACAGATACTTGTGGCACAGGGCTAAGTGCCGTGTTGATGCAAGAAGGTATGGTAGTGTGCTTGGTAGCAGATAGTTGAATGTTCATGAGGAGAACTACCATAACCATGACTTGGAGATGGCTACTATAGTGTTCGCACTTAAGTCATGGGGACATTATCTACTTGGAGAGAGATTTAAGCTATACATGGATCACAAGTCGCTCAATATTTATTCCCACATAAGGATCTCAATTTAAGGCAACAACGATGGATGGAGTTCCTTGCGTCCTATGATTTTGAGATAGCTTGTACCCTAGGCTAGAGTAATGTAGTGGCGGACGCATTGACGAGGCAGAAGTTGATCTTTAGTCCTCTATTTGTAGAGAGGCAGAGCTTGGAGTATATCTTAACCTTTGGTTTTAGGTCATCTATGGATCTTACGTCTGGCTTATTGTCATCGTTGGAGGTGCATTCTACTCTTATGCAGCACATTGGATCAACATAGTGAGAGGATCAATAGATTGCAGATATCTTGCACATGCTTAGTGGAGAAGAGGCCTCTAGTTACCTAGAGAGATACTATGTGGATGATAAGGGGTGGCTACGACGAGATGGAAGGCTTTGTGTTCGCCAAGTTAGGGATTTGGTGAGGATGGTCCTTGAGGAGGCTCATCATTCTTGGATGACTATCCATCTAGGCGACGACATGATGTATGAGGATATGAAGAGAGCATTCTTTTGGACTAGTATGAAGAAGGGCGTTGTAGAATTTGCGGTTCGATGTTTGACTTGCCAATGAGTGAAAGCCGAACGACGGAAACTTGGCGGATTGTTTCATCTCTTGGATGTCCTTCAACGGAAGAGGGAGAGCGACTCTATGGAATTTGATGATGGTCTACCTAGATCGAGAAATGGAAACACCAGTATTTGGATGATAATAGATAAACTGATGAAGAGCGCTCATTTTATTCCCATCAAGAGCAAGAGGACATCAACATGGCTAGCATCGGTATACCTTCGAATAGTCCGACTTCATGGGGTACCTTCGAGTATAGTAAGTGGTTGTGATTCCATCTTTATGAGTGAGTTTTGGAAGAGTTTGCAAAAGGCACTAGGTACACAATTACGACTAAGCACAGCCTACCACCCCCAGACCGATGGACAGACTGAGAAGGTAATTTGGATTCTTAAGGATCTACTAAGACTGTGTATTCTAGATTTTAGATGAACTTGGGAAGAACATCTCCCATTGGTAGAATTTTCCAACAATAATAGTTACTAGTTGAGCATAGGCATGGCACCCTTCAAGGCACTATATGAACGACCTTGCAGATCACCGACATGTTGGTGAGAGTTTATGGATAGACTTCTACTTTAACCTAAGATAATTCAAGAGACATCTGAGAAGATTGACCTTATTCGTCGACGAATGAAACCAGTAGGATAGACATAAGTCATATGCCGATAGTAGGAGGACCAACTTGGAGTTTGAGGTAGGAGATATGATCTTCGTTAAAGTATATCTCTTAAGGAATGTTGTACGATTTTGCTCAGGAGGGAAGTTGATGCCAAGATTTGTAGGGCCATTACCCATAGGGGAGAGGATGCCAGCTAGCCTATAGGATCAGACTACCGGAGAGGCTGACGAGAATCCACGACGTGTTCCATGTTTCCCATTTGCGGAAATGTCTTCATGATACAACATAGGTAGTGGAGCCAAGCACGCTTGAGGATGTTGGAATTGAGAAGGAGGCATCAGTTAGGAAAGTTCCTACCTATACTCTTGGATTGGAGATTAAGAGACTTCGCGATAAGAAGATCAAGTTAGTAAAAGTGCAAGGGGAAGAAGACCGCGATGATGTGACGTGGGAACCCAAAGAAAAGATCCATGCTTCTTACCCTTTTCTCTTTGAGAGTATGTTCTTATTTCTTTTCCAAGCTTTTTAACTCGCATTTGTTTCTATGATTCAAGTATGTTTATCCTATCATTTGGATCTAGATCCTTAGGTAGAATCCAATGGTTGGAAACATGTGTTTGAGACATGTTTTGGTCGATGGTTGCAAGTGCATGCAAGTGTTTACTAGTGGTTGCTATTGGATGCATATACACACACCTTAGGCACTAGATCCGCTCAAGCACTTACATATTGCATATGGATGTGCGCACATTTTAAAATTTTAGTGGAGGAAAATGGTTGAATTATCACATGGATGTTGCATTTTGGTGAATGATTGTGCAAATATATAGAATTTATATATTATAGGATTCTGTTGCATACATATGGATACATGACACAGACATATATCAGTGGACCGCCTGATTTTCGCATTAGTATAGGGACACATACACACAACACCTTTGCATATGTTTATAAAATCATTATAAATTTTTAAGGACGATGGATGCAGTGGTTGATGGATGAGTAGATGGTTGTAGGTAGTTGTTAAAATAATAACATTCTTTTTAACTTGGAGATTTTGGGAACAAAATTCTTTAAGCAAGGGAGAATGTAACATACCATAATTTAATGCACCATAATTATATAATAAAGACAATAAAATGAATATTAATTAATTAAATATTTAGAACTGAGTAAAAACTGAATGTATGTTTGCATTCATCTCGAAATTCTGGTTCAGATAGACCCTTGGTTTGCCTAAACCGGATAATCTATGAAGAAGTTACGAGCTTTCAAAGTTTGAACTAAATTTGAAATTCGAATTAATAAACGAATGCAGGAACCAATGGTAAGTGGGCGACCCATCCCAAAATTGAGTTGACACATGGGTGGAACTAGGTCTAAGGCAGGTCAACCCATGGGTCGACATGATTGGTGGTGGGTCGACCCACCTACATGTAGGCCAGGTTCTGAATTTGGTCTGTTTTATATATTATATTCATTCGTTGAGGTATATGGTTGAATTTAATAACCTAAAATCTAACAGTTTAGAATTATCCTATAAATAAGTGCTACCTCTCCATCATTTTTTCTGCACACAAACATTCTTCCTCCTTCTTCCTCCAAACTTTGTTCTCTAATTAATAAGAAAATACGAGGAGGTGCTACTGGAGAATAGATTAAAAGATAATTCAAGTTATACATAAACAAACAACTCTTTTTCAAAGACTATTTTTGAATCTAATTCTAAGCACTGTGAGTTCTAGTTATATTTAGATTTGACATCTAAAAAAATTATTATGAAAGTAATTAATTGTGGATCCGGAATATACAATACTTATAAGTTATTTCCTATATCTTGTTCTTTTATTGTTATTCATCTATTCTGTTTTACAATAATATATGTCATGTATACATATATCTTCCTATCCTTTTTTCTATCATTATTTATTTACAGTCTTTTATATGCCTATTTTATGTTGTTTGAGTTTTATTATGTTCTTCTCCTTTTCCTTTTTATTTTACGTTGAGCCTAGGCTATCAAGAGCCTAGGCCATTTCTGTTTGAAATTGTGTATAATTGAAATAATTGGATAAACTTGAAATGACAGTAAAAAGGAGAAATTGGGGAATATTACAACTTGAAGTCCTTTGACGAGAAATTCACGATTATAGTAAAAAGGAACAATATGCACAATTTTAATATGAATAGATTGAATTTAATTGAATAATAAGTAAAGAACATGTTGTATAATTATCATATGTAAATTAAGTAAATGAGTTACTGTACTCTATATACATCTAGGTAGGGTGCTTGTTAGGGGAAAGGGTGGTACACAGAATAACATTTAGAAGAAATTCCATTTACAACCGTTCTTATTAATGAACTTAGACCTGCTAAGTTAAACTTGTTAATTAATAAGCTAAGAGGCCCCACATCCTGTTGTTTGTATTCGGTTTCGGGACTCTTAAAATCCTAGTCATTCGTGAAAAAAAGCATAGAGGGTAGCTTGTGTTGAGTTGTCTGGAACCCATATCAGTTAGTATCCCTATTGGTATCTTAGGAGGGGCCTCGCACTAGGTAGGGGCCAGTACATGCTTTACTGATATGAATAGTAAGAGTTTCAAAAGAGGAAGGAGGGTACGGGCGCATTCCCACGGAGTCATGAGCTTGCATGGGTCCGATTATGGAAACTAAGACGTTGTAACACCAGTAAATAGGTATGTGTCCTATAAATCATTGGGTTAGGGACTGATACACCCTTCTACTGGGGATGGCACAAGATTTTTACGTAGTAGGGAGCCAATCGCATAAGTAGTAATTAGGGTAAAACCTAATCTTGATATACTAGTAGTTAGTGCAGAAAACTTGTTCTTGGCATGTAAATGTGAAGTTTACTTGATCTTTACTTTACCTCGTTATCTCGTCTACTTCGTACTTGTATATTTTACTGTACTTTCTCCTCCAGTTTATTTACCTTTCTTGATAGCTCTTACCTTATGCTTACGCTAAAAAGCACTAGAACTCGCCAAACTTTATGTCTGACCTGTTTTGTTTTCCTTCTCTCTTTCTTTCCCCCCTCAGGTTCTCAGGGTGGTGTTCAATAGTGATCATGATTTTCAGCTTGGATTCTTGGATTTCTGACTCTATGTATTGCTTTGACTTTTGCTCTACTTTGTTATGGCTTTTGAGGAGGGATACGATTTTATAGTTTTGTACTCTGATGGTTTGTTCCATGAGACAATTGGTTTTATTTATTAATTTTAGTATTTGAGAAATGATGTAATGATGTGATATGATTCTGTAATTGGGATTTGAAAGAATGGTTTTTATTTAATAATAAAAATTTCTTTTCGGTGATTTTATTCTGTCTTGTGAATTTTGGTTACTATATACATAATGCGCTTTATAATACTTAATGCATCCCCATATGGGTGACATTAAGGGACATGGGGTGTCACAAGACTAAAGTGGTTTAAGTGGTTTTAGCATGATTATCACAATTTCACCTATTTGCATGCTATTACGCGCTAGTTACCCATTTATGCATTATTACACACTCTTTTGACCACACTGATGGATTCAGGTTATTTTGACACTTATTTCAGTTTGATTGCTACAGATAGGCTTAGTTTTATTTATTACTGTTATTATGGATGCTTGTATGTTAGTTTAGGATATTGTATGAATGTTGCTTGTATTGTTAAATTGTTTGCTTAGTTTATCTTAAAATGTCGTTTGTAGGCAATATAGTATTAGGAAATCTCGTTTGTTAGAGTTTGAGGTGCTAATCAATCAAATGCACATATCTATGTATATTGATTGTATGCATAAAAATGATAAATTTGAACGGATGAGATAAATCTTTGAAGGAGCTTTAGAGCGCATGTTTGAATTTGACGATGAAGCAACATTAAAGTTTGGCGACAGATATTAAGACGGAGCGACGTTGGAGTTTGATGGCCGATTTGAAGACATGGGATGGGCTTGGCGGTAAGATGGACTTTGAAAAGAAAACCGAATGTTTTCATTGGATGGGTATTTAACTAATTTTGGCAAAATAAGTGATCTGGGTAGTCGTTATCGATTACTATGGAGTGGTCGATATCGACTACTATTCTTATTGGCCTTTTGGTCAATTTGAGATGGATGATGACGTAATTTTGAGGAGTAGGATATGATAGTTTATTTGATAGCAATTTCGAGATGATGGCTCTTCAATCAGTGGCTTCGATGTGAAGCGATGATATGGTGTTTCTATTGATGGTTTTCCATGCAATGATTGTGATTATTAGATGGTGCAAGGCTGCTACGATGGATAGTTTTCTCGAAAATGTAGAAAAGACGATGTTAAGTCATGCTATGATGTCACTAAGAGAGAGATGGGAGACATAAGATGATATCCAATGACATACGATGACCATCAACGATAGTTCCTAGATCGCGATGACTTTAGACGAGAGTCTTATGTTCTGTCAATAAGATGGATTCTGCTGCGAAGAAAGTGTGCATAGGGTTATTGGTATTCCTGATTTTAC
This sequence comes from Allium sativum, assembly GCA_030737875.1. Lineage (NCBI taxonomy): Eukaryota > Viridiplantae > Streptophyta > Magnoliopsida > Asparagales > Amaryllidaceae > Allium > Allium sativum. The sequence continues at coordinate 1,025,144,249 of CM060920.1, forward strand.
TACCGCTTTGTGTGAAAAGTAGAAGGATGAATTAGAGTTGTAACAATCCACCCGGAATGACCTTAAATTTCGACCTAGAAAAGGCCCATCGAAATTTAGGGCTATTCTAAATGGGTCGTTGGTTCCAGTAAGGATTACATTTGCACAAATAATATATACACAAACAATTCGACTCGAAATCTCGCACAGCGGAAAGAGAAAATATAATACTGAAATAAGATGTACCACTTACTTAAAAATCATAGGATTCCAAATATAGCATTCAAAGTTACATCTATTCCATGGGTACATCAAATAATTCATTCTCACAAGTTTCCAAAAGAAGTAAAGTAGTAATTACTAAAAGTAGAATAATGACTTCGTCTTCGTCTTTAGCTCCTGTAACGACCCAGGGATTTTCGGCCCCGAAAATCGACATAAATACCCTCACCATGACTTATGCTGACCTTCCAAACACCGAAAACACTGGAATGTTTATAGAAAGAAATTATAGGGTGAGATAATAAAGAAAGAAATATTAGAATAGAAGAGGAAGAAGTATCAACACACCACAGAGTCTCATATCGCAGCGGAACAAAATATAGTACAGAAATAAATCTTTATTGAAAGCTTTAAAAATACTTACAATATCAAAGTACATCACACAATGGGACAGTTATAATGACTTGTTCCCATATACAACACACAGCGGAATAGTAGCTATATAATATCATATGTCTGACCATCTCCAGCTTGTCTCTGGACTTCACAGCATTCGATAACCTGAACCTGTACACCCCGGGCTAACCCGAGCATTTACAAAACACAGGGTCAGTCTGGTGAACCAGAGTGTGAAAAACTCGCACAGCATTAAGGTATCACACAACTTGATTTTAAAGTTAAAATCCTTTCGAAAGAAAAAGATAATCTTAAGACCAAATCCACACATAAACACGAACGGTTTTTACCTTATGATAACCCAAAACAATTTTCGAAATCAATATCTTTTCTGATATTATAGTAGTGTCAAAATCCAAGTAAATATCAATCTTGTGGAACACTTGCATCTCACGCTCCACATATATAATATACAATCAAAACCGCGACGGTTATTGGAGATTGGATTCCACTTTGACAAGGTATGGGACAACCTGCAGATCGTGTATCTCTAGAGGCGAATACAGTGGGTTCAACAAGAACATCTTGCAACCTGGCCCTCACATGACCGACCACTCATTTCGCTTGAGTGTATCGAATGTATATCACCAACGGTTGGGCTCAAACCACCGTTTCCGAATGGGCAGAATCGATAAAGTAAGAAACAAAAGGAATTTCTCTAGATAGGTGATTATACACCCTAATGGGAGCGACCCACATAGCCATGTTGCATGCCCGTTTTTTGTCATTTCCCGTTTGATGAGGCTTGAGGTCAGAACCCATCTGGTCATCATACACTTTGAATGCCACATCGTCAGATCTGTCAAATCACTAATTGACGCCCAAAAATATACTCTGGGTTTTAAAGAAGGGCCATTCTTTGCCACCAACTCGGTATATTTGTAAAAATCAACGTACGTGGTTTTAAAGAAATACTCCGTCAGACATTCGTCCATACAAGTCATCCAGGAACAGGATGAACCGAAGGTACTCTCCTACTGCATCCAATATAGGAATCACCCCATGGATCAGTAGCGATAGTCCTTGTAATCCACAGATTCAACCATGACAGAACCCCAGTATATCTCCAGGTCGAACCAGAGATTGTAAGTGGTTCTTCCGCTTACCCCAGTATATCTCCAGGTCGAACCAGAGATTGTAAGTGGTTCTTCCGCTTTATGAAAATCTATGGTCTTCACATGGTCCATCTCGAACATCGTCTGATTTCTTCTATATATTCGTATTTGTTGGTCGGAATGGTTTTCGAATATATATTCGATCCCGGTCTTTCCATAATAACAATTGTAAAGGTCAGACTTGATAGTCGGTTATTTAACTATCAAGTAAACATCCATGAAATCATAAAAATAGATCTACTGGTTTTGTTCTCAGCATCACTTTGGCTTTTAAAATTTACTGCCCAATCTCTTTTAATTATGTTACTAGGAAAATATAATCTCATATCATTTCCTTCACTTTGTAAATCTTATCACCCACTTCTAACATTACCAACTAGTATCATCTTTGGATAATCCCGAAGTCGTTCAAGTTGGGGTATTTTAATTACCTCTCAGACCTTGATCAACAACGTTCTTATCTTTAGATAAATACTAGTTGAAATTCAAGAACCAATATTATTATTTCAATTCCTATTTCCAATCTCGTTTACCAAGCTCACATTTAAATCCCTTCCTCAGGAAATCTCCTTTCAATCCTTTTGGTTTAACTCAATTCCAGTATTGGGTATTTCCAATTAAAAAATGCCATTTAAACTTATATTCCATTATAAACTTAGTTTATAATTTCAGGTTTAATATAAACCCTTTACATCTTCTCCTTCCTTTACTTAATTCAAACACTACGATTAGACCTCTTTATTGCTTCATTATAAAACTCGAGTTTCTAATAATAAAACTCATCCCTAGCCTCTTTCCAACATTCGATTTCATTTCTTTTCAAAATTGGTTTCTTAAGCGTATTTCATTAGTGATTACTCTAACAACTCATTCCATTTCAAATCAATTAACTCCTATATTAACTAGAATAAATAATAAATCACCTTTTAAAAACCTTACTAGGATTAACCAATTATTCATCTAGTTATTTTACTAGTTTAAAGTCTAATCAGGTTTAAATGGTCGACTCAGTCAACGCAAACATGATTACTCTTCTAACCAATTCTATTAAATTCCTCTTTTAAATTAATTAAAATACAATTAATTTTAAAAACTTTATTTAATCGCTCACGATAAATCAAATACTTAACCGCTAGGTATTTCCTGCTCATTTGGTTATAATTCTTATCAACGTAAGAAATTTGTTTTATAAAAACCATTTCATAATTTCTATATAAACTTTAAATAAATAAATAATTAAATATTTATTTCCCTTTTTAAATAACCTTTCAATGTAATAACCTTCAAAATCTATTTTTGTTATAAAATATATTTATAACTCAAAAATTATAGATTCACTATCGATAAAGCCCATATTTTATAAATCGATTGATTAATAAGCCAGGCGATGCCACCTACCTAACCACACTACCCATTGGTTATTATCAGAACAAATGTTGAAATAAGGTTCAACAATCAACAAAAATCAATCATTTATTTTTACGTGACTGATAATTTCTATAACAATCATCAATCAATCAACAGATCATTCAAACAACCCAACCAATTTCAAACACGTTTATAAACGTGACCAATCAAGGGAAATTACTTTATTTGGGTCAAATTAACACGATTGGTGTTTTTCTGAAATTAAACAACCGTTTAATTTCATTTATTGAATCAACAATAAATATATATATATATATATATTAACAAACGGTCAACCACTAGCAATCAGAACACGCAAAATAAAAACCCAATTTATATAAATAGGAAGAGTTGAGTGAGTTTAACTCACCTTGGTTTGAATCTATCGATAAATAGTCTGTTTTAGTCAAATTAAACTGACATTTAATTTGACTAAAATTTCCAGTTACTTCAGATCCGGATTAGACTCGCTCCATCTCGAAGTACTCATCTCCACGGTCCCAACGCAACTGACCGCGCTTGAATCTGATAACGTATGTTCGAGAAATCGTATAAACAATTTTATAAATAATTCAATTAAAAACATTGATGTTCCTTTGAATTTTAGATGGGCTTTACCTTTAACTAACGGCTCAACCAAAAGAAACCCGACCCGTCTGCTTTTTTAAACCCTACCACCGATCATTCTCTCATTTCAACAGCCGCCTCATCAAATTAAATCCCAAAGTCGAAACCCTTAGCCCCAATTCCTTCTTCCACTTCGAGGTGTTTGGCGTCGCCCCTCCTCCGTCTACTCAAGTCCAGTAGCGTCGCACCTCCTTCGAGCTCCTCCAATGATTCGCCACCACACTGTCGAGCAACCCGAGCCTCCCTGAACCACGACGCGCGAACCAAGTCGAGCCTCCCTTGAATTAAGCTAATTTTTTTTCTTTTGCCTTGATTTCTTTTTATTACAGTATTATTTGTTTGATTTTTCTGGTTCTCGAATGGGATTTTCTTTCTTTGGTTTACTGTGTTTCGAATGGGTGATGAACACTACTGCGTGCTAGCGTATTTATACTTTCGTTTTGATTGTAGATAGAATCATTGTCTTTCAATCCTTTTCCTAGAAGGATCGGCTATACTTAGGCCATATCCCCTTTTCAGATTTTCATGTACTGGAACTGGAATGATATGTGAGGGATTTAATCTGAGATACTGATGGATTTTATGTGTATGAAACATTTCTTTAGCTGTTGCAATTGATTGATCTTAGGTATGTGTGTAGATTTGGTAACTTTATCGAAGATTTGAAAACTGTAAACATATATCTTCTGTTTTGATGGTAGTTTGATTGTGTGTGATATCTGTTCGAATGGGTATTGATTGAACTTGGGTAGGTTAGGCAACTATAGCTATGTGTAGTTAACTTTAAATCAGAGATTTTGAACTGAAACATAGATTAAATTTCCATTTTTAAATATAAGCAAACAGTGAATTTTGTGTCAGAATTTTACTGTTTACACATGTGAGTTCACTGTTCTGAAAAGATTGTGTAGATTTATACCATTTTCCTCTTAGCTGTTCATGTCCTCTTTCTTGTAGCTGTCCCTATGCTAGCTGTTTTCTTTCAATTCCTTAAGCTGTTCATATGCATGGATTTAGCTGTTTTTATAAGTTTTCTTTTTCTATTCTTATGTATTGTCTTGTTCATGATTTCCTGCTTGGATTTGCTGATCTCATTTTCTGTTGAACCTATGATCCTAGTTCATACATTTTTATTTTCTTTTCCTCTTTTTTTCTTTTTTTTTCTCTTAAATACTGTAAATTTGTCATAAAATCGTCCCTTTTAATGGTTTTTTTTTTTTTTGCAGATCAAAACTGATTGAACATGGATTCCCCGATCGTTGAAAGAACCAAGGCCGCTGGTGTTTAATAATGGATCATGTTTCTACTGATTGATTCTATCAAAATATGTTGTTATAAATGTTCATATATTTGATATATAAAGTCATTGTATATATAAATATGTATATACTGTTGTTTCTGTGCTCAAAAATTTGGTGGTGTATTATAATATCTTGAGAAAATAAGGCATGCTGTACACTAATTTTGAATGAATTCTTTTGTCTCCTCTTGTTATATGTGTACATTATGTCTTGAGGAACGATAAGAATATGGTGTGTCTGATCCTTGCCACTATGCATGCATATGTAAATGGATCGACTACACCTTGGTTTGATTACAACCAATTAATCTTTATTTTCATCATGTGTTTCAGACTAAATAATCCTATTTGATATAGTATTTTAGCAGGGGAGATAAAACAGTGTTATTTAAATTAGAACTTGTTATGGAAAACAACGTGGATTAGATGTGTAACAAAAATGAGGTGTTGATGATGCATGCCAACATCTCATTTACATCCAGATATATACAAAAACGTGCACATATAATTTACATACATATATGTAAAAGCGCACACACGTATATTTACATATGACTCCCAAATATCACCACAACGTACATATATATATGTTATATGTTACGGTCTATTAGTAAATTTTGATCGGATAAATTTAACGATGGTCTAATTAGTTATAGGCTTCTATCCTAAACTACAGGCCACTCAAAACGTTACTAATAAATTTTCAAGATGTATATAATAAAAAATTTAAACTAAAACTAATATTATTTAATAACTAATTACCGTTGTATTATGGTTTCAAACAAAGTATAAAATACCAGCGTTGTTTTGGATCTTTGATATAACACAAACATAAACCATTTAACATGTTAATAAATAGATCGCCAAAAATCAAATACCAGGTCACGGTAAAAACCCTATCCATCATATAAACTAATATTAACAAATAAATCGTTATAATTTAAAAACGATTTCACAACGACTATTTGAAAATTTGAATTGGATGTAACTTGAAATCTATAAGTTGAAATTTCGATTTTTCTCTTTCATTAGGAAAATATAATCAAACCGGCCCAAACATGTCTCGTTTTACAGAAATACGACTTATATTGGATCCTGTATATCCAATCAAAGTTCAAATCGAAAATTTCGAACTACCGCGACATTTTGGGCTCGTTTTAATTAATATATAATTATATTTATTCGAACTCTATATTTAACTAAATAAATTCGAAAAAAAATCCATTATATTTCAAATATAATAAACAAATTTAAATATTAAAATTTAAATGCCCGAAAAATCTAGGACGTTACATTCTTGCCCCCTTAAAATAATTTCGTCCTCGAAATTGCAAAGTAAGAAGAATATTCCAAACCATATTATTTTAAAATCATTACTTTTGAATTATCAATAAAGTAAATTCAGATTCTAAAATTTTTGAGGATTTCGCCAACACTTCTTCTACATGACCCGATCGATACGACTACAACTGCTATCCTGGGCCTCAACTTCTTCGAAAAGAAAATTTTAATTTCCAAATGGCTATCCACCTTATTTGAATCCCAATTTATTTATCCAATAAATTTTTAAATCCCAATTTATTTAAGTACATTTTATCATTTGTAAATTGATTCCACTTAACTAGGTTTAGTTTCATTTTCATATCTGATTCAATTGGCGAATTGATTTTCTAATCAGTTTAACTTTATTTCATATTTAAATTTTGATTTCAAATTAAATCAAACAAATCAACCCACATTACTATAACATAGAAAATAATTTCCTTTTCCTATAAAAATATACTTTGGGTAAAATTATGTCATTTACCCTTTTTATAAAACAATATTGTATCCATTCACTAGTTCAACGCTTCTCAACACTTGAACCAGTCAAATAACACAATACAAAACATTTGTATATAAAATCTTACACATACGCCCTCATATATATACACTCAAACTCAAACTAGGGTGTTACTAACCCCATCTCTGTTGAGTTACGCCTCAGAGCCAAGGTTACTACTCAACCAATAGCTCTGATACCACTGTAACGACCCAGGGATTTTCAGCCCCGAAAATCGACATAAATACCCTCGCCATGACTTATGCCGACCTTCCAAACACCGAAAACACAGGAACGTTTATAGAAAGAAATTAGAGGATGAGATAAGAAAGAAAGAAATATTAGAATATAAGAGGAAGAAGTATCAACACACCACAGAGTCTCACATCGCAGTGGAACAAAATATAGTACAGAAATAAAACTTTATTGAAAGCTTCAAAAATACTTACAATATCAGAGTACATCACACAATAGGACAGTTATAATGATCTGTTCCCATATACAAACACAGCAGAATAGTAGCTATATAATATTATATGTCTGACCATCTCCAGCTTGTCTCTGGACTTCACAACATTCGATAACCTGAACCTGTACACCCCGGGCTAACCCGAGCATTTACAAAACACCAGGTCAGTCGGTTGAACCAGAGTGAGAAAAACTCGCACAACATTAAGTTATCACACAACTTGATTTTAAAGTTAAAATCCTTTCGAAAGAAAAAGATAATCATAAGACCAAATCCACACATCAACACGGACGGTTTTTACCTTACAATAACCCAAAACAGTTTTCGAAATCAATATCCTTTCTGATATTATAGTAGTGTCCAAATATAAGTAAATATCAATCTAGTGGAACGCTAGCATCTAACGCTCCACATATATAATAAACAATCAAAAACCGCGGAGCTTTTTGGAGATTGGATTCCACTTTGACAAGGTATGGAACCACCTGCCGATCATATATCTCTAGAGGCGAATACACTGGGTTCAACAAGAACATCTTGTAACCCGGCCCTCGCATGACCAACCACTCATTTCGCTTGAGTGTATCAAATGTATATCACCAACGGTTGGCCTCAAACCACCATTTCCCGAATGGGCAGAATCGATAAAGTAAGAAACAAAAGGAATTTCTCTAGATAGGTGATTATACACCCTAATGGGAGCAACCCACATAGCCATGCTGCCTGCCCGATTTTTGTCATTTACCGTTTGATGAGGCATGAGGTCAGAACCCATCTGGTCATCATACACTTTGAATGCCACATCGTTAGATCCGTCAAATCACTAATTGACGTCCAAAAATATACTCTGGGTTTTAAAGAAGGGCCATTCTTTGCCACCAACTCGGTATATTTGTAAAAATCAACATATGTGGATTTAAGGAAATACTCCGTCAGACATTCGTCCATACAAGTCATCCAGGAACAGGATGAACCGAAGGTACTCTCCTACTGCATCCAATATAGGAATCACCCCATGGATCAGTACCGATAGTCCTTGCAATCCACAGATTCAACCACGATAGAACCCCAGTATATCTCCGGGTCGAATCAGAGATTATAAGTGGTTCTTCCGCTTTATGAAAATCTATGGTCTTCACATGCTCCATCTCGATCATCATCTGATTTCTTCTATATATTCGTATTTGTTGGTCGGAATGGTTTTCGAATATATATTCGATCCCGGTCTTTCCATACCAACAATAGTAAAGGTCAGACTTGATAGTCGGTTATTTAACTATCAAGTAAACATCCATGAAATCATAAAAATAGATCTACTGGTTTTGTTATCAGCATCAGTTTGGCTTTTAAAATTTACCTCCCAATCTCTTTTAATTCTGTTACTAGGAAAATATAATCTCATATAATTTCCTTTACTTTGGAAATCTTATCACCCATTCCTGACATTACCAACTAGTATCATCTTTGGATAATCCCGAAGTCGTTCAAGTTGGGGTATTTTAATTACCTCTCAGACCTTGATCAACAACGTTCTTATCTTCAGATAAATACGAGTTGAAATTCAAGAACCAATATTATTATTTCAATTCCTATTTCCAATCTCGTTTACCAAGCTCACATTTAAATCCCTTCCTCGGGAAATCTCCTTTCAATCCTTTTAGTTTAACTCAATTCCAGTATTGGGTATTTCCAATTAAAAAATGCCATTTGAACTTATATTCCATTATAAACTTTGTTTATAATTTCAGGTTTAATATAAACCCTTTACATCTTCTCCTTACTTTACTTAATTCAAACGTTAAGTAAAAAATTTCATTTTAGCTAGGTGTTCGATTAGACCTCTTTATTGCTTCATTATAAAACTCGAGTTTCTTATAATAAAACTCATCCCTAGCCTCTTTCCAACATTCGATTTCATTTCTTTTCAAAATTGGTTTCTTAAGCGTATTTCATTAGTTATTACTCTAACAACTCATTCCATTTCAAATCAATTAACTCCTATATTAACTAGAATAAATAATAAATCCCCTTTTTAAAACCTTACTAGGATTAACCAATTATTCATCTAGTTATATTACGAGTTCAAAGTCTAACCAAGTTTAAATGGTCGACTCAGTCAACACAAACATGATTACTCTTCTAACCAATTCTATTTAATTCCTCTTTTAAATTAATTAAAATATAATTAATTTAAATAACTTTATTTAATCGCTCACGATAAATCAAATACTTAACCGCTAGGTATTTCCTGCTCATTTGGTTATAATTCTTATCAACGTATGAAATTTGTTTTATAAAAACCATTTCATAATTTCCATATAAACTTTAAATAAATAAATAATTAAATATTTATTTCCATTTTTAAATAACCTTTCTATGTAATAACCTTCAAAATCTATTTTTGTTATAAAATATATTTATAACTCAAAAATTATCGATTCACTGTCGATAAAGCCCATATTTTATAAATCGACTGATGTATAAGCCAGGTGATGCCACTTACCCAACCACACTACCCATTGGTTATTATCAGAACAAATGTTGAAATAAGGTTCAACAATCAACAAAAATCAATCATTTCTTTTTATGTGACTGATAATTTCTATAACAATCATCAATCAATCAACAGATCATTCAAACAACCCAACCAATTTCAAACACGTTTATAAACGTGACCAATCAAGGGAAATTACTTTATTTGGGTCAAATTAACACGATTGGTGTTTTTCTGAAATTAAACGACCGTTTAATTTCATTTATTGAATCAACAATAAATATATATATACTAACAAACGGTCAACCACTAGCAATCAGAACACGCAAAATTAAAACCCAATTTATATAAAATATAAATGGGAAGAGCTGAGTGAGTTTAACTCACCTTGGTTTGAATCTATCGATAAACAGTCTATTTTAGTCAAATTAAACTGACGTTTAATTCGACTAAAATATCCAGTTACTTCAGATCCGGATTAGACCCGCTCCATCTCGAAGTACTCGTCTCCACGGTCCCAATGCAACTGACCGCGCTTGAATCTGATAACGTATGTTCGAGAAATCGTATAAACAATTTTATAAATAATTCAATTAAAAACATTGATTTTCCTTTGAATTTTAGATGGGCTTTACCTTTAACTATCGGCCCAACCAAAAGAAACCCGACTCGTCTGCCCTTTTTAAAACCTATCACCGATCATTCTCTCATTTCAACAGCCGCCTCATCAAATTAAATCCCAAAGCCGAAACCCTAAGCCCCAATTCCTTCTACCACTTCGAGGTGTTTGGCGTCGCCCCTCCTCCGTCTACTCAAGTCCAGTAGCATCGCACCTCCTTCGAGCTCCTCTAACGATCCGCCACCACACTGTCGAGCAACCCAAGCCTCCCAGAACCACGACGCGCGAACCAAGTCGAGCCTCCCTCGAATTAAGCTAAGTTTTTTTCTTTTGCCTTGATTTCTTTTTATTACGGTATTATTTGTTTGATTTTTCTGGCTCTCGAATGGGATTTTCCTTCTTTGGTTTACTGTGTTTCGAATGGGTGATGAACACAACTGCGTGCTAGCGTATTTATACTTGCGGTTTGATTGTAGATAGAATCACTGTCTTTCAATCCTTTTCCTAGATAGGATCGGCTATACTTAGATCATATCCCCTTTTCAGATTTTCGTGTACTGGAACTGAAATGATATGTGAGGGATTTAATCTGAGATACTGATGGATTTTTTGTGTATGAAACATTTCTTTAGCTGTTGCGATTGATTGATCTTAGGTATGTGTGTAGATTTGGTAACTGTATCGAAGATTTGAAAGCTGTAAACGTATATCTTCTGTTTTGATGGTAGTTTGATTGTGTGTGATATCTGGTCGAATGGGTATTGATTGAAGTTGGGTAGGTTAGGCAACTATAGATATGTGTAGTTAACTTCAAATCAGAGATTTTGAACTGAAACATAGATTAAATTTCCATTTTTAAATATAAGCAAACAGTGAATTTTTTATCAGAATTTTACTGTTTACACATGTGAGTTCACTGTTCTAAAAAGATTGTGTAGATTCATACCATTTTCCTCTTAGCTGTTCATGTCCTCTTTCTTGTAGCTGTCCCAATACTAGCTGTTTTCTTTCAATTCCTTAAGCTGTTCATATGCATGGATTTAGCTGTTTCTATAAGTTTTCTTTTTCTATTCTTATGTATTGTCTTGTTCATGATTTCTTGCTTGGATTCTCTGATCTCATTTTCCGTTGAACCTATGATCCTAGTTCATACATTTTGGTTTTTTTTTTTCCACTTTTTTTATTTTTTTTTCTCTTATATACTGTTCAATTGTCATAAAATCATCCCTTTTAATGGGTTTTTTCGTAGATCAAAACTGATTGAACATGGATTCCCCGATCGTTGAAAGAACCAAGGCCGATGCTGTTTAATAATGGATCATGTTTCTACTGATTGATTCTATCAAAATCTGTTGTTATAAATGTTCTTATATTTGATATATAAAGTCATTGTATATATAAATATGTATATACTGTTTGTTTCTGTGCTCAAGGATTTGGTGGTGTATTACTATATCTTGAGAAAACAAGGCATGCTGTACACTAATTTTGAATGAATTCTTTTGTCTCCTCTTTTTATTTGTGTACATTATGTCTTGAGGAACGATAAGAATATGGTGTGTCTGATCCTTGCCAGTATGCAAGCATATGTAAAAGGATCGACTACACCTTGGTTTGATTACAACTAATTAATCTTTATTTTCGTCATGTGTTTCAGACTAAATAATCCTATTTGATATAGTATTGTGGCACGGGAGAGAAAACAGTGTTATTTAAATTAGAACTTGATATGGAAAACAACGTGGATTAGATGTGTAACGAAAATGAGGTGTTGATGATGCATGCCAACATCTCATTTACATCCAGATATATACAAAAACGTGCCCATATAATTTACATACATATATGTAGAAGCACACACACGTATATTTACATATGACTCCCAAATATCACCACAACATAAATATATATATGTTATATGTAACGGTCTATTAGTAAACTTTGATCGGACAAATTTAATGACGGTCTAATTAGTTATAGGCTTCTATCCTAAACTATAGGCCACTCAAAACGTTACTAATAGATTTTCAAGATGTATATAATAAAAAATTTAAACTAAAACTAATATTATTTAATAACTAATTACCATTGTATTACGGTTTCAAAAAAAGTATAAAATACCAGCGCTGTTTTGGATCTTTGATATAACACAAACATAAACCATTTAACATGTTAATAAAAGGATCGCCAAAAATCAAATACCAGGTCACGGTAAAAACCCTATCCATCATATAAACTAATATTAACAAATAAATCGTTATAATTTAAAAACGATTTCACAGTGACTATTTGAAAATTTGAATTGGACGTAACTTGAAATCTATAAGTTGAAATTTCGATTTTTCTCTTTCATTAGGAAAATATAATCAAACCGGCCCAAACGTGTCTCGTTTTACAGAAATCCGACTTATATTGGATCCTGTATATCCAATCAAAGTTCAAATCGAAAATTTCGAACTACCGCGACATTTTGGGCTCGTTTTAATTAATATATAATTATATTTATTCGAACTCTATATTTAAATAAATAAATTCGAATAAAAATCCATTATATTTCAAATATAATAAACAAATTTAAACATTCGAATTTAAATGGCCGAAAAATCTAGGACGTTACATTCTTCCCCCATTAAAATAATTTCGTCCTCGAAATTGCAAAGTAAGAAGAATATTCCAAACCATATTATTTTAAAATCATTACTTTTGAATTATCACTAAAGTAAATTCATATTCTAAAATTTTTCGAGGATTTCGCCAACACTTCCTCTACATGACTCGATCGATACGACTACAACTGCTATCTTGGGCCTCAACTTCTTCGAAAAGAATAATTAAATTTCCAAATAGCAATCCACCTTATTTGAATCCCAATTTATTTATCCAATAAATTTTTAAATCCCAATTTATTTAAGTACATTTTATCATTTGTAAATTGATTCCACTTAACTAGGTTTAGTTTCATTTTCATATCTGATTCAATTGGCGAATTGATTTTCTAATCAGTTCAACTTTATTTCATATTTCAATTTTGATTTCAAATTAAATCAAACAAATCAACCCACATTACTATAACATAGAAAATAATTTCCTTTTCCTATAAAAATATACTTTGGGTAAAATTATGTCATTTACCCTTTTTACAAAACAATATTGTATCCATTCACTAGTTCAACGCTTCTCAACACTTGAACCAGTCAAATAACACAATACAAAACATTTGTATAAAAAATCTTACAAATATGCCCTCATATATATACACTCAAACTCAGTCTAGGGTGGTACTAACCCCATCTCTGTTGAGTTACGCCACAGAGCCAAGGTAACTACTCAACCAATAGCTTTGATACCACTGTAACGACCCATGGATTTTCGGCCCCGAAAATTGACATAAATACCCTCACCATGACTTATGCCGACCTTCCAAACACCGAAAACACTGGAACGTTTATAGAAAGAAATTAGAGGGTGAGATAAGAAAGAAAGAAATATTAGAATAGAAGAGGAAGAAGTATCAACACACCACAGAGTCTCACATCGCAACGGAACAAAATATAGTATAGAAATAAATCTTTATTGAAAGCTTTAAAAATACTTACAATATCAGAGTACATCACAGAATGGGACAGTTATAATGACCTTTTCCCATATACAACACACAGCGGAATAGTAGCTATATAATATCATATGTCTGACCATCTCCAGCTTGTCTCTGGACTTCACAGCATTCGATAACCTGAACCTGTACACCTTGGGCTAACCCGAGCATTTACAAAACACCGGGTCAGTCTTTTGAACCAGAGTGAGAAAAACTCGCACAGCATTAAGGTATCACACAACTTGATTTTAAAGTTAAAATCCTTTCGAAAGAAAAAGATAATCGTAAGACCAAATCCACACATCAACACGAACGGTTTTTACCTTACAATAACCCAAAACAGTTTTCAAAATCAATATCTTTTCTGATATTATAGTAGTGACTAAATACAAGTAAATATCAATCTAGTGGAACGCCTGCATCTCGCGCTCCACATATATAGTATACAATCAAAACTGCGGCGCTTATTGGAGATTGGATTCCACTTTGACAAGGTATGGGACCACCTGCCGATCGTGTATCTCTATAGGCGAATACACTGGGTTGAACAAGAACATCTTGCAACCCGGCCCTCACATGACCGACCACTCATTTCGCTTGAGTGTATCAAATGTATATCACCAACTGTTGGGCTCAAACCACCGTTTCCCGAATGGGCAAAATCGATAAAGTAAAAAACAAAAGGAATTTGTCTAAATAGGTGATTATACACCCTAATGGGAGCGATCAACATAACCATGCTGCCTGCCCGATTTTTGTCATTTCCCGTTTGATGAGGCTTGAGGTCAGAACCCATCTGGTCATCATACACTTTGAATGCCACATCGTTAGATCCGTCAAATCACTAATTGACGTCCACAAATATACTCTGGGTTTTAAAGAAGGGCCATTCTTTGCCACCAACTCGGTATATTTGTAAAAATCAACATATGTGGTTTTAAGGAAATACTCCGTCAGACATTCGTCCATACAAGTCATCTAGGAATAGGATGAACCGAAGGTACTCTCCTACTGCATCCAATATAGGAATCACCCCATGGATCAGTAGCGATAGTCCTTGCAATCCACAGATTCAACCACGACAGAACCCCAGTATATCTCCAGGTCGAATCAGAGATTGTAAGTGGTTCTTCCGCTTTATGAAAATCTATGGTCTTCACATGCTCCATCTCGATCATCGTCTGATTTCTTCTATATATTCGTATTTGTTGGTCGGAATGGTTTTCGAATATATATTCGATCCCGGTCTTTCCATACCAACAATCGTAAAGGTTAGACTTGATAGTCGGTTATTTAACTATCAAGTAAACATCCATGAAATCATAAAAATAGATCTACTGGTTTTGTTCTTAGCATCACTTTAGCTTTTAAAATTTACCGCCCAAACTCTTTTAATTCTGTTACTAGGAAAATATAATCTCATATAATTTCCTTTACCTTGGAAATCTTATCACCCATTCCTGACATTACCAACTAGTATCATCTTTGGATAATCCCGAAGTCGTTCAAGTTGGGGTATTTTAATTACCTCTCAGACCTTGATCAACAACGTTCTTATCTTCAGATAAATACGAGTTGAAATTCAAGAACCAATATTATTATTTCAATTCCTATTTCCAATCTCGTTTATCAAGCTCACATTTAAATCCCTTCCTCGGGAAATCTCCTTTCAATCCTTTTGGTTTAACTCAATTCCAGTATTGGGTATTTCCAATTAAAAAATGCCATTTAAACTTATATTCCATTATAAACTTAGTTTATAATTTCAGGTTTAATATAAACCCTTTACATCTTCTCCTTCCTTTACTTAGTTCAAACGTTAAGTAAAACTTTTCATTTAAGCTAGGTGTTCGATTAGACTTTTTTTTGCTTCATTATAAAACTCGAGTTTCTAATAATAAAACTCATCCCTAGCCTCTTTCCAACATTCAATTTCATTTCTTTTCAAAATTGGTTTCTTAAGCGTATTTCATTAGTGATTACTCTAACAACTCATTCCATCTCAAATCAATTAACTCCTATATTAACTAGAATAAATAATAAATCCCCCTTTTAAAACCTTACTAGTATTAACCAATTATTCATCTAGTTATATTACTAGTTTAAAGTCTAACCAAGTTTAAATGGTCGACTCAGTCAACACAAACATGATTACTCTTCTAACCAATTCTATTTAATTCCACTTTTAAATTAATTAAAATATAATTAATTTAAATAATTTTATTTAATCGCTCACGATAAATCAAATACTTAACCGCTAGGTATTTCCTGCTCATTTGGTTATAATTCTTATCAACGTAAGAAATTTGTTTTATAAAAACCATTTCATAATTTCTATGTAAACTTTAAATAAATAAATAATTAAATATTTATTTCCCTTTTTAAATAACCTTTCAATGTAATAACCTTCAAAATCTATTTTTGTTATAAAATATATTTATAACTCAAAAATTATCGATTCACTGTCGATAAAGCCCATATTTTATAAATCGATTGATTTATAAGCCAGGTGATGCCACTTACCCAACCACACTACCCATTGGTTATTATCAGAACTAATGTTGAAATAAGGTTCAACAATCAACAAAAATCAATCATTTCTTTTTACGCGACTGATAATTTCTATAACAATCATCAATCAATCAACAAATCATTCAAGCAACCCAACCAATTTCAAACACGTTTATAAACGTGACCAATCAAGGGAAATTACTTTATTTGGGTCAAATTAACAAGATTGGTGTTTCTCTGAAATTAAACGACCGTTTAATTTCATTTATTGAATCAACAATAAATATATATATACTAACAAACGGTCAAACAATAGCAATCAGAACACGCAAAATAAAAACCCAATTTATATAAAATATAAATGTGAAGGGCTGAGTGAGTTTAACTTACCTTGGTTTGAATATATGGATAAGCAGTCTGTTTTAGTCAAATTAAACTGACATTTAACTCGACTAAAATTTCCTGTTACTTTAGATCCGGATTAGACCTGCTCCATCTCGAAGTACTCGTCTCCATGGTCCCAACGCAACTGACCACGCTTGAATCTGATAACGTATGTTCGAGAAATCGTATAAACAATTTTATAAATAATTCCATTAAAAACATTGATTTTCCTTTGAATTTTAGATGGGCTTTACCTTTAACTATCAGCCCGACCAAAAGAAACCCGACCCGTCTGCCCTTTTAAACTCTACCACCGATCATTCTCTCATTTCAACAGCCGCCTCATCAAATTAAATCCCAAAGCCGAAACCCTAAGCCCCAATTCCTTCTGCCAATTCGAGGTGTTTGGCATCGCCCCTCCTCCGTCTACTCAAGTCCAGTAGCGTCGCACCTCCTACGAGCTCCTCCATTGATCCGCCACCACACTGGAGAGCAACCCGAGCCTCCCAGAACCACGACGCGCGAACCAAGTCGAGCCTCCCTCGAATTAACCTAAGTTTTTTTCTTTTGCCTTGATTTATTTTTATTACGGTACTATTTTTTGATTTTTCTGGTTCTCGAATGGGATTTTCCTTCTTTGGTTTACTGTGTTTCGAATGGGTGATGAACACTAATGCGTGCTAGCGTATTTATACTTGCGGTTTGATTGTAGATAGAATCAATGTCTTTCAATCCTTTTCCTAGATAGGATCGGCTATACTTAAGCCATATCCCCTTTTCAGATTTTTGTGTACTGGAACTGAAATGATATGTGAGGGATTTAATCTGTGATACTGATGGATTTTCTGTGTATGAATTATTTCTTTAGCTGTTGCGATTGATTGATCTTAGGTATGTGTGTAGATTTGGTAATTGTATCGAAGATTTAAAAACTGTAAACATATATCTTCTGTTTTGATGGTAGTTTTATTGTGTGTCATATCTGTTCGAATGGGTATTGATTGAACTTGGGTAGGTTAGGCAACTATAGCTATGTGTAGTTAACTTCAAATCATAGATTTTGAACTAAAACATAGATTAAATTTCCATTTTTAAATATAAGCAAACAGTGAATTTTTGTATCAGAATTTTACTGTTTACACAAGTGAGTTCACTGTTCTAAAAAGATTGTGTAGATTCATACCATTTTACTCTTAGCTGTTCATGTCCTCTTTCTTGTAGTTGTCCCTATACTAGTTGTTATCTTTCAATTCCTTAAGCTGTTCATATGCATGGATTTAGCTATTTCTATAAGTTTTCTTTTTCTATTCTTATGTATTGTCTTGTTCATGATTTCCTGCTTGGATTTGCTGATCTCAGTTTCTGTTGAACCTATGATCCTAGTTCATACATTTTTATTTTCTTTTCCTCTTTTTTTTTCTCTTATATACTGTTCATTTGTCATAAAATCATCCCTTTTAATGGGGTTTTTTTCGCAGATCAAAACTGATCGAACAAGGATTCCCCGATCGTTGAAAGAACCAAGGCCGCTGGTGTTTAATAACGGATCCTGTTTGTACTGATTGATTCTATCAAAACCTGTTGTTATAAATGTTCATATATTTGATGTATAAAGTCATTGTATATATAAATATGTATATACTGATTGTTTCTGTGCTCAAGGATTTGGTGGTGCATTACTATATCTTGAGAAAACAAGGCATCCTGTACACTAATTTTGAATGAATTCTTTTGTCTCCTCTTGTTATATGTGTACATTATGTCTTGAGGAACGATAAGAATATGGTGTGTCTGATCCTTGCCACTATGCATGCATATGTAAAATAATCGACTACACCTTGGTTTGATTACAACTAATTAATCTTTATTTTCATCATGTGTTTCAAACTAAATAATCCTATTTGATATAGTATTGTAGCAGGGGAGAGAAAACAGTGCTATTTAAATTATAACTTGTTATGGAAAACAACGTGGATTAGATGTGTAACGAAAATGAGGTGTTGATGATGCATGCCAACATCTCATTTACATCCAGATATATACAAAAACGTGCACATATAATTTACATACATGTATGTAGAAGTGCACGCAAGTATATTTACATATGACTCCCAAATATCACCACAACATATATATATATATATATATATATATGTGTGTGTGTGTGTGTTATATGTTACGGACTATTAGTAAACTTTGATCGAACAAATTTAACGACGGTCTAATTAGTTATAGGCATCTATCCTAAACCACAGGCCACTTAAAACATTACTAATAAATTTTCAAGATGTATATAATTAAAAATTTAAACTAAACTAATATTATTTAATAACTAATTACCGTTGTATTATGGTTTCAAACAAAGTATAAAATACCTGCGCTGTTTTGGATCTTTGATATAACACAAACATAAACCATTTAACATGTTAATAAATGGATCGCCAAAAATCAAATACCAGGTCACGGTAAAAACCCTGTCCATCATATAAACTAATATTAACAAATAAATCGTTATAATTTAAAAACAATTTCACAGCGACTATTTGAAAATTTGAATTGGACGTAACTAGAAATATATAAGTTGAAATTTCGATTTTTCTCTTTCATTAGGAAAATATAATCAAACCGGCCCAAACGTGTCTCATTTTACAGAAATCCGACTTATATTGGATCTTGTATATCCAATCAAAGTTCAAATCGAAAATTTCGAACTACCGCGACATTTCGGGCTCGTTTTAATTAATATATAATTATATTTATTCGAACTCTATATTTAAATAAATAAATTCGAATAAAAATCCATTATATTTAAAATATAATAAACAAATTTAAATATTCGAATTTAAATGGCAGAAAAATCTGGGATGTTACAGCTCCCATCATAACTTCGTCTATGACTTTTACCTCATCTACCAACCTGTTGGATATGTTAAGAAGAGGGGTCAGAACATAAAGTTCTTTGTGACTGAAATATGGTGTTACTTAATGTCCATACCCTATATTTTTAGCAGGTTACATATGTCAAGGTATGTCTACACAACACACAGTATTCAAACAAAAACCAAGTATTTAACCAATAGGGTGGATATCCAATTCAATCGCCCATTAGTGTTTTTAGGGTAAAGACCCAGCGAGGTAGGCATTCTAGGTCACTCATGGCCCTATTAAAGGTGGATTTTTATGATCCCTTATAACCTTGAGGCGGACCCCTAGCCCCTTAAGACCCTGTCCTAATACATTAACATTCTTAAGTCTTAACTCTCACTTGTAATATGAGAAGTAGTGTTGCGAACAATACTACTTAACTGATATTATGGTAGGACACCTATGTCTCTTAAGACTTCCCCTAGACAGTTGTTTAGCATGTAATAGCCACATATCTCTCATATACCAATTATGTCCCTAGTTGAGCACTTACAAGCCTCTAGAGGAAGTGGACATCCTCATGAACTACCCTACTCTACCGTTTATGCCTAACCACTTTTAGAGAAGGAGGACCCAAAGACTTACTTCGAATCTAATAAGGGTGAGTCCCATGACTTTGGTTGCTTTCCAGAGCATAAACCTTCGGGGGTATCCTAGTCCTACCCACTTAAGACCCAAATTAGATAAGAAGAGAGTCAGCCACTTAGAACCTTCTCAAGGTGTAGTAAACCTGCTTATTTTCACGTGCAATAGACATATATATATATATATATATAGTTTTTTATATACACATTAGACCTCTCACATTAAACCGTATACCTGTAGATGTCGGATATGGCGGTTGGTTTCGGGCAGGCTACTACTACGAATTGGTTTAACCTTATGTTTAGTGTACTAAGTTTTTTTGAATGGCCCATGACACCTAGACATCTCACATTAGTTGGGCCTACTTGTGGGTGCTGGATTTGCTGGTCAGCTCTGGGCTTGCTTATACCACAAATGGAAACTAACCTCGTGTCTATGTGTCACTATTAATGTATATAAAAAGTCAGTCTATATGCACACAAAAGAAATTAATATATATTTATATATATGGGGACATTTCAAATTCTAATTCTATCCTAATCGCATTTATTACGCTAGTAAGACGTTAATTACGTTTATATAAGTATAATAATAACGCATGACAATGTTAAATATTCATATGAACGAGAAAAGGTTCTAACGAGATGGCAATTATCAATTTGTCTAAATAAAAGTATACAAGTTAGTTTTTCCATACTTTTACCACTACTACTTAGGAAAGATGGCATAATAAGAAGATAACAAATAGTAGCGAATGGAAAATATATATACATACAAATTTCAACTAGCATCCTAGGCTTATTTGAATGATTTCAATACTGGATCAAAAATACAGTATTACGTACACTTATACATGTATGTTTATAATTTCCACTTTATCTAATTCACCCCTTTTTGGTGCTATGTATATAAAAACGTACATTTGATATATTTTAAGTATGAATACGTTTGGATTCAAAATAGAATCCAAACTTAATCAAATCTTGAAATACCCAAATTTAAACCCTTTTATGTTACAATCAAATATTTAATAAAGGTGAATACATAAAGTAGAAACAATAGTAGCAACACCCCTTTTTCATCCTTAATCCAGTATTAAAATCAAAAATCCGCAAAACCCAAATATCATGACAATCCATACGCAAAAATAAAATAAAGGATTTGGGGGTTTTGGCATTTATGTTATCAATTTCCAGATCCTCTTAGGCATATCTATCAACAATATAATCTAATAAAAATATGAATATGCCTAAGTACACGACATTCCACTCACAGATCTAGGGAAGAACAAATAGGAATCTATAGTAGATCCATGCTTAATCTTTGCGGGAAACATGCTCCAATAAACCTCCTAATATATATATATACACACACACACACAAGAAACACGTATTAGAATCTTATATATATATATATATATACACACACACACATTTATACCAAATTCCCAAAAATTAAATCTATTAGAATAGAGAGAAGTTAAGAATAAAGGTTGGAGGAATAGAAGAAATCCTTAACCGTTTTTTCTGGAATTTAGTAATGGTAGAGAGGCAGGATAAAGGCAGGGATAAGAGAATGGATAGTGTTCAATTGTGTAATATGAGGGGATGTTTATAGTTGCCTGTATGAGTGTAGACCGTTGGATTACTCAGATTTAATTCAGGCCTTTTATTTATATATATCCCTTAAGAAAACCCTAACCAACATAGATTTATTGGGTTGTTCAGTTGCCAGGCGGTCGACCGGCGGCCGACACCACTCTTAAGGGCGTGGTCGACCTCTTGGGGGCTGGAACGCCCAATAAACGCTATGGTGCTGAGGTGTTCATTTAATTAGTTTGTTCATTTATTTCCTTAATCTTATTCCTTATATATGATATCTTTTGTCTCCATGATCTTATCCTTATTTCAAATTTCAAATTCTCCCTCTTTATTTTGAATATATTTTAGACACAAACGTATATATCATCCATTTAACTACAGTATTTTTTTTTTTGAATTTTACTAGTCAAATTCATTTATTCATAACTTCTTCATATATTGACCGTTTTCAGCATATTATATATGAAAACAATTCAGAAATTCGCCACGAATTCAAATAAAAGAATTTCGTTGCCAAATTCCTAAAGCTGCAAAAATCTCATTTTCCAGCCTTATTATTTAATTGCTTATTTGTAATTATTAATTATTAATATTTATGTATTTTACGGGGTGTTACATTCTCGCTCCTTAAAATAGATTTCATCCCAAAATCCGTTTGAGGGCGCAAAAAGCACAACGTGCATGATCACATCCATATTGTGCATCTATGTTTTTTTTTTAAATCAGCCACAAGCATCATGGCTCGCAGTGATTATGAACTGCAGACCCACTAAGCTCATCCATATCGCGTAGGTGAACTAATTGATGCAATATGTATGCGAACAACCTAGTTATGCATATATTTCTATTTGAGTTCGCTTGTGCAATGTTGTTGCATCTATTTCCTAACATCTAATCTAGCAATCACGATGCATCCATAAACTTATTTTGAGGCAAAATTACCCAAGGAAAGCTCTTGGTGAGTTTATTTCATCTTGTCTTCGGTCATCTATGTGCTTTTCACAGGATCATTTCCCCATTGTACTCGGATGAGGCGAACGGTTTTTTTGCAGAGTCTCTTGATTCCGTGCTCTATAATCCTTGCAGTGACACTGGCCACCCTAGACTCCGACTCGAATTTGTCTATGTCCCTAGTTTCGTCAAGCTCTAGTCTGATAGCAGAATCATGAAGGCATTTCCTTAGATGAGATACATGAAAAACATTATGGATCCCCGATAGACGCTCTGGGAGGTCCACTTGATAAGCCAAAGATCCAATTTTCTCGATGATACGAAAAGGCCCAATAAATTTGGGAGCCAACTTCCCAATCTTAACAAACCAAAATGTCTTCTTGAGAGGGGATACTTTTACGAATACGAAGTCTCCAACATCAAACTCAAGGTTCCTCCTTCGCTTATCGGCGTACGATTTCTGACGGTCTTGGGTTGGCATCATCCTTTGCCTAATCAAAGATATCTTCTCCGTGGATTCATAGATGAAGTCCGGCCGAGTATAACCTTGTCGGTAGTTTCCCACTAACAAGTTAGTGATTTTCATGGCTTCCCATAAAGCGCTTTGAAAGGGGTTATTCCAATCGTCGTCTGAAAACTATTGTTATACAAGAACTCAACAAGCGGCAGGTGCTGCTCCCAAACTCCTCCAAAGTCGATGATGCAAGCCCTGAGTAAATCTTCCAAGATTTCGTTTACTCTTTCTGTCTGTCCGTCGGTCTATGGATGATAGTCTGTGCTTAGATTGAGTGTTGTTCCCAATGCGATTTGTAAGCTTCTCCAAAATTCACTTGTGAACAAAGGGTCTCTATCACTCACGATACTCGATGGGATACCATGTAGTCTGACTTTTTCTTTAACATATAATTGGGATAACGAGGTTGCTGTCATTTTCTTCTTAACTAGTATAAAATGGGTGCTTTTGGTCTCTATCACTCGTAATATGCCGGCTCTTATGCCAAGCTGAATAAAGTTTTGGCTGAATTGGTGGACTTGTTCAACATGGTCAATTTTATTCCATTTGACTTGAGGAAGGAAAGCATCATACAATATATTTTTTCGATGATTGACACTTGTATCCAGTATGGTGAAGATGCTGATGTGAAGATAAGGGATTTTGATCCACTAGAGGATAAGGATTGAATATAATTATAAACGTACTGGTCTATAGCTTGACATCATGGATCTAGATGCATATGATGGACAACTATAGCTGTTAAAGATGCTGATATGAAGATAAAGATATTGGTCTTAGAGAAGATGATAAATTACGATTGTTTCTAACTTATTTGTAAGCAAAAAGTTTTCGTTTCTCTTGGTCGCTGAATAGCAAAAACTGCCCCTATGATATTTGTATGCAGTAATTTTCCATCTTAAATTTTGTTTTTTGATTAAGCATTTCCATTAATGAACCATAATTTGGAAATTATATTATATCATTTTATATCTTTTGAAAAAAAAAGACGTGCATTTGGCGAAGGATAAGGTGGTGGAGTGGAGGTAAATTATTCAGAAGTAGGAATCCTTGCTTACCACGAGGAGTACAACTGAATGGTTTATATGGGTGAACTTCTCATTTGCATGCTAACTCTCTCCCTTATCATTGCTTTAAATGAAGTAAAGAAGAGTAGTTGTTGATCTATAAGCCTAAAAACTACATTTTGTTGAAGTAGTTTTAGAAAAATAAATTCTTACTAACTGTTTTTTTATGTTTTTCGCAGTTCTTTGGCAAACAATAAATTGTCAGGTGATATACCAGACCTCGGGAAGTTAAGGTATCTTAGAAAGTTGTAAGTTACATTTCTTTAGCATTTGGTATTTGATTAAATTATGCACATTTATTGATCTAACATTACTTCATAACTATGTGAAGCCATTTGCAGGATAATCAACTGAGTGGAGCTATCCCCAAATCGCTGGAAAATATTAAAAATATTAAAGAGCTGTAAGTTTCAAACTGCATCAGATTATTACATACATAGTCCTCAAAATTCTTGCTTGAGTGGGATCTGGGAGGGTAAGGTAGTTACAATTTCTCTCCTTTTGTTTTTGCAACTTTCTGGAGAATAACAACATGACAGAAAAGATCCCATTAAAACTCTCAAGTAAATCTGGACTTACACTAAGGTACCCTTAATAGCAGGTTATTTCCTGGGAATAGTTTTTTGCAGCCATGATTATTTTCAGGTATGACCAAAGCTATGTTTGATAAGTAAGCTATGTACATATCATTAGTTTATCAGTGTGCATTGATGAAGCGAGCTAGATAGGTTTATGTTATAAAGAATATAACAGCTTACTATAAATTAGGAGGGTTCATAAATCTGTTGGCAACAAAACAAAGCTGATATGGATACTCCAACTGTTACAGGTATCGATGGTTAAATACTTTTTTTTTTATTATGAATTGTATGTTTACATGTATCGACGATTTAATATATAACGTTTAACTAGACTCCATACAGTTTAGTATATTAACAAATCATGCAATTTAGTATTATAAAATCATACAGTTTGGTATATTAAAGGCAAAATGAGCTAATAGTAATGTTGGTCTGAAAATATTCGAAATTTTTGTTGCCTTGATTTTCTTTTTTTAAGTCTACTGCAGGTTACTGCTAACAGAGTACTTGCCAAAGCATATTATTTAAATTATACTTTTAAATAATGTTTGATCGTATGTATTAACATTCGTGGTATATTTGAATAATTGGTATGGTATGTAGAATATTTTGGATGGTCTGAATGTGATGATGAATGCTTTGGTTGAGTTTCATCTATGTACAAAACTGGTATTGGGATTTTTTTTTAATTAAAGCATTGTATTTGCTTTCTTCTAACGTACCATTTGTCTTCTTTTGCTATTGCATTTGCTTTTTTTTCTTCTGATGTTGCATTTTAAGATAATGGTGTTGCATTACATAATACAGTGGTGTTGCATTAAATAAAATATTATTATTCACATGGCATGTGGGCCCCATAGTTGACATGGCATGTGACAAGTATGCATCAGACGTGGAGAGCTGATGTGGCATGTGACACATTGGCAACTGACGTGGAGAGCTGACGTGGCATCTGACACATTGGCAGCTAATGTGAAAAGTTCATGTGGGCCCCACAACCATGACCTGGAAGCTAGACTTCGGCTTCTGCTTAAGGCAACGTTGTATGTTGTTGCATTACTTGCATATACCGTTGCAATAGGGTTATAATGCAAGACTTTCTTTCCGTGGAAGTAGATGGGCAAAAGTGTTGCCTTAGAGGGCTAATGCAACGGTCGTGAATGCCACGCCCCTCTGATGTTGCGTATTTAATGAAATGGCCTACGACAACGCTTTTTTGATTAATATCCACATAAAACTAGTGTCGAATATGCCCACTTTTGTAGTAGTGGCAGTTTTCGTGCTTCTTCCGAGCTCTTGTTTTTTCCTTTGTTATACATTTAATGTGACTTGGCACTTTAACCAGGATAGCAGGTAGGGAGTCTAACTACCTTTAGTTCTTTCTTGTGTTCATTATTTGTTGTAGTGGAAAGTGATACAGATCACTTTAAAAACTGGATGACTTTGGCAAACAAAAGAAACATTCAAACAAAACAAATCTCCCAACACCAACCTCAGAAGAGGGTTCGACCAACCCACAGTAGGGGACCCTCCTATGGAGGAGGTCGACCTCCCTTCTGGTCGAGGGTGGGAGAGAGACACTATTTTTAAGAGTTTTTCCATAGTTTTGCTTCATTGGACTGCCAAATTAAATTTAACTAATCCCATGGTACACATATACACTAAAAACTATTAAAAGACCAGTTAGCTCTCCCCATGACTTTAACTTCATCTTCCTCCTTGCTTCCATTCGGTTTTTCTACCATTTCTTAATTCTATACGAAGTTTAGGTTTCTTCTCTTCTTCTAATCTATATTCTATTTCTTCTTATCTGAATTCTTATATATATTTTAGAATTAAGTATAATATACGTATGGGATTCTAAATCCAAATCTTATATATATATATATATTCTTTGGAGAATTTGAAGTACGCTGAATCAAAGGTTCAATCCAAATCATTATATTCTACACAGTTGTTATTCTTCTCTTCCTGCCTTTATGAGTAGAAATTACATCAGTTTTCTACTTTTGATGTCATCTTAGTGTAGATTTGGATTGTTAAGCCAAAAGATATTTGGATTTATACGAAAACAAAACGTTAATAAATCCTCTAAATCTCTTATATTTGCGGAAATGGTCAATCAATTGTGTTTACTGGGTTTTGATTATTGAGGTATAAAGGAAGGCTTTTAAGGTGTTATATAATTTCTAATAATGGTCTGATTCATTTTCCTTGTACATAATGTTAATTTTATACATATGCATTCAAAGGGATGAGACTTGAGTATTACAAATCTAATAGATTAAGCATCTATTTTCAAAATAGATAGTTTGAATACATTATATACAAATCACTAAAGTCTTAAGCATTTGATTATGTATGTTAATTCATATGAAAAGTGAAGCAGTACCAAAAAGTTTATTTTGCATATATATATTTGGGACTTTGCACCTTGTCTTTATTTTGCTCTTGAAATAATCATTTAAACCATTGTTACAAGTTTTATGTTTGTGTTGTTATCTCCCTATTATTGATTATGATATATCTATTCATGACATATTGAGAAAGTTCCGGAAATAAACTTATAAACCATATTTTGATTGTTAGAATTGACATTTCAAACGAATTAGGACATTTATTCACGTGCGCTTTATTTACGTTTATTTACAATTATTTATTAGCATAAGTAACGTATTATTAATGCATATTAAATTTGTATTAAATAGCACATATGCATTAAAATAGCAAATTAGAATTGTAAATGTCCCCATAGGAAATTTGTATGTGTGTGAGTTCTAATGGCTTTTATTAGTGTCAATGACATACGCGAGGTTAATCCCTACTTGTAGTAAAAGTCTGCTCAGAATCGACTGACATATCAAGCATCTACAAGTTAGTCGGTTAATGTGAGAAGTCTAGATGCTATAGGCATTTATAATAATTACAAAAAGGCATGAGGTTAATACCAACATATAGTAGAAGCCTGTCGGAACCACCCGGCAAATCCAGCATCTACTAGTGGTCGGTTTCATGTGAGATGTCTTGTGTATGTATATATATGTGTGAAGATAGCCTGCTTAGAGAAGATATTAAGTGGCTGACCTACCTAGTTTGGGTTTTAAGTAGTTAGGACTAGGTCCATTCCTAAGGTTCACTTCTCGGTTTAGGATCCAAGTCATGGGACTTTCTCTTACAAAGGTCTTAAATGGTGACGAGGTCCGCCTTTCTTTTAAAAAGTTATTAAATGGTCCTAAATAATGATATACGTTGAGTGGGGTAGTTCTCCAGAAGTTTTCCGCCTCCTTTCTAAGGGCTGTGTGGGAGCGTACCTAGAGGGATAGGCAATATAAATTTAACAAAGAGGAATTCAAAGCTTTCTAAACGATTGCCAGGCAACTGGAAGTATTAAGTGGCTGGGAGTTCACCCGTAATACTAGTTAAATAGTAACAGAAGGTTCCGTGGGAGAGTCTTAAATACAATGAGTGTCTTCCTAAACTAGCACAAGTGGTTGATTACTATTTATCATATTACAAGAGAGAGAACATTTAATAAAGTTAATAATTAGAACACGAGGTCTTAAGTGACTAGGGTCCACCATATAGTCTTAAGTGATGGCATCCACCCTTAAATAAGTATTTATCTAATGGAGTTAACTGACCAAATGGTAGTCCTCCTCATAGGATATTAAGTGATTGTAGAATCCGCTCTTATAAATGTGCATGTTGGCCTTTGATGACATTTTGGGATAGTCCGCCTTGTTTATACATGAATTTGTGTGTTAAGTTCTCGTAGACATAATTTTGTAAATGTATACTTCCATACATAGGAAATCTTAAATTTATGTTATTTTCATTCACCATAACCTTTATTTCGACCTCCCTCCTCTTGAAAAATAAACACTTTAGTATGTGGGAATGCTCTATTAATGCAATCGTGGATGTTAAAGCCTGACTAAGAAGGATTTTTTAGTTATTATTATTATTTTGAATGTTGTTGTTAATTGGGATATTACCATAATTATCGATGTACCTTGTTGCCAGTTGAGACTTTTATATAATCAAATATTACCATAATTATCGATGTACCTTGTTTCCAGTTGAGACTTTTATATAATCAACGTTTATGGGTTTTTGTTAACGCTACATTTTCTTCCTATAATTAAATTTTATCCATTCTGCTATGAGATTCTGATGTCCTTTTTATTTTTTCTATGTGAATGCAATCCTTATAGGAAAAAACGATTCGTTAAGAATGATTCTAAGTTCTGATGGGTCTTTCTAGGTCGTAATTTTGGCCCATTTTGGGTGGGTTGTTACCATTCTCGAGTTTATTATTATTTATCGAGAAGTCAAATTTTAGTCTCTAATAGATTAATCGCTCATCTGGAGTCATCATGAAAACTTATGCACCATAACACCAACCATTTAGATTACTATCTATAAAAAGTTCCCATTGGGTAGATAGCGGTTCAATTCCTTCTATGAGATCGTCTGGGGCTGTGAGTTCGGCTATGAAGTCTGCATAGCTTTTCCTTGAATAGCACTCTTAGATATGTAAGAGATATTGAATTGACTTAGTTCAATATTCCATTTGAGCAACCTTCCATATGGCCCAAGCCACTGAAGAACTTACCATAGCAGCTGAATGGTGTAGACGTCGATAGTATAAGCTCGAAAGTACTGGCAAACTTTCCTAGATGTGATCGATATGTAGTAGGCCAATTTTTCGAGCTTCGGATAGTTTCGCTCAGCCCCTTTATTCTTTTACTTATATAGTGCATTAGTATCTAAATTCGATGATCCTCACGCACAAGTTGGGAGATGATGGCATGTAATGACACTGCTATATAAGCAAATAAGTTTTCCTGATCGACCGACTTTGATAATATAGGACGATTCTGCAACTGGTCCAAAAGATTTTGGAATGCCTCACCATGCATTTCCCTATAATTAGAAAGTCAAAGAAAGGAATGCATTTGTTAGTTGCTCTAAATTTTATCCTACTTCAAGTGGCTACTTCTCCATTTAGGTTCCTCCCGTCTTTGATCTGGGTCAGAACTTTAATGTTTTGGATGGAATCAATCTTCTCGGGGTTGACTTTAGTCCCTTGAAAATGGACAGCGAAACCCAATAATTTTCTCAATGCATCGCTAAAAGATCCCTATAAGGGATCGAGTATAATGCCATACTTGTGGAGATTACAGTTATAAATATGGTCGGTTAATGGTCGTGATTTTACAAGCATATCATCTACGTAAACCTCCATCGACCTTCCAATTTGGTCTTTGAACATGCGGTTGACCAACCGCTGATAAGTCATTCCTGTATTCTTCAACCAGAATGGCATCACTATGTGACAATACAATTCGAGATCAGTGATGAAACTCATATTCTTCTGGTTGGTTATATGCATTGGTATCTAGTTTTATCATGAGTATGCATCTGTAAATGACAAAAGCTCATGCCCGGCTGTAGAGTCCATGAGAAGATCAATTCTACAAAAAAGAAAGCTACATTTGGAAAAAAAATATTCAAATTGGAAAAGTCTATGCTTGTATGCCACTTCCCACTAGAATTCTTCACAATAGCAGGTTCTAAACCCAATCGAAATATAATGCATCTCGGATGAAACCACTGCCCTTGAGTTTATCTAATTCCTCCCCCAATGCAACTGATCGTTTGGGGTCTAACATATGCATCTTTTGCTTTAATGGAACAAACTTTAGGTTGTTATTGAGTAAGTGAGTGGCAATAATTAGTGAGATCTCGCACATGTCAACATAGATCCATGCAAACACGTGAAGATTTGCTCAAAGAAAGCTGGAAAGTTCCTTCATCTACCGGGGACCAAGATGGGATCCAACTTTTAAGATCTTTGATGGGTCATCATTATCGATTGAAATCGCTATGGTGCAATCACTCGGAGTTGCACTCTAGTATCCTGGCTTTTTATCTTCTCTAGGTTCAAAATCTTAAAAAAATACAGCAATGTTGTTTGGGATAGAATCCGCTCCGAAGATGCTATGCATTAGCATATCTCATAAAGAGAGAAGTTTCAACATGCTACCCCTTCTCCCGACGGAGGGAATCCTCTAATATAGCATGCTCTTTTAGTCAGTTAGTTAACTCGTAAAAAATTTCCTTTATTCTCCGTCGCGAATTTCAAGAGAAAACAGCAAGGGCAATGCAAGCTTTGAAGTCATCTTGGACCGGTTAGCCCAAGAAAGCATAATATGGAGAGTATGTATAGCACAATGAATGGTAGGATCCACACTCTCCTATGATCCCCCGCTGCAAGCACCACCGATCGTTCAACCATCCTTACTTGCACATTAACATTTCAGTTGAATCCATGTATTCCATTTGTACATGGCTTTAAGACTTTGGCCTCAAGTATCACTTGGTCGTAGGCCCTTTTGAAAAAAATAAGTATGGAGATGTCGTAGTCCACCAGAATCTTTTATACTAGTGCAGGGACAATTAAGGCGATATAACAAGAAGATCAATGCTTGGATCCCCTACCCCATCCGCATCTCTTTCCCGAAAGACGACATCATCATTCATCATCATCCTTTATTTAATTGGAGCAGACTCCTTGATGGCATAGCACTCCTCATCTTTCACGTGCTTTACCGCATTAACATACTATCCATGGTTCTCAAACTAGGTCAGTTGGGTGTCGCTTGTCGACAATGATATTGGAATATATTCCTTTCTTTTTTTGGTAGGCAATATCTTTAGTTGTTAATTGACCTTTTTCTGTTTGGATCCAAAGCCCCTTTCTCCTATCCATAGGGAAACCCAAATCTTGTCATATTTACCTTCTCTAATCAGTTTTTCAACAATATCTCTAAGGTGATGGTACTCATTTTTCATATGTCCTAACATTCGATGAAAATGGAAAAATTTACTGGCATGCTTTTCCTTGTCATGCAATTCTCGCGGAGTAGGCTTTCAATAATGCATGTATTGCAAGTATCTAGATAAACATTTTCCAGTGTGTCTTTCTTCATCATATAAGTGTAATAAGTTGGGATTCTAGTTAGCTTCCTTGAATCCACCTTTTGGTCCTAGTGATCTCCTCCACTACCTATTTCTGCTGATTGTTGTTTCTCTTATTCTAATTTTGAACATTGACCTGAACTTTATCGGAACACTCTCGAGACTGCTTGACTCAAGTATCACATAATATTCCCTCATTGATATGATCTTTCATGCTTCTCAATATATTTCTCTTGGCCTCTTGTCTTCGTAGGAATTGAGAAGTTTGTTGTAAAACTAGTTTAATGTTATTGGTGGTTTTCAAGTCAGCCACTCTCTGAATCCAATGTTAGAGTCCCGGCCGCCAATCGATGCCATTAAAATTGCTTCATCATTAGGATTACCAACTTTTGTGGCAACCACGTTGAAGCCCTACAAATAATCCTTTAGCGGTTCCCTTGATTGTTGACATATTCGAGATAGTGCCATCATATGCTTCAGGAAAGATGTGTGGATACAAAGTTGGATCAAGAACTTTTTCCTTGGCTCCTCGAATAAAGACGAAGTTTGGTGCTAAATTCATGAACCACGTGGTTGGTATGCCAACCATGTAAATCGGGAAGGCTTTACACTTGATGGCAACAAAGGCCTGAGCCAAGTCCATGTACCATTAGTACTACATCAAATGCCAAGTGGGATCAGTCTCTCCCATGTAGTGAGGTATCTGCGGAAAGATGAATTTGCAAGGGAACTCCATATCGAGTATTTCATCGCTGAATGGAGCATGTCACTTATCAATTCCCAACCTTCGTTAAAAAGAATTGACTATGCGTCATGATATTCCAAACTATGGTCATCTAACTCGAAGTTTGGGTAATGGACCTTGACTTTGATTCCACTCCGAGCATATCCCATTAGGCTGCATTCTCCAGCAGCATCTCATGCACTACTATATTTGGGCTACACTTCCTTGGCCTCTAGTGCTGCAACCAATCATAGGACGCCGGGGTGGAAGTATGGTTGCCTGAGAGTGTCCGATGGTACCACAATCACGAGTAAGAGCAGATGAACTCAGTCTATGTTGTGACACCCCACGTCCGTTAATGTCACTCATTAACAGAATGCATTAAGCTTCGTGAAGCGTTATAGATAAACAGAAATAGAAACATTACAAGACAGAAACAAAATAGCAGCGGAATTTAAAATTTTATTAATCATAAAGCATAACTTCGTGGTTCAAAACATCATAAGTCTGAAAATACATAAACCCATTACATAATCTTAAAAATTTCTATCTTGTACTTAAAACATCATAGTATAATAAATAAAGAAGCATAATTCCCCAAATAAAAACATAGTCATAGTAGAAAGGAAAAGAGCTCGAGCTCCAAGTAAACTGAATGCAGAATCCTGGTGAAGCTTGAGTATTCTCACCCTGAGGTAGGGTAGTTCTTCTCATGAACCCTTGCCACCACATTACCTGTAACACCCCACCTCCGCTAGGGTCACTCACAAAGGGAATGCACTAGGTTTGGAGGAGTATTATTGGTAAACATGCACAGAAATATTACAAGACAGAACATATATAAAATAGCGGAAGTAAAATCAAACTTTCATAACATGAATAAATAAGGTCTAAAGCCTTTTACATCAGAGTACATCAAAACCTGTCTTGCAATAATAAAGAAGCATAAAGACTTTTTCATAAATTATTCCCCAAGAAAAAGCAGTAAAGTAGCCATAGCCAAGAAAAATCCAAGCCATCCATGATGACCTTCAAGCAGAAGAAGTCCGAACTAAACAACAGTATTTCCTCCCTGTAACCTGGGGGGGGAAACGGAAGAAAAGTGGCGAAACAAAACGGGTCAGTCAAAAAGACTGAGTAAGCCCTATCTACTATTAGTATAAAAACTAGTAAAGTTAACTGACATGAGAAACTGAGATGAACATAAGCATGATAACAAGATAGATAAGCTAAATCAAAATAACAGGATGAACTACTGAACTCAGATAAACTAGGGTGTCGTGATAAACTACGATGTCAAGATAAAACAAGGTATCACATTGTCAGGTTTCTATCAAGTATAATATCCCAAGATATCTATCGCGTATAACGTCCCATGGCATCTATCCTGTATATCCGCTCTGCACCTACCGTACTAGTACCCCAACTGTATTACGTGTTATCCGTGAATGACCCTTACTCAAAAGTCGTGTAATGGTCCATGTCAACCTAATATGCCGCATATATAGGTTACTCAACTCATATGTTTCTTTCCATGTATAAGTTCAGTCCTTTGCCGTAGGCTGTACGGGCTTTCCCATGTAAACGGTTTATCCTTGAAGTTGTTTTGGACTGCAACCCTTGATCTAGTTGTGTTTCCTTACCATGAACTATCGCGCGTCCACATAGGATTTATGCCACCTAGGACCGCTAGGGATTATGCTACCTAATGAACGTTTTCCGTGTCTCGGTTTGGGTTTTTGCCACCTAGGATCACTAGGGATTACGCCACCCGTCAACCGCGCCCTTGATCCCACGTATGTATCGTGAATCGTTTTCCATGTCTAGATGCACATGTTCCCCATTGTGCCATCCGAGTTCCGTGCCAGGGCAAATCAAGAAATACGGAACTCGGTCGGGAGCTTTAAATCGTCTGCCGATGCAGATATCAAGGTCTGTTTTTGTACCCTTGGCTATGGTCCCACGTGACCCCTCCCTCAACTACTGAAAGGCAATCCAAGAAAAATCATGTATAAGAACCACTTCCCGGCCCCACTATAGCCCATTTTCCTACGGGCCAACCTCACCCATGACTCGATAGCAAGCACATGGTCTGTTGGGGGTTCCCTGCCTTTCCGCACGTACACGATTGACTAAAGATGGTAGGTAGTCGGCGATGTGCTATCCAGGGCAAAAACCAAGGATCGTCGACTCCACGCTAATCCATCCCAGTCTTTAGGTCGCTCGCATAGCAACCAAGGCATACTCTTGGTCCTTCTAACGCAGACCTTAACCTCTCATGGGCCTAGTGTAACTACCTGGCAGCCCACAGAGGGATCCCAAGAATATCCTCACGTCCCCCGAAGCTTCCACTTCGGCACCCAGTGCGCTGGAGCTTTTATCCAAGTCAGATAGCTTGCTCCTCCTCGTATACTAAGCGATGACCTACCGTATCAGGTTACTCATCGCTTTGAGAATTAGTCCTATGTCCTTAGCTAAGAATTATTGCTTAGTTACCCTTAACTAAGGTTTACCACTTAGCTTACTTTCCCGTTATCCTTGATTAACCACGGTTTTCTACCTAGTTCTTCTAGCTAGGGTTTGTCTATTGGGTTAAGTGTTATCATTCAAGTCCATGACTTAACCCGCCCACGAATCACGTCAAAGATTGGCTAAGTATTTAAGTTCAGGACTTAGTCCCACAAGTTGGTTAAGCGTACCCAGAGGCTCATGACTTAACCCTATCAAGTCAAATTGGTCAAGTACTAGCTTACCTTAATCCTATCGGATTATCTTGCTAGATCGATTAAGCATAGATTATCTTAATCCCATCAAATTATCGAGTCGGATTGGTTAAGTATAGGTTGGCTTAACCCCATCCTCTAATCGTACTACAATAGTTAAGTGTATTCTAAAAAGGTCTTGTGACTTAACGTTATCAGGTCCGTGTATTAGATTGGTTAAGTGTAGGTTACTTAACCCCATCAAGTCAGCATGTATAATTGGTTAAGTATAAGTTGCTTAACCCCATTAAATTATCACGTTAAGTTAGTTAAGTATTGGTTACTTAACCTTATTGAATTACCAAGTTTAAATTGATTAAGTATTTAACTTAACCCCATCGAATTACCGTGTTTAGATTAGTTAAGTGTGGATTACTTAACCCCATCTAATTACCGTGGTTAGATTAGTTAAGCCTTAATTACTTAACCCCATCTAATTACCAAGTCGGATTAGTTAAGTGTAAATTACTTAACCCCATCCCCTAATCATCTTGCGTGGTTAAGTGTCATTAAGAAATCAAACCCGATCCCACTTAACCTTATCAAGTTATCATGTTGGATTGATTAAGTATTGGTTAACTTAATCCCCGTCCACTAGTCGTATAAAAATGGTTAAGTGTCATTAGGCAAATCAAATCACTTAACCTACCCAACCCTGTCATGTTTTGTTAAGTACCATTAGCCTAATCAATTTACTTAACCCCTTTATCCATGTCATATTTGGTTAAGAGTCATTAATCAAATTAACTTAACCCTATCATGTGACATTAATTACTTAATGCACCCCAACCTCTCACATTAGACTTTGTTGTGGTTACTAGTTAAGCCGGTCGGTTCCGGGTAGCTTTACACCACAACTTGGTCTAACCTCGGGTTCAAGCACAACATGACCAACTTCTCACATTGGGTCCTATTGTTTGCAACTAATAGTTAGGCCGGTCGGTTCCGGGTAGTTTTACGTTGCAAACTCAACCCAACCTCGAGTTGGCCACACTTATATTATCTAAGTGTCATGTTCATCATGTTTCCAAAACATGTTACAAGTTTTTCAAGCATTTGGGTAGACCTAACTTAATAGGTAAATTCCCAAAGGGTAGACCTAACTTAATAGGTAAATTCCCAAGCTTATGTTTTTATGCATACTTACATGTCATCTTCCATGTTATATTTCAAGCCATGTTTTCAAGTTGTATTTTCATGTCATTAGAAAGTACCCATAACATAACCCAACGCTTTTAAACTCGCATATACGTTCGCAACAACGTAATGGATTAAAAGAAGAGACTTGGCAAAGGAATGACAAAAATGGGTATTAAGCCACAAGTTAATCATGGTGGCAAATGAGGCACAAATGTGTTCATTAGCTTGCATGTTACATTCTTAAGCCTCAAAAACATGCATAAACCCAAACTTGGCACATAAGCGAATCATGGTGACAAAAGACATGGAATGATGGCTAGAAACTCGCATATATCATCATATAAGGATTATGACTTCATATGCAAGTTGACATAATGATTATGAAGATTCTCATGTTGCATAATGCAACATTTCAACATAAAGGTTGTGGCTTTTAGCTCATAAGATCAAGATAATGACTTCATAAACTTGCATAACATGATAGCATGCATCATTCTAATTAATCAAACCCAAACTTTCAACATGAACATTTAACTTCATGGTTAATATCTAAGAGTAGGGAAGGGCTTACCTTGCTATGAAGGCCTAAATCGATTAAACTAAAGCTTGTGATGAAGCTTATGCATGCCATCATCCAAAAACCCAAAGATGGATGCTCCAAATCAACAAATACACCATCTTTATGAACAAAGACCAAAACTTTTGCCTTGAAATCAACTTGAGGAGCTCTCATACTAACATAGGGACTCTCTAATACTCTCATGATCATGAAACCTCTCATAGAAATGAAGTGGAGGCTAGGATAGTTGAGTGGAGGCCATGAGAGTAGAAATTTGGCCATAGTTTAGTTACATGAGTGAATAATGAGGGTTTAGGGGTAGGTTAGGGGTTTATTTATAGAAGATTAGGCTAGTTAGGACCCTTAGATTAACCCTAGGACCAACCTGAACCATCAGATTTCAAACCAGGCCCAAAAACCTAGCCAAGATAGAAAATAGGTGCACCAGGCCAGAATCAGCCGACAGGGCAAGTCGACAGCCCTGTCGACTTGCCTGTCGACATGCCTGTCGACTTGCAAGTCGACAGCCCTGTCGATAGCCAAGTCGACTTGTCTGGGCGGGAATTTTCCCGCCTGGCCCCATCTCTGCATGTTTCGAAATTCAAATTTCCCGAAAACTTCTTTGGGCCTTAACCGGGTCATACGGATTCCAATTTACAAAATTTCGGACTCTATTTCGCGTATTTTTCCGAGACGAACGCAATGGCATAGCCCGTTTTACTTGATTCAGAATTTAAAATTAAATTCTGCCTTGATTCTCGTTTTAACATGTTATCGAAATACGAGTTGTTACATTCTCCCCACCTTTTAGGATTTCGTCCCCGAAATCTCCAAGTTAGGAAGAACATATCCTACCATCTATCATCCATCTACTCAAAACATCATCCACAAGCAATCATTGTCCTTAGATGATTTCTAATGCTATATGAATATATGCAAAACGTTTGTGTACATGTTCCTTAGCTAATGCTAATGATCAGGCCTGAATGATCTTTCTAATGCAAGATTTGTTAAGTGCCATGAATCCAACATGTATGCAAATAGTCCTAGTCATATAGATGCTATATGCGTGCACAATCATTCATTCATATGCAACAACCGCATGATAACACATTCGATTTCATCCATGAACAAGTATAAATACTCGTGCATATGCAATATGAAACGTGACCGAGTCGAGCTAGTATCTAATGTGTATTCGCGCATCCACGAGCAACCACTTGCAACCACTTGCAACCATATCAATCATAACATGTTTCAAATACATGTTTACATCCATAGGGTTCTACCTAGGATTCCCTGAAACAGGGTCGAGAAGATAAACAAGACAAACTCCTTACGGGGTTTGTAACAGAAAATAGGACCGAGAGGGTGTCCACAAAAGATAGCCTACAAGTAGGCTCTACAGAAAACAGGGATCAAGGATATACTCCCAAAAAGAGATATCATGCGCGTATCTAGTCTTTGACCATCAAAGTCGTACTTCCTTGAGCTCAATTCCATTGTGCCTTGACCGTCCTTTAACTTCGCGATTTCGTAGCTTCTTATTTCCTGTTTCCATAACATGAGCTGGAACTCATTCCTTCGTCGCCTCTCGTTCCACTTGCACTTATCCTTTTTCTAAAATACTTGACGCACACATGACTGCGTACTCATGATCTCATGCAAGCTTTCCAAAATTCACTAGTGAATCTCGGACCTCGTACCATAAGGTATTCCACGTAGAAGAACTTTCTCTTGAAAGTAAACAAATGCCAACCAGGTTATCAAGCGCACTTACTAGGGTTACTTCTATAACCCATGCATAAGTGAAATAAACCATCCGTCTTATCGGCGAACACCACTCGATCGGGCTCCAAATTTCCAATAAAGGCATCCAGGGACTCTAAGTAACTAGTCATGACAAATCCTCAAAAAGGTTACACGATACTTCGAGGGTATTACCAAGGCTAGTCAAAAGTCTAACTACCCTCCTATCAAAACCGGGAGTGGCACCCCTTACTGGATAACCACTTTATCCCTAGAATCCATCCATAGCTTATAAACATAAGCATTATTTCCAAACTCAACACTTGGCCTAGACATTCTCAAATCCAAACAAGTCATGTATACATGGATTGACTCTCCAATAGGACTTTGAGACAAAAATTGGGATTATCTATTACGCTAGTACTTAAGGTGCAGAGACTCCACTATCGAAGAAGACTTAAATGATACGATGATCAAAACAAAGTCCTAACGGGATGATAGAGAAGAAAAGCTAAACCTTTAACAAGATCGTTACCCTCCTTCCGAGGTACTCTAGAAATGAGAGCATACTACTGCCCTCCCGATGATCTTGTCCTTGTCCCATGATACTTAACTCTCCACCCCGTTTTACCGTGCCAAAGGTACTCTCTCGTCATGGGTTTCATTGTTCATTTTTCTCCCTCCTTTGAGGACTAAGCTTATGCCAACAAATTGCTCATCCTTAAGCTCGTATCCTTTATCCTCTTTCTCACTATCCTTTCCTATAACGCGGCCACTGGTCTCTCGAGAACCACCTCTATCGCATGGAAAGCACTTTCGTAGATGGAAAAGACTAGTCGCAGTTAAAACCACTGTGACTATAGATGGAGGAAAGAAAGGAAAAGAGATTAAATTAAGGAAACAAGGATAGTGCTAATGGCCTTTGGGGAATAGCCTTTTTCTTTTAAAAGAAAATTTTCTTGAAAAATGCTTCTTTGTAAACGGGTTTCAAATAGTTTTCAGAAGGTATTTAAAAACTTTTGCCCAGTCTGGCAACCTTCTGCTCTGATACCAAATGTAACACCCCACCTCCGCTAGGGTCACTCACAAAGGGAATGCACTAGGTTTGGAGGAGTATTATTGGTAAACATGCACAGAAATATTACAAGACAGAACATATATAAAATAGCGGAAGTAAAATCAAACTTTCATAACATGAATAAATAAGGTCTAAAGCCTTTTACATCAGAGTACATCAAAACCTGTCTTGCAATAATAAAGAAGCATAAAGACTTTTTCATAAATTATTCCCCAAGAAAAAGCAGTAAAGTAGCCATAGCCAAGAAAAATCCAAGCCATCCATGATGACCTTCAAGCAGAAGAAGTCCGAACTAAACAACAGTATTTCCTCCCTGTAACCTGGGGGGAAACGGAAGAAAAGAGGCGAAACAAAACGGGTCAGTCAAAAAGACTGAGTAAGCCCTATCTACTATTAGTATAAAAACTAGTAAAGTTAACTGACATGAGAAACTGAGATGAACATAAGCATGATAACAAGATAGATAAGCTAAATCAAAATAACAGGATGAACTACTGAACTCAGATAAACTAGGGTGTCGTGATAAACTACGATGTCAAGATAAAACAAGGTATCACATTGTCAAGTTTCTATCAAGTATAATATCCCAAGATATCTATCGCGTATAATGTCCCATGGCATCTATCCTGTATATCCGCTCTGCACCTACCGTACTAGTACCCCAACTGTATTACGTGTTATCCGTGAATGACCCTTACTCAAAAGTCGTGTAATGGTCCATGTCAACCTAATATGCCGCATATATAGGTTACTCAACTCATATGTTTCTTTCCATGTATAAGTTCAGTCCTTTGCCGTAGGCTGTACGGGCTTTCCCATGTAAACGGTTTATCCTTGAAGTTGTTTTGGACTGCAACCCTTGATCTAGTTGTGTTTCCTTACCATGAACTATCGCGCGTCCACTTAGGATTTATGCCACCTAGGACCGCTAGGGATTATGCTACCTAATGAACGTTTTCCGTGTCTCGGTTTGGGTTTTGGCCACCTAGGATCACTAGGGATTACGCCACCCGTCAACCGCGCCCTTGATCCCACGTATGTATCGTGAATCGTTTTCCATGTCTAGATGCACATGTTCCCCAATGTGCCATCCGAGTTCCGTGCCAGGGCAAATCAAGAAATACGGAACTCGGTCGGGAGCTTTAAATCGTCTGCCGATGCAGATATCAAGGTCTGTTTTTGTACCCGTGGCTATGGTCCCACGTGACCCCTCCCTCAACTACTGAAAGGCAATCCAAGAAAAATCATGTATAAGAACCACTTCCCGGCCCCACTATAGCCCACTTTCCTACGGGCCAACCTCACCCATGACTCGATAGCAAGCACATGGTCTGTTGGGGGTTCCCTGCCTTTCCGCACGTACACGATTGACTAAAGATGGTAGGTAGTTGGCGATGTGCTATCCAGGGCAAAAACCAAGAATCGTCGACTCCACGCTAATCCATCCCAGTCTTTAGGTCGCTCGCATAGCAACCAAGGCATACTCTTGGTCCTTCTAACGCAGACCTTAACCTCTCATGGGCCTAGTGTAACTACCTGGCAGCCCACAGAGGGATCCCAAGAATATCCTCACGTCCCCCGAAGCTTCCACTTCGGCACCCAGTGCGCTGGAGCTTTTATCCAAGTCAGATAGCTTGCTCCTCCTCGTATACTAAGCGATAACCTACCATATCAGGTT
Organism: Allium sativum; assembly: GCA_030737875.1. Taxonomy (NCBI): domain Eukaryota; kingdom Viridiplantae; phylum Streptophyta; class Magnoliopsida; order Asparagales; family Amaryllidaceae; genus Allium; species Allium sativum. The sequence goes on from CM060920.1 coordinate 1,025,186,147, forward strand.
ACTCATCGCTTTGAGAATTAGTCCTATGTCCTTAGCTAAGAATTATTACTTAGTTACCCTTAACTAAGGTTTACCACTTAGCTTCCTTTCCCGTTATCCTTGATTAACCACGGTTTTCTACCTAGTTCTTCTAGCTTGGGTTTGTCTATTGGGTTAAGTGTTATCATTCAAGTCCATGACTTAACCCGCCCACGAATCACGTCAAAGATTGGCTAAGTATTTAAGTTCAGGACTTAGTCCCACAAGTTGGTTAAGCGTACCCAGAGGCTCATGACTTAACCCTATCAAGTCAAATTGGTCAAGTACTAGCTTACCTTAATCCTATCGGATTATCTTGCTAGATCGATTAAGCATAGATTATCTTAATCCCATCAAATTATCGAGTCGGATTGGTTAAGTATAGGTTGGCTTAACCCCATCCTCTAATCGTACTACAATAGTTAAGTATATTCTAAAAAGGTCTTGTGACTTAACCTTATCAGGTCCGCGTATTAGATTGGTTAAGTGTAGGTTACTTAACCCCATCAAGTCATCATGTATAATTGGTTAAGTATAAGTTGCTTAACCCCATTAAATTATCACGTTAAGTTAGTTAAGTATTGGTTACTTAACCTTATTGAATTACCAAGTTTAAATTGATTAAGTATTTAACTTAACCCCATCGAATTACCGTGTTTAGATTAGTTAAGTGTGGATTACTTAACCCCATCTAATTACCGTGGTTAGATTAGTTAAGCCTTAATTACTTAACCCCATCTAATTACCAAGTCGGATTAGTTAAGTGTAAATTACTTAACCCCATCCCCTAATCATCTTGCGTGGTTAAGTGTCATTAAGAAATCAAACCCGATCCCACTTAACCTTATCAAGTTATCATGTTGGATTGATTAAGTATTGGTTAACTTAATCCCCGTCCACTAGTCGTATAAAAATGGTTAAGTGTCATTAGGCAAATCAAATCACTTAACCTACCCAACCCTGTCATGTTTTGTTAAGTACCATTAGCCTAATCAATTTACTTAACCCCTTTATCCATGTCATATTTGGTTAAGAGTCATTAATCAAATTAACTTAACCCTATCATGTGACATTAATTACTTAATGCACCCCAACCTCTCACATTAGACTTTGTTGTGGTTACTAGTTAAGCCGGTCGGTTCCGGGTAGCTTTACACCACAACTTGGTCTAACCTCGGGTTCAAGCACAACATGACCAACTTCTCACATTGGGTCCTATTGTTTGCAACTACTAGTTAGGCCGGTCGGTTCCGGGTAGTTTTACGTTGCAAACTCAACCCAACCTCGAGATGGCCACACTTATATTATCTAAGTGTCATGTTCATCATGTTTCCAAAACATGTTACAAGTTTTTCAAGCATTTGGGTAGACCTAACTTAATAGGTAAATTCCCAAAGGGTAGACCTAACTTAATAAGTAAATTCCCAAGCTTATGTTTTTATGCATACTTACATGTCATCTTCCATGTTATATTTCAAGCCATGTTTTCAAGTTGTATTTTCATGTCATTAGAAAGTACCCATAACATAACCCAACGCTTTTAAACTCGCATATACGTTCGCAACAACGTAATGGATTAAAAGAAGAGACTTGGCAAAGGAATGACAAAAATGGGTATTAAGCCACAAGTTAATCATGGTGGCAAATGAGGCACAAATGTGTTCATTAGCTTGCATGTTACATTCTTAAGCCTCAAAAACATGCATAAACCCAAACTTGGCACATAAGCGAATCATGGTGACAAAAGACATGGAATGATGGCTAGAAACTCGCATATATCATCATATAAGGATTATGACTTCATATGCAAGTTGACATAATGATTATGAAGATTCTCATGTTGCATAATGCAACATTTCAACATAAAGGTTGTGGCTTTTAGCTCATAAGATCAAGATAATGACTTCATAAACTTGCATAACATGATAGCATGCATCATTCTAATTAATCAAACCCAAACTTTCAACATGAACATTTAACTTCATGGTTAATATCTAAGAGTAGGGAAGGGCTTACCTTGCTATGAAGGCCTAAATCGATTAAACTAAAGCTTGTGATGAAGCTTATGCATGCCATCATCCAAAAACCCAAAGATGGATGCTCCAAATCAACAAATACACCATCTTTATGAACAAAGACCAAAACTTTTGCCTTGAAATCAACTTGAGGAGCTCTCATACTAACATAGGGACTCTCTAATACTCTCATGATCATGAAACCTCTCATAGAAATGAAGTGGAGGCTAGGATAGTTGAGTGGAGGCCATGAGAGTAGAAATTTGGCCATAGTTTAGTTACATGAGTGAATAATGAGGGTTTAGGGGTAGGTTAGGGGTTTATTTATAGAAGATTAGGCTAGTTAGGACCCTTAGATTAACCCTAGGACCAACCTGAACCATCAGATTTCAAACCAGGCCCAAAAACCTAGCCAAGATAGAAAATAGGTGCACCAGGCCAGAATCAGCCGACAAGGCAAGTCGACAGCCCTGTCGACTTGCCTCTCGACATGCCTGTCGACTTGCAAGTCGACAGCCCTGTCGACAGCCAAGTCGACTTGTCTGGGCGGGAATTTTCCCGCCTGGCCCCATCTCTGCATGTTTCGAAATTCAAATTTCCCGAAAACTTCTTTGGGCCTTAACCGGGTCATACGGACTCCGATTTACAAAATTTCGGACTCTATTTCGCGTATTTTTCCGAGACGAACGCAATGGCATAGCCCGTTTTACTTGATTCAGAATTTAAAATTAAATTCTGCCTTGATTCTCGTTTTAACATGTTATCGAAATACGAGTTGTTACATTACCCATGCCAGGGGTATAAGCAATTTTGAAGTCATAAGATTCTAGGAACTCCATCCACCTTTGTTGCCTTAAATTAAGATCCTTCTGCGAGAACAAGTACTTGAGAGTTTTATAATCGGTGTACAACTCGAACTTCTCTCAAAGCAAATAATGACACCACATCTTAAGCATGAATAGTATGACAGCTAACTCTAAGTCATGGGTAGGGTAGTTCTTCTCATGAACCCTTGGCTTTCTACCTCTGTAACATACTACCCTTTCCTTTTGCATCAGAACCGATCCAAGCCCTGTACCACATGCATGAGTGTATACTGTAAACACTTTGTGTCCTTCGGGCAAGGTCAAGACTGAGGCTATTGTCAGAGCCCTCTTCAATTGTTGGAAAGCAATATCACAATCCATATCCCATGAAAACGTCAAATTATTCTTCGTTAGCCTGGTGAGTGGGCTAATATCTTTGTGAAGTCCTTAATGAACTTCCTATAATAGGCTACCAAACCAAGAAAACATCTCATCTCTGTTGCATTCTTTTGGGATTTTCCAATCTTAAACTGCAACTACCTTTGCGGAATTTACTGATGTCCCATCTTTAGAGATCACATGCCCTAGAAATCTAACCTCTTTTCCCCAAAAATGGCATTTGGAGAATTTCGCCTTAAACTGATGTGCACCAGAGTTTTCAAAACCTCTTTCAAATGTTGGGCATGCTCTTCCTCGTTCTTTGAGAAGATTAGGATATCATTACCAAAGACCACGACGAACATATTTAGAAACTCCCGAAACACCCTACTCATCAGATCAACAAAATAGGCGGGTGCATTCGTCATCCCAAAAGGCATAATGAGCCATTCAAAGAAATCATCTGGAGTCCTAAAAGTGATATTGTCTATGCTATCCTCGGCAACCCTCAACTGATGAAATCCCGTGGCCAAGTCTAACTGAGAGAATACTAATACACCAACAAGCTGGTCAAACAGATCATCTATCCTCGGGAGTGGGTGCCTGTTCTTCTTTGTGAGTCTATTCAACTCTCTATATAGTCTACACATAAGCGAAGCGAACCATCCGCCTTAGTTGCGAATACCACCAGAGCACCCCATGTAGATATGCTTTGCCTAATAAACCCTTTCTCAAGTAGCTCCCTTACTTGCTTACTAAGCTCCCTCCTTTTTCTTAGAGCCATATGGCGTACAGGTAATGCAACTGGCTAAATTGATCTCGCACCTTGGAGGTAAGCCCCGAACCTCCTCAAAAACATTCGAATACTCCCGGACTAGTAGTACTGATCACAGATCATCGATAGATGCATCAAGAGACTCTAGGATACTAAGCATGATAGACACCTTGGGGTCACAAGAAATCTTGAGGGTCCTCCCATGGCAAGTCAAAAGTCTAACGACCCTCCTTTCACAATCCAGAATGGTACCATACCTGGGTAGCCAATCCATCCCTAGAATCAACCCATAACCCATAAAACCGAGCACATATGCATCGCACCCAAACTCGATGCCTAACATAGATATTCTCAAACCCCGACAAATCATGGACAAATGAGCCATACCACCAATGGGGTTTGAGACAACAACGAGATCCACTACCATACTTATACTAAGGTGCAGAGACTCAACCACATAATCAGATATAAATGAATGCGAAGAGCTAGAATCAAAACGAGTTCTAATAGGATGGGAAATCAAATCTTCCACAGAAAATTTTCCTACCTCGATCCGGAGCACTAATCGCGAGAGCATGTACTTGCCCTCCAGAAGCTCCTGCCCTTTGACCTTGTCCTTGCTTCTTCGGGCACTTATTAGAAAAGGGTCTAACCTCTCCACAAATGAAACAAGCATTCTTCCTTCTTTTGTAGTCCTTGATCAAATGACCCTCACGTCTGCAATCATGGCACTTCCTCTTATCCTTAGCCTTGTCATTCTTTCCGCCTTTCTTTTGTTGTTGCTGTTGTTATTGTCCCTTCTTTGGCCATACCTTCTTGTTTTGCGTTTCCTCAACCTTAAATTCTTTCTTTTCTCCTTTGCCCTCCTCATGCATTAGTGTCATATCAACTAGCCTCTTAAAAGTTGCTCCCATTGGAATATGAGACATAGCTAATCCATGAAGGGGTTCATTCAGTCCTCTAGCAAATTGCATAGCTTTCTTATGCGGAGTGTTCACTAGCTCCAAACCAAATCTCGCTAGTTGGTTGAATTTGTTAACATAATCTTTAACATTCATGCCTCCTTGCTTGAGCGCCAAGAATTTTTCCATTTGCATTCTTTTCTCAGCTTGAGAAAGAAACTTCATTTCAAACCTTTGCCGAAAATCATCCCAAGTCTCCACTTGATGCCCTGCTTGCGTCACTTCCCACCAGAACGAAGATTCATCATTCACTAGCCAGGCGACTAACTGAATCTTCCTACTATAGTCCACTTCGAAAATTCCTAACAGATCCTCCATCTCTTTGAGCCAATTCCTTGCTTCTACGAACCTCTGAGTTCCACGGAATAGCTTTCCTCGCATAGCACAGAAATCTTTGCAGATCTTAGAGAAATTATCTACATGCGGAGGAGGAGGAGGAACGATGGGTGCAGCCGGGGAAGGAACATCTGCTTGACCACCAGCAGGCGCCATGGCCTCTAGATACCTATGGAACCAGCCTGGTATCTTAATGCCCTTAGGAATATTAGGTTCCCCAGACATGCTGAAAAGAAAAGGAAAGAGATTCAGACAAAGGATCGAAAGATATTACATATGGCTTTGGGGAATATGTTTTCCAAAACAGACTTTCCTTTTCGAAAATGCTTTCTTTTAAAACCTTTTTAAAAATAACATTCAAAATCTTTTATCTAATCTGGTAACCTTCATCTATGATACCAAGTGTGACACCCCATGTCCATTGATGTCACTAATTAAGAGAATGCATTAAGTTTCGTGAAGCGTTATAGATTAACAGAAATAGAAACATTACAAGACAGATACAAAATAACAGCGGAATTTATATTTTTATCAATCATAAAGCATAACTTCGTGGTTCAAAACATCATAAGTCTGAAAATACATAAACCCAGTACATTATCTTAAAAATTTCTTTCTTGTACTTAAAACATCAGAGTACAATAAAAAAAAGAAGCATAATTCCCCAAAAAAACATAGCCATAGTAGAAATGATAAGAGCTCGAGTGATACGCCTAAGCGGCTTCAAGAAAAATGAAAGAAGAATCCTGGTCAAGCTTGAGTATTCTCACCCTGAGAACCTGGAGGGGGTGGATGGAAGAAAAAGAAGAGGAAACAAAATGGGTTAAACATAAAGTCTGGCCAGTCCAGTTACTTTTAGCATATAAATAAATAGAAGTATCATGACAGGCATATAAAGTGGATAAAAGAGATAACATCATAATAGGCAGGTATGACAGGGTGAACAAGACAAACATGATAGAGTATATTGTGCTTCTCTAATGATTTTTCTACACTAATACTAGTGTCTTATTAACAAGATGATCCCCAACAAGCATAAGATAGTAGACTTCTGTGTACTTCCAGTGAGAGGCTTTCACCTCATATAATCAACAAGCAGCCCAACGTACCGTAGTTACCCCTAAGGGTATTAACGGGCTCCCCAACATGCCGGATTCTAGATGTACCTTACTACCATAATAGATTGGCTCCCTACTCTGTAGATACCCTATACTGGCCCCATAGTAGGGTGTATCACCTTAAAGTGGAAACCTTTCGTTTTCAGGATATGCACAACCATATCTACAGGTGTTACGGCGTCTAAACCTCCTCTATCGGACCAATGCACGCACATGACCCCGTCGGAATGCACCGCTTACACCGTCCCCCACGTTTGGATCTCTTACAATCAGCCCAGTAAGCGTGCCCAGACTCCGACCTAGTTTGGAGTACTCGTTTGATACATATTTAAGGGTTACTTACTGAAACGGGTCCCGCACACAAGATGATACAAGCTTCACCCTATGCTTGCATCCCCACTAGGTTTTCCAATGCCATACTAGAGTAAAAGATTGCATAACCCTATAGGTTAAGTTTGTGGGTCTATATCTATATAAATATTACCCACCCACCCAAGATTTACTTAACCCACCCACTGTTTCAAACAAGTTTGCTTAACTCCTCCTCAAGTTATATGTTCATACAATCCCTATGGATTTAACTAGGTTAAGTATTCCAATTCATTACCATATTCATTTATGGTTATAATGTGCTAGATCGCCAACATTAAGCCTACCACTTGTGGATGCTGGATATGTCGGTCGATTCCGGGTAGACTTCTTCCATAGGTCGGACTTAACCTCATGTCTTAGCACGTCTCATGTTTATGCACTTTGACCGCTCACATTAGATTCACCACTTGAGGTCGCTGGATATGCTGGTCGGTTCCGGGCAGACTTCCACCACAAGTGCAATCTAACCTTGTGTCTAAGTACAGTTATAATTTCTAATTACTGTAGTCCTAGGCATTTCCATTATTAACCAGTTGTTCCTATATCGTTTTAGGTTTTCATGCCCCTTACCCAAGTTATGTTCATAATGAGCCATATACCCCAAATTAAGGTCTTTAATCACAAGTTGATTTATGTCCCAAAATCCATGTTCATATATTTCATTCAAGTTATGCCTATAATTACAATTACAAGTTATGCCCCAATTTTATCGTTTTCCCCTCGTTTCCAGTTTAATGCGTTCGCATATTTCAGCGGCATGCCTAGGCTCGAAGGTAGTCCGGCTATATAAAATTAAAAAGGGAAAAGATAGAGGGAAGAGGACAGAAATAATCATACTAATAAGGTGGACATATACTGGTAGGGATAGGCATAAACATATAACGGAATAATGACAAGATGGGCATATAAAGACAGATCTGATGAACATGTGACAATAAAATTGATTCTAACATAATAGGGACATCATAAAGAGGCATGATGAGATATAAACAATGAATATCCAACTAGTAACACATCTGATTTAGCCACAAACATAATAGGAATAGGCATGAGGTGATCTAAATAGTGAATTAGATCTATAAATAATGGTAGAACTTGACATGATAAATAGGTATAGGTTCAGATCTAGTTTCATAGTCATGTCAGAATAACTTAGATAAACAGGTTATAGCAGATCTGATATGATCCACATAGTCACAGGTAGTGGCAGACCTAGCTTCTTAGCTTAGCTAGGGCCAAATTGAGCTGCACCTCATATTCTTGTCCAAATTGCGTTTTTCAGCCTTCATCTAGGGCAGAAGCTTCGATTCAGCAGGGGTAAGCGACCGGATTTATGGATTTTTAGCCATGATTAGGGATTTTGAGCTAGGGCCACTGCCCTAGCTGGAGTAGGAGTGGATCCGCTCCTGGTCACAGGCATAGATCCAAATTATATCATGTCAATATTTACTTTTTTTATTTATTTAGATCCAAAATTAACATAGACTCACTGTGACTGGATCTAGAAAGATAGCAGAAAGGATTGCTGATGTTGAATCACAGATCTCTAGACTCTAGTTGATTGCTAAAGAAGAAAAGGTTTGATTCAATCTGGGTACAGACAACATCTAGTCCTCCATTATTTTTTGTGTGGAGAAATAAGAAAAATGAGGCCATATATATAGCCGTAACCCCAAACCCTAATCTTTCCAGATCTACCGCAAGGGGGTCGACCCCCCTTATGGGGTCGACCCATGGGTCGACACCCCCTTATGGGGTCGACCGAGGGGTCTACACCCTGAGTGGGAAAATTCCCACCACCCCAATCCTGCGATTTTGAACTAATTTGAACAGATTTTTGATGGTTATGTGTATATATAATTCTCTTGCGCGTATATAAACTTCAAACCTTAATGAGTTCTTTATACGGTGTCCGTTTTACGCAAACCATTTATCTTGACCAGAATTCCAAGACGAATGCATTGGCGCAGTCCGTTTCACTTAGTCTGAATATTAAATTAATTATTCTTTAATTTATCACCTTTTAGTGTTGTTAAAATATGGGGTATTACACATGTCGTGTGGCAAGATCTAGATTGGCTACCTCAGTACGGTCTGAGCAAATTGATCTGGGAAGGGCAATGTCATTGGCCCTGGTTTAGCCCAGAGCCGGCTATGTTGAGCTCTATTTTTGGTTTTTTCTACAGTTGTTCTATGGCATGGGCTTTCCCTGCTCCTATCTAACGATGGTGAAGCTTTTGAATCACTATGTAGTGGGGAAGTATATCACTTCCTCATTTTGTTCCACTTAGTAGTCATCTGATTCATTTATCTTCTTAGATATATTTTATTCTGTATCTGCAGGATTAGAGTCTCGTGGGTTTCCTTTAACTTCTTCATCAATGCTGCAACAGGCATTAAACATGATTGGGTTAGCGGATGACATGATATCATATGTCGTGGTGGTGCTAACTTCATCATGGGCCTGATTTGTTGCCCTGGAAGAGGATGCTCCTTTCCTAATTAGCATTGTAAACAATTTCCTTAAAAAACCTTGAAAACTTTTAGGAAGATGGAAAATTTGGATCTTCTTAATGGATTTGCAAATCCGCTAGCAAATTACATGGATCTAAAGTTGAGAATTTCATTTTCTTAGTGAAAGCATCAAAAATGTTGATACCAAAAATGGTTCAATATCCCAAAATAGTCTATATAGAGAATAAAATGGAGAAATAAGATATTAATATGAGTGAGAAACAAGACACACAATTTATAATGGTTCGGCTAAGATATATGTATGACCACTTCCAATTTCAACTCTTTATTAATCAACTTTGGATGATATCTCAATTTTGGGTCAGAATGACCTTTAATACAATGGTAATAATGGAAGAAAATAGCAACAGAGCCAAAAGATACCTAGCTTTCACATGCACCTCCTATTAACAGGCTCTAGTTAAGGACTAGTTCCAGGCAGTTTGAAGTGAATCTGCAAAACATGGGTTTCATATAGAAGGGCAATCCAAGATAATTGGGTTGGCTCAAAATCTGTTTCTGTTGGCAATCGGGTGAACCACTTTGAAGTCGTGCTTTGGCATGATTTGAGTTAATGCTCATGCTCTGGAATTGATCACACTAGATCCAAGTGTATCTAACTGAATAGTGTCCATATCATGTTGTGCCAACTCTTGGCCTTTACTCGGTGTCTTCACTGATTCGATTAATCCCATATCGTATGATCCTAATGATCCGACATGAGATGCCAAGACCAATCCAAATTCTCGATTGGATCAGAAATGATGCAAGCCTTTAGGCCGACCAAGTTTGGTTGATGTGATCGGGCTGAACCGGGGCATACACATTAGTCAATCCAAAATGCTTAGGAGGTTTGTTGAGGAGTCCGATCCGGAGTACCCGATCCATATTAGGATGATCTGGAAACTTATGGTTCATAACATGGATTCTAATCGATTAGATCACTATCTTGTCAAATCTTATTATTTATTAGGTACAACGGACTCGTTTGGTCCAAAGATCAGTAACATATGTAATATAAAATAACATTTTGAACCTTAGCTCAGGAAAAGTCTTATATTATGCCAAATAATTGAGTCACTATTAAAATGCTTTCATTGTAATAATTTATGAAGAACTACATTCATGAAGTGCTGAGAAAATGACATTCCGTTATCATACAGTTAGCAACCTAATAATGGAGTGCACATGATAATTAGGTAATTTTTCAGTTGGCTTGTTGGTAAGCCAATTATTTAGCATAGCAGACCTTGTTGTATTTATTTAATATTTAATTTTACTTGTTTGATATTTAATTCTTTTTATTGTTTATAATAAACCCCACTACATGCACAAAAGATATATCCCGTTTCAAATAAATAATTGAATTAATTATAAATTTATGTACTTTCTTCAACATTCTCAATTGTCTGCTAGTTCATGTTGATTATCGATATTGGAACTTTATAATTTTATCTGGAATAAGACAATAGCAATCGAAAATGGATCTAATTTCTTCTTGGATCATATGTAGTTTAAGGTAAGGAATCTAGGAGGAAAAAATATACAACAACGGGAAACGTCAAACTGCATTTGGCCTTATCAACAAAATTACTAGTTATATGTTTCATTGGGTAATCTTTCACAATGGGTTGATTTCTAATCAGTATTATGCCAAAAATATGTAAGTTCCATGTAATTAAGTGTAGGAGCTAATGAAGAGGTATTAGAATGTTGTAATTCTTATAATTCCACGTGAATCTGATTGGCATAGTAGATTCTGCAGATTTATTCATAAATTTTAATATGCTTGGAAAAATACACTTGCAATACAGTCTATAGTGGTTTAAAACATTACAAGAATAACTAAAAATGAAGAGGCTTGGATGAATTTACCTTCTATAATTTTTAAGGAAGTATGCTTCAATTAAATATTGCAAGGATATCTTTAGTTCTCGTATATCTTCTATTTGTTCTCTTATAAAGTCGAATGTCTATTTAAAAAAGATGAGCAGGGGTATGAATCAAAATCAACTAAAAATTATAGCATAACATGCATCCATTGAGCCAAATGCAATGGACCGACATATCGAGAAAAAAATGATGTTCAAAATGTAGACAACATAGCAATGCACAATACTGTAAGCACTTTGGATTTTTCATAATTAATAGTGAAATATGTAAATCAATTATTATAGGGATTTTGTTGGAATATGATTTGTTTTAACATGTAACTATTAGAAAATAGAAGTGGAAGAATATTACGTTGAAGCGATGAGGTTAAGTAAAACTATAGAACACTTGAAATATTTACAATCTTCAAACCTGAAACATTATTAATGTGATGGCTTTGTAAACATCTAACTGAGACATTAGGAACTTTATTTAACAACAACCAATTGATTTAATGCACAATTGTAAACTCATATTCACACCACGTAACAAATTTTGTTGCACGTTGACTATGCATGACTACAAACAATAGGGTTATTAGAACACTTTATGTTGATATGATTTTTTGGTGTTCAAATGGTTCCAATTTCTATTCAATTTCTAAGTTAATACGTATTTTACTCCTTATTTTAAGATAAAATTTAGGTTTTAATCTTTTCAAATTCAACAAACATTTGTTTAAGAAGTTTATTCATTTATTTCTATTCTAAATGTTTCCTTAAAATTAAATAATTTATTAAATTCACAAATTTTAGAATTACTACCCACGTGTTATACAAGGAAAGCAGATATCCATGATATGATTTTGATTGGTAAAGTCGTTCCCAACAATGCTACACCAACACTAAAATATTATCGTATTTATTAACAAACTATCGATCGTTTTCTCTAATGTATCATATTCATTTACACCCAAAATATATAATATAGTATAATATAAATAAATGTACAGTATACTAATTATTTCTACATAATGAAGTATCAAAAATTAAAATTAAAATCTTTAACATATGCATATGTGATTTGGATGCATCTTACAAACCGAGCCTTATGCACTATTCTGAAGGAAAGCATCTAGCAATTAATTTACTTTTGTTGATTCAAAGTGATTTAGAGGGGTTAGCTTTTTGTTAAATAATTATGCTATTTACATCATTACTTCTTTTAAGGGATGCGTCCATAATTTGTGAATAGAGTTTACTTAAATTTTAAGCAATGAAATTTTAAAGAGTGGTCATAATTTTTGGTTAAAACTAGTTTTTGGTTCACCAGTTATATAAACATTTAAATCTAAAGGTATCTCATTTTCTTTTAACTCCACTATATGAGCTAAAATTAGCTTTATCTACGAATATTAATTACCTCATTATTTTATCATTTAAATTCAAAGATCAAACAAGTTGATAAATGCTCTGCTTATATGAAATGTAATAATAAATGAACACCTGGGTTTACTTTCTGTTTTGTGTATTTGGGTGCGTGGACTAAGTTACTTGACCTACTTTTCTATTTAAACCATTATGTTTGCAACTGTATAAATACAGTGTTCATCTCTTTATCATGTCGTCGATAATATTTCAATTTTACTTCTCTTTCAATTTAGAGATCACTACAACAATCTCAAATATAAATCCAAATCTGAAGATCAAAATCTTACATGGTATTAGAGCTACAAAGCCTAACGACAAACATATCATACTCAGTTTTATGTTTTAATGATTAATCCATTAGAGAATTTTCATCATTTGGATCCCTTTTATCGAAGGTTCATAATCTCTTTATTTAAGAGTTGTTATCTGTCAAGAATCATTGTGCATCACTAGATTGTGTGGTTGCATCAGTTTATCTCGGTCAATTTTAAGGAAAAGCAATCTGAAACTTTGAAACTTACTAAGACATTCAATAAAATCATTTTTTGAATAAAATGCAATTCAAAAAGCCAATTAGAAGATATCAAAATGGCGAACTTCTAAAAGAAGGAAAAATATCATTTACAGCCTTCAAGATTGCATCAAACTTAACTTAATAATCTTCTAAATATCCCAATTTAAAGCATAGTTTACTTAACTTTTCCAGTACAATATATATGAGCCAACCACAAGGAAATCAGAAAGACAAAAGACTTAGGGAAAAATTGGACAAAGCCATCCATGGGCTTAAACAAGCCCTAAGGGTTTGTTCTGATAAACTGAAACTCAGTTTAATTAATTTGAACTTTCTATCTACCAGATCAGATTATTCATTATTTGTCAAGCTAGATGCTGATATAATTATCCATGTTCTAATGTACATTGGTGATCTTATTGTTACAAGGAAATGTGAAACTAGAATAAAAGGACTGATTCTACTCCTAGACAAGCAAATTTTAGTTAAAAATCTTGGAGGAATCAACCATTTCCTAGGAATTGAGGTCATAAGAGTATCAAAATCAAAAATATTATTATGATAAAGGAAGTATATTAATTAAATATTGGTTAATGCAAATATGGATGCAGCTAATACTTTGCACACACCAATGATAACGGATCATCAACTATCTAAATACACAAGGGAAAATATACTTAATGGTAAACAATATAGAAAAGCCTTGTTGTGCTTCGCAATATGCAACCATCACTAAGTCAGAAATAACATAATGTTAACAAACCTTCTCAATTTATGCAGGCACCAACGGAGGAGCATTGGAAAGCAATGAAGAGAGTTCTGAGATTCTAAAAATGGACAAATGATCATGGCCTAAGATTTAATGCAAGCCAACAACCAAAAATAAAAAGATAAAGTGATGCGCTGACTGGGCTACAAATCCTGATGATAGAAGGCTACATCAGGATATTGCATCTACCTAGGAAACAATCCAGCCTATTGGTGTTTAAAAAAAGCAACACACCGTGTCAAGGTCAAGTACGAAAGGAGAACATATAAGGATAGCATACACAACAGCAGGATTCATGTGAATACAACCTCTGCTTAACGAAATAAAGATTGCACCTGACACAAAAGCAACACTGTGGTGAGGTAACTAAAGTGCAATATCTCTCACAACAAACCCAGTGTTACATTCAAGGACCAAACATAAGGAGACAGATTTATACTTTGTCCGTGAATGCATAGCTAAAGGGAAACAAGTTAATCATGTACCGGCTGCATTTCAAATTGCTAACATACTTACCAAGCCACTATGAAAGATTATTTTTTACCAGACTAAAGGCAGGTCTAAAAATGTTAAAGAATCCAAAATCTCTCAACCTCAAAATCAACTTGTTGCTATCCATGGAGAAACCGTCCTTAAAGTCAACAAATATGAAGGTCTGCTTCATCTTCAAGCTGATAGAAGCTGAGAGCTTTCAAGCACAATCAACTCAATTCAGTCTGATCCAGCCACTTAATAGGGTTGTGAATCATTTTTCCTTCTCAAGGAAAGCAAAAACATAACATCAAGCCTCCCTATTTTTAAGAAAATCGAAGTTAAATCTAATGTTTTGACTCAACTCCTGCAGATTTCTATCAGTCCTCATGGATATTTGTATTTTCACTTAAATATGAAGATAGTTTGGATAGATACTCATATTTTAATTAGATCCAAGTTTTATAGGTGGAATAATTCTTAATTTTTTGAATACGACTGCCATGTCCATGAGATTGAAAACCCTGGGTTTCGTTTATTGAGGAATATGAAATGTAATCATAAATGAATACGTGGGTTTAATTTTTGATTTCTATATTTGGATGAGTTGGCTAAGTTACCTGACCCGCTTTTTTATTTGAACCATTATGTTTGCAACTACATAAATATAGTGTGCATCTCTGTATCAAATCATCAATAATAGATCGTTTTTGCTTCTCTTTCAACTCAGAGATTATTTCAACACTCTCAGATTATCAATTCTAATCTCCATATCAAAATCTTAAAAGTTAGTTCATTTAATGATGGTTATTTTAATGTTTGTTTCTTTGATGTAATAATTTGTATGACAACTTTAAAAATGAATCATCCTAGTTCATGATAGAGCTTGAAGTTTTTCCATTCAAACATTTACAAACGTGTTTAAACATGTCTCTATGTCAAGAATTCAAAGTAATAGAATATCCAAATGATAATACAATGAAAAATCTTCTAGTGTTGCATGCATGTAGTCAAAAAAGGATTGAACGGCAGGTGAAATCACAGATAATAGTTTTCAAATAATGTTAGATGTCACCGAATTTTATCTTTGTTTTACCATATTTATCTCTTCGCTTGTTTATGTATTACAGATCCATGAATTCTTATACCAAATATATCTCTATTAATAAGCATACATGAATTCATAAACATTGAGTTCTGTATTTAACCTTGAGATGTGTATTTACATCTGTACACCAATCCAAAATCATATGATAATAAAATTTTAATATCCTTTTGTTTGTTTCTTTTTTTCTTAAAAAGAACATGGTAAGTATTTTCCTAGAAACTCTAGAAAGCATACAAACATCAATAGTAATAACAGAGTTTTATAGAATAGTGGTCTACCGAACATTTTTAGATTCTTGATTTCTCTTTAACAAAGCTTCATCTCCTCTTAACATTTACTCATTTTATTTTGAAAGTTTATTTCCATAGTTTTTACTTCCAGTGTAAACTAATGATGTCCACATTTCTTTGGCTCAAGTGTGCAGGCTAGATTACACACTTTTAACTAGGTAAGGAGACCATGTTTGTCGGCTGGGTAATAGAATTACAGGCAAAATACTTTACCTAAAACGCATGCTACAGCAAGTTATAGCCCAATGACATAGTGTACTAAATATTATAGCTGGAGGTTGCAAGTATCAAATGCAACTTTTTCCAGTACTATTACCATACTGTATTCAGTATACCCTGGAACTGAAAATGAGTTGCATGCCAAGTAGTTTAATTATAAATTTCACTTTATTTTGTATTAACTTAATTCATATTTTATTTTTTCTAATTTCAAATATGGTTTTAGGCTCTTTTCTATGACTACGACAAATTTTGGTTGAATTGGAATTGTATTATGCTGCGTACGTCATGCTACAATGATTGTTTGTATTTTTTTTTATTAACATGCAATAATGGAAATAAATATATTTGGTATACTGTAATATTTTTGATAGAAGTTTGATTGAGAGAGATTGGATTTGTAAATAAGAATGAAATTTGTAGTATTGTGATGAATAATGTACAGCGATAGTCAGCAGGTTTACATAATACATATTATATATGTACAGGTGGGCTAAGCCCAAGAGCTAATGACCTAATAAACAAATACAAGAATATGACCGAAGTATTCTAATCAGTATGACTTGTATTCATAAATCTCTTATTACTCCCCCGACAAATTCAAGCTAGGGTTAATGACGGCGAGTGAAAACGAGAGAAAACTTTCCTTGATTCGAGCTGAAAGACTTCAGTTTTTACATCACAGAGATAGATCTAAGCTTTTTGTCTCTCACTTGTGATGATGATCCTCAGAGAAGTTTGCCTGAGTATGAACCCGGTTTGCATTCTTCGATTCAATGAATAGGTGTTCTGATACCTGAGATAGTGCGAGTTCCCCTGAGTTTTGACCCGATCTAGAGAAGTACTGCTTCCGTTTGCTACCATCTTTGAATCTGAGCAGTTGATGTCTTGCTCTCCTCGATTTAATGGATAAACACTTTGATTTTTGATGTTGAGAGAGCTGACTTGAGTGAGTCAGATTTGGAGAAACACCGCTTTTGGTAATTTTTAATTTTTCTTTAAACAGTAAGAAGTTCCTTCAAGATAATTAGTGAGGATGTCTGCAGTTTCATACGTAGCTGGTATGTGATTAACCTTTAACTTGTTTTCATCAACTTTTTCCCTTATGAAATGTATGTCTAGTTCAATATGCTTCATTCTTGAATGTTTTATTGGATTGGCTCTAAGTAGAACAGTACTTAGGTTGTCGCACCATACTGTTGGTTTTTTGTTGGCCTTGACTCTTAGCTCTTGTAGTAGGGATTCAACCGAAGTTATTTCAGCTGTAGCATTAGCTACACTGTGATATTCAACTTCAACGCTTGACCTAGAAACTGTAGTTTGCTTCTTAGAGCACTAGGAAATAGGATTTGTGCCTAAGAAGATACAATTGCTTGCAGTAGACCTTCTGTCATCAATGTCTGATCCCTAATCGGCATCAGCATACCCATTTATATTAACACTTTTTGATGCTTCTAGGGATAGATAGTGCTTTAGGGTTCCTTTGAGATACCTAAGTATCCTTTTCACAGCTTGCCAATGTAGATTGGACGGGTTTTGCATGTATTGGCTGACTTTATTCACACTAAAGGAAATGTCAGGCCTAGTAATTGTTGCATATTGTAGGGCCCTAACTACACATCTGTAATGTGTTGCATTTGATATAGGATCTCCACTGTTCTTAGATACTTGTAAATTGCTTGGCATTGGTGTTGACATAGCTTTAGTTTTATCCATGTTTGTTCTGACAAGGATATTTGATATATACGTTTCTTGGTTGAGTTGGAGTATGGTGGTGCTTTGCCTTCTTACTTCAATACCCAAGAAATATTTTAGTTGTCCTATGTCCTTGATAGAGAATTCCTTATCCAACTGCTTTATGACTTTATCTATCTTTGTCTTCTTACTTCCTGTAATTATAAAGTCATCAACATATATTAGAACATAAGTAATTTTTGAACCATTAAACCTAGTGAATAATGAGATGTCATATTTTGTTGGAGTGAAACCAATTCTGGTCAGTGTTGCTTTTAATTTCTTAAACCACACACGTGGTGCCTACTTTAGTCCATATATTGCTTTATTTAATTTGCACACGAGTCCTTTTTTGCCTTGTTGTACAAAGACTTCTGGTTGCTCCATGTACACTTCTTTCTGCAAAACACCATTAAGAAGGCATTATTCACATTCTTATGGTTGTTGGTTTCACAATAGGCGAAAATATTTCATGAAAATCAAAACCACACTATTGTGAATAACCTTTAGCCACCAGCCTTGTTTTGTACTTAGAGATTGAGCCACTAGAATTTGTCTGGACTCTATAAGTCCATTTACTGCCAACAATATTTTTGTTTTTTGCTGTAGGAACCAAGGTCCAGGTATTGTTTTTTATTAAAGCATTGTATTCTTCTATCATTGCTATTCTCCAAGTTTCTTGTTGAGCAACTTTTGAATAAGTGTCTGGTTACTTGGTTGCTATGTTGATATTATAGGATTTTGGTTTGAAAATTCCGCTCTTTGCCCTGGTTATCATATGATGGCCAGTGGCAGTTTGAGGTTTAATTTGCTTCCTGTTACTGGTCTGATCATTTTCATCATTGCTGCTTGGTGTTGTATTGTCTGGTGGATGCACTTTTGAGTCACTTGTTTCACTATTTTGGGATGCTTCAGTATCACATGGTGATTCACACACATTTTCATTTCTGAGAATAGATTGGTCGGATTCTTGAGCAACTGTGTCCACTCGATTAGTGAGCTTTTGTTGACATGTGATGTCATGTTGATTTGGTGGATCAGGTACTGACACTCTAGGAATATATACCTTTCTGGTAACATTTATACCTGTCTTGGTAAATGGAAATTCAGTTTCATTGAAAACTACCTGCTTGTATATAAACATTCTCCCATTTTTATCTAGGCACTTATAAGCTTTTTGATTAGGGGAATATCCTAGAAAAGTACATGGTGATGACCTGAATTCAAACTTGTGAGTGTTGTATGGTCTCAAATGTGGAAAACACAAGTGTGACGGCCCGCCCCGCACCAGCCGACATTTCCAATGAAATGTTCTATACCGATGTCTAACCAGCACAGGATGGCTGTCAAAAGAAAGGAAATAGGAAGAATTTGAAACTATGAATTATCAAAGAACCTGTAGTATATCTCAAAGCGCATGGAACAAAATATAATAATAACATAAACTAATATAAGACAGGTGAGACAATGCATAAGCTGAAAACTAAACCATCATAGCAACGGAAAATTCAAATACAGCTTATGATCCAGATCTTCATTATTACAAATTTTAAAACTGTCTCTAAAGCAAAATTGGAAGGTGCACTACTAATGCCCAAAGTAATGACCAGCCATAACAGAGGGAAAATATATAGAAAAGATACGTGTATGCCTCCTGCTCGTCTCCGGACAGCTACTCGTGCTAACCAACTAGCCTGTCTCTAGTCTGCTCGTTTAGGAGCACCCAGAGTAATAAGAAGAGACATAAAACTTTAGATCGAACAAAAGTCTGGTATAAGCGATAAGAAGCAAAAACAGAACAATAATTGGTATATATAACCATACCTGAACCTGGACCTACAACCAAAGATTAGCACAACCGGATGTACGGTACTCTAAGGTGACACTAACACATGGTGTGAAAATAATGAGGAGGGGGTGTGCATGTCATGGTGATAGCAAACATCAAACATAGCAATCATCCTCACATCTCTCACTCAGTGCGTAAAGCATACAATATCTACCACTTTGATGACCCAATCCTTTGCTACGATCACTCTACCCCATGGAGTCACGATGACCCCACTGCACTGATCCATAGCCACTAATCCTTTGTTATGTCCACTCTGCCCCATGGAGTCATAACAACTCCACTGCACTGGCTCATAGCCTTGTTACGATCACTCTGCCCCATGAAGTCATACAACTCCACTACACTGATCCATAGCCAATATCTGTCTCTCAGTGGTGAGTCAAAGCTATAGACATCGATAACCCCTTTGCACACGTCCCGCAGTAAAGTCCAATTCATGAAGTTAACTCGTTAGTTCTCATCTAGATCTTGAGTCCTAACTTCTCCTTTGGACTACATTTGCATCTCGGGTTTGGTCTCCTCCAGATCGGTTCGAATGTGCGTAGTACCCCAGTAATCATTGGTTCGGTTCGGCCATCCTGGTTAGGTTTATGATTCCTCTCCAATAGCATCAGCTTGGTTCGGCTCGTGGCCCCCATCTCCGGTTCGGTTCGTGATGCCTTCACTCGAATGGGTTAGGTCTTGAGCTCCCTCTCATAGCGGTTCGGATCGGGCTCCCCTCGAGTGAGTCAGGTCGTGGTGCTAGCTCCAGTGAATCAGGTCGTGACTTGCTCCTTCAGGCGATTTGTGGTGTTCAAGATGGTGCGGTTCGGATCGGGGGCGAGTGTCACGATCGGGTCGGTTCAGATTGGTGAGATCCGATTCGGTTTGCTACAACTTTCCAGCGACTGTTTTACGGCAAACGACACCGTTTTCAACCATTCTAACTTTCCTCTGCAATCATAAAACCATTTCAAACAGTAATAGCAACATGTATAATCATCCACAAACCGCAAAACAACAATTTAACATGTTTATATGGATCAAACATACCCAAAACCCATGTTTTCCTCGCAATCCCCTTATTCATGATTTAACCATATGATTAGCAAAACATATCCAAATTAACCCAAATTTCTATCAGAGCCCTAAAATAATATTTAAGAATTTTTACATATTTTTCCAGAATTTTAACATGCATAATTTCACTAATTAACACTAATCATTCCTAATTAGCCATAGTTAGTGAAAAACAATGCAAATCACTCACCTTATCCACAATAAAACTTTAGATCTGAAAATCTACTGTATTGGGTCGAATTCCAATGTATAGCAGTAGCCCCAACTCTGATTTGATGCTAATCTGACCTGGTTTGATGTTGATTAGGCTAATATATGCTTAAACGCTGATTTGGGGGTGATTTAGAAGGTGAAGGCCATTGTTAGGGTTGAAGAGAGGTAAGTGGCGGCTGAGAAAATGAAAAATAAATCATTTCCTAACTGATTTCAGTCTCCCCATAACCCTAATCCCAAAATAGGTTATGGGCCTAGTTGCTAATCACCCTACTTAGGCCCGGTTAAGCGGTTTTTCACCTTCCAAACTTTATTTCAGCCATATCTCCCAAACGGCAAGTCCGTTTGGTTGATGTGACCACTCTACGGAAAGGTAAACCATCATCGCAATCCAATGGAAGTGGGTTCAGGTCAAAACTCATTACCAATCAAAAGTTATAGGCGAAACAAGATTCGTCAGGGTTAAAACGGTCATTTAAAAATCGGCAAAAATCGTGAACATGGGAAATGACCCAATAGTCGATCCCCAAAGTTACACAACCGTACGAATTCATATGAAAATGAAATAAATATTCTACAATCTTTCGATATGTAAAATGCGGGTCGTTACAGCAAGCATCCAAAAACTTTTAAAATTTCATAATCTGGTTTAGTATTAAACATAATTTCCATTGGACATTTTAAGTTTAATGGTTTTGTTGGAAGTTTTTTTATTAAATAGACACTAGTAGAAATTACATTCGGCCAAAACTTTAGTGGCAGAAATGCCTGAGCAAGTAAAGTTAACCCTGTCTCAACAATTTGCCATTGTTTTATTTCTATAATACCATTTCGTTCTGATTTGCATTGACAAGTTGTCCTTTTTATTAAACATGTCTTTTACAGGTTTAAACTCGGTGCCCCGATCAGTTTGAAATATTTTTAATTGATATTCAGTTTGTTTTTCAACTTGTGTGATGAATTGAGACACAGAAATCAGATTTTGATTTTAAAAAATATATCCATACATATCTAGAGAAAGCATCATTAACCGATATATAGTATTTGTACTCGTAATCACTGCTAATTGGTGCTGGACGCCACAAGTCAGCAGCAATTAGCTCAAGGGGTTATAATAAATAGTGTGAGAATCAGGGAATGCAAGCTTATGATTTTTTCCCATTTAGCAATACGTGCATATGTAAGGTAAAATACATTCATCAACATCAATGTTATTATTCTTCATAATGAATTTTACAATTATAGCATTGGGATAACCTAACTTGTAATGTCAAACATCAAATTTTTTACTACAGCCTTTTAACTGATATCAGAATGATTACAGTAAACTGCATTATTTTCAGGGATTTTACAGTTAATTGCATTAGTTTCAGAATTTCCCAAGCAAGGACTAGGAACGTTGAACATATACAATCCTTTAGATTCTTTACCTTGCTGTAAAATTTCATTTGTTAGAATATCTTTGACTAAGAAATATGACGGGTAAAATTCAAAGAACACGTTATGGTCTTTGGCAAATTGAGATACGCTTAATAAGTTTTTTCTTATTAAGGGTACTCTCAACAGATTGGTAAGATAAAATTGTTCCTCTTTTACCATAAAGCTTGCATTTCCTGTGTAGGTTATTTTTGTGGGTTTGCCATTTCCCATATGCAAATGTTGTGTACCATTGTATTTAGTGTTCCCTAGATTCAAGTTGCATAGGCTGTTGGTGACATGATTTGTTGAACCTGAGTCGAGATACCATATTTCATCATGTATGTCTTCTGGTCTAGCAGTATCAATACCTGGTATTTCTGATTGATTTTTATTATCTTGAAAGCTGCTTGCCATGCTAGCATTGGGTTGATAGTTTCATGTGTTGTTACTTTGTTGTGCTGGTGAGTAATTCTTATCAAACCTAAAACAACACTTGCTTGCTATGTGACCGAACTTCTCACATATTTGACATCTAATTCGATTGTTATTGCCAAATCGACCATCTCTACCTCTTCCTGTAGCAGTAAATCCGCCCCTCTGACCATTAAATGGTTTTCTATCAGTATTACCTTTTTTATTTTTGTTCTTGTTGTAAATCGTGTAATTGGTAGAAATTTCATGTGAGATGGCTTTCTTTTGCTCTATTCTTCCCTCATGTGAGAAGAGAATAGAGTGAACAAACTGAGCAGTGGGTGTTATCTCTTTTGATGATATCACGACAACAACTGCCTCATATTCTTCATCTAGTCCACTTAAGATATATAAGACTTGATCTGCATCAAGTACTTTGTGTCAACAGATGCAAGTTGATCACACAGTATTTTTACCTTGGATAGGTACTCACGCATGGGTAAGTTTATTTTCTTCATGTTGTGCAATTGTCTCTTATAATTCATAACTCTGGCAGCACACTGCCTACTGAATATTTGTTTAACTGTAGACCAGGTCTCATGGGCACTCTTATAGCCTATCAGTTGCGGTTGCAAATTTGCACTAACAGTTGATAACAGCAATGAGCTGATTAAACTATCTTGTCTCTGATGTGTAATGAAATCTTGATTGCTAATAAGTTTTCCTCCTTCCATTGCGTTTCTAGGTGGAATAATAATTGTTCCATGAACATACCATTCCAGCTTGTATCCTGTGATGGCTGTCTCAATTTGAAATTTCCACAATAGGAAGTTATCTTCATCCAAAGTGATGTTGATCAGTTGGGATTGCAGTTTAATGGCTTTGATGAGTTCTTGTATTGCATTTCTTGAAGTGGATTGATCATCGATTCTCCCAACAGAGGTGGCTGATGCATCAATTTCACCTTCAACCAATGTATTCAACAAATGGTAAATCAAGAACAGTGAGAAAGTGAAGATCACGAAGATCAATTGTAGACTAGATGATCTGGATGATGAGGATAGCTCTGACAGAGATCTATGGCAAGGCAAGAAGATCAAGAACACTAATGAGAACAGAAATAGTGCTAATTGGCGTTAGCAAACGGTCGAAAAGGAAAAATCAGATTATGAGAACAATATTTCTCTAATGATGAAGACGGTGCAGATTGGCTTCAATGATGAAGCCTGCAATTGGCAAAGAACTGAGAAGCTTCAGTCAGGGCACTGTCAATCTTACTACTGTTAAGCATGGTAAGGCTCCGATACCATGTATGGTTTTTGATAGAAGTTTGATTCAGAGAGTGAGAGGATGTAGAAAGACTGGATTTGTAAATGAGAATGAAAATTGTATTATTCTAATGAATATTATACAGCGATAGTCAGCAGGTTTATATAATACTTATTATATGTACAGGTGGGCTAAGCCCAAGAGCTAATGGCCCAATAAACAAATACAAGAATATGATTGAAGTACTTTAATTAGTATGACTTATATTCAGAATTCTCTTATTAGCAAACTGAACTGCAGCTAGTTGGGTAAAAGCTTTTATTTTCTAGAGTGGATTTGGTTTTTTTACTCAGGTGCTTTTTGTTCTTTGTAATGACCCAAAATTTTGAAATTAATTTAAAGTTTTGAAAATTCGGATTTTTGAGAATTTAAAATAATCACGTACGGTTCTGGATACATACAATCATTTTTAAATATGATTTCAAAAAGTATAACAATCAGATAAGTTATTTAAATCAGTTTTATCAACTTATTAGTTCAAACAATTTTTAGTAGAAATGAAAATTTGACACTATTCATCGATTTTGAAAATTTTGATATTCCTGGTAATATACGACTAGTATAATGGTTAGAATAACGTTGTTTGATTTTAAAAATGATAAGTAAGAATAGTATTTTGAAAATCGACAATTTCATAGTTTTTGAAAAGCTAGAAAAATGGATATTTGAATAATCCCTGGATTCGATGAAAAATAGATAGTTTATCGAATTCGTAATGATAAATAATGGTAAATTTCAAGAGAATTGGAGTTAGTATGTGAGCGTAATATAAACGCAAGTTGGAAAATTCAGTTAAAATCTGATAATAAGATATAGTAAGGTCATTTTGCAAATGGTATCCGAATTTGATAAGACCAAGACCATTAGAATCGTATCTGAAAAATATAGTAGAGTTTCAAATTTCATAATTTTTGGGATTAGTATGCAATTATACAAGTATTAAACGCGTAGATGAATTTCAAAGAGAATTGATTTAAATGATTTAATTAATAGGTTTTAAGCCAATAAATAATATTTAAAAATATATTATAGTTTTCAAATGATATGAAAACATTTTTAAACATAGATTAATTTTCGTAAGCATTGATACGTCATTATACAACGTTTAGTAGTGTAATTGTTGTATAAGGAGCAATAATAAATTAGAGATTGTGTTAATTAATAAAAATAATAAATAAAATATATTTTAAATTTTGTTTACATATTCTTAAAGAGCGCGAAAAACAAACGAATGTGGCCGGAAAATATATTTGATATTGTATGCGTAGATGTGTCAACAAGTTGTACGGACGTTGTAAGCTAGTAAGCTTATATGCCTTCCAACTATTCATTTAAGACCAAAGTGTTTTTGTTTGAGGTGTCATGCACCCTAGCCACCAAAGTGTGATTTCTCCCTTCCTCCCTTGCGCCGACACCTCAATGATCTACGTGTCCAAATTTCCTGTAAAAAGAGGAGCATACCCCTTCCTTTTTCATTCGTTTTTCTATTCTCGTTCTTCCTCCTTCTCCCTTCTTCCTCCATGGCCATGGCCGTGACCCTCCACCATCCACAACCCGCTGCCACCACCTCCCCCTCCGTTGACCACATGCCCCTTCCTCCTCTTCCATGTGACCCCCACCACCTCTAAAACCCCTTAAACACCCTAAAACTCCATTTAAACACTAAAACCCCTACTTTGCCTCCTCTACACCACCACACCAGCCCCCTACCCAAAACAACCCACAACCAGGGCACACATCCCCGCTAATGCCACACACAGTCTGGCCTCACCTCCTCAAACCCTAACTCCTTATTCGCCCAAAACTCCTTCCGTTCACTCCAAAAACAAAAACAATGTCATTTTTTTCGATGGTCAATTTCTGAAACCCCTGTAAAAGTTTTCTCAGAATTATTCCGGTGATGCCGGAAGGCTGCCGAAATGGTCCGAAAACGTTTAGACGTCCTTCGGTTAAAGTTAGTTGGAGTGGAAATCAAGGAGAGAAACGTTGAACTTAAAAGGGCTAGTTAATTATTAACTTGTACATATGAATTCATTTGAATATATATTGACATGTGATAGTGTATATGAGTTCATACTGTGGTTTGCAAATGTTTAGGTTGGTTTAAAATGGTTCAGTATGAAAAAGATTGGATCTTTATAGAGATTTATTTGTCACTTTTCACATATGACACGTAGAATAGTTGT
This sequence comes from Allium sativum, assembly GCA_030737875.1. Lineage (NCBI taxonomy): Eukaryota > Viridiplantae > Streptophyta > Magnoliopsida > Asparagales > Amaryllidaceae > Allium > Allium sativum. Next base: position 1,025,212,317 of record CM060920.1, read on the forward strand.
TATGAAAATTGGGATGGGTTTGTGTAATAATCCGGAAATTCTGAGCCAATTTAAATTTTTTATTTTGGCTATTTTAATGAATTTTGATTATTTAAAATGAATTATTTTAAATAATAACGACGAAAAATTTATTTTCGACGAAGTTAAATGAATAAATTTATTTTAATTATATAACGAGCCTGAAATGGCGCGGTAGTTTGAAATTTCGATTTCGAATTTCAAATGAATATACAGAATTCGTTTTAAGTCGGAATTGGACGAAACCAGAAATATCTAAATTTGTTTGATGATATCTTTCTAACGGATGTAAGAAACTGAGATTTCACTTAAGAAGTTGAAAGGTATGTCCAGTTTAAAATTCAGAAAAGTCGCTGTGGAATTTATATATATTTTAATATATATAAAGGCCTTTGAAAGTGAAAATTTTGCAAATGACCTCTGTTTTCGACGAAACCACTTTTGTTAGATCCAGGATGACTAGTTATTGCTAGGTTTCAAAATTCATAATTTTCTGAATCAATATGTGAGCGTGGCAAAGGAAAACGTGTATTGACAATTCCGGTTGATTTTAATTGACTTGAAAATGGTCATTTTTCAAACGGTCTCGGAATTTGACGAAATTAGTTTTTTTAGGACCGTATCGTCAAGACGAAGCTAGAAAATATTTTTCTGGGATTTTTCGGGTTAGTATGCGACCCCAGTAAGTTGAAATGTGCGCTCAAATTCAATTATATAGAGTTATATTTTGATTTTGATGAAAGCTGATCGAAACGATGGAATTGGCTTGCGAAACATATCTCATTGTGTTCAAAATGGGGGTAATTAGCTAGGGACGACGGTCGGTGAGTTCGATTTGGTGTTTAAAAGAAAAAGTAACTTTTTGGCAATCAAATAAAAATAAATATATATTATTGAACCGGTCAACCCTACCCTTATTCTCCCTATTACTTGGTCAAAGCACCCAACCCATGACTCCCTTCCCACTTTCTTCCGTCGTTCAAATTGGAGGAAAAGAAAAAAAAACAACGAAATCCCTAAATCGATCGTGCCCTAGCCCCCTCCGCCGCCGACATGCTCCACGCCCTACCGAAGTTCACCGCCGTCATCGTCGGAGCTCTCCACCGCCGTGCTAACCCACCTCCGTTGCCCCTTCTTTCCTTCTTCTCTCTGTCGTGAACCCCCCCCCCCCATACCGAACAAGTCACCATCGCAGGCCCGCCCCACCCTCTAAGCCGCCTCCACCTGTCAGTAACCGCCACCGGGGAGAGCGCCGCAGTCAACCGCGAAACAAAGGAGGAGCACCATTCGTTTTGGGGCTAGGAAATTGCACGAGGAAGAAAAATAAAATAGTGAGCTTATTTTTCTTTATAATATTAGTTTCATTATTATTTGTTTTCAATAATTAATTTTTTTTAAAAAAAGGAAATAACATTGTTTTGTTTAAAAATATAATTTTTATATATACCTAATAATAATGGAAAGATAAGGCTTTTAACTATGAAAATAGGATCTTTTCTATATACAAAGCTATGATTTTTATTCTATACAAATCTAGAATTTTTATATATGTAATAGCTTAGGAAAAATCAGTTTTATAAAAAGAATAAAAATATGATTTTTACAGTATAGAAACAATAAAAGTACGATTTTATATTTTATAGGTAGTAAAAATTTGATCTATATATGTGTAGCGAAATAAAAATCTGATTTTTATTATATATATGATGAAATAAAAATGTGATTTTTATAGCGATGATATAAAAATTCGATCTTTATATTAGAAGTAGATATAAAAATATAATTTTTATATAGGAAGGAGCGTTATAAAAATATAATCTTTATTGGAAGAAGAGCAATATAAAAATATAATTTTTATATAGAGAATAGCGTGATAAAAATATAATCTTTATTATATGAACACCGTTGTAAAAATATAATTTTTATCCATATAGTAGCAGTGTAAAAATAGAATTTTTATTTATATAGTAGCGGTGTAAAAATATATTTTTTATCTATATAGTAGAGGTGTAAAAATATAATTTTTGTCTACATTGTAGCAGTGTAAAAGTATAATTTATATCTATATAGTAGCGGTGTAAAAATAGAATTTTTAACTATATAGTAGCGGTGTAAAAATGTGATTTTTATATATGTAGTGGCTACGGGCAACGAAAGTGACAAAAGGCGAGCACGACGAATATTTTCTGCATATGAAGAGTCGTGGCGTTTGGTTTAGCTAGTCGGTGAGAACTCCTTACTTTTATTTTGATTTCTAGTTGAAATATATACTAGTATGCAGACGGTGTTTAGAGCAACCGACGTCCGTCGTCCACAGACCATGGATGGCTTGTTTGTTTGAATAATGTGTTGTGAAAATTGGTTGAGTGATGTGGAATGAAATAAAATATTTTATAGTTAAAAATATGATTTTTAACGTATATACAAAATAAATATTTTTAAACAAATTGGACGATTTGTTTATATACACTGATTTGACTGATATTGATTGGGACGATAAATTTTACACATCGCCCAACCGTACAAATAAAATATGTGTTTGTTGATTTGAAACCCCACACGGGTATTGGGATGATATTTGACGTACACTAATCCCAATTGTTTAGTTGTACGTCAATCGATGAGTTGACAGACTGTGTAAGCGTTAATTTTTTATATTTAATGCTTATGCAGTTGTGTGGTGCACTCTGGACGATAGTTGATTATTTATCGTTGCTATTATATACATGTGTTGTATGGAAATCCATATAATAAACGTTATATGTTAATTGATTGGGCCTCATTCCAATTTAGAAAATATATTCATGTGTTGAATAGAAAATAAATTCATGTGTTGAATAGAAAAAAATGAAAATTCTTGTGTTGAAGAAAATATTCATTTGTTGAATAGAATAACGAAGTTGTTAAAATATATATAAAAAGCAGTGTTAGTTAGATATAGCGAACGATATTCAAATCCATTTTATTCATTTTTATAATGAATATAGAAAAGAAAGTGATTTCAAAATATAACGTTTTGAAAATATTATCATTTGTATGTCGATGATGTGGAATATTCAATTTTGATTAGAAATTGAATATGAAGTTGAAATCGTTTCGAAAACGAATTTAAAACGATTTATAAAATACGTTTTGAAAGGAAATCGACGATATATATATATATATATATATATATATATATATATATATATATATATATATATATATATATATATATATATAATGGCCTGAATAGAAAGCGTCGCGCCGCGGTAGTTCGCGAATTTCGACCATTGACTTCGAATGGATATTACGGGAGATCTGACCGTCGGATTCTCCTAAAACCGGAACCGTTGGGTTCGTATCGAAAAGGGCTTTCTAATGAATATTAGAGATTTGAAATCTAACGGTGGGATTTGGAATTATGTCCAAATCAAATTTGGAAAAGGTCGTTGTAAGCGCAGTTCGATGGCCGTTGATGGAAATCGACTGTACGGGCCTTGATAAAATTATTAAAAATAGTAATAATTTGTGTAAAATCATAAGAAATGATTTGGGAAGAATTGGGATGAAAAAACTCCATATTTGAAAAGATAAAAATAGATTTTTATCGAAATGAAATAGTTTTGAACTAGAATAATAATTTATTTATTTTTAAAATAAATAAATTGGATTTGAAATGGTTTTGAAAATAAACAGGATTTCCAATAATTGAATTGGAATGGATTTGAATCGAAATCATCTTCGGACTAGTTCAATGTTGGATTTCGTGAATATACAGATGCTGTTATGGAAATTTGAAAGATATATTTATATCGTTATTTCCAATACGATATTTGTTGGTCGTAGAATTTGATATTGAATATAAGCCGATATATTTTCTATTCAGAGCCTTGTATTTAATATCAAATGTGATTTTTGGGTTTATCATGAACGTTGTTTTATATAACACTTGTTCTTTAACCCGATAATTAATGGAATGTGATTTTGGGTTGTCGTGAAGGGTATCTTCAATAATACTGTTCTTAGACCCAACGGAGTTAAGAAAATCAGAAACTAACTAGAGATTAGTTAAGTTGAATGGTTTCTTGGGTATTGATCTGATGTTGGTTTCGGCCTTGGGGTTAATACTTAGGGGATTGCTCACTTGCTATTTTACGGTTAAAGACTGATATAATGGAATGTGATTCTGGGTTTATCATGAACCGTGTTTTAAATGACATTGATTCTCTAACCCAGTTAAAGATTAAAACTAAGTGGAGTTTTAATGAATCTTTAATTAGATTGAAATGATCGAGAATGGAGTATCACCAGTTTTGCCCCAGACGATAGTTGAATCTTTAATTAGATTTAAACGTGAAATGGTAATTGAATTTACCGATAATGCCGTGGTGTTAGATATGAAGTATTAGCAATTTTACTTCATGGGACGAATAGGTTGGGATTGAGAAATAAAATAAATGATTACTTCGTTGTGGTTTGCTAATCCTGACTAGTTTGATTTGATATTCAAACGAAGATTAAAAAATAAATTTAAAAGAATTTATCTTTGATAAAATTAATGGGAACCTTTCCCTAAGAATATGAAATTTAGAAACTGACTGTAGGTTAGCTAAGTTGAATGGTTTCTTGGGTATTGATCAGATGTTGGTTTCGGCCTTCGGGGTTAATATTTGGGGAATTATTCTCTTGTTAATTTACGGTCAGTGACTGATGAATTGGAATGAGGCGTATGTTGTGGTTGTGTAACACTTGTTTATTATATATGTGAGTTATTCGGAAAGACTGGGTTTATCCCATTCTGAATAACTGATACGAGTCGAAGGTGAAGACAGTGGTTGAAGACCGGAGGTCTTCACGTCGTTTGGATAATTACTGATGATCTGGATTGGTCCGTACACCTAAGAGGAGGGAATCAGTTAGTGATTGACCAGACATACTTGGAGATCGATGGATATGCGAGGTACAAGGTGCCTCCGGTTTCATTCAGACCCAGAACGACCTTGTAAATGGACTGTGTGTTTGACATTGGATATCATTCTGTGTGATTGATGGATATCGGTTGCATGGAATGGTTTGCCTGTGTGGCATGCTAAGATGCAAATGATCAAGGCTTCTGTTGAAAAGAAGAGTCTTGGGGTTGAAGATCAAAGCATGACCTGTGTGGCATAGCTTTGTGTAGCGTGGATTCGCGAGCCTCACACCCCGGTTGTGAACCAGAAACGGGAGAAGGACCTCAGGGGGGACATGCGTTTTTTTCTTGCTAGAAGTGGCGTCACTGGTTTTACACGCCCTGACGAGTTTGACTTATGTGGTTGTTGCTGTTGCGAGGCGCCTCGGATATATCGGTGACTATGTGGAGCCGATGGGGTCATTTGTTGACTCATTGACACCCCAGGGGGTGGGAAACGCAGTGTTCAGGCATTATAATCCACATCGGTGGACCGGCCCTGATGATCCAAGGGGCAGTTACGGTTGTTCCTGAGACAGGGGCTAGAGCGTCTCGAATTCGGTAGTGGACGATCCCTTGCCTCGGTCCACAGATGGAAATCCAACTTCCAATACGTGACATGTGCGGTTTTGATTGTAGAGCCTAGTATGGCGACATAGTGGGATGGGGCGCTTATGCCATCTATGATTGATACTTATGATTTGAAGTTGTTTTATACACTATGCACTTATAATAGTATCAAATGATTTGTTTTAAACGTATCAAGCATTCTTGGCTATTATAAGGTAAAAACCCTATCCTCTGGCTTGCGTTGCATTGTGTGATGTGACCTGGGTCTTATAATAGTTTCATTGTTCTTTATTTAGCATCGCGCTGTTGTTTTATGCACTAGTGTTCCTGGGAGGAAACTCGTTCCGTGTTATACCGCGTGGTCCCTTCATTTTCCTAACTTTAAAATAAAGATTAATAACTGTTTTAGTTCTCACACCAGTCCCATGACTGACCTGGAGTTTATTGTTTTAACCTAAACTCTGGGTGCCCTTATTTTGACATGGGCAGCTAGTAGTTTTGGTTTTGCAGATTTATATTCATAGGATCCTGATTTCCAGCTGGAACGATACTGGAAAGCTCTGTATCCGTGTATTACTTTTAGTTGTGTATTGTACTATTTTCGCTGCTATGTAATGTATTATAACCTCTGATATTTATCGAATGTATTTTATTCATTCATACTCTGTATATTCTTGTAATCTGATGAAATTGTTGTAATATACAATGAAATGATCTTCTTTCTGCGTTCTGATGTGGCTTCTTCTCAACTCAATCCGTGATTTCCCGTAAGGGAGATTTTCGGTCGTCTCATTTGATATCAGAGCTTTGGTTTACAAAGCTCGAGAACAAGACACGTTAGAACCGAACGAATGAATTCATCACAGATTGGATTAGTAATATCCAATGAGAATGACTCGTTAGAGATAGGATCAGTAGTAAACTAGAACGAGTGTGAAGAGTATATTTTTAAAATGAAAACGAATTTTATTTTGAAAATTTAAACCTTATTCAATGTATTTGAATATTTATGTATATTGATTTGGACTATCCAGTAAATAAAGATTTTGCGTATAAGTCTGGTCCGCGTGTATTCGAAGTTTTAATATATTGGGTAGATATAGAATCACACTCTAGTCGCCCGGAGATGATTCTGATGATGAGGGCTCATCATCAGTATTTATGTTCGAGTTTCGAAAGTGGGATTTCTATATGATTCCAGTTGACTGGTGTGAGAACCGAAATTAAATAGGGCTTATTGTCGTGATTTGGCATCAAAAATCTGATTTTGGACTATGTATCAAAATTATGAATTTGAAAAGCTAATCAACTAATTGATTGCTGATTGTGTTGTTTGAATATTGTTTGATTAATTAAAATTTGAACCTTTAGCCAAATTGAACCAAATAGTGAGTTGTATTGAAAATTAGTCACATTTGCATGCACATACATATACTTACATTGAACAGGTTATAGCAAGGAGGCTAGAGCAGAAGAATAAAATTGTTTACCCAACAAATAGGTACATGTTTATTGTATTTCTTGGGTTTTGGATGATTTTATGAGCCAATTGGCTTTTTCTTTTTCTTTTGGATTGAAGAAGGCCATGGGAGGCTATATGAAATATCCCGAAGTCCCCCGCACAGGGGAGGTTATGGCGAAATTATTCGAAAATTTAGGGTGTTAGCCAAAGTTTTGAAAATTTTGAAAAGTTCTTAGAAACAGAAAAGTTGAAGAACATAACCGTAGTGAAAATTCTGGAAGTTGAGTTGATTTGTGAAACAAATTTCGGCTTCATTCCTTTTCGGAGACGAAAAGTTTTAAGTGGGGGAAATTGTAATAACCCAGAAATTCTGAGCTAATTTAAATTGTTTATTTTGGCTATTTTAATGAATTTTGATTATTTAAAATGAATTATTTTAAATAATAACGACGAAAAATTTATTTTCGATGAAGTTAAAATGAATAAATTTATTTTAATTATATAACGAGCCTGAAATGGCGCAGTAGTTTGAAATTTCGATTTCAAATGAATATACAGAATTCGTTTTAAGTCGGAATTGGACGAAACCAGAAATATCTAAATCTGTTTGATGATATCTTTCTAATGGATGTATGAAACTGAGATTTCACTTTAGAAATTGAAAGATACGTCCAATTTAAAATTCCGAAAAATCGATGTGGAATTTATATATATTTTAATATATATAAAGGCCTTTGAAAATGGAAATTTTGCAAACGACCTCTGTTTTCGACAAAACCACTTTTGTTGGATCCGGGATGTCTAGTTATTGCTAGGTTTCAAAATTCATAATTTTCTGAATCAATATGTGAGCGTGGCAAAGGAAAACGTGTTTTGACAGTTCTAGTTGATTTTAATCGACTGGAAAATGGCCATTTTTCAAATGGTCTCGGAATTTGACGAAATTAGTTTTGTTAGGACCGTATCGTCAATACGAAGCTAGAAAATATTTTTTTTGGATTTTTCGGGTTAGTATGCGACCCCAGTAAGTTGAAATGTGTGTTCAAATTCAATTATATAGAGTTAAATTTTGATTTTGACGAAAACTGATCGAAACGATGGAATTGGCTTGTGAACCATATCTCATTGTGTTCAAAATGGGGGTAATTAGCTAGGGATGACAGTCGGTGGGTTCGATTTAGTGTTTAAAAGAAAAAGTAACTTTTTGGCAATCAAATAAAAATAAATATATATATTATTGAATCGGTCAACCGTACCCTTATTCTCCCCATTACTTGGTCAAAGCACCCAACCCATGACCCCCTTTCCCACTTTCTTCCGTCGTTCGAATTGGATGAAAAAAAAACAACGAAAGCCCTAAATCGATCGTGCCCTAGCCCCCTCCGCCGCCGACATGCTCCACGCCCTACCAAAGTTCACCGCCGTCATCGTCGGAGCTCTCCACCGCCGTGCTAACCCACCTCCATCACCCCCTCTTTCCTTCTTGCCTCTATCGTGAACCCCCTCCCCAAACCGAACCAGTCACCATCGCAGGCCCACACCACCCTCGAAGCCGCCTCCACCTGTCAGTAACCACCACTGGGGAGAGCATCGCAGTCAACCACGAACTAAAGGAGGAGCACCATTCGTTTTGGGGCCAGGAAATTGCACGAGGAAGAAAAATAAAATAGTGAGCTTCTTTTTCTTTATAATATTAGTTTAATTATTATTTGTTTTCAGTAATTAATTTTTTTTTTAAAAAAGGAAACAACATTGTTTTGTTTAAAAATATAATTTTTATATATATTAATAATAATGAAAAGATAAGGCTTTTAACTATGAAAATAGGATCTTTTTTATATACAAAGCTATGATTTTTATCCTACACAAAGTTTGAATTTTTATATATGTAATAGCTTGGGAAAAATCAGTTTTATAAAAAGAATATAAATATGTTTTTTATAGTATAGAAAGAATAAAAATACGATTTTTATATTTTATAGATATTAAAAATATGATCTTTATATGTGTAGCGAAATAAAAATCTGATTTTTATTATATATATTGAAATAAAAATGTGATTTTTATAGCGATGATGTAAAAATTCGATATTTATATTAGTAGTAGATATAAAAATATAATTTTTATATAGGAAGGAGCGTTATAAAAATATAATCTTTATTGGAAGAAGAGCGATATAAAAATATAACTTTTATGTAGAGAATAGCGTGATAAAAATATAATCTTTATTATATGAACACTGTTGTAAAATATAAATTTTATTATATAGTAGCGGTGTAAAAATAGAATTTTTATTTATATAGTAGCGGTGTAAAAATATAATTTTTATCTATATAGTAGCGGTGTAAAAATATAATTTTTATCTATATAGTAGCGGTGTAAAAATATAATTTTTATCTATATAGTAGCGGTGTAAAAATAGAATTTTTATCTATATAATAGCAGTGTAAAAATGTGCTTTTTATATATGTAGTGGCTACGAGCAATGAAAGTGACAAAAGGCGAGCACGACGAAGATTTTCTGGATATGAAGAGTCGTGGCGTTTGGTTTAGCTAGTCGGTGTGAACTCCTCACTTTTATTTTGATTTCTAGTTGAAATATATACTAGGATGTAGACGTTGTTTAGTAGCACCCGACACCCATCGTCCACAGACCATGGATGGCTTGTTTATTTGAATAATGTGTTATGAAAATTGATTGAGTGAAGTGGAATGAAATAAATTATTTATAGTGGAAAATATTTTATAGTTAAAAATATGATTTTTAACGTATATACAAAATAAATATTTTTAAACAAATCGGATGATTTGTTTATATTCACTGATTTGACTGATATTGATTGGGACGATAAATTTTACACATCGCCCAACCGCACAAATAAAATATATGTTTGTTGATTTGAAACCCCCACACGGGTATTGGGATGATATATGACGTACACTAATCCCAATTGTTTAGTTGTACGTCAATCGATGAGTTGACAGACTGTGTAATCGTTAATTATTTATATTTAATGCTTATGCAGTTGTGTGGTGCACTCTGGATGATGGTTGATTATTTATCGTTGCTGTTATATACATGTGTTGTATGGAAATCCATATAATAAACGTTATATGGTAATTGATTGGGCCTCATTCCAATTTAGAAAATATATTCATGTGTTGAATAGAAAATAAATTCATTTGTTGAATAGAAAAAAAATGAAAATTCATGTGTTCAAGAAAATATTCATTTGTTGAATAGAATAACGAAGTTGTTAAAATATATATAAAATGCCGTGTTAGTTAGATATACGCCATTTTGACGCGAACGATATTCATATCGATCTTATTCATTTTTATAATGAATATAGAAAAGAAAGTGATTTTAAAATATAACGTTTTGAAAATATTATCATTTGTATATCGATGATGTGGAATATTCAATTTTGATTAGAAATTGTATATGAAGTTGAAATCGTTTTGAAAACGAATTTAAAACGATTTATAAAATACATTTTGAAAGGAAATTGATGAAATATATATATCTTATATATATATATATGTATATATATATATATATGTATAATGGCTTGAATAGAACACGCCGCGCGGTGGTAGTTCGTGAATTTCGACCATTGACTTCGAATGGATATTGCAGGAGATCCGACCGTCGGATTCTCCTAAAATCGGAACCGTTGGGTTCGTATCGAAAAGGGCTTTCTAATGAATATTATAGATTTGAAATCTAATGATGGGATTTGGAATTATCCAAATCAAATTTGGAAAAGGTCGCTGTAAGTGCAGTTCGATGGCCGTTGATGGAAATCGACTGTACAGGCCTTGATAAAATTATTAAAAATAGTAATAATTTGTGTAAAATCATAAGAAATGATTTGGGAAGAATTGAGATGAAAAACTCCATTTTTGAAAAGATAAAAATAGATTTTTATCGAAATGAACTAGTTTTGAACTAGAATAATAATTTATTTATTTTTAAAATAAATAAATTGGATTTGAAATAGTTTTGAAAATAACCAGGATTTCCAATAATTGAATTGGAATGGATTTGAATCGAAATCATCTTCGGAATAGTTCCATGTTGGATTTCGTGATTATACAGATGTTGTTATGGAAATTTGAAAGATATATTTATATCGTTATATCCAATACGATATTTGTTGGTCGTAGAATTTGATATTGAATATAAGCCGATATATTTTCTATTCACAGCCTTGTATTTAATATCAAATGTGATTTTTGGGTTTATCGTGAACGGTGTCTTAAATAACACTTGTTCTTTAACCCGATAATCAATGTAATGCGATTTTGGGTTATCGTAAAGGGTATCTTCAATAATACTGTTCTTAGACCCAACGGAGTTAAGAAAATCAGAAACTACCTGGAGATTAGTTAAGTCGAATGGTTTCTTGGGTATTGATCTGATGTTGGTTTCGGCCTTCGGGGTTAATACTTAGAGGATTGCTCACTTGCTATTTTACGGTTAAAGACCGATAAAATGGAATGTGATGCTGGGTTTATCGTGAACCGTGTTTTAAATGACATTGATTCTTTAACCCAGTTAAAGATTAAAACTAAGTGGAGTTTTAATGAATCTTTAATTAGATTGAAATGATCGAGAATGGAGTATCACCAGTTTTGCTCCAAACGATAGTTGAATCTTTAATTAGATTTAAACGTGAAATGGTAATTGAATTTACCGATAACGCCGTGTTGTTAGATATGAAGTATTAGCAGTTTTACTTCATGGAATGAATATGTTGGGATTGAAAAATAAAATAAATGATTACTTCGGTGTGGTTCGCTTATCCAGACTAGTTTGATTTGATATTCAAACGAAGGTTAAATAATAAATTTAAAAGAATTTATCTTTGATAAAATTAATAGGAACCTTTCCCTAAGAATGTGAAATTTAGAAACTAACTGTAGGTTAGCTAAGTTGAATGGTTTCTTGGGTATTGATCTGATGTTGGTTTCGGCCTTCGGGGTTAATATTTAGGGAATTATTCTCTTGTTAATTTACGGTTAGTGACTAATGAATTGGAATGAGGCATATGTTGTGTTTGTGTAACACTTGTTTATTATATACGCGAGTTATTCAGAAAGACCGGGTTTATCTCATTCTGAATAACTGATACGATGATAAGTCGAAGATGAAGACGGTGGTTGAAGACCGGAGGTCTTCACATTGTTTGGATAATTGCTGATGATCTGGATTGGTCCGTACACCCAAGAGGAGGGAATCAGTTAGTAATCGTCCAGACGTACTTGGAGATAGATGGATATGTTAGGTACAAGGTGCCTCCGGTTTCATTCAGACCCAGAACAGCCTTGTAAATGGACTGTGTCTGACATTGGATATCATTCTGTGTGATTGATGGATATCGGTTGCATGGAGTGGTTTGCCTGTGTGGCATGCTAAGATGCAAATGATCAAGACTTCTGTTGAAAAGCAAAGTCTTGGGGTTGAAAATCAAAGCACGGCCTGTGTGGCATAGCTTTGTGTAGCGTGGATTCGCAAGACTCACACCCTGGTTGTGAACCAGAAACGGGAGAAGGACCTCAGGGGGGACATGTGTTTCTTTCTAGCTAGAAGTGGCGCCAGTGGTTTTACACACCCTGACGAGTTTGACTTATGTGGTTGTTGCTGTTGCGAGGCGCCTCGGATATATCGGTGACTATATGGAGCCGATGGAGTCATTTGTTGACTCATTGACACCCCTTAGGGTGGGGAAACGCAGTGTTCAGGCATTATAATCCACATCGGTGGACCGGCCCTGACGATCCAAGGGGCACATGCGGCTGTTCCTGAGACGTGGGCTAGAGCGTCTCGAATTCGGTAGAGGACGATCCCTTGCCTCGGTTCACAGATGGAAATCCAACTTCCAATACGTGACATGTGCGGTTTTGATTTAAGAGCCTAGTATGGCGACATAGTGGGATGGGGCGCTTATGCCGTCTATGATTGATACTTATGATTTGAAGTTTTTTTATACACTATGCACTTATAATAGTATCAAATGATTTGTTTTAAACGTATCAAGCATTCTTGGCTATTATAAGGTAAAAACCTTATCCTCTAGCTTGTGTTGCATTGTTTGATGAGACCTAGGTCTTATAATAGCTTCATTGTTCTTTAATTAGCATTGCGCTGTTGTTTTATGCACTGGTATTCCTGGGAGGAAACCCGTTCCATGTTATACCGCGTGGTCCCTTGATTTACCTAAATTTAAAATAAAGATTAATAACTGTTTTAGTTCTCACACCAGTCCCATGACTGACCTGGAGTTTATTATTTTAACCTAAACTCTCGGTGCCCTTATTTTGACACGGACAGCTAGTAGTTTTGGTTTTGCAGATTTATATTCACAGCTGGAACGATACCCGTAAAGCTCTGTATCCGTGTATTACTTCTAGTTGTGTATTGTATTATTTTCCGCTGCTATGTAATGTATTGTAACCTCTGATATTTATCGAATGTATTTTATTCATTCATACTCTGTATATTCTTGTAATCTGATGAAATTGTTGTAATATACAATGAAATGTTCTTCTGTCTGCTTTCTTATGTGGCTTGTTCTCAACTCAATCCGTGATTTCCCGTAAGGGTGATTTCGGGTCTTCTCAGTTTGAACTGTAAACGGTTAAAGATATGAAAGTTAACCTTATATTGGTTATTGTTTATGGATGTGAAACTCATTGATGTTGAAATCATATGTTGTTTGTTTGCAGTTAATCCATTGATTGATAAAACTATACGCGCGTTAATGGTTTAAGGAGTATATGATATCTGGGAAACGTTTTGAAAAGAATTCCTTTTCAAAACTTTCTTATTTATTTTTATAAGGGATGTTAGGAAAATTTGGGCTAAAAATAACGAAGTTGGAAAAGTAATACTATTTTAATAATAAAATAATATTATAATGGGGATATTTGAATTTAAAGTGAAAAATCGAAAATAAAATTTCCATATGTTTTTATATATTAAATAAACAATCTTAGTAGTGATTCGATTATAAATTGAAGTATGGTCAAAATAAAACTCATCACATAGCGGTAGTTCGTGAACTTCGACTTGTAACTTCAAATTAATGTACCGAGAGATCTGACCATCAGATTTTCCCGAAACCAAAAACGTTGAATTAGAAATAAAAAGAGATTTCAAATGATAGGCAGAGTTTTAAAATCCAATAGTTAGATATTGAGATAAGTCCAAATCAAAATTGAATAAAAACAACGCCAATACCGTTAGTGACTCGAAAACGGATTTTAATAAAATGAGCTATTTTTAAATTATTAAAAATATGGAAAAATTATGATTAACCATAATAAACGATTTTAAAAGAGATTAGGAAAAGAAATACGGAGTTTCAATCCGAATTTCAGATATTCGTGTTTTTAGCCTAATTGGCTGAAAATAGTAAAACGACGTTTTGTGAAATTAGTTAAATAAACTAATGGTTTCCAATTTATTAATTGGATTTGAAAGACGATTTTTGAGAAATCTTTTAGCTAAATAAAATGAAATGTGAATTTGAATAGAACTGATCTTCGGATATTCGGTATTGATTATCGTTGTGTAGAAGATTACTAGTTTGTGGAATTTGGAAGATGTTTTACATCGTTATTCCACTTATAGTATTTGTTATGTACGAGAATTGTTGTTGAATATAAGTTGATACACTCTATTCTAATTCTTGTATTAAATATCAATTGGTTTGGGGTTTATTGTGAATGGTGTCTTCAAATAACAATATTCGTTAACCCAGTTAAAATGAAAAGTATGGGATAAATCTTTTAATTAAGATTATGGAAGTTCTCCAATTAATAAATTAATTTGGAATCAGATGGGAATCGATTTAGTGATAATAAAGATAAATCCCTGTGGATGAAGAAGTTTACTATTTAAGGAATTAAAAAGATTTTGCCTTTATTATGTTTATAGTATTAGTTCGATATGGGAATTTTCATCGATTATAAACTAACGTGGTTTCCGTGAAGGTTTCATGGTTAACGAAAGTATGATTTTGGGTTTATAGTGAACTATGTTTTAAATAATATTTTTTCTTGAACCCATGTAAAGGAAAAGATTATTTTCAAAGATAGTTGAAATCTTTAATTAGATTCTAAATAAAGATGGTAATTAAATTTACCAAACATAAGGGGTGTTGCATATAAAGTACCACCAGTTTTGCTCTATGGGATTAATAGGATGGGAATAGGATAAAGATATGAGAAACTGCCTTTTTGTAAGCTTCGATAATCCCGATAAGGGTTAGAAAACTACATTTCAATTAAAGTTGTGAAATGAGATTTTATAATCTATTGAAACGATTTCCAAGGAAATTTTTTAAACAAGTGTTTAAATGATGTAAATCTTTGATAAGACTTGGATGGGAGTAATTCCCAATAATTTGAGTAAATGAATATTCTAAAATGGAATAAGACTCATGATATGTTTATATATCAATTAGTTTGAAAGATGCGCTAGTTATTTCGAGAAGACCAGGTTTCGACCTATTGTGAATAACTATACGACTAGTGTTTAAAATACCGAAGACGGCGGTTGAAGACTAGAGATCTTCCATTATTTGGATTATTGCTGATGTTTCGATTGGGCGGTACACACATAACGAAGTTATAAGTGGCGATCGTCTAGAGGTACTTGGAGATTGACCGGATATGCAAGGGGCACTCTCCTTAATTGGAGGAGGAATAAGGTGCCCTTATTTTCGTTCAGACCTAGAACGAACTTGTAAATGGATGTGTGTTTGATGTTGTATTTCACAACATAACCAATTGGTTTCTACTGATGTTATATCAGTTGGTGGTGGAGAATTTATTCTTTTGCTTAATACTGTAACACCCCGTAATTCTGCAACATTAAGATTCTCAAATTAAAGTATAATTAATTTTTAAAAGAAAAATTAAAAGAAAAAGACCCATGCAGTTGTTTAATTTAAGTATTGTAACTAACATGAAAAAGAGAAGTAAGGAGAGAACAATAATTATTATTGTTCTAAGACTTATTAACAAAAGCCTCTGTAGCTCAGTTGGTTAAGGCATTGGATTTGTAGCATGGAGGTCGGGGGTTCGAACCCCGGCGGCGGCATAATTTTTTTATCTTTGTTTTAGAGAGGGCCAACTGAACATGCAAATATATGTACGTATACAAATTCAAAATTTGAAAGGATAAGAACGTACATATAAGGAAATAAAGAATATATATATATATACATATGAGAATATAAATATATATATATGCAAAAATATATGTATACGAAAGATAAAATTCAAGATAAGGCTACAGTCAATGAAATATGGCAACATCATTTGAATTTTGAAAATAAAATGAAAGTTGTGCGTATATATATACGCGTAAAATGGTCGTTAGAGGAATTGTATACATATAAGAATATTTCATGTGAATAAAACAGTTAAATAAATTCCAGAAATTCAAAAGTTTGAAAATCAAAATTTTACGCCAAAATAGCTTGTGGGACCCAATGCTGACTCAGCACTGCGTGTATGATAAGGTTTGGCTAGATTCATCTACGTACCTGGACTATTTTCTTAACTAGGTTCAATGCTGACTCAGCGCTGTGTGTACGATAAGGTCTTGAGCAGCTATATAAACAGCCCTAGTCTTCATTCTCTTTGCACCAATTCTCTTCTATCCTTATGCTGCTAAGATTCATGGCTTCTTCCCCTCTTCTAAATTTTCTTAAATAAATAAAATAAAATATGATTCAAGACGAGGAGATGCTGCTAAAAGACTTTTAAGGAGGGATTCAAATCAAAGTTTCAAGTGAAGAATTCAAAGGCTAGCTCAAACAAGTTTCAATTAACGACGCACGAATCATAGCCACGCTTTCCTTCTTTTCTAGATCTATTTTCTGTAAGTTGGTTATTTCTAGATCTGAATATTTTGTTTTATTTGTGACATGAAATTAAAGGAATAAAGGAATATGCCAAATCTCTCTCTCTCTCTCTCTCTCTCTTCGAATCTGTGTTTATACTCTTGGACTGAATTAAGAACTGTTATGATTCGAGGACAAATAAGACTGTAACCGTGACTATGACTATAGAACTGTGGCCTTTGAAAGCATATGCCTTTGGACTATGACATAAGCCTTTGATTTTGGGACATATAAACATTGCCTATGACAATGACTTAGGACTATGGGAATTATTTTCCCTTTTGGACTATGAACATCGCCTATATTGCCTATGACCATGGACATTACTTATGACTAAGAACATAAGCCTTTGAATTGGACATAAACTATTGCTTATGACATAATGAGGACAATTGTGATTTTGACACCCATGATTCATGATTAGGAAAATATTGCTTTAGTTTGGTGATTGTGAAATTGGGTCTAAACCCAATTATTTATTCTACCTGTTCCTTGTTTTTTTTTCTTTGGTTTTAAGACAGTGGGAATTTACCTATTAAGTTAGGTCTACCCGCGTTCTTGAACCTATTTTGCCCATTCTTTGGTTTTAAGACAGTGGGAATTTACCTATTTAGTTAGGTCTACCCATATTCTTGAACCTACATTGTTATCCAAACCTTTTTATGCCAATTATTCCTTCTTGTCATTTTGATTCATTCCCTTTTTATCTACGAATCTAGATTTATTTATAATCTAGGTTGAATCACGATTATTCGAACGGTGGGAATGCGATTTGGGGAAAAACATGGAAATGAATATGAACGTAATTGTAAACTTGGAAATTGGCCTAATTTGGAATATGTATTATGACATGCATATTAAAATGAAAACGGGGAAATTTGACATGGATTAGGGAATATGTGATTTTGACATATTAAATTTAGCGTTAGTAAGTAAGCTAAATTTTAGGCATAAAATGTAAACTAGAAAAATAATTCTAGTTTTGCCATAAATTGTGAATTAGGGTGTTAAACCAAGATTGGGTTAATTAAGGTTGATTTGGAATAAGTATATTAGCACAATTTTGAATTTATTCATAATTGTGAGCAATTGTCATGTTTAGAATAAATTATGGTTAGCGACACTAAATTTGGTATAATTTACATACCAAAAAGTATAAATATGATAAATAAGAGAGAATGGGCCATAATAATAAATGTGACAATGTACATTAAAAGAGTAGTAATGAAATAAGTAAATTAGGAGTAATTTACTTATAGAATTCGTCATAAATGTTAAATTGTTCATTTACCACAAAATATGTAACTTGGTTAAGTTTTGGCCATAAATTATAAACTAGGATAATTAATCTAGTTTCGGCAATGAAATAGGAAATGGCCTAAACTGCATGTTGGGTTAGGACATGGGCCTAGAATATAAGTATACTAGTAGGCTTGACAAATAAATATAGGCCAAATTTGTCTAAAAAGGGGAAATGGGCTTTTGAAATAAATTGTTAACAATTTATAAACAAAAGAAAAGTATTTTGATAACATCCCTTTTTATAACACATAGACCAGAAGGTTCTAGGGTGACAGAGAGGATAGTGTCTAGGCTTGGGTTTGGAAAATACAAGTTTCCTGCCCTCCCTGGCTATCCCTAACTGATCCGAAGGACGGGATGGTTGTTTTCAAAACCAGATTTGGAAATTAATCAAAAACCCTTTGAACTTAGAAAACATGGATATGCCTAACCCGAGGTTAGACTGAGTTGCGGTGTAAACCTGCCCGGAACCGACCGGCACATCCAGTAACCGCAGCAATATCTGTCTAATGTGAGAGGTTGCGGCTTTAATTTATTAATTAAAGCTAGAACAAGAATGGGAGAGTTAAGTCCATAGGAACACTTAACCAACCTAACACGGTTAAGCTAGAATGGGAAGGTTAAGGAACACTTAACCAACTTAGCACAGTTAAAGCTAGAATGGGAGGGTTAAGTCCATGGGAATACTTAGCCAAATTAACATGTTGACTAGACTAGAAGGTGGGGTTAAGTAAAGTTAATACACTTAGCCAATTTAACATGTTAATTAGACTAGAGGTTGGGGTTAAGTAATACACTTAGCCAAATTAATATGTTAACTGGACTAGACCATAGGGTTAAGTAAACTTGAACGCTTAACCATCAGAATATGATAAATGAATAGGGTTAAGTAAAAAGCATGAAGGGATAACACTTAACCAGTGTAATAGGATAAAGGAAGAGGGTTAAGATAGCTTGAATCGACTAAAGACACTTAACCAACCCAACCTGGCGAGAAAGAAAACTAAGTAGTAGACCTCAGTTGAAAAAGGGACTAAGTAGTAAAACTTAGTTAAGAAAACAAGGAATTTGGAAACTAAGTTGTAAACCTTAGTTAGTAGAACTAAGTAGTAATTCTTAGTATAACACGAAGGAGCAGACATCCATCTAGTTTTAAGAAGGCTCCAACGAATTGGGTTACGAAGCCCGAGGCTTCGAGGGGACGTGAGGGTACTCTTGGTATCCCTCTATGAGGCTGCAGATGATCATCCTGGGCTCACAGAGGTTAAGGTCTGCGTTAGAGGAACCGAGGGTATGCCTTGGTTGCAATATATATGTGGCAACCTAAAGACTAGGATGGACCAGCGTGATTCGACGAGAAGACGGTAGCCCTGTGATAGCAACTCGTCGTCTACCATCCATCTTGAGTCAATCGAGATACGTGAAGCGGAAAGGCGGAGAACTCCAAAAGACCATATACTTGCTATCTAGTTATGGTTGCGGATGGCCATAGGATAGTGGGGCACCGGGGGCCGGCGTATAGTTCTCATTTTACAAGGTGTGCCTTTCATTAGCTGAGGGAGGGGTCAAGTGGGACCATAGCCACTGGAATAAAAACAGACCTTAGCATCTGCATCGGCAGATATCTGAAAGCTCCCGACCGAGTTCTGTATTCCTTGATTTGCCCTGTCACAGGACTCGGATCGCACATTACAGGACATGTGCATCTAGACAAGCGATAACGATTCACGATACATACGTGGGGAAGCCTAGGAACATATACCACTCTAGGTAGTGTGTCCTAGACTTGGGGGCATTGTTCGACAGGTAGCGTAATCCCTAGTTGGACTAGGTGGCATAAACCATGAACTCGAAAAGCGTTCAGCAGATAGCGTAAAACTATAGTTAAATCTAGAAAGCAGTGGATAGAAAACCCTAGATTAGATCTAGGTAACAACTAATAAATGGATGCCTGAAGGCGATGGAAAATACAGGGATTTGGATCACGTTATCGTTACTAGTTGAAACACTAGTTAGGCGGTGCAGAGATATAGAAACCAGTATAACAAGTAAATAGCGAAGCAGCAAAAGTATTAGAGCGTATCCAGTTTATCTTAGCATATCTTGTGACTACCTTGTCTAATCTTGTTGACCCTATCGTCATGGTGTAATCTTGTATTCAGTTAATTCATGTCGTTTTGTTTTCCATGTTCACATGCTAGAAGTTACTGAACTTACTCAGGCTTTATGTCTGACTCTGTTTTTCTTTCGTCTTCTTTCTTCCGTTCTCCCCCCTAGGTTGTTAAGGAGGAAATAGGATAGCTCAGATTTGTTTTGGGATGATTTCTCTTTCCAAGCTTGAAGAATCTTGGATGCATCGGCTTTGGATTGCTATGGCTGGCTTTTGTTACATTGGGGAATATAAATGTATTTTATGCTTCTTTATTTTGTAAAGACAGTTGATACTCTGATATTGTAAAGGAACCTTGTACAAATTATTTTGTCAATATAGCAAAGTTTTATTTTTCGCTGTTTAATGTTTTTCTGTCTTGTAATTTATCTGCATCTTTTACCCATAATGCTCCACAGAACTTAGTGCATTCCCTTTGTGAGTGACACTAACGGATGTGGGGTATTACACGTGGTATCAGAGCTGAAGGTTACCAGATCAGATAAAGGATTTGAAAAATTATTTTCAAACGGTTTTAAAAGAAGTATTTTCAAAAGAAGAGATTTGTTTTAAAGGCATATTCCCCAAAGCCATACGCACTATCTTCTCTTCCTCTGTTTAAATTCTTGTCTCCTTCTTTCTTGAGTCTCTGGGGCTCCTGGATTTCTGGGAGGTAACCTCATCGAAGGGCAAAGTAGTGCCCGGCTTCCATCCAGAGCCGTAGTTGTTTCATCTACGGGCAGTTTTCTTTCAAAGCTTATAAGGTTTTCCGGACGATGGAGGCAGTTTTCGAGAGATTTGTCAACATGACTACACACGGAAGGGGATGAGGAGTTTGGCTAAGAAGCATAACCCTAGGATGAGGAATTCATGGATGTAGACTTAACACACGAAGGAGGAAGAAATTATAAAACCTAAGACAAGATGAAGTATTTTTACTAGGGTATGATAGGGCATATACTTAAGGACAAGGGCAAGAACGAGGACAAGATTTTCAAAAGGACAAGTACATGCTTTCGCCACGAAGCGCACCTAGGAGAAAGGTAGTTCGGTTGGAAGAGTCTAGTTTTCTGTTCGTGTTATTTCCTTAGATTCTAGCGCTTCTCATTTGTTTATATCCACTTCCATAGTTGGGTCTCTGCACCATAGTACTTGTATAGTAGAAAGATCCCACTAGAGTCTCAAATCCAATGGGTGGTCCGACCAGTTTATTTTTTTAGTAGGGATTTGAGAATAGCTATCGAGTTTTCTTATATCATCTCACGTAGATCGTTTAAATTCGGGGAGATATTCCTTGGGTGCTTGTCTGATATTGGTTTAGGCCTTTGGGGCTTGTACTTGAGGAATGTCGAGTTCGGTTTGGATGGTTTGCGGGAGAGATGAATAGTTGTGGTAGGCACCCCAAAGAGCATGTAGTGACCTTTCGACTCTTATAGTTATGGCATGACGGATAAGAAGGAAACCTCTAATCATCTTAGTACGTATACTTGGTACCGTGATTGACATCTGTTTATTTTGGAATTGGAGGTCGGAAACTTCACAATCGTGAAGTTAAATTGGTTAAGATACAGTGGAGTAAAGCTCAAGAAGGCTAGATACTAGCAACATGCCCTTTTTCCTTAAGGGTGCATTCTTGATTTCTCTGTTTAGGAGCTTTACGCGTAGTTGTTTCTCTCTTTCCAAAGTATATCCTCTAGGTCGTATCTGCAATCCTTAGGTAGAAGCCAATGGATGTAAACATGTATTTGAAACATGTTATGGTTGAATGGTTGCAAGTGGTTGCAAATGGTTGCTTGTGGATGCATATGCATACGTATTAGGCACTAGATCAAGTTCGGACGCTCTCATATTGCATTTACATATATGTATTTGTTTATAAGTTGAACTTGATATGATATCATATGGACGTTGCATACGGATGAATAGCTGTGCACGCATGTAGTATTTACATGACTAGGGATGTTTGCATGCATGATTGGACGCATGGCACTAACATGATTTGCATTAAGGAGGTCAACTGAATCAGTAGACCGCCTGATTTTGCATTAGATAGAGACATATACACACACTATGCATATGAACATGAAAGCATTAGAAATCATTTAAGGACAATGAATGCCTGTGATTGAATGGTTGAGTAGATGGGTGATTGGATGGTAGGACACATTCTTCCTAACTTGAAGATTTCGGGGACGAAATCCTTTTAAGTGGGGGAGAATGTAACACCCCGTAATTCTGCAACATTAAGATTCTCAAATTAAAGTATAATTAATTTTTAAAAGAAAAATTAAAAGAAAAAGACCCATGCAGTTGTTTAGTTTAAGTATTGTAACTAACATGAAAAAGAGAAGTAAGGAGAGAACAATAATTATTATTGTTCTAAGACTTATTAACAAAAGCCTCTGTAGCTCAGTTGGTTAAGGCATTGGATTTGTAGCATGGAGGTCGGGGGTTCGAACCCCCGCGGTGGCATAATTTTTTTATCTTTGTTTTAGAGAGGGCCAACTGAACATGCAAATATATGTACGTATACAAATTCAAAATTTGAAAGGATAAGAACGTACATATAAGGAAATAAAGAATATATATATATATACATATGAGAATATATATATATATATATATATATATATATATATATATATGCAAAAATATATGTATACGAAAGATAAAATTCAAGATAAGGCTACAGTCAATGAAATATGGCAACATCATTTGAATTTTGAAAATAAAATGAAAGTTGTGCGTATATATATACGCGTAAAATGGTCGTTAGAGGAATTGTATACATATAAGAATATTTCATGTGAATAAAACAGTTAAATAAATTCCAGAAATTCAAAAGTTTGAAAATCAAACTTTTACGCCAAAATAGCTTGTGGGACCCAATGCTGACTCAGCACTGCGTGTATGATAAGGTTTGGCTAGATTCATCTACGTACCTGGACTATTTTCTTAACTAGGTTCAATGCTGACTCAGCGCTGCGTGTACGATAAGGTCTTGAGCAGCTATATAAACAGCCCTAGTCTTCATTCTCTTTGCACCTATTCTCTTCTATCCTTATGCTGCTAAGATTCATGGCTTCTTCCCCTCTTCTAAATTTTCTTAAATAAATAAAATAAAATATGATTCAAGACGAGGAGATGCTGCTAAAAGACTTTTAAGGAGGGATTCAAATCAAAGTTTCAAGTGAAGAATTCAAAGGCTAGCTCAAACAAGTTTCAAGCAACGACGCACGAATCATAGCCACGCTTTCCTTCTTTTCTAGATCTATTTTCTGTAAGTTGGTTATTTCTAGATCTGAATATTTTGTTTTATTTGTGACATGAAATTAAAGGAATAAAGGAATATGCCAAATCTCTCTCTCTCTCTCTTCGAATCTGTGTTTATACTCTTGGATTGAATTAAGAACTGTTATGATTCGAGGACAAATAAGACTGTAACCGTGACTATGACTATAGAACTGTGGCCTTTGAAAGCATATGCCTTTGGACTATGACATAAGCCTTTGATTTTGGGACATATAAACATTGCCTATGACAATGACTTAGGACTATGGGAATTATTTTCCCTTTTGGACTATGAACATCGCCTATATTGCCTATGACCATGGACATTACTTATGACTAAGAACATAAGCCTTTGAATTGGACATAAACTATTGCTTATGACATAATGAGGACAATTGTGATTTTGACACCCATGATTCATGATTAGGAAAATATTGCTTTAGTTTGGTGATTGTGAAATTGGGTCTAAACCCAATTATTTATTCTACCTGTTCCTTGTTTTTTTTCTTTGGTTTTAAGACAGTGGGAATTTACCTATTAAGTTAGGTCTACCCGCGTTCTTGAACCTATTTTGCCCATTCTTTGGTTTTAAGACAGTGGGAATTTACCTATTTAGTTAGGTCTACCCATATTCTTGAACCTACATTGTTATCCAAACCTTTTTATGCCAATTATTCCTTCTTGTCATTTTGATTCATTCCCTTTTTATCTACGAATCTAGATTTATTTATAATCTAGGTTGAATCACGATTATTCGAACGGTGGGAATGCGATTTGGGGAAAAACATGGAAATGAATATGAACGTAATTGTAAACTTGGAAATTGGCCTAATTTGGAATATGTATTATGACATGCATATTAAAATGAAAACGGGGAAATTTGACATGGATTAGGGAATATGTGATTTTGACATATTAAATTTAGCGTTAGTAAGCAAGCTAAATTTTTGGCATAAAATGTAAACTAGAAAAATAATTCTAGTTTTGCCATAAATTGTGAATTAGGGTGTTAAACCAAGATTGGGTTAATTAAGGTTGATTTGGAATAAGTATATTAGCACAATTTTGAATTTATTCATAATTGTGAGCAATTGTCATGTTTAGAATAAATTATGGTTAGCGACACTAAATTTGGTATAATTTACATACCAAAAAGTATAAATATGATAAATAAGAGAGAATGGGCCATAATAATAAATGTGACAATGTACATTAAAAGAGTAGTAATGAAATAAGTAAATTAGGAGTAATTTACTTATAGAATTCGTCATAAATGTTAAATTGTTCATTTACCACAAAATATGTAACTTGGTTAAGTTTTGGCCATAAATTATAAACTAGGATATTTAATCTAGTTTCGGCAATGAAATAGGAAATGGCCTAAACTGCATGTTGGGTTAGTTCTTGGGCCTAGAATATAAGTATACTAGTAGGCTTGACAAATAAATATAGGCCAAATTTGTCTAAAAAGGGGAAATGGGCTTTTGAAATAAATTGTTAACAATTTATAAACAAAACAAAAGTATTTTGATAACATCCCTTTTTATAACACATAGACCAGAAGGTTCTAGGGTGACAGAGAGGATAGTGTCTAGGCTTGGGTTTGGAAAATACAAGTTTCCTGCCCTCCCTGGCTATCCCTAACTGATCCGAAGGACGGGATGGTTGTTTTCAAAACCAGATTTGGAAATTAATCAAAAACCCTTTGAACTTAGAAAACATGGATATGCCTAACCCGAGGTTAGACTGAGTTGCGGTGTAAACCTGCCCGGAACCGACCGGCACATCCAGTAACCGCAGCAATATCTGTCTAATGTGAGAGGTTGCGGCTTTAATTTATTAATTAAAGCTAGAACAAGAATGGGAGAGTTAAGTCCATAGGAACACTTAACCAACCTAACACGGTTAAGCTAGAATGGGAAGGTTAAGGAACACTTAACCAACTTAGCACAGTTAAAGCTAGAATGGGAGGGTTAAGTCCATGGGAATACTTAGCCAAATTAACATGTTGACTAGACTAGAAGGTGGGGTTAAGTAAAGTTAATATACTTAGCCAATTTAACATGTTAATTAGACTAGAGGTTGGGGTTAAGTAATACACTTAGCCAAATTAATATGTTAACTGGACTAGACCATAGGGTTAAGTAAACTTGAACGCTTAACCATCAGAATATGATAAATGAATAGGGTTAAGTAAAAAGCATGAAGGGATAACACTTAACCAGTGTAATAGGATAAGGGAAGAGGGTTAAGATATCTTTAATCGACTAAAGACACTTAACCAACCCAACCTGGCGAGAAAGAAAACTAAGTAGTAGACCTCAGTTGAAAAAGGGACTAAGTAGTAAAACTTAGTTAAGAAAACAAGGAATTTGGAAACTATGTTGTAAACCTTAGTTAGTAGAACTAAGTAGTAATTCTTACTATAACACGAAGGAGCAGACATCCATCTAGTTTTAAGAAGGCTCCAACGAATTGGGTTACGAAGCCCGAGGCTTCGAGGGGACGTGAGGGTACTCTTGGTATCCCTCTGTGAGGCTGCAGATGATCATCCTGGGCTCACAGAGGTTAAGGTCTGCGTTTGAGGAACCGAGGGTATGCCTTGGTTGCAATATATATGTGGCAACCTAAAGACTAGGATGGACCAGCGTGATTCGGCGAGAAGACGGTAGCCCTGTGATAGCAACTCGTCGTCTACCATCCATCTTGAGTCAATCGAGATACGTGAAGCGGAAAGGCGGAGAACTCCAAAAGACCATATACTTGCTATCTAGTTATGGTTGCGGATGGCCATAGGATAGTGGGGCACCGGGGGCCGGCGTATAGTTCTCATTTTACAAGGTGTGCCTTTCATTAGCTGAGAGAGGGGTCAAGTGGGACCATAGCCACTGGAATAAAAACAGACCTTAGCATCTGCATCGGCAGATATCTGAAAGCTCCCGACCGAGTTCTGTATTCCTTGATTTGCCCTGTCACAGGACTCGGATCGCATATTACAGGACATGTGCATCTAGACAAGCGATAACGATTCACGATACATACGTGGGGAAGCCTAGGAACATATACCACTCTAGGTAGTGTGTCCTAGACTTGGGGGCATTGTTCGACAGGTAGCGTAATCCCTAGTTGGACTAGGTGGCATAAACCCTGAACTCGAAAAGCGTTCAGCAGATAGCGTAAAACTATAGTTAAATCTAGAAAGCAGTGGATAGAAAACCCTAGATTAGATCTAGGTAACAACTAATAAATGGATGCCTGAAGGCGATGGAAAATACAGGGATTTGGATCACGTTATCGTTACTAGTTGAAACACTAGTTAGGCGGTGCAGAGATATAGAAACCAGTATAACAAGTAAATAGCGAACCAGCAAAAGTATTAGAGCGTATCCAGTTTATCTTAGCATATCTTGTGACTACCTTGTCTAATCTTGTTGACCCTATCGTCATGGTGTAATCTTGTATTCAGTTAATTCATGTCGTTTTGTTTTCCATGTTCACATGCTAGAAGTTACTGAACTTACTCAGGTTTTATGTCCGACTCTGTTTTTCTTTCGTCTTCTTTCTTCCGTTCTCCCCCCCCCCCCAGGTTGTTAAGGAGGAAATAGGATAGCTCAGATTTGTTTTGGGATGATTTCTCTTTCCAAGCTTGAAGAATCTTGGATGCATCGGCTTTGGATTGCTATGGCTGGCTTTTGTTTCATTGGGGAATATAAATGTATTTTATGCTTCTTTATTTTGTAAAGACAGTTGATACTCTGATATTGTAAAGGAACCTTGTACAAATTATTTTGTCAATATAGCAAAGTTTTATTTTCCGCTGTTTAATGTTTGTCTGTCTTGTAATTTATCTGCATCTTTTACCCATAATGCTCCACAGAACTTAGTGCATTCCCTTTGTGAGTGACACTAACGGATGTGGGGTGTTACACGTGGTATCAGAGCTGAAGGTTACCAGATCAGATAAAGGATTTGAAAAATTATTTTCAAACGGTTTTAAAAGAAGTATTTTCAAAAGAAGAGATTTGTTTTAAAGGCATATTCCCCAAAGCCATACGCACTATCTTCTCTTCCTCTGTTTAAATTCTTGTCTCCTTCTTTCTTGAGTCTCTGGGGCTCCTGGCTTTCTGGGAGGTAACCTCATCGAAGGGCAAAGTAGTGCCCGGCTTCCATCCATAGCCGTAGTTGTTTCATCTACGGGCAGTTTTCTTTCAAAGCTTATAAGGTTTTCCGGACGATGGAGGCAGTTTTCGAGAGATTTGTCAACATGACTACACACGGAAGGGGATGAGGAGTTTGGCTAAGGAGCATAACCCTAGGATGAGGAATTCATGGATGTAGACTTAGCACACGAAGGAGGAAGAAATTATAAAACCTAAGACAAGAGGAAGTATTTTTACTAGGGTATGATAGGGCATATACTTAAGGACAAGGGCAAGAACGAGGACAAGATTTTCAAAAGGACAAGTACATGCTTTCGCCACGAAGCGCACCTAGGAGAAAGGTAGTTCGGTTGGAAGAGTCTAGTTTTCTGTTCGTGTTATTTCCTTAGATTCTAGCGCTTCTCATTTGTTCATATCCACTTCCATAGTTGGGTCTCTGCACCATAGTACTTGTATAGTAGAAAGATCCCACTAGAGTCTCAAATCCAATGGGTGGTCCGACCAGTTTATTTTTTTAGTAGGGATTTGAGAATAGCTATCGAGTTTTCTTATATCATCTCACGTAGATCGTCTAAATTCGGGGAGATATTCCTTGGGTGCTTGTCTAATATTGGTTTAGGCCTTTGGGGCTTGTACTTGAGGAATGTCGAGTTCGGTTTGGATGGTTTGCGGGAGAGATGAATAGTTGTGGTAGGCACCCCAAAGAGCATGTAGTGACCTTTCGACTCTTATAGTTATGGCATGACGGATAAGAGGGAAACCTCTAATCATCTTAGTACATATACTTGGTACCGTGATTGACATCTGTTTATTTTGGAATTGGAGGTCGGAAACTTCACAATCGTGAAGTTAAATTGGTTAAGATACAGTGGAGTAAAGCTCAAGAAGGCTAGATACTAGCAACATGCCCTTTTTCCTTAAGGGTGCATTCTGGATTTCTCTGTTTAGGAGCTTTACACGTAGTTGTTTCTCTCTTTCCAAAGTATATCCTCTAGGTCGTATCTGCAATCCTTAGGTAGAAGCCAATGGATGTAAACATGTATTTGAAACATGTTATGGTTGAATGGTTGCAAGTGGTTGCAAATGGTTGCTTGTGGATGCATATGCATACGTATTAGGCACTAGATCAAGTTCGGATGCTCTCATATTGCATTTACATATATGCATTTGTTTATAAGTTGAACTTGATATGATATCATATGGACGTTGCATATGGATGAATGGCTGTGCACGCATGTAGTATTTACATGACTAGGGATGTTTGCATGCATGATTGGACGCATGGCACTAACATGATTTGCATTAAGGAGGTCAACTGAATCAGTAGACCGCCTGATTTTGCATTAGATAGAGACATATACACACACTATGCATATGAACATGAAAGCATTAAAAATCATTTAAGGACAATGAATGCCTGTGATTGAATGGTTGAGTAGATGGGTGATTGGATGGTAGGACACATTCTTCCTAACTTGAAGATTTCGGGGACGAAATCCTTTTAAGTGGGGGAGAATGTAACACCCCGTAATTCTGCAACATTAAGATTCTCAAATTAAAGTATAATTAATTTTTAAAAGAAAAATTAAAAGAAAAAGACCCATGCAGTTGTTTAATTTAAGTATTGTAACTAACATGAAAAAGAGAAGTAAGGAGAGAACAATAATTATTATTGTTCTAAGACTTATTAACAAAAGCCTCTGTAGCTCAGTTGGTTAAGGCATTGGATTTGTAGCATGGAGGTCGGGGGTTCGAACCCCGGCGGCGGCATAATTTTTTTATCTTTGTTTTAGAGAGGGCCAACTGAACATGCAAATATACGTACGTATACAAATTCAAAATTTGAAAGGATAAGAACGTACATATAAGGAAATAAAGAATATATATATATATATATACATATGAGAATATAAATATATATATATATGCAAAAATATATGTATACGAAAGATAAAATTCAAGATAAGGCTACAGTCAATGAAATATGGCAACATCATTTGAATTTTGAAAATAAAATGAAAGTTGTGCGTATATATATACGCGTAAAATGGTCGTTAGAGGAATTGTATACATATAAGAATATTTCATGTGAATAAAACAGTTAAATAAATTCCAGAAATTCAAAAGTTTGAAAATCAAACTTTTACGCCAAAATAGCTTGTGGGACCCAATGCTGACTCAGCACTGCGTGTATGATAAGGTTTGGCTAGATTCATCTACGTACCTGGACTATTTTCTTAACTAGGTTCAATGCTGACTCAGCGCTGCGTGTACGATAAGGTCTTGAGCAGCTATATAAACAGCCCTAGTCTTCATTCTCTTTGCACCAATTCTCTTCTATCCTTATGCTGCTAAGATTCATGGCTTCTTCCCCTCTTCTAAATTTTCATAAATAAATAAAATAAAATATGATTCAAGACGAGGAGATGCTGCTAAAAGATTTTTAAGGAGGGATTCAAATCAAAGTTTCAAGTGAAGAATTCAAAGGCTAGCTCAAACAAGTTTCAAGCAACGACGCACGAATCATAGCCACGCTTTCCTTCTTTTCTAGATCTTTTTTCTGTAAGTTGGTTATTTCTAGATCTGAATATTTTGTTTTATTTGTGACATGAAATTAAAGGAATAAAGGAATATGCCAAATCTCTCTCTCTCTCTTCGAATCTGTGTTTATACTCTTGGACTGAATTAAGAACTGTTATGATTCGAGGACAAATAAGACTGTAACCGTGACTATGACTATAGAACTGTGGCCTTTGAAAGCATATGCCTTTGGACTATGACATAAGCCTTTGATTTTGGGACATATAAACATTGCCTATGACAATGACTTAGGACTATGGGAATTATTTTCCCTTTTGGACTATGAAAATCGCCTATATTGCCTATGACCATGGACATTACTTATGACTAAGAACATAAGCCTTTGAATTGGACATAAACTATTGCTTATGACATAATGAGGACAATTGTGATTTTGACACCCATGATTCATGATTAGGAAAATATTGCTTTAGTTTGGTGATTGTGAAATTGGGTCTAAACCCAATTATTTATTCTACCTGTTCCTTGTTTTTTTTCTTTGGTTTTAAGACAGTGGGAATTTACCTATTAAGTTAGGTCTACCCGCGTTCTTGAACCTATTTTGCCCATTCTTTGGTTTTAAGACAGTGGGAATTTACCTATTTAGTTAGGTCTACCCATATTCTTGAACCTACATTGTTATCCAAACCTTTTTATGCCAATTATTCCTTCTTGTCATTTTGATTCATTCCCTTTTTATCTACGAATCTAGATTTATTTATAATCTAGGTTGAATCACGATTATTCGAACGGTGGGAATGCGATTTGGGGAAAAACATGGAAATGAATATGAACGTAATTGTAAACTTGGAAATTGGCCTAATTTGGAATATGTATTATGACATGCATATTAAAATGAAAACGGGGAAATTTGACATGGATTAGGGAATATGTGATTTTGACATATTAAATTTAGCGTTAGTAAGTAAGCTAAATTTTAGGCATAAAATGTAAACTAGAAAAATAATTCTAGTTTTGCCATAAATTGTGAATTAGGGTGTTAAACCAAGATTGGGTTAATTAAGGTTGATTTGGAATAAGTATATTAGCACAATTTTGAATTTATTCATAATTGTGAGCAATTGTCATGTTTAGAATAAATTATGGTTAGCGACACTAAATTTGGTATAATTTACATACCAAAAAGTATAAATATGATAAATAAGAGAGAATGGGCCATAATAATAAATGTGACAATGTACATTAAAAGAGTAGTAATGAAATAAGTAAATTAGGAGTAATTTACTTATAGAATTCGTCATAAATGTTAAATTGTTCATTTACCACAAAATATGTAACTTGGTTAAGTTTTGGCCATAAATTATAAACTAGGATAATTAATCTAGTTTCGGCAATGAAATAGGAAATGGCCTAAACTGCATGTTGGGTTAGGACTTGGGCCTAGAATATAAGTATACTAGTAGGCTTGACAAATAAATATAGGCCAAATTTGTCTAAAAAGGGGAAATGGGCTTTTGAAATAAATTGTTAACAATTTATAAACAAAAGAAAAGTATTTTGATAACATCCCTTTTTATAACACATAGACCAGAAGGTTCTAGGGTGACAGAGAGGATAGTGTCTAGGCTTGGGTTTGGAAAATACAAGTTTCCTGCCCTCCCTGGCTATCCCTAACTGATCCGAAGGACGGGATGGTTGTTTTCAAAACCAGATTTGGAAATTAATCAAAAACCCTTTGAACTTAGAAAACATGGATATGCCTAACCCGAGGTTAGACTGAGTTGCGGTGTAAACCTGCCCGGAACCGACCGGCACATCCAGTAACCGCAGCAATATCTGTCTAATGTGAGAGGTTGCGGCTTTAATTTATTAATTAAAGTTAGAACAAGAATGGGAGAGTTAAGTCCATAGGAACACTTAACCAACCTAACACGGTTAAGCTAGAATGGGAAGGTTAAGGAACACTTAATCAACTTAGTACAGTTAAAGCTAGAATGGGAGGGTTAAGTCCATGGGAATACTTAGCCAAATTAACATGTTGACTAGACTAGAAGGTGGGGTTAAGTAAAGTTAATACACTTAGCCAATTTAACATGTTAATTAGACTAGAGGTTGGGGTTAAGTAATACACTTAGCCAAATTAATATGTTAACTGGACTAGACCATAGGGTTAAGTAAACTTGAACGCTTAACCATCAGAATATGATAAATGAATAGGGTTAAGTAAAAAGCATGAAGGGATAACACTTAACCAGTGTAATAGGATAAGGGAAGAGGGTTAAGATAGCTTGAATCGACTAAAGACACTTAACCAACCCAACCTGGCGAGAAAGAAAACTAAGTAGTAAACCTCAGTTGAAAAAGGGACTAAGTAGTAAAACTTAGTTAAGAAAACAAGGAATTTGGAAACTAAGTTGTAAACCTTAGTTAGTAGAACTAAGTAGTAATTCTTAGTATAACACGAAGGAGCAGACATCCATCTAGTTTTAAGAAGGCTCCAACGAATTGGGTTACGAAGCCCGAGGCTTCGAGGGGACGTGAGGGTACTCTTGGTATCCCTCTGTGAGGCTGCAGATGATCATCCTGGGCTCACAGAGGTTAAGGTCTGCGTTAGAGGAACCGAGGGTATGCCTTGGTTGCAATATATATGTGGCAACCTAAAGACTAGGATGGACCAGCGTGATTCGGCGAGAAGACGGTAGCCCTGTGATAGCAACTCGTCGTCTACCATCCATCTTGAGTCAATCGAGATACGTGAAGCGGAAAGGCGGAGAACTCCAAAAGACCATATACTTGCTATCTAGTTATGGTTGCGGATGGCCATAGGATAGTGGGGCACCGGGGGCCGGCGTATAGTTCTCATTTTACAAGGTGTGCCTTTCATTAGCTGAGGGAGGGGTCAAGTGAGACCATAGCCACTGGAATAAAAACAGACCTTAGCATCTGCATCGGCAGATATCTGAAAGCTCCCGACCGAGTTCTGTATTCCTTGATTTGCCCTGTCACAGGACTCGGATCGCACATTACAGGACATGTGCATCTAGACAAGCGATAACGATTCACGATACATACGTGGGGAAGCCTAGGAACATATACCACTCTAGGTAGTGTGTCCTAGACTTGGGGGCATTGTTCGACAGGTAGCGTAATCCCTAGTTGGACTAGGTGGCATAAACCCTGAACTCGAAAAGCGTTCAGCAGATAGCGTAAAACTATAGTTAAATATAGAAAGCAGTGGATAGAAAACCCTAGATTAGATCTAGGTAACAACTAATAAATGGATGCCTGAAGGCGATGGAAAATACAGGGATTTGGATCACGTTATCGTTACTAGTTGAAACACTAGTTAGGCGGTGCAGAGATATAGAAACCAGTATAACAAGTAAATAGCGAAGCAGCAAAAGTATTAGAGCGTATCCAGTTTATCTTAGCATATCTTGTGACTACCTTGTCTAATCTTGTTGACCCTATCGTCATGGTGTAATCTTGTATTCAGTTAATTCATGTCGTTTTGTTTTCCATGTTCACATGCTAGAAGTTACTGAACTTACTCAGGCTTTATGTCTGACTCTGTTTTTCTTTCGTCTTCTTTCTTCCGTTCTCCCCCCCCCCCCCCCAAGGTTGTTAAGGAGGAAATAGGATAGCTCAGATTTGTTTTGGGATGATTTCTCTTTCCAAGCTTGAAGAATCTTGGATGCATCGGCTTTGGATTGCTATGGCTGGCTTTTGTTACATTGGGGAATATAAATGTATTTTATGCTTCTTTATTTTGTAAAGACAGTTGATACTCTGATATTGTAAAGGAACCTTGTACAAATTATTTTGTCAATATAGCAAAGTTTTATTTTCCGCTGTTTAATGTTTGTCTGTCTTGTAATTTATCTGCATCTTTTACCCATAATGCTCCACAGAACTTAGTGCATTACCTTTGTGAGTGACACTAACGGATGTGGGGTGTTACAAATACCCTCCTTCGAGACTTCGGTATTCAGAGAGTTATATATTAATAAACAACGATTATATGTTGTGAATTGACAATGTGACGTGCTAAGTGTTGCGGGAAGACAGATCAAAGTTGTTGTTGAAAAGAAGAGCTTTGTGGGATGTTGACTCTAAGTCCTCACACCCCGGAATGAGCCCAAAAACAGGATGATGGACGACTGAGATATGGACTAACATTTCCTTCCAGCTGAAAAATGATGTCATGGTATGGAGCCCAGGCAGGTTTAATTATGTGGATGTTGGAGAAGAGCCTCGTTGTGATGGTCAAATACTACTGGGGGAACGTTATGTTAAGGTAAGATCCTGATCAGTCGCGTTTAGTGATGATCGACTCAGTAGCTCTGAAGTTCTCAATGTTTGACTCTTGGGACATTTGTTAGAATGTTCCGAATGCGGGTGAGGAAAATCCATTGCCTCGATTCATTGATGGAATCCAATTTGCAATACAAGATTTCATGTTTTTATTTGTAAACCTATATGGCGACATAATGCGATAGGGCATTATGCCTTCTAAGATTGATACATTTATTTGTGAAAGTGATTTCCACACTATGCACTAGTAATAATATCAAAAATAGTTGTTTTCCACGTAACAAGATTGTCTGGAAATTATAAGGAAAAACTCTTTCCTCAGTTTGCGTTGCATTGTGTGATGGGATTGAGTCTTATAATAACTTCATTTTTAAAAAAATCATTGCGAGTGGTTTATGATTGGCATTCATATGGAGAAAACCCGTTCGGTGTTATAAGGCGTGGTTTTGTGATTTACCCAACTTTAAAAATAAAGATTTATAACTGATTAGTGTTCTCACACAAGTCCCATGACTAACTCGTAGTTTGTTTTTCTCTTGCAAACTCGGTTGCCCTTATTTCCATATGGGCAGCTGTAACGGCCCGAAATCCCCCTTACGGGAAATCATGGATTGAGTTTAGAACAAGCCACAAAGGAACGCAGACGGAAGAACATTTCATTGTATATTACAACAATTCCATCAGAATACAAGAATATACATAGTAAGAGTAAATATTACACACAAAATATCAGAGATTTTAAATTACATTTAAATACATCACTGCATTGGAAAATAATACAAAGCACAACTGAAGGAGATATACAGATACAGAGCTTTTCGGGTATCATTCCAGCTGTAAATTAGGATCCTGTGAATATAAATCTAAAAAACCAAAACTACTAGCTGCCCGTGCGGAAAATAGGGGCACCTAGAGTTTAGGTTAAAACAATAAACTCCAGATCAGTCATGGGACTGGTGTGAGAACTAAAACAGTTATTTAAAACTTTACTTTAAATCAGATATATCAAGGGACCACGCCGTATAACACGGAACGGGTTTCCTCCCAAGAATATCAGTGCATATAACAAAACAGCGCAATGCTTTTTGGAAAAATGAAGCTATTATAAGACCCAGGTCCTATCACACAATGCAACGCAAGACGGGGGATAGGGTTTTCCCTTTTAATAGCCAAACATGCTTAGTATGTTTAAAGAAAATCATTTGATACTATTATTAGTGCATAGTGTATAAAGCAACTTCAAATCATAAGTATCAATCATAAACGGCATCGGTACCATATATCATGTTGCCATACTAGGCTCTACAATCAAAACCTCAAATGTCACGTATTTGGAAATTGGATTTCCGTCTGTGAACCGAGGCAAAAGATAGTCCTCTACCTATTCGAGACTCTCTAGCCCGAGCCTCAGGATCAGAGCTCGAGTGACCCTTGGATCGTCAGGGCCGGTCCACCGATGTGGATTAAAATGCCTGAACACAGCGTTTCCCCACCCTTTGGGGCGTAAATGAGCCAATGAATGACTCCATCGGCTTCACATAGTCACCGATATATCCGAGGCACCTCGCAACAGCAACAACCACATAAGTCAAACTCGTCAGGGCGTGTAAAACCATTGATGCCACTTCTAACTAGAAGGAAACACATGCCCTAGCTTTAGAGGGGCATTATTGGTAAACATGCACAGAAATATCACAAGACAGAACATATAAAATAGCGGAAGTAAAATCAAACTTTCATAACATGAATAAATAAGGTCTAAAGCCTTTTACATCAGAGTACATCAAAACCTGTCTTGCAATAGTAAAGAAGCATAAAGACATTTTCATAAATTATTCCCCAAGTAAAAACAGTAAAGTAGCCATTAGCCAAGAAAAGTCCAAGCCATCCATGATGACCTTCAAGCAGAAGAAGTCCGAACTAAACAACAGTATTTCCTCCCTCTAACCTGGGGGGGGGGGGGGGGGAACGGAAGAAAAGAGGCGAAACAAAACGGGTAAGTCAAAAAGGCTGAGTAAGCCCTATCTACTATTAGCATAAAAACTAGTAAAGTTAACTGACATGAGAAACTGAGATGAACATAAGCATGATGACAAGATAGATAAGCTAAATCAAAATAACAGGATGAACTACTGAACTCAGATAAACTAAGGTGTCATGATAAATTACGATGTCAAGATAAAACAAGGTATCACATCGTCAGGTTTCTATCAAGTGTAATATCCCCAAGATATCTGTCACGTATAACGCCCCGTGATATCTATCCTGTATTTTAGCTCTGCACCTACCGTACTAGTATCCCCACCGTGTCATGTGTTAACCAAGAATGACCCTCACTCAAAAGTCGTGTAATGGTCCATGTCAACCTAATATATCGCATATATAGGTTACTCAACTTGTATGTTTTATTCCATGTAAATGTTCAGTCCCTTGCCTTAGACCATACAGGCTTTCCCATGAGATTCTATATTACTTTAACATAGTTCCATGATCCTTAAGATCGGTTTGGACTGTTACCCTAAACCTAGCTAGGGTCTTCCAACATGAATTATTGTTTGTACAACTAGGACTTATGCTACCTAGGGCTGCTAGGGATTATGCTTACCTATTGCACGTTTTCGTATCTCGGTTTGGGTTCAACCACCTAGGGCCACTAGGGATTACGCTAACCGCCAACCGCGCCCTTTTTCCCACGCATTCATCGTGAATCGCTTTTCCATGACTGTATGCACATGTATCACATCGTGCCATCCGAGTCCTGTTACAGGGCAAATCAAGAAATACAGGACTCGGTCGGGAGCTTTCGATTTATCTGCCGATGCAGATGCTAAGGTCTGTTTTTCTTATACGTGGCTATGGTCCCACGAGACCACTCCCTCAACTAGTGAAAGACAAGACAGGATAAATCCTGTATGAGAACACAACACTGGCCAACCCACATCCAAGCCTTACCGCAACCATAATTAGATAGCAATTATGGTCTTTTGGGTGTTCTCTGCCTTTCCGTACGTAGACGCTTGACCAAAGATGGTAGGTAGCCTGACGAAATGCTATCTAGGGTACGACCGTGTATCGTCGACTATCCCCTATCTATCCCCGTCTTTAGGTCGCTCGTATAGCAACCAAGGCATACTCTTGGTTCTTCTAACGCAGACCTTAACCTCTCATGAGCCTAGTATAATCACCTGGCAGCTCATAGAGGGATACCAAGAATATCCTCACGTTCCCCGAAGCCGCTGCTTCGTTACCCAGTTCGCTGGAGCCTTTATCTAAATCAGATACTTGCTCCTACTCGTATACTTAAACGATGACCTACCGTATCAGGTTACTCATCTATCTATGAACTGGTCTAAATTTCCTTGACTAAGAATCATTACTTAGTTATTCTTCAACTAAGGTTTACCACTTAGCATTGTTCCTGTTATCCTTGTTAACTACGGTTATCCACCTAATCCTCAGAACTAGGGTTTACATAATGGATTAAGTGTCACTTAAGTTCATGACTTAACCCGTCTACAAATCCTGTCAAAATTGGCTAAGTATCCAAGTTCAAGGCTTAACCCTACAAACCATGCTCAAGTTGGTTAAGTATATTAAGCAATTCACGACTTAACCTTGTCCAATTATCATTCTAGATTGGTTAAGTATATATTAACTTGACCCTATCAATTTACTTAGTCAAATCGGTCAAGTGTATTCAAGCGATTCGTGACTTAGCCTTATCATGTTTTCACGTTATATTGGTTAAGTATTGGTTAACTTAACCACAATAAATTAACGAGTTAGATTGGATAAGTATAGGTCACTTAACCACATCAATTCATCATGTTTAGATTAGTTAAGTGTTTAACTTAACCCCATTAAACTACCAAGTGAGATTAATTAAGTCTAGGCTAACTTAACCCCATCCGATTTCCATGTTTAGACTAGTTGAGTCTAATCTTAACCCCATTCGTTAACCGTATTTTCCGGTTAAGCGTCATTAAGAAAACTTACTTAACCTTACCAAGTTATCGCGTTGGATTGATTAAGTGTTGGTTAACTTAACCCCATCCACTAGTCATATAAAAATGGTTAAGTGTCATTAGGCAAATCAAGTTACTTAACCTACCCAACCTTGTCATGTTTTGTTAAGTACCATTAGCCTAATCAAATTACTTAACCCATTTGTCCATGTCATATTTGGTTAAGAGTCATTAATCAAATTAACTTAACCCTATCATGTGGCATTAATTACTTAATGCACCTTCACCTCTCACATTAGACTTTGTTGTGGTTACTAGTTAAGCCGGTCGGTTCCGGGTAGCTTTACACCACAACTTGGTCTAACCTCGGGTTCAAGCACAACATGACCAACTTCTCACATTGGGTCCTATTGTTTGCAACTACTAGTTAGGCCGGTCGGTTCCGGGTAGTTTTACGTTGCAAACTCAACCCAACCTCGAGTTGGCCACACTTATATTATCTAAGTGTCATGTCCATCATGTTTCCCAAAACATGTTACAAGTTTTCAAGCATTTGGGTAGACCTAACTTAATAGGTAAATTCCCAAAGGGTAGACCTAACTTAATAGGTAAATTCCCAAGCTTATGTTTTTATGCATACTTACATGTCAACTTCCATGTTATATTTCAAGTCATGTTTTCAAGTTGTATTTTCATGTCATTAGAAATTACCCATAACATAACCCAACACTTTTAAACTCGCATATATGTTCGCAACAACGTAGTGGATTAAAAGAAGAGACTTGGCAAAGGCATGACAAAAATGGATATTAAGCCATAAGTTAATCATGGTGGCAAATGAGGCACAAATGTGTTCATTAACTTGCATGTTACATTCTTAAGCCTCAAAACATGCATAAACCCAAACTTGGCACATAAGCGAATCATGGTGACAAAAGATATGGAATGATGACTAGTAACTCGCATATATCATCATATAAGGGTTATGACTTCATATGCAAGTTGACATAAAGGTTATGAGGGTTCTCATGTTGCCTAATGCAACATTTCAACATAAAGGTTGTAGCTTTTAGCTCACAAGATCAAGATAATGACTTCATAAACTTGCATGACATGATAGCATGTATCATACTCAATGATCAAACCCAAACTTGCAACATGAACATTTAACTTCATAGTTAATATCTAAGAGTAGGGAAAGGGCTTACATTGCTATGAAGGCACAAAAGATATGACAAAGCCCTTATGCAATCAAATAGACCCAAAATGCAAGCTCTAACATAAAAACCCTTGAGCCAAAATGATCAAAACCCTTGCTTTATGATGCAAAGATAGAAACTTGACTTGAATGCAAGCTAATGACACTCATACAAGCTTGAAAACACTTGTATGCATGGAAAATCTCTCATAGAAACCATTTAGAAATTTTATGAAGAGAGTGGAGGCCATGAGAGGTAAAATTTTGCCATAGTTTAGTTGCATGAATGAATAATGAGGATTTAGGATAGGTTAGTGTCTTATTTATAGATTAGGCAAGTGTTTTAGGCCATTGGATTAAACCTAGATTCAATCCAAGCCATCAAAGCATATCTTGGGGAAGAAGACAAGTGTAGGAACCATCTAGGGCCTTTAGATTAAAGATGAACCATGAGAACCATCCAAATGCAAAATCTGCATTTGAGCGAATCGGCCCACGGGTTGACAGCCAAACACCCTGGATTAACCCCTAGTCGACCCAGCGAGCTCGGGTCGACCTCAAAAATCGGCCGGTTCGGTTATTCCCCTCTCCCAATTCGCTGTTTTGAACATTTTTGCATATTTATTTATTTAATTTTCAATTATATACATATATATATATATATCAATATATATATTTCTCTGCGCAACCCATTTCACTTAAATAAGTATACTTTAATTTGGGAATTTTTCGTGAAACTTCGCGAGGCCATATCTTGGTCATACGGACTCCGATTTTCGAAAACTCGGACTCTATTTCGCGTATTTTTCCGAGACGAACACAATGGCATAGCCCGTTTCCCTTGATTCAGATTTTACAGTTTAATTCTGCCTCCATTTATGTTATAACAGGTTATTGAAAATACGGGTTGTTACATTCTCCCCTCCTTTTAGGATTTCGTCCCCGAAATCTCCAAGTTAGGAAGAACATATCCTACCATCCATCATCCATCTACTCAAAACATCATCCACAAGCAACCATTGTCCTTAGATGATTTCTAATGCTGTATGAATATATGCAAAACGTGTGTGTACATGTTCCTTAGCTAATGCTAATGATCAGGCCT
Organism: Allium sativum; assembly: GCA_030737875.1. Lineage (NCBI taxonomy): Eukaryota > Viridiplantae > Streptophyta > Magnoliopsida > Asparagales > Amaryllidaceae > Allium > Allium sativum. The sequence goes on from CM060920.1 coordinate 1,025,253,242, forward strand.
GAATAATCTTTCTAATGCAAAATATGTATAGTGCCATGAATCCAACATGTATGCAAATAGTCCTAGTCATATAGATACTATATGCGTGCACAATCATTCATTCATATGCAACAACCGCATGATAATACATTCGATTTCATCCATAAACAAGTATAAATATTCGTGCATATGCAATATGAAATGTGACCGAGTCGAGCTAGTATCTAATGTGTATTCGCGCATGCACGAGCAACCACTTGCAACCACTTGCAACCATATCAATCATAACATGTTTCAAATACATGTTTACATCCATAGGGTTCTACCTAGAATTCCCTGAAACAGGGTCGAGAAGATAAACAGGACAAACTCCTTACAGGGTTTGTAACGGAGAATAGGACCGAGAGGATGTCCACAAAAGATAGCCTACAAGTAAGCTCTACAGAAAACAGGGATCAAGGATATACTCCCAAAAAGAGATATCATGCGCGTATCTAGTCTTTGACCATCAAAGTCGTCTTTTAACTTCGCGATTTTGTAGCTTCTTATTCTTGTTTCCATAACATGAGCTGGAACTCATTTCTTCATCGCCTCTCGTTCCACTTGCACTTATCCTTTCCTAGAATACTTGACGCAAACATGACTGCGTACTCATGATCTCATGCAAGCTTTCCAAAATTCACTAGTGAATCTTGGATCTCATTTATATACTATAAGGTATTCCATGTAGAAGAACTTTCTCTTGAAAGTAAACAAATGTCAACCAGGTTATCAAGCGCACTTACTAGGGTGATCTCTATAACCCATGCATAAATGAAGTAAACCATCCGTCTTATCGGCGAACACCACTCGATCGGGCTTCAAATTTCCAATAAAGGCATCAAGGGATTCTAAGTAACTAGTCATGACAGAACCTCAAAAAGGTTACACGATACTTCGAGGGTATTACCAAGGCTAGTCAAAAGGTCTAACTACCCTCCTATCAAAACCGAGAGTGGCACCCCCTACTGGATAACCACTTCATCCCTAGAATCCATCCATAGCTTATAAACATAAGCATTATTTCCAAACTCAACACTTGGCATAGACATTCCCAAATCCAAACAAGTCATGTATAAATGGACTGATTCTCCAATAGGACTTTAAGACAAAAATGGGATTCTCTATTACGCTAGTACTTAAGGTGCAGAGACTCAACTATCGAAGCAGACTTAAATGATACGAAAAACGAAGTCCTAACGGGATGATAGAGAAGAAAAGCTAAACCTTTAACAAGATTGTTACCCTCCTTCCGAGGTACCCTAGAAATGAGAGCATACTATTGCCCTCCCGATGATCTTGTCCTTGTCCCATAATACTTAACTATCCGCCCCGTTTTACCATGCCAAAGGTACTCTCTCGTCATGGGTTTAATTGTTCATCTTTCTCCCTCCTTTGAGGACTAAGCCATACCAACAAGTTGCTCATCCTTAAGCTCGTATCCTTTATCCTTCTTTCTCACGATCCTTTCTTATAACGCGGCCACTGGTCTCTCGAGAACCACCTCCATCGTATGGAAAGCACTTTCGTAGGTAGAAAAGACTAGTCGCAGTTAAAACTACTGTGACTACAGATGGAGGAAAGAAAGGAAAAGAGACTCAATTAAGGAAACAAGGATAGTGCTAATGGCCTTTGGGGAATAGCCTTTTTCTTTTAAAAGAAAATTTTCTTGAAAAATGCTTCTTTGTAAACGGTTTTTTTTTTCAAATAGTTTTCAGAAGGTCTTTAAAAACTTTTGCCCAGTCTGGTAACCTTCTGCTCTGATACCACGTGTAACACCCCGCCTCCGCTAGGGTTACTCGCAAAGGAATGCACTAGCTTTAGAGGGGCATTATTGGTAAACATGCACAGAAATATCACAAGACAGAACATATAAAATAGCGGAAGTAAAATCAAACTTTCATAACATGAATAAATAAGGTCTAAAGCCTTTTACATCAGAGTACATCAAAACCTGTCTTGCAATAGTAAAGAAGCATAAAGACATTTTCATAAATTATTCCCCAAGTAAAAACAGTAAAGTAGCCATTAGCCAAGAAAAGTCCAAGCCATCCATGATGACCTTCAAGCAGAAGAAGTCCGAACTAAACAACAGTATTTCCTCCCTGTAACCTTGAGGGGGGGGGGGGGGAACGGAAGAAAAGAGGCGAAACAAAACGGGTAAGTCAAAAAGGCTGAGTAAGCCCTATCTATTATTAGCATAAAAACTAGTAAAGTTAACTGACATGAGAAACTGAGATGAACATAAGCATGATAACAAGATAGATAAGCTAAATCAAAATAACAGGATGAACTACTGAACTCAGATAAACTAAGGTGTCATGATAAATTACGATGTCAAGATAAAACAAGGTATCACATCGTCAGGTTTCTATCAAGTGTAATATCCCCAAGATATCTGTCACATATAACGCCCCGTGATATCTATCCTGTATTTTAGCTCTGCACCTACCGTACTAGTATCCCCACCGTGTCATGTGTTAACCAAGAATGACCCTCACTCAAAAGTCGTGTAATGGTCCATGTCAACCTAATATATCGCATATATAGGTTACTCAACTTGTATGTTTTATTCCATGTAAATGTTCAGTCCCTTGCCGTAGACCATACGGGCTTTCCCATGAGATTCTATATTACTTTAACATAGTTCCATGATCCTTAAGATCGGTTTGGACTGTTACCCTAAACCTAGCTAGGGTCTTCCAACATGAATTATTATTTGTACAACTAGGACTTATGCTACCTAGGGCTTCTAGGGATTATGCTTACCTATTGCACGTTTTCGTATCTCGGTTTGGGTTCAACCACCTAGGGCCACTAGGGATTACGCTAACCGCCAACCGCGCCCTTTTTCCCACGCATTCATCGTGAATCGCTTTTCCATGACTGTATGCACATGTATCACATCGTGCCATCCGAGTCCTGTTACAGGGCAAATCAAGAAATACAAGACTCGGTCGGGAGCTTTCGATTTATCTCCCGATGCAGATGCTAAGGTCTGTTTTTCTTATACGTGGCTATGGTCCCACGAGACCACTCCCTCAACTAGTGAAAGACAAGACAGGATAAATCCTGTATGAGAACACAACACTGGCCAACCCACATCCAAGCCTTACCGCAACCATAATTAGATAGCAATTATGGTCTTTTGGGTGTTCTCTGCCTTTCCGTACGTAGACGCTTGACCAAAGATGGTAGGTAGCCTGACGAAATGCTATCTAGGGTACGACCGTGTATCGTCGACTATCCCCTATCCATCCCCGTCTTTAGGTCGCTCGTATAGCAACCAAGGCATACTCTTGGTTCTTCTAACGCAGACCTTAACCTCTCATGAGCCTAGTATAATCACCTGGCAGCTCATAGAGGGATACCAAGAATATCCTCACGTTCCCCGAAGCCGCTGCTTCGTTATCCAGTTCGCTGGAGCCTTTATCTAAATCAGATACTTGCTCCTACTCGTATACTTAAACGATGACCTACCGTATCAGGTTACTCATCTATCTATGAACTGGTCTAAATTTCCTTGACTAAGAATCATTACTTAGTTATTCTTCAACTAAGGTTTACCACTTAGCATTGTTCCCGTTATCCTTGTTAACTACGGTTATCCACCTAATCCTCAGAACTAGGGTTTACATAATGGATTAAGTGTCACTTAAGTTCATGACTTAAACCGTCTACAAATCCTGTCAAAATTGGCTAAGTATCCAAGTTCAAGGCTTAACCCTACAAACCATGCTCAAGTTGGTTAAGTATATTAAGCAATTCACGACTTAACCTTGTCCAATTATCATTCTAGATTGGTTAAGTATATATTAACTTGACCCTATCAATTTACTTAGTCAAATCGGTCAAGTGTATTCAAGCGATTCGTGACTTAGCCGTATCATGTTTTCACGTTATATTGGTTAAGTATTGGTTAACTTAACCACAATAAATTAACGAGTTAGATTGGATAAGTATAGGTCACTTAACCACATCAATTCATCATGTTTAGATTAGTTAAGTGTTTAACTTAACCCCATTAAACTACCAAGTGAGATTAATTAAGTCTAGGCTAACTTAACCCCATCCGATTTCCATGTTTAGACTAGTTGAGTCTAATCTTAACCCCATTCGTTAACCGTATTTTCCGGTTAAGCGTCATTAAGAAAACTTACTTAACCTTACCAAGTTATCGCGTTGGATTGATTAAGTGTTGGTTAACTTAACCCCATCCACTAGTCATATAAAAATGGTTAAGTGTCATTAGGCAAATCAAGTTACTTAACCTACCCAACCTTGTCATGTTTTGTTAAGTACCATTAGCCTAATCAAATTACTTAACCCATTTGTCCATGTCATATTTGGTTAAGAGTCATTAATCAAATTAACTTAACCCTATCATGTGGCATTAATTACTTAATGCACCTTCACCTCTCACATTAGACTTTGTTGTGGTTACTAGTTAAGCCGGTCGGTTCCGGGTAGCTTTACACCACAACTTGGTCTAACCTCGGGTTCAAGCACAACATGACCAACTTCTCACATTGGGTCCTATTGTTTGCAACTACTAGTTAGGCCGGTCGGTTCCGGGTAGTTTTACGTTGCAAACTCAACCCAACCTCGAGTTGGCCACACTTATATTATCTAAGTGTCATGTCCATCATGTTTCCCAAAACATGTTACAAGTTGTCAAGCATTTGGGTAGACCTAACTTAATAGGTAAATTCCCAAAGGGTAGACCTAACTTAATAGGTAAATTCCCAAGCTTATGTTTTTATGCATACTTACATGTCAACTTCCATGTTATATTTCAAGTCATGTTTTCAAGTTGTATTTTCATGTCATTAGAAATTACCCATAACATAACCCAACGCTTTTAAACTCGCATATACGTTCGCGATAACGTAATGGATTAAAAGAAGAGACTTGGCAAAGGCATGACAAAAATGGATATTAAGCCACAAGTTAATCATGGTGGCAAATGAGGCACAAATGTGTTCATTAACTTGCATGTTACATTCTTAAGCCTCAAAACATGCATAAACCCAAACTTGGCACATAAGCGAATCGTGGTGACAAAAGATATGGAATGATGACTAGTAACTCGCATATATCATCATATAAGGGTTATGACTTCATATGCAAGTTGACATAAAGGTTATGAGGGTTCTCATGTTGCCTAATGCAACATTTCAACATAAAGGTTGTAGCTTTTAGCTCACAAGATCAAGATAATGACTTCATAAACTTGCATGACATGATAGCATGTATCATACTCAATGATCAAACCCAAACTTGCAACATGAACATTTAACTTCATAGTTAATATCTAAGAGTAGGGAAAGGGCTTACATTGCTATGAAGGCACAAAAGATATGACAAAGCCCTTATGCAATCAAATAGACCCAAAATGCAAGCTCTAACATAAAAACCCTTGAGCCAAAATGATCAAAACCCTTGCTTTATGATGCAAAGATAGAAACTTGACTTGAATGCAATCTAATGACACTCATACAAGCTTGAAAACACTTGTATGCATGGAAAATCTCTCATAGAAACCATTTAGAAATTTTATGAAGAGAGTGGAGGCCATGAGAGGTAAAATTTTGCCATAGTTTAGTTGCATGAATGAATAATGAGGATTTAGGATATGTTAGGGTCTTATTTATAGATTAGGCAAGTGTTTTAGGCCATAGGATTAAACCTAGATTCAATCCAAGCCATCAAAGCATATCTTGGGGAAGAAGTCAAGTGTAGGAACCATCTAGGGCCTTTAGATTAAAGATGAACCATGAGAACCATCCAAATGCAAAATCTGTATTTGAGCGAATCGGCCCACGGGTTGACAGCCAAACACCCTGGATTAACCCCTAGTCGACCCAGCGGGCTCGGGTCGACCTCAAAAATCGGCCGGTTCGGTTATTCCCCTCTCCCAATTCGCTGTTTTGAACATTTTTGCATATTTATTTATTTAATTTTCAATTATGCATATATATATATATATATATATATATATATATATATATATATCAATATATATATATATATATATATTTCTCTGCGCAACCCATTTCACTTAATTAAGTATACTTTAATTTGGGAATTTTTCGTGAAACTTCGCGAGGCCATATCCTGGTCATACGGACTCCGATTTTCGAAAACTCGGACTCTATTTCGCATATTTTTCCGAGACGAACGCAATGGCATAGCCCGTTTCCCTTGGTTCAGATTTTACAGTTTAATTCTGCCTCCATTTATGTTATAACTGGTTATTGAAAATACGGGTTGTTACAATAAGTGTTACACAAACACAACATACGCCTCATTCCAATTCAGCAGTCACAAACCGTAACTAGTAAGAGAACAATTCCCTAAATATTAACCCCGAAGGCCGAAACCAACATCAGATCAATACCCAGGAAACCATTCATCTTAGCCAATCTTTAGTTAGTTTCTAAATTTCACATTCTTAGGGAAAGGTTCCCATTAATTTTATCAAAGATAAATTCCTTTTAAATTTATTCTTTAATCTTCCTTTGAATATCACTTCAAACTAGTCGAAATTAGCGAACCACACCGAAGTAATTATTTATTTTATTTCCTAATCCCAACCTATTTATCCCATGAAGTAAAAATGGTCATACTTCATATCTAACACCACGATGTTATCGGTAAATTCAATTACCATTTCACGTTCTAATCTAATTAAAGATTTAACTATCGCCTGGGGCAAAACTGGTGATACTCCATTCTCGATCTTTTCAATCTAATTAAAGATTCATTAAAACTCCACTTAGTTTTAATCTTTGACTGGGTTAAAGAATAAGTGTCATTTAAAACACGGTTCAAGGTAAACCCCAAAATCACATCACATTTCAATCAGTCCCTAACCGTAAATTAGCAAGTGAGCAATTCCCTAAGTATTAACCCCGAAGGCCGAAACCAACATCAGATCAATACCCCAGAAACCATTCATCTTAACTAATCTCCAGTTAGTTTCTGATTTCCTTAACTCCTTTGGGTCTAAGAACAGTATTATTGAAGATACCGTTCACGACAACCCAAAATCACATTCCATTAATTATCGGGTTAAAGAACAAGTGTTATTTTAAAACACTGTTCACGATAAACCCAAAAATCAATACCAATTCAATTCCAATTAAATATTATTTAATTGGTACACTTCATTAAATCTAAATAAAAAGATTTAATCTTTTTCTCAACTGGGTTTAAGAACAGTGTTAATGAAGACACCATTCACGACAAACCCAAATCACATTTGATATTAAATACAAGGCTCTGAATAGAAAATATATCGGCTTATATTCAATATCAAATTCTACGACCAACAAATATCGTATTGGAAATAACGATATATATATCTTTCAAATTTCCATAACAACATCTGTATAATCAAGAAATCCAACATCGAACTATTCCGAAGATGATTTCGATTCAAATCTATTCCAATTCAATTATTGGAAATCCTGGTTATTTTCAAAACCATTTCAAATTCAATTTATTTATTCTAAAAATAAATAAATTAGTATTCTAGTTCAAAACTAGTTCATTTCGATAAAAATCTATTTTTATCTTTTCAAATATGGAGTTTTTCATCCCAATTCTTCAAAAATCATTTCTTATGATTTTACACAAATTATTACTATTTTTAATAATTTTATCAAGGCCCGTACAGTCGATTTCCATCAACGGCCATCGAACTACACTTACAGCGACCTTTTCCAAATTTGATTTGGACATAATTCCAAATCCAACCGTTAGATTTCAAATTTTTAATATTCCTTAGAAAGCTCTTTTCGATACGAACCCAATGGTTCCGATTTTAGGAGAATCCGACTGTCGGATCTCCCGTAATATCCGTTCGAAGTCAATGGTCGAAACTCGCGAACTGCCGCGGCGCGGCGCGGCGCGTACTATTCAGGCCATCATATAATATATATAATATATACTTCGTCGATTTCCCTTCAAAACGTATTTATAATTCGTTTTAAATTCGTTTTAAATTCATTTCAAATTGATTTCAATTCAAATCAATTTTTAATTCAATTTCAATTCAAATTCATTTCTATTCAATTTCAATTCGAATTCAATTCTATTCAATTTCAATTCGAATTCGATTCTATTCAATTTCAATTCAATTTCTATTCAATTTCAATTCGAATTCAATTCTATTCAATTTCTATTCAATTTGGATTCGATTTCAATTTCAATTCGAATTCAATTCTATTCAATTTCAATTCAATTTCAATTTGATTTCAATTCTATTCAATTTCAATTCGAATTCAATTCTATTCAATTTCAATTCGAATTCAATTATATTCAATTTCAATCATTCCTTTTTCAAATATTTCTATTCAAATATTTCTTTTTCAAAACTGGAATGAGGCCCAATCAATTACCATATAATGTTAATTATGTGGATTTTCTACAACACATGTATAAAATGACAACGATAAATAATCAACCATCATCCAGAGTGCACCACACAACTGCATAAGCATTAAATATAAATAATTAACGCTTACACAGTCTGTTAATCCATCAATTGACATACAACTAAACAATCGGGATTAGTGTACGTCAAATCTCATCCCAATACCCGTGTGGGGTTTCAAATCAACAAACACAGATTTTATTTGTGTAGTTGGGCGATATGTAAAATTTACCGTCCCAATCAATATCAGTCAAATGTGTGTATATAAACAAATCGTTTGATTTGTTTTTATTTATTTCATTTTAAATACACGTTAAAAATTCTATTTTCAACTACAAAATATTTTTAACTATATAAATATTTTATTCCATTTTACATCACATCACACAATCAATTACACATCAAAATCAAACAACCAAGCATACAAGCCGTCCATGGTCTGTGGACGACGGGTGTCGAGTTCTACTAAACACCGTCTGCATTCTAGTATATATTTTTAACTAGACATTTAAATTAAAGGTGAGGAGTTCTCACCGATAGCTAAACCAAACGCCACGACTCTTCTTATGTAGAACATCTTCGTCGGGCTCGCCTTTTGTCACTTTCGTTGCCCGTACTCACTACATGTAAAAAAATCACATATTCTTAATTCGCCTTCATAATAAAAATTATAATTTTATCTTGCTCCTCTAAAGATAAAAAATATATTTTTTACATCGCTACTATATAGAAAAAAAATTCTATTTTTATCTTACCACTAATATAATAAAAATTATATTTTTATTCTTTCTATAATATAAAGATCGAATTTTTTATTATCTATATAATATAAAGATCATATTTTTATTCTTCCTACGATATAAAAAATCATATTTTTATTCTTTCTATAATATAAAAAATCATATTTTTATTCTTTCTATAATATAAAAATCATATTTTTATTTCACTACTTTGTTATAAAAATTATATTTTCCTTCACAAACCGATATGGAAAAAACTAATTTTTACTTCACAAACCGATATGGAAAAATGTAATTTTTTACTTCACAAACCGATATGGAAAAATCTAATTTCTATATGCTAAAAATCCCGCCTCTATATTTTTTTTATTTTAAAATCCATTTACTGCTTTTTAATTAACCAAAACTATATGTATTTAAAATAAATTAAACAAAAATAAATTAAACAAAAACAAAAAAGAGCAACAAAAAAAAAAGACTTACAGCTGTTTCAATAGGGAGTGGAGGTTTTCTAGAGGAGGGGGTGCAGCTTGAGGAGGAGGGGCTGAGTTCGCAAGAGGGGTGGTCGGGGCGGAGGGTGCGGCGTCGAGGGTGGGGGGGGTTCTCGATCGATTTGGGAAGGGGGGGTTTGCGCGACGAGGGTGGGGGGGGGTTCCTGGTCGGCGACGGCGCCACCTTGGGTGGGGTGGAAATGCGGAGGTTCGGCGATGGCAGTGGCGGGTAGCGGCGCTCCGCCGTTCTTCGTTTTTTTTCCTTTCCTAATTTTCGATCTGAGGGAAATAGAGATGGGGGGGTTGAGAATATATATAAATATTTAATTTACTACTTTTATTTCAAAAAGGTACCCTTTTATTTCGACCCGAAATGAAACCCACCGCCTATCGTCCATAGCTAATTACCCCCATTCCAAACACAATGGAGTAGGTATCGTAGGCTGATTCGACTGTTTCGATCAGTTCTCGTCAAAATCAAAATATAACTCCATATATTGAATTAGAACGCGCATTTCAATTTACCGGGGCCACATACTAACTCTAAAAATTCCCGAAAAATATTTTCTAGCTTCGTATTGACTATACGGTCCTAACAAAACTAATTTCATTGAATTCTGAGACCGTTTGAAAAATGACCATTTTCCAGTCGATTAAAATCAACTAAAACTGGTCAAATGCGTTTTCCTTTTCCACACCCACATATTGATTCGAAAAATTACGAAATTTGGAATCTAACAATAACTTGACATCACGGATCCAACAAAAGTGGTTTCGTCGAAAACCGAGGTCGTTTACAAAATGGCCATTTTTAAGGGCAAAATTCCATAGCGACTATTCTGAATTTTCAACTGGACATAATTTTTTACCCCCACTATGAAATTCAATTTTTCGGATTCGTTGGAAAGATATTCTCAATTAGATTCAAATATTTTTTGTTTCGCTAAAATCCGGTTCATTTTGAATCCTGTACATTCATTTAAACTTTGAAATCGAATTATCGAACTACTACGCCATTTTCAATTCCTTTTATAATTATAATTAAATAATTATATTCTAACGACGATCTATTAAATATATACGTTCGAATTCTATTCAAAATAAATTTCTCGTCATTATTATTTAAAATAATTCATTTTAAATAATCCAAATTTGTTAAAATTGCCAAAATAAAAATTTTAAATTGGCCCATATTTCCGGGTTATTACAATCTCCCCCACTTAAAATTTTTCGTCCCCGAAAAGGAACGAAGCCGAAAGTTGTTTAACAAATCAACTAAACTTTCATTCTTTTCACTACGGCTTAAGTTCTTCAACTTTTCAGTTTCTAAGAACCTTTCAAATTTTTGAAAAATTTAGCTAACACCCTAAATTTTCGAAAAATTTCGCCATAACCTCCCTTGCACCGGGGACTTCGGGATATTTCATATAGCCTCCCATGGCCTTCTTCAATCCAAAAGAAAAGGAAAAAGCCAAGAGGCTAGCCAATCGGCTCATAAAATCATCATCACCCAAACAAAACAGTAAATTATGGTAAACATGTACCTATTTGTCGGGCAAACAATTTTATTCTCTGCTCTAGCCTCCTTGCTATGACCTGTTCAATGTAAGTACTTGTATATGCAAGAAAATGCGACAAATTTTCAATACAATTCACTATTTGATCAATTTGGCTAAAGGTTCAACATTTTAATTAATCAAATAGTAATCAAACAACACAATCAGCAATCAATTAGTTGGTTATCATTTCAAATTCATAACTTTGATATATAGTCAAAAATCACATTTTTGATGCCAAATCACAACAATAGGCCCTATCTAGCTTTGGTTCTCACACCAGCCAATTGGAAATATATAAATATCATGTTTTCGTCCCTCGAAGATAAATTCTGACGATGAGTACTCAACCATCAGAATCATCTTCGGGCCACTAGAGTATGATTCTATATCTATCCAGTATATTAAAACTTCGTACACACGCTAGCTAGGCATATATGCAAAATCTTCATATACTAGATTGTCCAAATTCAACACAAATAAATATTCAAATACGTTGAATAAAGTTTAAATTTTCAAAAAAAATTCATTTTCATTTTAAAAATATACTCTTCACACTCGTTCTAGGATACTACTGATCCCATCTCTAACGAGTCATTCTCATTGGATATTACTAATTCAATCTCTGATGAATTCTTTCGTTTGGTTCTAACGTGTCTTGTTCTCTGAGCTTTGTAAACCAAAGCTCTGATACCAAAATGTAACGACCCGAAATCCCCCATACGGGAAATCACGGATTGAGTTTAGAACAAGCCACAAAGGAACGCAGACGGAAGAACATTTCATTGTATATTACAACAATTCCATCAGAATACAAGAATATACAGAGTAAGAATAAATATTACATAGAAAATATCAGAGATTTTAAATTACATTTAAATACATCACTGCAGCGGAAAATAATACAAAGCACAACTGAAGGAGATATACGGATACAGAGCTTTCCGGATATCATTCCAGCTGTAAATCAGGATCCTATGAATATAAATCTGCAAAACCAAACTACTAGCTGCCCGTGCGGAAAATAGGGGCACCCAGAGTTTAGGTTAAAACAATAAACTTCATGTCAGTCATGGGACTGGTGTGAGAACTAAAACAGTTATTTAAAACTTTACTTTAAATCAGATATATCAAGGGACCATGCCATATAACACGGAACGGGTTTCCAACCAAATATACCAATGCATATAACAAAACAGCGCAATGCTTTTTGGAAAAATGAAGCTATTATAAGACCCAGGTCCTATCACACAATGCAACGCAAGCCGGGGGATAGGGTTTTTCCCTTATAATAGCCAAACATGCTTAGTACGTTTAAAACAAATCATTTGATACTATTATTAGTGCATAGTGTATAAAGCAACTTCAAATCATAAGTATCAATCATAGACGGCATGGGTACCATATATCATGTCGCCATACTAGGCTCTACAATCAAAACCGCAAATGTCACGTATTTGGAAATTGGATTTCCGTCTGTGAACCGAGGCAAAAGATAGTCCTCTACCAATTCGAGACTCTCTAGCCCGAGCCTCAGGATTAAAGCTCGAGTGACCCTTGGATCGTCAGGGCTGGTCCACCGATGTGGATTATAATGCCTGAACACTGCGTTTCCCCACCCTTTGGGGCGTAAATGAGCCAACGAATGACTCCATCGGCTTCATATAGTCACCGATATATCTGAGGCGCCTCGCAACAGCAACAACCACATAAGTCAAACTCATCAGGGCGTGTAAAACCACTGACGCCACTTCTAACTAGAAGGAAACGCATGCCCTCCTTGAGGTCCTCTCCCGTTTCTCGTTCACAACCAGGGTGTACGGCTCGCAAATTCACGTTACACAAAGCTATGCCGCACAGGTGGAGCTTTGATCATCAACCACAAGAATTTGCTTTTCAACAGAAGCCTCGATCAATTGCCACTTAGGCATGCCACACAGGCAATTCCCTCCATGCGTTTGGTATCCATCAATATATAACCTCTGAGCTCGTACATCTCAGAGAAGGGCGTTAAGCAAGAGAATAAATTCTCTGCCGCCAAACAGATATATATTTAATAGAAATCAATCACACAGACTGAAATCCAATGTCAGACACACTGTCCATTTACAAGTTCGTTCCGGGTCTGAACGAAACCGAAGGCACCTAGTACCCCGCATATCCATCGATCTCCAAGTACGTCTGGATGACCACCAACTGATTCCCTCCTCTTGGGTGTATGGCCCAATCAAGATCATCAGTAATTATCCAAACGACGTGAAGACCCCCGGTCTTCAACCATCGCCTTCATCTTCGACTAATCGTCGAATCAGTTATTCAGAATGGGATAAACCTGGTCTTTCCGAATAACTCGCGTATATAATAAATAAATGTTACACAAACACAACATACGCCTCATTCCAATTCATCAGTCACTAACCGTAACTAGTAAGAGAACAATTCCCCAAATATTAACCCCGAAGGCCGAAACCAACATCAGATCAATACCTAGGAAACCATTCATCTCAGCCAATCTATAGTTAGTTTCTAAATTTCACATTCTTAGGGAAAGGTTCCCATTAATTTTATCAAAGATAAATTCCTTTTAAATTTATTCTTTAATCTTCCTTTGAATGTCAGTTCAAACTAGTCGGAATTAGCGAACCACACCGAAGTAATTATTTATTTTATTTCCCAATCCCAACCTATTTATCCCATGAAGTAAAAATGGTCATACGTCATATCTAACACCACGGTGTTATCGGTAAATTCAATTACCATTTCACGTTCAAATCTAATTAAAGATTTAAATATCGCCTGGAGCAAAACTGGTGATACTCCATTCTCGATCTTTTCAATCTAATTAAAGATTCATTAAAACTCCACTTAGTTTTAATCTTTGACTGGGTTAAAGAATCAGTGTCATTTAGAACACGGTTCACGATAAACCCCAAAATCACATCACATTTCAGTCAGTCCCTAACCGTAAATTAGCAAGTGAGCAATTCCCTAAGTATTAACCCCGAAGGTCGAAACCAACATCAGATCAATACCCCAGAAACCATTCATCTTAACTAATCTCCAGTTAGTTTCTAATTTCCTTAACTCCTTTGGGTCTAAGAACATTATTATTGAAGATACCATTCACGACAACCCAAAATCACATTCCATTAATTATCGGGTTAAAGAACAAGTGTTATTTTAAAACACTGTTCACGACCCAAAAATCAATACCAATTCAGTTCCAATTAAATATTATTTAATTGGTACGCTTCATTAAACCTAAATAAACATATTTAATCTTTTTCTCAACTGGGTTTAAGAACAGTGTTAATGAAGACACCATTCACGACAAACCCAAATCACATTTGATATTAAATACAAGGCTCTGAATAGAAAATATATCGGCTTATATTCAATATCAAATTCTAAGACCAACAAATATCGTATTGGAAATAACGATATATATATCTTTCGAATTTCCATAACAACATCTATATAATCAAGAAATCCAACATCGAACTATTCCGAAGATGATTTCGATTCAAATCTATTCCAATTCAATTATTGGAAATCCTGGTTATTTTCAAAACCATTTCAAATTCAATTTATTTATTCTAAAAATAAATAAATTATTATTCTAGTTCAAAACTAGTTCATTTTAATAAAAATCTATTTTTATCTTTTCAAATATGGAGTTTTTCATCCCAATTCTTCACAAATCATTTCTTATGATTTTACACAAATTATTACTATTTTTAATAATTTTATCAAGGCCCGTACAGTCGATTTCCATCAACGGCCGTCGAACTGCACTTACAACGACCTTTTCCAAATTTGATTTGGACATAATTCCAAAACCAACCATTAGATTTCTAATTTTTATTATTCGTTAGAAATCTCTTTTCGATACGAACCCAATGGTTCTGATTTTGCGAGAATCCGACGGTCGGATCTCCCGTAATATCCGTTCGAAGTCAATGGTCGAAATTCGCGAACTGCCGCGGCGCAGCGCGTTCTATTCAGGCCATTATATTTTATATATAATATATATAATATAAAATTCATCGATTTCCCTTTAAAATGTATTTTATAAATCGTTTTAAATTCATTTCAAATTGATTTCAATTCAAATCGATTTTTAATTCAATTTCAATTCAAATTCATTTCTACTCAATTTCAATTCGAATTCAATTCTATTCAATTTCAATTTGAATTCAATTTCAATTCGAATTCAATTCTAATCAATTTCAATTCAATTCTATTCAATTTTAATTCAATTTCAATTCGAATTCAATTCTATTCAATTTCAATTCAATTTCAATTCGAATTCAATTCTATTCAATTTCAATTCAATTTCAATTCAATTTCAATTCGAATTCAATTCTATTCAATTTCAATCATTCCTTTTTCAGATATTTCTATTCAAATAGTTCTTTTTCAAAACTGGAATGAGGCCCAATCAATTACCATATAATGTTAATTATATGGATTTTCTACAACACATGTATAAAATGACAACGATAAATAATCAACCATCATCCAGAGTGCACCACACAACTGCATAAGCATTAACTATAAATAATTAATGCTTACACAGTCTGTCAATCCATCGATTGACATACAACTAAACAATCGGGAAAAGTGTACGTAAAATCTCATCCCAATACCCGTGTGGGGTTTCAAATCAACAAACACAGATTTTATTTGTGCAGTTGGGCGATGTGTAAAATTTACCGTCCCAATCAATATCGGTCAAATGTGTGTATATAAACAAATCGTTCGATTTGTTTATATTTATTTCATTTTAAATACACATTAAAAATTCTATTTTCAACTATAAAATATTTTTAACTATATAAATATTTTATTTCATTTCACATCACATCACACAATCAATTACACATCAAAATCAAACAACCAAGCATACAAGCCATCCATAGTCTGTGGACGACGGGTGTCGGGTGCTACTAAACACCGTCTGCATCCTAGTATATATTTTTAACTAGAAATTTAAATTAAAGGTGAGGAGTTCTCACCGATAGCTAAACCAAACACCACGACTCTTCTTATATAGAACATCTTCGCCGGGCTCGCCTTTTGTCACTTTCGTTGCCCGTACTCACTACATGTTTAAAAATCACATATTCTTACTTCGCCTTCATAATAAAAATTATATTTTTATCTCGCTCCTCTACAGATAAAAATTCTATTTTTTACATCGCTACTATATAGAAAAAAAATTCTATTTTTATCTTGCCACTAATATAATAAAAATTATATTTTTATTCTTTCTATAATATAAAGATCGAATTTTTTTATTATTGATCGTCGCTTTCCTATGAATTAGAAAAGCGCGAATTTCAAATTAAATACTGCAAGCGTACAGGTGTGTAGCATGCAGGTCGAACACAGGGAGGATAAATTAAATTTTGTTATTTATATATTCCTTGGGCGAGTTAGACAAAATTGGAGGGTGATTAAAATTGAAATTGCAATTTGGTTCAAAACAAAACTAATTGAATCAACGACCAAATTACAGTTATCAATAAAACAAATTAAAACTGCGACTGAATTCACAACAGATTCGAATCTAATCGAATCTATAATCAATTAAATGATTAAGAAATAAACAGATTGCTGGAAATAGACTTGCAAGATAGAAATAAATTAACAGGAAAATAAAATTGCAATAACAATTGTGTTCTAGCAAATCTAATTGACTAGACAACACAAATTGCCATGAAAATAAAAATTACAGAATTAAAAGAAAAGAGAAGAAGAAGAAACTTTATTGATTCCAGTATGATCTTTACAATGATAATAGAAGGGTATTTATAGGGGATAGATAGCCAACCTAAAACCCCAATCCAATATATGCATATATGGGCCTATTATTTAGCAATTATTCCTCCCATAAAAATTATTCCTCCCCTCTTAATTTGCCATTATTCCTCCCCTCTTAATTAGCCATTATTCATCCAGTATCTTCCTTGGTTGACATGTGACTAATTGAAGGAAGATAAGATTTCTAGAGATTTCTTCTATCAAAGATGGACATATCTTAACTCCCAAAAGAAACACAATGCAAAGTCTTCTTCTGCAGATCTTCATATGTATATACACATCATTTTGACCTTTATTTTCTATTTTTCTGACTGCATGTGGCTTAGTTGGCATATCTGTAAAAGTAACAAAATAATACCCAAGTAATATATATTTATATACAAAAAATAAGATATAAGAGCATAAAAGAAACACATTTCTATGTTAATCAAATACCCCCACACTTATCTTTTACTCATCCTCGAGTAAAACAAAAATTACAAACTAACTAGATAGGTCACACTTTCGTAGGAAACACGATTGCATTGAGCGTATGCAACAAGCCGTTAAACCTCTAGGTGTCCCTAGTAGGACGAGTGGTGTCTCGTGAGGGTTTTCAGCGGATGCTACCCACAAAATCCAAACGCAGTATACTATGATTCTAATGAAACTACATAAATATAATGAACATATGCAAAATAAAAACAAAAATGAAATTACGACTTGTTTTTAGGGAATGGTACAACAAATTAAGTTAACAATTTCTAGTCAGTTGATTTTATTTTAGATACCTCAACTTGTCACAAATTTTCAATATAAATCAAGTTTTCAAATGATAAATTCCAGTTTGGCCAGTTAGGTCGGTCGATAACATAGTGCAGCCATGAAATAGATTCTTAGTTTGCTTGGCACAGTTTGCAAAGTGGTATTATTATTTTCTCATGTATTGCTAGTCAAATCAATAAGGTCAAGAAGTGTTTGGGCATCATCGCTTATTCTTTATTCTACAAAATTTTAAAATTTATGATTAAGCACATACACCTAACTTAGAAGACCAAGGTTTACCACCCATGCACTGCCTCGCGGACTAACAGAGAGTGGGTAAAGAGCTTGGCGGATTGTGCGGCCGACTTTGACTTCGTCAACAACGTGTTGGTAATCCTTAGGTGTCCAATCTCATAAAATGAGACCAAGATATTCCAACGCTGACTTTGTCAACAACATGTCGGATAGAGCTTGGCGGGTTTGCACACCAACGCTAGATATACAAGCAATGTTGGATATCCTTGGATTACTATTATTATTATTATTATTGAATTTATAAGCACAAAAGAGAGTTACGCGAATTCAGCTTAACACAATTTAGTTTTAAAGATTCGAAAAGCTAGTATAAGTATTTTAAGTCCTCCAATCAGTAAACAAAGACTACAATTTAGAATCAACTTCATGGCCATCACCTAAGAATCTCCCTATGTACCAGTTACACTATTATCCCTCAAAATTCAACTTTTCATTGTATTTCTTATTTGATCTTAGTTGAGAGAAAAAATACTATCAACTGATTAACAATCCTTAACATATTTTGTTGTATCAATCTAAAATGGGTCATGTTTCAAAATAATAATAATAATAATGGTATGTTACTATGATCTAAAATGCATGATGGTCCTATATGAAAAGAAAGAAAAATTAAAGAAAAATCAAAAGAATGCAATGCAGACTCCTCCCACACTGTAAAAGTTTCCTGAATTTGAAAGATCGTACCAAAAGGTGAATGAGTTACAAGATTATTTGTAAAATGAAATGAAGTTCAGCCACTATATGCCAATGCCAATCATATACAAATTTAAATCTATAATGATGATAAATGTTTTGTGACGAATGATGCTTCCTTTTCCCCCACACTTGCCTCTATTAAAAATGATGCACAATGATTTCTTATTTGATTTATGAGGTGCAACTGGCGTGTTAATGAATTCTGAAATGAAAATCTTTCTTATAAAGCTTGTGTCATGCCAATGATTTATACAACTCAGATGCAAATTATCCCGTAAAATTTTTGAAGGTTCTTCTTCTTGGTCCTCGGTAAGATCAGAGGCCAAGATTAAGAGAAAATTTTCTGTAGAGTCCAAGTAAACATACTCAAGGTTTTGTGGCAGGGGTTTGGGGTCTAACTTAGGAAGTTCTTGTGTGCTGACATTGGTCAACATTCCTTGGTTAGATTCAAATAACGAGGGTTTTGAGTCAAGTAGTTCATTCAGTTCAGAAATGTATTCGAGCTCATTAAAACCGGAGTTGAAATGTTGAAGACACATTTTCAATGTTTCAGAAGTGTCATTAGAGGTTTTGTCAACTATGGTTTGAGTCATATCAATTTCATCAGTCTCGAAATCCCTAAAAGATGTATGGTGGCTAAAACTTTTCTCACTCATCGTTATCAAATATGAAAAAGCTAAAACTTAAATTTGACACAAGTAGTTGTTATTACAAAATAAATAACGTACTCAAGTATATCTTATTAATTAATAATCTCGATTTGAAGCGGGAAGAGGGACTTATGGCCGTTCACGTATAGTATAAATACTAAGGGATACAACCAATGTTTTACGGGTAGTATGCAACCTCTTTTGCTAGAAGTTCAATAAATTGAACTAATATATATCCTCGATCAAATCGTTGAGAGAATCAATTTCATAAAACACACTATTGCAGTTAAATAATTTGCAAATCAAATCAGATTTTATAATTGAAAAACACGAGAATGACGACTGTAGTGGAAATTCGTTCCTAATCAAGTTAATTCGGAAATTTCAGCCATAGAACAGTCATAGAATAATAACAGAAAATTAAAATATTGTACAAGCACGCCGCTGCCCCTGCAGAAGATTTTTACAAGCAATTTCTATATTTTTCAAAGCAGCTGCAGAACCTGTAGAGTTTAGAAATTTTTTACAATGGGGTATGGTGGTCCGTCTGGAATAATTGAGTAACTTCAGCAATTAAAATTTCAATGTTTGCCTTGCTCGACTAATTTGTCATTGATTTGTCTGCTTGAGCACTTTGCTAGTCTGCTTTGAATTTGGTCTCTCCCTCCTTTGGCCTTTGATTTGTTTTGATATTCCACCTTCTTCTTTTTTTGAAAGCAATAGAAAAAAAACAAAAGCAAAAGACTAACTAGAAAATAGAAATAAAAACTAGACCACAAAAAAATTGAACTAAACTGAGCCAAGCTAACAAAAAAATAAAAATAAACAAAGGATTCAACTAATCACACTCGACCCTTTTCAGTTGCAAAACTTGATTTGAAACTCTCACCAAACCAATGCCCCCACACGTGTTTTGTGGCTCACAATTAACTCACGCACCAAAGAAAAAAAAAGGCAACATAATACAAATCTCGTCCCAAATATGCTGCTGGAACCACAAATCTCGCCCCCTTTATTTCTTTCCAAAAAGATCGGCCCAAATAAAAAATGGAAACAAATAAAATTCCACAAAGAAAAGAGAATAAAAAAAGAGTTACAGCAAGAATCACGCCATAGGATGGCAACCCAAAAATCTGCACGAACTCAGTAAAATCTTTCCCCCTTTAAATCGCTATTTGTAATTCTCGATGAACCAATAACCTCACGCCCCCTCGTCTTTTTTTTTTCAAAATTGAAATCAGAGCCTTGAGCCTTCGGCTGCTGTTCGAACTGGTAATTGGGGGATGCTGTAATGAAAAGGGGATCGAACTGGTGATTGGGGTTTTGGGAACTTGTGGTAGATGAACGGCTGGCGTGAGTACGGCTTTGGTGAATTTTGTGGATTTTTGTGAATTGCTGTGTCGATGGGTAGTAGATGGTGAAAACTTGGTCGCGTGAAGATGATTAGGGAGCTTTGCCTATTAGATGTAGAGGTGGCTTCATATGGTGATTTGGGGGGTTTTGAGGATGCAGATCTGAAGTTGTGATGCGTGATAATGATGGACTTGGATTGTGGATTCTAGTGAAAGGCGTGCGGGTTTATGAATTGTGGATTGGACTTTGAAGGTAATGACATGTTGTGGTATGGTGTTTGTATTGTGGAAGAGATGATTTGTAGTGGGGATTATTTTTTGTTCAGAGAAGATGTGGTGAACTGTGCGGAGAAAGGTAGGCGACGGCAGAAATACAGAAGAAGAAAGAAGTTTTTAGAAGATTTTTTTTAACTGAATTGGTGTGAAAAGGAAGAATGTAAAAAAAGAAAGTGGAAATGGAATAGGAAAGGAGGAAAGAAAAGGCAATAAATTTGAAAAAGAGTAAAAAGAGGAAAGAAATTAAAGAAAAAAAATTAGCAAGTTTTTTTTAATTAGAAAATTACGGTATCATACAATACCAAATCTAACCAATCAAATATATATATATATAAAGAACGTAGAAGATTGGAAAGAAAGCGGAAAGATGGAAAGAAATAAAGGAAAACTGTAAGTTTTTTTTGTCAGGCTGGTAAAACAAGAAAGTAATTTGTACAAAGAAAGGAAAGAAATATAAGGGAGAAGGAGAATCAAATTAAAACAAAAATTGGCAACATTTTTTTTTTCTCTCTTAATTTAGAAGATTACGGTATCAATTTATAATACCAAATCAACCAGTCAAGAATTTTTTTTCTATATCTATACACAAGAAAACAAAAGGAAAAAAAATAAAATAAGAACTAACACGAATCAGAAATTAAATAAATAATAAAATTTAATATTGCCTCCCCGGCAACGGCGCCAAAAACTTGATCGTCGCTTTCCTATGAATTAGAAAAGCGCGAATTTTAAATTAAATACTGCAAGCGTACAGGTGTGTAGTATGCAGGTCGAAAACAGGGAGGATAAATTAAATTTTGTTATTTATATATTCCTTGGGCGAGTTAGACAAAATTGGAGGGTGATTAAAATTGAAATTGCAATTTGGTTCAAAACAAAACTAATTGAATCAACGACCAAATTACAGTTATCAATAAAACAAATTAAAACTGCGACTGAATTCACAACAGATTCGAATCTAATCGAATCTATAATCAATTAAATGATTAAGAAATAAACAGATTGCTGGAAATAGACTTGCAAGATAGAAATAAATTAACAGGAAAATAAAATTGCAATAACAATTGTGTTCTAGCAAATCTAATTGACTAGACAACACAAATTGCCATGAAAATAAAAATTACAGAATTAAAAGAAAAGAGAAGAAGAAGAAACTTTATTGATTCCAGTATGATCTTTACAATGAGAATAGAAGGGTATTTATAGGGGATAGATAGCCAACCTAAAACCCCAATCCAATATATGCATATATGGGCCTATTAATTAGCAATTATTCCTCCCATAAAAATTATTCCTCCCCTCTTAATTTGCCATTATTCCTCCCATCTTAATTAGCCATTATTCATCCAGTATCTTCCTTGGTTGACATGTGACTAACTGAAGGAAGATAAGATTTCAAGAGATTTCTTCTATCAAAGATGGACATATCTTAACTCCCAAAAGAAACACAATGCAAAGTCTTCTTCTGCAGATCTTCATATGTATATACACAACATTTTGACCTTTATTTTCTATTTTTCTAACTGCATGTGGTTTAGTTGGCATATCTGTAAAAGTAACAAAATAATACCCAAGTAATATTTATTTATATACAAAAAATAAGATATAAGAGCATAAAAGAAACACATTTCTATGTTAATCAATTATCTATATAATATAAAGATCATATTTTTATTCTTTCCATGATATAAAAAATCGTATTTTTATTCTTTCTATAATATTAAAAATCATATTTTTATTCTTCCTATAATATAAAAATCATATTTTTATTCTTTCTATAATATAAAAATCATATTTTTATTTCGCTACTTTGTTATAAAAATTATATTTTTCTTCACAAACCGATATGGAAAAATCTAATTTTAACTTCACAAACCGATATGGAAAAATGTAATTTTTTACTTCACAAACCGATATGGAAAAATCTAATTTCTATATGCTAAAAATCCCACCTCTCTATTTTTCTATTTTAAAATCCATTTACTGCTTTTTAATTAACCAAACCTATATGTGTTTAAAGTAAATTAAACAAAAACAAAAAAGAACAACAAAAAAAGACTTACGGCTGTTTCAAGAGGGAGCTGGGGTTTTCCACAGGAGGGGGTGCGGCTTGAGGAGGAGGGGCTGAGTTCGCCGGAGGCGTGGTCGGGGTGGAGGGTGTGGCGTCGGTTCTGGGGGAGGGGGGGTTCTCGATCGATTGGGGAAGGGGTTTTTGCGCGATGGGGGTGGGGGGGTTCCTGGTCGGCGAAGGCGTCACCTTGAGGGGGGAGAAGTGCGGTAGGGCCGGCGATGGCAGGGACGGGTGGCGGCGCTCCGTCGTTCTTCGTTTTTTTTACCTTTCCTAATTTACGATCTAAGGGAAATAGAGATGGGGGGTTTGAGAATATATATAAATATTTAATTTACTACTTTCTTTTTATTTCAAAAAGGTACCCTTTTATTTCGACCTCGAAACGAAACCCACCGCCTGTCGTCCATAGCTAATTACCCCCATTCCGAACACAATAGGACAGGTATCGTAGGCTGATTCGACTGTTTCGATCAGTTCTCGTCAAAATCAAAATATAACTCTATATATTGAATTTGAACGCGCATTTCAATTTACCGGGGCCACATACTAACTCTAAAAATTCCTGAAGAATATTTTCTAGCTTCGTATTGATGATACGGTCCTAACAAAACTAATTTCATCAAATTCTGAAACAGTTTGAAAAATGACCATTTTCCAGTTGATTAAAATCAACTGAAACTGGTCAAAAGCGTTTTCCTTTGCCATGCCCACATATTGATTCAAAAAATTACGAAATTTGGAATCTAGCAATAACTTGATATCACGGATCCAACAAAAGTGGTTTCGTCGAAAACCGAGGTCATTTGCAAAATAGCCATTTTTAAGGCCCGAAATTCGATAGTGACTATTCTGAGTTTTCAACTGTAACGTCCCGCATTTTTGTCGGTTTGAATTTGAATATTTAAATCAATTTAAATATTGAACTCGTAATATAAATGGATTTATATATTAATTAAAACGTAGTTGAACGTATAAAAAATATATTAATTATAATCGAGCTCAGAACGACGCTGCAGTTCGTAATTTAACGTTCTGAACTTCAACTGAGTGTACCAGACACGTTTTAAATCTGATTTCTTCGAAACAAGAAGCGTTAGAATATGTTGATCTGTATCTTCCTAACAGAAGTGAAAAATCAAGATTTCGGCGTGTAGATTGCAAGATATGTCCAAATCAAATATTCGAAAAGTCGCTATGAAATCGTATATCGACCGTAACAGTAATTTGAATATAACTTAATATCGGTTGCAAATCGGGACAAGGTTCGTTTGAGACATAGAGATAATTTAATTTTTAGAATTTTACTGTAATTTTTAATTAATTAAATAAGAGACTTTTTATTTGGAGTATTGTGAACCCTGTATCGGTATTTCGGGATTTTAAAATATGAGTCAATCTACTGATATTATTATATTTTTGGGATCATGACACCTCACTGGACACGACTGTGTTTTTATCTCTATCCAAAATAGCTCGTGTATGAAAGAGATTGTTGGTAGCGAGGTACATAGAACTCCAACACACACACACACACACACAAATATATATATATATATCCAAACTGTATCGTCGCTCTCATATCCTAATCTACAGAGTAAAAATAGTAAATAATTAGAATGAAAATATCTAAGCTATACACCTACAACGTTACCTCCTTTTGTTTTTCCCTCAACTTCATTTTACTTGTATGCTCAACCCACAAAAAAGAAAGCTGCAAAACCCATAAAACTTAATACTTAGGTGAACATGCTATAACCCTATCACGTTGTACAAATGCACATGTCTTAACGTATGGGTTACCATATTGATGCGGACCGGGTAATACCCTAAGCCATAACCTATGTTTATTTCCTTTCACTTCACATGTCTCTTCTTCAGTAAGGAAGGCCATGACCTACCCTAAGCCTACGTCTCTATTCCTTAACAGTTAAGGAAACTCTAACTATATATATACACCATCGAGCTCGAACGCAGAAACATACATCAAAACAGATCTCATTTCTTCTCTGCCTGGTCTCTCTATTCATTTTTAATCTCTGAAAAAACCCATAGCCAGTTCGTCGTTTTTGCATCCATTTTGGAAGGTGCGATTCCAGTTTTGCCGAAGTCGGTCTCTGCTGGGTTGATCCGAGCTCCATATGGCGGTTATAGGTCTGTAGCATTCGCGAAGAGGGGTATGACTGAGATGACAGAGAGTTAAAAGAAGAAGAGGAGGCGCAGTGATGTTTGCAAGAAAGATGGAGGAGTTGTTTTGTTTGGGTAGTGAAGAAAAGATGACGGAAAGGGAGAGAAAAGGTGCGCAAGCTTTAGTATAAAAGGAAGAGGAAGTACACGTTGTGCATGGATGTGGACAGTTGCCGATGGAGCAAGGATAACATGAGTTATGGGGTTAAATGGAATAAGAGAAGGAGACACAGGAAGAAACGAATAAAAGAAGTAAGGGATTAGAAGGGAAAGGCGTTGGCATAGGCAGTGGGTGCATGCGGGTTTGAAAGGGGTATGTGCGTAGCAATGGGGTATTGTAGTATCAAGGACTTGCGGTGGTAAGTGTTTTGCATGGGTTTAAACAAAACATGAAAATACATATGCAAGAACGAGAGGAAATAATGAGGAAAAGCAAGCCTTTAACGTAGTGCACTTCGAAGTATTATAGCAGCAGTGGTATAATGTTTTGATGAAGGCAACATGTTGTTGAACTAAAGCAACGTTTGGGTACGTGAAGACGTAGAAGTTATCATTGACAAAAAAGGTGAGCTTGATGTAAAGTGGAGGTGGTTTATCTGAAAATGGGCGTGGATTGAGTACAAGGGAAGTAGGGATCTGTTAGATCAGTTAGTATATGTGACTGACGGGATAATATAAAAGGAAATAGAAGTAAGTGAAGCAAAAACTTCTAGACAAGAAGTGGGAGAGTCTGTTGTGTGAAGGCAACACAACAATTTTGGGTGGAGATGGGTAAAGTAATAAAATGATCAGTAAATGGCAAAGTGGAAAAAGGGGTGCAGGCGTGTGATGTCTGGGTGTATCGAGTGGGATGTTTGTACATAGCATGAAGTAGGATGGACCATGAACAAGGAAAACGTGAGCATGCCATTTCTTGAAGGAGAAGATCCAAAATGTGGGGAGTATTGTCATGTAGTTGCGTTCAAAAGTGAAGAGAAGGGTGTTCTAATGTATACTAGAGTGGTTCCATGTTAGCAACGTGTGAACAGATGGGGTCTCGAGATTTCCGGCAAAAGGGAGCGTTAGTCTAGGCACTTGGTTCGATGCACCCAGATGATGCTCCGACGATCCAGAATGACGACAGCGAATGACTGATTTAAGGGTGCGACGTTTTAGTTGAACCAAAACGAGGTGGAGATCGGGCGACAGTTTTGAAGTTGGAGTTGGCAGTGGGTATAGATTCTGACAGATGGAAGCAACTGAAAAGGGAAAGACGCACTGTAGAAAAATGTTTGGACTGGGTAGAAGATGATATTGAGGGAATTACAAATGGAGCCCGACTAGATTCATTGGAACCGAAATGACGAAATCTATAGTGTGGAATTATTCGCGCTGAGAAGGGAGCGACTGGAAATTTCGCGATATGATCGACTGACGCAAATCGTTGTTTAACGGTTAACGCGCCAAGGTGAGTAAAATCACTAACTCTGATCTATTTTAAATTATTTTAATTATATTTTAATGTTGTTTGAATGATGTGTGATGGTCGTATAGGTAGATTTCAATTAAATTAGTTGAAATAAAATATATCGTTGCGTATGTACACATCATCAGTTGGACACTGATTCCATCGATTAGAATATCCCCTAGTATAGAGTTAGTGTAAATTGTGTTGACTGACATCTGTGGATGCGGGAAACCGGTTGGAGGAATCCGACCGGATTCCTCGATATTTATATGTACTGTTTGTTTTGTATGCACTGTTTGAACCCGAATTACATTTAAAACCCGTGTGAATAACTGATGTTGAACGAAAGTTCAGCATTTGCTTTGATGAATAAATAAACGATATCCATTTAAAAAGTGGTAACAGTCGACCGTAAACCAATTGCTTTGTTAAGAAGTTGATTGGCCGTCGAGCAAATCAATATAGTTAATTATAAAAATTATATTTTTATAATTAAAGTGAAGTTTTAAATTTATAATAGAAGTTCTATTATAAACCATTATTTTAGAGTTCGTTTTTATAAAGTAAATAAAAATGATTGTTGACCTGTAAATAAGTTATAAAGTAGAAATTATCCTACGATTAAATATTTGGATAATTATTTTAAGACGAACAATTTAGAAATAATATTAGATTAAATATTTTAATCTAATGGTAAGAAGTAATTGAAATCAGTTAACGAACGTACTGATGGAATGAAGTTGATTTGAATCGACTGTTTAATTGAAAATGATTATTAGATTAACTGGGTCCTTGTGTAAAGAAGTTATAAATAGAACTGTGGAATGAAAATAAAGCAAAGAGTTAATGTTTAAAATAAAATATCATAAACAACGAAAATTTCAAAGTAAGGATATGGTATTATAAAGTCATAGTTCAAATTAAATAAGAAAATACGGTCTGATAAATATTAAGTAATAAGGAGTTTAGAAATTACGAACTTATATCTATTCTAAGATAACAACGTTGTCGATCAAGGTCTGAGAGGTAAATAGAATACCCCAACTTGAACGGCTTCGCTATTATCGAGGAACGATATCAGTTTGTAACGGAAAGAGATGTCAAGATTTTTGTAATGGAAAGAGATGTCAAGATTTTTGTAACAGAAAGAGATGTCAAGATTTTTGTAACGGAAAAAGACGTCGAGATTAGTTATAAAGTGGCATATAGCAGCGTATTGCTAGTTTGAACTATAGCGATAAAATAAACGCTGTTGATTAGGCTTAAGCGTGACTGTATGTTAAGATTAGTTATAAAGGAGAATATTACAGCGTATGGCTAGTTTAGAACTATAGCGATAAATTAACGCTGTTAACCAAACTTAAGCACGATTTTTATATAGCAGCACTTCCTAGAAAATGTAACGGTTTGGTTTGAAATCCACTTATTCGAAGGTGATAAATAACGATGTCGTAAGAAGATATAAGAATCAGTTTTAGAAAGAGAAATGGGAGTATCATGTTAGAAAATGATGATAGCATTTCGATGTTCGAAATGTGATTAGAATTAAACCATTAGGATTTGTAACTGGAATTCGACGATGTCGAATGTATTTAAAGTAAATCATTTTTAGGAATTATAATCCGATAGGATAACTAACATTTAGTTTTAAACAAATAAATGTTAATAGGATAAGAATCAATATTTAGTTATAACTAGATATTGTATTGATAAGAAGTTGACTTAGAAATAGAGTTTATAAAGTGGAACAGGAATATAAAAGTAGGAAAGAGATTTCGGTAAACAAAATAAGAGAAATTATTACGTGAATAAAGAGTTATATGATAAAGATGTTCAGATTTATATAATAAGGGATGATATTCACATTTCAAAGTGAATAAGTGTTTAAAAGTGACCGTTGGGCCGATTAAAAGGTTAAAATGAAATTGGAAATATTTTCCAATGTAAATAGAGTAGATTATCCAAGTATAGAAATAAAGAATGTGAAAATAATGGATCGAACGTTGATTACATATATTTTCTGGGACATGGGAGAATAAGAGTTTAAAATAACTGGGAATGTTTTCCAAGAATGTGAAAAGGGTAAAACGGGATTAGAGAAATATCCGGTAAGATATGGGAATTCGAATAATAAAAACGAATGTTAAATAAAAGGTGCCCATGGTTGTGTGCGTTTAGTTGTTCATTTGAATGAATGTTTGTTTTACTTCGATAGTTAAATAACCGACTATCGAAGTGTTTTGACCATCGTTGTCAATACGGAGAGACCGGTTGGATCTATTATCCGAAAACCACTCCGTATAGGCATAAGCGCTGCGAATTAGATATGCTGAAGGTGATTGAAGATGGAGATAAATGCAAGCGTCGTCCAGTTCTAGAATGGTGTTTTTGTTTGTCCAGTCCTAGGACAACTTGTACGGATGAGTGTTTGATAGAGTATTTCAAACTATCACGCCGTTGATTATTTCGAATATACCAAGTTGGTGGGGAGAAGGTAACTTCTCTTTATTCTACACCCAGTGTGCATTTGTGTAATCAATATGTGATTACGGATCTGACGATGTGGCATTCAAAGTGAATGGTGATCAGATGTTCTGAATATAGACGTAGCCTCTAGCCTCACAACCAGGAAGTGACAGAAGTTGGGCTAGGCAGCATGGCTAGTTGGGTCATCCCCAAGCAGGGTGTATTGTCACCAATCTAGAGAAAATTCATATTTATACTTCTTTTAGATTATGTATCTTCGGATGATGGTTGGATGGCCTACAACCGTGGTGACAATATATTCGCGACACTCAAGCTAAACGAGTGAGCGGTCATATGTGGCCGGGTTGGAAGACGTTCTTGTTGAACCCTGAGTGTATCCACTCTAGAGTACACTGATCCGAAGGTGCTCCCATACCTTGTCTGTTGGAATCCATTCTCAAATAAGCACCCTGCGATTTTTGATTTTTATACTATATATATATATATATATATATATATATGTAGAACGTGAGATGCAAGCGTTCTGCTACTTATTATTTAATTGAGTAGACATTATTATAATATCACTGGGGTTTGATATCAAAGTATTTTGGATTATAGTAAGGTAAAAACTGTCCATGTTTATGTGTGGACTGGTCTTACTATTATCTTCTTGTTTGAAAAGAATTTTCAAAGTTAAAAAGTATGGTTGGAATTTACTCACACCAGTCCCATGACTGACCCAGAGTTTATTTTGTTTGTTTTCCCTAAACTCTTGGGTGCCTAAATTTGTACGGGCAGTCAAGTGTTTCAGGCTTTTACAGATTCACTTGGAGGAGCTGGAAACAGAAGGCTTCACCATTAATTAGTTAGAGAATATTTCCGCTGTGATATGATGTATTGTACTCAGATATATGGTATGTATTTATACAAACTCAGATTTGTATTTCAAAGTTGCGTTATAATAAAATTTATCCATTCCGCTGTGAGTTTCATGTTTACTCTGATTTTGTTCAGTGTGTTCTTCTTCTTCTTCTATTCTATTAGTTCTATCTTTTCTATCCCATCCTCTAATTTCTTTCTATTAATGTTCCGGTATTTTCGATGCCCGAGTAATTGACAATGTATTTATGTTGATTTGCTGGGTCGAAAATCCCCGCCATTACATCAACTGGACATAACTTTTTACCCCGCTATGAAATTTCAATTTTTCGGATTCGTTGGAAAGATATTCTCAATTAGATTCAAATATTTTTGGTTTCGTTAAAATCCGGTTCATTTTGAGTCCTGTACATTCATTTAAACTTTGAAATCGAATTATCGAACTACCACGCCATTTTCAATTCCTTTTATAATTATAATTAAATAATTATATTCTAACGATGATCTATTAAATATATACGTTCGAATTCTATTCAAAATAAATTTCTCGTCGTTATTATTTAAAATAATTCATTTTAAATAATCAAAATTTGTTAAAATTACCAAAATAAAAAATTTAAATTGGCCCAGATTTCCGGGTTATTATAGCAGCCGGCTAGTTTTCTTTGCAGATACTTAGAGCAAGATTCTAGATTGAAGCTTAAAGCTGTGTCTAGAGCATTGTGAGTCTTCCATGGAGAGTTATGTTATTTTCCACTGTGCAATATATTAATTGATGTACTCTGATTTGTAATTTGTACTCTGATGTAATATCAAGATGATGTTAATGAAAGGTCCTTTTGTTCTATCTGATGTATCGTATGCCTAAAGTTAGTATCTTGAGGGTTTCTTCCATTTTGGATCGGACTTGTGTGGAATACAGTCAATTCGAAAGGTGGGAATTTTCGGGCCATTACGTTTTTTGGAATGGGTAGTTGTCATATGGTTTGCATGGTCTTAGACCTCAACCTTTTGAAAAATAATTCAACTTGTTGATGGAGTCGCTTCACTCACTAATGAAGAGCTCAATCAATTAGGACATGTTCTTCTACCGAAGCTCAAGCATCCTAATTGAACACTTTTCATCTAGCAACTTTAGTGTAGGAGCTCAAGATGGAGACCTGCTACTAAATCTAAGGATAAAAAAGAATAGACAATATTTGATGTCAAATTGGAAAAGCTTGATGTTGCTTCAAAGATTAAAGTGATTAAAGAGGTTATGACATTTACCAATCTTGGATTGAAGGAAGATAACTGTTTATTAGAGAAAGTGCCAACTATTTTGAAACAAGGAGATACTAAAAAGGAGGCTAACAAAATCACATAAAATATCAAAGTAGTTGGTGGAGCTACTATTATGGAGTGAAAAGGATAGATTTTCTTTCAATGCATGAATTAATTTATAGTCTAGGCAAGTTTACCAAGGTCTGTGTTATCTCCATCACCTTTGATAAATTTAAGGTATTGATTTCTTAGAACCATGCTAGGAAGAAAAATAAAAGTCCGATGAAGGGTTGATAAGACATCCGTGTAAACTTTTCTGAGTATACCTCTCTAGATGCTTTTTTTTATAAGTATAATGTATTAAGAAACTAAAAAATTAACTAAGATTACAAAATTTTAATATGTATTTAAAATAAACATATTTCATAAATATAAAAAAGGTAATAATTTTAAATACTTTTAATAGAAGTTAACAAAGTGGTATAAGCGTCAAATAAAATTAACTACGTTTGTAAAATTTAACCAAGTTTTATAAAAAACGAAGTATATTTATAAAAATTTAACAAAATTACCAGAGCTTATTTTATAAATTTTAACTCAATTAACCAAAAGTTCTATTAAAATTAAATTATTCCCAAAAAGTGACTAAGTTTTAGAAAAATTTAAATAAATTTAAAATAATTAACTAAGTTATACGAAACTTTAAAAAAGTTAAATAAGTTTATATAAATTGAATAGTTATCTTAATATTGACAATATTTCAAAATAAGTAAATAAATTTGTAAAAAATTGTTGGAGAATGGAGTTTTGATGGCAACAACCTTATTTCAATTATCATTAATTATAAAGTATATACTAACAATTCTGTCTAGAATATATATACATGTATATGCAGGATTTGTACAGGAATTATTATTAAAGACTATATAGTTTTAGAGATTCAAGAGATTCAGAATTCAAAAAAGATTCAAGTCTCATGAGTAATCAAGAGTTCGAGAGTTCGAGACAAATATAGTAATAGAGTCTAGTTTACTTGTAAGACGCTGAATAACACTCAAGGTTCAAATTCAAATTATGTTTCTCAAATTCTGATTTTCAATTTTCAAATTCTGTTTTTCAATATTCAAATTCTAAGTTTAAATAGTTTTTATATTTTACTTTTGTTTTTAAACATAAGTTTTAAAGTTTATAAGTTTATATATATTTATATAGTTATATACTTTTATAATTTTATATTTATGTAGTTTTAAACCTTATAATTTTATAAATATGTTTATATAATACATATTTATGTTTTCATATGATTTTATATTTTATAATACTCATTTATATCACTATGTTTTAATTCAAGAATTTCAAGAGTTATATATATAGTTAAACATATGAAAATATTCAAAATTCAAAGTTTTAAAGAACATATGTCGACACACACACACACACACACATATATATATATATATATGTATATATATATGTCGACAAACAACTGTCACTTTTTCAATTTTGAAAGGAAGTGTCTTTTCACTATTTGTAACATTCCGAAAGCATTGCAACCTTTCAAATCTTATAAATAGGGGTTGAATTCGAATTTTTTAACTATTCTTCTTCTCCATCTTCACCCGTTTTCAGCCCTCCATTATTATTTTGTATTTTATTGATTTCTATACTTCTACCCTGCCAATTTCTATTCTAATTTCATAAAACTTCTTCTGTTCTCACTCTCTACTCATTAGTCTCTGAATTGAAGTGCTGTTGAAGAGTTATAGGGTTGTTGTAATTATTTGGGATTGTTTGGGAAAGCATGTGTTCCTAATAGCCCTAAAATCAAGGAAAAGGAGTGGTGTTGACCTTGTAGCCATGAAATCCAAGGTGTTTGGAGCGGTGTTAACCTTGTAGCTATAAAATCAAGGGGATTATACTTAGATTGTGATATTAGTAAAACTCTGCGCAGTCCAGCGTTGCATGGGACTGGACGTAGGAGTAATCCGAGCAAATATAAAATTCTATGTGTTCTTTCCTTTTTTGCATTTTATTTTTATTTATCTCTGTGTTTTTTTGATTTTGTGTCTATGATCACCTCTGTGGTGTGTGATTCATATAGTAGATCATACAATTTTAGATTTTCTTAAATTCCTAGAAAAAAATATTCACCCCCCTCTAGTGTTAGTTTTTCCTTATCTTCATTCCCTAACAATTAGTATCAGAGCAAGTTTTTTCAAAAAGTTCATAATTTTATTTTTGAAAATATCAAATGGCAACAAATACTTGTAATAATAGTTCTTTTGTAGAGGGTCAGCCTACTATTAGACCACCACTGTTTAATGGCAATTATTAATCATATTGTGTAATAACCCGGAAATCTGAGCCAATTTAAAATTTTTATTTTGGTTATTTTAATGGAGTTTGGTTATTTAAAATGATTTATTTTAAATAATAACGACGGAAAATTTATTTCGACGAAGTTGAAATGAATAAACTTATTTTAATTATAATACGAGCCTGAAATGGTGCGGTAGTTCGAAAATTCGATTTCGAATTTCAAATGAATACACAGAATTCAATATAAATCAGAATTGAACGAAACAAGAAATATTTGAATCTGTTTAACGATATCTTTCTAACGAAGTTAAGAAACTGAGATTTCACTTTAGAAGTTGAAAGATATGTCCAGTTTAAAATTCAGAAAAGTCGCTGTGGAATTTATATATATATTACCTTTAAAAAGAAGGAAATTTTGCAAACGACCCTCATTTTCGACGAAACTGCTTTTGTTGGATCCGGGATGTCAAGTTATTGCTAAGTTAAAAAATCCATAATTTTCTGAATCAATATGTGAGCGTGGCGAAGTTAAACATGTTTTAACAGTTTCAGTCAATTTCGATCGACTAGAAAATGGCCATTTTACAAACAGTCTTCAAATTTGATGAAATTAGTTTTGTTAGGACCGTATCGTCAATACGAAGGTAGAAATAATTTTTATGGAATTTTTAGAGTTGGTATGTGGCCTCGGTAAATAAAAATGTACGTTAAAATCAATATTGGTCATTCTATTTATCTATATTGTAATTTTGATAGACTGATCAAAATGGTCGAATTGGCTCACGATACATATCCCGTTGTGTTCGGAATGGGGGTAATTAGCTAGGGACAACAGTCATTGGGTCTCATTTGAAGTTCGAATTAAAAAGTTAACTTTTTGGGAAAATTATATCAATTATATTATAAAAGTCAACACCCCCTTTCTTTACTCCCTCTCTCTCTCTCTCTTCATTCTCCAGATCAACGAACGAAAGAAATAAAAAAATAAAAAAAGGAGAACGACGGAACCCAGCCCCCCCTAAATCGACGTCGCGCCCCTCCAGCCTTGCGCCACTGACGACCGCCGCTCCAGCCTTGCACCACCAACGCGTCGCACCATCGACAGCCCCTCCCCTTCTTTCCCTCCTCACCCAAGAACGGAGCCCCCAATTCGTGGATACTTGGACCCGCAGCCCACCCCAAAACCGCACCACCCTGACCCAGTGCGCCACCCGCCAAAGCCACCACCACCAGCACCGCCTTCCCCCCTCCTGCGTGATGAACGATGAGTTTTTCCCCGATTTTGTTTTGGTTTGTTTTAGTTTATAAGATCTAATTTTTAATAATAAATTACATTGTTTTAAAATTGTAATTTCTTTATATATTATGACATTTTTTTTATATAGCATTGTTTTAAAAAGTATAAAAATATGATTTTTATATCATAGGAAGAATAAAAATATGATTTTTATATCATAGGAAGAATAAGAATATGATTTTTATTTATGTAGAATAATAAAAATATAATTTTTATTATATTACTAGCAAGATAAAAATATAATCTCTATCATGGAAGTAGCAGTGTAAAGGAGTGTTTTTTACATATGTAGCAGAGGTATAAAAATACGATCTTTATATATATAAATGTGATTTTTATATAGAGAATGGCGAGAGAAAAATATGATTTTTATTATATGAACACCGTTATAAAAATAGAATTTTTATATATATAGTAGCGGTATAAAAATAGAATTTTTATCTATATAGTAGCAATATAAAAATGTGATTTTTTATCCATATAGAGTGATTATAAAATTGTGATTTTTATATACATAGCAACACTATAAAAATGTGATTTTTATATATGTAGTGAATACGGGCAACGAAAGTGACAAAAGGCGAGCACGACGAAGTTTTCCTACATATGAAGAGTCGTGGCGTTTGGTTTAGCTCTTGGTGAGAACTTCTCACTTTTAATTTATTTTCTAGTTGAAATATATACTAGGATGCAGACGGTGCTTAGTAGCACCCGACTCCCGTCGTCCACGGACTATAGACGACTTGTTTGATTTTGTTGTGTTGCGAAAATTGATTGTGATGTTGAAATAAAATATATATTCATGTGTTGAAATAAAATATATATTCATGTGTTGAAATAAAATATATATTCATGTGTTGAAGTAAAATAAATATTCATTTACAAATCGAACGATTTGTTTATGTACACCGATTTGACTGATATTGATAGGGACGATAAATTTTACACATCGCCCAACTACACAAATAAAAATCTGTGTTTGTTGATTTGAAACCCCACATGGGTATTGGGATGATATTTGACTTACACTAATCCTGATTGTTTAGTTGTATGTCAATCGATGAGTTGACAAACTGTGTAAGTGTTTATTATTTATATTTAATGCTTATGCAGTTGTGTGGTGCACTCTGGATGATGGTTGATTATTTATCGTTGCTATTATATACATGTGTTGTATGGTATCCATATAATTAACATTATATGGAAATTGATTGGGCCTCATTCCAATTTGGAAAATAAGGAATATTATAGAAAGAAAATTCATGTATTAAATAGAAAGAAAATTCATGTGTTGAATAGAATAAATATTCATGTGTTGAATAAAAATAAATATTCATGTGTTGAATAAAAATATATATTCATGTGTTGAAAAAAATATTCATTTGTAGAATAGAATAACGAAGTTACTGAAATATATAAAGCCGTGTTGATTAGATAAGCGCCATTTTGACGCGAATGATATTTATATCGATTTTTATTAATTTTGAAATGAATATCGGAAAGGAATTGATTTCAAAATATAATATTTTGAAAATACTATCATTTATATATATTGATGATATGGAATATTCAATTTTGATTAGAAATTGAATATGAAGTTGAAATCGTTTTGAAAACGAATTTAAAACGATTTATAAATTTCGTTTTAAAAGGAAATCGATGAAATATATATTATATATATATAATATAATGGCCTGAATAGAACGCACCGCGCTGCGGCAGTTCGCGAATTTCGACCATTGACTTCAAATGGACGTTACGAGAGATCCGACCGTCGGATTCTCCTAAAACCGTAACCGTTGGGTTCATATCGAAAAGAGCTATCTAACGAATATTAGAGATTTGAAATCTAATGGGTGGATTTGGAATTATGTCCAAATAAAAGTTGGAAAAGGTTGCTGTAAGTGCAGTTCGATGGTCGTTGATGGAAATCGAATGTACGGGCCTTGACAAAATTATTAAAAATAGTAATAATTTGTGTAAAATCATAAGAAATGATTTGTGAAGAATTGGGATGAAAAATTACCAATTCTGAAAAGATAAAAATAGATTTTTATCGAAATGAACTAGTTTTGAACTATAATTATAATCCCATTTATTTTATTTTAAAATAAATAAAGTGGATTTGAAATGGTTTTGAAAATAACCAGAATTTCCAATATATATAAAGTGGAAATGGATTTGAATCGAAATTGTCTTTGGAATATCTCGATGTTGGATTTCGTGATTATGCAGATATTGTTATGGAAATTTGAAAGATATATTTATATCGTTATTTCCAATACGATATTGTTGGTCGTAGAATTTGATATTGAACATAAGCCGATATATTTTCTATTCAAAGCCTTGTATTTAATATCAAATGGGATTTGGATTTGTCGTGAATGGTGTCTTCATTAACACTGTTCTTAAACCCAGTTGAGAAAAAGATTAAATCTTTTTATTAGATTTAATGAAGTATACCAATTAAATGATATTTAATTAGAACTGAATTTGATTGTGATTTTGGGTTTATAGTGAACCGTATTTTAAATGACATTGGTTCTTTAACCCAGTTAAGGACAGGATATGATTTCCCAAGTTAAATAATCATTAATATTGATTATTGGGAAGATTAAAACCAAGTGGAGTTTTAATGAATCTTTAATTAGATTGAAATAATCGAGAATGGAGTATCACCAGTTTTGCTCCAGGCGTTAGTTAAATCTTTAATTAGATTTGAACATGAAATGGTAATTGAATTTACCGATAACACCGTGGTGTTAGATATGAAGTATGACCAGTTTTACTTCATGGGATGAATAGGTTGGGATTGGGAAATAAAATAAATGATTACTTCGGTAAGATTCGCTAATCCCGACTAGTTTGGATAAACCATAATTTTGTTTGAATTGATATTCAAAAGAAGATTAAAGAATAAATTTAAAGAATTTATCTTTGATAAAATTAATGAGAACCTTTCCCAAGGTTTAAGACTATTTGAATAAAAGAATATTATGAATTGGAATGAGGCCTATGTTGTGTTTGTGTAACACTTGTTTATTATATACGCGGGTTATTCAGAAAGACCGTATGTATCCCATCCTGAATAACTGATTCGACGATGTGTCGAGGATGAAGACGGTGGTCGAAGACCGGAGGTCTTCACATCATTTGGGTGATTACTGATGATCTTGATTGGCTGTACACCCATGAGGAGGGAGTCAGTTAGTGAACATCCAGACATACTTGGAGATCGATGGATATGCGATGTACAAGGTGCCTCCGGTTTCGTTTAGACCTAGAACGAACTTGAGATCGATGGATATGCGAGGTACAAGGTGCCTCCAGTTTCGTTCAGACCTAGAACGAACTTGTAAATGGACTGTGTGTCTGACATTGATTTTCATTATGTGTGATTGATTTCTATTAAATATATATCTGTTTGGCGGCAGAGAATTTATTCTCTTACTTAACGCCCTTCTATGAGACGTACGAGCTCAGGGGTTATATATTGATGGATATCAATCGCATGGAGTGAATTGCCTGTGTGGCATGCCTAAGTGGCAAATGATCAAGGCTTTTGTTGAAAAGCAAAGTCTTGTGGGTGATTATCAAAGCACCGCCTGTGTGGCATAGCTTTGTGTAACGTTGATTCGCGAGCCTCACGCCTCGGTTGTGAACCAGAAATGGGAGAGAACCTCAGGGAGGGCATGCGTTTCCTTCTAGCTATGGTGGTGTCAGTGACCTACCAGCCCTGATAATTATATTATTTTCACCTGTGCGGTTGTTGGATTGCAAGGCGCCTCGGATAGATCAGTGACTATGTGGAGCCAATGGAGTCATTTGGCTCATTTACGCTTCAAAGGGCGTGGAAACGCAGTGTTCAGGCATTTTAATCCACATCGGTGGACCGACCCTGACGATCCAAGGGTCACTCGAGCTCTTATCCTGAGGCTTGGGCTAGATGGTATCGAATTCAGTGAGGACGATCCCTTGCCTCGTTTCATAGTTGGAAATCCAACTTCCGATACGTGACTTTGCAGTTTTGATTGTAGAGCTTAGTATGGCGACATAGTGGTATGGGGCACTTATGCCGTCTATGATTGATACTTATGATTGAAATTGTTTTGACACTATACAATTATAGTAATAATAAAAGATGAAATTTAACGTACCAAGCATTCTTGGCTATTGTAAGGTAAAAACCCTATCCTCCGGCTTGTGTTGCATTGTGTGATGGGACCTGGGTCTTATAATAGCTTCATTGTCCTTCATTTAGCATTGCGTTGTTGTTTTATGCACTGGTATCCTTAGGAGGAAACCCGTTCCGTGTTATACGGCGTGGTCCCTGGATTTACCTAACTTTAAAATAAAGATTAATAACTGTTTTAGTTCTCACACCAGTCACATGACTGACTTGGAGTTTATTGTTTTAACCTAAACTCTGGGTGCCCTTATTTTGACATGGGCAGCTAGTAGTTTTCGGTTTTGTAGA
This sequence comes from Allium sativum, assembly GCA_030737875.1. Lineage (NCBI taxonomy): Eukaryota > Viridiplantae > Streptophyta > Magnoliopsida > Asparagales > Amaryllidaceae > Allium > Allium sativum. Next base: position 1,025,292,752 of record CM060920.1, read on the forward strand.
TTTATATTCACAAGATCCTGATTTACAGCTGGAACGATATCCGTAAAGCTCTGTATCCATATATCTATTTCAGTTGTGTATTGTATTATTTTTTCGCTTTAGTAATGTATTTAAATCTTTGATATTTCTCTGATGTATTATATTTTTTTATACTCTATATATTGTTGTATTCTGATGAAATTGTTGTAATATACAATGAAATGTTCTTCTGTTTGTGTTCTGATTCGTCTTGTCCTCAGTACAATCCGCGATTTCCCATAAGGGGGATTTCGGGCCGTTATAGCTTGGTATCAGAGCTTTGGTTTACAGAGCTCAGAGAACAAGACACGTTAGAACCAAATGAAAGAATTCATCATAAATTGGATTAGCAATATCCAATGGGACTGATTCGTTAGAGATGGGATCAGTAGTATCCTAGAACGAGTGTGAAGAGTATATAAATAAAATTGAGAACGGATTTTGTTTTGAAAATCTAAATCAATTATATGTATTTGATTATTTATTTTATATTGATTTGGCTAATCAAGTATATAAAGATTTTGCGTATACGTATGATCCACGTGTATTTGAAGTTTTAATGTACTGGATAGATATAGAATCACACCCTAGTCGCCCGGAGATGATTCTGATGATAGTTCGAACATCATCAAAATTGGTATTCGAGTTTCGAAGGTGTGATATTTATATATTTCCAATTGACTGGTGTGAGAACCAAAACTAGATAGGGCTTATTGTTGTGATTTGGCATCAAAAACATTATTTTCTGTATACGTATCAAAATTATGAATTTGAAACGTTAATTCACTAATTGATTGATGGTTGTGTTGTTTGATTATTGGTTTCATTTATTAAAAGTTTGAACCATTTAGCCTAATGGAACAAAATATTGAACTATATTGAAAATTGTTTGAAAATGCATGCATGTATATATATATATACATATATATATATATATACATATATATATACATACATATATATATACATATATATATACATACATATATATATATATATATATATATATATATGAACAGGTCATAGCAAGGAGGCTACAGCAGAGGAATAAAATTGTTTGCCCGACAAATAGGTACATGTTTATTGTATTTCTTGGGAATTTGATGATTTTATGAGCCGATTGGCAAGCCGCTTGGCTTTTTCTTTTTCTTTTGGATTGGTGAGGGCCATGGGAGGCTATTTGAAATATCTCGAAGCTCCCGATTGTGAAAACCCGTAACTTCCCCGTAAAGGAAAGAGCGGATAGTTCGAGAACAAGCCACAACAGAACGCATACAAAAGAACATTTCATTGTATATTACAACAATACATCAGAATACAAGAATATACAGAGTATAAATGAATATTACACAGAAATATCAGAGATTTAAATTACATTCAAATACATCGCAGCGGAAAATAATACAATACACAACTAGAAGTAGATATACGGATACAAAGCTTTTCGGATATCGTTCCAGCTGTAAACCAGGATCCTGTGAATAAAAATCTGCAAAACCAAAACTACTAGCTGCCCATGTCAAAATAGGGGCACCCAGAGTTTAGGTCAAAACAATAAACTCCAGGTCAGTCATGGGACTGGTGTGAGAACTAAAACAGTTATTAATCTTTATTTTTAAAGTTAGGCAAGTCAAGGGACCACGCCGTATAACACGGAACGGGTTTCCTCCCAAGGATACCAGTGCATAAAACAAACAACGCAATGCTAAATAAAGAAAAATGAAGCTATTATAAGACCCAGTTCCCATCACACAATGCAACGCAAGCCGGAGGATAGGGCTTTTACCTTATAATAGCCAAGAATGCTTGATACGTTTAAAACAAATCATTTGATACTATTATAAGTGTATAGTGTATAGAACAACTTCAAATCATAAGTATCAATCATAGGCGGCATGAATGCCCCATACCACTATGTCGCCATATATAGGTTATACAATCAAAATTGCAAAGTCACGTATTTGGAAATTGGGTTTCCATCTATGAACCGAGGCCAGGGATCGTCCTCTACCGATTCGAGACTCTCTAGCCCGAGCCTTAGGCAAGCGCGCAGGCAAGCCTTGGAGCGACAGGGCCGGTCCACCGATGTGGATTATTATGCCTGAACACTATGTTTCCCCGCCCTTTGGGGCGTAAATGAGCCAACGAATGGCTCCATCGGACCCGGATCGTCCGATCTAACCGAGGCGCCTCGCAACAGCAACAACCACACAGGTGAAAATATATAAATGTCAGGGATGGTAGGTCACTGACACCACCCTAGCTAGAAAGAAACGCATGCCCTCCCTGAGGTCCTCTCCCGTTTCTGGTTCACAACCGGGGTGCGAGGCTCGCGAATTCACGTTACACAAAGCTGTGCCACACAGGTTGTGCTTTGATCATCACCCCAAGACTTTGCTTTTCAACAGAAGCCTCGATCGATTGCCACTTAGGCATGCCACATAGGCAATTCACTCCATGCATTTGATATCCATCAGTATATAACCCCTAAGCTCGTACGTCTCAGAGAAGGGCGTTAAGCAAAAGAATAAATTCTCCGCCGCCAAACAGATATATATTTAATAGAGATCAATCACACGGACTAAAATCCAATGTCAGACACACAGTCCATTTACAAGTTCGCTTTGGGTCTGAACGAAACCGGAGGCACCTAGTACCCCGCATATCCATCGATCTCCAAGTGCGTCTGGACGATCACCAACTGTTTCCATCTTCTTGGGTGTACAGCCCAATCAAGATCATCAGTAATCACCCAAACGACGTGAAGACCTCCGGTCTTCAACCACCGTCTTCATCTTCGACTTATCGTCGTATCAGTTATTCGGAATGGGATAAACCCGGTCTTTCCAAATAACTCGCGTATATTTTAAATAAGTGTTACACAAAACAACATACGCCTCATTCCAGTTCATCAGTCACTAACCGTAAATTAATCACGAGAATAATTCCCCAAATATTAACCCCGAAGGCCGAAACCAACATCAGATCAATATCCAGAAAACCATTCTGCTTGGCTAACCGACAGTTAGTTTCTAAATTTCACATTCATAGGGAAAGGTTCCCATTAATTTTATCCAATATAAATTCCTTGAATTTATTCTCTAATCTCCTTTTGAATTTCGATTCAACTAGTCGAGATTAACGAACCTTACTGAAGTAATCATTTGTTTTAATTTCCCCATCCCAACCTATTCATCCCATGAAGTAAAACTGGTTATACTTCATTTCTAACACCACGGTGTTATCGGTAAATTCAATTACCATTTCACGTTCAAATCTGATTAAAGATTTAACTATCGCCTGGAGCAAAACTGGTGGTGCTCCATTTTCGATCTTTTCAATCTAATTAAAGATTCATTAAAACTCCACTTAGTTTTAATCGTTAACTGGGTTAAAGAATCAGTGTCATTTAAAACACGGTTCACGATAAACCCAAAATCACTTTCCATTAATTATCGGGTTAAAGAACGAGGGTTATTTAAACACTGTTCACGATAAACCCAAAAATCAATATCAATTCAATTAAATCTCATTTAATTGGTACACTTCATTAAATCTAAAGAAAACGATTTAATCCTTTCTCAACTGGGTTCAAGAACAGTGTTAGTCAAGACACCATTCAAGACAAACCCAAATCACATTTGATATTAAATACAAGGCTCTGAATAGAAAATATATCGGCTTATATTCAATATCAAATTCTACGACCAACAGATATCGTATTTGGAAACAACGATATATATATCTATATCTTTCAAATTTCCAAAACAACATCTGTATAATCACGAAATCCAACATCGAAATATTCCGAAGACAATTTCGATTCAAATCCATTCCAATGCAATCATTGGAAATTCTGGTTATTTTTAAAACCCTTTTTCAAATTCAATTTATTTATTTAAAAACAAATAGAATTTTTATTCTAGTTCAAAACTAGTTCATTTCGATAAAAAACTATCTTTATCTTTTCAAATATGGAGTTTTTCATCCTAAATCTTCACAAATCATTTCTTATGATTTTACACAAATTATTACTATTTTTAAGGATTTTATCATGGCCCGTACAGTCGATTTCCATCAATGGCCATCGAACTGCACTTACAACGACCTTTTTCAAATTTGATTTGGACATAATTCCAAATCCAACCGTTAGATTTCTAATCTCTAATGTTTTTTAGAAAGCTCTTTTCAATACGAACCCAACGGTTCCGGTTTTAGGAGAATCCGACGGTCGGATCTCCCGCAATGTCAGTTTGAAATAAATGGTCGAAATTCGCGAACTGCCGCGGCGCGGCGCGTTCTATTCAAGCCATTATATTATATATATAATATATATATATATTTCGTCGATTTCTATTTAAAATGAATTATATAGATAGTTTTGAATTCGTTTCAAAAACATTTTCAACTTCCATTTCAATTCAAATCAAAATTGAATTCTCCCTTATAAATTCGTTTTAAAATTTATTTCTATTCAATTCAAATTTCAATTCAATTCGAATTCATTTCAATTCGGTTTCAATTCAATTCGAATTCGTTTTCCATTCGATTCGAATTCGTTTTCAATTCAATTCAATTCAAATTGGTTTTCTATTCGATTCAATTCAAATTTCATTTCAAAATATTCGATTTCGAAATCACTTTTCAATATTCGTTTTAAAATGAATAAAATCAGTATAAATATCGTTCACGTCAAAATGGCGTCAATCTAATCAACACGGCTTCATATATTGATATTTTCAAATATTCCATTTCGAATATTTCTATTTCAAATATTTCTACTTCAAATATTCCTTTTTCTAAACTGGAATGAGGCCCAATCAATTACCATATAATGTTAATTATATGGATTTTCTACAACACGTATACAATAACAATGATGAATAATTAACCATCATCCAAAGTGCATTCTACACTGTATAAGCATCAAATATAAATATTCAACGCTTATAACAGTCTGTCAATCAATCGATCGACATACAACTAAACAATCGGGATTAGTGTACGTCAAATATCATCCCAATACCCGTGTGGGGTTTCAAACAATCAAACACAGATTTTATTTGTGCAGTTGGGTGATGTGTAAAATTTATCGACCCAATCAATGTCCTTCAAATAGGTGTACATAAACAAACCGTCTGGTTTGTAAATGAATATTTATTTATTCACATCCACGTTAAAAATTATATTTTTAACGATCAAACTATTTTATTCAACCTATGAATATTCTATTCGGTTCATTTATTAAATAAAATGTTATCTTTATTTTTCTAACTTATTTTTAGAAAATTTCGACGGCATAACGGCACGATACTAGAAACGGGACAAGGCCTAGCCTTATCCCCGGTCTAGTGAAGGCCCACGCCATTCACACATCAATCAAATCAATTTCATTTCACCAAACAATTCAATTCAAACCAAATAATCTAACCAACTATACAACCAAACAATTAAACAAACAAGCCATCCATGGTCTGTGGATGACGGGTGTCGGGTGCTACTAAACACCGTCTGCATCCTAATATATATTTATAACTAGAATAATTAAATTGAAAGGTGAGAAGTTCTCACCTATAGCTATCCAACTTTACGACACTTCATTTAGAGAAATCTTCATCGTCCTCGCCTTTTTGTCACCTTCTTTGCCTGTACTCTCTACATATGTAAAAATCGAATTTTTACTTTACTATTCAATATATAAAAATCGAATTTTTACTTTGTTCTTCAATATATAAAAATCGAATTTTTTCTTTGTTCTTCAATATAAAAATCTATTTTTTTCTTTGTTCTTCAATATATAAAAATCGAATTTTTACTTTGTTCTTCAATATATAAAAATCGAATTTTTTCTTTGTTCTTCAATATATAAAAATCGAATTTTTTTATCGCTACATATATAAAGATGGTATTTTTATATTCTCTATCCCATAAAGATTATATTTTTACATCAAATCCTTTTACTTAATAAAAATCAAATCTTTAATTTACTACCTTCTAAATAAAAATCCCTTTTTTATTTCTATGTTTTCGTAAATAAAAAGATCACATCTTTGTATTTATAAAAAAAAAACGATTTTACACTAACTATTTATCTTAGCTAAACTAAAACATTAAAGAAATAAAGATAAATAAACAAATAATAATAAAAAAAACTTACAGGTTCTTTTAGGGTAGGGGAGATGCTCGGAGCCTGAAATGTGAACACCCGAGGCGATAAAAATCGGATTTTTACACTGAGGGGGGGGGCTGCTGGTCGGAGGTGGGGGCGTGAGAGGCGTCGCAAGTGGTCAGAGGGTGGCGGCGGGCTGCTGGTGGTCGGGTGTCTGTGCGTTGGGAAGGAGAGAGAATCGAGGCGCGAGAGGGATTCGAGAGGGGGGGAGCTTCGCGAGGTAGGAGGCGTCGAGGGGGGGCTTGTTGCGGTGGCCGATGGAGGTGGCGCCCCTTTGGTGGCGGCGGCGGCTCCACGATGGGGGAGGAGCGGAAGTCAATCACGTTTGCCCCCCTTTCTTTTTTATTTTTTTTATTTTTAAACATCAGAAGAGGAAAAAGAATAGAGAGGGTATGGAGTTTATATAAAATATATATATTTAATAATTTTTAAATTTCTAAAAGCAACTTTTTATTTCGAACTCAAAATCAAACCCACCGACTATCGTCCATAGCGTTTTACCCTCATTTCGAACACAATGGGATATGTATCGCAAGATGATTCGATCGTTCCGATCGGTTTTCATTGAATTTAAAGTATAATTCTTTATATATTCAATTTAAACGCACATTTCAAATTACCGGGGTTACGTACTAGCTCGAAAAATTCTCGAAAAATAATTTCTAGCTTCGTATTGACCATACGGTCCTAACAAAACTAGTTTCGTCGAATTCTGAGAGCGTTGGAAAAATGGCCAATTTCCAGTCGATTAAAATCAACTGAAACTGGTCAAACGCGTTTTCCTTTGCCACGCTCACATATTGATTCGAAAAATTATGAAATTTGGAATGTCCCCTAATAGTCATGTCCCCTTGCTTTAGTGATAGGAACCTTAGTCCAAACTTTCCCCGAAAGTCTTCCCAAGTCTCAATTGGCCTAGTAACGGTTGTGACCACCCACCAACGTGCAGCTTCTTCCTTTAGCAACCATACTGCCAATAAAATCTTCCTACGGTCATCTATATCAAAGAAGGCAAAAAGATCTTCGGTTTCTTTCAACCAATTCCTTGCCTCCACATAAGTCTCGGTTCCAAAGAAATTCTTGCAACCCATCGCCTTAAAATCTTGGCAAATCTCTGCGAAGTCAGTTTGAGAATGCTGAGGGGAAGGAGGAAGAGGAACCTCAGCGACAGGAAGAAGAGGAACATCAACTACCGGAGGAGGAGTAATATTTGCGGGGCCGGCTTCGGTCGCCCTAGCCTCCAAAAGTCTCCTATACCAAATAGGTACGTGTACTCCCTCCGGAATGGCAAAGTTATCGGCCATACTGAAAACGAAGAAAAAGATAGATTCAGAATGGAGAAAAACGAAGGAATTTTGCTAATGGCTTTTTGGGGAATAGCCTTTAAAATAAACTAGACTTTTCTTTGGAAAATACTTTATACTTGGTTTTGAAAATAGTTTTCCAAAAAGTTTTAAAAAAACCTTTTTGTTCTTTCTCGTAAACCATATGCTCTGATACCAAATGTAACACCCCACCTCCGCCAGTACCACTCTTGCAAGTGTACTGACTTTGGAGGGGCGTTTGAATCAGGTAAACATGCAAAATGATATATCAAGGCAGAACAAGAACATATGTATATATGTAAACAGAGTAAATAACATAGATAAAACAGCGGAAGATTTAAACCATTTCAAAACAAGTCTGGTACAACATAATATCAATTTTCCCAATAAACAAGTCTAGATAAAACAACATCATCTGAAAACAGAAATACATAAGTGCTATCCCCAAAATACGTGAGAACCATAGCTAGCTTCATGTAGAAAGCGTACATGTACTGAAATCCCACAAGCAAGTAATCCAAAATCCAAGCTAGGCTCCTGTATTCCCTCCCTGAGAACCTGGGGGGGGGGAAACGGAAGAAAAGAGGCAGAAGAAAACAGGTCAATCAAAAAGACTGAGTAAGCCCTACTACAATCAATGTAAACTGATAAAGTTAACTGGTATGGGCAGCAAGGGATGAACATAAGGATAACAACATACTAGCATGATGATTAACTATCAAGGTAGATAAAGGTGTCATCGCATAATCAGGATTAAGGTTTTGCACCACAGGTGTACTAGTAAACTAACATGACTTGAATAAACGAGTATTGATCTCTTGGCCCAAGCTTTGGCCCAATAACATGAAGTGACCCCAATACGAGGTCCAAAGTGTAAACAAGAAGTGATCCCCAGGCCCAAGTTTGGCCCAACATCAAGAATGACCCAAACCAAGGTCCAACTAGCACGGTCTAGTCGATCGGCTCCCTATAAACCTATCTCGTCAAGTGTCTGTGTCATACGGCCCAACTACGAAGTGTAGCTAAACTGTGCTAGGTCCACCCTAGGGTGTATCAAGTCCTAGGGTGTCGACCACCGACACAAACCAAGCACGCACAGTTTAAACCTACTGGTGCCCGTGCCTGCTTTTTCAACTCCGGACCATGTGCACGATCATGGCCCGCCTGAACCCACACCGGCGCACCTACTCAGCCGTCGTTTGGTCGCTTACATGGCATCCCAGTAATCGTGCCCCACCCTAGCCTAGTCCCTAGGTATCATGATACAACTAAGAGGGTTACTGGTGCAAAGGACCACGTAACTAGGGTTTCCTTAATGGGTTAAACGTGGTTAACCCAACTCATCCAAGTACCAAGTTGGTTAAGTGTACCCAAGGTTCATGACTTAACCCTATCAACCCATCGTGTTTAATTGGTTAAGTATTCAAGCGGTCCATGACTTAACCCTACCATGTGGCATTAATTAATTTAATGCACCCAACCTCTCACATTAGACCTTGTTGTGGTTACTAGTTAGGCCGGGCGGGTCCGGGTAGGTTTACACCACAACTTAGTCTAACCTCGGGTTTCACGTGCAACATGACCAACTACTCACATTGGGTCCTATTGCTTGTAGCCACTAGTTAAGCCGGTCGGTTCCGGGTAGGTTTATGCTACAAGCTCAACCCAACCTCGAGTTGGTCACACTTATCTTTTCTAAGTGTCCCTTGCCTCGGTTCACAGATGGAAATCCAACTTCCGATACGTGACTTTGCGGTTTTGATTGTAGAGCCTAGTATGGCGACATAGTGGTATGGGGCACTTATGCCCTCTATGATTGATACTTATGATTGAAATTGTTTTGACACTATACACTTATAGTAATAATAAAAGATGAAATTTAACGTACCAAGCATTCTTGGCTATTATAAGGTAAAAACCCTATCCTCCGGCTTGTGTTGCATTGTGTGATGGGACCTGGGTCTTATAATAGCTTCATTGTTCTTTATTTAGCATTGCGCTGTTGTTTTATGCACTGATATCCTTGGGAGAAAACCCATTCCGTGTTATACGGCATGGTCCCTGGATTTACCTAACTTTAAAATAAAGATTAATACCAGTTTTAGTTCTCACACCAGTCAGATGACTGACCTGGAGTTTATTGGTTTTACCTAAACTCTGGGTGCCCTTATTTTGACTTGGGCAGCTAGTAGTTTTGAGTTTTGCAGATTTATATTCATAGGATCCTGATTTACAGCTGGAGCGATATCCGGAAAGCTCTGTATCCGTATATCTATTTCAGTTGTGTATTATATTATTTTTTCCGCTACAATATTGTATTTAAATCTCTGATATTTCTCTGATGTATTATATTTGTTTATACTCTGTATATTCTTGTATTCTGATGAAATTATTGTAATATACAATGAAATGTTCTTCTGTTTGTGTTCTGATTCGTCTTGTCCTTAGTACAATCCACTATTTCCCATAAGGGGGATTTCGGGCCGTTATATATTGGGCATGTAGAATGAAAATATATTTACAATCAGTAGGATTAGACACATGGAATAGTACACAGAATTAGTTTGTTGAACCCACAACTAATTTTGCATAATCAACTAATGAACCAAAGGCTGTTGCACAAAGAAATTCTAAAGCCATGAATATGTTGTTCTGCTCATTAGATAGGAATGAATTTAATAGAGTGTCATTCTGTAAATCTGCTTATGAAATTTGGAGAACTTTACAAGTTACTCATGAAGGAACTAGTAAAATAAAACAAACAAAGATATTAATTTTAATTAATAAGTTTGAGATATTAAAAATGAATGAGAATGAAACTATCTTGGATATGTATTGTAGATTCCAAGAGATAATGCATTCATTAATAGCATTAGAAAAAACTTATTCAGAAGAAAACCATGTCAGAAATATATTAAGTTCATTGACTCCAGAATGGGATCAGAAAACATTGGCAACTAAAGAAGCCAATAATGTTAGTGAAATGAAGATTGAGGTGCAAATCGGGAATTTGATGTCTTTTGAAGTCCAATTATAGAAAAGTAAAAAAATAAACCAACTGAAAAGAAATATATTGCATTCAAAGCAACAACAAGTGGTTCGGACTCAAGAAGTGAAGATGATGAAGAAACAACTTTAATGACAAGACATTTCAGAAAATTTTTGAGATACAGAAAGAGAAATAGCTCTCAAAGATATAACCAAGGAAGTTCAGGAAGAAATTGTTAGAGTTTATGCCCTAGAGGTAATCCATTTGATGTGATTAATAACATTATTGATGCTATTGTTTTATTTGGAATGAATATATATATATATATATTTTGTTATGTTATATTTACTGTGTAATATAAATATTAACATAATATAAGTCTTTAGAATAATAATATAGAATTACATTGTTCGAGTAAGACTCGAACTTGAGATTATATAATATATTAAGTATTATAATTCTTAAATGTCCCTAGTCAATTTTTATTGTTTATATAGAACAACAATCAAGCATTGAGACTAGTATGTTGATTGATTAATGATCACATCTCATTGATCATTAATATAATTGATATTAACGTCAAGACATAAATACGTACTGGAGAATAGCGTATTAAGATGACCCACCGTGAGAAAACAACATGGAACATAATTAACAGTACCACAAGTTATTCTCATAGTGACAGTGATGTAATGGTCCTAAGACCTGAAATCATTATAATTTTATTCAAGGATATTTGTGTTTTGATATCATCTAATGTTACTTGTGACAGAGTAGACGATAACGGTGATTATTGGATACATCTTGAATCGAATGAAAATTATGAACGATCTAGATGGAATTTAACCCTAAAATGTATTTGTAGTGATATCCATGGGCCTCTTGATTGAGTGAGACTGTGAAATGCATGGCCATGCTAAAATATTTTGTTTTAAACAGTCTACTCATGGATCAAGAAAACCGGATTAAATCATAAAGAGGGTGATACGTGCCATGCCTTGAGTTTAATCCTGGATATATTGGTTAAAAGGATTACATTACAATGTATACACTGGTCCCAGAAAAGGTTGTATCGAATCAGTGATCTTATTATAACTTGGGTAGCAGCGACGTCTTGCTAGATGCCAATCACTGTTTATGATTTTAAATACGATATAAAATCATTGCCAACGTTGTAATAACCTTGATGCAACGCACCATGGAGGATGTTTGTATGCGAGCTATCGGTTGTTCAGAGACCTAGAACAAAAGGGAAGAAAGAGCAGATCGTCCATAAAACTAAAGATGGAAGAAGCGGAGAACTGGTCGTCCAACGACATAATAGGGTCGCTCAGTGAGGCGGTGAATCAGGAAGAGAAGCCCGACAATCTAACACGGTCGCTCTCCAGTGTGAGTAAAAGGGAGAGGGTTGAGAAAACATGGGTAGATCGTGCAAGGAATGAGTCGTCCACATTTGAGTCACTCACCCCAAAGTCGATCTAACCTGGTGCGTTCGCTAATAGCTCACTCATTCTATGTTGCATCACCTAAGTCGTTTAGTTTAGAATTGTTGGCTATCGAGTCGATCACCCTTGTGTTGCTGCTGGCTGAAGCAATAAGAGCTGTTAAAAGATAACATCATATAGGGGTCGCTTGTTCCATTGTTGTATCATTTCATAGTTGAGTCGTTCTTTCTACTATTTGCACCTCGTAAGGGTCGGCCACCTTTATTGGGTTGAGACTCTTGTATTAGGGTCGTCCATTTGGATAAAGCGTGATGTAAACCTTATAAATAAGGGTGTGGAGTGAGTTGTAAAGGTTGTTGAATTTTGATTAAATCCCTTGCGTGAGCTTTGTGCCACCTTTAAAATCAGAAGTTGAGTTTATCTCCTTTCTCCATTTTCGGATATTCGAGTGCGCTCGAATCAACGAATTTGAAGCTGATTCACGGTATCACTTGCGAATGATCAACGTTCAAAGAATCGTAGATCAACAACACACTATCTTATGAGATCTACATGTTGAAGATAGCAAGATTCCGGCATCGAAAGTTCAATGGAGTCAAGCACCTATCTCATTCTTGGTCGAATTTCCACGGATCCATTAATTCGTGAGGAGTTAGATATGGACGTTGCGCTAGTTTGGTATCACATCGAGAAGTTCATCACTTGGTTGGATCACCAGAAGCCATTCAGGTTTATCACCATCGCCGCCGACATCGTCCATTCCATTCATGCTGCCACTTCAAACCACCACCATTCACCAGATCGGCATTCAGTTCGGACTGCCACTGATTTGGATTGTCGGTGCTGATCAGAACATAAGATCTCATTCTGTGCATCTATTAATCAGTCGCCGTAACTTGCTCACAATCGCCGGAACTAGTTAGATCATTAGATCTAATTCAGTTGCGATTACCATTCCGTAGACCACCAGATCTACACCATTTTCGTTTAAACACCATATCAGCTAAATTGCCATCATCCAAGTTTGGATCGTTGCAGCAATTTGGACAGTACAAGTGTTTTGAAGTTTATTCCATTTTGTTTGAGAATTGATTATGCCGCCAAGATGTGTTAATCGCCATCAAAATTTGGAAGAAATGTGTCGGAGTGACGAACCTGAACAAATGGAGAAAAGAATCAATGATAAATTTGATAAAGGAATTGGAAGATTAGAAAAGCTGATGATAGATATGAATCAAATCAAAAGAAGAGTATCACCCGATTCGAATCATAGTGGACACCAAGTCTCGCCATCAAACTCGAAAACACATAGAATGTCACCACCAGTGGACCCAGAAAGAAGGAATCGCGATGATTATTCTCGTGAATTATCCTGTGACATGAAGATATTCATGATCGATATCGTCATCGTTCAATTTGTCAAGATGAAAGAAGCAGCATTCGTTTTCATTCTCCAGGACGAGATCGAGATCCTTTCTGACAACCGGAAGGTAACTGTAATTGGGATTTAGGGATGAAGACAGAAATTCTAGAATTCAAGGGACGAATGTATGCAGAAGAGTTCCTAGATTGGTTGTCTAATGTCGAGGAAATTTTGGAATTCAAGAATGTACCAGAAAATAGAAGAGTGAAATTAGTAGCTACTCGTTTGAGGGGAAGAGCTATTGCCTGGTGACAACAAACTAAGCTAACTAATGAAAGAATGGGAAAGCCGAAGGTTGTCACATGGGAAAAGATGAAAAGGATGATGAGAGCTACCTTCTAACCTCACAATTATCAATCTCTTACGTATCAACGTTTGCAGAACTTGAGACAAGGAGCAAAATCTGTGAGTGATTACACCGATGAGTTCTATCAATTGATTGCTCGTAATGACATCATGGAAACAGAGGAACAATTAACTGCTATATATTTTGGGGTATTGAGGAATCAGGTTCAGGATATGGTGAATATGTTCTATCCAATGACTATTGCGGAAGCTCATCAAAAAGCTCTCGCTTGGGAGAAGCAAGGAAGACGAGGAGGAGTGTTCACAACTGTTAACAGTCAAATAAAAGGGATTGGTAACAACACTAATGTTACTAAGCCAATTTCAAAGCCTGTTGTCAACGATGCTACAAAGCCAAAGTCACCCCGATCGTTAAGTGCTTCAATTGTCAAGAAGTTGGACATAAAAGCAATGAATGTACTTAATTGAAGAAGAGAACAATGATAGCTGAAGATGTAGAAGCTAACGTAGATTATTCTCTACCACCAAAATTTGATGATGATATTGAAAATAATGTGGAAGAAGTAGAGTCGGAAGAAGAGGGAAATAGTTTAATGATGAAAAGATCATGTATAACTCCAACGCATATAGATGATTCAAGTTGGTTGCAAAACAATATTTTTTAGTCTACTTGCACTATTATGGGAAAGATTTGTTGATTTTTTATTGATGCGGGGAGTTGTGACAACATGGTTTCCGAAGAAGTTGTTAAGAAACTAGGATTGAAGTCGGAGAAACATCCTAGACCTTACAAGCTTGCTTGGATAAAGAAGGGAGGAGAAGTCACGGTTGGAAAAAGAGCCTTTGTATCATTCTCCATTGGGTTGAAATACAAAGATGATATTTGGTGCGACATAGTTCATATGGACGTATGCCATTTGATCTTGGGAAGACTATGGCAGTATGATCGATCAGTTCATCACGATGGTCGAACCAACAGCTATAGTTTCAAGTTTGAAGGCACTAAAATCACGTTTGTTCCCAAGAAGTACGAGCAAAACAAAGTCAAAGTAGAGAAGAAGATGAACTCGACCAATCTTTTATCTTTAAAGAAATTTGTAGAAGAGAGTTTAGAAGTGTTTATGTTGATTGGATTTGAATCTCATAAAGAGTCTGATATTTCTGCTGAAGCTGAGCCTGTGCTGAAAGAGTTTGAAGATGTGTTTCCTGAAGAGTTGCCGAAAGAATTACCACCACTCAGGGACATACAACACCAAATTAATTTGGTGTCAGGTGCAGTGTTACCATATAGGCCACATTACCGAATGAGTTCGAAGGAACATAAAGAGTTGAGGAGACAAGTTGAAGAGCTGCTTGAATAAGGGCGAATACGAGAGAGCCTTAGTCCTTATGCCGTGCCTGCCTTGTTAGTTCCAAAGAAAGGTGGTTCATGGAGAATGTGTATGGATAGTAGAGCTCTCAGTAAGATCACTGTTTGGTACCGATTTCCTATGCCGAGACTAGTTGATCTATTGGATCAAATCAGTGGATCTGTTATCTTTTTAAAGATTGATTTGAATAGTGGTTATCATCAAATTCGAATTAGACCAGGGGATGAATGGAAGTGTAACACGCCACCTCCGCCACTGCCACTCTTGTAAGCGCACTAGCATTGGAGGGGCGTTAAACGAGGTAAACATGCATGCAGATACCACAAGACAGAATATATAAGTAAAACAGAGTAAATAAAGCAGCGGATAAAACTACTATTTCAAAACCATAGTCAAGTTACATCAAAGTATTGTCATTATTTTCCAACTACTACAAGTCTAGAAAACATAAACTGAAAACTGGAAATAACATAAAGTAACTATCCCAAAAGTAGAATAAAGCCATAGCATGCTCAAGTCCAAACCGTACATGAGCTATCCAGAAAAGCAGCTAAAGATCCAAGCTAGGTACCAGTGTTCCCACCCTGTAAACCGGGGGGGGGGGGACGGAAGAAAAGAGGCGAAAGAAAACGGGTCAGTCAAAAAGACTGGTAAGCCCTACCCACTATTAGCATAAAAACTAATAAAGTTAACTGGACATGTAAAGCAGATATGAAACATAGGGTGATAACTGGCATGGTGAAAAGTTAACAAGATAGATCAAGTGTGGCATCGCATATACAAGGTTAAGTTGCACCAGGTGTGTACTAGTATTCCAATCCATGTCAAGTATAAACAAGAAATGATCCCTTGGCCCAAAGTTGGCCCAATATCATGAGGTGACCTAAATCAAGGTCCAACTACTCGGTCTAGTCGATCGGCTCCCTATAAGCCTAACTCGTCGTGTATCGGTGTCATACGGCTTAATCGTGGAATGTAGTTAACTGTGCAAGGTCCACCCCAGGGTGTATCCAGCCCTAAGGTGTAAACCACAGACACAATTCAAGCACGCACAGTCTAAACCTACTGGTGCCCATGTTCAACTCCGGACTTAATGTGCACGACCATGGTCCGCCTGAACAACCGGTGCACCCTTCAGCCGTATCTTTGGGTCTCTTACAATCAGTCCAGTAATCGTGCCCCACCCTAGCCTAGTCCAGGGTACCCATGATACTTCCAAGTAGGTTACTGCTGAAAAGGACCACGTAACTAGGATTTCAAGCGGGTTAAGTGTGGTTAACCCTATCCTAACCATGTATTGAGTTGGTCAAGTGTATTCAAGCAGTTCATGACTTAACCCTATCAATACATCGGGTTTAATTGGTTAAGTATTCAAGTAGTCCATGTCTTAACCCTACCAATCCATCTTGTTTAATTGGTTAAGTATATTCAAGTAGTCCATGACTTAACCTTACCAATCCATCGTGCTTAATGGGTTAAGTATTCAAGTAGTCCATGACTTAACCCTACCATGTGGCATTAATTAACTTAATGCACCCAACCTCTCATACTAGACCTCGTTGTGGTTACTAGTTAAGCCGGGCGGGTCCGGGTAGCTTTACACCACAACTTAGTCTAACCTCGGGTTTCAAGTGCGACATGACCAACTACTCACATTGGGTCCTATTGCTTGTAGCCATTAGTTAAGCCGGTCGGTTCAGGGTAGATTTATGCTACAAACTCAACCCAACCTCGAGTTGGCCATTCTCATGTTTTCTAGAAGTCATGTCCAAGTCCATGTTTTCAAGCATAAACACATGTCAAACTTTCATGTCATATTTTCAAGTCATGTTCTCATGTTATTTAAGTTTGCCCAACTACCCATAACGTATTCCCATCGCACGTAAATTCGCATTAACGCAAATAGATCAAAGAGGGAACATAACTATATGACAAGGTGGGCATAAGATAGCAAAGTCTATCACAAATTAAACATGGTGATATTTGAGGCCAAAAGGGGTTCAACATACTAGCATATGGCCTCAACATGTATGATAGCATAAAAGGTGACTTGGCCTCAAACATATCAAATAGCATAAGGGTGATTTGGCCACAAGCATGCATAATAGCATAAGGGTGATTTGGCCACAAGCATATTAAGGAACATGAGGGGTTAAGGTTTTGCCACAAGTTAAACATGGTGGCATATGAGGCAAATGTGTTCATAAACTTGCATATTACATTATAAGCCTCAAAACATGCATGATATCAACTTTAGCAAAATAGGTGAAACATGGCCATAAATAACATGGGATGATAGCAAGTGATTCGCATATAACATCATATGCAAGTTAACATAAGGTTTATGAGAGTTTGTATGTTGCTTTATGCAACATTTCAAATCAAAGTTCATAGCTTTCTATGCACAAAGTCAAGGTGATAGCTTTACAAACATGCATAGAATAAATCTATGCATAACATGATAGAATCAAAGCACAAATCATACTTAGGCCCAAACTCAAACTTGCAACATGTCATATTTAACTTCATAGTTAGAATCTAAAAGTAGAATAGGGCTTACGATGCTATGAAGACTTGTAAAATAAAAATAAGATTGAGACGAAGCCACTAGCAACACCAAATGAATACAAGCTCCAAGTTGTCTTGAGAAACAAGAAGTTCCTTTGATTTGTATGAAGAAAGATCCTTGTTTTGATGAAGAAAGGTGGTTCTTTTACTAGCTTAGGACACTCAAATTTTCATGAAGAGGATGGAGGCCATGTTATGAAGATGGAGGCCATGATCAAGAAACATTTTGACATAGTTTAGTTGTAGGAATGATTAATGAGGGTTTAGGCTAGGTCTTAGGGTCTTTTTATAGAAGATTAGGTTAGTTTAGGCCATAGGATTAACCCTAGTTCAGATCTGGGCCATCAATTCATGTCACTAGCCTCCAAACATGTCTTGAGAAACAAGTCAGGTGCACCTAGGCCAGACTGGCCGACCACCCAAGTCGACAGGGGTGTCGACTGGGCAATCGACACAGCCTGGGGTGTGTCGACTCCCAAGTCGACTCCCCAGTCGACTTGGGGTGGCGGGAATTTTCCCCGCCTGCCCTGCTCAGCTGAATTTGAATTTCTGAATTCAAATTTGAACTTGAAATTTTTCTGAAAACTTCGACGGGCCATAACTTGGTCATACGGACTCCGATTTTCGAAAACTCGGACTCTATTTCGCGTATTTTTCCGAGACGAACGCAATGGCACAGCCCGTTTCCCTTGATTCAGATTTTATCATTTAATTCTGCCTTGGTTTATGTTATAACATGTTATTTAAAAATACGGGTTGTTACATTCTCTCCTCCTTAAAGGATTTCGTCCCCGAAATCTTCAAGTTAGGAAGAACATATCCTACCATCCATCATATGCAGAGGTGTGTGTATATGTACTTATCTAATGCGAAAATCAGGCGGTTACTGATTCAGTAAACCTCCTTAATGCAAAGCATGTTAGTGAAATGGGTCCATATGTATGCAAATTCCTAACTTAATTCATAATCTCTATATGAGTGCACATAACATTCATCCATATGCAACATCCACGTGATAGCATAACAAGTTTCATCCATGAATAAGTATAAGCACTCATGCATATGCAATATGAAAGTGTGTGAGCCGATCTTAGTGCCTAATGTGTATCATGCATCCACGAGTATCCACTTGCAAACACTTGCAACCACTTGCAAACATCAAGCATAACATGTTTCAAATACATGTTTCATCTAAAGGGTTTCTACCTAAGGTTCTCATGACAAGGTTAACGAGATAACAAGATAAACATGGATAGTGAAAGAAAGATATGCTGGCTAGGAAAAGAGGTCGAGAATGTACCCTCAAAAAGAAATGGGTGAAGCGCGCACATCTTCTCCTCGGTTTCCCAAGTTGCATCATCTTCGGCTTCACTCCAATGAACCTTTACTAACTTGACTTCTCGATTCCTCAGCTTCTTGATCTCCGTTCCCAAGATACGAATCGGAGCTCGCCTTAGGGTTGCCTCTTTCTCTACCTCCATGTCTTCAAGAATGCTAGGCTCAACTACCTCGGCTGACTCATATAGGCATTTTCGGAGATGCGAGACATGAAAAACATTATGCCCTCCGGTCAGCTTCATGGGCAATTCCACCTTATAGGCCATCTTCCCAATTCTCTCTATGATAGGGAAGGGTCCTACGAACCTTGGTGCTATCTTTCCAACAGCTCCAAAACGAACCACGTTTCGCAAAGGAGAAACCTTCACGAAAACCATATCTCCAACTTCGAATTCCAAATTTGTCCTTCGCTTGTCAGCATAGGATTTCTGTCTGTCTTGGGCCATCTTTATCTGCCTTCGAATCAACTCAACCTTCTCGAATGTGTCCCTAATCATGTCGGGCCCAAGTATAAGCTTATCCATCGTTTCCCACCAACATGTTGGTGACTTGCACGGCCTCCCATATAAAGCTTCGAATGGTGCCATCCCTATGCTTGTTTGATAGCTGTTATTATAAGCAAACTCTACGAGAGGAAGATGATCTTCCCAAGTACCAAAGTCAAGAATGCATAGCCTCAATAGATCTTCTAGTACCTTATTCACCCTTTCGGTCTGACCATCTGTCTGTGGGTGATAGGCCGTACTTAGATTCAATCGCGTACCCATCGCTTCTTGCAAACTATTCCAGAACTGGCTAGTGAAGATTGGGTCACGATCTCTAATTATGCTAGAAGGAACTCCATGCAGTCGCACTGTCTCTCGAAGGTAAACAAGTGCTAAACCTGATACAGTCCTCTTGTTCTTTACTGGAATGAAATGGGTGCTCTTCGTAAGTCTATCAACTATGACCCATATCCCATAAAGCCCAAATAGCTTGGTCATCTTAATGGACATCTTCACCCCAACTATAAATCACAAACAGGCGAGTCATACTCCTTATGGGGTTTGCAACAGAACTAGGATTGAGAATAGGACCGAGAGGATATACTTAAAAGATAGCATGCGAGTAAGCTCCACCGAATAGTAGGGGTCAAGGACATACTCTTAAAAAGAGATATAATGCGCGTATCTAGTCTTCAATTCCTTATGTCGCATTTTCTTGTGCTTAATCCCATCGTGCCTTGACCGTCTTTTAACTTCACAATTCCGTAGTTTCCAAATATGAGTTGGAACTCGTTTCACCGTTGCCTCTCGTTCCACATCCACTTATTCTTTTCCTAAAAATACTTGGCTACAACTGCGTGCTCATGGTTTTCCTGCAAGCTTTCCTAAATTCGTTAGGGAATCCTGGATCTCGTTTACATACCATACGGTATTTCACGCAGAAAAACTATCAAATGTCAATCCATGTTGCCCAATGTACTTACTAAGGTGATTTCTATAACCCCTGCTTAAGCGGAATGGACTATCCGCCTTAGTGGCGAACACTACTCGATTGGATTACAAATTTCCAATAAAAGTGCCAAGGGATTCTAGATAACTAATCATGACGGAACCCTAAAGGTCACACGAGATTTCGAGGGTATTACCGAGGCGAGTCATGAGCCTCGCAACTCTATGTTCGAAGTCAAGAATGGCTCCATAACCGGACAACCAATCCACGCCCAAAATCAACCCGTATCCCATAAACCCGAGAACATTAGCATTACCCATGAATTCTATGCTCAAGATAGAGATTTTCAAATCCATACAAATCACAGGTAGATGGGCGGAACCCCCAAATGGATTTGAAACACTAACGGGACCTCAACTAGACTAGTACTTAGGTGCAAACTTTCAACAAGATCAGGAATAAAACTATGCGATGCGCCAGAATCAAATAAGGTATGAATAGGGAAATCAGGAATGTAAACATGACTTTCTATAGAAACACTACCTCGATCAAAAGCTGGAAGAGCGAGGGGAGCCTGCAACTGCCCTCCAGAGGGTCCTGCTTGCTGAATTTGCCTTTTTCCTTGTCCTCGCTTTTTCGGGCAATCCTTACCATAGTGTCCAGATTTTCCACAATGAAAGCACTCTCCCAACTTCCTTTTCTTCTTCCTACAGTCTTTGGCTACGTGCCCAGTGATCCCACAGAAGTTGCACTTCCTCCTTTCTCTTGACTTGTTGTCCTTGCTGTTGTTGTTCTTGCCTCCTTTTCCGGAATTCACCTTCTCGCCTTGAGACTCATTTGCCTTGACCTCCTTCTTGCCACTCTTATCTTCCTCTTGAAGCAGGGCCATATTCACCAAACTCTCGAAAGTCGCCCCCATGGGTATATGAGACATGGCCAAACCGCGCAATGGCTCATTCAATCCTAGAGAAAAGCATAGGGCCTTCTTCCGAGCTGTGTTAACCAAGTCTGGACCGAACCGAGCAAGTTGATTAAACGTATCCACGTATTCCCTCACGGTCATGTCCCCTTGCTTTAGTGATAGGAGCCTCTCCATCTGAAGGTTCTCTTCTGTCGCTGATAGAAACCTCAGTCCAAACCTTCTCCTAAAGTCATCCCAAGTCTGAATTGGCCTTGTAGTGGTGGTGACTACCTACCAATATGCAACTTCCTCTTTCAATAACTATACTGCTAACAGAACTTTCCTACGGTCTTCTATATCAAAGATAGCAAAGAGGTATTCAGTTTCCTTTAACCAGTTTCTTGCCTCAAACAAAAGTCTCTGTCCCAATAAATTCTTGCCACCCATCGCCTTAAAGTCCTTGCAAATCTTCGCGAGATCCGCTTGTGGATGCGGAGGAGGAGGAGGAGGAACCTCAGCTACGGGAGGGGGAGGAATGTTAGCCACGGGGGAAGGAGGAGGAATGTCCGTGGGGCCAGCTTCATTCGCCCTTGCCTCCATGTACCTTCTAAACCAAATAGGTACTGGTACGCCCTTCAAAATGGCAAAATTATCGGCCATACTGAAACGAAGAAAAAGATAGATTGAGAACGAGGAAAAAAAGGATAGTGCTAATGGCTTTTGGGGAATAGCCTTTTAAAATAAACTAGACTTTTCTTGGAAAATACTTAATTGGTTTTGAAAATAGTTTTCCAAAAGGTAAGTTTTAAAAACCTTTTGCTCAGATCTTGTAAACCTTATGCTCTGATACCAAATGTAACACCCCACCTCCGCCACTGCCACTCTTGTAAGCGCACTAGCATTGGAGGGGCGTTAAACGAGGTAAACATGAATGCAAATATCACAAGATAGAACATATAAGTAAAACAGAGTAAATAAAGCAGCGGATAAAACTACTATTTCAAAACCATAGTTAAGTTACATCAAAGTATTGTCGTTATTTTCCAACTACTACAAGTCTAGAAAACATAAACTGAAAACTGGAAATAACATAAAGTAGCTATCCACAAAGTAGAATAAAGCCATAGCATGCTCAAGTCCAAACCGTACATGTGCTATCTAGAAAAGCAGCTAAAGATCCAAGCTAGGTACCAGTGTTCCCACACTGTAAACCTGGGGGGGGGGGGAACGGAAGAAAAGAGGCGAAAGAAAACGGGTCAGTCAAAAAGACTGGCAAGCCCTACCTACTATTAGCATAAAAACTAATAAAGTTAACTGGACATGTAAAGCAGAGATGAAACATAGGGTGATAACTGGCATGGTGAAAAGTTAACAAGATAGATCAAGTGTGGCATCGCATATACAAGGTTAAGTTGCACCAGGTGTGTACTAGTATTCCAATCCATGTCAATTATAAACAAGAAATGATCCCTTGGCCCAAAGTTGGCCCAACATCATGAGGTGACCTAAATCAAGGTCGAACTACTCGGTCTAGTCGATCGGCTCCTTATAAGCCTAACGCGTCTTGTATCGGTGTCATACGGCTTAATCGTGGAATGTAGTTAATGGTGCAAGGTCCACCCCAGGGTGTATCCAGCCCTAAGGTGTAAACCACAGACACAATTCAAGCACGCACAGTCTAAACCTACTGGTGCCCATGTTCAACTCCGGACTTAATGTGCACGACCATGGTCCGCCTGAACAACCAGTGCACCCTTCAGCCGTCTCTTTTGGTCTCTTACAATCAGTCCAGTAATCGTGCCCCACCCTAGCCTAGTCCAGGGTACCCATGATACTTCCAAGTAGGTTACCGCTGAAAAGGACCACGTAACTAGGATTTCAAGCGGGTTAAGTGTGGTTAACCCTATCCTAACCATGTATTGAGTTGGTCAAGTGTATTCAAGCAGTTCATGACTTAACCCTATCAATACATCGGGTTTAATTGGTTAAGTATTCAAGTAGTCCATGTCTTAACCCTACCAATCCATCGTGTTTAATTGGTTAAGTATATTCAAGTAGTCCATGACTTAACCTTACCAATCCATCGTGTTTAATGGGTTAAGTATTCAAGTAGTCCATGACTTAACCCTACCATGTGGCATTAATTAACTTAATGCACCCAACCTCTCATATTAGACCTCGTTGTGGTTACTAGTTAAGCCGGGCGGGTCCGTGTAGCTTTACACCACAACTTAGTCTAACCTCGGGTTTCAAGTGCGACATGACCAACTACTCACATTGGGTCCTATTGCTTGTAGCCACTAGTTAAGCCGGTCGGTTCAGGGTAGATTTATGCTACAAACTCAACCCAACCTCGAGTTGGCCATTCTCATGTTTTCTAGAAGTCATGTCCAAGTCCATGTTTTCAAGCATAAACACATGTCAAACTTTCATGTCATATTTTCAAGTCATGTTCTCATGTTATTTAAGTTTGCCCAACTACCCATAACATATTCCCATCGCACGTAAATTCACATTAACGCAAATAGATCAAAGAGGGAACATAACTATATGACAAGGTGGGCATAAGATAGCAAAGTCTATCACAAATTAAACATGGTGATATTTGAGGCCAAAAGGGGTTCAACATACTAGCATATGGCCTCAACATGTATGATAGCATAAAAGGTGACTTGGCCTCAAACATATCAAATAGCATAAGGGTGATTTGGCCACAAGCATGCATAATAGCATAAGGGTGATTTGGCCACAAGCATATTAAGGAACATGAGGGGTTAAGGTTTTGCCACAAGTTAAACATGGTGGCATATGAGACAAATGTGTTCATAAACTTGTATATTACATTATAAGCCTCAAAACATGCATGATATCAACTTTAGCAAAATAGGTGAAACATGGCCATAAATAACATGGGATGATAGCAAGTGATTCGCATATAACATCATATGCAAGTTAACATAAGGTTTATGAGAGTTTGTAAGTTGCTTTATGCAACATTTCAAATCAAAGTTCATAGCTTTCTATGCACAAAGTCAAGGTGATAGCTTTACAAACATGCATAGAATAAATCTATGCATAACATGATAGAATCAAAGCACAAATCATACTTAGGCCCAAACTCAAACTTGCAACATGTCATATTTAACTTCATAGTTAGAATCTAAGAGTAGAATAGGGCTTACGATGCTATGAAGACTTGTAAAATAAAAATAAGATTGAGACGAAGCCACTAGCAACCCCAAATGAATACAAGCTCCAAGTTGTCTTGAGAAACAAGAAGTTCCTTTGATTTGTATGAAGAAAGATCCTTGTTTTGATGAAGAAAGGTGGTTCTTTTACTAGCTTAGGACACTCAAATTTTCATGAAGAGGATGGAGGCCATGTTATGAAGATGGAGTCCATGATCAAGAAACATTTTGACATAGTTTAGTTGTAGGAATGATTAATGAGGGTTTAGGCTAGGTCTTAGGGTCTTTTTATAGAAGATTAGGTTAGTTTAGGCCATAGGATTAACCCTAGTTCAGATCTGGGCCATCAATTCACGTCACTAGCCTCCAAACATGTCTTGAGAAACAAGTCAGGTGCACCCAGGCCAGACTGGCCGACCACCCAAGTCGACAGGGGTGTCGACTGGGCAGTCGACACAGCCTGGGGTGTGTCGACTCCCAAGTCGACTCCCCAGTCGACTTGGGGTGGCGGGAATTTTTCCCGCCTGCCCTGCCCAGCTGAATTTGAATTTCTGAATTCAAATTTGAACTTGAAATTTTTCTGAAAACTTCGACGGGCCATAACTTGGTCATACGGACTCCGATTTTCAAAAACTCAGACTCTATTTCGCGTATTTTCCGAGACGAACGCAATGGCACAGCCCGTTTCCCTTGATTCAGATTTTATCATTTAATTCTGCCTTGGTTTATGTTATAACGTGTTATTTAAAAATACGGGTTGTTACAGGAAGACCACCTTCAAGACTTGTGAGGTTTATATGAATGGTTGGTTATGCCGTTTGGTCTATCAAATGCACCAAGTACTTTTATAAGAGTCATGAATCAGATTTTCAGACCCTACATTGGAAAGTTTGTGGTGGTATATTTTGATGATATTCTAATCTATAGTGCTAGTATGGAAGAGCATATACAACATTTGAAAACAGTGTTGAAGATTCCTCATCAAGAACAATTTTATGCTGCAACAAAGATGTGTATGTTCATGACGCAAAATGTTTTGTTATTAGGATACATTGTATTGAAGGAAGGGGTACATGTGGACCAGAAGAAAATTGCTGCAATCAGAGATTGGCCTCAACCAAAAACCATAATGAAAGTCAGAAGCTTTCATGGATTGGCATCATTCTATCGGAGGTTTATTCCACACTTTAGTAGTGTGATGGCTCCTGTTACTGATTGCATGAAAGGAAAACAATTTACATGGACAAAGGAAGCCCAATTTCCTTTTGAGAATATTAAAGAACTTTCGATGACCGCGCCAGTCCTTGTGTTACCAGATTTCCAGCTATTATTTGAATTGCATATGAATGCATCGAAAGTTGGAGTAGGAGGGGTGTTGAGTCAGAAGGCCGCCCTATTGTATATTTCAGTGAGAAGACATCTGGAGCAAAGATGAGATATAATACGTATGACGTGGAGTTTTATGCTATTGTACAAGCCGTCAAGCATCAGAGACACTATTTGTTTCATAAGGAGTTTGTGCTATATACTAACCATGAAGCTTTGAAACATTTGCAAAGTCAAGATAAGATTAATGCTAGACACACGTCATGGATTGCTTATTTGTAACAATTTACATTTGTTGTAAAACACAAATCTAGAGTAACTAATCGCGTAGCTGATGCTTTTAGTCGAAGGAATCATTTTCTTACAACTATGCGAGTCGAAGTAGTCGGATTTGATGTACTTCCAGAACTACTAACAACCGATTCATATTTCTCGCAAGTCATAGATAAAGTCAAGGAAGGAAATATGGAAGGTTATGTGTTAATCGATGGTTTCCTATTTAAAGGAACTTAATTATGTATTCCAGATTGCAGTTTAAGAATGAAAATTGTCAAAGAATTACATGAGGAAGGATAGGTGGGCCGTGATCGTACTTTAAAACTGATCGTTGATTCTAACTTTTGGCCATCCATGAGGAAAGATGTTGAGAAGTTTGTGCAAAGATGACACATTTTCCAAGTATCTAAGGGAACTGCCACTAGTGCTGGATTATACATGTCGTTACATGTACCTAGTAAGCCATGGATAAACATTAGTATCGATTTTGTCTCAGGATTGCCGAGAATGCAACGAGGGAATGATTCTATCTACGTGGTAGTAGATCGTTTTTCGAAAATGGTTCATTTTATTGCTTGCAAAAAGATGGCAGACACTGTGAATGTTGCTCAGTTATTCTTCAAAGAGATCTATCGACTTCATGGGTTACCTGAATCCATTTTCTCAGACAGGGATACACGTTTTCTAAGTCATTTCTGGATCAGTTTGTGGAAAACGATTGGAACGAAATTGAAATTTAGCAGTACTTATCATCCGCAAACAAATGGACAAACATAAGTAGTGAACAGATCTTTGGGAAACTTGTTGAGATGCCTTGTGAAAGATAGTTTGAAAGGTTAGGATGTGAAATTGTGTCAAGTTGAGTTTGCGCACAATCATGTTGTCAGTCGAAGTACTGGGTTTGGTCCATTTCAGATTGTATATTTAATTGTATCGAGAGGATCCTTAGATTTATCGATAGTTCCACCGCAGAAAGGGATTGTTAAACGAGCCAGTGATTTTGTTCATGAATTGCGGGAATGTCACAAAGTTGTGCAGGAAAGATTGCTCAAGTCAAATATAAAATATAAACAATTTGCAGATTTAAAGCGATAAAATGTTAATTTCGAAGAGGGAGATTTCGTTTACGCAATATTAACGAAAGATCATTTCTCTGTGGGAATTTACAATAAATTAAAGGCTCGAAAGATTGGTCCCATAAAATTTGTGAAGAAAATCAATAATAATGCTTATCAGTTGAAGCAGCCAGAAAGTGTGTATACTTCGGATATGTTCAATGTCAAATATCCAATTCCATGCCACAAAGATGAGCTTATCAACAAAGAAGAATGTGTGAATTCGAGGACGAATTCTTGTCAACCAGGGGAGGATGATGCAGCGCACCATGGAGGATGTTTGTATGCGAGCTACCAGTCATTCAAAGACCTAGAACAAAAGGGAAGAAAGAGAATATCGTCCATAAAACTAAAACCGGAAGAAGCGGAAAACCGGTCGTCCAACGACATAATAGAGTCGCTCAGTGAGGCAGTGAATCAGGAAGAGAAGCACAACAATCCAACATAGTCGCTCTCTAATGTGAGTAAAAGGAGAGGGTTGAGAAAACATGGGTAGATCGTGCAAGGAATGAGTCGTCTGCATTTGAGTCACTCACCCCAGAGTCAATCAAACCTAGTGCATTCGCTAATAGCTCACTCGTTCTATATTGCCGCACCTAAGTCGTTTAGTTTAGAATTGTTTGCTATTGAGTCGATCACCCTTGTGCCGCTGCTGGCTGAAGCAATAAGAGCTGTTAAAAGATAACATCATATAGGGGTCGCTTGTTCCATTGTTGTGTCATTTCATAGTTGAGTCGTTCGTTCTACTATTTGTACCTCATAAAGGTCGGCCGCCTTTATTGGGTCGAGACTCTTGTATTAGGGTCGTCCATTTGGACAAAGAGTGATGTAGACCCTATAAATAGGGGTGTGGAATGAGTTGTAAAGGTTGTTGAATTTTGATTAAATCCCTTGTGTGAGCTTTGTGCCATCTTTAAAATCGGAAGTTGAGTTTATCTCCTTTCTCCATTTTCGGATATTCAAGTGCGCTCGAATCAAGGAATTTGAAGCCGATTCACGGCATCACATGTAAGTGATCAACATTCAAAGAATCATATATCGACAACGCGGTGTCTTGCGAGATCAACGTGTTGAAGATTGCGAGATTCCGGCATCGAAAGATCAATAGAGTCGAGCACCTATCTCATTCTTAGTCGAATTTCCACGGATCCATTAATTCATGAGGAGTTAGACCCTGGTCGCTGCGCCAAACCTATATGGTCACATGCTTAGAACATTGTGACTTGTTTTGTTTTGGAGGTAAAATGAAATGTCAACTGTTGATATTTTTATGAATGGGTATAAGGAATTGTTCCTTATTTATGGTACACGTCTATATGTTAAAAGGAGATTCCACTTCTTTTATAAAACACGTGGATACATTTCATTTTTCCTAATTTTCAAAAAAACCATAAATCAAAACTAAAAATAGCAGCTAGCACCACTAAAACTTCTCCTCCCTTCGATACGATCGAAGATTGTGTTCCTGTGGATTATGGAGGCAAGGCGATATGTCATGCTCACGATTTGATACTTCATCCTTCATCGATTCGATTTTCTTCTGGATTCAACATGGCAGGTAAGAAATCGTAACCTAATTAATTCGATTTACTTTTATTTCATAGATTCAAGATTTAATTTTGTTAAATCATCATTTTGGGTTTAATCGATTAGATCTATCAAACCCTACAGAAATGATGATCAATGTTATTACTGCAATAAACCAGGCCCTATAAAGAGAATTTTCCATATCCAGATAAATCAATTCAACAGATGGATTATAGCAATTCAACGAAGAAAAGAAAGAGAGTATACGCAACAACTTTAGACGATTCAGATTCATTATCAAGCGATGAAGAGCCAGAACCCAAAAATTCAAATATGTGCTTCATAGCAATTCAAATTTTAGAAAATATCAAAGAAATGGATCTAAAAACCGGGTATGATTAATTAATTTTAAAAAAAAATTTGGTTGAATGGATGCTTTGTTTGCCTTGCTTGTTTGCTTTGTTTTGAATTCGAAATTTAAACTTTAAAATTCGAACTTGAAATTTAAAATTCAAATTTGAAATTTGAATTTCGAATTTTGAAATATTAATCAAATAATAAACGTAATAATAAAATAAATTTCGGATGTTTGCTAGGATTAATATTATTTCAGGAAATAGTTAAACCTAAAAAATAAATCGATAATTTAACACCAAAAGTCACAAAACCATATTTCCTTTGAAATTTATACATGTATGTCTACATACATGTGTCCATATGTCGACATAAAGGCCTGTAAAATGAAATTCAAAGGTTTATCCCTCCAATTTTTCACCAACTCCCAAGGACTGAAAAGATGACATTGACTTCAGAAAAGTTGTGCCCATTCAATTCATATCTATTCAGTCTCTATTTATATCCAGCCAATCTTATTATCTCTACCCTTCATTCAAAATTCAAATTATTCTTCATATCTGTACTCTTCAAAACTCTCTAATGGGTTCCTCTAGCAATCCTCAAACTGTGAGGTTATCCAAAACCATCAAAGGATATCTCAATAATGATAAAGAAGAAATCAAAACATATGTTGACTATGTAGCAAATAGAAAAGTCAATATGGGTGCTTTTGCCATCGTTGGAGACTTTCCATCTTACGATATTACTTCTCTCTTCAATCACAATGAAATATTGAGCTTGATTGACGCTCGGGATAACGATGAATTATGTTACCCGAAACTCATCAAAATGTTCTATGCAAATCTCAATCGTGACCTTTATGAAGGAAGGGAAAACTAAATTTGGAGTAGCATAAAAGGCACACAAATCGTTCTAGATTCTGAAATTTTGGGCAATATCCTAAATTGCAAAAGTATGGGGTCGGATTTTTCGAAATTCGATTCGAAGAAACAGATTTGGAAACTTATCACCACATATTTGAAAGTGATGCTCACATGGAATTCAAAAATTGCTTTATCTACCCAAAAACAAGAATTGTAAACCTCCTCCATCAGCATACCATCACACCTCATTCTGGAAACTTCAATAACCCAAGTCTCAAAGTCTAAAAAGAACTCTTTGCTATTATTGGTGGATATGACATCAATTGAACAAATATGATCTTAAAAGAACTTAAGCCCAAAAATATGTCAACTCATGAAAACACTCTATATTATGGAGTTTATCTCACTCATATCTTCAAATATTTCGGAGTTGATTTCAAAGGAGAAGAATCTATATCAAGAAAGGTGTTTGACTCCACAAATATACACCTTATGCAATTTCCACTAAATTTCAAACCTTATGAGACATTCGAAGACAAACAAGCTCGAATGCAACAAGAACAAGAGCCTATGGATATCGAAGAAGAAGAAGAAACTTCTTTTGAAGTGTTGAGTGCCCAATCAACACTAGAACCATTTCCAAAGGGACGCTTGTTCAAAATCAAGTGAAACTAGCCAAAAACCAAAAGAAGCTCAAGAAAACTCTTACCAAAATGATTGGCAAGTTAGGAAGAAAACTTGGAATTTCATCTTTCTCTTCATCATCCACTGAAAACTAAAGTTATCTTTAATATGCTTGTATTTGCTATCGAATCTCGTATTTAGTGTCTCGTAATTAGTTGGATGTACTTGCTTTTTAAGAAGTAATGAATGGAATTTTATTTATGTCAAAAACTGAGAAGACCCCCAACCCCGTACTGACGGTGGCAAGGGTAATCCTCGGAATATAACACATAAACAGATAACAGCAGAGCAGAATTAAATAAATACACCAGATAATGAACAATAGAATATACTGGATAAACATAATCATCAGAGTTACACAGTATACATGATCATACTTAGTACGAATACAGTTCAGCTATACATAAATGTCTACAGCGGAAACAAACATAATATGTACAATAGGAGCTGAACAGCATAAAACGAGATAAATGATAGAATCCATCATCAGCTCCAGCTATCCAGAGAAAGCCAGCTAAACCTGAACACAAGGCTGCCCGTGTAGAAAAAGGGGCACCCGAGTATGAAAGTGAAACAAACTACGAGTCAGTCACGGGACTGGTATGAGAAATCTACTTAACACATTTAAATGATGGCTAATCACAGGACCACGCCACTTTCGTGGAACAGGTTTACTCCATCGGATTGCCAGTGCTTTAAAACACATAATTCTTTTAAACATCGCAGTGCTTTTTATAAAAATGAAGCCATTATAAGACTCAGTTCCCATCACACAATGCAACGCAAACCGGAGGATAGAGTTTTACCTTATAATGGCCAAAATATGCTTGATACGAATAAAACAAAAGCATTTGGTATTATTGCTAGTGTTTATATGTTTCAAAAGCAATTTCAAATCATAACTATCAACCATAGACGGCATTAATGCCCCCATACCACTATGTCGCCATATATAGGTATACAATCAAAACCGCACAGTCACGTATTTGGAAATTGTGTTTCTGTCATGAACCAAGGCAAAAGATAGTCCTTACCGAATTCGAGACGCTCTAGTCCGCCCTCGGGCAAGTACTCAGTCAAGCCTTTGGATCGTCAGGGCCGGTCCACCGATGTGGATTAAAATTCCTGAACACTGCGTTTCCCCGCCCAATGGGGCGTGAGTAAGCCAACGAATGACTACTCCATCGGTCCCGGATCGACCGATATATCCGAGGCGCCTCACAACAGTAACAATCACATAAGTCAAACTCGTCAGGGCGTGTAAAACCACTGACGCCACTTCTAACTAGAAGGAAACGCATGCCCTCCCTGATGTCCTTTCCCGTTTCTGGTTCATACCGGGGTGTGAGGCTCGCGATTTCACGTTATACACAAAGCTATGCCACACAGGTGTTGCTTTGATCATTACCACAAGACTTTGCTTTTCAACAGAAGCCCTGATCACTGCATCTTAGCATGCCACACAGGCAATTCAC
This sequence comes from Allium sativum, assembly GCA_030737875.1. Lineage (NCBI taxonomy): Eukaryota > Viridiplantae > Streptophyta > Magnoliopsida > Asparagales > Amaryllidaceae > Allium > Allium sativum. The sequence goes on from CM060920.1 coordinate 1,025,324,849, forward strand.
ACCGTGCAACTGATGGTTATCAATCACACAGAATAAATTCCAATGTCAGACACACTGTCCATTTGCAAGTCCATTCTAGGTCTGAACGAAACCAGAGGCACTATATACCTCGCAAACCCATCGAACTCTACATACGTCTGGACGATCACCACTCATTATCCATATTTCGGGATGCCTCCCAATCAGGACATTAGTTACCATCCAGACGAGGTGAAGATCTCCGGTCTTCGACCACCGTCTTCATCTTCGATTTTTTATTGTCGATTCAGTTATTCAGAATGGGATAAACCCAGTCTTTTTGAGCAACTCGCATATATAATAAACACGTGCTACCCAAACACTATATACGCATCATTTCAATTCATTGGTCACTAACCGTCAATCAGTAAGAGAACGATTTCTCAAATATTAATGCCGAAGGCCGAAACCAACATCAGATCAACACCCAGGAAACCATTCGACTTAGCCAACCTTCAGTTAGTTTCTAAATTTCACATCATATCGTTTATAATATTTTATAATGATTTATCGCTATTTTTATTTATTTTAAAATAGCCAATTTATTCAAAACGACACTTCAGGCCATAACGCGGCCGTGGCACTGTTTTTCTTCAGATTTGATTTACACATATCTGAAAATCTAACTGTTGGATCTTCACAAAATTTACATCATTAGAAAGATCTTTTCAAAACGAATCCAATGGTTCCAGTTACGGGAAAATCCGACGGTCGGATCTCCCGGTATAATCGTTTGAAGTTTCGATTTCAAAATAAGAACTGCAGCGTCCTTATTCGATTTAATATAATTATATATATATATATATAATCGATTCTGGCATTGTTTTTCTTCAGATTTGAATTAAACATTCCATACAATCCAACCGTTGGATTTTTACAAAGTTGGTGCCGTTGGAAAGATATTTCCAAAGCGAACCCAACGGTTGCAGTTTCGGGAAAATCCGATGGACGGATCTCCCGCACTAATCGTTTGAAATTTCGATTTCAAAATACGAACTGCAGCGTCCTTATTCGATATATTTCAATTCTATTTATATATCTATATATATATATATATATATATATATATATATATATATATATATATATATATATCGATTCTTCGATTTCAAAACTGTATGATTTTCATACATTTGATAAAAATGATATTTTTATCTAACTGCCTTCTATTTCAACACTTCACTATTTTTAACAATTCATGTATATAATAAAAATGTGATTTTTAATGTAAAACAATTTATTTCAAAACTCGACTATTTTATATAGTTAATATAGGTGATAAAAATAGGATTTTTATTATAAAACAATTTATTTCAAAACAAGATTATTTTAAATAGTTCATATCGATGATAAAAATTGGATTTTTATTATAAAGCAATTTCTTTCAAAATATGAATACCATTCAACACATGAATTTCAATTCAACGAATGAATTTCGATTCAACACATGAAGGTTTTCTATAGTTATATATATAGATAAAAAGGTGATTTTTATATTTAAAATACGAATACCATTCAACACATGAATTTCTATCTAACGAATGAATATCGATTCAACACATGAAGGTTTTCTATCGTTTATATATATATATATATATATATATATATAGAGTAAAAATGTGATTTTTATATTTAAAACACGAATACCATTCAACACATGAATTTCTATCCAACGAATGAATATCGATTCAACACGTGAAGGTTTTCTATAGTTTATATATATAGAGTAAAAATGTGCTTTTTATATTTAAAACACGAATACTATTCAACACATGAATTTCTATTCAACGAATGAATATCGATTCAACACATGAAGGTTTTCTATTCAACGAATAAATATAGTTTCAACAAATGAAAATAATACTAACACGTGAATATTATTCAAAATTTCGGCAGCATAATGGCAGGGTAGTTAAAACCGGGACCGTCCCTAGTACGGCTCCTCGCTCTATCTTAAAGCCTCACAGCTTTTAACAATGGGGAATCATGCATCTAGTTCGCACGCAGGCGGCATGTATATTTTTTTCATTTCCACAAACTAATCCTATGTGGTTTCAACCAAATATTTCTCAACCACAAACGGGTATTTTTCAACCACAATCGATCAATTTCAACCACAAACAATTTCGATCAACCATTCGCTATCAATCAATTTTCACACCAATCACAACCAATAAATATCGTCCATGGTTTGTGAACGAGGGGCGTATATATATATATATATATATATATATATATATATATAGCATTTCACTTCTATTTCAACACATATAATTTTTTTACAACACATATACAACTTATACATCGAACGTACAACTTATACAACGCTTATACAAGAGGTGTACAATGCTTATATAACTCATACATCGACTATATAATTTATACATCGTCGTTTTCCATATCGTTTATAAATTAGAAATCTCACATTGGGTTCCACTCCACCAAAAATAGCAGAAGGCCCAGAAAAATATGCGGTCTCTTCTAGAATGTAGAAGATGTCCACATGAGTCCACTGTCTCTTGTTTCATCGGATTTCGACAAGAAACGAAAAAGATATGATTTTTATAGTGAAATCATAAATCGCGACACTTTAAAGTGTTGAAATCAGTTTTTAAAATCAAGGCCGTTACCTTCACTAGTTTGTTCAAAACTAGGTTTGCAATTTTCAGCAAATTCGTGAAGCGATAGGGTAATCGGGCTTCACCACGGGGTAGAGCTCCAGGAGGCACACCAGGGGGGTCCCACCCTGATGAACTCGACGGCTACCAGAGGGGATGGTGGCGCGAAGAACGATCGGACTTTGGAGGCTTCAAACAAACGAAATACTCAATGAAAAATCTCAAATTTGGTATGGATTGGAAGATCTTCTCTAGTTCTACAAAATCCTCAACTGGAGGTGGGGCTAATTCTTCTTGGATCGATCCGAAAATGAGGGGGAAGGTTTTGAACGATATGCGCCATCGACCTGGGGGGTTTCGGAGAGAAACGGGGAGAGAGAAAATATCTTGGCCAATGAAATATTTTTATATTTTAAAATTTCTAAAATACCCTCTTCCACACACGAACACCAATTCAAACCCAACGACTGTCGTCCCCAACGTTTTACCCCCATTCCGAACACAATGGGATATGTTTCGTAGGCCCATTCGACTGTTTCAGTCAGTTTTACTTCAAATTAAAACATAAAACATTCAATATTTAATTTGAACGTACATTTCAATTTGTCGGGGCCAAATACTGATTCGAAAAATTACAAAAAAATAAATCTAGCTATGTTTTGATGATACGGTCCCAACAAAACTAGTTTCGTCAAATTCTGAGCCCGTTTGCAAAATGGCCCTTTTCTGGTCGATCCAATTTAATTGTAATTGACCAAAACACATTTTCCTTTGCCATGCTCACATACTAGCTTCAAAAATTATGAAATTTGAAACCTAGCAATAACTTCACATCCCGGTTCCAAAAAAGTGGTTTCGTCGATTTCCGAGGTCGTTTGCAAAATGGCCAATTTCACGGGCTATATAAATTCCATAGCGACCTTTCTGAAAATTCATTTGGCCATAACTTTTGCTTTCCACTATGAAACTTCGATCTTTTAGATTCGTTAGAAAGGTATTCACTAACAGATTTAAATATTTTTGGTTTCACTCAAATCCGTTTTGTTTTGCACCCGGTACAGTCAGTCGAAGTTTGAACTCAAATTTTGAAACTACCGCGCCATTTCAGGCCTTGTTTATAATTCAAAGTAATTTTATTTATTTTCAACTTCGATTCAAACTTACTTTTCATTGCTATTATTTAAAATATTTATTTTAAATATTTAAAATCCACTATTTTAGCCAATTTAAATTTTTTTAAATTGGTTCAGATTTTTCGGGTCGTTACAAAAACCATCTTTAAGTTACTGTGAAAACATTAGAATTAAATATAATATAATAACAAAAGACTCAAAATTGACAATTTTCAAAAAAATTCTTATGTATTATGTCGACAAATAACTACCAGTTTTTCAAAATTGTTTAGATTTTAAAATTAAATTGCTAACTCATGTCCATTCAAATCCAATGAATTCTAGACGCTATTTAAACCCGTTTCTTTTAGAAAATTTAATTTTATCATTTCTCCTTTCTCCTTTCTCTCTATTAAATTCTTATAAAAATATGGCAAATCCACTTCATAACTTGAGTGAAAATCTTGAAGAGACTTTGAATTCCTTCAAGAACATCCTATCCAAAGTACTACGAAACCACCGCCATCTTAATCAAAATGGTAGAGCAACAAGAGAAGAACTATGATGCCACCCGTTGGCTAATCTCTTCACTTTTCAAAGATGAAGATAACAATCTTGCTAAAACACCACCCACAAAAGAAGATAAAGATCGGAGGTCATCATAAAGGACCCAATCTTTGGAGGATATGGATGGGTAGAAGTTCCATCAGACGTTTGATTATTTGGTATGATTTGATTGGTTTGATTTGTTTGAATTTGTTTGAACTTATGTATTGATTGGTTTGGATTACTTGACTTAAAACCTGTAAATATCAAAATATATTTAAATATTTCTTGGATTGGTTTGCTTGGATTAATTGGATTGAAAACTTATATATATACTGTGAAACAAATGTAATCATTATATTTGGTTAATTTGTTTATATACTTAGTATAATATAGGCATAAATTTAACGGCAGTTATATTTACTTTAGTATAGAATCAAATATTTTTAATTATAGGATTTGTTTAGATAGATATAGGATTTAGGGGGACTATTTTTAGTATTCCTTTTTTGATAATGTGAAAGGGGGAGAAATTATAATACATAGACTTAAATTAAGTAGAATATATAGGAATCATATTGGCAAGGGGAGTATTAGAAAGATCAGCATCAACATGTATGAATATTTTATAAACTAAGGTTGTCATCATCAAAAAAGGTGGAGATTGTTGGAGAATGGAGTTTTGATGACAACAACCTTATTTCAATTATCATTAATTATAAAATATATACTAACATTTTTGTCTAGAATATATATACATGAATATGCAGGATTTGTACATGAATTAATATTGAAGACTATACAATTTTAGAGATTCAGAATTCAGAGAAGATTCAAGACTCATGAGTAATCAAGAAATCAACAGTTCAAGACAAATATAGTAATAAAGTCTAGTTTATTTGTAAGATTCTGTATAACACTCCAGGTTTAAATTCAAATTCTGATTTTCAACTTTCAAATTATGTTTTTCATATTTCAAATTCTAAGTTTAAACTGTTTTTCAATCTTACTTTTTATTTCAAACAAAAGTTTTCAAGTTTATATATATTTATATAGTTATATACTTTTATAATTTTATATTTATATAGTTTTAAACCTTATAATTCTATAAATATGTTTATAATATATATTTTTTCATATGATTTTATACTTTATAATACTATCACTATGTTTTAATTCAAAAAATTCCTAAATTATATATATAGTTAAACACTTGAAAATATTCAAAATTTGAAATTTGAAAGAACATATGTCGACATACATATATACATATGTCGACATACAACTGTCACTTTTTCAATTTGAAAAGAAGTGTCTTTTCACTATTTGTAGCGTTCCATAAGCATTGCAACCTTTCAAATCTTATAAATAGAGTCTGAATTCGAATTTTCTAACCATTCTTCTACTCCATCTTTACCCCGTTTCACTCCCCCATTTTTATTTCATATTTTATTGATTTCTACACTTCTACTCTGCCGATTTCTATTCTAATTACATAAAACATCTTCCCTTCTCTATACTCTTTACTCTCTGAAATGAAGTGCTATTGAAGAGTTGTAGGGTTGTTTTAATCATTTGGGATTGTTTGGGAAATGGTGTGTTCCTTGAAGCCCTGAAATCAAGGAAAAGGAGTGGTGTAAACCTTGTAGCCGTGAAATCAAGGGTGTTAGGAGTGGTGTTAACCTTGTAGCCGTGAAATCAAGGGGACTGTACTTGGATAGTGATATTAATAAAACTCTATGCAATCCAGCGTTGGGTGGGACTAGACCTAGAAGTAATCTGAACCACTATAAAATCCGGTGTGTTCTTTTATTTTCTGCATTTTATTTTTGTTTATTTCTGTGTTTGTGTTTGATTCTGTGTCTGTGATCATCTCTGTGGTGGGTGATTCATATAGTTGATCATATGTTTTAGATTTTCCTAAATTCCTTGAAAACACTATTCGCCTCCCTCTAGTGTTAGTTTTTCCTTAAGATCCGCATTCTGCATTCCCTAACAAATATATATAAGTTTATAAACATTTAACAAATAAAATAAATTTATTAACAATAACATAATTTATAAAAATTAAATAAGTTTATAAACTTAACTAAGTTTATAAAATTTAATTATGATTTTAAAATAGAGTAAGTTTATAAAGATAACAAAGGTAACAAAGTACAGCTAATTTTTAAAAAAATTAATCAAGTTTTACAAATATTTGGAAACAATCATTAAAAACTAATTTCCCCAACTTCTATCTTATTCCACATTCAAAATGTTAACATCCGTATTATGATCCAGACATTAAAGACAATTTGAAAGTCGCGGTAATCAGTGAAGATTTGGCCAACAAAGAGAGTGATAAATGGGTTAATTCAATTGTTGTCTATGTCTATGGGGGTAAGCCCTATTATAATTATCTGGAAAACTACATAGATAGAAATTGGGGTTTAAAAGGTTCATATCAATTGTTTACAAGAGAAAGTGGCTTATACATCATCAAATGCGAATTAACTGAGGATTGCGACAGATTTTTGTCTGGGGGGGGGGGGGGCGTATTTTTATAACAAAAGGTTAATACTTATGAAGAGGTGGCAGCCAGGTATGAAGTTAATGTGCGAATTTCTGAATTTAGTTCCTATTTTGGTTAGGTTTCCTAATTTTGGGTTAGAGTTCTGGTCAGTGGAAGCAATAAGTAGGATTGCTTCTATATTAGGTCAACCTATTAGACTAGATAGTGTAACTAAGGGTCTACTTCGAATTATATATGCAAGGATACTGGTGGAAGTTACTATCGACTTTAAATTTATTGAATCTGTTCCAATACTCTGTCACAATGGTTATATAGTTCGGCAAAAAATATGCTATGAATGGAAGCCTACAATATGTTCTAACTGTAAGGTGTTTGATCATTCTACTAATGCTTGTAGTTTAAATACAGTTTGGGTTCCTAAGTAAAATAATAATATAAGTTGTGGGATGGATATTGATGATGAACATGTGGGGCATAATAAGATTACAGATGTTGAAGCAGATAATCATATGCTAAAAATAACACTAATAATGCAGTGATGATTATAGATGATAGTGAGGTTCATAAGTTATCTTGGGGCAAGGCTAACGGAAATAATTCTAGTAGTAAGAACATATGTGATGACTATATGCAAGCTTTTCATAGATCTGGGTTGTATGAAGATATTAATGTAGTAAATGCTTTGGTTGATAATGTAGATAGTGGTAAGCTGCTGGTTAATAATGAAGACAATGTTAGGAAAAATGATAGTACTCAGCTTGACGCAGATAGTTTAGAAATGTCGACAGATAGATTAAAGATTAGTAGCTCATCAACTGAAATGTGCAAATCTATTGGTAATAATGCTTTTGAAATTAACAGAAAGTCTAAGGTTATTAACTGTCTTACTTATAATAGTATTGAGGTGGATTTTCCAGTCCAGTCAAAAGAAGTAACTAATAATACTGTTTTCATGCAAGAAGGTATTAATTAGTATAATGTGAGTGTTGCAACAAATGATTCGTATATGGAGGATTTTGATAGCTCCTCATGTAGTTTCAAAAATAGAAAAAGTAAGCTCAAAAGAGGTAAACTCAAAGGTAAAGGGCAATTGGTGTATGATAAAACGTTAGTTGAGACAAACCCTGAGTGAGTTAAGCTAATGTCACAAATTCATACTAGATCAAAGTCGAAGAAAGCTAAAGATGAAGTGGGTCTTTACAGTGGTGTCATGTGTGGTGGTATCTCCAAGAAATGATTTGTTTGTTTATGCTATTTGATTTGTATTGTCTCTAGCTTGGTTCAGGGTTATTTTCTGTGTGGTTACATTTTGTGTATCATGGCTTTGAGGTTCTGCCTTTTGGTGTATTTTGTATCTACAGCTGGAGGGGGAGTTGTAGTATTTGCTAGGCTCATTTGTTGGTTTTGTGGGCTTTAGAAGTTTCTGGTGTTATCTGGTCTTAAATATCTGCTGTGAATTTTGCTGGGTGTAGTTGGAGTATTATTGTGTGGGCTTATATTGGAGTTGGTTATGTAGATGCTCCATATGGATTTGCTGGAAATCTTTTTTGGTTTTAGCTTTGTGCCTTTGTAGTATTTTTGGGGGTTATTTAGTTGTGTATTTTAGTGTTTGGTATGTTGTGTATTTGTAGTTTAGTTCGGAGCTGGCTTTTTAACTTTTGTAAAGTATTCGTTTTGTTTTAAGTATGTATTCGTGCCAGCTCTGACCTGTATCTGTACTTCTTGTTTTTCTTGTAATATAAATACCCTCTTCTTCTTAAAAAAAATGTTAACATCAAAGAAGATTTTCAAATAAACTTTAGTTCGAACATAGAAATAATGACAAGGTCAAAATCCCACTGCCTCATTTTTCTCGTTTCATTCCTCTTCCCTCTCTCCTCTCTTCACATATATGACTCCCCTAATTAATCCAAGCTTTCTCCATTCTTGTTTTTGATTATTAGCAATCCACACAAATCAAAATTTCTCTCAGTTCTAAATTTCGAAACGCTTCAATCGCCCTTTTTCTCAGATTCTGACGAGCTAATTGAGTTCGGATATAGAGTGGATGAATGGACCAATTTGTTTAACTACTCGGCTAAACTCTCTATCAAATGCACCTCCATACGAGACTATCTACAACTGATGCGACATGTTCTGGTAAATTCTGGTCTTGTAGTTATCTTCTTGGTTCGATGTTTTCTATATGTTTTGAAATCTGGTGGTTTTCATCTCCCTTTACTCTAGGTGGTTTAGTTGTTTTAATTTTTGGATCTGATATTTGGTTTGTATGGTGTATTCAGGATGATTTGTGCAGGTCTGTTAAACTATGGTGGTGCTCAACCTACCTTTCCATCAACTACAGTGATAGCCGAGCTACAGTAGTTCACTAGTTTTTGAGGTTGTTGTGCTTCCTTCTTGTTTAATTACTAATCCGTGAACAAAGGAAGTTGGTATGTGATTGTTTCTGTAATACATTAACTGAGTCTTCTCCTTGCATGGAGTTTTTCTTTTATTATCGGATTGCTACGACACTGTTATGTCTCGTTTTTCTTAGGTCTGACTTAGGTAACCAGATGTGAAATGGTACACCCTAAGTAGTGTTGTGTAGTGGTCGGTCCCACTACACCATATATGCTAATTAAGCTGTGTTTTTAGCCGTATCTAAAGCACTTAGACATGACGAAAAGCTATATCAAAAAATGGCGCATTAAATTTTTATATAGGGCTATAAACCGTATCTCACTAGTGATAAAATATGCCTTATAGTCGTATCTAAATTGTATTCAGACAAGGCCTTTGACTGTATCTAATAATAACTGTATGTGCATATACACACACACACACACACATATATATATATATGCATATATATATAAACAGAAACTGTAGCACATATTTTTCATAACACAACATATATACCACAATTTATACACAAGAATAACACAATATATATATACACACACACTCAAAGCATTACAAGATTTTTCATAACACAAACACAATGTATAACATACAAACATATACAAAGGAAACTGTCAAAGATTTTCATAACAGTACAAACTAACAAAAAAAGGTAAAAACATATGATCAGCCTGATATAACTCCAGTCGAGGCTGGGAAGAATGGGAAGAATGAGCGTACGTGCTGATCATGCCGATGAAATCCATGTGTTTACTAAAATCAAAGCAGTATGAGAATAAGCTAACTGATGCTGATTAAATTTTATAACAGCTTAAATATTTATATATATACGCAGTTTAAAACAAAAGCTAAAAAGGCCAACCTGATGATTGGCAATAAAAATGAATCGTGATAGCCAGCATGAGTTCTAGCAGCTAGCACAAAAGTAAAAAAATCTACATGAAAAAAGAAGTAATTTTATGCCTATTGCACACAAAATATCGTGTCTTTGTGTTCATACTGATAACAGTGAAGGGCATATCGTGTCTTTGTATTCGTATGTGCATATTTGTCAATTATATATACAACATGTTTATGATGCTACTGACATGATTTCGTGAACTTGTAACCTAGAAGCATACTAGCATTGCACATGCTTTGTGGTTTAACGTGACCTCCAACATCGTATATAGCCGATACACCTCCTCACTTTTTCTGTTTTCTCTAACAGGACTGCATTTAAATTCATTAAACAAGTTACAAATACGTCACTGGACAGGATATCGACATTGTAAATCACTATAGCATACAGAAATGAGCTAAAATGGAACTTGTTTAATGACATATATATAGAAATGATATGTGGACTAAAATGTCTTATGTTATTATGTATTGACTGAGTTTAACTAATATTACACTGAAACAGGTCAAAACTAGCACTTTAATTACTGACTGATAATGGCTTCTATGTTTAAATCAGTCGGTACATTGTAACAAGTCAAAAATAGCACTTTAAGGCCCAATATCCATGTGTTTGTGTAGTCAGTAAGTATATGTCTCAAAGATGAATGAAATGCTAGTCGTTAAAAATGCAAGGCATCGTCCATGTAAGACACTATGTGGAGATAAGTGTAAAATAATATATACCTACTCCAACGTCTAAAGATATCGAATCATCATCTTCGGATGACACACATACTCGACTATCTAATTAAGAATTTACTGGGCAATCCACCAGGTGGCTGCATTTTAGCTCACGTGCAAGGTCAGTAATCCATGCTTATTAGCTTCATCCAAACGTCGAATGCCACTTCACCTAACCTTTGGAAAAAGCTTCTTTCACTTGCAACTTTCAGTTTCTTTGAAGCAGACTGTGTAGTGCAAGGTAACTTACACTACAGTCTTTGCTACAAAGTAGGGATTAAGTGTGTGTGTGTGTGTTATCTAATTTATAAAAATGAGATAATTTTTTTAAAATGTGAAAATTATATAAAAATTAAGTGTGTGTGTGTATTAACTAACACTACAACAAAAAAGGGATTTTATAGCGTTTCAAAAATGCTATAGTATCCAAACATAGCGTTTCAGAGAACGCTATATAACGACATGCTATCTTAGACCATCAACTTTAAATAGCACAACCGAAAACGCTATGAAAACAAAAATTCGATAGCGTTTTATCTTTGCAATTAAACAAAAACGCTATATGAAATGTTAGCCACATGCAGCCTATAATAGCGTTTGTCCCATGTTTTAATAGCGTTTGTCCCATTTTTTATAGCGTTTGTCCCATGTTTTTATTGCGTTTTATAAACGCTATAATATTTTATTACTATTTCTATCGTATTTACCAATTGTATACTACTCTTCCGTTTCTTTTCAATACATAAATATCATTCAAACAACGTTCATATGTATCACTATCTATTTCTCAATAGTATACAAACATAACACATTTTCACAAACATGCAAACTACAACATAATATTTCATTCATATCATTTAAACAACATCCATATATTAAAATTTAATATTTCATACATAACATTCAAACTACTTCTCATATATCCAAACTTAACTCATACATATCGTTTGATCAACTCTTCCATGTCCATAATACATCATATATACTTGCATTAACAAATTACTTACAAACTAATCGAATGCTTGATTTACTCTTGCTTTGCTTTTGATATTTTCTCCAAAACATAAGCAATTTGGTCCTGTTACAACAAAAATAAACAATATTAGCTTAAAATATTTAAACTTGCATATACATCACATATACAATTCCAACACAAATAAGCAATATTTGCTCCCATAAACATACGCATGTACATTGGTTTCCACTTAACTCAGCACATACCAAATCACAAGTACCCAAAGACATGCACTAGGGCTACTTTCACAGTTTGCAAAACCAAAAATTCAACAGCACCATATGGTAAATCAAAAGGCAGATTAATGTAAGAATAAAAAGCAGTATGACTTAATCACAAGGTATTATAAGTTTATGATTTTTAAGTCAAAACCATCATGATGCAACTTACATCCTGTAGCAACTCTTCCTCTGAAGAAAAGGGAAACCACATCGACAATGTGGAGAAGTTAGCAGAAAATTCTTTGATCTTCCAAGCCTCTTCAATACAATCTCTAAACGTTCCATTTCATTATCGGACGTGTAGCTGACCTACTAAACATAGAGAGTGCAGTACTATAGTCAGCTGCTACAAGATTATAAGTCCATATAAAATAGTTAGAGAAATATAAAAATTTGTTTTTGAAATTTACAATTAGCAGTACTCACATTGCATCTACCTTAGGAAAATATAAGACATGAGTCCAATACTACATGCACCGATAAAAAAATAAGTTAGTAAAGATGCAATATGAAAAATAAATAGTAAAAAATTATGGTGTGGACTAACCATGACTTTAAAGAGTTGGAAAAAACAACCACACCTGAACCAATCTACATTGGACTATAAACAATTCAAAACTGCATGTACATCCGACTTCCAAAAAAAGACGTATTGAAATTATGAAACTTGAATATAATAATTAAATTCCTTGATATAATTGTTTATATCCCCACTGGAAAAATCAAATAGTCGGAATTCGAGTTTAACCACAAAAAGAAAAAGAAAGGGGGATCATTTAAACAATCGTACTTAGTTGCCTATCATTAAACAGTTCAAAACTGCATGTAAATCAGGATTGCTAAACTAATAGAGATAACCAGTAGGTGAGTTCATCAATATCGCTGTCTTAGCACCACAGAGAGTAGTCAGGTCTATTGCTTTGGTGAATATACCAAACTTCTGTTGGGCAAGCACACATGTCGTGCTTCCTCACTAGCAATCTTTTCTATAACATTCCTTCCATGACCTTTATTGACTCATTTTCTCCCCGTTAATCTATTAAAACGATATTGGAACAGTAAAAATTGGCATGAATGGAATAACGGCGATACACAACTAGTAACAAATATTTTACTTCGTTCAAGCACCCTTCCTACTTATAGAGTAGATCACTGAAAATATATAAAACTTACACCGTTCCAAAGTGAAACAACTATCTAACATAAACAAACAAATGAAGCGTCATTCATTTTACTTTATTATGACTACTTTAAATCCTTGTTATTTAGACAGAGATAGCAATGACCTCTTGAGAAAGCTAATTTTATACTTTGAGGTGAGAACCCAGCACACCCTTTCTCATAGTTAGCAAAGCCATTGGCAACAATGCTTTAGAAGTTCATGTTTTTAGACAAAAGGTTGCACTCTTATCAATCGGCATCTACTGCAAAAAGCAGTATTATTTTACGAAGTTGTAGCTGGTCTATATACATGAGAATAAAAAAGAAATCTATACAGGATCTTCTTTTTCTTTTCACACGACTAAGAAGGTACCCGCATCATCTTTAATAGAATGATACATAAAAATAATCTGAAACCATATTCTTCTCCAGTGCTAACTCTTTGATTGTCGTTAATTAGTTTACATATTAATTGTTTCCACCAATAAAATACTTTCGCATCTACACAGATTTCCACTTTCAAATCTAACATTAAAATGAATTTGCTTAAATAGTTATTACTGATTGTTTTGTTTTTTTATTATTTTTGTTGACTATCGCTAAGAGTCCTCTAAATGGTTTCAGTTCAATATTTATTTGACATTCAACAGTAACACAAAATTGTTTCACCATGATCAGGTTTTCAATTTACCCCTGGATTAGATCAAACTACAAATACAGGGCAAATTTAAATTAGAGGTAGTAATAAAATGGGATAACTCTTTAATTCTAGATATATTTACTGGACACTAGCAGAAGCAGAGAATAGATCATAGTCAAACCACAAATCATAATCCAGTATCTTCAATTCTACATCTATTTACTGAACATTACTAAACAATGAAGAATGCAATTTCCTAAAACGAAGAACCCACATAATTAAAGCAATTGTCCTCCAGTCCTAACCAATGAATATTTACCGTATCTCAATGTATTTTACAAAACCTTCGTGTTTAGAATTTTATTATTGTAAACAAAGGTCTATTTTGCAAATACATCATTACATGTTAGTTTTACCAGTGGAGTTATGGGAGTAAGAGAGTTTGAGACCGCATGACAAAAGGAAAATTTATTTCATGCAAAAGATTCTGAACGAAACAGACAAAAGATGAGTGGAAAAAAAACCATAACCATGTGCATTGTGCCCTTGAAATTGATCGCTACAACCAAAAAAAATCCAACAAATTTATGGACTAAACGTATAGAATTGGAAAATTCCAGAACTATAGCTACTATTACATCCTGCCCACTTCCTTCTAATACATATTTGCACAATATTAATTGTTGCCTCCTCATTTAAAGTTTTTTTTATTGCCCATGTGTGAATATATGTTCGACTTAGCTAAGCCTACTAAAAATTAGTAAAATTGACTTTTGAGAGTAGATATGGCAAATGCTTTAATGTGAGATTCACGTTGTATCTAAATTAAATTTATTATATAATTTCTTGCTTGCAATATACCGCTATTGTTATGGGTAAAAAAGGTCCCTAGTCATACTCGACTGAAAGAAAATGTCATCCGATACTTGACAGTAGCCAAATTATTAAAAATAATTAAACCAAGCAAACAGTAACAAAATTCTAGATTCTAACGTCTCACTTCCGTAGCCTGGGTGTAAATCAATCACAGTTCTCCCAGTCAACATACAACGGAGAACCATCATTAATATCATCATCAGCATTCTCTGTCATAGTCCAAATTTTTTCAAAGTCATAAATATACAGCTTTAGATTAGGGGAACAATGCACATGGCTGCTGGCTTTTTCAGAGTTACCTAGCTGAATGATTAATCAGCATGAAACCGAAGACTTCTTGTTTAATTATGAGGATGTATAAACAGTAGGATCAACATGAAAATGAAGGCTGTATATATAGTAATTAATAACATTCGAATAAGCAATTGTTATGTACCCCTCTGACAATATATAATTAAATAAACGCTAAAGTAATGAATACGTAGAGATATAAAAGAGCCTGCACAAACACTAATTTATTGGCCCCGAATATTGGACCTGCACCTGCTATAAGTTGTAGGTCAGATGGAGACTGGATCAAACTCAAAAGTCAAGAGTGGAAAGAAAGAAAGAAAAGACTTTTAAATCAAATGGTTGATTGAGACCAAATCTTTAATTAGAAAATTGGTCAAAGGAATGGTCAAATATCATTCAATATTGCAATGCAATATTGATAGTTATTAATAAAAAAACATGTAAATATAGGTAGGCATGCGTGCATGTTAATATAATATGTTCGAAATACATACGAAGCAGGCAGCAGATTATGCTATTGTTATATATAAGAGATGGATTGATCCCTCTATTTACCAATATCACATTAGCTAGCTAGAAACTACAAAATTTGCTTTCTTGTTCAATTATCCCCCTATATTTACACAAATGTCGAATAGTAAGGACGATATATGTTGTATTTTAAGCACCACCACTACAAAATTTGTTTTTGAGCACTATCGTGATCACCATGAACAACGAACAATAACGACATTCTCCACCAGAAAGCGCAAACTTCACCAAATCACCTTCGCCATTAACCCGAGCACCAACCTCCTCTATTGCCACTTCACAAAACTAGCATGTCCTCCAAAAAAGCAAACTATGGATATTCCTCCTGCACCTAATCGTAAACAACCACTGCTCCCTTAGATTGCGACCAAACATTCAACCGGCCGCCATTATAGACTCGCCTCCAATTCTTTTCCGCCTCCATCAAATACCAGCACTCTCCTCGAGCAGTAAATACCAATCCCACCACTCAAAACTACAACACCAACTTCTGTCTGCAGCCAAATTCAATAAGCCATAATATCCTCCATCACCTCTGATGATATACAGCACTAACAACCAACTAACCTACCCTTCCAAATGCGACCGTGTTCCATTATCACATCGAAACTACCTGGCATCATCCTCGGCAACAACCAAAACAAGAGTCGTCTACAGACCAGCGACTTGCTACTGCTCCAAATCCACCCGAAACTCCTTTGCCTTCACAAACCAGCTTTAGGCTTGGCCTCAGCCTATGACCGATGTCAACCTCAAATAGAAGACAGATCCGAAATCTGAAGTAATATGCAACTCCAGTTATCTCCAGTCTGAACCGACCGACATCATTGCACTGCCGCCGTGACACGCAAACCACCCTCAGCAAAACTGCGATCACCAACCATCCCAGTTTCCAACTAACTACAACCATCCCAATTCAGACACCTAACTAAAATATAACCAGTCCACAAACCAACCTAAATAACCTGATTGAGTTTTCCCTTTGTTTTGATTTAACATTCCATTTTCTTTCACCAATTTCAATTTCACATTTTCTAGTTTTGAATGGTAGATAGAATCGTATTAGTAAGATTGGTTTTAGGGATTGTTAGTATGATTTTGTATTGGACTGGGGTTTAATGAATTTAATATTTTTTGAATTTCCAGGAACTTTTTATGCAAATGTTATTCCTTCCCTTATCTCAAAAAACAAACCCCCAACAACACCCCCCTTCCTTTTCCAAACCACTACACAACCCCCATCAAACCTCAGTCCATCCAAACTCGTAGCCTGAAACTGAACCAATTGTGATTTCCAAACCACAATTGTCTTTGTATTTTCCCATTCGCATTTCAGTTTCTTTCGTTTAGTTCTTTTTGTTTTTTTGTTTGTTCGTATTTTAATAATAGGATAAGGATCAGGTATTTGCATTCTATTGGGTAAAGCTTGATTTTTTGAGATTCTTGTCGGGCTGTTCTTACTAAATAAGGGAAGTAAGCAAAACGAATGTATTCTACTGGGTATCAAATGAACACCACTCTGTCGTTGATAAAACCAGTTGATAAACAAAAATAGCAGCTTCCTGGTACTTATGAAAGATATTTTCTGATGTGGGAAGCTATGATTTCAACAGATTTAACGAATTAACAAGCAGATATAATCTAACCACTGCTTTACATTGATAAACGATAAGTTTTAAACATCTCTCTCATGTTTATACCTAATCATATTTAGTCCATAAACAATGAATTCGAATACAATGTTGAATTCACATTCATGGTCAAAATACTATACCTCAGGTTTTCGGAGCATTGGTCAAAGTTATAGATATTTAATAAGTTGATATGTTAAAGTAATACAAATAAATGCTTATTAGTAAAAGAGAAACCAAAAGAAGTCAATGTAATCTATGAGGTTTCAGTTGTTGAAGTCTTGAAGATGCCATAGACTCACAAGTGTGGTCCAGGTGTGCCTGGCCTACAAACCGTCTGGTACAGTGTTAATTTCGTTTCATTTTTCATATAATATATTTTAAATTATATGGCATTATCGACAATTAGGAATACATCCATATAATCAACAGTATAATAACAAATATATAATCAGCATAATAAACTGAAGTCAACAAATTAAATATTTGTGCCTCTGCTTCTTTAGTATATTATTTGCATCTTTGTCATGATTTACAAATAAGCATATGGATCATAATGTAAAAAACTACATTCGTGTTGATTGACTATAATGTTATCCAAATTAAAGCATGCTAGTAGTCACATTATGTTGATTAATTTGAGATATGGACCAACTGAAAGAAATAAATCGAAGGTTCTTTTAATAAAAAAGGAATGAACCCAATAAGGTGGAAGCTTCAAAAGCAGAAAGGAAGAAGTATTCAATATTTAGATATCCCCACTGAACTGTTGTATGTTCTAATATTAAACAAATGTATAATGCATTTTATAAGTGTAAATATTTTATAGTTCTCGCCGCAAAAATACATATTGTAAACTGCATATTTTTACTGAGATATTTTTGCTAAAATGAAAAATATTGATAATTGAAAGTAACATATACATCATTTTTTTCGAATATTGAACATTTGTTCATTTTTCAAAAATATATATGGATAAAATTCGAATTTTCCAACTATCCATTGAGAACAGGGCCTTAAGGGTTGTTAAAAGATACGTCATAAATACCTGCACGCGCAAGGAAAAAGAGGGCTTTATAAAAAGAAAAGGAAGAAATATGCACTAATGGCACTTTAGCAGGTTTCTGCATAGCTGGAAAAATAAAGAAAACGGCCAGATCACATCGCATGCAGGATCGGCCCACAGTTCGGATTGCCCAAGCCCAAACCCGAAAATTCAGCACTATATAAAACATCTCAGCTCGACGATAGAAATTGAAGTTTAGTTCTTGTAAAACATTTCAAAGAAAAAAAACATTTCAACGCAGAATTGAACATTGCTCAATTCCTATACTTTCAATAGCGAACCAATAGCCAAAAAGATGCTCACTTTGTAAAAAACATGGGTTTACTTTTTTTACATGCACTATGATTGGGAAGTTGCTCAATGTCGTGGACTGGCTTGATTGAAATCTTACTGGAAAAATAAACTTAGATTTGAAAAAAAAAAACACGTACAATATTAAAAAATTGATTTGTTAAAGAAATTGACATACTGCTTGCAACAACACTTGAAACCTCTGGTCCGATCGCACTTCCTATGTTACTTTAGCATTTGTTTAAGAAAATAAACACACTATAAACACCTGAAAGTCAATCCATATGTTACTTTTGTATTTGGTAATTGAATCCAACTCCGCGCGTTAATTTTGCCACATTATACTTCTCATTTTTCCATTACATAGCATTGTTCATTACAAAAAGCATGTAAAGTATACATTACATGTTACTCCATTTTAATGACGTGCATGGACATATTAAAGTGCATTTTATTATAAATATTTCTTTGTATATATATTACGAGTTAAATGTGTCATTACTTTGATTATAATTACATTAACTAAGCAACAAACACAGTCATAAACTGAACATAAACATTAATTTCCTACATATAGCAGTTCAAATGGGAATTAACAGTAAGGGAGAAGAGTACCTTGCTCTGCCAGTTATGACAGCTGAAATCAAAGCAGCTTTATTTTCTATTGATGATGCAAAAAGCCTACGTCCAGATGGGTTTTCTTCAAAATTCTATAAATTACACTGGGAAATCCTGTGATAAGAATTATATAAAACTGTCAATAATGTACTTAAAAAAAAGACTTCCAACTGGCTTGAGTCACAATTTTATAATTCTAATGCTAAAGAAATACAAGTTGCAAATAGTTGCGACTACTGTCATATTGCCTCAAATATCTTGTATCGACATCAAGGTGCAAATAGCTACAAAAATAGGCTAACGTTGCTGACTGTTACAGGAATATAGTAGAAGCTACAGCCATGTTTTAACAGAGTTATCAACCTGAAGACCGAAATTTAAAAAATGCAAGACAATTGTACTGTAGAAAATAAGATAAACACAAAGCAGATATAGTAATAACTTAAATATTTTTATTTGAGAAAGGTGGTACTGTTTACAACTATTAATTAAATATGTGAATTGTTCACAATTTAGATCTTAACGGTTTTGGCTGTTTAATTTCACATATTAATTAATACTAATTTCACATATTTAATAGCTTTAGGAAAAGTACACAAACACAGTATAAGATCCCAAATTTCAACACACAAAATCATACAAAGTATGCCTTCACAATCTCAAAAGCAAATATATCTCAAAACTACTCAAGTATGCCCGCAAGAAGCATAATACATCTTAGACTATTTACATTGCATTTCATGATTTAAAAGGTTTGGCACAAAGCAGAAGAGTTTATAATTGAAAGACCTGATTTACAAGGACCAATACCAAACTAATTGAACACCGACTATAAGTACATTTTGCGATCAACAAATACATTAACTTCATACCAATTTCGGTCAGATAATTCAAATGACAAACAAATTAAGAATCATAAGAACAAGCAGTAAAAAAAACATATAACAGAGATTTTAGTACCTCTCATTCCCGTTTAAAATAGAAAGATGCGGTATACGCTTTTGATGATAGAGGAGATTCAACAATTTATGATTTTTGGTTTAGGGATTTTGTAATTTAACGTTGAAATTAGGGATCGATAGCTTCTGGAGGAGATGGAGTGAAAGGCGATTTTCATTTTCTGTATAAAGGGCAGAAGCGTTTTCACGAAAAGGGTTTAGTTCCCACGAAAATAAATTGCTTTCCGCCTTTTTTTTCATCCACTTTGAATAGCGTTGAATAAGAATCGAAGAAGAATTTGTTTTGTTGATTAATGTTTGAAACCTGCATGCCAGAGCGTTTAAAAATACCAGAAACGAAACGCTATTTGATTTTGCTATCTAACCTCCTTTTTGTTGTAGTGTAAATTTTATAGAAGTTAAATAAGTTTCATGAAAATTAAATAAGTTTATTTGAAATAACTAAGAATACCAACCTGAATTTAGGTAGTACAAACAATATGCAATTGAATTATCGGCTTGTACTCTTTTCGGTCATGGGGACTAGGGCCTACGCCCCTTTTTTCATCTACTTCAGATTCCTCTCCTCCTCTAATCGCTCCTAATCCCTCATCTGCTCACTCTTCTTTAACCTTCTTCCGCCTCCTTGCCCTAGCTTTCTCCCATGTCCATTGAGTCAAGTCGTTACCAATCATTGATCCACTTTTACATCTACAGATCTGATAATCTGCGGTTCCTTTTCACTGTTGCTCTTGAGCCCCAGTTATTCGTGTTTGCTGGTTAGGCAAGGTAGTGAATATGGAGTTTGTATTTCGTCAGATCTGCTTTTCTCCTGGATTACGGTTGGTTCGCCTGCCTTCCTTTCGCTTTTTTTCCTTTTACCTCCATGTTGTGCTACCAGATCCGTTGGTTATGAGTTAGTTTAGTAATGCTCCTGAGATCAATGCAATTCCATTTATGGAGAGGATGGCTACAAAGTGTAAAACTACCAAAGGCAGTTCCCAGCCCTGCTCTATGTTACTATTTAATGGAGTTTGTATATTTTGCTGGGGTGAGTTTATGCTCCGTAGATTGCAAACATGTGAATCTTTGCACTCGAGCCTTGCTTTCTGCTGAGTTTCTTTTCCCCGCATGTATGCTACCTTCCACATGTGATGGTCTTCGGCCACTTCTCCAATCAAGTTCGTGGATACTTTTGGTAACTCGAATGGAGCAGCTTAGGCTGTCGTCTGATGTAATTTCCGTGTACCCTGTGTTTCTGCGGCTTGCAGCAATGTATGTATTTGTTGCTTGTGTCTTGTGGTATACTTATGTAATTGTTCTTCTTAGTGTAGGAAAAATTGTAATATGAAATAGTCTCCCTACGAGAAGTACCCGTGGACGACCCACGTTAAATGCCGATGGTGGTGGACGGTCCACCTTAAAAACCAAATATGGTTGGTATGTAGAATGCATATCACTTGAACCTATTTGAATTTTTTATTTTGTAACAAATAAAAGAGTGTTACGGATCACTATAAAAACCGGTCGATCTTGCCAAATATATATATATATATATAACTAAGCTTGTAAAATTTAATAAAAGTTTGATAATAAATCAAGCTTATAAATATAGTGAGATAATAAAGTTTAACTAATTTTTATAAAAGATAACCAATTTCATAAACATTCAATAAGTTTTTAAAATTTAACAGTGTTTTTATAAAAGTTTAACTATAGTGTATAAAAAAATAAAATTAACATAGCTTTAGACTTTATTAAATATCATAAATATTTTGCTAAGTTGGTCAAGTTTCCAAAAATTAAACAAGTTTTAGAGAAATAGATCAAGTTGTATAAAAATTAAAATACTTTAAGTAAACTAATTTTGTAAGTAATAATTTAAATAATAATAGTAGTTAAAATTGAATAATTTCATGAGCATCATATATTGTTGTTTAAAAATGTCACTCTATATGCATATTCTTCATGAATCATGTCCATTGTAACTTTATGTTTGAATTTTTCTTTATAGATAACTACTAATTTGATGTGGGCTATAAGCAATAAGGTGATTTATGTGAATATACAGTATTGGGTTTGAATATTTATGTATCATTTTGGTCAAAATGCTTGTGTATAATATTTATTTTAATTACTCGCATTTGTAATCTTTATACTTTGAAATGAAATATCATGGAAATATCTTGTTTTAGTGCAACTTTATTTGTTTGAGTATAACATATTGGTTATCAAATGTTATTAAATGTGATATATTTATGATATTTTAAATTCGTAATATATATGCATTGTAATGTCGCCAAAAAGCACAAAAAAATCTTATGTGATATGATAATGGCATCATAAAAAATGCCATAACAAGTAGCAGTAGCATTTTAAAACACTATCTTGGGCAAAATTTCATAACATTCACCAAACTCTATGAAATTGGGATATTTTGAAGATAATTACATTGAGTTTGATGCAATCCTAAAGGCTGTAAATGATATTTTCCCTATTTTGAGTAGTTTTCCATTTCGATATCTTATAATTGGCTTTCTTGAGTTGCACTTTCTTTAATAAAGGATTTTATTGAATTTCTTAACCAGTTTCAAAGTTTCAGATTGCTTTACCTTAAAATTGACTGAGATGAACTGATGCAGCCACACAATCTAGTGATGCACAATGATTCTTGACATATAACATGTCTTAAATAAATAAAGTTTGAACCTTCGATAAGAGGGATCCAAATAATGAAAATTCTCTAATGGATTAATCATTAAAGCGTAAAACTGAGTATGATATGTTTGCTATTAGGCTTTGTAGCTCTGATACCATGTAATATTTTTATCTTAAGATTTCGATTTCTATTTGAGATTGTTGAAGCAATCTCTAAACTGGAAGAGAAGCAAAAATTATCTATTATCGATGACTTAATATAGAGATGAACACTGTATTTATACAGTTACAAACATAATGGTTTGTATGGAAAAGTAGGTCGAGTAACTTAGTCCACGCGCCCAAATATAAAAATAGAAAGTAAACCCAGGTATTTGTTTATTATTACATTTCATATAAGCAGAGCATTTATCAACTTGTTTGATCTTTGAATTTAAATGATAAAATAATGAGGTAATTAATATTCGAAGATAAAGCTGATTTTAGCTCATATAGCGGAGTCAGAAGAAAATGAGATACCTTTAGATTTATAGGTTTATATAACTGGTGAATCGATAACTAGTTTTAACCCAAAAATTATGACCATTCTTTAAAATTTCATTGCTTAAAGTTTAAGTAAACTCTATTTACAAATTATAGATGCATCCCTTAAAATAAGTAATGATGTATATAAAATATTATTTAACAAAAAGCTAACACCGGCAAATCATTTTGAATCAATAAAAGTAAATTAATTATGTAACAACCTCAATTTTTAGAGTATTTAATTAATGATTTAATTTAAAATTTTGGTTTATTATTTTATTTATCTATATTAATTCTTGAATTTTTATATGAATATTTAATTTGTGTAATTAAGCCCTCCATTTCAATATGGAATTATATATTTAATTTTATTTCAATTTGTATTTATTGTTCTTGATATAAATATAGCAAAATTTTATTTGTTCTTTAACTAAATTTCAATTCGTATTTATTGTTGTTAATTTTATATTGCCAAAACCGTTTGTCATTTGAACTAAAAATTTGTATTGTTTTCCATTTATTTGCAAACACATTTATATTGGTTCCTTTTATTTGTTTGTAAAAAAAATCTACGTCTTTCTTTATTCTCATTAGTAGTAATACTAGCTTGAATTTGAATTGGTGAAAAATTAATTTGCGGGGTCACATTTATTAATTTGCGGGGACACATTAAATTGACGTTATTTATTTGGTAACTTCCTTCTCATGTAAATAAAGATATATACATCCCTTTACATTCTCATTTGTATTAACAGTGGCTTGAATTTGTATGGGTGAAAATAAAATTTGTGGGGACACATTTATTAATTAACGTTAAAAATTTAGAAAGCCATGAATGATTATTTATGGTGGTTTCTTTTTTTTCCTCTTTTCTCTATATCATCATTTTATTCATTCATGCAGCCATTCCTTTTTGTTCTTCTTCTCCAAAATTCTTAGCAATCAACCATGGCTAAAATCAAGATCTTCATCTAAATCTGATGGAGAAACTTCTCAAACTAAATAAATAAATAAATAGAAGCCACCTAATCCATCAATCTCTTCTCCCTTTTTCTCCTTTTATTTTCTATTTTTTTTTTTTTTTTTTTTTTTGCCAGATTTTGATCTGTTTAGTAGGGAGCATAATTTCCTCATACGTAATCCAAATCGACTTTACTTTTTTTTCAAATTGTGTAAAATTGAAAGAGCTAAAACTTTTGTGAAATATACTTTTTCAGATTTCGAATTTTTCTTGGTCGAAACTGTCAATCTTTCAGGTGCGTTTTTGAAGCCAGATTTCATATCCAAATATTTGTCTGTCGCTGTTTTGATCATATCTTCTTCAAATTTTATCGGAAATTGGTTTTTCTTTTTTTAAACTGAAGAGAAAAGAATTTGCAACAACTTTTCAGTTTATGATTTTCCAAAATTCAGAATTTAACTTGTTCAAAAATCACTTTTAAGATGGTCAAAATTTAGTTTAGTTTTATAATTTTTTTTGGTAAAAATCAAGATCCATACTGCTTGCATTTCCCTGGCCCATTGGGTCAAGTTATGAGTTTGTGTGGGTTTATCTTACTTCATTTTTTTGTGTTTATTTATGTTTAATTTATATTATATATATATATTTGTTTGAGGCGTGCGTTTTTTTTTATTTTGCCTATGTGTTTGTGTGATTTATATAAAGGAAAGTTTATTTAAATACAAAGATTTGATACAAATTGAGTGGCATAAAATCTAAACCATAAGATTACTCCATGATCCGCACCCTCACATAAAGATAAATTAATCATGTGGTTGAGAAATTATGCCTTTTGATTTATGTCAAATTTTTGTGTTCATATAACCGCTCCCTTTATATAGTATGTACATAGTTGTTGTATACATGAGTTCGAGTTAAATTTCTATTTTATTTTCTTTTTATAAAGAAAATATTTATGAAAAAATTTGATAGGTGTTGGATTGTAGAGTTGATTATTAGAAGAATATATATATATATAAGTATTTTGATGTGTATGTTTTATATATAATATATATATAGTAATGAAATTTTAGTGTAATTGTGTTGCTTCTTTTATACCTATGAAAAAGGGTTTCGTAAACTGTTCCACAAATCCAATTTCCATGTTGTTTTGCTGAGAAAATCCCTTCTCCTCTTATAAAATTAAATATAATATTGAGCGATCATCGAGTTAAAATCCATTCTGAATCATGCCTGCAAGTCGTTGTTTCATTTTGGGCTTATTTTGGAGTTCAGACACGTTCAGAACCAAGGTGAGTGATTAAACCCACTCACGCCTGACTAAAGTATTCTAATATTAGTTAAATTAATATCATGCTATGATATGATTGTATTGTTTGCTGTTGATAGTTATAATTGCATATTTATATTGATTGACACCAATAATTTAATTTAATTTGAGTGCTAGTATGAATTTTTCAGTTAAGTTAAAATTTGATATAGTTGCTAGTTTAAAACCACCCGACATCTGATAACTAGTAAATTTATGAACTGTGTGAATGTAATGATGTGATGATTGATTTTGATATGTTTACATATTAATGTTTATTTATGTGAAGTTACCTGCTATTCATCTTGATTTTATATGACCAGTGTTTGTATTGATTAATCCCAACCATTTACCCTAGATGTGACGGGCATCAAATAAACCCGGGATTAATCATTAAAATGAATTAAGAACGTAGGTTGGAATGATAAATACCTATGACCCTGATTTGGATTGAAATGATATATATCCTTTCCCAAATACTAAAATTAAAATTTAAGTATCACTTGGCCATAGGATAGAAAATTATATACGGACAAAGGTTGGTTAAATAAAATTTGTTTTAACCATGAATTTTGAAATATTGTTTTAAAGACAAAATAAGCGATGTTTATAACTTATTTTCCCTTGAACTTGAACCTTGAATTTTGAAATATAAACAAAAAAGGGAGAATAAATTAGTATTGTAAATGAAGCTAAATAAAGTGAAATAAAATGTAAATAGAATTTATTGAAATTGAATGGTTTCACCCACCTTTGAAATTTGTTATGAATCAACATTGGTTTGAATTATATATGAATTGTGAACTTGATATTTGTTATAAATTGAAATCATTGAAAATGAGAACTTGATTATGTAACTATTGAATTAATTTGATCGAATTGAAATGAATGTAAATTTGAATTTTAATCGGTGGAATTATTAAAAATTGAGTTGGTTGAATTGAAGTTTTGAAATTTGACTTCAAGTTTAATTGAAAATGTTAGAGAAACGATTCTAATTCCAACAATAGTATTTCAAAATCATTTTATAAACTATTTTAATAATAATTATTTTTCTTTATAAACTATTTTACTTTATCACTATTTTATTTTATAAATTACTTTAAATAAATCATTTTAACATTTACTATTTATTTTATAAATTACTTAATGTTTTAACTATATATTTAATAAATTTGATAAATTCTATTTTAATTACAAACTATTTATTTTCAAACTATTTCAATTATACATCTAAACTATTTTAAATATACTGTTAACTATTTTAATATTCAAATTATTAAAGTTGGAATTGTTTCAAGATTTTAACTGGTTTAAATGGAGATTTTAGTATGAATAATATTCTATCTTGAATATTGAATGATTTTGAAAATCTAATATTTTGATATGAAGTATGAACCCCTTTGAAATGTAAAAGAACTGACCGGTGTGAAAAATGTAAACGTTTGGTTGTTAAAGAGACCGGGATCGGATATTGTCATACTCTCTGTCAATACCGAAAACCACTTTAACAACTGTGTACGTGGTGGAGTTCCAGAAATGGTGTTGGATGGATTTGGAGGCGATTACTGGATTTGAAGAAAGAGAACGATGATGGATAGCCTTGACCTTCGGGTCATAATTAAAATGACTAAAACAGGAGCCATACCCAGGTTAATTGAGTTAGCTACTCTGAGCAGGCATACTTCTTCGATTCCACATATATACTTGTGATTGATTGGCGCCTTTGATTGATTTTGGGGGTATGTCTGGGGTGGGCGGTAGTTGTGGCTATGCGTTACCACCGGCCTGGGTCAGCAATCCGGTAGAATCACTACTGATGGGTATTGCCTCGATGCCTTGTCATATTTATCCTGATCGAGCCCCCTACGATTTTGATTTAACTTTGTCGTATCACGGCGCATCCCTATCCGCCGACGTACTGGTGTGTTATATGCAAACTGTACGGCAACGGTAAAAACGGTGTAAGGGTAATAATGGTAATCCCGCTTACATTATTTTATTATGTTATATTTAACCATAGACATTATTATAATAGCGTATTATATTATATAGTATTAGTTTGACGGATCCTTAAGAGATGGAAATTCCCGTAACATCTCTTAAGTTATTGCCCTCATATTATTACATGAAATTTGATTTAACTAATATGAGAATGATTTAGTTCTGATCCGAGTGTTTGTTGTGTTTCTTTTTGCAATATGCTCGGGTCAGACCGAGCTGCAGTTAGCGAAGATTCCATTGCTTTCAAGATTCCATTATGAAGATGAAGATGGAGCTCAACAGACGTATTATTATTATTATTCCGCTACAATGCATTGGTATGTTGTATGTTAATTTACTCTGATAATCATTGTAAAAGATAATAAAATGTATGCTTTAACAACTTCATGAATTGTTATTTATTTATTATATTTTGTCCTTCCGCTGCGAGATTCTGTATTTGTTCTTCTTCTTCTCTTTTTTTTTCTTATATAAATCCCAATAACTATCCTTATTTTTGATTTGTTTATGTCGACATTGAGGATCATTGTCGATTTGAACGGTCAAAAATAACGGGATGTTACATTTGGTATCAGAGCTTTGGTTTAGCGAAAACCTTGGCTCTATTTGGGATTAACTCATTAGAGATGGGGTAGTAATACCCTAGAATGAATTTGAGTGTATATGAGAGAGCGTATTTGTATTTTGATATAAAAAATGGTTTTATATTGTGTTGGTTGTTCTGTTGAGTATTTATGAATTCTGGTCGGTACTTGGGACGCCAATGTATCGATGGGGATTTCTAAACACGCGAACAGGGTTTATCGACATAATATTGTTTTGACTTATATTTTATTTATATATATATAATTATTTGAAATATATGAATTTTGATTTTGTTGATGATAATATTAAATTTTCATCATTTATTACTCGATTAATTTATAATTAAAACCATTAGTTGTTGGTTTAAGAAAAATTGAAAATTGAAAATTTATTGATAATGAAATAAGAAGTAAAATATGAATTTGAGAATTTGATTTCGAGTGATTTTGTAATATTGATTTGCAAATGGTTTGGAATAATATATTTATATTTTAAAGGTGTTTCATGTAGAAATTGTTTTAAATGAATTATTGAAAAAAAAAAGAAATAAGTGTATACCCTCTTTTCTTTGAAAATGATTTCGGTGATGAGTGCACGCATCATCGATGTTTATTTTCAAGAGTCAAAGTAGGGAGACATTTAATATTTTGTACTTTGTTTTACGGAATTGGACTTTTTTTTTATGGTATGGTTTTATGTAAACGATATAGTAAAAAAAAAAAACCGAAAAAAAATAGTTCTTGAAATCTTGAATAAGTAATGAATTGAAACTTCTTAATATTATGAATATAAGAGAGTTATAATTAAAATAAAGTTCTTAAGAATTGGATAATAAATTGAAACGAACGGTAACCATTGAACTTGTGTAATAATAAAATTCTGTTCTATAACATGAATAACTTACCAATTAACTAAGAAGTTGAATGTTATAAGAATAAGTAATAAAATAATGCACAAGTATAAGAAGGGATAATGAAAGTGAAGAAAAATTTGCTTGGTTAAATGAATATATTTGATTGGATAATTTTGTCGTTTAAATAAAATGGCAACAACTCGTGACTTGGGTAATTAATAAGTAATAAATATAATAAACCAAGCGTTGAAATTGGAAATGAACTTGTGACTGAAATATAACAAATGAAAATATGAATTGTTTAAAAGTGAAGTAAACAATGAAATCAGACAAATAAAATAGCGACATTAAAAGTAAGAACTCTAAATTTTCTTGGTTGAATGAATATATTTGATTGGATATTTTATTTATGTTTTGTTGCATTTGCTAATTCATGTGTGTTTACTGTAAACATATAAATATTATTTCTTTTATATGTTGTTGAGCATTAGTAGGTACTGGAGGCAATTTGCTTGCATTGGAGCTACTTACGCATAAAAATTTGCTTTTGCTTGCTTAAAAAAAATCGCTAATAACGCAAATGTAAGGTACGTATATCGAATTTATATATCGTATTTTGGCGTTTTATATTGTTTTCCCCATTTTGGGATGCCTCATCATTGAGATGAGATGTATATTTGGAATTATTATATATTATTGTTTTCCAGGCCTAACCGTACAAAGGAGACTCTGCCGAATTTTTTTTCGTGAATTTATGACTTAGAAATTTTGTGAAAACATGAGTTTTCGAACCTATATTAATTTTTGTATAAATAATTGTTTCCAAGTTGAATAAGAAGTATATGATTTGATATATAAACTGACAACTTTCTCTACCTCGTCCCTTTTCGGGGACGAAAAGGTTTGAGTAGGGGAGATTGTAACAACCTCAATTTTTAGAGTATTTAATTAATGATTTAATTTAAAATTTTGGTTTATTATTTTATTTATCTATATTAATTCTTGAATTTTTATATGAATATTTAATTTGTGTAATTAAACCCTCCATTTCAATATGGAATTATATATTCAATTTTATTTCAATTTGTATTTATTGTTCTTGATATAAATATAGCAAAATTTTATTTGTTCTTTAACTAAATTTCAATTCGTATTTATTGTTGTTAATTTTATATTGCCAAAACCGTTTGTCATTTGAACTAAAAATTTGTATTGTTTTCCATTTATTTGCAAACACATTTATATTGGTTCCTTTTATTTGTTTGTAAAAAAAATCTACATCTTTCTTTATTCTCATTAGTAGTAATACTAGCTTGAATTTGAATTGGTGAAAAATTAATTTGCGGGGGCACATTTATTAATTTGCGGGGACACATTAAATTGACGTTATTTATTTGGTAACTTCCATCTCATGTAAATAAAGATATATACATCCCTTTACATTCTCATTTGTATTAACAGTGGCTTGAATTTGAATGGGTGAAAATAAAATTTGTGGGGACACATTTATTAATTAACGTTAAAAATTTAGAAAGCCATGAATGATTATTTATGGTGGTTTCTTTTTTTTCCTCTTTTCTCTATATCATCATTTTATTCATTCATGCAACCATTCCTTTTTGTTCTTCTTCTCCAAAATTCTTAGCAATTAACCATGGCTAAAATCAAGATCTTCATCTAAATCTGATGGAGAAACTTCTCAAACTAAATAAATAAATAAATAGAAGCCACCTAATCCATCAATCTCTTCTCCCTTTTTCTCCTTTTATTTTCTATTTTTTTTTTTTTTTTTTTTTTTTTTGCCAGATTTTGATCTGTTTAGTAGGGAGCATAACTTCCTCATACGTAATCCAAATCGACTTTACTTTTTTTTCAAATTGTGTAAAATTGAAAGAGCTAAAACTTTTGTGCAATATACTTTTTCAGATTTCGAATTTTTCTTGGTCGAAACTGTCAATCTTTCAGGTGTGTTTTTGAAGCCAGATTTCAGATCCAAATATTTGTCTGTCGCTGTTTTGATCATATCTTCTTCAAATTTTATCGGAAATTAGTTTTTCTTTTTTTAAACTGAAGAGAAAAGAATTTGCAACAACTTTTCAGTTTATGATTTTCCAAAATTCAGAATTTAACTTGTTCAAAAATCACTTTTAAGATGGTCAAAATTTAGTTTAGTTTTATAATTTTTTTTGGTAAAAATCAAGATCCATACTGCTTGCATTTCCCTGGCCCATTGGGTCAAGTTATGAGTTTGTGTGGGTTTATCTTACTTCATTTTTTTGTGTTTATTTATGTTTAATTTATATTATATATATATATATATATATATATATATATTTGTTTGAGGCGTGCGTTTTTTTTATTTCGCCTATGTGTTTGTGTGATTTATATAAAGGAAAGTTTATTTAAATACAAAGATTTGATACAAATTGAGTGGCATAAAATCTAAACCATAAGATTACTCCATGATCCGCACCCTCACAAAAAGATAAAATAATCATGTGGTTGAGAAATTATGCCTTTTGATTTTGTCAAATTTTTGTGTTCATATAACCGCTCCCTTTATATAATATGTACATAGTTGTTGTATACATGAGTTCGGGTTAAATTTCTATTTTATTTTCTTTTTATAAAGAAAATATTTATGAAAAAATTTGATAAGTGTTGGATTGTAGAGTTGATTATTAGAAGAATATATATATATATATATATATAAGTATTTTGATGTGTATGTTTTATATATAATATATATAAGGTAATGGAATTTTAGTGTAATTGTGTTGCTTCTTTTATACCTCTGAAAAAAGGTTTCGTAAACCGTTCCACAAATCCAATTTCCATGTTGTTTTGCTGAGAAAATCCCTTCTCCTCTTATAAAATTAAATATAATATTGAGCGATCATCGAGTTAAAATCCATTCTGAATCATGCCTGCAAGTCGTTGTTTCATTTTGGGCTTATTTTGGAGTTCAGACACGTTCAGAACCAAGGTGAGTGATTAAACCCACTCACGCCTGACTAAAGTATTCTAATATTAGTTAAATTAATATCATGCTATGATATGATTGTATTGTTTGCTGTTGATAGTTATAATTGCATATTTATATTGATTGACACCAATAATTTAATTTAATTTGAGTGCTAGTATGAATTTTTCAGTTAAGTTAAAATTTGATATAGTTGCTAGTTTAAAACCACCCGACATCTGATAACTAGTAAATTTATGAACTGTGTGAATGTAATGATGTGATGATTGATTTTGATATGTTTACATATTAATGTTTATTTATGTGAAGTTACCTGCTATTCATATTGATTTTATATGACCAGTGTTTGTATTGATTAATCCCAACCATTTACCCTAGATGTGACGGGCATCAAATAAACCCGGGATTAATCATTAAAATGAATTAAGAACGTAGGTTGGAATGATAAATACCTATGACCCTGATTTGGATTGAAATGATATATATCCTTTCCCAAATACTAAAATTAAAATTTAAGTATCACTTGGCCATAGGATAGAAAATTATATACGGACAAAGGTTGGTTAAATAAAATTTGTTTTAACCATGAATTTTGAAATATTGTTTTAAAGACAAAATAAGCGATGTTTATAACTTATTTTTCCTTGAACTTGAACCTTGAATTTTGAAATATAAACAAAAAAGGGAGAATAAATTAGTATTGTAAATGAAGCTAAATAAAGTGAAATGAAATGTAAATAGAATTTATTGAAATTGAATGGTTTCACCCACCTTTGAAATTTGTTATGAATCAACATTGGTTTGAATTATATATGAATTGTGAACTTGATATTTGTTTTAAATTGAAATCATTGAAAATGAGAACTTGATTATGTAACTATTGAATTAATTTGATCGAATTGAAATGAATGTAAATTGGAATTTTAATCGGTGGAATTATTGAAAATTGAGTTGGTTGAATTGAAGTTTTGAAATTTGACTTCAAGTTTAATTGAAAATGTTAGAGAAACGATTCTAATTCCAACAATAGTATTTCAAAATCATTTTATAAACTATTTTAATAATAATTATTTTTCTTTATAAACTATTTTACTTTATCACTATTTTATTTTATAAATTACTTTAAATAAATCATTTTAACATTTACTATTTATTTTATAAATTACTTAATGTTTTAACTATATATTTAATAAATTTGATAAATTCTATTTTAATTACAAACTATTTATTTTCAAACTATTTCAATTATACATCTAAACTATTTTAAATATACTGTTAACTATTTCAATATTCAAATTATTAAAGTTGGAATTGTTTCAAGAATTTAACTGGTTTAAATGGAGATTTTAGTATGAATAATATTCTATCTTGAATATTGAATGATTTTGAAAATCTAATATTTTGATATGAAGTATAAACCCCTTTGAAATGTAAAAGAACTGACCGGTGTGAAAAATGTAAACGTTTGGTTGTTAAAGAGACCGGGATCGGATATTGTCATACTCTCTGTCAATACCGAAAACCACTTTAACAACTGTGTACGTGGTGGAGTTCCAGAAATGGTGTTGGATGGATTTGGAGGCGATTACTGGATTTGAAGAAAGAGAACGATGATGGATAGCCTTGACCTTCGGGTCATAATTAAAATGACTAAAACAGGAGCCATACCCAGGTTAATTGAGTTAGCTACTCTGAGCAGGCATACTTCTTCGATTCCACATATATACTTGTGATTGATTGGCGCCTTTGATTGATTTTGGGGGTATGTCTGGGGTGGGCGGTAGTTGTGGCTATGCGTTACCACCGGCCTGGGTCAGCAATCCGGTAGAATCACTACTGATGGGTATTGCCTCGATGCCTTGTCATATTTATCCTGATCGAGCCCCCTACGATTTTGATTTAACGTTGTCGTATCACGGCGCATCCCTATCCGCCGACGTACTGGTATGTTATATGCAAACTGTACGGCAACGGTATAAACGGTGTAAGGGTAATAATGGTAATCCCGCTTACATTATTTTATTATGTTATATTTAACCATAGACATTATTATAATAGCGTATTATATTATATAGTATTAGTTTGACGGATCCTTAAGAGATGGAAATTCCCGTAACATCTCTTAAGTTATTGCACTCATATTATTACATGAAATTTGATTTAACTAATATGAGAATGATTTAGTTCTGATCTGAGTGTTTGTTGTGTTTCTTTTTGCAATACGCTCGGGTCAGACCGAGCTGCAGTTAGCGAAGATTCCATTGCTTTCAAGATTCCATTATGAAGATGAAGATGGAGCTCAACAGACGTATTATTATTATTATTCCGCTACAATGCATTGGTATGTTGTATGTTAATTTACTCTGATAATCATTGTAAAATATAATAAAATGTATGCTTTAACAGCTTCATGAATTGTTATTTATTTATTATATTTTGTCCTTCCGCTGCGAGATTCTGTATTTGTTCTTCTTCTTGTCTTCTTTTTTTTTCTTATATAAATCCCAATAACTATCCTTATTTTTGATTTGTTTATGTCGACATTGAGGATCATTGTCGATTTGAACGGTCAAAAATAACGAGATGTTACAAATTACTATATGCTTTCCTTCAAAATAGTACGTAAGGCTCAGTCTGTAAGATACATCCAAATCATATATGCATATTTTAAAAAATTTAATTTTAATTTTTGATACTTTATTATGTAGAAATAATTAATATACAGTACATTTATTTATATTATACTATATTATATGTTTTAGGTGTAAATGAATATGATACATTGGAGAAAACAATCAATAGTTTGTTAATAAATACTATAATATATTAGTGTTGGTGTAGCATTGTTAGGAATGACTTTACCAATCAAAATCATATCACGGATATCGACTATCCTTATATAATACGTGGGTAGTAATTCTAAATTTTGTGAACTTAATAAATTATTTAATTTTAAGGCAACAATTAGACTGGAAATAAATGAATCGAATTCTTAAACAAATATTTGTTGAATTTGAAAGGATTAAAACCTAAATTTTATCTTAAAATAAGGAGTAAAATACTTATTAACTTAGAAATTGAATATAAATAAACTAGAACCATTCGAACGCCCAAAAATGATATTAGTCTAAAGTGTTCTCATAACCCGATTGCTTGTAGTCATGCATGGTCAATGTGCAACAAAATTTGTTTACATAGTGTGAACATGATTTTAAAATTGTGTACTAAATCAATTGGTTGTTGTTAAATAAATTTCTTAATGTCTCTGTTAGATGTTTACAAAGCCTACACATTGATAGTGTTTCAAGTTTGAAGATTGTACATATTTCAAGTCTTCAATAGTTTTACTTAACCTTATTGCTTCAACGTAATATTCTACCACTTTTATTTTCTAATAGCTACATGCTAAAACGAATCATATTCCAACAAAATCCATATAATAATTAATTTATGTATTTCATTATTAATTATGAAAAATCCAAAGCGCTTAAACTATTGTGTACTGCTATGTTATCTACTTTTTGAACATCATTTTTTTATATGTCCATTTCATTTGGCTCAATGGATGCATGTTATGCTATAATTTTTAGTTGATTTTGATTCATACCTTTGCTTGTCTTTTTTAAATAGAAATTCAGCTTTATATGAGAACAAACAGAAGATACACGTGAATAAAAGATATCCTTGCAATGTTTAATTAAAATGTACTTCCTTAAAACTTATAGAAGGGACTATATTCCTCCAAGCCTTTTCATTTTCAATTATTCTTGTAATGTTTTAAACCACTATAGAATGTATAACTAGTGGATTTTACCAAGCATATTAATTTATGAGTAAATCTACAGAATCTACTATGCCAATCAGGGTCACGTGGAATTATAAGAATTACAACATTCTAACACCTCTTCATTCTCTTGTACACATATTTACATGGAACATACATGATTTTTGGCATAATATTGATTAGAAATCATCCCATTGTGAAAAATAACCCAATGAAACATATAACTTGTAATTTTTTTGATAACGCCAAATGCAATTTGACGTTTCACGTTGTTGTGCTTTTTTCTCTCCTAGATTTCCTACCATTATTTACATATGATCCAAGAAGAAATTACATACATTTTCGATTACTATTGTCTAATTCCAAACAAAATTATCAAGTGCCAAATATTGATAATTAACATGAACTTGCTGGCAATTGAGAATGTTGAGGAAAGTACATAAATTTATAACCAATTCAATAATTTATATGAGATGGGACATATCTATTGTGCATGTAGTAGTGTTATTATAAATAATAAAAAGGATTAAATATCAAACAAGTAAAATTAAATATTAAATAAATACAACGGGGTCCACCCTGCTATATAATTGGTTTTCCAACAAGCCCATTGACAAATTACCTAATTATCATGTGCACTCCATTACTAGGTTGCTAACTGTATGGGGATGGAATGTCTATTTTTCATCACTTCATAAGTGTAATTCTTCATAGATTATTACTATGAAAGTATTTTAATAGCGACTTAATTATTTGGCATAATATAAAACATTTCTAGAGCTAAACGCTTAGTTTAAAATGTTATTTTATATTACATATGTTACCGATCTTTGGGCCAAACGAATCCAGTGTACCTGATAAACAATAGGACTTAATAAGATAGCAATGTAATTGATTAGAAGCCATGTTATGAAGAAGAAGTATCCAGACCATCCAAATATGGATCATCCTACTCTGGATCGGACTCCTCAACACACCTCCCAAGCATTTTGGATCAACTAATGTGTATGGCCCGGTTCAACCTGATCACATCAACCAAACCGGGCTAGCCGAAAGGCTTGTATCGTTTCTAATCCAATCGAGACCTTGGATCGGTCTTGGCATCTCATGTCTGATCAGTAGGATCATGTGATATTGGATCGATCGAATCAGTGAAGATACCGGGTGAAGGCCAAGAATTGGCACAACATGACATGGACACAATTCAGTTCGACACACTTGGAACCAGTATGATCAATTCTAGAACAAGAGCATCAAATTGAATCATGCCAAAGCATGACTTCAAAAAGGTTCACCCGATTGCCAACAAAACCGATTTGGAGCCAACCCAAATTATCTTGGATTTCCCTTCTATATGAAACCCATGTTTTGCAAATTCGCTTCAAACTGCCAAGAACTAGTTCTAAACCTGAGCCTGCTTTAGTCTACAAATAGAAGCTGCATGTGAAAGCTAAATATATTTTGGCCCTTTTGCTATTTTCTTCCACTATTGTCATTGTACTAAAGGACATTCCGACCAAAAATTGAGATATCATCCAAAGTTGATTAATAAAGAGTTGAAACTGAAAGTGGACATACGCATATCTTAGCCGAACCATTATATTTGGGTGTCTTGTTTCTCGCTCATATTAATTTCACATTTCTCCATTTTATTCTCTACATAGATTATTTTGGGATATTGAACCACTTTTGGTACCAAATTTTTTGATGCTTTCACTAAGAAAATGAAATTCTCAACTTCAGTTCCATTTAATCTGCTAGCGGATTTGCAAATCCCTTAAGAACAATCAAAATTTTCATCTTTCTATAAGTTTTCATGTTTTTAAGGATATTTTTTACAATGCTAACTAAGAAAGGAGCATCCTCTTCCAAGGCAATAAATCGGGCTTATGGTGAAGTTAGCAAGCAACCCAGGAATCCTAGGAATGTGGTGGCCACCACCACGACAGATGTTATCACGCCATCCGCCAACCCAATCATGCATGAGGCCACTGAAGGCATTGATGAAGAAATTGGAGAAAACCCACGAGGATCTAAATCTGTAGATATAGAATGAAATATAGCTAAGAAGTTAGATGAATCAGATGACTACTGAGTGGAACAAACAGAGGAGGAGATCTACTTCCCCACTACATAATCATTTGAAAGCTTTAACATCGTTAGATAGGAGCAGGAAAGCCCACACCATATAACAAATGCAGAAATACCAGAAAATAGAGCTCAACATAGCCAGCTCTGGGCTGAACCAAAATCAATGACATTAGCCTGCCCAAATCAATTTGCTCAAACCGATCTGAGGCAGCTTATATTGTTCTTGATACACGACATGGACTGAGTTCATCTGCTCCTTCTCGTGATAATGTACCATCGGACCCTCTCAAGCAACCATACTTCCACCCTGGAGTCCTATGATTTACCGGGGCACCAGAGGCCGGGGAAGTGTAGCCCAAAAAGTAATGCAGGCGACATTGCTGGAGAATGAGAACTAATAGCGTATGATCAGAGTGGAATCAGAGTCAAGGCCCATTATCCAAACTTCGAGTTTGACGACCATAGTTAGGAAGATCATGATAGATGGTTAATGCTTTTCTAACGAAGGTTGGGGGGTCGATAAGTGACACACTCTATTCACCGATGAAATATTGGATTTTGAGTACCCTTGAAAATTCAACTTTCCGCGTATGCCTCACTACATGGGAGCGACTGATCCCAATAAACATTTAATGTAGTATGAATGGTAGTTGGACTCAGCTCAGGCCTTTGTTGCCATCAATTGTAAAGCCTTCCTGTATTGATTTTTTGAGTATAAGTACAATGCTATTTTTCTTTTGAAGAAAAGTAAGAGATGAGAAGTTTTCGTGAGGAGTGAGAGTTGGCTATTTGAGGAATAACCCGAAAGTATTCTTCTTCCAGAGCTTGGAGTACCAAAAATGGCGTGAGTTCTCCCTCTAAAATTCCTCCTTTTTTCTTTTCTTCCAGACCTTCAATTTCCCAAAATAGCATGCCTTTCTTCTTTCGAGAAGAAGGTATTTAAAGATGGAGAATTCGGCTAAGATAGATGCAACATGGCCCGTCCTTTCAAGAAAGCTTGGACATGTGTAACTTGATCCTTGGGCATAGCTGGGGCTAGGAGACTATTTCCACTGTTCATAAATAGTATCTTCGGAAATTTTGACTTACATGGCGTTCAAGGTAAGGTGCACTAAAAGGAGAGATTTGGTTGGTAGCATTTAACCGCCTTTATTGCCTTGAGAATTGGTCTGAGCCATGAATGATCCGACTAGATATTTCCAAGCGAGCCTAGGATATTCGATCGATCCGCTTTTGAGGGAAGCCTTTGATTCGGTCGATTGAGAACGATTCTCCCGGGCTCGACGAGTTGGAGCTAAAGGATCATTAGATGGAAAGTTGATTTGGGCCGGCCTTGAAGTAAGCCAGTTTGGTTCGAACCTTGTCTCGGCTTTTTGGAGCGCAAGCTGCAATGTCAGCTGGTGGGCCGATGCTGGAGAGAATTTCTGGATATTGGGCTTCGATCCGAACCATGACAGCTTTTGGTAAAAAACTGGTCAACACTTTGCCCCTCATAATACATCTTCAGTACAAGGAGGTGTGTTCTGATTCCTTGCATCAAAGTCCAGTGTGTGGGTAGCAATGGTTGTGCTAAACTATATTAAGGCCAGAAGTCCGAAAGCTTCGATGATTGTATTAAGACCAGAAAACGGACGACCGAAGAAGGTCGTATTAAGGCCAGAAAACCGACAATCATTGAAGACCGTATTAAAGCTGAGAAGGCAGTTGTAAATTCATGTCAAGAGATTTTGTACCTCTAGAAATGTTATGAGCCGTTCTCGGTCTAGAGAAGGCTTTTTTCATTTGGGGCGAATATAAGTCATACTCGACTTGTAAATAAGGACGAGCAGTAGTTGCACTTGGCTTAGAGGAACGACGAGTATTAACCATACTCGGCTTATAGAGGTGGCGAGTATTAACCATATTCGGCTTATGGAGGTGGTGAGTATTAACCATACTCGTCTTATGGAGATGGCGAGTTCTAACCATACTCAGCTTATGGAAAGTGTTTTCTGTGCTCGACTTATGTAAGGTCATTTGGTAATTTTTTACAAGGGGCGAGTATAGTCCATACTTGGCTTAAAGAGATCTAACCGTACTTAGGTCAAGGAGTAGGTTTCCATAGATGGTTGTAGGCTTTCGCACTGACCATATTTCTGGAGGGGCGAGCATTAGTCATGCTCGGCCTAAATCATTCAAACATAATCCATGTTTGCAAAAGAAAAATCATAGTCGCTAAAGAACAATTATAGGAAAGCGAAAATAAATTCTAAGGGGACAACCGTTGATTCCAGAGCATGCCTAGGAGCTAAATCCTAACCCATACATGTGTACATCAAAGTGCCTATTTTATTGAAAAAGAAATACATTAAAAAAGAAATATAAACATAATTAATAATAACGCTGCGGGTGCTAGTCTCGGCGTCCTTTCTGTTTCTAGGAGCTCGGGGACCAGTCTGAGGAGTGTAGGCAGAAGATTGTGGCGGTATGGCTTGTGTGTTCTTCTTCACATATGCGGGAAGCTCCCCTCACCTGACCCTATCATTGATGAGATCGTGTAAATGCATGGATTCAATGGTGTTTTGACTAGCGATGTTATGCAACATGCAGTGCTTTCCGGATTCAAGTTCTTTCTGGGTCGGGTATCTTCGAGGAGGTCTTAGGAAAGACAGGGACCCTTGCACATCAAGATAGATGTCGAGCAAGGAAGAATTGAGCTTGGTATATTGATCATACTTACTTTCTCTTCGAAGTCGTATGTTGCGCTCCTTATTATCTGGGGCCTTTCCTCTTCCTTTATTCTAGCCATTAGTGTTGGATGGACCTCCTTGTTTGGTGACAAAGACCACGAGGCTCTCCATCTCAATGCTGGCGTCTTCTTGTCGGAGGAATCACTCGGCCTCAGCATAGAAATATTCTATATCCTTGGGGGGATCTCTGGTTAAAGAGATCGAGAATTCCGATCGGTTCTAAAGTCCTGCAATAGCGGCCATAGGCATCATCGATGGCTCGGGTCGATCGATAGATGCTACGATCGCGTTTAATCTTTCGAGGAAGGACCGAAGTGTTTCACTCGGGCGCTGCTTAATTGTAGTCAGGAACATGACACTTTTTGGCCGGGAGATAAACTCTGAACTACTCAATAAAACGGGTGACCAGCATATTCAAGATATTTATGACTCCGTTATTAGCTGCTGAAACCACATGCCGGCTATATTTGTGAGGAAGAGTGGAAAGCACTTAGTCATGAGGTTGGTCGCTGCACCAAGCACTTCCATATGTCACATGTATCGCGTGAGATGGATGGCTGGGTCAGTCCAACCGTTGCAATGTTCAATGGCTGGAACCTTGAAGCCCGGAGGATTGCGGGAGTTCTTGATCTCCCTAGTGAAGGGGCTGTGGTGGATGTTATCTATATCCTGCTGAGAAGAATTGCTCCAAGTGAAGCATCAAACTATACTTGCAAGTTGGCTTCCACCTCCGAGGAGTCGCTACCATGAATCCAGCTCTGCATTTGAGAGTGTTCCAGCACTAGGGTGCAACGAAAGCATTCTCGGAAGGGTGGCCGCTGGTTGGGCTCGACCTCCGAGAGTTGAGTGAAGGTGAGGGCGAGGGTTCATCGCAGTTGTTGGCTCGGGGAATAATAACCACTCTTGAACCTGATGAGAGTTAGGTCGAGCCGTACCCAAGGTTGGAGGCAAAGTGGTCGAACGACCTAGATCTTGATTGTAGGCCACCTGTGAATCTGCAGCTGTGGCTGCGCTGGTCGCTGGAAGCGATAATCCTGGCTGTGATTCGTCGGGAGGTGGAGCAGAGCCAAGAGGAAGCAAAGTTGTGATTTGATCAGTGGCATGATTCTGTGCAGACCAAACATCAGTTGTTGCCGTAGTCTCGGTCAGTGGAGGAATTGATTTTGAAGCATTTAATCTTATCTCCACTCGACCGAGAGGATGATCCATCAACTATGCTGTCGTTCGAGGAGTTTACCCTGAGATGTCATATGGTCTCTGAACTCGATCATGATTTTGTCTATGTCATCTCGGGTGAGATATCGGGACACATCTTCATGAGAGGAGGCTTCCTGACTTGCTTCTGCAGTGCTATATCGCCTGCATTGGTACTAGTGAGATGAGAAAACGCTGAATCTTTGTTTCGTTTTTTCTCCATGGATTGCGACTTGCAGAAGGTCAAAGGGTATGTCGGTAAGCGACCCTACCTGGCGCGCCAAAGTGTTGACGCCAAATGTTGGTCACTAGTGACAGTCAGCCCCCAATTGTGTGGAAAGCACATGAATATCAGTTATGGACTGTGGTAAAGTAAAGAAAACAGCAGACGCACACAACTTTTTATAGTGGTTCGGCAAAGATGGTGCTTACGTCCACTTTATAAGTATTGATTTATATTTGAGTACAAGTATAATGCTATTTTTCTTTTGAAGAAAAGTGAGAAATGAGAATTTTTCTTGAGGAGTGAGAGTTGACTATTTGAGGAATAAGCCGAAAGTATTCTTCTTCCAAAGCTTGGAGTACCAAAAATGGCATGAGTTCTCCCCCTCCCCCCCCCCCCCCCCAAAATTCCTACTTTTTCTTTTCTTCCAGAGCTTCAATTGCCCAAAACAACATGTCATTCTTCTTTAGGGAAGAAGGTACTTATAGATGGAGAAGTCGGCTAGGGTAGATGCAACTTGGCCTGTCCTTTCGGGAAAGATTGGACATGTGGAGCTTGATCCTTGGGCATAGCTGCGACTAGGAGACTATTTCCACTATTCATAAATAGTATATTCGGAAATTGTGGCTTACATGGCTTTCAAGGTGAGGTGCATTAAAAGGAGAGCTTTGGCTGGTAGCGTTTGACCGCCTTTTTTACCTTGAGATTTGGTCTGAGCCATGAATGGTCCGACTAGATATTTCTAGGCGAGCTCGAGATATTCGGTCGATCCGCTTTCGAGGGAAGCCTTTGATTCATTCGATTGAGAACGATTCTTCCAGGATCGATGAGTTGGAGCGGAAGGGTCATCAAACGGAAAGCTGATTTAGGTCGGCCTCGAAGGAAGTCGGTTTGGTTCGAACCTTGTCTGGGCTTTCTGGAGCGCAAGCTGCTATGTCAGCCGATGGGCCGATGCTAGAGAGAATATTTGGATATTAGGCTTCGATCCGAACCGTGATAGCTTTTGGTCAAAAATTGGTCAACACTTCTCGATTTTTATGTTAGGCATAACAACCATGTGGTTCACAGAAATTACCACCAAAGTTCGTGAATTTATTCGAGGAGCTAGGGAAAAGTTCTTGAACGAACTTTGTATCCGCTCATCTTTCGTGAAGCATGTGGTGACACTATCCCAAATATATCAATCAGGGGAACCACTTAAGGACTATTTGCAGGACTTCAACGTGTTTGCCACAAAAGTTAGTAATCCTAATGATGAAGTGATTTTGATGGCATAAATTGGGGGCTTAGACTCT
Source organism: Allium sativum (assembly GCA_030737875.1). Taxonomy (NCBI): domain Eukaryota; kingdom Viridiplantae; phylum Streptophyta; class Magnoliopsida; order Asparagales; family Amaryllidaceae; genus Allium; species Allium sativum. Next base: position 1,025,368,160 of record CM060920.1, read on the forward strand.
AATACAAGATTCAGAGAGTGGCTTACTCGAAAGCCACCATTAACTTTAAACAAGTTTTACGACAAGTTTCTCAGTTCTTGCGAAGAGAAGAGGCCAAGAGAAGTATATTGAGAAGCATGAAAGATCATATCAACGAGGAGATATTATGTAATGTTGAAGTCAAGCAATCTCGAGAGTGTTCTGGTAAAGCTTAGGTCAATGTTCAAAATTAGAATAAGAGAAACAAAAATCAGCGAAAATAGGTAGTGGAGGAGATGACCACAAACAGAAGATGGATTCAAGGAAGCTAAACTTATTCCCAACTTATTACACTTATATGTACAAAATGACACATTGGACAATGTTTATCTAGATATTTGCAAACAAATGCATTATTAAAAACCTACTTCATGAGAATTGAACGATAAGGAGAAACATGCCAGTAAATTTTGTCTTTTTCATGAGATGTAGGGACACATGAAAATTGAGTACCATCACCTCATAGATATTGTTAAAAACTGATTAGGGAAGGCAAATTGGGCGAGTATAGAGTGTCCCTGTGGATATGGCAAAGGGACTTCAGACCCAAATAGATAAAGGCATTTAACACGCTACTGCCTACCGAAAACAAAAAGGAATATTTTTCAATACCCTTTTCGACGAGCGACACCGAGCCGACCCTGTTTAAGAACCATGGAGTAGTATGTTAATGCGGTGAAGCACGTGAAAGACAAGTAGTGCTGTGCCATCGAGGAGTCTGCTCTAATTAAATAAAGGATGACGATGAATGATGATGTCATCTTCCGAGAGAGAAATGCAGTTGGAGTAGGGGCTCCAAGCATTGATCTTCTTGTTATATCGCCTTAAATATCCCTGAATTGGTATAAATGATTCATGTGGATGCTTTGCCAAAAATATAAGTTTCATGTGGACTATGATAGCTCCATAAATATTTTATTCGAGAGGTCCTACGACCAAGTGACGCTTGTGGCCAAAGTCTTAAAGCTATGTATAGCCCGAATACATGGCTTCAACTGAAATGCTAATTTGCAAGTAAGGATTGTCGAACAACCGGTGGAGGTTGGAGCGAGGGATCACAGGAGAGTGCGAATCCTACCATTCATTGTGCTATACATATTCTCCATATTATGCTTTCTTGGGCTGATCGGTTCAAGTTGACTTCAAAGCTTGCATTGTCCTTGGTGCTTTCTCTTGAAATTACCGATGGAGGACGAAGTCAAAATTTTAGAAGGTGACCAACTAACTAGAAGGGTATGCTGTATTATAGGATTCCCGCCGTCGAGAAAAGGGGTAGCATGTTGAAACTTGTTTCTACATGAAATATGTTAATCCATATCATCCATGGAGCGGATTCTATCCCAAACAACATTGCCATATTTTTATAGATATTGACCCCAGAGAAAACAAAAAATCAGGATAGTAGAGTGCAACTCCGAATGATTGCACCATAGCAATTTCAACTGATAACGATGACCAATCAAAAATGTTGAAAATTGGATCCCATCTTGGTCCCTGGAAGATGAAGGAACTTTCTAGATTTCTTTGAGCGAATCTTGACGTGTTTGCATGGACCTATGCTGAGATGTCGGGATCTCACCGATAATTGCCACTCACTAACTCGAAACGATTAGTTGCACTGGGGAGGAATTAGATAAACTCAAAAGAAATGGTTTTATCCGAGATGCATTATATTTCGATTGGGTTTCGAATCCTATTATTGTGAGGAAATCTAGTGGGATGTGGCAGACATGCATAGACTTTTCCAGTTTGAATAAATTATGTCCCAAATACAGCTTTCCATTTTCTAAAATTGACCCGCTGATGGACTGTATAGCCGGGCATGAGCTTTTGTCATTTACATATGCATACTCCTAATACAACTAGATACCAACGCATATCCCCGACCAGGAGAATATGATTTTCATCACTGATCTTGAATTCTACTATTTCGTGTTGATGCCATTCTGGTTAAAGAATGCAGAATAGACTTATAAGCGGTTGACCAACCACACGTTCAAAGACCAAATTAGATGTTCAGTAGAGGTTTATGTAGATGATATACTTGTAAATCATGACTATTGACCAATCATATTTACAACTTAGCGGAGAAGTTCGGAATTCTCTACAAGTATGGCATTCAATCTGATCCCATGTAAGGCTCTTTTAGCAATGCAACGGAAAACTATTGGATTTCGGTGTCCACAGTCAAGGGACATAAGTCAACCCCGAGAAGAATAATGCCATCCGAAACATTCAAGTTCCAACCCAAATCAAAGACGGGTGGATCCTAAATGAGGAATCAGCTACTTTAATTATGATTATATCTAGAGCAACTAAAAAATGCATTCCTTTCTTTGATTTACTAAAGAGAGAGAAATGCATGGTGAGTCATTCCAAAATATTTTGGACCATTTTCACAGTCCTCATATATTATCAAAGCCAATCGATCAGGAAAACTTATTTGTTTATCTAGCAATGTCTTTACATGCCATCATCTCTGAACTTGTGCGCTAGGACCATACAATTCAGTGACCAATGTACTATATAAGTAAAAGACTAATGGGGGCGGAGTAAAACTATCCAAATGTCGAAAAATTAGCCGACTACATACCAATCGCATCATGTAAACTTTGCCAATACTTTTGAGCTTATCCTATTGAACCATTCAACCATTATGATAGGTTCTTCTATAACACCCCACATTCCTTAATGTCACCCATAAGAGGATTTCATTAAGAGAGTATGGAGCATTGTAGGTATAAAGACATAAAATATCACAGAGACTAAGATTTCACAAGACATAATAATAAATTAATAGCAGAAGAAAGCTTTCTTTTAAAAAAATAGTTACAAAATACTATGTCTAAAAAGCCTCAAACAAAAACAACATCAGAGTAAAATAAATATTATCCCCAATATAGTCAAAGAGATACAACCTAACCTTCAGAAGAGAATAGGCAGAAATCCAACTTGTAGAACCTCATCAAGACAATGCTAACAAAGAAATCTGAGCTATACACTTTCTCCCGACAAGCTTGGGGGAAAGAAAGAAAAAGGAAACGGATCAGACATAATGTCTGGTGAGCTGCTGGGAATAACAACCCGACTTACTAAGTTAAGTAAAATAGATAAACAGCGGTTTTAGTATCATAAAGAATAAGTATCTTATACATGTCTAAAGGTGAACTACAGCTGATATGCACTGGTAACAAGGACTAGCTTATTCATATAAACATATAATGATGATAACAATACTACTAGAAATAAGGTTAGGCAGTTTGACTGTTTTGCACTTCTACTAGAATATTAGGATTAAGTGTTATCCTAATTACTTAACAGATGTTTATGATACACTACCCAGACAGACATGCATGTATCATAACAAGAATATAACAGCAAGATTAGGCATGCCCTAATTACTACCCAAGCGAAAAGCTCCCTATTACCCGAATAACATGTGTCAGCCCCGGCAATAGAGTGTATCATGCCCTAACCCAACAACTTATAGAACACAGCAATATCCGTAAGTGTTTCGACGGTTTAGGTTCCATAGCTGGATCCATGCACACTCATGAATCAGTCGGAAATACGGACCTTACAGCCAAGGCCTTGAACCTCTTATAACCAAATCAGTAAAGAGTTCCCTTACCCCTACCTAGTGCGGGGTACGTACCTTGATATTAATAGGGGTACTGACTGATGTGGGTTCCACACAACTTGATACAAGCCAACCCCTAGGCTTGCATCCCCGTGTACCTAGGATTTAAGTATCCCGATAACCTCATACAACACTAAACTTAGGATCTCTTTAGCTTATTATTTAACAAGTATAACTTATCAGGTTTAAGTCCAGTAATAAGCTCGGTTGTAAAATTACATTTATATAAATGTTATTAGTGTACAACCCTTTTCCCCAAACAAGAACCTGCCCAGATGTACATAGAGATTACAGTAATTCAGTATACTTAACTTACATATGGTACTTACACTTTCATAACATGTTCATCACTTGATATTTGTATTAAGTCTAATCTAACATGTCCAATACATATGCATATTATTCATCCATTATATTCCCTGTTTACAGGCTTATGCATATTATTCATTTACCGTAAGTATATACACATTACCCCTTTTTATCGGTTTGCAGCAAGTCTAATCATCTATATCTAATCCTTTTTTTCAAATTTACAGTAAAACAATCCCAGTTAAATAGCATGCCTATATTCCTCTTTTTATGTCATTCATTATTGTCCTCATTTATACGCACACTCAAATCGGGTATGGCCTAGGCTTTCAAAGGCCTAGGCTTAGCGTAACATAAAAGGGAAAACTGAGGAAGGAGAATGGAGTTAATTCACATAGGCATATAATCTAAAACATAGAATCAGGGAAAAAGAGAGGTAAATGAACACTTAACATCAAACGAGCATAAATTTCCAATTTAACAGAATATCTAATTGTCATGCCTTTCCCAATTTATCATGAAATAAACGTAAACATTTAATTAACATGAATGTTCCTAAATTAGTTATGCTATCATTCCCCGTTTATTCTGGCTCTTATTCTATTACAACAATCACTCATTTATGTCGTTTATTTATTTCCAGTCACACACACACACACACACAAATATATATATATATATATATATATGTGTGTGTGTGTGTATGTTTGTATTTATATATGTCTAGGCACCAGACCCCTCACATTAAGTTAATCACTTGTGGATGCTGGATTTGCCGGGCGGTTTCGGACAGACTTCTACCACAAGTTAAACTTAACCTCATGTCTTAGTGACGTTATTTACCATTGTCATGAAATAAACATAAACATTCATTGGCATTTTTTCCCCAAGCGTGTAATTAACCCATATTTCACATGTAATTATCCTAACATGTAATTATCCAAGCATAAAAGGTTAACATGAAATTATACCAATTAGATTACATGTAAATACCCATATTTAGCATGTATTTATCCAAACCTAACAGGTTAACATGTGTAACAACCCGTAATTTTAACAAGACTAAAGATGATAAAATTAAAGAATAATTAATTTAATATTCAGAATTAAGGGAAGACTGTGCCATTGCGTTCTTCTCGGAATTCTGGTCAAAATAGACACCTAGTTTGCATAAAACGGAAACCGTACGAAGAAGTTATGAAGGTTTGAAGTTTGTATATGCATAAGAAGAATATATATACATATAATTGGTCCAGAAATTCAAAATCAGTTCAAAATCGCAGAATTTAGGGAAGCGGGAAAATTCCCGACCTAGGGTGTCGACCCCATCAAGGGGGTGTCGACCCCATAAGGGGGTGTCGACCCATGGGTCGACCCCTCATTGGGGGGGGGCGACCCTCTTGCAGTAGATCTAGGCAAATTTTAGGGTTTCAAACGGCTATATATATGGCTTCATTTTTCGGGTTTCTCCACACCAAAAATAACGGAGAGCTAGATGCGGCCTCTGTCCAGATTAAATCAAGTCTTTCTTCTTGTGTAATCAAGTTATTCAGGCTTAGATATCTGGGATTCAATCCTTTCTTCTTTTTTTCTAAATCCAATCACAGTGAGTTTACATTACTTTTAGATATAAACATTTAAAAAGTAAAACTTGACATGACTATAACTTGGATCTATGCCTATGACTATTTGAATCATATCAGATCTGTTATAATCTATTTATCTAAGTCATTCTGATATGACTATGAACTAGATCTGAACCTATAACTATTTATCATGTCAGAACTACCACTGTTTATAGATCTAATTCACTGTCTAGATCACCTCATGCATGTTGTTATTATGTTTGTGGCTAAATTAGATCTGTTATTAGTTGGATATCTAATTCATTATTTAGATCTCATCATGCCTATTTATGATTTCCCTAATTTGTTAGAATCAGTTCTATTATCACATGTTCACCAAATCAGTTTCTATATGCCTATCTTGTCATCATTCCACTTTATGTTTATGCCTATTTCTGCCTTTTTATGTTGATCTTGTCAGTGTGATCATTTCTTTCCGCTTCCCTTCATCTTTTCCCATTTATTTTTATATAACCTGGCTACCTTTGAGCCTAAGCCTACCGCTGAAATATGTGAACGCTTTAAATTGGGAACGAGGGGAAAACGTTAATTTGGGGCATAACTTGTAATTGGAAATTTGGGCATAAGTTGAATGTAATACATGAATATGAATTTGGGCACGAACTGAATTATGATTAAAGGCCTTAATTTGGGGCATATGGTTCATTATGAACATAACTTGGGAAAGGGGCATGAAAACCTATAACGACTTAGGAATAATCGGTTAATAATTGAAATGCCTAGAAATACAGTAATTAGAAACTGTAGCCGTGCTTAGACACGAGGTCGGATTACACTTATGGTGGAAGTCTGCCCGAAACAGCCCGACATATCCAGCGACCACAAGTGGCGAATCTAATGTGAGGGGTCTAAGTGTATAAACACGAGACGTGCTAAGATACGAGATTAAGCCCAACTTGTGGAAGAAGTCTGCCCATAACTGACTGGCATGTCCAGTATCCATAAATGGTAGGCTTAATGTGGGAGTTCTAGCACATTATAACCATAAATGAACATGGTAATGAATTGGAATACTTAACCTATTTGAATCCATAGGGATTGTATGAACATATAACTTGAGCAAGGGTTAAGTAAACTTGTTTGAAACAGTGGATGGGTTAAGTAAATCTTGGGTAGGTGGGTAATATTTATATAGGCCCACAAACTTAACCTGTGGAGGTTATGCAATCTTTTACTCAAGTATGGCATAACCTATGGAAAACCTAGTGGGGATGCAAGCATAGGGGGAAACGTATCATCTTGTGTGTGGGACCCGTTTCAGTCAGTAACCCATATATAGGTATCAAACGAGTACTCCGAACTAGGTCGAGGTCGGGGCACACTTACTTGGCTGATTGTAAGAGATCCAAAGGTGGGGGACAGTGTGAGCGGTGTATACCAACCGGGTCATGTGCGTGCATGGTCCGGACAGAGGTGGATAAGAAGCCGTGACACCTATAGGTATGGTTGTGCAAATCCTGAAAACAAAGGGTTGCCACTTTAGGAAGTGATTCATTCTACTGCAGGGCCAGCACAGGGTATCTACGGAGTAAGGAGCCGATCGATTAGGGTACACTTAGACTCCGGTATGATGGGACCCCGTTAATATCCTTAGGGTTAACTCTGCTATGTCGGGCTATTTGTTGATTGTATGAGGTGAACACCTTTCACTGGAAGTACATCTAATTCTAACATATTATACTTTTTGGGGATCATCTTGTTAATAAGACACTAGAATCGGTGAAGAGAAAGAGAAAAAGCAAAGTGTTAGAGAAGCGCTATTTATTCTATCCAGTTGTCCTGTTTACCTTGTCATACTTGCCTTATAAGTTGTTATCTCTCTTATCCACTTTATATGCCTGTCATGATACTTTTACATATTTATTTGCTAAAAGTAACTTGACTCGCCATACTTTATGTCTGACCCATTTTGTTTCCTCTTCTTTCTCTTCCCTCCCCCCTCCCCCTTGGTTCTCAAGGTTGGAATACTCAAGCTTGACAAGATTCTGCTTTCATTTTTCTTGGAGTTGCTTAGATGTATTTCTCGAGCTCTTATCTTTTCTACTATGGTTATGTTTTCAATTTGGGGAATTATGCTTCTTTTATGACTACTCTCATGTTTTAAGTACAAGACAGAAATTTTAATGATGTACTGGGTTTTATGTTTTTAGACATATGATGTAACCATGTTTTGAACCACGATGTTATGCTTTATGATTAATAAAGTTTTTAAATTCCGCTGCTATTTTATATCTATCTTGTAATGTTTATGTTTTTGTTTTCCTGTAACGCTTCACGAAACATAATGCATTCTTTTAATGAGTGATATTAACGGACAGGGGGTGTCACACTTGGTATCAGAGTTGAAGGTTACCAAATCAGATAAAAGGTTTTGAAATTATTTTCAAAAAGGTTTTAAAAGAAAGCATTTTCAAAAAAGAAAAGTCTGTTTTGAAAAACATATTCCCCAAAGTCATATGTACTATCTCTTGATTCTCCGCTTGATTCCTTTTTTTCCTTTTTGTCTAGGGAGCCGATTCTTCTCGAAAGGTGTCCCCATTTTGGCGTAGTTCCATAGGCATGTTAAAACTATGGCACACGTCAAAGGGAAATGAAGTGCCTAACCTCCATCTACAACCGCAGCAGTTTCACTTGCGGCTAATTTTCTCGAGCTTCATAAGGATTTCCATGTGATGGAGGCAGCTTTCGAGAGACTTGTTAACTTGTTACGTAAGGATGGTAAAGAGGAGAATAAGGGAGTTAGGGCCAAGGAGCAAAGCCCAAGGATGAGAAGGATTGTAACACCCCACCTCCGCTAGGGTCACTCACAAAGGGAATGCACTAGCTTTGGTGGAGTATTATCTAGGTAAACATACACAGAGATATCACAAGGCAGAACATAAATAGAGCAGCGGTAGAAATTAAAAACCCAATTTTTATTACTTTCAAGAAAAGAGTCAAAACCTCATATATCCAAGGTACAAATTATTCCATTACATCAAGTTCTAGATAAAGAAGCATAAACTTAAGATAACAAAAGCAAATTATTCCCCACAAATAGCAAAAGTGCAGCCATAGCATAGCTCAATACCAAACCGTACATGAGCTGAACAGAAAGCAAGAGATATCCAAGCTAAGTGCTAGAGTTTCCTCCCTGAAAACCTGGGGGGGGGGGGGAAACAAAAGAAAAAGAGGCGAAAGAAAACAGGTCAGTCATAAAGACTGGTAAGTCCTAGTGACTTTCAGTATAAAAACTAGTAAAGGTAACAAGACAGGTATAAACTAAAAATAAACATAAGGATGATGATAAGTCTGGCATGATAAACTAAGATAACAAGATAAATCAAGTCTAGCATCGCATATTCAAGATTCGCTGCACCAACTGTACTAGTATTCTAACCCATGTCAAGTATTAACCATGAAATGATCCCTTGGCCCAATATCATGAAGTGACCCATTACGGGGTCCTACGGTACGATCTACTAATTGATTGGCTCCCTACAAGTTCTAGCTCGTCATGTGTCTATGTCATACGGCCCTATCCTAAAATGTAGTCACTTGTGCTAGGTCCACCATAGGGTGTATCAAGCCCTATGGTGCCAACCATCGACACGAATCAAGCACGCACAGTGTAAACCTACTGGTGCCCAATGCCTGCTTTTTCAACTCCGTACTACGTGCACGACCATAGTCCGCCTGAACCTACAATGGCGCACCTACTAAGTCGTCGTTCTGGTCGCTTACAATCAGCCCAGTAATTGTGCCCCACCCTGCCTAGTCCCAGGGTATCGTGATACATCTAAGTGGGTTACTGCTGAAAAGGACCGCGTAACTAGGGTTTCTAATGGGTTAAGTGTTGTCATTCAAATTCTTGACTTAACCCTATCCAAATCATGTATCAAGTTGGTTAAGTATGTTTAAGCGGTTCATGACTTAACACTATCAAATCATCGTGTCAAATTGGTTAAGTATATTCAAGTGGTTCATGACTTAACCCTATCATGTAGCATTAATTCATTAATGCACCCCAACCTCTCACATTAGACTAATTATTGTGGTCACTGGATTTGCCTGGCGGTTCCGGGTAGATTTACACCACAACATAGTCTAACCTCGGGTTTTACGTGCGATATGACCAACTACCCACATTGGATCCTATTGTTTGCAGTCACTGGATTCGCCGGGCGGTTCTGGGCAGATTTACACAGCAAACTCAACCCAACCTCGAGTTGGCCATTTTCAAGTTTATCTAAGTGTCATGTCCATGTTCAAGTTTTCATGTCAAAATTCATGTCGAGTTTCATGTCTGGTTTCATGTAAATTTCATGTCAAGTTCTTGTCCATTTATAGGTTCAAGTTAAAATAACGTTCATATTCAAGTTCAAAGCCAATTCATGTTTTACCTAATCTACCCAAATCGTATTCCCATCGCACGTAGACTCGAATCGATACAAATAAATCTAATTAGGGAATAACATAAAAAGGGATGGGTATAAGGTGGCAAAAGTGATTACTAGCATATCATGGTATAACTTGAGATAAATGATTATAATATTACCGGCATATGGAATATCAGCCTCAAACATAAAGATTCCAAATCTAGCAAAATAAGGTACTAGTTAAGATAATAGTTGACATAAGGTGATAGTCATGGTAATGGTTGACATAAGGTGATAGTCATAAACTTGTGACTAATAGCAGATTCAACATTGCAGGCATGATAATATGAGGGGTTTTTCTTTTTGATTTACAACATGAATATGCCCCAAATCAATGTCATAGTAATATACCCCAAAAGTCAAGATCCAAGACGAACAAGAATGGGTGTAAAACAGTCATCATACACAGGTCCAATTTCAATTTACAACATATTCATATTACGTTTACAGTTTAAATCTAAAAGTAATTGGGGCTTACTGATCGTGGTTCGAGAATTAGAAAAAGAAAGTCGATGTTGAGTCTTTATATGCTTAGTCGAGTCCTAACAGAAATCCCCAAATCAGCAATTCTCTTAACGTAGTTTCGACGTAGAAGAATTAGTCCCTTTCTCTAACTTTTCAACCAGAATTAGAGCAGCATAAGGTAAGAGAGAATTTTGTGTAGAGAGACTAGTGTTAGGGGCTGTTTATATAGGGTCAGGCCAACGAATGTAGACAGAAATGAGGCCAGAAACATCAAAGTGAATCCAGCTTCAAAAGTGGGCTCGGCCACCAGGTCGACCCCCAGGTCGACACCCAGGTCGACCTGGTCCTGGGCAGGTCGACTCTATGGTCGACCCCCAGGTCGACCTGGTCCTGGGCGGGAAATTTCCCGCCCAGTCTGTTCTGTGGTTTTAATTCAAAATTTGAATTCGAATTCTGAGTTGTTTTGAACTTGAAATTTTATGAAAACTTTGAAAGGTCATAACTTGGTCATACGGACTCCAGTTTTCGAAAACTCGGACTCGTTTCCAAGCAGAATTTCGAGACGAACTCAATGGCATAACCCATTGCCCTTGATTCTTATTTTAAAAATTAATTCTGCCTTGATTTATAGTTATAACACGTTATCAAAATACGGGTTGTTACATTCTCCCCTCCTTAAAGGATTTCGTCCCCGGAATCTCTAAGTTAGGGAGGATGTGTCCTACCATCCATCATCCATCTACTCAAAGCATCACCCACAAGCAACCATTGTCCTTAAAAGGTTTCTAGTGCTGTATGAACATATGCAGTAAGTGTGTGTATATGCACTTATCTAATGCAAAAGATCAGACGGTTACTGATTCAGTAGACCCCCTTAATGTAAAATATGTTAGTGTAATGAATCCAACATGTATGCAAAAATTCCTAACATACTTTACAATCTCTACACGAGTGCACAAACATTCATTCATATGCATCATCCAAGTGATAGCATAACAAGTTCCATCCATGTACAAGTACAAGCGCTTATGCATATGCAACATGAAAATGTGACTGAGCCGATCTAGTGCCTAATGTGTATCATGCATCCACTAGAAATCACTTGCAAACACTTGCAAACATCAACCAAAACATGTTTCAATCACATGTTTACATCCATATGGTTCTACCTAAGGTTCTCAAGATAAGATCGATAAGATAACAAGACAAACGTAGGTAGTAAAAAGCATGATACGAAAAGGATTTTCAAATTTATAGGAAAAAGAGATCGAGAATGTACCCTCAAAAAGAAATGGGTAAAGTGCGTGTATCTTCTCTTCGGTTTCCCAAGTTGCATCTTCTTGGGCTTCACTCCACTGAACTTTAACTAGCTTGACTTCTCGATTCCTTAGCTTCTTGATCTCCGTTCCTAATATACGAATCGGAACTCGCCTCAATGTCGCTTCTTTTTCCACTTCTACGTCTTCAAGGATGCTTGGCTCAACCACTTCGGCCGACTCATGCAAGAACTTTCGGAGATGCGAGACGTGAAAGACATTGTGTATTCCAGTCAGCTTCTCGGGTAAGTCTACCTTGTAGGCCTTCTGTCCAATCTTCTCAGTGATAGGGAATGGTCCTACAAACCTTAGTTCTAGCTTTCCAACTGCTCCAAAACGAACTACATTGCGTAACGGAGAAACTTTTATAAAGACCATATCTCCGACTACGAACTCTAGGTCTGTCCTTCTCTTTTCCGCATAAGATTTATGTCTATCTTGGGCCGTTTTCATCTGTCTTCGTATCAAATCAACCTTCTCAGAAGTGTCCCTTATCATGTCGGGCCCAAGTATAAGCCTATCTTTCGTCTCCCACCAACAAGTTGGCGACTTGCACGGTCTTCCATACAGGGCTTCGAACGGTGCCATTCCGATGCTAGCTTGGTAACTATTATTATATGCAAACTCCATGAGAGGAAGATGGTCTTCCCAAGTACCACCAAAGTCAAGAATGCATAGTCTCAAAAGATCCTCTAGTACCCTATTTACCCTTTCGGTTTGTCCATCCATCTGCGGGTGATAGGTCGTGCTTAAGCTCAGTCGTGTACCCATTGCTTCTTGCAGACTATTCCAAAACTGGCTAGTGAAAATCGGGTCACGATCACTAACTATACTAGAAGGAACCATGTGCAACCGTACTATCTCTCAAAGGTAAATAGACGCTAGCCATGATGCGGTCCTCTTGCTTTTCACCGGAATGAAGTGAGCACTTTTCGTGAGTCTATCAATTATGACCCATATGCTAGTGTTTCCCTTCCTTGACCTAGGCAGTCCATCCACGAAATCCATCGAGATACTCTCCCATTTCCATTGCGGAACCTCCAAAGGATGTAATAGCCCACCGGGCTTCTTCGACTCGGCCTTTACTTGTTGGCACACCATGCACTTTGAAACGAACTCTGCCACGTCCTTTTTCATTCCAGCCCAAAAGAAAATGCATTTCATATCTCTGTACATCTTATCCCCTCCGGGATGTATAGTCATCTTCGAGTGATGCGCCTCTTCGAGAACTTTCCTTACTAAGTCTCCCACTTGTGGGACACATAGCCTTCCATCGTGCCTTGTCATCTATGGCATACCTACCGAGGTGACTTGACGTCTCACCACTAATCAGCTTGTCCATTATTTCGACTATCTGTGGTTCTTCCTTCTGTGGAGTCCCTAATTGATCTAGAAGTGTAGGTCTTAACTCAAGAGACGCTAACGTAGCAGCCAATGACTCAACAGCAGGTGTAAAATCAAAGGTTGCTATAAACTCAAGGCTTTTCCTTTCAACAAACAAGGGGCTCAAGGTCAACCTTTTCCTACTTAGCGCATCCGCCACCACATTACCCTTGCCAGGGGTATAAGCTATATCGAAATCATATGATGCCAAGAATTTCATCCACCACTGTTGTCTCAGATTCAAATCTTTCTGTGAGAAGAGGTACTTAAGCGATTTGTGGTCGGTATACAGCTCGAACCTCTCCCCAAGAAGATAATGGCGCCAAGATTTAAGTGCAAAAACGATCACCGCCAACTCCAAGTCATGTGTGGGATAGTTCTTCTCATGAACTTTAAGTTGTCTACCCCCATAGCATATCACTTTCCCTTCTTGCATTAGGATTGAGCCTAATCCCGTGCCACATGCATCTGTGTACACGGTAAACATCTTACCTCCATCGGGTAATGCCAAAACTGGAGCTCTGGTGAGGGCTCTCTTAAGTCTCTGAAAAGCAATCTCACATTCTATGTTCCATGCAAACGTTGGGTTTTTCTTCGTTAACCTAGTAAGAGGGGCTGAAATCTTAGCGAAGTCCTTAATGAACTTTCTATACTAGCCTGCCAAACCGAGAAAGCTTCTCACGTCCGTTGCGTTCTTAGGAATTTTCCAGTCTTGCACCGCAACTACCTTTGCGGGGTCCACGGCTATGCCTTGCTTAGAAACTACATGTCCAAGAAACCGAACTTCCTTCCTCCAAAAATGGCATTTGGAGAACTTAGCGTTTAACTGGTATGCTCTAAGCGTATCCATGACTTCCTTGAGATGTCTAGCAAGCTCTTCTTCATCCTTTGAGAAGATCAGAATATCATCCACGAAAACCACCACAAACTTGTTAAGGAACTCCCGAAACACCCTACTCATCGAATCTACAAAGTACGCGGGTGCATTCGTTAACCCAAACGGCATGACAAGCCATTCGAAGAACCCATCTGGAGTCCTAAACGCAGTTTTGTCAATGCTATCCTCAGTCACTCTAAGCTGATGGAATCCTGTGGCTAGATCGAGTTGAGAGAAAACAGATGCTCCCACAAGCTGGTCAAACAAATCGTCGATTCTTGGTAGTGGGTGCCTATTTTTCTTAGTTAGCTTGTTTAACTCACGATAATCTACGCATAAACGAAGCGAACCATCCGCCTTAGTAGCGAATACCACCGGAGCTCCCTATTCATAAATGCTTCTTCTTATGAAATTTTTCTCAAGCAACTCTTTAACTTGTTTACTGAGCTCTCTTCTTTCTCGCGGGGCCATGTGCCTAACGGGTAATGAAACTGGCTTGGAATTATCAACAAGATAAATTTGGAAGTCTATCTCGCGTTTAGGAGGTAACCCCCTCATCTCATCAAGGACATCTGGATATTCTCGGACCCTTCTTACAGATTGCAAATTATCGACGGACGAGTCAAGAGATTCAAGATAACACAACATGACCGGACCCTTAGGGTTACAAGAAATTTCAAGGGTATTACCAAGGCGAGTCATGAGCCTCACTACCCTTCGTTCACAATCAAGAATGGCTCCATAATCGGACAACCAATCCATACCTAGGATCAAACCGTATCCCATAAATCCGAGAACACAAGCATTACACGTGAATTCTACACTTAAGATAGAGATCCTAAAATCCACACACATCATAGATAAATGGGCGGAGCCCCCAATTGGATTTGAAACTATAACGGGATCCTCAACCAGACTAGTACTTAGGTGCAGATTTTCAACAATATCAGAAGAAATAAAAGTATGTGATGCGCCAAAGTCAAATAAGGTTCAAACAGGAAAGTCAGAAATGTAAACAAGGCTTTCTACGGAAATAGTACTACCTCGGTCAAGTGCTGGAGTGGTGTTGAAAGCATGCAATTGCCCTCCAGAAGGTCATGCTCGCTGGGTCTGCCCTTGCTCCTGCCCTTGCTTCTTAGGGCAATCCTTGCTGATGTGTCCAGTATCTCCACAATGAAAGCATTCACCCAACTTCCTCTTCTTCTTTCTACAGTCTTTAGATAGATGTCCCGTAATACCACAAAAGTTACATTTCCTTGTCTCACGTGCCTTGTTATTATTGTTGTAGTTTCCCTTGTTATTCTTGTTATTCTTGTTGCCTCCTTTCTTGAAGTCAACTTTCTTATTTCGAGTCTCATTAGGCTTAACCTCCTTCTTGCTATTCTTGTCTTCCTCATGAAGTAGAGCCATATCCACCAAGCTTTCAAAGGTCGCCCCCATGGTTATATGAGTTATAGCCAAACTGTGTAGTGGCTCGTTCAATCCTCGAGCAAAGCGTACAACCTTTTTGTGGGCCGTGTTAACCAAGTCCAAACCGAACCGAGCAAGCTGATTAAACTTATTCACGTACTCCCTAATAGACATGTCCCCTTGCTTGAGTGCTAGGAACCTTTCAATCTGAAGGTTCTCTTCTGCTGATGACAAGAATTTAAGCCCAAACCTCTCTCTAAAGTCTGCCCAAGTATCAATTGGCCTTGTAGCGTTGGTGATTTCCCACCAAAATGCAGCTTCCTCTTTCAACAACCATGCTGCCAACTGAACTTTTCTATGGTCCTCCACATCAAAGATAATAAACAAGTCTTCAGTCTCCTTTAGCTAGTTTCGGGCCTCAACAAAGGTTTTAGTTCCAACGAAGTTCTTGTCGCCCATTGCTTTAAAGTCTTTGCATATTTTGGCAAAGGCGGTACCAGGAGGAGGAGGAACCGCGACCACTGGGGGAGGAGGAGGAGGGATGTCTGCTGGGCCCGCTCCATTGGCCATAGCTTCTAGGTACCTTCGGAAACATCCAGGTACGGGTATTCCCTCAGGAAGGTTAAGATCAAACATGCTGAAAAACGAAAAGAAAAAGATTCAAACGAGGAAACAAAGGAAAGTGCTAATGGCTTTTAGGGAATAGCCTTTTTAAACATAAAACTTTTCTTGAAAAATGCTTCTTTATAAATGGTCTTGAAAATAGTTTCAGAAGGTTTTAAAAACTTTTGCCCAGCCTGGTAACCTTCTACTCTGATACCAAATGTAACACCCCACCTCCGCTAGGGTCACTCACAAAGGGAATGCACTAGTTTTGGTGTTGTATTATCTAGGTAAACATACACAGAGATATCACAAGGCAGAACATAAATAGAGCAGAGGTAGAAATTAAAAACCCAATTTTTATTACTTTCAAGAAAAGAGTCAAAACCTCATATATCCAAGGTACAAATTATTCCATTACATCAAGTTCTAGATAAAGAAGCATAAACTTAAGATAACAAAAGTAAATTATTCCCCACAAATAGCAGAAGTGCAGCCATAGCATAGCTCAAGACCAAACCGTACATGAGCTGAACAGAAAGCAAGAGATATCCAAGCTAAGTGCAAGAGTTTCCTCCCTAAGAACCTGGAGGGAAACGAAAGAAAAAGATGCAAAAGAAAACAGGTCAGTCATAAAGACCGGTAAGTCCTAGTGACTTTCAGTATAAAAACTAGTAAAGGTAACAAGACAGGTATAAACTGAAAATAAACATAAGGATGATGATAAGTCTGACATGATAAACTAAGATAACAAGATAAGTCAAGTTTAGCATCGCATATTCAAGATTCGCTACACCAACTATACTAGTATTCTAACCCATGTCAAGTATTAACCATGAAATGATCCCTTGGCCCAATATCATGAAGTGACCCATTACGGGGTCCTACGGTACGATCTACTAATCGATCGGCTCCCTACAAGTTCTAGCTCGTCATGTGTCTGTGTCATACGGCCCTATCCTGAAATGTAGTCACCTGTGCTTGGTCCACCATAGGGTGTATCAAGACCTATGGTGTCAACCATCGACACAAATCAAGCACGCATAGTGTAAACCTACTGGTGCCCAATGCTTGCTTTTTCAACTGCGGACTACATGCACGACCATAGTCCATCTGAACCTACAATGGCGCACCTACTCAGCCGTCGTTCTGGTCACTTACAATCAGCCCAGTAATCGTGCCCCACCCTGCCTAGTCCCAGGGCATCGTGATACATCTAAGTGGGTTACTAATGAAAAGGACCGCGTAACTAGGGTTTCTAATGGGTTAAGTGTTGTCATTCAAATTCGTGACTTAACCCTATCCAAATCATGTATCAAGCTGGTTAAGTGTGTTCAAGCGGTTCATGACTTAACCCTATCAAATCATCGTGTCAAATTAGTTAAGTATATTCAAGTGGTTCATGACTTAACCCTATCATGTGGCATTAATTCATTAATGCACCCCAACCTCTCACATTAGACTAATCATTGTGGTCACTAGATTTGCCGGGCGGTTCCGAGCAGATTTACACCACAACATAGTCTAACCTCGGGTTTTACGTGCGATATGACCAACTACCCACATTGGATCCTATTGTTTGCAGTCACTGGATTCGCCGGGCGGTTTCGGGAAAATTTACACTGCAAACTCAACCCAACCTCGAGTTGGCCATTTTCAAGTTTATCTAAGTGTCATGTCCATGTTCAAGTTTTCATGTCAAAATTCATGTCGAGTTTCATGTCTGGTTTCATGTAAATTTCATGTCAAGTTCTTGTCCGTATATAGGTTCAAGTTATAATAACGTTCATATTCAAGTACAAAGCCAATTCATGTTTTACCTAATCTACCCAAATCGTATTCTCATCGCACGTAGACTCGAATCGATACAAATAAATCTAATTAGGGAATAACATAAAAAGGGGCGGGTATAAGGTGGCAAAAGTGATTACTAGCATAGCATGGTATAACTTGAGATAAATGATTATAATATTACTGGCATATGGAATATCGACCTCAAACATAAAGATTCCAAATCTAGCAAAATAAGGTACTAGTCAAGATAACAGTTGACATAAGGTGATAGTCATGGTGACGAATGACATAAGGTGATAGTCATAAACTTGTGACTAATAGCAGATTCAACATTGCAGGCATGATAATATGAGGGGTTTTTCTTTTTGATTTACAACATGAATTGGCCCCAAATCAATGTCATAGTAATATACCCCAAAAGTCAAGATCCAAGATGAACAAGAATGGGTGTAAAACAGTCATCATACACAGGTCCAATTTCAATTTACAACATATTCATATTACGTTTACAGTTTAAATCTAAAAGTAACTGGGGCTTACTGATCGTGGTTCGAGAATTAGAAAAAGAAAGTCGATGTTGAATCTTTATATGCTTAGTCGAGTCCTAACAGAAATCCCCAAATCAGCAATTATCTTAACGTAGTTTCGACGTAGAAGAAGTAGTCCCTTTCTCTATATTTTCAACCAGAATTAGAGCAACATAAGGTCAGAGAGAATTTTGGGTAGAGAGACTAGTGTCAGGGGTTGTTTATATAGGGTCAGGCCAACGAATTTACACAGAAACGAGGCCAGAAACATCAAAGTGAATCCAGCTTCAAAAGTGGGCTCGACCACTAGGTCGACACCCAGGTCGACCTGGTCCTGGGCAGGTCGACTCTATGGTCGACCCCCAGGCCAACCTAGTCCTGGGCGGGAAATTTCCCACCCAGTCTGTTCTGTGGTTTGAATTCGAAATTTGAATTCAAATTTTGAGTTGTTTTGAACTTGAAATTTTTTGAAAACTTTGAAAGGTCATAAATTGGTCATACGGACTCCGATTTTTGAAAACTCGGACTCGTTTCCAAGAAGAATTTCGAGATGAACGCAATGGCATAACCCGTTGCCCTTGATTCTTAATTTAAAAATTAATTCTGCCTTGATTTATAGTTATAATACGTTATGAAAATACGGGTTGTTACAAGGATGGTGGCCCACGTTGGGAACATAGATGAAAGAAAGAAAGCCTAATAAGTTTAATCAATTGGTGAGGTTTTGGTTGGAGCTAGTGGATACTCCACATAAGAAAACTTTGCGGTTTGCAAGAGGACTGAATGTACCCCTTCAAGGGTTAACTATGTCTCATATTCCAATAGGAGCAACTTTTGAAAGGCTTGTTGATATGGACTTGATGCATGAGGAAGATAAAGCTGAAAAGAAGGAAGTTAAGGTTGAGGAAACACAAAATAAGAAAGTATAGCCCAAGAAGGGACAACAGCAGCAACAACAAAAGGAAGGAGGAAAGAACGACAAGGCTAAGGATAAGAGGAAATGTCAGAATTGTGGACGCGAGGGTCATTTGATCAAGGACTGCAAAAGAAGTATGAATGCTTGCTTTAGTTGTGGAGAGGTCGGACACTTTTCTAAGGAGTTCCCGAAGAAGCAAGGACAAGGTCAAAGGGCAGGAGCTTCTTGAGGGTAGACACATGCTCTCGTGACTAGTTCCCCATATCGTGGTAGGAAAATTTTCGTTGAAGGTTTAATTTCTCTTTCCAATCATCCTATTAGATCTCTTTTTGATTCTTGCGCTTCGCATTTATTTATATCTGATTCCATGGTTGAGTCTCTGCACCTTAAAACTAGTATGGTAGTGGATCCCATTGTTGTCTCAAACCCCATTGGTGGTTCGGCTCATTAGTCCATGATTTGTCGGGGTTTGAGAATATCTATTTTAGGCGTCAAGTTTGAGTGCGATGCATATGTGCTCGGTTTTATGGTTTGATTTTAGGGATGGATTAGCTAGCCATATATGGTGCTATGGGAGAGGAGGATCGTTAGACTTTTGACTTGTAATGGGAGGACCCTTGAGATTTCTTTTTACCCAAAGGGGTCTGTCATGCTTAGTTTCCTAGAGTCTCTTGATGCATCTATTGATGATCTACGATCTGTATCAATAGTCTGTGAATATTCTGATGTTTTTGAGGGTGTTCGGGGCTTATCTCCAAGGCACGAGATCGACTTTCGTATATACTTGGTAGACAATGCAAAGCCAGATGCATTACCTGTGCGCCTATGGCTCCAAGAGAAAGTAGGGAGCTTAGTAAGCAAGAAGGGGAGCTAATTGAGAAAGGGTTTATTAGGCGAAGCATATCTAAATGGGCTGCTCCAGTGATATTCGCAACTACGGCGGATGGTTCGCTTTGCTTATGTGTGGACTATAAGGAGTTGAATAAACTCACAAAGTTGAACAGGCACCCACTCCCGAGGATAGATGATTTGTTTGACCAGCTTGTTGGGGCATCAGTATTCTCTCAATAAGACTTGGCCATTGGGTTTCATCAGTTGAGGGTGGCCGAGGACAGTATAGACAAGACCGCTTTTAAGACTCCAGATGGTTTCTTTGAATGGCTCGCTATGCCTTTTGGGTTGACGAATGCACCTGCCTATTTTGTTGATCTAATGAGTAGAGTGTTTCGGGAGTTTCTAAATAAGTTCGTCTTGGTCTTTGTTGATGATATCTTGATCTCCTCAAAGAACGAGGAAGAGCATGCCCAACATTTGAGAGAAGTTTTGAAAACTCTGTGTGCGCATCAACTTAAGGCGAAATTCTCCAAATGCCATTTTTGGAGAAAAGAGGTGAGATTTCTAGGGCATGTGGTCTCCAAAGAAGGGATAGAAGTAGACCCCGCAAAGGTAGTTGCAGTTCAAGATTGGAAAATTCCAAAGAATGCAATAGAGATGAGAAGTTTTCTTGGATTGGCAGGCTATTATAGGAAATTCATTAAGGACTTCACAAATATATCAGCCCCACTCACTAGGCCGACAAAGAAAAATTTGACATTTTTATGCGATATGGACTGTGATGTTGCTTTCCAATGATTGAAGAGGGCTCTGACAACTGCCCCAGTCTTGACCTTGCCCAATGGAAGCAAAGTGTTTATAGTATACACTGATGCATGTGGTACAGGGCTTGGTGCGGTTCTGATGGAAGAAGGAAAGGTAGTATGTTATGGGGGTAGATAGCTAAGGGCTCATGAGAAGAACTACCCTACCATGATTTAGAGCTAGCTGCCATAGTATTCATGCTTAAGATGTGGCGTTATTATTTGCTTGGGGAGAAGTTCGAGTTGTACACTGATCATAAATCCCTCAAATACTTGTTCTCACAGAAAGATCTTAATTTAAGGCAACAACGGTGGATGGAGTTCCTAGCATCTTATGATTTCGAGATTGCTTATACTCCTGGCAAGGGTATTGTGGTGGCAGATGCACTAAGTAGGCAGAGGATGGCTTTAAGTCCTCTGTTTTTGGAAAGGAAAAGCTTGGATTTCATATCTACTTTTGATTTTAGACCCTCCACCGAGTTTTTCTTGGCTTATTTGCATCACTAGAAGTGCGACCAACTCTTATGGATCAGATATGAGCTTCGCAGCGAGAGGATCTACAGATTTCAGACATCTTAGATAGGCTCAGTAAATGGGAGACTTCTATTCACCTCAATAGATATTCCATAGACGATAAAGGGTGGTTGCGACGAGATGGAAGGCTTCGTGTTCGCCAAATTGGGAGTTTGTTAAAGAAAGTCTTAGAAAAAGCCCATCATTCTAAGATGACTATTCATCCAGATGGTGATAAGATGTACAGAGACATAAAGAGGGTTTTATTTTAGGCTAGGATGAAGAAATATGTGGTGGAGTTTGTTTCTCAATGTTTAGTTTGCCAGTAAGTCAAGGCTGAGCAAAAGAAGCCCGCTGGGTTACTTCATCCTTTGGAGGTTCCACAATGGAAGTGGGAGAGCATCTCTTTAGATTTCATCGATGGTTTGCCTAGATCAAGTAAGGCAAACACTATTATTTGGGTTGTAGTAGATAGACTTACTAAGAGCGCTCATTTCATTCCGGTTAAGAGCAAGAGGACGATAACATGGTTGGCAGTAGTTTACGTTCATGAGTTAGTTTGTCTTCATGGAGTACCTTCCAACATCGTAATTGATCATGACCCCATTTCCACCAGTGAGTTTTGGAAGAGCTTGCAAGAAGCATTAGGTACACATTTGTGTTTGAGCACTTCTTATCACCCATAGACCGATGGACAGACAGAAAGGGTGAATAGAGTTCTTGAGGATCTTTTAAGACTGTGTATCTAGACTTCGGAGGGACTTGGGAAGAGCATCTTCCTTTAGTAGAGTTCGCTTATAACAACAGCTATCAATCTAGCATTTGCACGACACCCATTGAAGCATTGTACAGACAACCCTGTAGATTACCAACATGTTGGTGGGAGTCTATAGAAAGGCTACTACTTGGACCAGGTATGGTTAGAGAGATGTTTGAAAAGGTTGATCTTATCCGCAGACGAATGAAGACAACTCAAGATAGGCAGAAATCCTACGTGGACAAGAGAAGGATTGACATCGAGTTTGAGGTGGGAGACATGGTTTTCGTCAAGGTGTCACCTTTGAGGAATGTGGTTCGCTTCAGATCTGCATGGAAATTGGTACCAAGGTTTGTAGGGCCATTTCCCATAATGGAAAGGATTGGCCAAATGGCCTATAGAGTAAAGCTACTCGAGAGACAATCTGGCGTTCATGATGTTTTTCACATTTCTCAATTACGGAAGTGCTTGCACGATACCGTAGAAGTAGTTGAGCCGATTTTATCGGAGGAAGTAGAGATAGAATGGGAGGCAACAGTTAAACGAGTTCCTACCCGCATTCTTGGATCAGAAGTTAAGAAGCTACACAGTAGAGAAGTCAAGTTGATGAAAGTTCAATGGGGAGATAAGCCAAAGGATGCAACTTGGGAGACCGAAGACAAGACTCGTGCTTCATACCCTTCTCTTTTCGAGGGTATGTTCTTAACTTCCTTTCCAAAGCTTTTGTTTTTGCTTGTTTCTATCATTTAGGTATATTCTATCGATTGAATTCTTTGACCCTTAATAAGAATCCCAAAAATGAAAATATGTGTTTGAAACATGTTATGTTTGATGGATACAAGTAGATGCAAGTGTTTGCTAGTGGTTTCTCGTGGATGCATACATATACACATTAGGCACTAGATCAGCTCAATCACTCTCATACTGCATATGGATGTGTGTGCATTTTTCTTCTTTTAATGGATGAAAATGGATGTATCATCATATGGATATTGCATTTGGATGGATGATTGTGCACACATATAAAACTTACATGTTATAATAGGATTATTTGCATACATGATGGATTCATGACATTAACATACATTGCATTAAGGAGGTCAACTGAATCAGTAGACTGCCTGATTTTCGCATTAGTATTGGGACATATACACACACATTTACATATGTTCATATAAGCATTAGAAAACTTTTAAAGACAATGGATGCCTAGTATCGGTGGATGAGTAGATGGATGTGGATGGTCACTCATCTTAATTTAAAGATTTTGGTGATGAAATCCTTTGAGTAGGGGACAATGTAACATCCCATAAATTTAACAACACTAAAGATGATAAAATTAAAGAATAATTAATTTAATATTTAAAATTAAGGGAAACGAACAGTGCCATTGCGTTTGTCTTGGAATTCTGGTCAGAATAGACACCTGTTTTGCGTAAAACGGACACTGTATGAAGAAGTTATGAAGGTTTGAAGTTTGTATATGCATAAGAAGAATACACACACACACAATTGGTCCAGAAATTCAAAATCAATTCAAAATCGCAGAATTCAAGGAAGCGGCAAATTCCAGCCCAGGGGTGTCGACCCCTGGGTCGACCCAATAATGGGGGCGTCACCCATGGGTCGACCCCTCAAGGGGGGCCAACCCCCCTGCGACAGATCTGGGCAGATTTTAGGGCTTCAGATGGCTATATATATGGCTTCATTTTTCTGGTTTCTCCACACCAAAAATAATGGAGAACTAGATGTTGCCTCTGCCCAGATTAAATCAAGTCTTTTCTTCTTGTGCAATCAAGTTATTTAAGCTTAGAGATATGGGATTCAATCCTTTCTTCTCTTTTTCTAATCCAATCACAGTGCGTTTACATTACTTTTAGATCAAAATATTTAAAAAGTAAAACTTAACATGACTATAACTTGGATCTATGCATGTGACTATTTGAATCATATCAGATTTGCTATAACCTGTTTATCTAAGTTATTCTGACGTGACTATGAACTAGATCTGAACCTATACCTATTTATCATGTCAGATCTACCACTGTTTATAGATCTAATTCACTGTCTAAATCACCTCATGCCTGTTCCTATTATGTTTGTGGCTAAAATAGATCTATTATTAGTTGGATATCTAATTCATGTTTTAGATCTCATCATTCCTGTTTATGATATCCCTCTTTTGTTAGAATCAGTTCTATTATCACATGTTCACCAGATCTGTTCCAACATGCCCATCTTGTCATCACGCCACTATATGTTATGCCTATTTTTGCTTTTTTATGTCGATCTTGTTAGTATGATCATTTCTGTCCTATTCCCTTCCTCTTTTTCCATTTTGTTTTTATATAGCCAGGCTACCTTCGAGCCTAGGTATGCCGCTGAAATATGCGAACACGTTAAATTGGAAACAAGGGAAACACATTAATTTGGGGCACAACTTGTAATTGGAAATTTGTGTATAACTTGAATGTAATATATGAATATGAATTTGGGAATGAATTAAATTATGATTAAAGGCCTTAATTTGGGGCATATGGTTCATTATGAACAAAACTTGGGAAAGGGGCATGAAAACCTATAACAACATAGGAATAATCAGTTAACAATTGAAATGCCTAGAATTACATTAATTAGAAGCTGTAACTGCGCTTAGACACAAGGTTAGATTACACTTGTGGTGGAAGTCTGCCCGAAACCTCCCGACATATCTAGCGACCAAAAGTCGCGAATCTAACGTGATGGGGTCTAAGTGGATAAACACGAGACGTGCTAAGACACGAGGTTAAGCCCGACTTGTGGAAAAAGTCTGGCCGGAACCGACTAGCATATCCAGCATCCATAAGTGGTAGGCTTAATGCGGGAGGTCTAGCACATTATAACCATAAATGAATATGGTAATGAATTGGAATACTTAACCTAGTTGAATCCGTAGGGATTGTATGAACATATAACTTGAGTAAGGGTTAGGTAAACTTGTTTGAAATAGTGGGTGGGTTAAATAAATCTTGGGTAGGCGGGTAATATTTATATAGGCACACAAACTTAACCTGTGGGGGTTATGCACTCTTTTACTCTGGTATGGCATAACCTATGGAAAACCTAGTGGGGATGCAAGCGTAGGGGAAGCTTGTATCATAGCTTGTATCATCTATTCTGTGGGACCTATTTCAGTCAGTAACCCGTACATAGATATCAAACAAGTACTCCGAACTTGGTCGGAGTTGGGGCACGCTTGCTGGGCTGATTGTAAAGTTCCAAACGTGGGGAACGATGTAGGCGGCACGTACCGAAAGGGTCATGTGCATGCATAGTCCGGGAAAAGGAGGAAAAGATGCCATAACACTTGTAGATATGGTTGTGCACTGTAACAACCCGTATTTTCAATAACCTGTAATAACATAAATCGAGGCAGAATTTAATTCTAAAATGGGAATCAAGGGAAACGGGCTATGCCATTGTGTTCGTCTCGGAAAAATACGCGAAATAGAGTCCGAGTTTTCGAAAATCGGAGTCCGTATGACCAAGATATGGCCTCGCGAAGTTTCACGAAAATTCCCAAATTAAAGTATACTTAATTAAGTGAAATGGGTTGTGTAGATATATATATATATATATATATATATTGATATATATATATATATATAATTGAAAATTTAATAAATAAATATGCAAAAATGCTCAAAACAGCGAATTGGGAGAGGGGAATAACCGAACCGGCCGATTTTTGAAGTCGACCCGAGCCCGCTGGGTCGACTAGGGGTTAATCCAGGGTGTTTGGCTGACAACCCGTGGGCCGATTCGCTCAAGTGCAGATTTTGCATTTGAATGGTTCTCATGGTCCATCTTTAATCTAAAGGCCCTAGATGGTTCCTACACTTGACTTCTTCCCCAAGACATGCTTTGATGGCTTGGATTGAATCTAGGGTTAATCCTATGGCCTAAAACACTTGCCTAATCTATAAATAAGACCCTAACCTACCCTAATTCATTCATAATTAAACCTAGTGACTAAACTATGGCAAAATGCTAGCTCTCATGGCCTCCACTAATTTTATGAAGAGGGTTGCATACTAATCACTCTCTAATCAACTTCTAATCCCTTCTTAGCATCTTAATCTTCTTCATTTGGTGTTCAAAGTTGCTAGTTGTGAGTTTCTATCACTTTGATGATCTTTTGGTAAACTAATTAGATGAGATGTGATGAGATTTATGGTTTTGTATGTGGGTTAATGAGCTTTGAATCATATGATATGATGTTAGCATTAATCTTATGTTTATGCATGTTGAGTATGTAAGCTTATGCAAGTTTAATATGATGTATGTTATGTTTGCATGATGCTAAATATGCAAGTTGTGGGCTATGTAATCATATGCATGTTATGCAAGTTCATGGTAATATGCTATGCAAGTTACATGTTTGTTAATATGCAAGTTACATGTTTGTTAATATGCAAGTTACATGTATGTAAATATGCAAGTTACATGTTTGTTAATATGCAAGTTACATGTTTGTTAATATGCAAGTTACATGTATGTAAATATGCAAGTTACATGTTTCTTTATATGCAAGTTACATGTTTGTTAATATGCGAGTTACATGTATGTAAATATGCAAGTTACATGTTTATTAATATGCAAGTTCATGATGACACATTATGCAAGTCTATAAGCTAATATGCAAGTTTGTTATGCAAAATGAATATGTAAGTTATGTGACATATTATATGCAAGTTATGTGACATGTTATGCAAGTTCATATGCAAGTTATGTGTTTGTTAATATGCAAGATGGCACCTTTGAAACATGTTCATTCATATGCAAGTTGACACCTTTTATATGTGTTATATCATGAACGAAATTACGTGGGAACGATGGGGTAATTAAATGCATAAGTTAATAAGATTGTGTGAAATTAATATAATTATGCATAACACAAAATAAATAAACATAGTATGGGAATTTGCCTATTTGGTTAGGTGTACCCATACTATGTGTTGGGAATTTACCTATTGAGTTAGGTCTACCCCATGGGAATTTACCTATTAAGTTAGGCCTACCCATGTTAAGAAAACTTGATTAATTAGGGATAATTAATATAAAATTATGAGGGTGATTAATTAGGTGTAATTAATTGACTAAGACACGAGGTTGGACTCAGTTGTAGCGTAAAACTGCCCGGACCCAACCGGCTTAACCAGTTGCTACAAATGTTAGCCCAATGTGAGAGGTCTTAGGCACAAACTAAATACGTAATTAATGTAAAGACACGAGGTTAGACTCTGTTATGACATAAGGCTGCCCGGACCCAACCGGCTTAACCAGCGGTCATAAAAGACAGTCTAATGTGAGAGGTCTTTACAAAGGTTACGTTCTTAATTAATTAATTAAGAAACACTTAACCACATTAGCATGTAGAGGGACATGAGGGGTTAAGTGGGTGCCTCGGGTGGCATGAGAAAATCTAGTGGTTGCCTTGGGTGGCAATAGAAAATACGATTAGAATACTTAACCAAAATAGAACATGTAATTAAAACATGATTAAAGGGTTAAGTGGGATATACTAGAAAAAGGGACAAGCTTAGGTGGGTAGCTTGTGGAGGCCCATTTCAACCAGTAACCCATACGTATCTTTGTGGGCTCGACCCATGTCGAGGACGGGACACGCATACTGGGCTTGACTGTAAGAGGCAAACGGGTTAGCGGTGGCAACGCAAGTCCAACGGGCTTCATATGCGTGAGTGGGCCCGGGCTGGTAGGTAAGCCGTTGTTGCATCGAGTAGATATAAGCCGTGCACCTTTAGTTTCATCAGGTTGCCACATTGGGGAATGATACATCCCACGGTGGGGCCAGCACGGGTATCTACGTTAGGGAGCCGATCGAATGGGAAGTAGTGTGTACACCTAGTGGATTGTAGGGCCCCGTGGCGCCTACTTGGTCACCTAGGGGTACGCAGGTACTAATTAGTAAATTTTATAAGTCCTTGGGTGGGATCAACCTTTAAGTTAGGAACGACTGGTGTGGTGCAGTTTAGTAATTTACCTTAGGGAGGGTAGATGCGTCTTTATCCTTTATCTTCGTTTAGTTGACTGCTTAGGGTAGCCATTCATCCCTATATGTTACCGTATATCAGTTTATGTCTTCTCTGGTTACTTTAACGATTGTATTGTTAAAGTTATAGGACTCGCTCAGACTTATGTCTGACCCTGTTGTTTTTATCTTTTTCCCAACCCTCAGGTCCTACGGTGGATCCTAGCAGTAGTGGAGCTTGATCGGATTGCTGTTCCAGTCTTTAGGAGCTTGGATAGATGTAAAGCTCCAGTTATCCAGTTATCTTTTCTTTTGTTTGGCTATTGTATGAGAGTGGGATTATGTACGAATTTATTTGATGGATATTGTACTTGACCTTTATTGTGGTTTTATGATGTAACCAGACATGTTTTACTTCCGCTGTTATGAGATGATGTTTTAAAATTTCAAGTACTATTTATATCTGTCTTGTTGTAATTTTTCTGTTCTATATTCACTAAAATACTCCACCGATGCTATGGCATTCCCTTAGTGAGTGATCATAGCGGGAGTGGGGTGTTACACGTGGTATCAGAGCTTAAGGTTACCAGAACAGATAAAATTTTTGAGAAAAACTACTTTCTAAGAGTATTTTCGAAGAAAGTATTTTTAAAAAGCATGTCTTCTAAGAGAAAAAGTTTTTGAAAAAGAAAAGCATAATCCCCAATAGCCATATCTTTATCTTTCGGAATCTCCTTTTTGAATCTTTCCTCTTTCGTTTCAGCATGGCTGAAGATCTTAACATCCCGGAGGGTTTAGTTATACCACTATGGTATAGGAGGTTGCAAGAGGCTAGGGCCGCGGCTGCGGGTCCGGCCAATGCTACTACACCAGAGACAACCGCTCCTCCTCCTCAGCCTAGAGTGGATAATTTTGCTAAGGTTTGCAAGGAGTTCAAGGCTATAGGAGGAAAACCTTTTCTTGGTTCAGAGACTTTCGTAGAGGCTAGAGATTGGCTTAAGGAAGTGGAAGAGTTGCTAGATATCTTTGAAGTGGAAGAGGGACAGAAAGTCAAGTTGGCGGCTTGGTTAATGAAGGGAGAGGCCTCATTCTGGTGGGAGGTCACTAATGGAGAACGCCCTGTTGACTCTTGGGCAGATTTTAAGCAAAGGTTTGGGGCTAAGTTTCTCTCAAGGGCGGAAGAGAATCTGTTTATGGAGAAGTTCTTGAATTTGAAGCAAGGGAATCTCACGGTGAAAGAATATGTCAACAAATTCAATCAATTAGCAAGGTTTGGCATAGAGTTGGTGAATACACCGGAGAAGAAGGCTTTGAGGTTCGTTAGAGGCTTGAACGAACCATTGCAAGGAATAGCTATGACTCACATTCCTATGGGGGCCACTTTTGAGAAGCTTGTCTACATGGCACTTATGCATGACGATGATAAGAATTCTAAGGCACCAGAGAAAAAGGGGGATCAGAAGAAACCGCAACAGCAACAACAAGGCAAGGGCGGAAAAGGCAATGGTGACAAAAAGAAGACGAAGAAGAAGTGCTTCAATTGTGGAACACCAGGACACCTCAGTAAGGATTGTCGCAAAAAGAAGAAGACCGGTTGCTTCCATTGTGGTGAAGCAGGGCATCTTGTGAAAAACTGCCCAAAGAAGGGGCAGAAGACGGGGTCTACCTCAGGAGGCCAGGTGCAAGCTCTTATAGCACCACCTCAGTCAGGGGGGCAAGTTCAGGTTCTCTCAGTTCCACCGATTCAGCAGAGAGGTAGAACTATTTCCGTTGAAAGTCTGGTTTTTCTGTTTGATCATCCAGTTCGTACTTTGTTTGACTCTGGCGCATCGCATTCTTTTATCTCATCATCGTTAGTTGAGTCACTGCACTTAGACACCAGTCTAGTTGATGATCCCTTGGTTGTCTCAAACCCAATTGGGGGCTCCATATATCTGTCTATGATATGTTTGGGTTTGAAGATTTCTATACTTAGCGTTGAGTTTAGATGTGATGCTTTTGTATTGGGCTTCACGGGCTATGGGTTGATCTTGGGCATGGACTGGTTATCCAGTAATGGTGCCGTTCTTGATTGCGAAAGGAGAGTTGTCAGGCTCATGACCCGCTTGGGTAACACTCTCGAGATCTCTTGCAATCCCATGGAATCTGTTTTGCTAAGTTATCTTGAATCGCTCGATGCTTCGGTCGAAAGTTTGTGTTCTGTCAGAGTAGTCCGGGAATATCCGGATGTGTTTGAAGAAGTAAAGGGTTTGCCTCCGAAGCGGGAGATAGATTTCCGAATTTATTTGGTGGATAATGCCAAACCAGTGTCTTTGCCAGTACGCCACATGGCTCCTCGTGAGAGAAGAGAACTTCATAAGCAAGTAGGGGAGTTGCTTGAGAAGGGGTTCATAAGGCGAAGTATATCGGAGTGGGGAGCTCCAGTAGTGTTTGCCACGAAGGCGGATGGGTCCCTCAGACTTTGTGTGGATTATAGGGAACTTAATAAGCTCACGAAGAAGAATAGACACCCATTACCGAGGATAGATGATCTCTTTGATCAGTTGGTTGGCGCGTCAGTATTTTCGCAGATGGACTTAGCTACAGGGTTTCATCAGTTAAGAGTGGCGGAGGACAGTATAGAGAAGACTGCTTTCCGGACTCCGGATGGTTTTTATGAGTGGCTAGTGATGCCATTTGGGTTGACAAACGCCCCCGCATACTTTGTTGATCTCATGAGTAGAGTGTTCAGAGAGTATCTGAATAAGTTTGTAGTAGTTTTTGTGGATGACATCTTGGTCTTTTCCAAGAATGAAGAAGAGCATGCCTTACATCTCAAGGAAGTGTTGGAGACTCTTCGAGCGCATAGTCTTAAAGCTAAATTCTCTAAATGCCATTTTTGGAGAAGAGAAGTGCGATTCTTAGGGCATGTGGTCTCTAAGGAAGGGATAGCTGTGGATCCCGCAAAGATAGTATCTATCCAGGATTGGAAAGTTCCTAGAAATGCTACCGAGGTAAGAAGTTTCTTGGGGTTGGCAGGATATTATAGGAAGTTCATCAAAGACTTCGCGAAGATATCAGCCCCATTAACCCGCTTGACGAAAAAGAATCTGGTTTTCTCGTGGGATGTAGATTGTGATGATGCTTTCCGACGGTTAAAGAGAGCTTTGACCACCGCTCCAGTTTTAGTGCTCCCGGATGGGAGTAAGCCGTTTGTTGTTTATACCGATGCTTGTGGAACAGGATTAGGCGCAGTCTTGATGCAGGAGGGAAGGGTAATAGCCTATGGAGGGAGACAATTGAGAGTGCATGAGAAGAATTACCCTACCCATGATCTAGAGTTGGCCGCGATTGTTTTCGCACTTAAGTCTTGGCGCCATTATCTTCTTGGTGAGAGATTCGAGTTGTTCACCGACCATAAATCATTGAAGTACTTATTCTCTCAGAAGGATTTAAACTTAAGACAGCAAAGGTGGATGGAGTTCTTAGCATCCTATGATTTCGAGATAGCGTATACCCCTGGTAAGGGTAACGTGGTGGCAGACGCCTTAAGTAGAAAAAGGCTATCTTTGAGTCCATTGTTCGTGGAACGACGAAGCTTGGAGTTTCTTTCTTTGTTTGACTTCAGACCTTCTGTTGATTTTGTACCTGGTTTGTTGGCATCCTTGGAGGTTAGACCTACTCTTTTGAGACGGATTGGCGAGGCTCAGCGAGACGACCCACAGTTGGTTGTGTTGGTAGAGAAGCTTATAAGAGGGGAGTCGTCCAGCCATTTGGGTAGATACACCATAGATGATAAGGGATGGTTGCATAGAGACGGTAGACTTTGTGTACCGCAAGATGAGGGTTTGAAGAAGGCTATTTTGGATGATGCACATCGTTCAAGAATGACTATTCATCCCGGTGGAGACAAAATGTACCAAGACATGAAGAGAGTTTTCTTTTGGGCCGGTATGAAGAAAGATGTGGCCGAGTATGTGGCTAGATGCTTAGTGTGCCAACAAGTTAAAGTGGAGCAAAGGAAACCCGGTGGGTTGCTACACCCATTGGAAGTTCCACAGTGGAAGTGGGATAGTGTCTCGATGGATTTCATCGACGGGTTACCGAGATCGAGGAAGGGCAATACGGGAATTTGGGTTGTGGTAGACAGACTTACAAAGAGTGCCCATTTTATACCCGTAAAGAGTAAGAGGACCGCTCCATGGCTTGCTTCAGTCTATGTTAGAGAGATTGTTAGATTGCATGGCGTACCATCCAGCATTGTGAGTGATCGAGATCCTATTTTCACTAGTGAGTTTTGGAGAAGTTTGCAAGAGGCGGTAGGGACTCAGTTGTGTTTGAGCACCGCATATCATCCTCAGACGGACGGTCAGACCGAGAGGGTGAACCGTATCTTAGAAGATCTTTTGAGGCTTTGTATCTTGGATTTTGGAGGTACATGGGAAGAACATCTTCCTTTGGTGGAGTTCGCATATAATAACAGCTTTCAGTCCAGTATTGGTATGGCTCCTTTCGAAGCTCTTTATGGAAGGCCTTGTCGATCTCCTACATGTTGGTGGGAATCTACGGATAAGATCTTGCTTGGGCCGGATATGGTTAGAGAGACTTCAGAGAAGATTGATTTAATTCGAAAAAGGATGAAAGCAGCGCAAGATAGACAGAAATCTTATGCGGATCGGAGAAGGACGGATCTTGAGTTTGAGGTTGGGGACATGGTTTTTGTCAAAGTATCTCCATTGAGAAATGTTGTTCGCTTTGGGTCCGTAGGGAAGTTAGCACCGAGATTTGTTGGGCCGTTTCCTATTAAGGAAAGGATTGGACGGATGGCATATAGGGTGGAGTTGCCCGACAGACTTAGTGGTGTTCATGATGTATTCCATGTATCACATTTGAGGAAGTGCTTACATGAGACCGCGGAGGTGGTAGAGCCGAGCTTGCTTAGAGATGTAGAGGTAGAGCGTGATGCGACGATTCGACGAGCTCCTACTCGCATCCTTGGGTCAGAAACTAGGAAGTTGAGGAACAGAGAAGTTCAGCTAGTTAAAGTGCAATGGGGAGATGACGAAAGCAATGCTACTTGGGAGACGGAAGCAAAGATGCGTTCTTTGTATCCATTTCTTTTTGAGAGTATGTCTTTTAACTTCTCCTTTATTGCTTGTCTAGTACTTATCTTATCTTTAGTATATCCTCTCGCTAATACCTATGACCTTTAGATAGGGTAAAACCTATGGTTGAGACATGTGTTTGAAACATGTTATGGTTGATGGATGCATATGGATGCAATTGTTTGCTAGTGGTTGCTCGTGGATGCATATACACACACATTAGGCACTAGATCGGCTCAGTCACTTCATGTTGCATATTGCATAAATGGATGTGGTAGTTAGATTGATGGATGTATCATGGCTGTGTTATCATATGGATGATGCATTTTTGTGTATGGTTGTGCACGCATGTAGAAATTTGTATGTGTCAATAGGGTTTCGCATACATATTGGATGCATGGCACTATCATGGTTTGCATTAAGGAGGTTCACTGTATCAGTAACCGCCTGATTTTCGCATTAGGTAAGTACATATACACACACTTTTGCATATATCCATCCAGCATTTAGAATCTTGTAAGGACAATGATTGCTCGTGGATGATGCTTTGAGTAGATGGATGATTGGATGGTAGGATACGTTCTTCCTAACTTGAAGATTTCGGGGACGAAATCCTTTAAGGAGGGGAGAATGTAACAACCCGTATTTTCAATAACCTGTAATAACATAAATCGAGGCAGAATTTAATTCTAAAATGGGAATCAAGGGAAACGGGCTATGCCATTGTGTTCGTCTCGGAAAAATACGCGAAATAGAGTCCGAGTTTTCGAAAATCGGAGTCCGTATGACCAAGATATGGCCTCGCGAAGTTTCACGAAAATTCCCAAATTAAAGTATACTTAATTAAGTGAAATGGGTTGTGTAGATATATATATATATATATTGATATATATATATATATATATATATAATTGAAAATTTAATAAATAAATATGCAAAAATGCTCAAAACAGCGAATTGGGAGAGGGGAATAACCGAACCGGCCGATTTTTGAAGTCGACCCGAGCCCGCTGGGTCGACTAGGGGTTAATCCAGGGTGTTTGGCTGACAACCCGTGGGCCGATTCGCTCAAGTGCAGATTTTGCATTTGAATGGTTCTCATGGTCCATCTTTAATCTAAAGGCCCTAGATGGTTCCTACACTTGACTTCTTCCCCAAGACATGCTTTGATGGCTTGGATTGAATCTAGGGTTAATCCTATGGCCTAAAACACTTGCCTAATCTATAAATAAGACCCTAACCTACCCTAATTCATTCATAATTAAACCTAGTGACTAAACTATGGCAAAATGCTAGCTCTCATGGCCTCCACTAATTTTATGAAGAGGGTTGCATACTAATCACTCTCTAATCAACTTCTAATCCCTTCTTAGCATCTTAATCTTCTTCATTTGGTGTTCAAAGTTGCTAGTTGTGAGTTTCTATCACTTTGATGATCTTTTGGTAAACTAATTAGATGAGATGTGATGAGATTTATGGTTTTGTATGTGGGTTAATGAGCTTTGAATCATATGATATGATGTTAGCATTAATCTTATGTTTATGCATGTTGAGTATGTAAGCTTATGCAAGTTTAATATGATGTATGTTATGTTTGCATGATGCTAAATATGCAAGTTGTGGGCTATGTAATCATATGCATGTTATGCAAGTTCATGGTAATATGCTATGCAAGTTACATGTTTGTTAATATGCAAGTTACATGTTTGTTAATATGCAAGTTACATGTATGTAAATATGCAAGTTACATGTTTGTTAATATGCAAGTTACATGTTTGTTAATATGCAAGTTACATGTATGTAAATATGCAAGTTACATGTTTCTTTATATGCAAGTTACATGTTTGTTAATATGCGAGTTACATGTATGTAAATATGCAAGTTACATGTTTATTAATATGCAAGTTCATGATGACACATTATGCAAGTCTATAAGCTAATATGCAAGTTTGTTATGCAAAATGAATATGTAAGTTATGTGACATATTATATGCAAGTTATGTGACATGTTATGCAAGTTCATATGCAAGTTATGTGTTTGTTAATATGCAAGATGGCACCTTTGAAACATGTTCATTCATATGCAAGTTGACACCTTTTATATGTGTTATATCATGAACGAAATTACGTGGGAACGATGGGGTAATTAAATGCATAAGTTAATAAGATTGTGTGAAATTAATATAATTATGCATAACACAAAATAAATAAACATAGTATGGGAATTTGCCTATTTGGTTAGGTGTACCCATACTATGTGTTGGGAATTTACCTATTGAGTTAGGTCTACCCCATGGGAATTTACCTATTAAGTTAGGCCTACCCATGTTAAGAAAACTTGATTAATTAGGGATAATTAATATAAAATTATGAGGGTGATTAATTAGGTGTAATTAATTGACTAAGACACGAGGTTGGACTCAGTTGTAGCGTAAAACTGCCCGGACCCAACCGGCTTAACCAGTTGCTACAAATGTTAGCCCAATGTGAGAGGTCTTAGGCACAAACTAAATACGTAATTAATGTAAAGACACGAGGTTAGACTCTGTTATGACATAAGGCTGCCCGGACCCAACCGGCTTAACCAGCGGTCATAAAAGACAGTCTAATGTGAGAGGTCTTTACAAAGGTTACGTTCTTAATTAATTAATTAAGAAACACTTAACCACATTAGCATGTAGAGGGACATGAGGGGTTAAGTGGGTGCCTCGGGTGGCATGAGAAAATCTAGTGGTTGCCTTGGGTGGCAATAGAAAATACGATTAGAATACTTAACCAAAATAGAACATGTAATTAAAACATGATTAAAGGGTTAAGTGGGATATACTAGAAAAAGGGACAAGCTTAGGTGGGTAGCTTGTGGAGGCCCATTTCAACCAGTAACCCATACGTATCTTTGTGGGCTCGACCCATGTCGAGGACGGGACACGCATACTGGGCTTGACTGTAAGAGGCAAACGGGTTAGCGGTGGCAACGCAAGTCCAACGGGCTTCATATGCGTGAGTGGGCCCGGGCTGGTAGGTAAGCCGTTGTTGCATCGAGTAGATATAAGCCGTGCACCTTTAGTTTCATCAGGTTGCCACATTGGGGAATGATACATCCCACGGTGGGGCCAGCACGGGTATCTACGTTAGGGAGCCGATCGAATGGGAAGTAGTGTGTACACCTAGTGGATTGTAGGGCCCCGTGGCGCCTACTTGGTCACCTAGGGGTACGCAGGTACTAATTAGTAAATTTTATAAGTCCTTGGGTGGGATCAACCTTTAAGTTAGGAACGACTGGTGTGGTGCAGTTTAGTAATTTACCTTAGGGAGGGTAGATGCGTCTTTATCCTTTATCTTCGTTTAGTTGACTGCTTAGGGTAGCCATTCATCCCTATATGTTACCGTATATCAGTTTATGTCTTCTCTGGTTACTTTAACGATTGTATTGTTAAAGTTATAGGACTCGCTCAGACTTATGTCTGACCCTGTTGTTTTTATCTTTTTCCCAACCCTCAGGTCCTACGGTGGATCCTAGCAGTAGTGGAGCTTGATCGGATTGCTGTTCCAGTCTTTAGGAGCTTGGATAGATGTAAAGCTCCAGTTATCCAGTTATCTTTTCTTTTGTTTGGCTATTGTATGAGAGTGGGATTATGTACGAATTTATTTGATGGATATTGTACTTGACCTTTATTGTGGTTTTATGATGTAACCAGACATGTTTTACTTCCGCTGTTATGAGATGATGTTTTAAAATTTCAAGTACTATTTATATCTGTCTTGTTGTAATTTTTCTGTTCTATATTCACTAAAATACTCCACCGATGCTATGGCATTCCCTTAGTGAGTGATCATAGCGGGAGTGGGGTGTTACATGCACATCCTGAAAATGAAGGGTTGCCACTTTAGGAAGTGATACATCCTACTATGGGGCCAGCACAGGGTATCTACGGAGTAGGAAGCTGATCGATTAGGGTAGTAACTAGGGTAGACTTAGACTCTGGTATGTTGGGAGCCCGTTAATACCCTTAGGGGTAACTCTGATATGTTGGGTTGCCTGTTGATTGTATGGGGTGAAAACCACTCAGTGGATGTACACCTAATTCTACCACCTTATACTTATTGGGGATCATCTTGTTAATAAGACACTACTATCGGTGCAGAGAGAGAGAAAAAGGAAAGTGTTAGAGAAGCGTTATTTATTCTATCCAGTTGTCATGTTTACCTTGTCATACTTGCCTTATAAGTTGTTATCTCTCTTATCCACTTTATATGCCTATCATGATACTTTTACTTATTTATTTGCTAAAAGTAACTGGACTCGCCAGACTTTATGTCTGACCCATTTTGTTTCCTCTTCTTTCTCTTCCGTCCCCCCTGAGGTTCTCAGGGTGGGAATACTCAAGCTTGACAGGATTCTGCTTTCATTCTTCTTTGAGCTTCTTAGATGTATTGCTCGAGCTCTTATCTTTTCTACTATGGTTATGTTTTTAATTTGGGTAAATGTGCTTCTTTTATGATTGTACTTTGATGTTTTAAGTACAAGACAAAAAGTTTAATGATGTACTGGGTTTTATGTTTTTAGACATATGATGAACCATGTTTTGAACCACGATGTTATGCTTTATGATTAATGAAGTTTTTAAATTCCGCAGCTATTTTATGTCTGTCTTATAATGTTTCTGTTTCTGTTTACCTATAATGCTTCACGAAACTTAATGCATTCTTTTAATGAGTGACATTAACGAACGCGGGGTGTCATAACATGGAATCATACTAAATAAACTAACATGTAAATAACCCAATTTAACATGTAATTATCCAAGCCTAATAGGTTAACATGGAATTATACCAATTAAAATTAACATGATAATAACCCAATTTAACATTTAATTATCCAAGCCTAATAGTTTAACATGGAATTATACCAATTAAACTTAACATGTTAATAACCAAATTTAACATGTAATTATCCAAGCCTAATAGGTTAACATGGAATTACACCAATTAAAATTAACATGTTAATAACCTAATTTAACATGTAATTATTCAAGCCTAATAGGTTAACATGGAAATATACCAATTAAAATTAGCATGTTAATAATCCAATTTATTTTAACATATAATTGTCCCAATTATAACAGTCAATGATTCTAATGCATAATATGCCCAAATTTTCCCCATTTATGCGTCATTATCCAAGTATTTCTATTCATGTATTATATACGCAATTTAACATAATAGCCTAGGTTTGTGTAGCTTAGGTCCTGCGTAGAATATAAAGGAAAAAGGGGAGAAACAAGACTCAGACTGAGTAAACATGCATAACATAAGACTATAAATAAATTAAAGGCATAATAAAGACAAGAAAGGTTAATGTTCATATTATATCATGTATAAACATATAGGTTTTTTTTCTTTAGGCTAGTACAACAACTATTATATTTATTTTACTTTAACTTAGAAGAAATCTGAATAATCACAGTAAACTCACCATAGCCGCAGATATAGAAGTATCTTCTAAGATAGTTATTGTAGAAGGTCCATTTTAAATCTTGTATTGGTGTAGGCAGTCTGAATTGTCTTTTGTTAATATATATATATTTAGGCAACACCTCAATAATTCTATGTACATACATTTCTTAGAAAAGAATTGTAGGCAGGAGGAGGAAGAAATAGTTCTGCCTGGAATGACCGAGGTTCATGCCTTTATATAGACTACCTAGGACAATCCATCATCGTTAGATTTAGAGTTTTGATCTAGTCCATACACCAAATGCTGAGTCAGCAATGGACAAGGCCACAAAACAAGTCCACATTCAAAAACTCGAATCTTCCTAAATCTGTATAGGGGTCGATCCCCCTTTTACTGTGTTGACCCCGAACACACTCGGTCGATTTCGGGGTCGACCCCCAGAATGCGTCGGTTACACTTCTAGCCTTCCCGCTTCGCTGTTTTGAAGTTTTTTGATTTGAATATTTTGATTTATTTATATATATATAATTCTCTTATGCATGTACAAACTTCTACGCTTAATAACTTCTTCACAAAATGTCTGTTTCTTGCAAACTCGGATTCTATCTTAAGAAAAATTCTAAGACGAACGCAATGGCATAGTCCGTTTTACTTAATTCCCAATATTTAATTAAGTATTCTTTAGTTTATCATTATAGTGTTCTTAAAAATTACGGGGTG
The DNA here is from genome assembly GCA_030737875.1 of Allium sativum. NCBI lineage: Eukaryota > Viridiplantae > Streptophyta > Magnoliopsida > Asparagales > Amaryllidaceae > Allium > Allium sativum. The sequence continues at coordinate 1,025,407,682 of CM060920.1, forward strand.
TTACATTCTCCCCTACTTAAAGGATTTCGTCCCGAAATCTCTAAGTTAAGAAGAATTTATATCCTAACAACCACAATTATCTACTTAACTACCATCCACAGGCATCCATTGTCCTCAAAAGATTTCTACTGCTTATATGATCATATGCAAAGGCGTGTGTATATGTCCCTATACTAATGCTAAAATCAGGCGATGGACTGATTCAGATAACCTCCTTAATGCAATATATGTTTGTGCCATGTAACCAAAATGTATGCAAATGAACCTAGCATAACATGTAGGATCATTATGTGTGCACAATCATGCATCCAAATGCAACATCCGTATGATGATACATCAATTTTCATCCATATAAAATACTAATGCACACACATCGATATGCAATATGTAAGTGATTGAGCCGATCTAGTGCCTAGTGTATGTTATGCATCCACGAGCAACCACAAGCAACCACAAGCAACCATTTGCATCCACTTGCAACCATCAAACATAACATGTCTAAAACACATGTTTCCAACCATTGAAATCTATCATTGTGACACCACACGTCCGTTAATGTCACTCATTCAGAGAATGCATTAAGTTTCGTGAAGCGTTATAGGTAAACAGAAACAGAAACAGAAACATTACAAGATAGATAATTAATAGCAGTGGAATTTAAAATTTTATTAAGCTGAAAACATCGTAGTTCAAATCATATGTCCGAAATGCATAAAACCTAGTACATCAATTTAAAACTTATGTCTTGCAGTTAAATTATCAACGTACAATAATAAAAGAAGCATAATCCCCAAAGCATAGCCATAGTGGAGAGATATGAAATCAGGCTGTACATTTAAGCAACTCCAAGTAAGATGAAAGCAGAATCCTGATCAAGCTTGAGTATTTCCACCATGAGAACCTAGGGGCAAATGGAAGAGAAAAAAGAGGAAAAAAAATAGGTCAGACATAAAGTATAGTGAGTCCAGTTACTGTTAAAATATAAATAAGTAAAAGTATCACGACAGGCACATAAAGTGGATAAGAGAGATAACATCATAAAAGGCAGGTATGGCAAGGTAAACAGGATAAACATGATAGAGTATATTGCGCTTCTCTAGTATTTTCCCTTTCTCTGCACCAATACTAGTGTCGTATGAACAAGATGATCCCCAACCATGGTTGACTTAGGCATAACTCTGGTGAGAGATTTTACCCCGTACAACAACAAGCAACCCAACATATCGGAGTTACCCCTAAGGATAATAATGGGCTCCTAAACATACCGGAGTGTATATGTACCTTAATTACTACCCCAGTCGATCGGCTCCCTACTCTGTAGATACCCTGTGTTGGCCCCATAGTAGGATGTTTCAGTTCCTAAAGTGGAAACCCTTCGTTTTCAGAATGTGCACAACCATATCTACAGGTGTCACAACATTTAAACCTCCTCTGCTGGACCCATGCACACACATGACCCCATCGGAACGTGCTGCACACCTTCCCCACTTTTGGATCTCTTACAATCAGCCACGTAAGCATGCCCTGAGTCTGACCTAGTTCGGAGTACTCGTTTGATACCTATATATGAGTTACTGAAACGGGTCCGACACTCAAGATGATACAAGCTTCCACCTATGCTTGCATCCCCACTACTAGGTTTTCCACAGGATATGCCATACCAGAGTAAAAATATTGCATAACCCCATAGGTTAATTTTGTGGGCCTATATATAAATATTACCGCCCCAAGATATACTTAACCCTCCCACTATTTCAAGCAATTTTACTTAACCCCTACTCAAGTTAACATGTTCATGTATTCCCTATGGATTCAAATTGGTTAAGTATTCAAGTTTATTACCATATTCTTTTATGGTTATAATGTGCTAGACCTCCCACATTAAGCCTACAACTTGTGGATGTTGGATATGTTAGGCGGGTCCAGGAAGACTTCTTCCATAAGTCAGACTTAACCTCGTGTCTTAGCACGTCACGTGTTTATGCACTTAGACCCCTCACATTAGATTCACCACTTATAGTCGTTGGATATGTCGGTTGGTTCCGGGCAGACTTCCACACTAGTGCAATCTAACCTAGTATCTAAGCGGGGTTACAGTTTCTAATTACTGCAATTCTAGGCATTTCCATTATTAACCAACTATACCTATTTCATTATCGGTTTTAAGCCTCTTTTCCAAGTAATATTCATCATGTATCGTATGCCCCAAATTCAGATCTTTAATCAAAGTTTGGTTTATGTCCCAAATTCATATTCATGTATTTCATTCAATTAATGCCTAAATTTCCCAATACAAGTTATGCCCCAATTTTAAAGATTTCCCCTAGTTCCCAATTTTACAAGTTCGCATATTTCAGCGGCATGCCTAGGCTTGAATGTAGCCTGGCTTTAAAAATAAAAAGGGAAAAGAAGAAAGGAAGAGGAAGGAAATGAACATAATAAAAAGATTGATATATAATGGCAGAAATAGGTATAGCAACTAATAAACATACAGTGACAAAGTTGGGCATAATGATAAGATAGGCATATAGGAACAGATCTGATGAACGTGTGATAGTAGGACTGATTCTAACATAATAGGGACATCATAAACAAGCATGATGAGATCTAAAGATTGAATTAGATCAAACAATGGAAGATCTGACATGATAAATAGTTATAGGCTTAGATCTAGTTCATAGTCATGTCAGAATAACTTAGATACAAAGGTTATAACAGATCTAATATGATTCAAATAGTCATAGGCTTAGACCCAAGTTATAGTCATGTCAAGGTTAACATTTAAGTATTTAGATCTAAAAATAACGTAGACTCACTTTAATTGGATCTAAGAAATAGAAGAGTAATTGTAGATGTTGAATCATAGATCTCTAAACTTGAATAACTTGATTGTTGAAGAAGAAAAGGTTTTAATTTAATCTGGGAAGAGGCAGCATCTAGTTTTCCATTGTTTTTTGGTGTGGAAAAACAAGAGAAATGTGGTCTTATTTATAGCCTAAAGCCAACGAATCAAGCCACAAAAGGAGTCCACGTTCAAACAAAAGAATCTACTAAGATTTACAGTGAGGGGGCCAACCCCCGCCTTGGTATGTCGACCTAGGGGTCGACACCCATGGGTTGGATTTTTCCCGCTCCCTGCTTCCGCTCGATTTTGAACTGTTTAGAATTTTGGAACTTATTTTATTCATATAGAACTAGCTTATATGTATACAAACTTTAAACCTTAATAACTTCTTCATACGGTGTCTGTTTTATGCAAACTAGATGTATATTTTGTCTGGAATTCCGAGATGAACACAATGACGTAGTCCGTTTCCTTTAATTCGGAATGTTTACTTAATTATTCTTTAATTTATCATCTTTAATGTTGTTAAAATTATGGGGTGTTACATTCTCCCTACTCAAAGGATTTCGTCCCCGAAATCTCCAAGTTAAGAAGAATGTATATCCTAACATCCATTACCCATTTACTCAACTACCAATCATAGGCATCCAATGTCCCTAAATTATTCCAATGCCTACATGAACGTATGCAAAGGTGTGTGTATATGTCTCAATACTAATGCGAAAGATCAGGCGGTCTACTGATTCAGTTGACCTCCTTAATGCAATATATGTTAGTGCCATGAATTCAACATGTATGTAAATAATCCTATTGTAACATGTAAGTTCTATATGTGTGCACAATCATTCGTTCAAATGCAACATCCATATGATGATACACCCACTTTCATCCATTAAAAGAGAAAAAAATGCACACATACCATATGCAGTATGAGAGTGATTGAGCCGATCTAGTGCCTAATGTGTGTATATGCATCCACGAGCAACCACTAGCAAACAGTTGCATCCATCAAACATAACATGTCTTAGACACATGTTTACATTCATGGGATTCCTACCGAAAGGTTGAAGATTTGAACGATAGGACATACTTAAATGATAGAAACAAGCATGAATAAAATCTTTGGAAAGGAAGTTAAGAACATACCCTTGAAAAGACAAGGATATGAAGCGCAAATCTTGTCTTCGGTCTCCCAAGTTGCATCCTCTTGGTTATCTCCCCACTTAACTTTCACTAATTTGACCTCTCGATTGTGTAGATTCTTAACTTCTGATCCAATAATATGGGTAGGAACTCGCCTAACTGTCTCCTCTCGTTCCACCTGTACTTCTTCAAGTATACCCAACTCTACTACTTCTGCAGTATCATGCAAGCAGTTCTGTAAATGAGAAATGTGGAAAACATCATAAACGTCGGACAGTGTCCCTGGTAGCTTTACCCTATAGGCCATTTGACCGATACTTTCTGTTATGGGAAATGACCCTAAAAATCTTGGTGCTAATTTCCCTATAGATCCGAAGCGAACTACATTCCTTAATGGCGATACCTTAATGAAAACCTTGTCTCCCACCACAAACTCGATGTCAGTCCTTCTCCTATCTGCATAAGATTTTTGCCTATCCTGAGCGATCTACATTCGCCATCTAATAAAATCAATCTTTTCAGACGTTTCTCTAACCATATATGGTCCAAGTAGATTTCTTTCTGTAGATTCCCACCAACAAGTCGGTGATCAATAAGGTCGTCCGTATAATGCTTCGAAAGGTGCCATGCCAATGCTAGCTTGATAACTAGTGTTGTAGCGAACTCTACTAAAGGAAGATGCTCTTCCCAAGTCCCTCCGAAGTCTAGGATACACAGCCTTAAAAGATCCTAAAGAACTCTGTTCACCCTATCTGTCTGTCCATCGGTCTGAGGGTGATAAGCGGTGCTCAAACAAAACTGTGTACCTAATGCTTCTTGCAAGCTCTTCCAAAATTCACTGGTGAAAATGGGGTCACGATCACTTACGATACTGGAAGGCACTCCACGAAGACAGACTATCTCACGAACGTAAACTACTGCCAAACATGTCGCCGTCCTCTTACTCTTAACTGGGATGAAATGAGCGCTCTTAGTAAGCTTGTCTACTACAACCCAAATGCCGGTGGTGCCCTTCCTTGATCCAGGAAAACCATCGATGAAACCCATAGAGACACTATACACTTCCACTGTGGGACCTCCAATGGATGAAGTAAACCACTGGGCTTCTTTTTCTCAGCTTTGACTTGCTGGAAAATCAAACATTGAGAAACAAACTCCGCCACATCTTTCTTCATCCCAGCCCAAAAGGAAACCCTCTTCATATCCCTATACATCTTATCATCGCCTGGATGAATAGTCATCTTAGAGTGATGGGCTTCCTCTAGGACTATCTTTAATAAACTCCCAACTCGGGGAACGCAAAGCCTTCCATCTCGTCGCAACCACCCTCTATCGTCCGTGGAATATCTACCGAGGTGACTAGAAGTCTCCTCTTTACTGAGCCTATCTAAGATGTTTGAAATCTGTGGATCGTCTCGCTGCGAAGCTCCTGTCTGATCCATAAGAGTAGATCATACATCCAGTGATGCTAATAAGTCAGGAAAAAACTCGGTGGAAGGTCTAAAGTCAAAAGCCGATATAAACTCCAAGCTTTTCCTCTCTACAAACAGAGGACTTAAGGCCATCCTCTGCTTACTCAGTGCGTCTGCCACCATATTACCCTTGCCAGGGATATAAGCAATCTCAAAGTCATAAGATGTTAGGAACTCCATCAACTTTGTTGCCTTATATTAAGATCCTTCTGCGAGAACAAGTTCTTGCGAGATTTATGATCAGTGTACAACCCGAACTTCTCTCCAAGCAAATAATGGCGCCAAGTCTTAAGCGTGAATACTATGGCAGCTAGCTCTAAGTCATGGGTAGGGTAGTTCTTCTCATGAACCCTTAATTGTCTACCTCTATAACGTACTACCCTTCCCTCTTACATCAGAACCGCACCAAACCCTGTACCACATGCATCAGTGTATAATGTAAACACTTTGTTTCAATCGGGCAAGGTCAAGAACGGGGTTGTTGTCAGAGCCCTCTTCAATCGCTGGAAAGCAACATCACAATCTATATCCCACGAAAATGTCAAATTCTTCTTTGTTAGCTTGGTTAGTGGGGCTAATATCTTTGGGAAGTCCTTAATGAACTTCTTATAATAGCTTGCTAACCCCTGAAAACTTCTCAACTCTGTTGCATTCTTTAGGATTTGCTAATCTTGAACTGCAACTACCAGGATCTACTGCTATCCCATCTTTAGAGACCACATGCCTTTGAAATCTCACCTCTTTTCTCCAAGAATGACATTTGGAGAATTTTTCCTTAAGCTGGTGTGCACAGAGAGTTTTCAAAACCTCATTCAAATGTTGGGCATGCTCTTCCTCGCTCTTCGAGAAAATCAAGATGTCATCAACAAAGACCACGACAAATTTATTTAAAATCTCCCCAAACACCCTACTCATCAGATCAACAAAATAGGCGGATGCATTTGTCGACCCAAAAGGCATAATGAGCCCTTCAAAGAATCCATCTGGAGTCCTAAAAGCGGTCTTGTCTATAATGTCCTCAGCCATCCTTAACTATGAAACCCCATGGCCAAGTCTAACTGAGAGAAAACTGATGCGCCAACAAGCTGGTCAAACAGATCATTTATCCTTGGGAGTGGGTGCATGTTCTTCTTGGTGAGCTTGTTCAACTCTCTATAGTCTACACATAAGTGATACGAACCATCCGCCTTAGTTGTAAATAACACCGGAGCACCCCATTCACATATGCTTCGCTTAATAAACCCTTTCTCAGGTAGATCCCCTACTTGCTTGCTAAGCTCCCTCCTTTCCCTTGGATCCATACGGCGCACAAGCAATGCAACTGGCTTAGCATTGTCCACCAAGTATGTACGAAAATCGATCTCGCACCTCGGAGGCAATCCCTGAACCTCATCAAAAACATATGGATACTCACGGACTACTGGTATAGATTGTAGATCATCAATAGATGCATCAAGTGACTCTAGGAAACTAAGCATGACAGACCCCTTTGGGTCACAAGAAATCTCGAGGGACCTCCTATGGCAAGTCAAAAGTCTATCGACCCTCTTCTCATAATCCAGAATGGCCCCATACATGGCTTGCCAATCCATCCCTAGAATCAATCCATATCCCATGAAACTAAGCACATATGCATCACACTCAAACTCGACACCTAACATAGATGTTCTCAAACCCCGACAAACCATGGACAAATGAGCCGTACCACTAATGGGGTTTGACACAACAACGAGATCCACTACCATTCTAGTATTAAGATAAGAGAATCAACCACAGAATCAGATATAAAAGAATGCGGAGCGCCAGAATAAAAAAGGGTTCTAATAGGATGATTGGAAAGAGAAATCAAACCTTCCACGGAAAATTTCCTACCTATATCGGGAGCACTGGTCACGAGAGCATGCACCCGCCCTTCAGAAGCTCCTGCCCTTTGACCTTGTCCTTGCTTCTTTAGGCACTCCTTAGAAAAGTGTCCAACCTCTCCACAACTGAAACAAGCATTCTTCTTTCTTTTGCAGTCCTTGATCAAATGACCCTCACGTTCGCAATTATGGCACTTCCTCTTATTCTTAGCCTTGTCGTTCTTTCCGCCCTTCTTTTTGTTGTTGTCCCTTCTTGGGCCACACTTTCTTTTTTTGTGTTTCCTCCACCTTAACTTCTTTCTTTTCAACTTTATCTTCCTCATGCTTCAATGCCTTTTCAACGAGCCTTTCAAAAGTTGCTTCCATTGGAATATGGGACATAGCTAACCCATGGAGGGGGTTCATTCAGTCCTTTAGCAAACCGCAAAGCTTTCTTATGCAGGGTATCCACTAGCTCCAACCCAAACCTTGCTAGTTAGTTAAATTTGTCCACATACTCTTTGACAGTCATGCCTCCTTGCGTGATTGCCAGAAACATTTCCATTTACATGCTTTTCTCATCTTGGAAAAGAAACTTCATTTTAAACCTCTGCCAAAAATCATCCCAAGTCTCCACTGGACGCCCTGCTTGCGTCACCTCCCACCAGAATGAAGCCTCATCTTTCAGCAGCCAAGCGGCTAAATGAATCTTCCTACGATCTTCAACTTCAAAAATTCCAAACAAATCCTCCTTCTCTTTGAGCTAATTACTTGCCTCTACTAATGTTTCGATTCCTCGGAATAGCTTTCCACCCATAGCACAGAAATCTTTACAGATTTTAGAGAAATTTTCTGCGTAGAGGAGGAGGTTGAGGAAAAGCGGGTGCAGCTGGGTAGGAACGTCTGCTTGGCCACCGGCGGTCGTCGTGGCCTCTAGATACCTATGGAACCAGCCTGGTATCGTAACGCCCTAAGGAATATTTGGTTCCCCAGACATGCTGAAAAGAAAAGGAAAAGGGATTCAAATAGAGAATCGAAAGATATTACATATGGCTTTGGGGAATATGTTCTTCAAAACAGACTTTTCTTTTGAAAATGCTTCCTTTTAAAACCTTTTTGAAAACAATTTTCAAAATCTTTTATCAGATCTGGTAACCTTCAGCTCTGATTCCAAGTGTGACACCCCACGTCCATAATAACACTCATTAAGAAAATGCATTAAGTTTCATGAAGCGTTATAGGTAAACAAAAACATTACAAGATAGATAATAAATAGCAGCGGAATTTAAAATTTTATTTAGCAGAAAACATCGTAGTTCAAATCATATGTCTGAAATGCATAAAACCCAGTACATCAATTTAAAACTTCTGTCTTGTACTTAAATTTTCAGAGTACAATAATAAAAGAAGCATAATCCCCAAAACATAGCCATAGTAGAGAGATATGAAATCAGGCGGTAAATCTAAGCAGCTCCAAGAAAAAAAAAGAAGAATCCTGATCAAGCTTAAGTATTCCCACCTTGAGAACCTGGGAGGGGGGAGGGAAACGGAAGAGAAGGAATAGGAAATAAAATGGGTCAGACATAAAGTCTGGCAAGTCCAGTTACTTTTAGGATATAAATAAGTAAAAGTATCATGACAGACGTATAAAGTGGACAAGAGCGATAACATCATAAAAGGTAAGTATGACAAGGTAAACATGATAGATTATATTGCGCTTCTCTAGTACTTTACCTTTCTCTCCACCGATACTAGTGTCATATGAACAAGATGATCCCCAACAAGTATAAGATGGTAGATTTAACCGTACTTCTTGTGAGAGGTTTTACCCCATACAATAACAAACAGCCTAACATACCGGAGTTACCCCTAAGGATAATAACGGGCTCCTAAACATACCAGAGTCTAGATGTACCCTAATTACTACCCCAATCGATCGGCTCCCTTCTTAGTAGATACCATGTGTTGTCCCCACGTTAGGATGTATCACTTCCTAAAGTGGAAACCTTTCGTTTTCAGGTTGTGTACAACCATATCTACAGGTGTCATAGTGTCTAAACCTCCTCTGTCGAACCCAAGCATGCACATGACCCCATCGAAATGCGCCGCCCACACCGTCTCCCACTTTTGGATCTCTTACAATCAGCCCAGTAAGCATGCCCCGACTTCGACCTAGTTCAGATTACTCGTTTGATACCTATATATGAGTTACCGACTGAAACGGGTCCCGCATTCAAGATGAAACAAGCTTCCCCCTACGCTTGAATCCCCACTACTAGGTTTTATACAGGTCATGCCATACCAGAGTAAAAAGATAGCATAACCCCACAGGTTAAGTTTGTGGGCCTATATATAAATATTACCCACCACCCCAAGGAATGCTTAACCCTCCCACTATTTCAAGAAAGTTTACTGAACCCATACTCAATTTAACATGTTCATGCAATCCCTATGGATTCAACTAGGTTACCTATTCAAGTTTATTACCATATTATTTTATGGTTATAATGTACTAGACCTCCCACATTAAGCCTACAACTTGTGGATGCTGGATATGCTAGGCAGGTCCGTGCAGACTTCTTCCACAAGTCGGACTTAACCACGTGTCTTAGCAAGTCACATGTTTATGAACTTAGACCTCTCACATTTGAGTTACCACTTGTTGTCGTTGGATATGCCAGTTGGTTCCGGGCAGACTTCCACCACCAGTGTAATATAACCTCGTGTCTAAGTGCGATTACAGTTTATAATTACTGTAATTCTAGGCATTTCCATCATTAACCAATTATACTTATTTGATTATAGGTGTTAAGCCCCTTTTCCAAGTCATATTCATCATGTATTGTATGCTCCAAATTCAGATCTTTAATCAAAGTTTGGTTTATGCCCCAAATTCCCATTCATGTATTTCATTCAATTTATGCCAAAATTTCCCAATGTAAGATACTCCCCAATTTTAACGTTTTCCCCTTGTTCCCTATTTTACACGTTCGCATTTTTCAGTGGCATGCCTAGGCTCGAAGGTAGCCTAGTTATAAAAATAAAAAGGGAAAAGAAGAAGGGAAGAGGACAAAAATGAATAAAATAACAAGATTGACGTATAATGGCAGAAATAGGCATAGCAACTAATAAACATACAGTGATAAAATTGGGCATAATGAAAAGATAGGCATATAGGAACAAATCTGATGAACATGTTATAGTAGGACTGATTCTAACATAATAGGGTCATCATAAATAGGCATGATGAGATCTAAACAATGAATTAGATCAACAAACAATGGCAGATCTGACATGATAAATAGTTATAAGCCTAGATCTAGTTCATAGTCATGTCAGAATAACTTGGATACACAGGTTATAGCAGATCTATTATAATCCAAATAGTCACAGGCTTAGATCTAAGCTATAGTCATGTCAGGGTTAGCTTTTAAGTATTTGGATCTAAAAATAACGTAGACTCATTGTGATTGGATCTAAGAAATATAAGAGTAATTGCAGATGTTTAACTACAGATCTCTAAACTTGAATAACTTGATTGTTGAAGAAAAAAAGGTCTAATTAAATTTGGGCAAAGGAAACATCTAGTTCTCCATTTTTTTTGGTGTGGAAAAATAAGAGAAATGGGGTCTTATTTATAGCCTAAAGCCAACGAACCAAGCCAAGAAAGGAGTCCACGTTCAAAGAGAAGAATCTGCGCAGATTTACGGTGAGGGGGTCGACCCCCCTTGATGAGGTCGACCCCCCCTTGATGGGATCGACACCCATGGGCGGTATTTTTCCCACTCACTTCTGCCGCTCAATTTTGAATTCTGGAACTTATTTTATTCATATATAACTAGCTTATATGTATACAAATTTAAACATTAATAACTTCTTCATACGGTGTCCGTTTTACGCAAACCAGCTATCTATTTTGACCAGAATTTCGAGGCGAACGCAATGGCGTAGTCTGTTTCCCTTAATACTGAATATTTATTTAATTATTCTTTAATTTATCATCTTTAGTGTTGTTAAAATTACGGGGTGTTACAATCATCTATGAGTTTGAATCCTTAGATCTACACTTTTCAAGAATATACTAGAGGGAAGCCCTTAATCATGGGAAGAAGCGATAGATAGAATATCCAAAGAGGAAAAATACTTGTCAAAAGAATGCGGGTAAGGAGCATGAATCCCTTAGTGAAAATCTTTTACTCATCTTAGCTACTTCGGAAAAAACCTCTCAAGTGAACTAATCCAAAAGGTTACCCTAGTCTTACAATTAAATTCATTCTTTTCCTTCTTTCCATTTTTCTAGTCTTTACTTTACCCATCTTGTGTTCCTTGGTTCATTCCACTTGTATTGTCCAACCCCATAAAGACTTACTTACCGCCTCACCTTTATATATATATATATGTATGTATGTATGTATGTATATAATTTTCAAAAATCTTAATGAGGCAAAAATTTCCTTTTGAAACATACATAGTTGTTTTTATGAAATTTCCAAAAATACAAATTTTATATCAAATATATTAGTTTTTCAAAACATTTTAAAACTAGCACATCCGGGGTTTTGACTCAAAGTGGTTCCAGAAGTTTCTCTAAAGCACCTCCTTGTTATACTCTTGTCTAGGAACACAACTATTTCAAAAATTCCTTTACTTGGCTTCTTCCGAAAACCTTTCCAATACAACTAAAGTCCAACTGCTTCCTTAAAACACAACCGGAAGTTCTAATATAAAGGCCACTATATATAAGATGGGGTTTAAGGGGTATAATATTTTGACCAAACGAATCCTTCACAAGTATTGAGTACCCCTAAGAAAACCAACTTTCGTTCCAATGTCTAAGCTTCCAACCTTATCCATTGATGGTATATTCCCATGGTTTTAGGAAAAACCGTGAAACTCAATTATCCCTTACACCATGCGCTTTATCAAAAATGCTACTAAATTAGCATTTCCATAAATGCAGATCTGAAAACAAATCTCTCCTACTCTCCCAGAGATAATCTTTCAGTCACTTACTACTCGGAATATGTAAAGCGCAAAGAGAACTGAACTGATACTTGCTAAGGATGAAATAGAAATATCAACATGACTAACCCTTTGGTTCGCAAGAAGTCTCGGAAATTAGTCCTAGCCCGACTACTTCTTATAATCAAAACAGCTATAGAATCACTTAACAAGTATTAGGCTCGTAACTTTACCCTAAAAGTCCATATGTCATATTAGAGCCTATGCCATCTTTTAGGCTCGTAATTTACCCCCTCTTTGTAAATCATTATGTCATATGAGGCCTAATCATGACAACCTAATACATGCCCAAACATCAAAATTTTAGTTTCAACCCCGACTCACCTCAGATAAACTGATAATCAAGCCAATCCCTATGAGGTTCAGAAACTACTACTGAGCCTAAGTGCAAAACAATCACTAATGCTATCATCACTCACTTAGGGATTTACCTTATCTATAAAGGACCGCTCCTTTAAGCCTACAATACAGATGTTCAACCAGATTTAACTTACCGTGGCTAAGGACCTACACAGCCAATGTATCAAAGGGAAATGGACAAAATATTCCTAAACCAATTAGGAGAACTAGAAAGAACTAAAGAGGGATAAAATCTTTCTTTCATTAGCCGTTTCCTTTTCCTTGACCTTCCCCATAATTCTTTAGACATTTTACTTGCCATCCTTATATTCACTTTTTTGGAAGTTCCCTAATTAATTGGTTTCTGAAAGCGTATAAAAATCTATTTACATAGTATTGGAAAATATATTTTATAGAAACCTGTGATTGTAAGATATGACTTTTTTTACACTGGCGGTTAGTGTGTAATAGGTTATATTTCCTTTTCCGCACCAACCCTCTTATTCTTGCAATAACGTTTTCTATGTTAAATAAAACTATGGAAATACACCCCCTTTTCATAACTAATTTATCTAGGTTTTCTTATCTTCCAAGCTATCCTTTTTACCACTAAGCTAATAAGGTAGTTTCCTCCGTGATTACTCCTTATTAATATTTGTTAAGCAACAAGTTCATTTTTATCATCGACTCTTCCCAGTTACTAAGCTAAATGTTTTTTTTTTCTGTATTCCAATTTTGACTTATAAAGAAAAGCTTCGATAGAATACCTTATAACTCAACTAAAAGATAAAGATTTAGAAAGAGTCAAAGGAAGGTTGTAACTAACTATAGAAGATATTTTATTTTAAAAAGAACTTTTGATTTATGAAAAAATGCATTTTATTTTCAAAATTCTTCCTTTTAAAACAAAACTTTAATGATCATGGCAACCTTAGGCTCAGATATCAAATGTAACACCCCACATTCCTTAATGTCACCCGTAAGAGGATTTCATTAAGAGAGTATGGAGCATTGTAGGTATAAAGACAGAAAATATCACAGAGACTAAGATTTCACAAGACATAAAAACAAATTAACAACGGAAGAAAGCTTTCTTTTAAACAAACAGTTACAAAATACCATATCACAAAAGCCTCAGTCAAAAACAACATCGAAGTAAAATAAATATTATCCCTAATATAGTCAAAGAGATTGTAACATCCTGCATTTTTGGTAGTTAGATATTTAATTTGTTTTATTATTTTAAATATTGATTTGGTATTATAGATGGATTTATTATAGATGGATTTATAATATATAATTCTTTTATTAAACGGGATTTGAACGTATAATTTATACCATATAATTCAAACTCGTAAACATCGAGCTATCTCGAAATTTACGATTGGAAATTCATGTATATCAGTACGAATATAAAACGTTCAACGAAAATTTACGATGATATTAAATAATCATACGAAATAAAATGTTCAAATCAATGTGTTGCTTACCTTATGATGAGGCCCGTGCTTCGCACATGGGAAATTGTTCAATATATTGTATAAGCGTTAAAAATATTTTCTTTTCAAACGACATCTGTTTACGACGAAACAAATTTTATTGGAGTACATATTGTTAATTATGGCTAGATTTACAATTTGGGGCCAATTAGAGTTATTTTATTGGTGCGTGCAATTTAAAGTTGAACTGATAAATTAAAATAGCATCGTTGCGCAAACAGAGTCTATTTTCAACGAAATTAATTTCATTGTGACCGGAACGTGAGATGTAACGGTGTACCCATTTTCGTTATGTTTGGAGTTCGTTTATGTTAGTGCAAAATAAGAGCGTTCAACGTAAACAACAATGGAATAAATTTACGATTTAAAAACAAAACAAAATAAAATCGACCCTATGGATTGTAATGAAAATTAGATCTGCATGCTTACCTGATTCATTTCTTCTGTCTTAAGCCAGAGCTTTCAATGGCTTGCACAAACCTGCTCTATTAATGGCCTAAGCCACTTTCAGTCTGCTCAAAACATCAATTACTATATTTATTGCCCAACCCTTTAACAACTTGAAATATTTAAGACGTGCATATTCTGTGACCAATAGAACTTCATTTTTTTCTTACAAAGTTTAGCAGCAACATAGTTTTTTTATAACCCATTCGAATTCTAGCATAACACCAAAGTAAATTTTATGCATTAGAAACAGTCAGTCGTATATCTATCTTCATACCTAATAATCTGTGGTATCATAAAAGATCGTATTTATTTTCACTTTATGTGAATGAGGTTAATTCATAAAACTTAAAAGATGATTTTCATGCCCCTGCTCGTATACACAGTTCCAACTCTTGCTCTACTAACATGAATTGTGTAGAAACAAACTTAAATTTAGTGATCTGTCATTCACATGCATATATAATTTTATATTTGTACTGTGTGGAAGTGACAATTTATATCACAAATTCCCAAGGCACACCATTTTCCATGTGCTACCAATAAGGAATAGTGTTCTGTGATAAAATTTTGACACATACCTTAATATCAACATAGTATGCTAAAACCCAATATGTTAGTTGACATAACATACAACTTTTTGTATACGCAAACTGAGCAGCACGTATAATGCATAATTACATTCAATAGAAGAAGCCATACCCATTTTGCAGCACAATCTTTTTACATAGTAACTGCTATAATATCCCCACTGGAGTAAAATATATGCCAAAGTTTTATTGGATTATACCCTGTCTTCAATCTAAGATTGTTAGCGATAATGCTCCATGCTGATGGCTCTTTATTTATAAACTAATGAACGCTATATCCTACCCCAAGTAAGGCCTAAATAATTTTGTACAGAGAAATGGGAAACTTATAGCCGGCCTAGTGTGTACTGTGTACCCAAATGTCTTTCTTTTATGCGATAATTGCTTGGCTGAAGCAAAATTTCACTGTAATGAATAGAAAGATGAACACAGCTACGCCACCCTACCTTCACATTACCGAATTAGCTATTTCTTTTGTCAATTCATGCATTGTCCCCATGAAGTGAAATCGCGCAGCCTTTCAATTGAAATGAGGAAATACTGCAGCCAACCTATCTCCTTTTTCAGTTATACCTACATGAAAAATGACATGCTTCTTATCTATGCTTTCTTTCCCTATAAATAGGATGTGTGCCATCTTCATTTCTCATTCCTGGTTTCAGCATATAAAGGAGAGAGCAAACGAGTATTTCAACACAAACTGAAATCCAGCTCCATTCGAAAAAAGAAGAAAGAAAGAAAAAAAAAGAGACAAACATGGCCAAGGACAGGATGGTCTGGTTGAAGGGGGGAAACAGTGTGATCTGCATGGAGAAATACATGGGGTGTTGTTGCGTGGTGCCAATGTTTTTGGGGATGCTTGAACAGTGCTGGCAAAAGATGGGGTGTGTGGAGTTTTCTTCGAACTGCTGAAGAAAGAGGACTAGTAGCTTGCAAATGGAATAAGGAGCAGTTAGAAGAGGGGGACTGTTCAACGCATTACAGGCAAGAGGAGTTGTTTTTGGGAGGTCAATGTGATGGTGAGAGATGAAGAGAACTGTGGGACTAACGAAAGGAGCAGCTTTCGAACAAGTAGGGAAGGATTTCGTGAGGCCAAGAAAGGGGAAGAACATAAAGAGTGCGCTCGAAATATAGTAGGTACTTTGGGAAGAAATATGAACAGTATAAACATGATATGCCTAATATTTAAGTGCCTAACCTTAGTTTAATAAGCCTAATGCTAATTATAATACTTTTCACGTCGCCGCCCCTGATAGTTACAATGTGTGTTAATCATATTATATATATACAAGGAACAATATATTTTCCTGGACAAGTTATTTGTGCCAAAACTAGTAACATGCCAACATTTATATTTTTAACGTGACCTTTTTTGATGTCCAACGTGGTTTAAGTTGAGAAGCCATATCCCAAATCATATAGATAATGAAACGTGGAAGCTTGAATGAATAATTAATGTGCCTAATTACACTTGTAACTTGGCCAATATTTGATTTTCCAAAAATATAGTTAACATGCTTAACTATTGCTTTATATGCCTAATGAAGGGTTTAACTTTTAACTAACCATAACTATGTGATTAGAACCATATATCATACATCGTAACAGGAGTATTTTAAGGGGACTGGGTAAATAAATATGCCTGATTCTTTTAACCATTTTGAAAGATGCCTAAATATATGTATAACATTAGCTAGTTTACAAATAATGTACCAAACACATTTAATTAACGTAAACACTCCTAATCAAATTAATTATTTTTAACAATATTGTTTAAATAGGCGAATAACGTAGTAAATGTATAATTGTGCAGCGACGAAATCAAACGAAATAAGTGATATCAGAATTGTTCATACGAGCACAACATGATGAAGTTGGTTTGGTCAAAATTGGCAGCTGTTGGGATTTTTAAATTAAATTAAACACTCGTTTAATTTAATTTAAAATGAACTATTTCAGTGGCAAACAAATCAAGGTGAGTTCGACTCACTCAGTTTTATCTCATTTATATTTTATATAAGCTAGGTTTAAATATTTGTATGCTTTGGTTGTTAATTGGTTGATGGATGCTTCGATTGCTATTATATTGTTTGGATGGTTGATTATTATATCTGTTTATTGGAATAAAAGAGATTGTTGAGATAACATATGTGGATGCAGGTAAAAATATGTTGGAGGGATCCAACTGGATTCCTCAAATATGTTTGATGTTATTTATTTTCCTGTTATCACTATATGAACTGTTCTGATTAAATGAATGGATTAATCGTTGATCGTTGACTGAAATTTCAACATTTGTGTGTTTTTAACCAATGGGTAGTATTGGTTGAGTACTTGGCAACAGTTGGCCTAAAATATATTGTTTTTAAATGTTGATTTACCGTCCGTTGAACCGACGCTAATGAAATTGTAAAATATATTTTATAATTAACGAGGGATTTTTGAAATCGACATGTTTGAATAAAGGTTTAGATAAGAGGAAACAAATAAATATTATTCATTTTTTAAGTTTTAAAATAATTTTTAAATGATTTTGTAAAGTAAATTCTGATGTAGTGAAATTTGGGAGCAGATGATTAGAAATTAACAAAATGGTTAAGAATTGGATTAATTGTTTTCGAGAACAGTGTAAATGGAATTATTTAAATTAATTATATTATTGATTATATGATTAATTAATTTAAAGGAAGAGATAATTGGAGTTAATTGACGAGATAATCATGGTTCAGATGGACGAAGTCAACTAATGTAATTAGAATTAGTTATTTGGTTAATTTATTTTAAATAAATCTAATGAGATAGATTAATGAATATTTGTTTTAATTTAAAAAGATTTAAAAAAAAAAAAGAGATTTACTATTTATGTAGTTAATAAAGAACTTAACTATTTTTAGGGTCATTAACGAGGAATAAAATTATTATTGGAAGTTAATGTTTAAATGAATTGATCTAGTGAAGTTTAATGGAATTGAAACGAGTTTACAAAGTGGGTAATGGAACCTAGTGGGATTTTAGAAAGGGGTGATGAAGTAGTTTGATATTCAAACTCGAGTTTTCATAAAGAAAATTATAAGGGAAAATTTAAGCGAATATGATAAGGTTTACTTGATATTTGAATTAAGTAAGATGGCATCAAGATAAAAAGGATTTTTATTAAACCAGAGGGGTAAAATGAATTTTGAAAAGGAGCATGAGGAAAAGCATTAGGATTAAATTAACGAAAGTTAAAATGAGAATTTCAAAGAGAAAAAGGGTTAAATAAATTAGAAGTGGAATATAATGGGATGATATTAGTGTAATGGTGATGATGTAAAAAGGAATTTATTTTGAGAAATAACAATGTAACATTATTTGAAGGATTTGGGAATTTATATATAATGGATTTCGAAATAAAAAGAAATTAAAATGGGCTTGAAGATATGAAATGATATTTCCATAGAAAAGGAAATAAAAAGGGAATTTGTGAAAATATAACGATATTTTTAAAGTAGGAAGACGAGATTTAAAATTAGTTATTCTAAAAAGGTAAGAGATAATTACAGTGTTCAAATAACGAAAATAAAGATATTTCGTAACGAATGTTGTACGAATGACAAGTTGAATCGATGAAAGATAATAGATAGTGTGATAACTAGTATTTTGTAATAATAGTAAAATAGAAATTGGATATTTACTATAATATATGATTTGAAGTATTTAAAAGACTCTTATATCGAAGTACGAAGTGAATCTATGTTTAAATTATTCAAAGCTTTAGAAGTTTGAATTAACCATCTGTTAACTATTTTTAATCCAAGAGGCTAAGTGATGCCGAGTACTGAACCAATGAACTCATTATATTCATTCACACAATTATTTATTTGATAGTTAAATCACCGACTATCAAACCTGACCTATACGATTGTTGATATGGAAAGACCGGGATCAAATTTATATTCGAAAACCATTCCGACCAACAAATACGTGAGGATGAAGATTGAAGATGGAGCATTGAGGACCGTGGATCTTCATAAGCGGAAGGATTACTAATAATCTCAAGTTGGCTCCCGGAGATAAACCGTGATTCTGTCGTGATTGAAATCTACAGATTTGCAAGGACTACTCGCTACCAGTCCATAGGGTGATTCCTAAGATGTGATTGGAGGATTCCTTCGGTTCATCATGTTCCTAGATGACTTGTACAGATGAATGTCTGATAGAGTATTTCTTAAGAATCACGTACGTTGATTTTTACAAATATACTTCTGTCAACTACAAAATATTTTTGTGGACTTCAATTAGTGATTTTATGGATATGACAATGTGGCATTCAAAGTAAATAGTGGCTAGACATTTTAAAAGAAAATTCTAACTTCAAGCCTCACAATCGAGAAATGACAAAAATCGGCCAGGTAGCATGGCTATGTGGGTCGCTCCCATTAGGGTGTGTAATCGCATATCTAGAGAATTTCCTTTTGCTTCTTTAATCTATCGATGCTGTCCCTTTCAGGAAATGGTTGTTGATACTAGTCGTTGGTGATAAACATTCGATACACTCAAGCGAAATGAGTGGTCGGTCATGTGTGGGCCGGGTTACAAGACGTTCCTGTTGAACCCAGTGTATTCCCCTCTAAAGATACACTATCCACAGGTGGTTCCATATCTTGTTATAGTCGGAATCCAATCTCCAATAAGCACCTACGGTTTCGATTGTATACTATACATGTGGAGCGTGAGACGCAAGCGTTCCGCTAGATTGATATTTATTTATACATTATTATAATATCAGAATATATATGTGAATTAAGTCTTGGGTTATCGTAAGGTAAAAACCGTCCGTGTTTATGTGTGGATTTGGTCTTACGATTATCCTTTCCTTTCGAAAAAAATTTTGAACTTTAAAATCAATTTGGATGATCCCCTTAAAACATTGTGAATTGTTCTAACTCTGGTTCACCAGACTGAACCGGTATTTGAAATGCTCGGGTTAGACCGGGTTGTACAGGTTCAGGTTATCGGATGCTGAAAGAGACGAGCTAGAAGGGTTCAAACATATGATGTTATACAGATATTATTTCGCTGTGTGTTGTTTACGAGGACAGGTTGTTATAACTATCCAGATGAATTGATGTACTCTGATGATTGTAAGTATTTTACAAGATCTCAATAAAAGTTATTTCTATATTATATTTTTGTTCCACTGCGATGTGAGACTCTATGTTATGTTGATACTTCTTCCTCTACTACTCTAATATTTCTTTCTTTCTTATCTCATCCTCTAATTTCTTTCTATTGGCATCTGGATTTCCAGTACTTTTAGGTTGGACTTGTGTTGTTTGGTCAGCTCAAATGGTACCGGAAATCTGGGTCGTCACAGAGATACAACTTAACCTTGACAATGCTAACAAAGAAATCTGAGCTTTCCACTTTATCCCGACAAGCTTGGGGAAAGAAAGAGAATGGAAGAAAGGAAATGGGTTAGATATAAAGTCTGGTGAGCTTCTGGGATTAACAGCTCGACTTACTAAGTTAAGTCAAATAGATAAACAGTGGTTTTAGTAACATAAAGGATAAGTATCTTACACATGTCTAAAGGTGAACTACAACTGATATGAACTGATAACAATGACCGGCTTATTCATATAAATATATAATGATGATAACAACACTACTAGAAACTAGGTCAGGCAGTTTGGCTGTTTTGCACTTCTACTAGAATATTAGGATTAAGTGTTATCCTAATTACTTAATAGATGCTTATGATACACCGCACAGAGTAGACATGCATGTATCATAACAAGAATATAACAACAAGATTAGGTATGCCCTAATTACTACGCAAGAGATCGGCTCCCTATTACCAGAATACCTTGTGTCAGTCCCGGCAGTAGGGTGTATCACGCTTTAACCTAGCAACTTATAGAATAAAACAATATCCGTAGGCGTATTGACGGTTTAGGTTCCGTAGCCGGATCCATGAACGCTCATGAATCCGTTGGAAACACACCTCTAACACCCCCAAGACCTTGAACCTCTTATAACCAAATCAGTAAAGCGTGCCCTTACCCCTACGTAGTGCGTGGTACATACCTTGATACTAATAGGGGTACTTACTGATATGGGTTCCATAGAACTTGACACAAGCTAGCTCCGAGGCTTGCATCCCCATGTACCTAGGATTTAAGAGTCTCGATAACCTGATACAACACTAAACTTAGGACCTCTTTAGCTTATTATTTAATAAGTATAACTTAGTAGGTTTATGTTCAATAATAAGCCCGGTTGTAAAATTACATTTACCTAAATGTTATTAGTGTATAACCCTTTTCCCTAAACAAGCACCTGCCCAGATGTACATATAGATTATAGTAATTCAATTTAATTAACTTACATCTGGTACTTATATTTTCATAACATGTTCATTACTTAATATCTGTATTAAGTCTAATCTAACATGTCCAATAAATATGCATATTATTCATCCATTATATTCCCAGTTTACGGGCTTATGCGTATTAACCTTTTACCGTAAGTATATACAGATTACCCCTTTTTATCGGGTCGAAACATGTGTATATTATCCTTTTTCCCAAATTTATATTTAAACAACCCTAGTTAAATAACATACCTATATTCCTCTTTTTATGTCATTCATTATTGTCCCCATTTATACGCACACTCGAATCGGGTATAGCTTAGGCTTTCAAAGGCCTAGCGTAACATAAAAGGGAAAACTGAGGAAGGAGAATAGAGTTAATTCACACAGGCATATAATCTAAAACATAGAAGTAGGGAAAACGATAGGTAAATGAACACTTAACATCAAACGAGTGTAACTGTCCAATTTAACAGAATATCTAATTGTCATGCCTTTCCCAATTTATCATGAAAAAAACTTAAACATTCAATTAACATGAATGTTCCCAAATTAGTTATACTATCATTCCCTGTTTATTCCAATTCTTATTCTGTTACAACAATCATTCATTTATGTCGTTTATTTATTTCTAGTTACACACACACGCGCGCGCGCGCGCACACACACACACACACACACACACACACACACACACATATATATATATATATATATGTATTTATATATGTCTGGCACCAGACCTCTCACATTAAGTTAATCACTTGTGGATGCTGGATTTGCCGGGCGGTTCCGGGCAGACTTCTACCACAAGTTAAACTTAGCATCGTGTCTTAGTGCCATTATTTACCGTTATTACCATTGTCATGAAATAAACATAAACGTTCAATGGCATGCATTTCCCAAACATGTAATTAACCCATATTTAACATGTAATTATCCAAGCCTAAAGGTTAACATGAAATTATACTAATTAGACTACATGTAAATACCCCAATTTAGCATGTATTTATCCAAGTCTAATAGGTTAACATGGAATTATACGAATTAAACTAACATTTAAATAACCTAATTTAACATGTTGCTATCCAAGACTTATAGGTTAATGTGGAATTATACCAATTAAAATTAACATGATAATAACCCGATTTAACATGTAATTATCCAAGCCTAATTGGTTAACATGGAATTATACCAATTAAAATTAACATGTTAATAACCCAATTTAACATGTAATTATCCAAGCCTAATAGGTTAACATGGAATTATACCTAGTAACCTGTAAAGACCCGAAAATCCCCGCCCTTTGAATCGACCATAAACCACACAGTTCTGATCCAAAAGTGGAAATCTTCGAATACTATAACTCTGGGAATACAACACATCAGAACAACATACATAAGACTTTTATAAACATTACAATAATGTTACATCAGAGTACAGAATATCAGAGCACATCGAAAAATAAATCAACGGAAGATAATTTACAATAATTTGATACATTGCAGCGGAAATGAATAAACTGATATAGCGGAAGTCTATTAATGCTCTGGATACATCTTTAAGCTTCGATCCAGAATCCTGCTCAATATATTTGCAAAATAAGCTACTCGACTGCCCGTATGGAAAAGAGGGCACCTGAGTTTGCAAAGTGAAAAAAACTACGGGTCAGTCATGGGACTGGTATGAGAAATCTAACTTAACTTATCTAATAATAAGGCTAATCACACCACCATGCCGCTAATGCGGAACGGGTTTACTCCATTGGATTGCCAGTGCATAAATAAAGCAAATCATTTAAAACAACGCAATGCTTTTTAGAAAAATGAAACCATTATAAGACTCAGGTCCCATCAGACAATGCAAGCAAGCCAGAGGATAGAGTTTTCCCTTATATTGATAAAAAATGCTTGATATGATAAAATGGATTTGATATTATTATTAGTGTATATATGTTTCAAAAACATTTCAATCATAATGTATCAATCATAGACGGCATAACTACCATATACTATGTCGCCATACTTGTTCTACAATCAAAACTGCATGATGTCGTATTGGAAGTTGGATTTCCATCATGAGTCAAGGCTAGGGACGATCTTCTTACCAATTCGAAACACTCTAGGAATGTCTCAGGATCCCCCGCAGCGAACCCTTGGATCCTGCAGGGCAGGTCCACAAATACGTTAGTGGATTAGTTATGCTTAAGCACACGTTTCCCAATCCTATTGGACCTATAGAATGGTCACAATCGACAAATAAATCTGAGGCGCCTCATAATCCATCAAGCACATAAGTAAAAATGTCGGGCCTTGTAAAAACCCTAACACCACTTCTAGCTAGAAGAAACGTGTGCACCCCCTGCGTTCCCTTGTCCCGTTTCTGAC
Source organism: Allium sativum (assembly GCA_030737875.1). NCBI lineage: Eukaryota > Viridiplantae > Streptophyta > Magnoliopsida > Asparagales > Amaryllidaceae > Allium > Allium sativum. The sequence continues at coordinate 1,025,431,622 of CM060920.1, forward strand.
TCTTACCGGGGTTTGAGGCTCGCGAGGTAACGTTATACACAAAGCTATGTCGAAATAGGCTATGCTTTGATCATCCCACAAGACTCTGCTTTTCAACAAAAGCCTCGATCAATTGCATCTTGGCATGCCACATTGACAATTCATGCCATGTGATCGATAACTACCAATATATAACCTTTGAGCTCATGCATCTCAAAGAAGGGTGTTAAGGAAGAGAATAAATTCTCCGCCACCACAGTTATATATTAAATAGAAATCAATTTGATTTACATGGAATGAAATTCAGTGTTGGACACACATCCATTTACAAGTCTGTTCTGGGTCTGAACGAAACCGGAGGCACCTTATTCCTCGTCCCGTATGTCCAATACGGAAGAGAGGTGCTCGCATATCCGGACAATCAATAAGTACGTCTGGAAAACTACCAATTTAACCCTTTCAAGGCAGCAACTCCTATCAAAGGCATCAGTAGTCATCCATTCGATGTGAAGATCGCTGGTCTTCAATCGCCGTCTTTAATATCTTCATTTAAATCGTCGTATAATCATTTGAAATGAGATTGAACTCGGTCTTTTCAAATGATTCTCGCATATATATAGTTTAGAAACATTTCATATTGTTAATAGTACTTAATAACGATTTATCGATTTATATATATATATATATATATATATATATATAAGTAGCTAAATTAATTTAACGACGCTTCGGGTCAATAGGCGAACCTAGCGTTGTTTTTATTGAAATTTAATTTGCACTTATCTCGAAATCTAACCGTTGGATTTTAACAAAGTTTATATCGTTGGAAAGATCTTCCCAAAGCGGTCCTAACAGCTCCAGTTTTGGGAAAATCCGACGTTGGATTTTTCGGTATAATCGTTTAAAGTTACGATTCTGAAACGCGAACTACCGTACGTGATTCGTTTAATTTTAATTTTAATTTATATTTATATATATAATGTTATATGAATATAAAATGTTCGACGATTCCACTAACGTTTTTAATATGCTGAATGAAAGAATGTTTTTTATTGGCATATCATATCTATGTACTGTCAAACAAAATACATTTCATTCACATGAAGATTGAACCAACGACAAGTAAGCTTTGCATATAAATCCTAATATATGAAAATGATAAATGTAATTTTGAGAATGCATATAAATTCTAATATATGCATTGTAAATAAAAATATAGTTTTAACAATGCTTATAAGTTCTAATATATGCAATGTAAATATAAATGTAATTTTAGCAACGCATATAAAATCTAATATATGCGATGCAAATATAAATGTAATTTTAACAACGCATATAAATTATAATGTATGCGATGTTATTATAAACGTAATTTTAACAACGCATAAAAATTCTAATATATGCGATGTAAATATAAATGTAATTTTAACAACGCATATAAATTCTAATATATGTGATGTAAATATAAATGTAATTATAACAATGCACACAAATTCTAATATATGCGATGTAAATATAAATGTAATTATAACAATTTCATTAAAAACAAAGTTTTTAATGTAAATATGTTTTATTTTGAAAACATGCATGTTCGTCCAACTTCAATTATTATATTAAAAGTGAATTTTTAATATAAAACATGTTTCTTTTTAAAACATGAATCTTTATCTAAATTTCTACTATTACATTAAAAGTGAATTTTTACTGTAAAACATATTTTCATTTTTAAAACATCTTTCTTTTTCTATGTTTCTATTATTACATTAAAAAGTGAATTTTTAATGTAAAACATATTTTCATTTTTGAAACATGTTTCTTTTTCTACATTTCTATTATTACATTAAAAAGTGAATTTTTAATGTAAAACATATTTTCATTTCAAAACATGAATCTTTTCACTAATTTCTAACTTTACATTAAAATGAGTATTTTAATGAAAAATATGTTTTGATTTTAAAAGATTAATCTTTTCAACTACTTTCTAACTTTATATTAAAATGAATATTTTAATGAAAAACATGTTTTGATTTTAAAACATGAATCTTTTCACTAATATCTAACTTTACATTAAAATGAATATTTTAATGAAAAACATGTTTTGATTTTAAAACACTACAAGAAAAGTGTTTATCTACAATTGCAAAAGACAACATATTCTTTTCCTTGTTGTAAAAAACAAACATTACTAAGTGGTTTTAAAGCCAAAGCGCTGAAATAAATCAAGGCGGGAAATTGTTTTGCTTCCCTCCACTTTTTCTAATTCCGGCCGCGTTTTTTTCCCTTTTAGCTTCGTTGAGTAAACTTCCACTGTTTCCTCCAAAATTCTCTTAAACCCTAATTAAAATTCTTTCAAACCCAATTGAAATCTACAGTTTCCATGAATCTCCAATGGAACTTCGTTCGTCCCCTAATTCTGCCAGCAACCACCAATCTTCGACAAATCAAATTCTGAGTTTAATCAATATCTAGGAGTTGGGTATCGTTGCAAGAATCTGGTGATGAAAGAGAATGTGAATTCATGGCTACAACTTGGGTATCGTCAATTTCAGAATTAATTTCAGAATTCAGTGCACTTTCATTGGAAATGTCGGCTGGTGCGGGGCGGGCCGTCACATTTGGTATCAGAGCTCTTGGTTGCGTAGTTAACCTAGGGAAAGATACCAAGGAGAGATAGTACATATATGAGAGCGCGTATTTGTTATATTTTGGTTTTCTCAAGTTATATATATACACACACTATTAGTATATTTAAGGATGAAGTCGCATTGAACTGGCACCACTGAAGAGATGGTTAATCGTTTTCTCCTTACAAATCGAACGATGAGTCGATATACTAGGGGTACTAGTAGAGGAGCTAATAATGGGAATGCTCCTGATATGAGGACGATGTTCACTGACCTCATGAGAGAGATGCTTAGAGATGTTCAGAGGGAAGCTCCTAACGCTGCAAATGGTGGTGGTGCAGCGGTGCAGGCGCCTTGGGCTGATTTCGCCAAGCTCTGTAAGGACTACACTAGTCTTGGTGGGAAACCATTCCACGGAATGGATTCATCTACAGATGTTCAAGATTGGTTAGATAGCTGTGAGCGTATCTTCGAAGACTTGGGCATCGAGGATGCGATGAAGAGAAGGCTAGCATCCCGTCAGCTGCAAGGACAGGCGATGAATTGGTAGAATGCTATTAAGGCAGCTACTCCAGAGGATCAAGTTACTTGGGATCAGTTCAAGACCCGCTTTAGCGATAAGTTTATCCCAGCTGCTCAGAAATCAGAATTGTTCAGGAAGTTCTTGGAGCTTAGGAAGAATGATAGGGCAGTCTTGGAATATATTGCTGAGTTCGATAATTTATCGAAATATGGATTATCCCTTATAGATACTGCCAAGAAGAAGAACGAGAAGTTTATAACTGGTTTGGATGGATACTTGGGGGAAAGGCTTATTAACCACATTGATGAGACGTTTGAATTGATTGTGGGGAAAGCTTTGAGATCAGTGAGTATACCCTAAGTCGAAGACTGAGGTTGCATCTACAGAAGAGCCAAAGCCGTAAGAAAGCGGTGGAGGCAAGAGTGGTTCTCAGAATAAGAGAAAGCAGAATCAAACCAAGGATGGCTAGCAGAAGAAGATTAAGAAAGATGTTGAGTGCTTTAGCTGTGGTAAGAAGGGCCATTACGCTAAAGAATGTCGAGCAAAGCCAGCAGACAGGAAGTGCTTCAACTGCGGCCAAGTGGGACATCACAACGATAAGTGTCCGCAATCCCCTAAAGAAAAGCATATTGTGAAAGCATATGCTATCAATGATATTCCTTCTTCATTGAACGCCCTAACTGTGGTGGAGAAAGGAAAGAATGTCGTCATTCAAGGTATGCTTTCTGTTTATGATGTTCCTGTTCGAGTACTTTTTGATACCGGGGCTTCCCGTTCCTTCATATCTAGTGACCTTGCAGATAGGTTGGCATTGGAACCCAAGGTAGTCGATAAACCTTTAGCGGTGACGAACCCGATTGGTGGTTCGACTAGCCTTAGCATGATTTGTCGAAATTTGGTTTTATCGAGTCATGGATGCATGTTTGCTTGTGATTGCTTTGTTTTAGGCTTTACTGGGTTTGGCATTATTTTGGGAGTCGATTGGCTCCAAAGGTACGGGGTGGTGGTAGACCGTGAGGACTTTTTGGTGACAGTTAGAGCGGATGATCGACGGAGGGTAGTGTTTGGTGGTCTACCTAGGGATGGGGTAATGGCTAGTTTTCTAAATTCCCTCGACATCTCGCATGATGAGTTGTCAAATGCACCCGTGGCTGGCCAATATCCGGACGTCTTCGGGGAAGTGACTGGACTTCCACCACACCGAGAGATTGAGTTCCGTATTGATTTAGTGAAAGATGCCAGACCTATAGTGACACCACTTCGTCGTATGGCACCAAGGGAGCAGCGAGAGGTTGGAGTGAAAGTGAGCAATCTTTTGAAGAAGGGATTTATCAGAAGAAGTGTTTCTGAATGGGGAGCACCAGTTGTGTTTGCTACCAAGGCAGATGGTTCCCTTCGATTGTGTGTGGACTACTGCAAGTTAAATAAGGTTATGAGAAAGAATAAGTATCCTCTTCCGCGAATTAATGATTTGTTTGATCAGTTTAGTGGACCAAGAGTGTTCTCCCAGTTGGATCTCGCGACAGGTTATCATCAGCTTAGAGTGGAACTGAGAGTATAGCTAAAACGGCATTTCGAACGCCGCATGGATTCTATGAGTGGTTGGTCATGCCATTCGGGTTGACCAATGCACCAACATATTTTGTGAATCTTATGAATAGGGTATTCAGGGATCAATTGAATAAGTTTGTTCTTGTGTTCGTAGATGATATCTTGGTTTACTCGAGGATAGAGGAAGAACATAAGGAACATTTGAGGATAGTGATGGAGGTGTTGAGAAAACACCAATTGAAAGCAAAGTTTTCTAAGTGTCACTTCTAGAGAAGGGAAGTGAGATTCTTGGGCCATGTTGTTTCAGAGAATGGTATTGCCATGGACCCTGCGAAGGTGGCTACAGTACAAGATTAACCTACGCCCAAGAATGCAATAGTCATAAGAAGTTTCTTGGGATTAGCTGGATATTATCGTAATTTTATCCAATACTTCTCCAATATAGCAGCACCATTGACTCAGTTGACCAAGAAGAATCAAGATTTCGTCTGGGACGAAAAGTGCGAAAATGCATTCAAGAGTTTAAAGGAAAAGTTGACATGTGCACTAGTGTTAGTCATTCCTAAAGGGAATGAAGAGATGACGGTATACATGGATGCCTGTGGTACAGGACTAGATGTTGTATTGATGGAAGGAGGTAGGGTTGTAGCTTATGCTAGTCGACAACTAAAACTGCATAGAAAATATATCCTACCAATGATTTGGAATTGGTTGCGATCATGTTCGCATTAAAGATGTGGAGACATTATCTATTGGGAGAAAGATTCGAGTTATTTACTGATCATAAATCGTTAAAGTATCTTTTCTCTCAGAAGGATCTAAATCTCCGTCAGCAGAGATGGTTAGAATTCTTGGCTTCCTATGATTTTGATATCGCACATACACCAGGGAAGGGAAATGCGGTAGCTAATGCATTGAGTAGAAGACATGCCAGTTTAGGGGCTATGTTTCTGAAATGGAAGCAACTGGAGTACATCGCTGGGTATGATTTGAGACCAAAGTGCAAATTGGATCCAGAAGTATTAGCAAGTCTGATGATCATACCCACTTTGATTGAGAAGATTGGTTCCAGTCAGAGAGACGATCATAACCTATTGGAAATCATCTCCAAGTTAGAGATGGGTATCAACGAGGAGATGAACAAATATGGGCTTGATCGAGATGGATGGCTTAGAAAGAATGGAAGACTGGTTGTACCTAATGTCAATGGATTGAGAGATGAAGTGCTTAGAGAATGTCATCACTCAAAACTGACTATACATCCGGGTGGTAATAAAACGTATCGAGACATGAAGCAGACCTACTACTGGGAAGGGATGAAAAGAGACGTTGGGAAGTTTATATCCAAATGCATGAACTGTCAGTTAGTTAAAGCTGAGCAAAAGAAACACAGCGGTTTGTTGCAACCATTAGAAATTCCAGAATGGAAATGGGAACAAGTCTCAATGGATTTCATTGAGGGGTTACCAAGGACTAGATCGGGCCATGATAGCATTTGGGTGATTGTGGACCGATTGACCGAGAGTGCAAGGTTTATACCTATCAAGTCGAATAGAACGACAGCTAAGTTAGCGGAACTATATATGAAGTGGGTAGTGAGATTTCATGGAATACCCAAAGGCATTGTGAGTGAACGAGATCCGTTGTTCACTAGTGGATTTTGGAAGAGCTTACAAGAGGTGTTAGGATCAGAATTACATCTTAGTACCGCATATCATCCTCAAACCGACGGTCAAACAGAGAGGATGAATCGTATATTAGAAGATATCTTGAGAGCTTGCATATTGGATTTTGGTGGATCATGGGATAACCATTTGCATCTAGTAGAGTTTGCATATAATAATAATTATCAATCCAGTATTTGAAGCTTTGTATGGAAGACCTTGCAACTCACCGTTATGTTGGTTAGAAACTGGTGAGAAGTTTGTGCTTGGACCATATGTGATAAGAGAAACCTCAGACAAGATCAGGGTTATCCAACAATGGATGAAGGTTGCTCAAGATAGACAGAAGAGTTATGCTGATAAGAAGAGAAGAGATTTAAAATTCTCCATTGGTGACTTTGTGTTTGTCAAGATTTCACCGCTAAAGAGCATGATTCGATTTGGCAGGGGAGGCAAGTTAACACCAAGATTTGTTGGACCATTCCCAGTTCTCGAACAAGTTGGGAATTTGGCATATAAAGTTGAGTTACCGGACATGATGGCGGGAGTTCATAACGTATTTCATGTTTCCCAGTTAAGGAAATTCGTGCATGACCCGGATATGACTATTTCACCTGATCAGTTGTATGATATCGAAGTAGAACCCGAGGTGGTTGGGAACCACAAGCCGATTCGTATTGTCGAGCACGATACAAAGCAACTTCGAAGGAAAGCGGTGGATCTAGTCAAAGTTCAGTGGGTCGAGAATGAGAATGGCTGTACCTGGGAGACAGAGGAGAGCATTAGGAAGACGTATCCAGAACTCTTTGCCTGTTAAGATTCTAATTGCGATTTAGTTTTCCGCATGTTAGGATAGACTTGGTTGTTTGTTTTGTATGTTTGATTGTTGAGAATGGTTGATAGGCATGTGGGATCCTTTCCTTGTTTCTTAGTTAAGGAATTTCGGGGGCGAAATTTCTTAAAGGGGGGAGAATGTAACGACCCGCATTCTACACATCGAAGGATCGTAGAATATTTATGTATTTCTCATGCGAAGTCGTATAGCCATGTAACTTTGGGAGACAACTATTGGGGTCATTTCTCATGTTCATGATTTTTGTCGATTTTTAAATGACTGTTTTACCCCTTATTGATCTTGTTTCGGCCATAACTTTTGATTGGTAAGGAGTTATGACCTGAAACCACTTCCATTAGATTCAGATGATGGTTTACCTTTCCGTAGAGTAGTCACATTAGCCAAAATGACTCACCGTTTGGGAGATATGGATGAAACAAGGTTTGGAAGGTGAAAAACAGCTTAACCGGGCCTAATTAGGGTGATTAGCAGCTAGGCCTATAACCCATTTCGGGATTAGGGTTATGGGGAGGCTGAAATCAGTTAGTAAACCATCTCATTTCAGTTTTTACAGCTGCCACTTACCTCTCTTCAACCCTAACAATGGCCTCCAACACCCAAATCACCTTCTAATCACCGTTTAATCAAGTTTTAGCCTAATCTACATCAAATCAAAGGGAAATAACACCAAATCAAGGTCGGAGCTGCGGTGTTGTCTTGGGAGCAGTGCCAAATCAGAGGATAGTTCAGATTTAAAGCTTTATTTGTGGCTAAGGTGAGTGATTTGCATAGTTCCTCACTAATTATGGTTAATTAAGGGTAATTAGTGTTAATTAGCGAATTTAAACATGATTAAATTCTAGAAAAATATTTATAAATCTTGAAGTATTGTTTTAGGCCTCTGTTAGAAATTTGGGTTAATTTGGTTAAGTTTTGTTAATCGTATGATTAGTTATTGTTAAACATGATTAAGGGGAAAACATGGGTTTTGGGTATGTTTGATCCATTTTAACATATCAAATTGCGGTTTTGATGTTTGTGGTCAATTCTAAATGTTGCTATGACTGTATGATATGCTTTGTGATTGTTTAGAACAGTTAGAATGGACGAAAATGTTGTCGTGTGGCGTAAAAACATTTGCTAGAAAGGTTGCAGGAAATGACCCAGGACCGGACCGGATCGGATCGGATCGCTCCGACCACGACCTGCTCGTGAATGATGGCACTGAACCGACCCGCCCACCTGGAGAGCTCCACGACCCGAACCGCTAGTCACGAACTGCATCTGAAGGCTCTGGACCGACCTGTTGTGAAGTAACCCGATCCGTTCGTGCTCTATGCACCACGAACCATTCGCCTGAAGTTTGTCACGAGCCACTACTCAAGTTTTCACGAACCGACCCGGTGGAATTCTCTGATCTAAACCGGGAATGGGGAACACGATCTAGCGAGCACCGGAGCATCATGACCCAAACCACATGGATCATTCCGATCCGAATCGAGGAGTTCGGAATTGAGGCGTGCACCACGAACTGAACCGGGAGTATGATCTGAAGTGAAGAAAAGTGGAGAACCGAACCGATCCGGAGAAGACCAAAAACCAGAGATGCAAAGGTAGTCCAAGTAGGAAGTAGAACTCAGGATCCAGTTAGGAACCAACGAGTTAACTTCATGAGTTGGGCTTTGCTACAGGACGTGTGCTAAAGAGTTGTCGACGTCCATAGCTTTGATTCACCATGGAAAGACAAGTGTTAGGCTGCGGATCAGTGCAGTGGGGTAGTTACTACTCCATGGGGCAGAGTGATCGTAGCATAGCTATGAGCCAGTGCATTGGAGTCGTCATGACTTCATGGGGGCAAAGTAGACATAGCAAGGATTAGTGGCTATGGATCAGTGCAGTGGTGTCATCATGACTCATGGGGCAGAGTGATCATAGCAAGGATTTGGGGTGATCAAAGCAGTGGATACTGTATGCTTTACGCACTGAGTGAGAGATGTGAGGATGGTTGCTATGCTTGATTGTTTGACATCATTACGACCTACACACCCCCAAACCCGTATCTTTACACCATATGTTAGTGTCACCTTAGAGTATTGTATATCCTATTGTGCTAACTCTTTGGTTGCAGGTCCATGTTCAGGTATGGTTTAGTATACCTGTTATTGTTCTTCTTTGCTGCTTATCGTTCATACCGGACTTTTGTCTGACCCATAGTTTTATGTCTCTTCTTATTACTCTGGGTGCTCTTAAACGGGCAGACTAGAGACATATATTTGTTAGAATTACTCTCTTTAATTCAAGGTTTAAATTATATATAAAGTTAGAATGTCCCTATTACATTAATTGTACTATTAATAATACGGTAATAAATTTAAACTTATTGGTCTATAAAAATTAATTACCATTAAAGCTTCAATATATATTTGAAATTTATGGCTCCATTTATACCTATAATTTGATAAATTAGTTTTGATGATAAGTCACTACACAAATAAAATCCTTGTTTAAGTTTAAATTAAATTGCTTGGTTTATTTAAATATTTATTTAAAATGGACAAAATTCGAAATATAATATTAATTTGGGATAATCTTTTTTATCTTTCTTTTATTACATAAAAAGTGTAATCTTTTATGTTAAAACATTTATCAAGTTATGAACATTTTAATGAATCATTATTACATAAAAATGTGAATTTTTACGTTACAACAACTTTCCTAAAATGAATCCTTTGATATGATCCATACATACATTAAAATGTAAACACCACTTTATTAACTTTTCCTATTCAAACAAATGTTCATTTTTCATATTTTCTCCTTTACAATAAAAATGTAAACTTTTTATCAAACTCATCTTTACATTAAAAATGGTAATTTTAATGTAAGAACAAATTTCATTTCAAATAATGATCCTTTTTTATCTACAATAAAAATGTAAAATTTTATGTTAACATATTTTCATTCCAAATAATGAATCTTATTTAATGATTCATTTACATTAAAGATGTAATCATCAAGCAATGGATATATATATATATATATATAAATTCTGACGCATTTTCTATTTAAAATTTCTTAAAATAAAATTTTAAATTGGTTCTGATTTTCCGGGTTGTTACATAACCCAATTTAGTTTAACATATAATTGTCCCAATTATAACAGTCAATGATTCTAATGCATAATATGCCCAAATTTTCCCCATTTATGTGTCATCATCCAATTATTCCAATTCATGTCTTTTATACGCAATTTAACGTAATAGCCTAGGTTTGTGTAGCCTAGGTCCTGCGTCGAATAAAAAGGAAAAAGGGAAGAAACAAAACTCAGACCGAGTAAACATGCATAACATAAGACTGTAAATAAATTAAAGGCATGATAGGGACAAGAAAGATTAATGTTCATATTATATCATGTATAAACATATAGGGGTTATTTCTTTAAGCTACTACAACAACTATTATATTTATTTTACTTAAACTTAAAAGAAATATGAATAATCACAGTAAACTCACCATAGCCGCGGATATAGACGTTTCTTCTAATATAGTTGTTGTAGAAGGTCCATTTTAAATCTTGTGTTGGTGTAGGAAGTCTGAATTGTCTTTTGTTATTAAATGTTTAGGCAGCATCTCAATAATTAAATGTACATACTTTTCTTAGAAAAGAATTGGAGGCCGGAGGAGGAAGAAATAGTTTTGCATATAGTTTAGAATGACCAAGGTTCATGCCCTTATATAGACTACCTAGGACAATCCATCATCATTAGATTTAGGGTTTTAATCTAGTCCATACACCAAATGTTGAGTCAGCAATATACAAGGCCACAAAACAAGTCCACGTTCAAAAACTCGAATCTTCCCAAATCTGTATAGGGGTCGACCTCCCTTTACTGTATCGACCCCCGGGTCGACCCATGGGTCGACTCCAAACACCCTGGATCGACCAAGGGCACCCCCAGAATGGGTTGGGTTCCACTTCTAGCGTTCTCGCTTCGCTCTTTTGATTTGAATATTTTGATTTATTTGTATATATATATAATTCTCTTATGCGTATACAAACATCTAGGCTTAATAACTTCTTCATGCAATGTCCGTTTCACGCAAACTCGGAGTCTATCTTAAGAATTTTTTTAAGAAGATTGCAATGCCGTAGTCTGTTTTACTTAATTCCCAATATTTAATTAAGTATTCTTTAGTTTATCGTTATAGTGTTCTTTAAAATTATGGGGTGTTACATCTTCGGTGGCTTAAGGCATTTGGAAGGTTGCTAAAACAGAATATTGAACTAAGTCAGTTCAATATATCTTACATCTCCCAGAGTGCTATTCAGGGAAAAGCTACAACTGACTTCATATCTGAATTCACATCTCCAGAAGATCTCATAGGAGGAATTGAATCGCTACCTGCCCAACGGAAAGTTTTTTTTATAGATAGTGATCTAAATGATCAGTGTTGATGTTGTCATGATGACTCTTGAAGACTAATCAATATATTATACACTAAAATTTGACTTCCTAACAAACAATGATAAACCCGAGTATGCTAACAACCCAGCCAAAATGGCCTAAAATTCCAACCTAGAAAGGACCATCGAAGAAAGAGTCATTCTAAACGGATCACTGGTTCTTATAAGGAATACATACACAGAGAAAAAAAATAATGACATCAGAATTTCATAGCGGAAGGGATAAAATATAATTATAGGAAGCAAATGTATTGTTATCAAAAACCAATAGTTGTTGATTACATAAAAGTCTCAACTGGAAATAAGGTACATCAATAATAATGGTAATATCCCAAATAACAACAACATTCATGATAATAATAATAGCTAAAGATCATTCTTTGTCTTGCTTTAACATCCATGATTGCATCAACAGAGCTTTCCCACATATTAAAGTGTTTATTTTTTAAGAGGAGGGAGGTCAGAACAAAGCCTTTGGTGAATGAAAATCACATAAGTTTAAGGAATGATTATTTCCTATATATGGAAGTATACATTTACCAATTTATGCCTACGCGAACGTAACACACAAATTCATGTATAAACAAGGAGGACTATCCCAAATTCAGTTAAGGCCAATATACTCATTTATAAGACTGAATTCTATAATCACATAATAACCTACAAGGAGGACTACCATTTGGTCACTTAAGGCCATTAGATAAATACTTAATTAAGGGTGGATCCTATCACTTAAGATCCTATGGTGGACCATAGTCATTTAAGACCTCGTATTCTAATCATCAACATTATTAAATATTCCCTCTCTTGTAATATGAGAAATAGTAAGCAACCACTTGCACCAGTTTAGGCAAATACTCATTGTAATTTAAGACCCTCATGCGGACCCCTCCGTTACTATTTAACTGGTATTACAGGTCAACTCCTAGCCACTTAATACCTCTTGTAGACATGCAATCCTGTAGAAAGCTTTCAATTCCTGTAGATACGCTTTCACACATCTCCTAGAGAGGAGGCGGAAAACTGTCGGAGAACTGCCCCACTCAACGTATATCATTATTTAGGACCATTTAATAACTTTTTAAGGGAAACTAGGTAGGTCAGCCACTTAATATCTTCTTTAGGCAGGTCTTCCTCATATATATATATATATATATATATATACATATATATATATATACAGGAAATTTTTGTTAAGGGCTCAATACTTAGCTCCAATTATTTTCTAGGACACGGGTTCTAAAATATTAGTTTGCCGGACAAAAATCAAATCGTACATCTTCATCTTCTCAAACAACCATCGTAATTTCTGAAATCATGTGTTCGTGGAAATTAGGTCAAAATTAAGCTGTCGTTTCTCGTGTAATCAAATCGCTTGTTGATTTTTTGGCAAAAATTAGGCGTTAATTTATTATGAAATCAAATTCAACTTTTATTGTGGGAAATCATGAGTCGAATTTATTCATTTGTATTGGCTAATCGATTTTCTCTGTTGGATTCATTATTCTTTGGTGAGAGTATTTTTTGGTATTTTTCATTGTCAATTCGATGTTTTATGTCGTTGTTGATGCACTTGTATAATTTTTATTAAGGAAGGAAATCTGGATCTATTAGAGGAATGTTTCATTTGCTGTAGTTGGAATAATGAATTCTTAAAAGTATTCTTGTGATAAAAAAAGCAATGTGTATTTAGCCTGGTTGCATCATTCAGTTTTGATTTTGAATTTTGTATTTATACTATAACTTCATATTTATCTTAAGCAATCAAACTATTTATTTATGTTAGTTAATTCTGTTTATACTCACTTTGGTTATGTAATTGGATCTTAAATATTATTAGTTGACGACGCGTATTATTTAGTTCTTACTGATTTGTGATTCGTAAAAGATATATGATTATATCTTTTATCAAAAATTAGGCCAAAAAATAATGAATGTATGAGATTTTTTATAGAAAATTATAAGTGGGACGTAAAATGATAATTGATTTCATTGATAACTACATTTTAATGTTTATTTACAGAAAATTATAATGAGCAATGTCATTAAGCTCAATTCATTAGCTTGGTATAAAGAAAAATAAAATATAATAATGATAATATAACATCAACTGTCCTTACAGCCAAAAATGACACATAATTACTATCTTGGTTAAAGTAATTATAATTATTGTATCACCTGTTAAAACTAAAAGATAAATTCTTTTATATTTTTAATAGTAAAAGAAAAAGCCAATTTACGAATGGTATTTTATTAGTAGTAATATGGTTATACTAATATTAAAGAAAGATATACGATTTTATATTTTACTGATAATATTTTCAGTTAACCTGATTTTAGTGATGTTATTGTGATGGTTGATGTTAAAAACTTTTATGATGAATTTAATATTGAATTTGTATTATCTAATGACATTAGTTTGTAATACGTAAAATATTTATGTTGTATTTTGAAGAAAGATAAATCAATTTATTTTTTTGTATACTATTTTTTAGGCCGTAACATACTATGTTATTAAAAGTATATTCTATCTATATGATGATATTGAATATACTATTACTTGTATAAGATTTTATCTTTCTTAGCTTAGCTATAGAATAAAAATGAGTACCAAAAATTCATGATAATTTATCAGAATTTCATCTTAAAATTATCATAATTTATGTTAGAGCTTGCTAGTTAACATTAGATATTACAAATTAATTGTTGTTTGGAGAATGTTGTTGGTAAGTATTTAAAAAAGATAAAATGTTTTATCTTTTATATTTTAATTGCACACAGTTTACATAAGATAATAAGTTCAAAAAATTCTGTATTATAAGACAAGCAGTATATCAGTTTTATATACTATACTTATTAATTGTAAAACAAACCCTAAGTATAGCTTTGTATCAGCTGTAAAATAATAAAGATAAATGATTATATATTTTTGGGTAGTAAAAGATAAATTGATATATCAAACAGTGATTTAGTTAAATATATTTTTATAGTTTGAACAAACTACACAGTGAAATTATAACGCAGTTAGAAAATATGGAAGCAGTGCTGTTAAACCTTGAAGTTTTACGATAATTTTCATAATCTAACGCAATACACAGACATTGAACATACATAGAAAATTAACAGTCATTAACAATGTATCCAAAAAGAGTACAAATAAATAAATCCACCTCGTCTATAAAGATCTTGTCCATTGTTCACCATCACGCATTATGAACTACAAACAAAGTTGTTATCTTCAGCAGATGACTTATCCTTTGTTTAGCAGAAATCTTCATTATGGAATATTCTGGATGCAATACTAGCTCTTACGTAATTAATTTCTGTTTGAGGTATGGTTGCAAGAAAACATCTATCTTGAGACAGTCTTGAAATGTTCATAATCACATACATTCCGCAATCATATCTGTTGTAAGAAAGATAAATCCTTTTTAAGATGGTTAAATTTAAAATGAGTTAATAATTTTATTACAAAATTAGTATATATGCATAAGTTAATGTATAAAAAAATAGAACTTAATAAAAAGGATAAATATATTTATTTTATTGATTTTTTAAATTAAAAATTAATATGTATTTATTTTATAGTAGCAATGATTAATATTATTATAATATAATTTAATATAGTATTAAAACGTTTAGTAAATAAGTTTTTCTCTTTAAAAGAATATAGTTTTATGTATGTATGCATAACATAAACAGCAAATTTTGAAAAAGATAAAAATATTTATCTTTTGGTGTTGTTGATTATATGTGGGAAAAAAATTAAATTATTCGAAAAGATAACTAAAATTTATTATTTTTTAAACTTCATTTATAATATAATTACTAAAAATAATGTACATGTATTGTAAACTAATAAACATACCGATTAATTTTTTTTAAGTTAAAATTATTTATTTGAATGCATATATTAAAAAACAAATTAAAAATTTAAAAAATATAGCAGTTATATAGTATTATTACCCATTACGTTGTTGAGCACATTCTCCAACTGTAAGTACAGATGATTTTTTGGTATTCTCCTTAGTTTGTTCTTTCTGAAGTTTCTTGTTTATCTCATTGACTAAATTTTGCTGTATATAATAATAAGAATATTTATTAATTTAGTTAACGTAGGAAAATTAAACATTCAAAATGTATTATGATTTTTAACAAGCTTTTTTTTGTGCCTGCTGGTAAATCTTCCATTTCTACATCTGTTTGACAAAGAATCATACAGTGTCCATTCTGAAAATTCTGGTTCAAATGTTAAAAGTACCCAGTGTAACTCTTCATGGACTGGAAATTGGAGTACATCACATCGTGAGTCTTGTTGTAACAACCCCGATTTTCAGAACTAATTTAAAATTTTTATTTTGGCTATTTTAATGGATTTCGAATATTTAAAATGATTTATTTTAAATAATAATGATTTAAAATTTATTTTAATCAAAGTTGGAATGTATAAATTTATTTTAATCATAAAACGAGCCTGAAATGGCGCGGTAGTTTGAAAATTTGATTTCAAATTTCAATTGAATGTACAGGATTCAAAAAAATTGGATTTTAGTGATACCAGAAATATTTGAATCTATTTGAAAATATCTTTCTAATGAAAATGAAAAATGCAGATTTCGTAACGGGAATAAAAAGTAATGTCCAGTTGAAAATTCAAAATAGTCATATAATATATAGCCCTTAAAATAGCCATTATGCAAACGACCTCCGTTTTCGACGAAACCACTTTTGTTGGATCCGCAATGCCAAATTATTGCTAGATTCCAATTTTTATAATTTTTGGAATTAATATGTGAGTGTGGCAAAAGAAAATGTGTTCTTTCCATTTCAATTGAATTGGATCGACCAGAAAATGACCATTTTTCCAATAGTCTCCAAATTCGATGAAATTAGTTTTGATAGGACCGTATCGTCAAAACATAGCTAGATTTATTTTTCGGAAATTTTTGGAGTCAGTATGTGGCCCTGGTAAATTAAAATGTATGTTCAAATTTAATATACATTGATTTATATTTTAATTTGGAAGAAAACTAATCATAACAGTTGAATTGGCTAACCAGACATATCCAATTGTGTCCGGGATGGGTTTTTTTGGCTAGGGGCGACAATTGTTGAGATTGATTTGAGTTCAAAGCATTAAATAATTAACAGGTTAATTAAAATAATATAATATAGAGTATATATTCTCCTTTCTATAGTCAAACCATAGGTCAACATCATTTTCGGGGTCAAAGAAAAAAAACAACTGCCACAGCTGAAACCGACAATCAGGAACTTCCAAACTTCCCCTCCTTTTTCCTTCCAATCCGTTCAGCAAAATTCGAAGATTAAAAAGGGACAGTAATTGAGAGTTGTGAGCTCTATAATCTAATCGGTAGAGATCAAATTTTGTTCAGCGTAGAGTTCGATTTTGGGTTAAGAACCGCTGCTGGTTGGGTTCGATTTCCAGGCGCTAGAGGGGGGCGAGTTCGCCGCGATGCGGGGAGGAGGAAGCGCAGGTTCCGACGCTCTGAGTAGTGGCTCTTGATTGATGTCCGGCATGAGATGAGAGGAGCTATGGCCAACCTAGGTGGCGTGTTGAGTTCGAAGGCGGCCTCGAGTTTCTGAACGATGAAGATGGTCAACGGCCTGATTTTTTGTTAAGCATAATAGTGATTTAATTATATTTTTAATTATATAATTGTGTCATTAAAGTTTGTAATAGCATAACCTTTTCATGCAGCGTCAGAAAATTGCAAACTTAGGTTCATTGCGATCGTGACAACGGACACTGCAAAATGGAACTGAGCAAGTGACCATTTTTGGCTAAATTAAACACCCTGTTTAATTTAATCAGAATTATCGTTTAATAACGATTTCTATCCGATCAATGTAAGAACTTCTCTCACTATAAATTTTTGTACATTTATTTATTTTCTTTTAGATCACCTCCCTATCGTCCACAGACCATGGACGATTTATTTGATTGTGCTGTGATCGGGATTGTGATGTACAAATATATATATATATATATGTATATGCGATGTGAATATAATATATATGGAATGTGGATAATATATATATACGTGTTGTGAAAATAATATATATATATATATATATATATATATATATATATGCGTTGTGAAAATTATATATATACGCGTTGTGAAAACATCATATATATGGAAAGTGATAATATATATATGGAATGTGAATAATATATATATGAAATGTGAATAATATATAAATATGAGATGTGAATAATATATATATACGATGTGAAAATAATATATATAGATGAGAATATATATATATATATATATATATATGCGATGTATAAAATCTATATATGCGATGTGAAAAATATTTGTTCGCTACAAATATTATTTTTAGCTTATAATTGCGATATACAAAATGGTTGTGTATTGAAATAATTATTAGATTGCTAAAAATATAACTTTTAACAAATACATGCACTGTATACAATTGTCATGTAATGGAATATTCAATTTTGATTTAAAATTGAAATGGAAGTTGAAATCGTTTTTGAAACGAATTTAAAACGATTTATAAAGTACGTTTTAAATGGAAATCGACGAAATATATATATTATATATATTATATATAATATATATATTAAATGGCCTGAATAGAACGCGCTGCGCAGCGACCGTTCGCGAATTTCGACCATTAACTTCAAATGGACGTAACGAGAGATCCGACCGTCGGATTCTCCGAAAACTAAAATTGTTAGGTTCATATCAAAAAGAGCTTTCCAACGGATATATGAGAATTGAAATCTAATGGTTGTATTTGGAATTATGTGCAAATCAAATTTGGAAAAGTCACTGTAAGTGCGGTTCGGTAGCCATTATTGGAAACCGACTGTACGGGCCTTGATAAAATTATTAAAAATATTAATAATTTGTGTAAAATCATAGTAAAAAATTTGGATGAAAAATTCCAATTTTATAAAGATAAAAATATTTTTTTATCGAAATGAATTAATTATTCACTAGAAATAATAATCCAATACTTTTATATAAATAAACTGGATTGAAATGGTTTTAAAATGACCAGAATTTTTCAATGTATGAACTGGAATGGATTTGAATGGAAATAATCTTCGGAATATTTCGATATTGGATTCCGTGATTATACAAATATTGTAGAGGGATTCAGAAGATATATATATCGTTATACCCAATACGACATTTGTTGATTTCAGAATTTGATATTGAATATAAGGCGATATTATTTTCTATTCAGAGCCTTGTATTTCATATCAAATTGGATTTTGGGTTTTTCGTGAATGATGTCTTCATTAACACTATTCTTAATCCCAATTGAGAAAATATTAAATCTTTTAATTAAGATTTAATGAATTTTACCAATTAATTAATATTTAATTGGAATTGAATTGGAATTGAATTGAAATTGGATTTTATGTTTGTCGTGAACTGTGTTTAAATAACATTAGTTCTTTAACCCGAGTAAAAGCAGGATTAATTTCCAAAAAGTTGAACAATCAGTAAGGAATAATTTTTGGGATTAAAACCAATTGGAGCTTGAATAAATCTTTAATTAGATTATGAATGAATAAATGGTAATTGAATTTACCAAAACAGGTGATGTGATTAAACCAAATTTACTTGGTTGTTGATATTGATTGATCAATTGTTTAGATTGTGCTCGACCAGCTTATGAGCAAAATATGCTTTTACCTTTAGCATTGTGTTGGGTAGAAATATTTGTATGCTAACATCTTATGAAACACATCAAGATTTGACTATGAGATGTGTAACAATGTTGTTGACTTCATTTCAATTTTAATGAATGATTTTAAAATAATATTTTCCTTTAAGTGAAAAGAAAAGTATTCCCAATTTTGGACTCGGAATGTTTTATAAAAATGTTTTATAAAACATAAAGGATTTCGAGGCCAAAGCCGAATGATTTTGTTGAGTCAACGGTTTCAATGCTTATTTTGATTAATGACAAGAAGGAGCTTCATGATCGACAAAAAGAAAACTCAATGTTTTATAGGTTAGAAGATGGTTATTTAGAGTTATTTATGTTAAAATCTATCCTCAAATAATCATACTTCTTATTCTCTTCAAAAATATACATGAAAACTCATTTTTTATGAATGTTGACAAAAACCTGTCAACCTGTTAAATTTAACAGGTCAACATCTTTTTAAACTTAACAGGTCAACCTGTTAAAATTAACAGGTCAACAGCATTTTAAACTTAACAGGTCAACCTGTTAAAATTAACAGGTCAACAGTTTTTTGAAATAACGGTCAAAAACCTGTCAACCTATTAATTTTTCCTATCGACCTATTTTTGAATTTCATGAAGAGTCATCTTCTTTCTTGAAAAGTTGCATCCATTTCTCTTCATTTAAATCATTTCTTTTGATTGCAACTTTTCACCAACAATTGCAACTTCTCAATTACTATAAACACATCAGTTTTCAATCAATCAAATTACCGAATTTCCTCTCCATTCTCTGATCTATATTGTGTTATTCTTAGCATTCTAAAAGCACTCAAAAGCATTCAATTATCGTTTGAATCTCCAAGCATATTTAACACACTTGTGATTCAACTCGATAATCTACTTCCAAACCTTTGCAAACATCAATATATATTTGAGGATAAGATTATAGGAAGGTTATACTCAATCATTAACTAATCAGTGTTGAAGAAAGAACACATTCAAGGTCAAACTCTTGTAATCGTCTTGTGGGTAAGCTTGTACCCCGTGAAATCAGGTGGGTAAGCTTGTAGCCCGTGAAATCAAGTGGGTAAACTTGTAGCCCGCAAATCAAGTAGTGTTGTGAACCTGTTCCTCCGGGTGAAGCGAAGGTGTTGATTAGTAGAAATTCTGAAGAGGAACTTCGGGACTGGACGTAGGACGGGAGGTCCGAACCAGTATAAAATCCAGGTGTCGTTACTCTACTTTACTTTACTTTACTGCATTTAAAGTTATCTGTGATATATATATATATATTGTTATCATATCATATTCCGCATAGCCATATTATAGATCCTGCATAAGTCGTGCACACCGACTTTTCAATTGGTATCAGAGCAAGGTCATCATATAACCGTAAAACAGTTATTTGATATATTTTAGAAATATGGCAAATAACGCCACTAGCACAAACACCACTTACACTGAAGGTCAATCAACACAAAGACCTCCTTTCTTCAATGGCCTAAACTATAGTTATTGGGCAACACGTATGGCTTTTTATACGCAATCAACAAGTTAAGATGCTTGGAATGCTACTCAGAAAGAAATAGTTAATCCAACAAATGAGTATGCAGAATGGACACCTGCTGAGAAAACAGCAGCAGCTGTAAATGCAAAAGCAATAAATATGTTGTTTTGTGCATTAGACCAAAATGAGTATAACCGTTTTAGTATCTGTACCACTGCTTATCAAATTTGGCAAACGCTAAAAACCACCCATGAAGGTACTAACAAGGTTAAACAAGCAAAAATAGCTTTGTTGAAAAGTCAATTTCAAAATTTCAAAATGAAGCCAAATGAAACAATCAATGAGATGTATTCAAGGTTTCAAACTATTCGTCATGCTCTTATCGGGTTAGGACAAAAATATTCTGACTTTGATGTAGTTTCAATAGTCCTACATTCACTGACTAATGAATGGGAAGGAAAAGTATTAGCCATAGAAGAAGCTAATGATCTTTCTACCATGAAGCCAGATGAATTGATAGGAAATCTTATGTCCTATGAAGCTAACTTACAGGCTCGAAAAGAACAAAAAGAGGAAAAGAAAATTGTAGCTTTTCATGCTGAGAAAGGTTAAGACGTCTCAGATTCCGAAGATGAGGATCTAGCATTCATTGCAAAAGGATTCAAGAAATTCTTAAAGCAAAGAAAAGCTTGTCGATACAACCGAAAGAAGTTCGGATCAAACAGACCATTGTCATCGAATGTAGAATGCTTTAACTGTCATAAGAAGGGACATATGCAAAAGGATTGTCCGGAACAAAAGAAGAAGACAAAAAATGATAAGTTCAAATACAAGAAGGACAAGTCAAAAAAATGGGCATTCTCGATAACTTGGGATGATTCAGATTCATCTTCATCGGAAAGTGAAAGCGACTCAGATATTGAACAGGCAAATGTATGCTTTATGGCTAAAGAAGATGAGGTACCAATTCCTTATTTTGAAGAAGTTCTTGATATAAATACTGAGTTAACATATAAATTTAAAGATATGAAACGACAATGCAAACAAGCTCAAGCTGATTTGAGTAGAGTAGAATTTGAACGAGATATGTTTAAAGACGAGAAGAAAATATTAGAAGAGGAACTTGAAAAGGTTCAAGAATCATCTTCTAATTCTAATTCTCAACTATCTCTTTTGACTCAAGAAATTGAAGTTCAAAAAGAGAAGAATGATATTCTCACTACTGAAAATCATGAGCTTAAAGCAAAAGTCAAGTTTCTAGATCTTGAAAAAGCTAGTTTACAAACAAAGTTAGACGACATTACTAAAAATGTTTCTAACTTTAACAAAGGTCGAGAAAATTTGACAAAAATTATTGAGAGTTCACAATCAGCTACAAATAAGCAAGGATTGGGATATAAGAAACAAGTTATCAAGAAACATCTTGGTAAAAGAAAAAGGAAAAATAAGGTAGTTCAAGAAACTAAAGCTAATCTTAGTTTATTATATTCCAAACCAAAACTGATTGTGAAATCTCAAAAGAAGAATGTCAAATCTATAAAAGTATGGGTACCTAAAACAAATAATAGTTTGATTAGAAACAAGTACATTCAAAACTTTTTGAGTATTGTGCATCATAATCCAAATTATTTGTATAAAGGGGATACCGGACCCGTATGGGTTTGGACTCCTAAGACCTAACTCTTAGGACCCTATACAAAGTGGGTACCATGGACTTAACTTTATTTTTTGCAGGTCCCACTTAAGAAAAGAGGAAAGTGGACACTGGACAGTGGTTGCTCAAAGCATATGACTGGAGACAAGAGCTTATTAACAAATATTACTTATTCGGATGGTGGCTCAGTCACTTTTGGAGACAATTCAAAAGGCTATATCATCGGCAAAGGTGATGTGAGCAATTATGGTACATCTAATTTACCTCTTATTACAAATGTCATGCTAGTTAAGAATTTGAAACATAATTTATTAAGTATCAGTCAATTGTGCGACAAAGGTTTTACCATTTCCTTTTCGGATAATAAATGTAGTATTCTAGATAAAGATCGAAATATAGCTTTTGAAGGACATAGAGATAGAAACATCTATATTCTGAATATGAATATCAATCATAATTCAGATATGTGTCTTGTAGCAAATGATAATGATCCATGGCTATGGCACAAACGTTTCTGTCTCATAAACTTCAAAACTATTGACAAGCTAGCCAAAAATGATCTTGTTAAAGGTCTTCCCAAAATGAGCTTTTCAGTCAATAATATTTGTGATGCATGTCAATTACGAAAATTGACTAAATCTTCTTTCAAATCCAAGAAAATCATATCAACATTACAACCACTTGAATTATTACATATGGATTTATTCGGACCAACACAAGTTCAGTCAATAAATCATAATAAATATGTGTTTGTAATTGTTGATGATTATTCTCGTTATACATGGGTTATTTTCTTGAAAAATAAAAGTGACACTTTTCATCATTTCAAATCCTTCGTCAAAAGAATTCAAAAGTCAAAAGGACTTAAGGTTAAAAATATAAGAAGTGATCATGGCGGAGAGTTCGAAAATAATGATTTTGAACATTTTTGTACAAGAAAAGGAATAAATCATAATTTTTCATTTCCTAGAACTCCACAACAAAACGGAGTTGTAGAACGGAAAAATCGGACCTTACAAGAATGTGCAAGAACATTATTAAATGGATCCACTTTACCAAAACATTTTTGGGCAGAAGCTGTTGCAACTGCATGTTATGTTTTGAATTGTGTATCTATTCGACCTCTAACTAAAAATACATCATATGAGCTATTTAATCAAAGAAAACCAAATATCTCATATTTCAAAGTTTTTGGTTCTAAGTGCTTTATTTTAAATACGAAAGACCATCTTGGAAAATTTGATCCAAAATCCGATGAAGGTATATTTGTCGGATATTCGGAAAGAAGCAAGGCCTATTGTATATTCAATAAGAGAACCAAAACTATTGAAGAATCACTTCATGTTTCTTTTGATTAATTCTTTAAACCATCTCATATAATATCAGATGACGAAGAAACCATAGTCTCTGATAATCCTATCATCACAAATAATGACTCTGACTCAGAAATAGTTGATGATAACCCTCAAACTGATGTAATACCTTCTCCACCAAGATTTAGATCTCCTCCAAGAATTATAAGAGATAATCCAGTTCAAAATGTTATTGGAGAAGTAACATCACAAATTAGAACTAGAAGTCAACTAAATCAAATGGGTCATGTCGCGTTTCTTTCAAATATCGAACCGAAGAATCCGAAAGAAGCTGCTACTGATGATTACTGGATCATTGCCATGCAGGAAGAACTAAATCAGTTCGAGCGCAATGATGTCTGGGAACTTGTTCAAAGACCGACTGATCAGTCAGTCATTGGTACGAAATGGGTCTATAAGAATACGGCCGATGAACAAGGAAACATAACCAGAAATAAAGCAAGATTAGTAGCACAAGGATATAATCAGAAAGAAGGTATCGATTATGAAGAAACCTTTGCTCCCGTAGCTCGATTAGAAGCTATTCGTATTTTACTATCCTTTGCTTGTCATCATGATTTCAAACTTTATCAAATGGATGTCAAAAGTGCTTTTTTAAATGGGTTTATCAAAGAGAATGTATATGTCAAACAACCACCTTTTTCCGTACATGAGAAATATCCGGATCATGTATATAAACTTAAGAAAGCTTTATATGGATTGAAACAAGCACCTCGTGCTTGGTATGAACGATTAAAAAGCTATCTTATAGATTCTGGATTTCAAATTGGAAAAGTTGATCAAACTTTATTCATTAAACATTCTCGAAAAGGTATATTAGTTATCCAAATATATGTAGACGACATTATTTTTGGGTCAACAAACGACAAACTCTGCAAAGAATTTGCGGATATTTTGACCAAAGAATTTGAAATGCCTCACATGGGAGAACTATTGTATTTCCTTGGTCTTCAAATCAAACAACTTTCTAATGGTATTTTTATTAATCAAGAAAAATACTGTGGAAATCTAGTCAAACGCTTCGGTTTAGAAAAAACCTCTGGTAAACCAACTCCTATGAGTACAACTACACATCTTGAAAAAGATGAACATGGTAAAAATGTTGACCAGAAGCTATATCGAAGCATGATCGGTTCTCTCTTGTATCTTACCGCAAGTCGTCCTGATATTATGATGAGTGTTTGTATGTGTGCAAGATTTCAAGCTAATCCTAAAGAATCACATCTACGAGCTGTAAAACGTATAATACGATATCTTAACAACACCAAAGACTTTGGTCTTTTCTACCCGAAAGATTGTCCATTTGAATTAGTGTCATATAGCGATGCTGATTTTTGTGGCTCTCACACGAATAAAAAGAGTACAAGTGGTACATGCCATTTTATTGGAAAATCACTTGTCTCTTGGTTTAGTAAGAAACAAAATTGCGTTTCACTCTCGACATGTGAAGCTGAATACATATCATCTGCTCTAGTTTGCACTCAAGTTTTATATATGCAACAAACACTTCGAGATTTTCATATTCATTTATCAAACTCCATCATATATTGTGATAACACAAGTGCAATAAATTTATCGAAAAACCTAGTCAATCATTCCCGAACAAAGCACATTGACATTCGACATCATTTCTTACGAGACAATATTGAAAAAGGAACAATATATCTTGAATATATCCCAACTGACAACCAGTTAGCAGACATTTTCACCAAGCCTCTACTCGAATCTAGTTTTATTTCTTTACGAAGAGAGCTCGGCTTGATTTCTAGAAACGAACTTGGTGTATAAAAGTATACATATACACTGTTGGGTTTCTAGTCGATACATTCATTTGTTTTAAAACTTAGCTAATTAATAGTCTTTTACTATTATTAGCAATTCATTTTGAGTGGTTCTTGTTTCTGAATGCTTTTCATCCACTAATTTCTATCTCAATAAATCCTGTATATATACGTACTCTTTCTAAATGTTTTTTTCTACATCTTTTTCTAAGAGTCTCGCTCAACATTCATATATTCCTCTATAATGGAACACTTTGTGATAAATGTGCTCAACGATCTCATATTTCGATCACTAGCTCCGAGCCAGAAGAGTACTGTTCCTCGAAAACACCACAACATCCACCTGGATTCCATCCAAATTCTCGTACACCGGGAACCACACCAACTCCTAAACGAAGCAAGAAAGCACTTTTTTGCTCTCCACGTACAAAGGATAAGATTGATGAAATACATCATTATTAACAGGAGATGTACTATGAGCAAAAATTAACTTCCTCTCGTTTGACGTATCTCGAGCAAATAGCTTCACTCTTATGTAGTTCCAACAAGCATAATGTTCATGAGCCAATACATATACCATCATCATCGAGAGAACCCAAATCATGGGATAGGAATTTCACAAAAATGAAGGTGCTAGTGGGAAATACTCTCCGTGGGAACCAAGAAAATGAGTTCTTTATATCAGATCAAAGGAGATGCTTTATAATGTTTTTTAATAATAATGTTTTTATTTCTTACTTCATGTATTTGTTATATATTTTTATAATAATACTTTGTTTGGCTTTGAATTCGATCAACAAAAGGCTGAAAATTCATTTCAATCAAAAAACGGTCGACCGGTAGATAATTTTCGGTTGACCGGTTTGTACACTTTAAATTTCCAGAGAAATATCTAGGTCGACTGGTTGAAAAAAAGATGTCGACCGATCTCTTGAAACACGAACAGGTCGACTGGTAATAAATTTTGGTCGACTGATTTTATGACACAAAAATTTCCAGAGAGTTTTCACGGTCGACCGGTCACAAATTTTATGTCGACCGAAAAAGTTTCAGCAAAATATGAAAAAAAGTGTCGACCGAAATTTTTTCACAGGTCGACTGGTCTTTTAAAGTTTTGAAATTCAAAACCATAGAATCCGGTCGACCGGTTACAATTTTATGTCGACCGATTTTAGCATTTTTTCTTCGATTTCAAACCAGAAACTAATTATGTCGACCGGTATACTATTTTAGGTCGACCGTTTTCAGGTTATACTGTTTTTAAACATCCAATAGTCGGTTCAACCTCCTATATCAACACACTATTTCGTTTTTAACCTCTTCATTACTCAAATCAACACTTTTCTTCAAACCCTAACTCCTCAAATTCCATCACCTTCTCTTCAATGGCTCCAAAATCAAAGAAATCAAAAACTTCGATTTTCTCCTCTATGATGTTCAAATTAAACATTGGCTTAAGGATCCGATTGCTATAACAAGATGGAATAAGATGAAAGATTATACCATTCATGAAGGGATGTTTATCAAATACTTCGATTTTCTCCTCTATGATGTTAAAGAAATTGCAACCAAAGAAAAAATAGCATCTCTCCTTAGTTATGAGGACAATAATGTTGAGATTAATCACATTATGATAAAATTATTCTATGCTAATCTAAATTTGGAGAAGTACAAGCCAACAAATTCATCAAGTTGCTTATGGTCAGTTGTATGTGATCAACAAGTATTCATCTCCAAGTCCTGAATGGAAGAAGTTCTTAAATCTTCAAATAATTTGTACGAAATTTTCTTTTGATTTCTGTCCCATTCATATTAGAGATAAAATTAGTCATTTATTCATTGAAGATCACAAGTCAAGTGCTAAAGGAATAAATTTGAGACCTACGGCTAGAATTCTCCATCATTGTATTGCTCATTCTCTCTTGCTATGAGCCGGTAATTTTGATGCCATCTACAAAGAAAATTTTAAGGCATTATATGCTATATATGGTGATCTCAATATCAACTGGATTGATATGATTTTTGATGAGATATCGTTGGTAAATAAACGTTCTCGCAAACATTTATTTTACAATGAATAGTTAATGCGTCTCCTCATGAATTGCGGAATAAAATCTCCGGAATCCAAGATTTCAACACCTAAGTGTATTGATAAAGTATCAAAGAAGAGAATGAAACTTCCGGATCCATGCTTAACCATTATTCCATTTGAGCAATATAAAGATAGAGGTTCTCCTGAAGCATCTTCATCACAAGCTCCTACTCCAAGACCGGAAGACGTTAAGATTCCTTCGCCAAATTCTACAACAAAGGATTCTCTTGAACAAATAGCAAGAAATCAATTTCTTTTAGAAGCAAGACTCAAGCGAACCGATACCAAGCTCGATCAGTTAGACACCAAAATGGATAAACGTTTTAACAAGCTTAAGTATTTATTTGGCATTCTTTGGGATACAATTTCTTGTGGAGCTTCATCTTCAACCACACATGTTCAAAATCCAGGAAAACGACCAATGCCACCTACTTTCACATGGTCTACTTCGGAGGAAAACACCAGTTCTGGAGAAAGTACTCACCATAGTCGTGGTCATGGAATTTCATTTGTTGAACATGGTAGGCATGAGGGAGAATAATATCAAGTTGATGATGATCAAGAAGAAGAAGGAGAAAAAGAAGGAACAGATAAAGATCAGGAAGTAGAAGGAGATGAGGAAGAGGAATCCTCAGAAGAAGAAAAAGATGAGGATAAAGGATCATCAGAAGAAGAAGGAGACGAAATCGACTCTGATACACCTCCTCAGTAGTTATTTCTATCTATAGTTATGATATTACGTCTTTAAAACATCTCTATTAGCTTTTATATGTGTTTTGTGTTATGTATGCTACGAAAACTTGGTTCGTCTTGTATGTTTTTGGTATGGTTTGTAATGTATAATATACTATGGATGTGATGTCCTATGTTATTTAATCGCTCTCTTGTTTATTATACCCTTTTTGTCGATGACAAAGGGGGAGAAAGTTACTAACATCTCTTCTTGCAGAAACTTAGTTATATTTTTCAGGGAGATCATATATACAGGGGGAGACAGAACTTATATACAGTGGAGATAGCAATAAAGATTAAAATATCAAGCTATATTGTCATCAATCAAAAAGGGGGAGAATGTTGAGTCAACGGTTTCAATGCTTATTTTGATTAATGACAAGAAGGAGCTTCATGATCGATAAAAAGAAGACTCATTGCTTTATAGGTTAGAAGATGGTTATTTAGAGTTATTTATGTTAAAATCTATCCTCAAATAATCATACTTCTTATTCTCTTCAAAAATATACATGAAAACTCATTTTTTATGTATGTTGACAAAAACCTGTCAACCTGTTAAATTTAACAGGTCAACATCTTTTTAAACTTAACAGGTCAACCTGTTAAAATTAATAGGTCAACAACATTTTAAACTTAACAGGTCAACCTGTTAAAATTAACAGGTCAACAGTTTTTTGAAATAACGGTCAAAAACCTGTCAACCTATTAATTTTTCCTGTCGACCTATTTTTGAATTTCATGAAGAGTCATCTTCTTTCTTGAAAAGTTGCATCCATTTCTCTTCATTTAAATCATTTCTTTTGATTGCAACTTTTCACCAACAATTGCAACTTCTCAATTACTATAAATACATTAGTTTTCAATCAATCAAATTACCGAATTTTCTCTCCATTCTCTGATCTATATTGTATTATTCTTAGCATTCTAAAAGCACTCAAAAGCATTCAATTATCATTTGAATCTCCAAGCATATTTAACACACTTGTGATTCAACTCGATAATCCACTTCCAAATCTTTGCAAACATCAATATATATTTGAGGATAAGATTATAGGAAGGTTGTACTCAATCATTGACTAATCAATGTTGAAGAAAGAACACATTCAAGGTCAAACTCTTGTAATCGTCTTATGGTTAAGCTTGTACCCCGTGAAATCAAGTGGGTAAGCTTGTAGCCCGTGAAATCAAGTGGGTAAACTTGTAGCCCGCAAATCAAGTAGTGTTGTGAACCTGTTCCTTCGGGTGAAGCGAGGGTGTTGATTAGAAGAAATTCCGAAGAGGAGCTTCGGGACTGGATGTAGGACGGGAGGTCTGAACCAATATAAAATCCTGGTGTCGTTACTCTACTTTACTTTACTTTACTGCATTTAAAGTTATCTGTGATATATATATTGTTATCATATCATATTCCGCATAGCCATATTATAGATCCTGCATAAGTCGTGCACACCGACTTTTCTGATTTCTAAAATGATTTAGAAATGTATTATGTGTTACATTGTAGTTCAACACATAACCGATTAGTTGCTATTGATGATATATCTATTTGGTGGAGGAGAATTTATTCTCTTGCTTAACACCTTTCTTTGAGACGTACGAGCTCAAAGGTTGTGTGAATAATAGTGACTAATCATATGTGTGAACTGCTGATGTGAAGTACTATAATTTGAAAGTACTTGTGAGTATTATGTGGTGAAATGATTTTCCTTACTTCGGGATATAAAATGATTTAGTAAGTATGTAGCTAAAGAACGGATGACCTAGAGGACTAAAAGTATGGGCCAGATCTAGGACCTTAGTTGGTGAGTGGTCAGTGTGTAGCCTACTCCATAGTGGGAGGTGCACGCACACACACACACACACAAATATATATATATATATATATATATATACATATATCAAGTTGGAGAGGCGCGTACAGCCTTGTCTGAGGGAAGATTCCCGATATTTGGTTGCATACTTGTTTGTATGCATTGTTATATTTTGGAATTCATATTTCCAAACGATTTGGTTTGAGATCCCGAAGTGAAATCTACTTTGATATAAAAGCTAGATATGTACTTCAAATGATTTGAAATAGAAATCGGGAAATAAAGTCCAAAGGAATAATTTCTGTAAATTGAATTGGGTTTGGAAAATCTAAGAGTGGTGATTAATCAAAATCGGTAGATTGGGATATTGCATGTCGATTGATGCATAGTAGATCCATATCTATATTATAGATTGTTGTGTATACACTGGCATTCATGGGGGTAAACCCATTCCGTGTTATACGGCGTGGTCCTGTGATTTGTCTTATTATTTAATAAGTTAATTTTAAGTGTAGAGTTTCTCATACCAGTCCCATGACTGACCTGTAGTTTGTTTTTCCCTCGCAAACTCGGGTGCCCGTATTTTCCACACGGGCAGTCGTGCAGTTTATTTTGCAGATATATAAGCAGGATTCTGGATCGAAGCTTAAAGTTGTGTCCAGAGCATTGATAGTCTTCTGCTGTGTTAATTTATTTGTTTCTTCTACATTATATTACAGTTATTGTAAATTAATCTTCCGCTATATTAATATTTTTCAGTGTACTCTGATATATTTTGTACTCTGATGTAACATTATTATGATGTTTATAAAATTCTTCTGTTATTTGTTCTAATGTGTTGTATGCCCAGTGTTAGAGTATCCGGGTTTTGAATGGTCTTGGTCGGTTTAGCGATCGATTAGGTCCGATCGAAATCCGTATCGTTACATATGGTATCATAGCTTTGGTTAACTCAAATCTTTGGGGTACAACTCGTTAGAACAGAATAAAAGTTTCATCAGAGGTAGGATTAGTAATATCCTATAGAAGAATCCTCATTAGAGATAGAATCAGTAGCATTCTAGAATGAGTGACTAATTAGAGATGGGGTTAGTAATGCCCTAGAACAAGTTGAGAGTGACAAGTTTATAGTTAATATATTTGTGATATATATATATATAATCTGGTTTTAAAAAAAAAAGATTTTTGAATATATGAAAGTTATACATATTTGAAACATTAATTAACTAATTGATTATTGGTTGTGATGTGTGATTATCAGTTTGACTAAATAAAAATATTGGACTAATAAAACCAATAAGAGAGTGTAAAGCAATTTAGCCAAATCAAGTCAAATTTTGAACTGAATTGAAAATTGATTGAAATTGCATGCATTTGCATGTGTATAAAATGAACAGGTCATTGCATGGAAGCTAAGCAGAGGAATAAAATTTTATGCTCGACGAATAGGTACATGTTTACTGTATTTCTTGGGTTTGGATGATTTTATGAGCCGATTGGCTATTCGCTTGGTTTTCTTTTTCTTTTTCTTTTTAGATGATGAGGGCCGTGCGTGGCTAGTTGCGATTTTAAAGGTCTCCTAGTACAAAGGAGATTATGGCGAAAATTTTCAAAAATTTAGGATGTTAGCCAAATTTTTTAGAATTAGAAAATTCTTAGGAACTGAAAAGTTGAAGAATGAAAGCCAGAACGAAAGTTGAGTTGGTTAGTTAAACAACTTTCAGCTATGTTCCTTTTCGAGGACGAAAAGATTTTAAGTGGGGGAGATTGTAACAATCCGAATTTTCAGAACCAATTTAAAATTTTTATTTTGGCTATTTTAATGGATTTAAAATGATTTAATTTGAATAATAACGATTTAAGATTTATTTAAATCGAAGTTGGAACGCATAAATTTATTTTAATTATAAAACGAGCCTGAAATGGGGCGGTAGTTTGAAAATTTGATTTCAAATTTCAATTGAATGTACATGATTCAAAATAAATCGGATTTCAGTAAAACTAGAAATATTTGAATATGTTTGACAATATCTTTCTAACGAATGTGAAAAATCCAGATTTCATAATGGGAATAAAAAGTTATGTCCAGTTGAAAATTCAAAATAGTCGCTATGGAATTTATACAATATATAGCCCTTAAAAATAGCCATTTTTCATACGGCCTCCGTTTTCAACGTAACCACTTTTGTTGGATTTGGAATGTCAAATTATTGCTAGATTACAATTTTCACAGTTTTTAGAATTAATTTGTGAGCGTGCCAAAAGAAAATGTGTTTCATCCATTTTAGTTGAACTGGATCGACAAGAAAATGGTCATTTTTCAAACGGTCTCCAAATTCAACGAAATTAGTTTCGTTAGGACCGTATTGTCAAAACATAGCTAGATTTACTTTTCGGGAATTTTTGTCAGTATGTGGCCCTGGTAAATTAAAATGTGCATTCAAATTTAATATACATTGATCTATATTTTAATTTGAATGAAAACTGATCGTAACATTCGAATTGGCTAACCGAACATATCCCATTGTGTCCTGGATGGGGGTATTTGGCTAGGGGAGATAGTCGTTGAGGTTGATTTGGAGTTTGGAGCATTAAACAATTAACGGGTTAATTAAATATAATATAACATAGTGTATATATTCTCCTCTATAGTCAAACCATAGGTCAACATCATTTTCGGGGTCAAAGAAAAAAAAAATAGCCACCACAGCTGAAACCGACGATCAGGAACTTCCAAACTTCCCCTCATTTTTCCTTCCAATTCATTCGGAAAAGTTCGATAATTAAAAAGGGAAGGTAGTAGAGAGTTGTGAGCTCTATAATCTGATCGGTAGAGATCGAATTATGTTCAGCGTACAGTTCGATTTTGGATCAAGAACCGCCGCTGGTTGGGTTCGATTTCCAGGCGCCAGAGGGGGCGAGTTCGTCGCGACGCGGGGAGGAGGAAGCGCAGGTTCCGACGCTCTGAATGGTGGCTCTTGATCGAAGTCCGGCGTGACATGAGAGGAGCTATAGCCAACCCCAGGTGGCGTGTTGAGTTCGAAGGCGACCTGGAGTTTCTGAACGATGAAGATGGTCAACGGCTTGATTTTTTGTTAAGTATAATTAGTGATTTAATTATATGCTAATTATATAATTGTGTCACCAAAGTTTGTAATAGCATAATTTTTTCACACAGCGTCAGAAATTTACAAACTTAGGTTTGTTGCGATCGTGACAACGGATACTACAAAATGGAACTGACTGGAACAGATTTGGAGCAAGTGATAGATTTTGGTTAAATTAAATGCCCTGTTTAATTTAATCAGAATTATCATTTAATAACGATTTCTATTCGATCAATGTGAGAATTCTCTCACTATAAATTTTTGTACAGTTAATTTATTTTTTGGTTAGGTCACCTCCCTGTCGTCCACAGACCATGGACGATCTATTTGATTGTGTTGTGATCGTGATTGTGATGTACAAATATATATATATGCAATGTGAATATAATATATATATATATGGAATGTGAATAATATATATATACGCGTTGTGAAAATAATATATATATGTATATATATGTGCGTTGTGAAAATTATATATATATGCATTGTGAAAATAATATATATATGGAATGTGAGTAATATATATACATACATACATATATATATATATATATATATATATATATATGAAATGTGAATTATATATATATGAGATGTGAATAATATATATACGATGTGAAAATAATATATACACAAAGTGGAAAATATATATGCGATGAGAATATATATGTATACACACAATGTGAAAATAATATATATACAATGTGAATATATATATATATATATATATATATGTGTGTGTGTGTGTGTGTGTGTGTGTGTGTGTGTGGGATGTATAAAATCTATATATGTGATGTAAAAAATATTTGTTCACTAAAAATATTATTTTTAGCTTATATATGCGATATATAAAATGGTCATGTATTGAAATAATTATTAGATTGTAAAAGTATAATTTTTAACATATACATGCGTTGTATACAATTGTCATGTAATGGAATATTCAATTTTGATTTAAAATTGAAATGGAAGTTGAAACTATTTTTGAAACGAATTTAAAACGATTTATAAAATACGTTTTAAATGGAAATCGACGAAATATATATAATATATATATTAGATATATTAAATGGCCTGAATAGAACGCGCCGTGCAGCGACCGTTTGCGAATTTCGAACATTAACTTCAAACGGACGTAACGGGAGATTCGACCGTCGGATTCTCCTAAAACCGGAAACGTTGGGTTCGTATCGAAAAGAGCTTTCCAATGGATTAAGAGATTTGAAATCTAATGGTTGGATTTGCAATTATGTGCAAATCAAACTTGGAAAAGGTCATTGTAAGTGCAGTTCGGTGGCTGTTATTGGAAACCAACTGTACGGGCCTTGATAAAATTATTAAAAATATTAATAATTTGTTTAAAATCATAATAAATGATTTGGAAAAAAATTGGATGAAAAATTCCAATTTTGTAAAGATAAAAATATATTTTTATCGAAACGAACTAGTTATTAACCAGAAATAATAATCCAATATTTTTATATATATAAATTGGATTGAAATGGTTTTAAAATAACCAGAATTTTTCAATGTATGAATTGGAATGGAAATAATCTTCGGAATATTTCGATATTGGAATCCTTGATTATACAGATATTGTGGAGGGATTTGGAAGATATATATGGTTATACCAAATACATTATTTGTTGATTTCAGAATTTGATATTGAGTATAAGCCGATATTATTTTCTATTCAGAGCCTTGTATTTAATATCAAATTGGATTTTGGGTTTGTCGTGAATGGTGTCTTCACTAACACTATTCTTAAACCCAATTGAGAAAAGATTAAACCTTTTAATTACGATTAATTGAAGTTTACCAATTAATTAATATTTAACTGGAATTGAATTGAAATTGGATTTTGGGTTTGTCGTGAATTATGTTTAAATGACATTAGTTCTTTAACCCGAGTAAAAGCAGATTAATTTTCATAAAGTTTAACAATCAATAAGAAATGATTTTTGGGATTAAAACCAATTAGAGTTTGAATAAATCTTTAATTAGATAGTGAATGAATAAATGGTATTGAATTTACCAAAACACGTGATGTGATTAAACCAAATTTACTTGGTTGCTAATATTGATTGTGATTGATCAATTTTTTGGATTGTGCTCCACCAGTTTATGAGCAAAATATGCTTTTACCTTTAACATTGGGTTGGGTAGAAATATCTATATACTAACATCTTGTGAAGCACTTCACGATTTGACTATGAGATGTTTAGCGATGTTGTTGAGTTCATTTCAAATTTAGTGAATGATTTTGAAATGATATTTTTCTTAAGTGAAAAGAAATGTATTCTCGATTTTGTACAGGGAATATTTTGTAAAAATGTTTTATAAAGCAGAAAGGATTTCGAGGCCTAAGCCCGATGATTTCTAAAATGGTTTAGAAATGTATTATGTGTTACATTATAGTTCAACACATAAACTATTAGTTGCTATTGATGGTATATCTGTTTGGTCGCAGAGAATTTATTCTCTTGCTTAACACCCTTCTTTGAGACGTACGAGCTCAAAGGTTATGTGATTAATAGTGACTAATCATATATGTGAATTGTTGATGTGAAGTACTATAATTTGAAAGTACTTGTGGTTATTATGTGGTGAAATGATTTTCCCTACTTCAAGATATAAAATGATTTAGCAAGTATGTGGCTAAAGATCGGGTGACCTGGATGACTGAAAGTATGGGCTGGATTCAGGACCTTAGTTGGTGAGTGGTCAGTGTATAGCCTGCTCCATAGTGGGAGGTGCGCACACACACACACACACACACACACACACATATATATATATTTGAAAATTGGTTCCCTTTATTTAGACTGACAAAACATACAAGATTAAGGTTGGCATACTAACCTTTACATAAAAATAAAAGAAAAGAACAGAAAAACATGAACTAAATCCTAATTAGTAAACCCGCCCATAAAGAAGCCTACTTCCCACTTCCTTGCACTATCTGCACCTCGCTAACTCATCACCTCAACTCAAGCCAAAAGGCTCTACTTATTCATGATCATCAAATGATAATCAACCCTCGGTATTTATATCAGCATAACATCAAAGATTAGCATGTTGTTCTTCAAACTATGAAGCTGAAAGCACATCTCCAAATTCTCATTACCTCTTCTGTGATGAAGCTGAACAAACTTGAATGCCCATAAAAAATGATTTCTCAATGCACCGACTAACACAATGAATGATCAACTTCCTCATCAATAATATAACTCTCTACAATCTCAGGAAACTGTTCAAACTCTTAAAGACCATAGTCTGTCCATTTATCCATAACCTCCTATTCATTCACCAACTGCTCAAAATTTTTCCACAACAATCATTAATAAATAGAGCAGAACAAAACAGCATAAACGGTTGAAGAATGCTTATCAGTCATATGCAATCCCAAAAAGTATACAATACCAACAATAGGTCTGGTTGATGATTCACAGACTCCCGTGGATCAATCCTATTGCCATTATGAACTAAATAAAATATGGATTACATAACTATAAAAACATGCCATCAAACTCCTATCTCTACCCAATACTGTTACTATGAATCAAAGTTATTGAGGTGAAATCTAGGCTATGGATAAACATATCATGAAGAAATCACCCATCCATAAGATAGATCAAATTTTCATACCATCTCATGCTTTCAAATTCAACTGGTTCAATCATAATTAACTTAAAACCACCATGAAAAATCTGAAACCAGAAAAATGAAGAACTGCTACCTTAAAACACCCCAACCCAGATCCTCTTAACCTAATTATCCATTTGAAACTTCAAATCGAAGAACAGTCAAATACCAAACAACCACCGCATATGTTCTTATTATTAGATCCAAACATACCAGATCACGTGAAATCGAATCTGTTGTGGATCC
Organism: Allium sativum; assembly: GCA_030737875.1. Lineage (NCBI taxonomy): Eukaryota > Viridiplantae > Streptophyta > Magnoliopsida > Asparagales > Amaryllidaceae > Allium > Allium sativum. The sequence goes on from CM060920.1 coordinate 1,025,468,917, forward strand.
CTTTTAGGCGTAGATGCGTAGAAACTGGAGTCTGGAGCTGACCATCTTCGATTGAATTAAGAGGAAACCAGATCTGATAATCTAATCTGGCTAGTAGTAGGAAATCGAAACCCAAAATAGGGTTTTAAAAATGAAGTACAAATTATGGATCTGATGATAGATGTGAAATCCGAACGAAAAAGTAGTGGAAAACGATAGAAATCAAATACAAAGATCTAAATCCAAGATTGATAATACGGATAGAAATCGAACGAAATACAAAAGTAAAACAGAAGTTTTATCAACGAAAGGCATCGTTGAAGGTTGGTACAGTAAAGCTTTGGTAAGAAGTTAGATTAGGAATGAAAAGACGATAGAAATGAGGCACTCACGCATGGCGAAAGCTGGAGAGAATATCTCCAGTCGCCATTAACGAGGCTGAAGCTCCACGAGAGTGCGTAAATCTTTACACACACACACACACACATATATATATATATATATACATATATATATATCGAGTTGGAGTGGCGCATACAGCCTTGTCTAAGGGAAGATTCCCGATATTTGGTTGCATACTTGTTTGTATGCATTGTTATGTTTTGGAATTCATATTTCCAAACGATTTGGTTTGAGATCCCGAAGTGAAATCTACTTTGATATAAAAGCTAGATATGTATTTCAAATGATTTGAAAGAAAAATCAGGAAATAAAGTCCAAAGGAATAATTTCCTTAAATTGAATTGGATTTGGAAAATCTAAGTGTGGTGATTAATCAAAATGGGTAGACTGGATTATTGCATGTTGATTAATGCATAGTAGATCCATATCTATATTACTGATTGTTATGTATACACTGGCGTTCATGGGGGTAAACCCGTTCCGTGTTATACGGCGTGGTACTGTGATTTGTCTTATTATTAAACAAGTTAATTTTAACTATAGAGTTTCTCATACCAGTCCCTTGACTGACCTGTAGTTTGTTTTTCCCTCGCAAACTCGGGTGCCCCTATTTTCCATATGGGCAGTCAAGTTGGTTATTTTGCAGATATATTAGCAGGATTCTGGATCAAAGCTTAAAGCTGTGTCCAGAGCATTGATAGTCTTCCGTTGTGTTAATTTATTTGTTTCTGCTGCATTGTATAACATTTATTGTAAATTAATCTTCCGCTGTATTAGTATTTTTCAGTGTACTCTGACATATTCTGTACTCTGATGTAATATTATTATGATGTTTATAAAAGTCTTCTGTTATTTGTTCTGATGTGTTGTATGCCTAGTGCTAGCGTATCCAGGTTTTGAACGGTCTTGGTCGGTTTAACGATCGATTAGGTCCGAGCGAAATCCGTATCATTACACTTGTAGCGCTGCTGTCAAAGCTGGAATAAACGAATGAGTTTTGACATTTTTTATGTCAATTGCAACATTGTTATGTCTAAAGAATGTAAACTTTTAGTTATACAAACCATATTTATTAATGAATCATTACATATATGTCTATAATAATGATCTTACTGTCATTGTGGTATTAAAGTAAGCTACGTTTGAATTGACACCCCACACTTTTGCTACTCTATACTAGAACCAATCAATTATCTGCACAAGCATTATACCAGAGTATTTGCAATAATAAACATATATAATAAAGCAATTTTATATTGTTTTGATATGCTAGTAATGGATAATTATATTTGACAGAAATTAATGTTTATTAACACAAAGATAGTAAAACATTTTGCAATTATCATAATATATGTGCATTTTTTCTTTGTAAGTTTTAATTTTTAAAATGATAAATGTATTTATATTTTTATAAGGAGAAAAATATTAAAAACATATGATCAATTGAAATTATTTGTTTCACCATATGGTAAATTCTATTACTCAAAATCATATGAAAACATTTCATATGATATAAAATTATTATGTACAATATCTATATGAAAACATTATTTTCCTAAAAAGATATATGTTTTTATCTTTTTATATTGTTAAAAGTATTATAATTATGTGATCAGTAGAGCTTCTATGTTTCAGTAATCATAATAAATATCATATGTGCACAAATCCATTAGTGTCATAAGTCGAATTATATTATATACTTACCTTGCCAGAAATAAATTCACCGAAAATTAGTTCTTCAATCATGTCCTTATGTATGACAATATTGTTTTCGTCATTTGAATTGTAAATATCTACACTGTAAAGTAAACAAAGTTATAATTTAAGAAATTTGTAAAGTATATAATTTAAATAGTATATAAGCTTGCTTAACATCACCAACTTTGTTGAAGTAATCTGATATGAGCTTCTATTCATTATAAGGAAATTCCATAAAAAAAATCAGAATTTACTATTTTCCTTTTTCTTTTTCACATTTTTAAACTTTTTGGTGTGTTGAGAGTATCTGCATCTATAGTTTCTTGGCTTTCACACTTTCGCTTTTTCTTTTTCCTTTTCTCTTTATCTATTTTTTCTTTTTCTTCAAATTCTTCAGGGTCATTATGTTCTTCTTCTTCTTCTTTATCTTCCTTTTCTTCACCATCCATATTTTCACATTCTTTTTCTTGAATTTCTTCGTTTTATTATGTTTTATTTCTTCTTCTATATCTTCCATTTCTTCACCATCTATTTTCTCACATATTTTTTCTTTAATTTTGTCTAATTCATTATGTTCCAGATCTTTTTCTGTATCTTTGTTTTCTTTGTCATTCTTTTGCTGGAATTTAATTTAAATTGTGGTCATTATTTAACAATCTTTCCAATTCCTTTCTCTTCTTTTTTCGGCTTGTAATCGAATTTCTTTAAACTGAAGCTTTTTTTGTAACTGCTCAACTTTTCTTTTTAACTTTGCAATTTCTTTAACTTTGCCTTCGACTTGTGTTAGAAGACAACTTTCTTCAATATCTTTTTTTCCCTCTTTCAAAGTCTTGTTCACTTTCAGTACAAGAATTTTTTTCATCTTTCATAATTTTGTTGAATCTCTTTGCGAACTGAAAATATAAAATTAGGAAACCAATATTGTTACTTCATATTGTTGGTTAATTTATTATGTGCAAATTTATTTGACTTGAAACGACCCGAAATCCCCCTTACGGGAAATCCCGGATTGAGTTGAGGACAAGACACATCGGAACGCAAACAGAAGAACATTTCATTGCTTATTACAACAATTCATCAGAATCAAAATATAAGAATATACAGAGTATGAATCAATATTACACAGAAAATATCAGAGATTTAAATTACATTTAAATACATCGCAGCGGAAAATAATACAAAACACAACTAGAAGTAATACACGGATACAGAGCTTTCCGAGTATCGTTCTAGCTGTAAATCAGGATCCTGTGAATATAAATCTGCAAAACCAAAACTACTAGCTGCCCGTGTCGAAAATAAGGGCACCTAGAGTTTAGGTTAAAATAATAAACTCCATGTCAGTCATGGGACTGGTGTGAGAACTAAAACAGCTATTAATCTTTATTTTAAAGTTAGGTAAATCAAGGGACCACGCAGTATAACACGGAACGAGTTTATTCCCAAGAACACCAGTGCATAAAAACAATAGCGCAATGCTAAATAAAGAAAAATGAAGCTATTATAAGACCCAGGTCCCATCACACAATGCAACGCAAGCCGGAGGATAGGGTTTTTACCTTATAATAGCCAAAGGATGCTTGATACACTAAACTCAAATCATTTGGTACTATTATAAGTGCATAGTGTATAAAACAATTTCAATCATAAGTATCAATCATAGACGGCATAAGTGCCCCATACCACTATGTCACCATACTAGGCTCTACAAATAAAACCGCAAAGTCACGTATTGGAAGTTGGATTTCCATCTGTGAACCGAGGCAAAAGATAGTCCTTTACCGATTCGAGACGCTCTAGGCCTTGTCTCAGGACCCAGACTCAGGTGGGCCCTTGGAGCGACAGGGCCGGTCAACCGATGTGGATTAAAATGCCTGAACACTTCGTTTCCCCACCCTTTGGGGTGTCAATGAGTCCAATGACTCCATCGGCTCCACATAGTCACTGATATATCCGAGGCGCCTCGCAACAGTAACAACCACATAAGTCAAACTCGTCCGGGCGTGTAAAACCACTGACGCCACTTCTAGCTAGAAGAAACGCATGCCCTCCCTGAGGTCCTCTCCCATTTCTGGTTCACAACCGGGGTGTGAGGCTCGTGAATCAATGCTACACAAAGCTATGCCACACAGGCCGTGCTTTGATTATCACCCACAAGACTTTGCTTTTCAACAGAAGCCTTGATCATTTTCCACTTAGGCATGCCACAGAGGCAATTCACTCCATGCGTTTGATATCCATCAATATAGTACGTCTCAGAGAAGGGCATTAAGCAAGAGAATAAATTCTACGCCACCAAACAGATATATATTTAATAGAAATCAATCACAAAGAATAAAATCCAATGTCAGACACACAGTCCATTTACAAGTTCGTTCTGGGTCTGAACGAAACCGGAGGCACCTAGTACCCCGCATATCCATCGATCTCCAAGTACGTCTGGACGATCAAAAACTGATTCCCTCCTATTGGGTGTACGACCCAATCAAGATCATCAGTAATCACCCAAACGACTTGAAGATCTCCGGTCTTCGACCATTGTCTTCATCCTCGACACCACGTCGAATCAGTTATTCAGAATGGGATAAACCCGGTCTTCCTGAATAACTCGCGTATATAATAAACAAGTGTTACACAACACAATATACGCCTCATTCCAATTCAGAATATTCTTTTGTTCAAATATTCTTATACTTTGGGAAAGGTTCCCATTAATTTTATCAAAGATAAATTCTTTAAATTTATTCTTTAATCTTCTTTGAATATCAATTCCAACTAGTCGGGATTAGCGAACCACACAGAAGTAATCATTTATTTTATTTCCCAATCCAAAACCTATTCATCCCATGAAGTAAAACTGGTCATACTTCATTTCTAACACCACGGTGTTATCGGTAAATTCAATTACCATTTCACTTTCAAATCTAATTAAAGAATTAACTATCGCCTGGAGCAAAACTGGTGATACTCCATTCTCGATCTTTTCAATCTAATTTAAGATTCATTAAAACTCCACTTAGTTTTAATCTTTAACTGGGTTAAAGAACCAATGTCCTTTAAAACACGGTTCACGATAAACCCAAAATCACATTCATTAATTATCGGGTTAAAGAACAAGTGTTATTTAAAACACCATTCACGATAAACCCAAAATCACCTTTTGATATTAAATACAGGGCTCTGAATAGAAAATATATCGGCTTATATTCAATATCAAATTCTACGACCAACAAATATCGTATTAGAAATAACGATATAAATATATCTTTCAAATTTCCATAACAATATCTATATAATCACGAAATCCAACATCGAAATATTCCAAAGATAATTTCGATTCAAATCCATTCCAATTCAATTATTGGAAATTCTAGTTATTTTGAAAACCATTTCAAATCCACTTTTTTTATTTTAAAAATAAATAGTATTATAATTCTAGTTCAAAACTAGTTCAATTCGATAAAAATCTATTTTTATCTTTTCAAATTTGGAATTTTTCATCCCATTTCTTTACAAATCATTTCTTATGATTTTACACAAATTATTACTATTTTTAATAATTTTATCAAGACCCGTACAGTCGATTTCCATCAACGGCCATCAAACTACACTTACATCGACCTTTTCCAAATTTGATTTGGACATAATTCCGAATCCAACCATTAGATTTCAAATCTCTAATATTCATTAGAAAGCTCTTTTCGATACGAACCCAACGGTTCCGGTTTTAGGAGAATCCGACGGTCGTATCTCCCGTAATATCCATTCAAAGTCAATGGTCGAAATTCGCGAACTGCAGCGGCGCGACGCGTTCTATTCAGGCCATTATATATATAATATATATATTATATATATTTCATCGATTTCCTTTTAAAACGTATTTTATAAATCGTTTTAAATTCGTTTTCTAAACGATTTCAACTTCATATTCAATTTCTATTGAATATTCCACATCATCGATATACAAATTATAATATTTTCAAAACGTTATATTTTCGAATCACTTTCTTTTCTATATTCATTATAAAAATGAATAAAATTGATTTGAATATCATTCACGTCAAAATGGCGTCAATCTCATCAACACGGCTTTTATTCAACACATGAATGTTTATTCTATTCAACACATGAATTTATATTCTCTATTCAACACATGAATATTTATTCTCTATTCAACACATGAATATTTATTTTCAATTCAACACATGAATTTATTTTCAATTCAACACATGAATTTATTTTCTATTCAACACATGAATTTATTTTCAATTCAACACATGAATTTATTATCTAAATTGGAATAAGGCCCACTCAATTACCATATAACGTTAATTATATGGATTCCCTACAACACAAGTATATAACAGACACGATAAATCATCAACCATCATCCAGAGTGCACCATACAACTGCATAAGCATTAAATATAAATAATTAACACTTACACAGTCTGTCAATCCATCGATTGACATACAACTAAACAATCGGGATTAGTGTACGACAAATCTCATCCCAATACTCGTGTGGGTGTAACACCCCACCTCCGCCAGGGTGGCTCTTGCAAGCAACTCTGAATTTGGTGGGGCGTTTTAAAATAAGGTAAATATGCATAATGATATAGCAAGGCAGGACATATATATATATATATATATATATATATATAAATAAACAGAGTAAGTAGATAAAACAGCGGAAGATTTTTAAACCATTTCAAAACACAAGTCTGGTACATCAAAAATGTCAATTTCTCAAATAAACAAGTATAGTACATAAAATAACATCATCTGAAACTGAAAAGGAAAACATAAAAGTAGCTATCCCCCAAAGTGGAAAAACCATAGCGAGCTCAAGTCCAAAGCATACATGAGCTATCCAAGAAAGCAGCTAAGATCCAAGCTAGGCTCCTGTATTCCCTCCCTGAGAACCTGGGGGGAGGGGGGGGAGGGGGGGAAACCGAAGAAAAGGGGCGAAAGAAAACAGGTCAGTCAAAAAGACTGAGTAAGCCCTGCTACGATCAGTCTATAAACTAATAAAGTTAACATCATGATGGAAACTGAGATGATCATAGATAACAACATACTGGCATGATAAATTAACTACAAGATAGAAAGAGGTGTCATCGCATAAACAAGGTTAAGTTTTGCACCACGGTGTACTAGCAAACCAACATAACAGGTATTGATCCCTTGGCCCAAGCTTTGACCCAATAACATGAAGTGACCTTAATATAAGGTCCAACCAAACGGTCTAGTCGATCGGCTCCCTATAAGCCTAACACGTCAAGTGTTGGTGTCCATACGGCCCACATATAGATGTAGTCAGACTGTGCTGGGTCCACCTTCGGGTGTATCAAGCCCTCGGGTGTCAACCCCAGACACTGAAGCAATAATGCACAGTCTAAACCTACTGGTACCCGTGCCTCGAATTTGTCCAATACCGGATTACGTGCACGTCCGTAGCCCGCCTGGACCCGCACCGCTGTACCACTCAGCCGTCGCTTTGGTCGCTTACATCCGTCCAGTAATCGTGCCCCGCCCTAGCCTAGCCTCTAGGGTTGTGATGATACCGAACTGGGATTACTGCTGGAACAGACCACGTTGCTAGGGTTTCCTAAGAGGGTTAAGTGCAATTTAAACCTTCACCAATCATGGATTAAATTGGTTAAGTGTAACCGACAGTTCACAACTTAACCCCATTTCAATCCCTCAAACCCCCAAATGGATTAAATTGGTTAAGTGTAACCGACAGTTCACACTTAACCCCATTTCAATCCCTCGAATCCCCAAATGGATTAAATTGGTTAAGTGTAACCGACAGTTCACACTTATCCCCATTTCAATCCCTCGAATCCCCAAATGGATTAAATTGGTTAAGTGTAACCGACAGTTCACACTTATCCCCATTTCAATCCCTCGAATCCCCAAATGGATTAAATTTTAGTGGACCCTGACTTAACCCTAATCATGAGGCATTAATTAATTTAATGCACCTTAACCTCTCACATTAGACTTTGTTGTGGTTACCTAGTTAAGCCGGTGGGTTCCGGGTAGATTTACACCACAACTTGGTCTAACCTCGGGTCTTGGCACCACATGACCAACTTCTCACATTGGGTCCTATTGTTTGTAGCCACTAGTTAAGCCGGTAGGTTCCGGGTAGAATTACGCTACAAACTCAACCCAACCTCGAGTTGGCCACACTTATGTTTTCTAAGTGTCATGTCCACTTTATTTCAAAACATACTTACAAGTCAACGAATACTTGGGTAGACCTAACTTAATAGGTAAATTCCCAAGGGGTAGACCTAACTTAATAGGTAAATTCCCAATCTTATATTTTCATGTATTTTAAGTTTACCCAAACCCTCCCAACGTCATTCTATCGCTTACATATTCGTAATAACGCATAAAGGATAGGAAGAGGGAACTTGGCATAACATACATGATGAACTTGTATATCACAACAAACATGTATAACATGCTAAACTTGCCTAACATGTCATATGGATCTTGCATAAACATGCATAACTTGTCAAACATGCATAACATGTCATTGCGAACTTACATAAGCATGCATAACCTATTAAACATGCATAACATGGCATAGTGAACTTGCATAAGCATGCATAACTTATTAAACTTGCAAATCATGGCTTAGTGAACTTGCATAAGCATGCATAACTTGTTAAACTTGCAAATCATGGCTTAGTGAACTTGCATAAGCATGCACAACTTGTTGAACTTGCAAATCATGGCTTAGTGAACTTGCATAAACATGCATAACTCAACAAACTTGCAAATCATGGCATAGTGAACTTGCATAAACATGCATAACTCAACAAACTTGCAAATCATGACATAGTGAACTTGCATAAACATGCATAACTCAACAAACTTGCAAATCATGACATAGTGAACTTGCATAAACATGCATAACTCAACAAACTTGCAAATCATGACGTAGTGAACTTGCATAAACATGCATAACTTGTTAAACTTGCAAATCATGGCATAGTGAACTCGCATAAGCATGCATAACATATTAAACATGCATAAATCCCAACTTTCATCACATATTAACTTTAGAGTTTCTAAAATGAAGGTAAGAGGGCTTACAATGCTTATGCGGACTCAAATAAGTATAGCAAATGTAAGAAACCCCTTATGCAACAAAATAAAACCCCAAAATGCAAGCAAACTTGATCAAGACTCCTCCTTTATGATGACAATGGAGAAACAAGACTTTAATGCAAGCTAAAGAGGATCATACAAGCCTAAATACACTTGTATGCATGGAAATCTCTTAGGGATTTGTTTAGGAATTGTATGAAGAGAGTGGAGGCCATGAGAGTTTTGATTTTGGCATAGTTTAGTTGCTAGAATGAATAACGAGTGATTTAGGGTAGGTTAGGGTCTTATTTATAGATTAGGCTAGTAATTTAGACCATAGGATTAACCCTAGGTTGAATTAGGTCCATCAGATTTCGGAATTCTCCAGAACCAAGCCACACAACCAAGCCCAAATTAAAATGGTGCGCCAGGCAAAACTGCCCGGCCACCCCGTGTCGACAGGGCTTGTAACACCCCGCCTCCGCTAGGGTCACTCGCAAAGGAATGCACTAGCTTTAGAGGGGCATTATTGGTAAACATGCACAGAAATATCACAAGACAGAACATATATATATATATATATATATATATATATATATATATATATATATAGCGGAAGTAAAATCAAACTTTCATAACATGAATAAATAAGGTCTAAAGCCTTTTACATCAGAGTACATCAAAACCTGTCTTGCAATAGTAAAGAAGCATAAAGACTTTTTCATAAATTATTCCCCAAGTAAAACAGTAAAGCAGCCATAGCCAAGAGAAGTCCAAGCCATCCATGATGACCTTCAAGCAGAAGAAGTCCGAACTAAACAGCATTGTTTCCTCCCTGAAACCTGGGGGGGGGGAACGGAAGAAAAGAGGCGAAACAAAACGGGTCAGTCAAAAAGACTGAGTAAGTCCTATCTACTTCCAGTATAAAAACAGGTAAAGGTAACATGACATGCATAAACTGAAAGTAAACATAAGGATAACTACAAGACAGATAAACTAAACCAGGGTAGCCGGTTGAACTACTGTGGCAAGGTGAACTAAGGTATCATGATAAACTACGGTGTTATGATAAGTCAAGGTATCACATCATCAGATTTCCATCGAGTACATTATCCCAAGGTATCTGCCCCGTCTAACATCCCATGGTATCTATTATGTATATTCTTCCTAGTTCTAACGTGTATATTTGCTCTGCACCTCTCGTACTAGTGCCCCTACCTGCGTCATGTGTTAACCATAAATGTCCCTTGCCCATGTCATGAAATGGTCCATGTCAACCTAATATCGCATATATAGGTTACTCAAATCATATGTTTCTTTCCATGTATATAAGTTCAGTCCTTTGTCGTACCTCGTACGGGCTTCCTCATGTCGTATTATCCTTGAAGTCATTTGGACTGTCACCCTTGTTCTAGCTAGGCTCTTCCATATGAATCATCGTTTTAACTACTAGGACTTACGCAACCTAGCACCACTAGGGATTACGCTTACCTATTGCACGCTTTCGTATTTCGGTTTGGGTTAAACCACCTAGGCCACTAGGGATTACGCTAACCCTCAACCGCGCCCTTTTTCCCACGCATTCATCGTGAATCGTTTTTCAATAACTGTATGCACATGTATCACCTTGTGCCATCCGAGTCCTGTCACAGGGCAAAACAAGAAATACAGGATTCGGTCGGGAGCTTTAGATTTATCTGCCGATGCAGATACTAAGGTCTGCTTTTCTACACGTGGCTATGGTCCCACGAGACCCCTCCCTCAACTAGTGAAAGGCAAAACAAGAGAAAATCTTGTATGAGAACTACACTCCGGCCAGCCCACATCCTACGGCCTACCTCACCCATAATTAGATAGCAAATTATGGTCTGTTGGGTGTCCCCTGCCTTTCCGTACGTACGCGCTTGACTCAAGATGGTAGATGATCGGCGAACTTGCTATCTCGGGCACCTTATGTATCCGTCGACTCACTGCTATCCACCCCAGTCTTTAGGTCGCTCGCATAGCAACCAAGGCATATTCTTGGTTCTTCTACCGCAGACCTCAACCTCTTGTGAGCCCAGGATGATCATCTGCGACCTCACAGAGGGATACCAAGAATATCCTCACGTTCCCCGAAGCCGCTGCCTCGTTACCCAGTTCGCTGGAGCCTTTATCTAAATCAGATAGCCTGCTCCTACGCGTATACTTAAACGATGACCTACCGTATCGGGTTACTCATCTATCTAAGAAGTGGTCCAGATTTCCTTGACTAAGAATTATTACTTAGTTTCCCTTAACTAAGGTTTACCACTTAGCCTTATTTCCATTACCCTTGTTAACTATGGTTATTTACCTAATCCTCCGAATTAGGGTTTATCTAATGGGTTAAGTGTCACTTAAGTTCATAACTTAGCCCGTCTACAAACCATGTCAAAATTGGCTAAGTATCCAAGTCCAAGACTTAACCCTACAAACCATGTGTCAAGTTGGTTAAGTATATCAAGCAATCCATAACTTAACCTCGTCTAATTGTCATTTTAGATTGGTTAATTATATAAATCAACTTGACCTTGTCATCAAATCGGTCAAGCGTATTCCAGTGATTCGTGACTTAGCCTTATCATGTTTTCACGTTAGATTGGTTAAGTATAGGTCACTTAACCACATCCAATTAACGAGTTAGATTGGTTAAGTTTAGTTCACTTAACCACATCAAATTAACGAGTTAAATTGGTTAAGTTTAGGTCAGTTAACCACATCAAATCTTCATGTATAATTGGTTAAGTATAAGTTGCTTAACCCCATTAAATTATCCCGTTAAGTTGGTTAAGTATTGGTTACTTAACCTCATTGAATTACCAAGTTTAAATTGGTTAAGTGTTTAACTTAACCCCACCGAATTACCGTGTTTAGATTAGTTAAGCGTGGATTACTTAACCCCATCTAATTACCGTGGTTAGGTTAGTTAAGTCTTAATTACTTAACCTCATCTAATTACCCAGTCGGATTAGTTAAGTGTAAATTACTTAACCCCATCTCCTAATTATCTTGCATGGTTAAGTGTCATTAAGGAATCAAGTCCGGTCCCACTTAACCTACCCATTCGCGTCATATCGGTTAAGTGTCATTAGTCAAATTTACTTAACCTTATCATGTGGCATTAATTCAATTAATGCACTCTTAACCTCTCACATTAGACCTTGTTGTGGTTACTAGTTAAGCCGGGCGGGTCCGGGTAGATTTACACCACAACCTAGTCTAATCTCGGGTCTTAAGCGCGACATGACCAACTTCTCACATTGGGTCCTATTGTTTGCAACTACTAGTTAGGCCGGTCGGTTCCGGGTAGTTTTACGTTGCAAACTCAACCCAACCTCGAGTTGGCCACACTTATATTATCTAAGTTCATCATGTTTCCAAAACATGTTACAAGTTTTCGAGCATTTGGGTAGACCTAACTTAATAGGTAAATTCCCAAAGGGTAGACCTAACTTAATAGGTAAATTCCCAAGCTCATGTTTTATGCATACTTACATGTCATCTTCCATGTTATCTTTCAAGTCATATTTTCAAGTATAAACACATGTCATATTCAGGTTCAGATTTTGCGACGTGTTCATGTTTATCTAACTACCCAAAATCGTGTTTTCCCAACGCAAGCAAAGCGAGTCAACATAGTAAGGATACTATGTCACATATTGGTCTCAAAACATGCATGATGCCAAAAAGGGCTTGGCTTCCAGATGCATAACATCATAAAAGAGGTTGGCCATAAACATGCATAGTGTCATAAGGTAATTTGGCCACAAACATGCATATTATCAAAAGGGGTTTGGCCATAAACATGCACAACTTAAAAGAGGGGATTGGCCACGAGCATGCATAATCTCATAAAGGATTTGGCCACAAACTTGCATGTTAGCATAAGGGGGTTTGGGTTCATAAACATGCATAAGCCCCAAAATCTTGTCTTAGCCAATGTTTCACAAGTAAAATGGTTTCTAAAGGTTCATGCTAGCATTTCATGCATAAAGATCCAAACTTGCAAGATAAACTAGGTTATGCATAGCATGAGAGGCATGATTAAGTCACTCACATGGCCTAAGATCATAAATATGAACACAAGAGGCATGGTAAGGTTCATATAGGTTCGCATAATCATGTTTAGCCTCATTTTATCCCATGTCAACATTAAAAATACCGTTTTGATCCAAAAGTAGCTAGAACTTACTTAGTTAGGCCTAGGGAAAGAAGCATGAATCATCTTGGCTAAGAAAGGTGCCTCCTTTGTTGAAGAATCGTCATGGAACTCGCATAGCAATGTTGATTTGGCCTTCATTTGGTGTAGCAAGCTTGCACCTTTTTGATTTGAACTTGATTTGAATGCATAGGCTCTAGGGATTGAAGATGGAGGCCATGATCAATATTGATTTTGGCAGCACTTAGTTGCTAGGTTTGATTTTTAGGGATTTAGGTTAGGTTTAGGGTCTTTTTATAGAGATTAGGATAGTTTTAGGCCCTTAGATTAACCCTAGGATAGATTAGGACCATCAGATCTCGGAAGCTTCCAGACCCAGCCCAAGAACAAGACCAGGTGAGACAAACAGGTGCGCCAGGCTATTTGCCCCGGCCACCCCCTGTCGACAGGCAAGTCGACAGGGCTGTCGACTTGGTCTGGGCCCAAGTCGACAGGCCTGTCGACAGCCCTGTCGACATGGCCTAGGCGGGAAACTACCCGCCTAGCCCCAGACCTGATTTCCAAAACTGTTTCCGAAATTCAAATTTTCCAGAGATCTTCTTTGGGCCTTTAACGGGTCATACGGACTCCGATTTTCGAAAACTCGGACTCTATTTCGCGTATTTTTCTGAGACGAACGCAATGGCATAGCCCGTTTTACTTGATTCAGAATTTAAAATTAAATTTTGCCTTGATTCTCGTTTTAACATGTTATTGAAATACGGGCTGTTACATTCTCCCCACCTTTTAGGATTTCGTCCCCGAAATCTCTAAGTTAGGAAGAACATATCCTACCATCCATCATCCATCTACTCAAAACATCATCCACAAGCAATCATTGTCCTTAGATGATTTCTAATGCTGTATGAATATATGCAAAACGTGTGTGTACATGTTCCTTAGCTAATGCTAATGATCAGGCCTGAAAAATCTTTTGAATGCAAAAATATGTATAGTGCCATGTATCCAACATGTATGCAAATAGTCCTAGCCATATAGATACTATATGCGTGCACAATCATTCATTCATATGCAACAACCGCATGATAACACATTTGATTTCATCCATAAACAAGTATAAATACTCGTGCATATGCAATATGAAATGTGACCGAGTCGAGCTAGTATCTAATGTGTATTCGCGCATGCACGAGCAACCACTTGTAACCATATCAATCATAACATGTTTCAAATACATGTTTACATCCATAGGGTTCTACCTAAGATTCCCTGAAACAGAGTCGAGAAGATAAACAAAACAAACTCCGTACGGGGTTTGTAACAGAGACAGGACCGAGAGGATATCCATAAAAGATAGCCTACAAGCAAGCTCAACAGAAAAACAGGGATCGAGGATATATTCCCAAAAGAGATATCATGCACGTATTTAGTCTTCAGTCTCCTGCGTCGCATTACCTTGAGCTTAGTTCCATCGTGCCTTGACCGCCCCTTTTACTTCACGATTTCGAAGCTTCTTACTTCCTGTTTCCATAACATGAGTTGGAACTCATTTCCTCGTCGCCTCTCATTCCACTTGCACTTATTCTTTCCCTAGTATACTTGGCTCAACCATATCTACGTACTCAAGCCAGCTCTCCAAAATTCACTAGTGAATTCTGGATCTCGTTTTCCGATGCCAATCCAAATTGCCAAGAGTCCTTACTAGGGTGATTCCCATAACTCATACATAATCGAAACGAACCATCCGCCTTAGCGGCGAATTCTATTCAAACGGATTACCAACAACTGCGTCCTAGGATTCTAGGTAACTAGCCATGACAGAACCCAAAAGGTTACACGAGACTTCGAGGGTATTACCAAAGCAAGCCAAGAGTCTAACTACCCTCCTTTTACAACAGAGAGTGGCACCCCTTACTGGATAACCACTTCATCCCTAGAATCCATCCACAACTTATAAACATAAGCATTATTTCCAAGCCCAACACTTGATATAGACATTCTCAAATCCAAACAAGCTATGAATAAATGGACCGATCTTCCAATAGGACTTGAGACAAAAGCGGGATTCTCTACTACGCTAGTACTAAGGTGCAGAGACTCAACCATCGAAGCGGACTTAAAAGATGCGGTGATCAAAACAAAGTCCCGACAGGATGATAGAGAAGAAAAGCTAAACCTTTAACAAGATCGTTACCCTCCTTCTGAGGTACCCTAGAAATGAGAGCATACTATTGCCCTCCCAATGATCTTGTCCTTGTCCCATGATACTTAACTATCTATCCCGTTTCGCTATGCCAAAGGTACCCTCTCGTCATGGGTTTCATTGTTCATCTTTCTCCCTCCTTTTAGGACTCAGCCATACCAACATGTTGCTTATCCCTGAGCTCGTATCCTTTATCCTTGTTCTTACTATCCTTTCATGCGTAACTCTGCAACGGTCTCTCGAGAACCACCTCCCTCGTATGGGAGACACTTACGCAGCTAGAAAGACTAGTCGCAGTCAAAACCACTGTGACTACTGATGGAGGAAAGAAAGGAAAAGAGATTAAATCAAGGAAACAAGGATGATGCTAATGGCCTTTGGGGAATAGCCTTTTTCTTTTTTAAAAGAAAATTTTCATGAAAAATGCTTCTTTGTAAACGGTTTTTCAAATAATTTTCAGAAGGTCTTTAAAAACTTTTGCCCAGTCTGGTAACCTTCTGCTCTGATACCAAATGTAACACCCCGCCTCCGCTAGGGTCACTCGCAAAGGAATGCACTAGCTTTAGAGGGGCATTATTGGTAAACATGCACAGAAATATCACAAGACAGAACATATATATATATATATAGCGGAAGTAAAATCAAACTTTCATAACATGAATAAATAAGGTCTAAAGCCTTTTACATCAGAGTACATCAAAACCTGTCTTGCAATAGTAAAGAAGCATAAAGACTTTTTCATAAATTATTCCCCAAGTAAAACAGTAAAGCAGCCATAGCCAAGAGAAGTCCAAGCCATCCATAATGACCTTCAAGCAGAAGAAGTCCGAACTAAACAGCATTGTTTCCTCCCTGAAACATGGGGGGGGGGGAACGGAAGAAAAGAGGCGAAACAAAACGGGTCAGTCAAAAAGACTGAGTAAGTCCTATCTACTTCCAGTATAAAAACAGGTAAATGTAACATGACATGCATAAACTGAAAGTAAACATAAGGATAACTACAAGACAGATAAACTAAACCAGGGTAGCCGGTTGAACTACTGTGGCAAGGTGAACTAAGGTATCATGATAAACTACGGTGTTATGATAAGTCAAGGTATCACATCATCAGATTTCCATCGAGTACATTATCCCAAGGTATCTGCCCCGTCTAACATCCCATGGTATCTATTATGTATATTCTTCCTAGTTCTAACGTGTATATTTGCTCTGCACCTCTCGTACTAGTGCCCCTACCCGCGTCATGTGTTAACCATAAATGTCCCTTGCCCATGTCATGAAATGGTCCATGTCAACCTAATATCGCATATATAGGTTACTCAAATCATATGTTTCTTTCCATGTATATAAGTTCAGTCCTTTGCCGTACCTCGTACGGGCTTCCTCATGTCGTATTATCCTTGAAGTCGTTTGGACTGTCACCCTTGTTCTAGCTAGGCTCTTCCATATGAATCATCGTTTTAACTACTAGGACTTACGCCACCTAGCACCACTAGGGATTACACTTACCTATTGCACGCTTTCGTATTTCGGTTTGGGTTAAACTACCTAGGCCACTAGGGATTACGCTAACCCTCAACCGCGCCCTTTTTCCCACGCATTCATCGTGAATCGTTTTTCTATAACTGTATGCACATGTATCACCTCGTGCCATCCGAGTCCTGTCACAGGGCAAAACAAGAAATACAGGACTCGGTCGGGAGCTTTAGATTTATCTGCCGATGCAGATACTAAGGTCTGCTTTTCTACACGTGGCTATGGTCCCACGAGACCCCTCCCTCAACTAGTGAAAGGCAACACAAGAGAAAATCTTGTATGAGAACTACACTCCGGCCAGCCCACATCCTACGGCCTACCTCACCCATAATTAGATAGCAAATTATGGTCTGTTGGGTGTCCCCTGCCTTTCCGTACGTACGCGCTTGACTCAAGATGGTAGATGATCGGCGAACTTGCTATCTCGGGCACCTTATGTATCCGTCGACTCACTGCTATCCACCCCAGTCTTTAGGTCGCTCGCATAGCAACCAAGGCATATTCTTGGTTCTTCTACCGCAGACCTCAACCTCTTGTGAGCCCAGGATGATCATCTGCGACCTCACAGAGGGATACCAAGAATATCCTCACGTTCCCCGAAGCCGCTGCCTCGTTACCCAGTTCGCTGGAGCCTTTATCTAAATCAGATAGCCTGCTCCTACGCGTATACTTAAACGATGACCTACCGTATCGGGTTACTCATCTATCTAAGAAGTGGTCCAGATTTCCTTGACTAAGAATTATTACTTAGTTTCCCTTAACTAAGGTTTACCACTTAGCCTTATTTCCATTACCCTTGTTAACTATGGTTATTTACCCAATCCTCCGAATTAGGGTTTATCTAATGGGTTAAGTGTCACTTAAGTTCATAACTTAGCCCGTCTACAAACCATGTCAAAATTGGCTAAGTATCCAAGTCCAAGACTTAACCCTACAAACCATGTGTCAAGTTGGTTAAGTATATCAAGCAATCCATAACTTAACCTCGTCTAATTGTCATTTTAGATTGGTTAATTATATAAATCAACTTGACCTTGTCATCAAATCGGTCAAGCGTATTCCAGTGATTCGTGACATAGCCTTATCATGTTTTCACGTTAGATTGGTTAAGTATAGGTCACTTAACCACATCCAATTAACGAGTTAGATTGGTTAAGTTTAGTTCACTTAACCACATCAAATTAACGAGTTAAATTGGTTAAGTTTAGGTCACTTAACCACATCAAATCTTCATGTATAATTGGTTAAGTATAAGTTGCTTAACCCCATTAAATTATCACGTTAAGTTGGTTAAGTATTGGTTACTTAACCTCATTGAATTACCAAGTTTAAATTGGTTAAGTGTTTAACTTAACCCCACCGAATTACCGTGTTTAGATTAGTTAAGCGTGGATTACTTAACCCCATCTAATTACCGTGGTTAGGTTAGTTAAGTCTTAATTACTTAACCTCATCTAATTACCCAGTCGGATTAGTTAAGTGTAAATTACTTAACCCCATCTCCTAATCATCTTGCATGGTTAAGTGTCATTAAGGAATCAAGTCCGGTCCCACTTAACCTACCCATTCGCGTCATATCGGTTAAGTGTCATTAGTCAAATTTACTTAACCTTATCATGTGGCATTAATTCAATTAATGCACTCTTAACCTCTCACATTAGACCTTGTTGTGGTTACTAGTTAAGCCGGGCGGGTCCGGGTAGATTTACACCACAACCTAGTCTAACCTCGGGTCTTAAGCGCGACATGACCAACTTCTCACATTGGGTCCTATTGTTTGCAACTACTAGTTAGGCCGGTCGGTTCCGGGTAGTTTTACGTTGCAAACTCAACCCAACCTCGAGTTGGCCACACTTATATTATCTAAGTTCATCATGTTTCCAAAACATGTTACAAGTTTTCGAGCATTTGGGTAGACCTAACTTAATAGGTAAATTCCCAAAGGGTAGACCTAACTTAATAGGTAAATTCCCAAGCTCATGTTTTATGCATACTTACATGTCATCTTCCATGTTATCTTTCAAGTCATATTTTCAAGTATAAACACATGTCATATTCAGGTTAAGATTTTGCGACGTGTTCATGTTTATCTAACTACCCAAAATCGTGTTTTCCCAACGCAAGCAAAGCGAGTCAACATAGTAAGGATACTATGTCACATATTGGTCTCAAAACATGCATGATGCCAAAAAGGGCTTGGCTTCCACATGCATAACATCATAAAAGAGGTTGGCCATAAACATGCATAGTGTCATAAGGTAATTTGGCCACAAACATGCATATTATCAAAAGGGGTTTGGCCATAAACATGCACAACTTAAAAGAGGTGATTGGCCACGAGCATGCATAATCTCATAAAGGATTTGGCCACAAACTTGCATGTTAGCATAAGGGGGTTTGGGTTCATAAACATGCATAAGCCCCAAAATCTTGTCTTAGCCAATGTTTCACAAGTAAAATGGTTTCTAAAGGTTCATGCTAGCATTTCATGCATAAAGATCCAAACTTGCAAGATAAACTAGGTTATGCATAGCATGAGAGGCATGATTAAGTCACTCACATGGCCTAAGATCATAAATATGAACACAAGAGGCATGGTAAGGTTCATATAGGTTCGCATAATCATGTTTAGCCTCATTTTATCCCATGTCAACATTAAAAATACCGTTTTGATCCAAAAGTAGCTAGAACTTACTTAGTTAGGCCTAGGGAAAGAAGCATGAATCATCTTGGCTAAGAAAGGTGCCTCCTTTGTTGAAGAATCGTCATGGAACTCGCATAGCAATGTTGATTTGGCCTTCATTTGGTGTAGCAAGCTTGCACCTTTTTGATTTGAACTTGATTTGAATGCATAGGCTCTAGGGATTGAAGATGGAGGCCATGATCAATATTGATTTTGGCAGCACTTAGTTGCTAGGTTTGATTTTTAGGGATTTAGGTTAGGTTTAGTGTCTTTTTATAGAGATTAGGATAGTTTTAGGCCCTTAGATTAACCCTAGGATAGATTAGGACCATTAGATCTCGGAAGCTTCCAGACCCAGCCCAAGAACAAGACCAGGTGAGACAAACAGGTGCGCCAGGCTATTTGCCCCGGCCACCCCCTGTCGACAGGCAAGTCGACAGGGCTGTCGACTTGGTCTGGGCCCAAGTCGACAGGCCTGTCGACAGCCCTGTCGACATGGCCTAGGCGGGAAACTACCCGCCTAGCCCCAGACCTGATTTCCAAAACTGTTTCCGAAATTCAAATTTTCCAGAGATCTTCTTTGGGCCTTTAACAGGTCATACGGACTCCGATTTTCGAAAACTCGGACTCTATTTCGCGTATTTTTCCGAGACGAACGCAATGGCATAGCCCGTTTTACTTGATTCAGAATTTAAAATTAAATTCTGCCTTGATTCTCGTTTTAACATGTTATTGAAATACGGGCTGTTACAGGGCTGTCGACAGGGCTGTCGACACCCTCAGACCCCTGTCGACATGCCTGTCGACATGGGGGTCTTGGCGGGAGTTTTCCCGCCTGATGCCAGTTTGTCCTAATTCCCAATTTTGAACTTGAAATTCAAATCTGTTTTTACTTAGGAATTTTCTGAAAACTTCGTTGGGCCTTAATCGGGTCATACGGACTCCGATTTTCGAAAACTCGGACTCTATTTCGCGTATTTTTCCGAGACGAACGCAATGGCATAGCCCATTTCCCTTGATTCACATTTTAGAATTAAATTCTGCCTCGATTTATGTTATAACAAGTTATTGAAAATACGGGTTGTTACATTCTCCCCTCCTTAAAGGATTTCGTCCCCGAAATCTTCAAGTTAGGAAGAACATATCCTACCATCCAACATCCATCTACTCAAAACATCATCCACGAGCAATCATTGTCCTTACAAGATTCTAAATGTGGTATGAACATATGCAAAAGTGTGTGTATATGTACTTATCTAATGCAAAGATCAGGCAGTTACTGATACAGTAAACCTCCTTAATGCATATGTATGTCAGTGAAATGAATCCATATGTATGCAAATTCCTAACATAATTCATAGTATCTATATGAGTGCACATAACATTCATCCATATGCAACATCCATGTGATAACACACAATTTTCATCCATGAATAAACACTCATGCATATGCAATATGAGGAGTGTGCGAGCCGATCTAGTGCCTAATTGTGTATAATGCATCCACGAGCAACCATTTGCAAACACTTGCAACCATCAAGCATAACATGTTTCAAACACATGTTTCATCCAAAGGATTCTACCTAAGGTTCTCATGACAAGATAAACACGATAAACTAGATAAACTAGATAAACTCCTTTTTGGATTACAAGAAATCCATTCAAACTCTAACACATAGTACTAACCGATGAGTCATAACCCCCTTATGGAGTTTACAACAGAAATAAGATCGAGAATGGGACCGAGAGGATATATACAAAAGATAACTTGCAAGCAGGCTCCACAGGAAAACAAGGATCAAGGATGCACTCTTAAAAAGAGATATGATGCGCGTATCTAGTCTTCACTCTTCTTAGTCACGTTTCCTTGAGCTTAACTCCACTGTGCTTTGACCGTCTTTTACTTCATGATTTCTTGGCTTCCTAAATCCTTTTTCCCAAATTCTAGTTGGAACTCATTTCATTATCGCCTCTCGTCTTCCTTTTCCACTTATTCTTCTTTCTGTATACTTGGCTTAAACATAACTGTAACCTCATGATTTCATGCAAGCTTTCCAAAATTCACTAGTGAATCCTGGATCTCGTCTACTTACTATAAAGTATTCCACGCAGCAGAACTCTTCTTGAAAATACCAATCCACGTTGCCAATTGCCCTTATAAACGTGATTTTCCATAACTCATGCTTAATCGAAATGAACCATCCGCCTATGAGTGATAGGCCATACCTAGATTCAGTTGCCTACCCATGGCTTCCTGTAGGCTATTTCAAAACCGGCCAATTTCTTGAGGGTAAACCGTTGCTAACCATGATGCAGTCCTCTCGCTCTTCACCGGACTGAAATGAGCACTCTTCGTGAGTCTACCTATTATGACCCACCTACCCGTATTCCCTTTCTTTGATCTAGGTAATCTATCCTCATAATCTATCGAGATGTTTTCACACTTCCCTAGCGGAACCTCCAATGGAGGTAATGGCCCGCCGGGCTTCTATGACTTGGCCTTAACCTGGTGGCACAACATGCATCCTGAGACCAACTCGGCCACCTCCTCGAGTGATGCGTATCTTCAAGAACCTTATTTACCAAGTCTTCCACTCGAGGAACACATAATCTCTCATCGCGCCTTAGTCATCCCTTGTCATCTATAATATATCTAGCGAGGTGACTTAACATCTCGCCTCGAATCAACTGGTCCATGTTCTTGACTAACTGCAGGTCTTCTTTCTGTGAAACCCCCTTCTTGATCCTGAAGAGTAAGTCTAAGCTCAGGGAATGCTAACTAACTAGCCAAACGGAGAAAGCTTCTTACTTCAATTGCCCTCCTCAGGGTTTTCCGGTCTTAAACCGCAACCACTTTAGCGGAATCCACCGCTAAGCCTTCCTTAGGAACTATGTGCCCAAGAAATCCAACTTCTTTCCTCCAAAGTGACATTTGGAGAACTTGACCTTCAACTGGTGGCTCTAAGCGTATCCATCACCTCCTTGAGATGTCTAGCATGCTCTTCCTCGTTCTTTTAAGGAGATCAAAATATCGTCTATGACGATCACGACAAACTTGTTCAAGGACTCCCTAAACACCCTACCCATCAAGTTCACGTAATATGCGGGTGCATTAGTCAAACCGAATAGCATGACTAGCCATTCTAAAAATCCATCTAGAGTCCTAAACGTAGTCTTGTCAATTCCATCCTCAGCCATCCTAAGCTGATGGAATCCGGTAGCTAGATCAAAAGAAAACAGATGCTCCTACAAGCTGATCAAACAAATCATCGATGCTTGGTAACGGTTGCCTATTCTTCTCACGATAATCAACGCATAAGCGAAGCAAACTGTCCACATTAGTAACGAATACTACTGGAGCACCTTACTCGAAAATGCTTCGTCTCAGGAAGTTCTTCTCAAGCAACTCCTTGACTTGCTTTCTTAACTCTCATCTCGTGAGGTCATGTGCCTAACCGGCCACAAAACTGGCTTGGTATTGCCAACCAGATAATGCGGAAATCTATCCCATGTCTAGGGGTAACCCCTTCACTTCACCCAAGATATCAGGATATTCTCGGACCACCCTCACAGATTGCAAACTATCAATAGATGAGTCGAGGGATTCAAAATAACATAACATGACGGGACCCATAGGGTTGCTAGAAATCTCTAGGGTATTACCGAGGCGAGTCATGAGCCTCACAACCCTATATACAAAAACCAAGAAGGGCTCCAAAACAGGACAACCATTCCATGCCCAAAACCAACCCATATCCCCTGAAACCGAGAATATAAACATCCCACGAGAATTCTATACTCAAGATAGAAATTTTCAAATCCACTCAGACCACAGACAAACGGGCAGAACCCCCAATTGGATTTGAAACACATACGGGATCATCAACTAGACTAGTACTTAGGTGCAAACTTTCAACTAGACCAGATGAAATAAAACTATGCGATGTGCCAGAATCAAACAAAGTACAAACAGGGAAAGTCAGAAAATGTAAACAAGACTTTCAACAGAAACACTACCTCTATCATGAGCTGGAAGAGCGGTGTTGAGGGGATGAACTCGCCCTCCAGATAGTCCTGCACACTGAGTCTGACCTTGCCCTTGTTTCCTCGGGCAATCCTGGCTGAGATGTCCAGACTCACCACAATGAAAGCATTCGCCCCGTTTTCTCTTCTTCTTCCTACATTCCCTGGATATATGTCCAACTTTACCACAGAAGTTGCATTTCCTACTCTCTCTTGGCTCGTCCTTGCGGTTGTTGTTATTCTTGCCACGTTTCCCGGAATTTACCCCCTTGCCTTGAGACTCATTCGCCTTGACCTCTTTCTTGTCATTGTTATCTTCTTGAAGTAGGGCCATATTCACCAAATTCTCGAAAGTCGCCCCCAAGGGTATATGAGACATGGCCAAACCATGTAATGGCTCGTTTAATCCTAGAGCAAAGTGTAGGGCCTTCTTCTGGGCTGTATTAACCAAGTCTAAATCGACCCGAGCCAGTTGATTAAATTTATCTATGTATTCCCTAATAGTCATGTCCCCTTGCTTCAGTGATAAGAACCTCAGTCCAAACCTTCCTCTAAAGTCATCCCAAGTCTCAATTTGCCTAGTAGCGGTGGTGACTACCCACCAACCTGCAGCTTCTTCCTTTAGCAACCATACTGCTAATAAAACCTTCCTGCGGTCACCTATATCAAAGGTGGCTAAAAGATCTTCGGTCTCTTTCAACCAATTCCTTGCCTCTACAAAAGTCTCCGTTCCACTGAAATTCTTGCCACCCATCATCTTAAAGTTCTTACAAGTTTCCGCAAAATCCGCTTGTGGAGGCTGAGGGAGAAGAGGAACATCAGCTACGGAAGGAGGAGGAGGAACAGTGGCCTTGACTGGAAAGACAACATTAGAGACACCCGGGACCGGTGCCGTGACTTCCAAGTACCGACGAAACCAATCGGGTATTGTTACTCCTTCGGGCAAGATGAGATTATCAGACATGCTGGAAACGAAAAGAAAAGAGTTCAAACGAGGGGTCAAAGGATAGTGCTAATGGCTTTTGGGGAATAGCCTTTAAAAATAACTAGACTTTTCTTTGGAAAATACTTTATACTTGGTTTTGAAAATAGTTTTTCAAAAGTTTTAAAAACCTTTTTATCCCTTCTCGTAAACCATATGCTCTGATACCAAATGTAACACCCCACCTCCGCCAGGGTGGCTCTTGCAAGCAACTCTGACTTTGGTGGGGCGTTTTAAAACAAGGTAAATATGCATAATGATATAGCAAGGCAGGACATGACATATATATATATATATATATATATATATATATATATAAACAGAGTAAGTAGATAAAACAGCGGAAGATTTTTAAACCATTTCAAAACACAAGTCTGGTACATCAAAAATGTCAATTTCCCAAATAAACAAGTCTAGTACATAAAATAACATCATCTGAAACTGAAAAGGAAAACATAAAAGTAGCTATCCCCCAAAGTGGAAAAACCATAGCGAGCTCAAGTCCAAAGCATACATGAGCTATCCAAGAAAGCAGCTAAGATCCAAGCTAGGCTCCTGTATTCCCTCCCTGAGAACCTGGGGGGGGGGGGGGGACGGAAGAAAAGCGGCGAAAGAAAACAGGTCAGTCAAAAAGACTGAGTAAGCCCTGCTACGATCAGTCTATAAACTAATAAAGTTAACATCATGATGGAAACTGAGATGATCATAGATAACAACATACTGGCATGATAAATTAACTACAAGATAGATAGAGGTGTCATCGCATAAACAAGGTTAAGTTTTGCACCATGGTGTACTAGCAAACCAACATAACAGGTATTGATCCCTTGGCCCAAGCTTTGACCCAATAACATGAAGTGACCTTAATATAAGGTCCAACCAAACGGTCTAGTCGATCGGCTCCCTATAAGCCTAACACGTCAAGTGTTGGTGTTCATACGACCCACATATGGATGTAGTCAGACTGTGCTGGGTCCACCTTCGGGTGTATCAAGCCCTCGGGTGTCAACCCCAGACACTGAAGCAATAATGCACAGTCTAAACCTACTGGTACCCGTGCCTCGAATTTGTCCAATGCCGGATTACGTGCACGTCCGTAGCCCGCCTGGACCCGCACCGCTGTACCACTCAGCCGTCGCTTTGGTCGCTTACATCCGTCCAGTAATCGTGCCCCGCCCTAGCCTAGCCTCTAGGGTTGTGATGATACCGAACTGGGATTACTGCTGGAACAGACCACGTTGCTAGGGTTTCCTAAGAGGGTTAAGTGCAATTTAACCCTTCACCAATCATGGATTAAATTGGTTAAGTGTAACCGACAGTTCACAACTTAACCCCATTTCAATCCCTCAAAGCCCCAAATGGATTAAATTGGTTAAGTGTAACCGACAGTTCACACTTAACCCCATTTCAATCCCTCGAATCCCCAAATGGATTAAATTGGTTAAGTGTAACCGACAGTTCACACTTATCCCCATTTCAATCCCTCGAATCCCCAAATGGATTAAATTGGTTAAGTGTAACCGACAGTTCACACTTATCCCCATTTCAATCCCTCGAATCCCCAAATGGATTAAATTTTAGTGGACCCTGACTTAACCCTAATCATGAGGCATTAATTAATTTAATGCACCTTAACCTCTCACATTAGACTTTGTTGTGGTTACCTAGTTAAGCCGGTGGGTTCCGGGTAGATTTACACCACAACTTGGTCTATCCTCGGGTCTTGGCACCACATGACCAACTTCTCACATTGGGTCCTATTGTTTGTAGCCACTAGTTAAGCCGGTAGGTTCCAGGTAGAGTTACGCTACAAACTCAACCCAACCTCGAGTTGGCCACACTTATGTTTTCTAAGTGTCATGTCCACTTTATTTCAAAACATACTTACAAGTCAACGAATACTTGGGTAGACCTAACTTAATAGGTAAATTCCCAAGGGGTAGACCTAACTTAATAGGTAAATTCCCAATCTTATATTTTCATGTATTTTAAGTTTACCCAAACCCTCCCAACGTCATTCTATCGCTTACATATTCGTAATAACGCGTAAAGGATAGGAAGAGGGAACTTGGCATAACATACATGATGAACTTGCATATCACAACAAACATGTATAACATGCTAAACTTGCCTAACATGGCATATGGATCTTGCATAAACATGCATAACTTGTCAAACATGCATAACATGTCATTGCGAACTTACATAAGCATGCATAACCTATTAAACATGCATAACATGGCATAGTGAACTTGCATAAGCATGCATAACTTATTAAACTTGCAAATCATGGCTTAGTGAACTTGCATAAGCATGCATAACTTGTTAAACTTGCAAATCATGGCTTAGTGAACTTGCATAAGCATGCATAACTTGTTAAACTTGCAAATCATGGCTTAGTGAACTTGCATAAACATGCATAACTCAACAAACTTGCAAATCATCGCATAGTGAACTTGCATAAACTTGCATAACTCAACAAACTTGCAAATCATGACATAGTGAACTTGCATAAACATGAATAACTCAACAAACTTGCAAATCATGACATAGTGAACTTGCATAAACATGCATAACTCAACAAACTTGCAAATCATGACGTAGTGAACTTGCATAAACATGCATAACTTGTTAAACTTGCAAATCATGGCATAGTGAACTCGCATAAGCATGCATAACATATTAAACATGCATAAATCCCAACTTTCATCACATATTAACTTTAGAGTTTCTAAAATGAAGGTAAGAGGGCTTACAATGCTTATGCGGACTCAAATAAGTATAGCAAATGTAAGAAACCCCTTATGCAACAAAATAAAACCCCAAAATGCAAGCAAACTTGATCAAGACTCCTCCTTTATGATGACAATGGAGAAACAAGACTTTAATGCAAGCTAAAGAGGATCATACAAGCCTAAATACACTTGTATGCATGGAAATCTCTTAGGGATTTGTTTAGGAATTGTATGAAGAGAGTGGAGGCCATGAGAGTTTTGATTTTGGCATAGTTTAGTTGCTAGAATGAATAATGAGTGATTTAGGGTAGGTTAGGGTCTTATTTATAGATTAGGCTAGTAATTTAGACCATAGGATTAACCCTAGGTTGAATTAGGTCCATCAGATTTCGGAATTCTCCAGAACCAAGCCACACAACCAAGCCCAAATTAAAATGGTGCGCCAGGCAAAACTGCCCGGCCACCCCGTGTCGACAGGGATGTCGATACCCTCAGACCCCTGTCGACATGCCTGTCGACATGGGGGTCTTGGCGGGAGTTTTCCCGCCTGACGCCAGTTTGCCCTAATTCCCAATTTTGAACTTGAAATTCAAATCTGTTTTTACTTAGGAATTTTTTGAAAACTTCGTGGGGCCTTAATCGGGTCATACGGACTCCGATTTTCGAAAATTCGGACTCTATTTCGCGTATTTTTCCGAGACGAACGCAATGGCATAGCCCGTTTCCCTTGATTCACATTTTAGAATTAAATTATGCCTCGATTTATGTTATAACAGGTTATTGAAAATACGGGTTGTTACAGTGGGGTTCCAAATCACAAACACAGATTTTATTTGTGTAGTTGGGCGATGTGTAAAATTTATCGTCCCAATCAATATCAGTCAAATCATTGTATATAAAAAAATCGTCCGATTGGTTTATAAATATTTATTTTATATACACGTTAAAAATTATATTTTTAATTATAAAATTTTTTCCACTATAAAATATTTTATCTCATTCCACATCACACAATCAAATTTCACAACACATCATTCAAACAAACAAGTCATCCATGGTCCGTGGACGACGGGTGTCGGGTGCTGCTAAGCACCGTCTGCATCCTAGTATATATTTCAAACTATAAATTAAAATAAAAGTGAGGAGTTCTCACTCAAGCTAAACTAAACGCCACGACTCTTCATATTTAGAAATCGTCGTCGTGCTCGCCTTTTGTCTATTTCATTGTCTGTAGTCACTACATATATAAAAATCACATTTTTATATTGTTGTTATGTATATAAAAATCACATTTTTATAACTACGCTATATGGATAAAAATTCTATTTTTATTTCGAAACCTTATGTATAAAAATCGTATTTTTATGTCGCTACATCTATAAAAATCTCTTCTTTATATTTAAAAATAAATAAAAATCTCTTCTTTATATTTAAAAATAAATAAAAAATCTCTTCTTTATATTTTAAAATAAATAAAAAACTCTTCTTTATATTTTAAAATCAAATCTTTACTAAGTAAAAATCAAATCTTTCCCTTCGCTAACTTCATAGAAAAACCGACTCCTTTCATATAAAATTTCATATCATTGTTAAATTAAAACTAATGTATTATATATAAAAATCACTATCTTTATATAAGTAAATTATATAAAAAAAATCAGAAAACAAAAGTGTATTATAATTAAATAAAATAACAATAATAAAAACTAAAATATACTCACTGTGTTCGCCAGAAAAAAAGGTGGGGGGCTGCTGTGTTCTCCGGAGGGGGGGCGCCTTGGGGTCAGGGTGGAGGGAAAGGGGGCAATGGCGGTTATAGCAGTCGGCGATGGAGGGGTTGGGGAAGCACGGCTTCAGCAGGAGAGAGAGGGAAAGTATGAGGGAGGAGAAGAGGTGGAAGAGAAGGGGAAGTGGCGGCGAGAGGGGGTGATCGCAATGGTGGCGGTGGCGGCTGGGTGCGCCCTCCGTTCGTTGTTTTTTTTAATTCTATTTCAATCTGAAGACTAACGTAGGGGGAGAGAGAAGTTATAGGAGACGGGTTGACTAATTTTAATAATATATTTTTTTTTCTTCAAAAAGTAACTTTTAAATTCGAACTCAAAATGAGACCCACCGCCTGTCGTCCCTAGCGCGTTACCCCCATTCCGAACACAATGGGATATGCCACGTAGGCTGATTCGACCGTTTCGATCAGTTTCCGTCAAAATCAAAATATAAATCTATATATTGATTTTGAATGCGCATTTCAATTTACCGGGGCCACATACTAACTCTAAAAATTCCTAAAAAATATTTTCTAACTTCGTATTAACGATACGGTCCTAACAAAACTAGTTTCGTCGAATTCTGAGACCGCTCGAAAAATGGCCATTTTCAGGTCGATTAAAATCAGTTGAAACTGGTCAAATGCGTTTTACTTTTCCACACTCACATATTGATTCGAAAAATTACGAATTTTGAAACCTAGCAATAATTTGGCATCCCAGATCCAAAAAAGTGGTTTCGTCGAAAACCGAGGTCGTTTGCAAAATTTCCATTTTTAAGGTCCAGAATTCCATAGCGACTATTCTGAATTTTCAACTGGACATAACTTTTGATTCCCACTATGAAATTTCAATTTTTTTGGATTCGTTGGAAAGATATTCTCAATTAGATTCTAATATTTTGGGTTTCGCTAAAATCCGGCTTATTTTGAATCCTGTACATTCATTTGAAATTTGAAGTCGAATTTTCAAACAACCGCGCCATTTTCAATTCCTTTTATAATTAAAAATAAATATTTATATTCTAACGACGATCTATATTAATATATATGTTCGAATTCTATTCAAAATAAATTTCTGGTCGTTATTATTTAAAATAATTCATTTTAAATATTCAAAATTCACTAAAATAGCCAAAATAAAATTTTTAAATTGGCTCAGAATTCCGGGTTATTAGAATCTCCCCCACTTAAATCTTTTCGTCCACGAAAAGGAACGAAGCCGAAAGTTTTTTAACTAATCAACTCAACTTTCATTGTTTTCATTACGGCTTAAGTTCTTCAACTTTTCAATTTCTAAGAACTTTTCAAATTTTTCAAAAAATTGTCTAACACCCTAAATTTTCGAAAAATTTCGCCATAACCTCCCCTGCACCGGGGACTTCGGGATATTTCAAATACCCTCCCATGGCCCTCATCAATCCAAAAAGAAAAAGAAAATCAGCTCATTAAATCATCCAAACCCAATAAATTTGTAAACATGTACCTATTTGTCAGGCAAACAATTTTATTCTTCTTCTCTAGCCTCCTTGCTATGACCTATTTAATGTAAGTACATGTATATGCATGCAAATGCGACAAATTTTCAATACAATTCACTATTTGGTTCAATTTGGCTAAAGGTTCAACATTTTAATTAATCAAACAACACAATTAGCAATCACTTAGTTGATTAATGTTTCAAATTCATAATTTTGTTATATAGTCAAAAATCACATTTTTGATGCCAAATCACAACAATAAGCCCTATCTAATTTTGTTTCTCACACCAGTCAATCGGAAATATATAGACATCCCACCTTCGAAACTCGAACATGAATACTGATGATGCGATCGTATAGCGATCATCAGAACCATCTTCGGGAGACTAGAGTGTGATTCTATATCTATCCAATATATTAAAACTTCAAATACACGCAGATCAGTCATATATGAAAAATCTTTATATATTGGATTGTCCAAATCAATACAAATAAATATTCAAATACGAATAATTGAATTAAATTTTCAAAGCAAAACTTGTTTTCATTTTAAAAATTTACTCTTCACACTCGTTCTAGGATACTACTGATCCCATCTCTAACGAGTCATTCTCATTGGATATTACTAATCTAATCTCTGATGAATTCTTTCGTATGGTTCTAATGTGTCTTGCTCTCTGAGCTTTGTAAACCAAAGCTTTGACACCAAGCTGAAACCACCCGAAATCCCCCTTACGGGAAATCCCGGATTGAGTTGAGGGCAAGACACATCAGGACGCAAACAGAAGAACATTTCATTGCTTATTACAACAATTCATTAGAATATAAGAATATACAGAGTATGAATCAACATTACACAGAAAATATCGGAGATTTAAATTACATTTAAATACATCGCAACGGAAAATAATACAAAACACAACTAGAAGTAATACACGGATACAGAGTTTTCCGAGTATCGTTCCAGCTGTAAATCAGGATCCTGTGAATATAAGTCTGCAAAACCAAAACTACTAGCTGCCCGTGTCGAAAATAAGGGCACCCAGAGTTTAGGTTAAAACAATAAACTCCAGGTCAGTCATGGGACTGGTGTGAGAACTAAAACAACTATTAATCTTTATTTTAAAGTTAGGTAAATCAAGGGACCACGCCGTATAACACGGAATGGGTTTCTTCCCAAGAACACCAGTGCATAAAAACAATAGTGCTATGCTAAATAAAGAAAAATGAAGCTATTATAAGACCCAGGTCCCATCACACAATGCAACGCAAGCCGGAGGATAGGGTTTTTACCTTATAATAGCCAAAAGATGCTTGATACGCTAAGATCAAAACATTTGATACTATTATAAGTGCATAGTGTATAAAACAATTTCAATCATAAGTATCAATCATAGACGGCATAAGTGCCCCATACCACTATGTCGCCATACTAGGCTCTACAAATAAAACTGCAAAGTCACGTATTGGAAGTTGGATTTCCATCTGTGAACCGAAGCAAAAGATAGTCCTCTACCGATTCGAGACGCTCTAGCCCATGTCTCAGGACCCAGACTCAGGTGGGCCCTTGAAGCTGCAGGGCCGGTCCACCGATGTGGATTAAAAGGCATGAACACTGCGTTTCCCCACCCTTTGGGGGTGTTAGTGAGTCCAATGACTCCATCGGCTCCACATAGTCACCGATATATCCGAGGCGCCTCGCAACAGCAACAACCACATAAGTCAAACTCGTCAGGGCATGTAAAACCACTGACGCCACTTCTAGCTAGAAGGAAACGCATGCCCTCCCTGAGGTCCTCTCCCGTTTCTGGTTCACAATCGGGGTGTGAGGCTCGCGAATCAACACTACACAAAGCTATGCCACACAGGCCGTGCTTTGATCATCACCCACAAGACTTTGCTTTTCAACAGAAGCCTTGATCCTTTGCCACTTAGGCATGCCACAGAGGCAATTCACTCCATGCATTTGATATCCATCAATATATAACCCCTGAGCTCGTACGTCTCAGAGAAGGGCGTTAAGAAAGAGAATAAATTCTCCGTCGCCAAACCGATATATATTTAATAAAAATCAATCATACAGAATAAAATCCAATGTCAGACACACGTCCATTTACAAGTTCGTTCTGGGTCTGAACGAAACCGGAGGCACCTAGTACCCCGCATATCCATAGATCTCCAAGTACGTCTGGACGATCACCAACTGATTCCCTCCTCTTGGGTGTACGACCCAATCAAGATCATCAGTAATCACCCAAACGAAGTGAAGACCTCCGGTCTTCGACCACCGTCTTCATCCTCGACACAACGTCAAATCAGTTATTCAGAATGGGATAAACCCGGTCTTCCTGAATAACTCGCGTATATAATAAACAAGTGTTACACAAACACAACATACGCCTCATTCCAATTTAGAATATTCTTTTATTCAAATATTCTTATACTTTGGTAAAAGTTCCCATTAATTTTATTAAAGATAAATTCTTTAAATTTATTCTTTAATTTTTTCGGAATATCAATTCCAACTAGTCGGGATTAGCGAACCACACCGAAGTAATCATTTATTTTATTTCCCAATCCAAAACCTATTCATCCCATGAAGTAAAACTGGTCATACTTCATATCTAACACCACGGTGTTATCGGTAAATTCAATTACCATTTCACGTTCAAATCTAATTAAAGATTTAACTATCGCCCGGAGCCAAACTGGTGATACTCTATTCTCGATCTTTTCAATCTAATTAAAGATTCATTAAAACTCCACTTAGTTTTAATCTTTAACTGAGTTAAAGAACCATTGTCCTTTAAAACACGGTTCACGATAAACCCAAAATCACATTCATTAATTATCGGGTTAAAGAACAAGTGTTATTTAAAATACCATTTACGATAAACCCAAAATCACCTTTTGATATTAAATACAAGGCTCTGAATAGAAAGTATATCGGCTTATATTCAATATCAAATTCTACGACCAACAAATATCGTATTGGAAATAACGATATAAATATATCTTTCAAATTTCCATAACAATATCTGTATAATCATGAAATCCAACATCGAAATATTCTAAAGATAATTTTGATTCAAATCCATTCCAATTCAATTATTGGAAATTCTGGTTATTTCCAAAACCATTTCAAATCCACTTTTTTTATTTTAAAAATAAATAGAATTATAATTCTAGTTAAAAACTAGTTCATTTCGATAAAAATCTATTTTTATCTTTTCAAATTCGGAATTTTTCATACCAATTCTTTACAAATCATTTCTTATGATTTTACACAAATTATTACTATTTTTAATAATTTTATGAAGGCCCGTACAGTCGATTTCCATCAACGACCATCGAACTGCACTTAAAGCGACCTTTTCCAAATTGGATTTGGACATAATTCCAAATCCAACCGTTAAATTTCAAATCTCTAATATTCATTGGAAAGCTCTTTTCGATACGAACCCAACGGTTTCGGTTTTAGGAGAATCCGACGGTCGGATCTCCCGTAATACCCATTCAAAGTCAATGGTCAAAATTCGCGAACTTCCACGGCGCGGCGCGTTCTATTCAGGCCATTATATATATATATATATATAATATATGTTATATATATTTCATCGATTTCCTTTTAAAACGTATTTTATAAATCATTTTAAATTCGTTTTCAAAACGATTTCAACTTCATATTCAATTTCTAATCAAAATTGAATATTCCACATCATCAATATACAAATGATAATATTTTCAAAACGTTATATTTTGAAATGACTTTCTTTTCTATATTCATTATAAAAATGAATAAAATCGATATAAATATCGTTCATGTCAAAATGGCGTCAATCTCATCAATACGGCTTTTATTCAACACATGAATGTTTATTCTATTCAACACATGAATTTATATTCTCTATTCAACACATGAATATTTATTCTCTATTCAACACATGAATATTTAATTTCAATTCAACACATGAATTTATTTTCAATTCAACACATGAATTTATTTTCTATTCAACACATGAATTTATTTTCAATTCAACACATGAATTTATTTTCTAAATTGGAATGAGGCCCACTCAATTACCATATAACGTTAATTATATGGATTCCCTACAACACAAGTATATAACAGCAACGATAAATCATCAACCATCATCCAGAGTGCACCACACAACTACATAAGTATTAAATATAAATAATTAATGCTTACACAGTCAGTCAATCCACATACAACTAAACAATCGGGATTAGTGTACATCAAATCTCATCCCAATACCCGTGTGAGGTTTCGAATCACAAACACAGATTTTATTTATGCAGTTGGGTGATGTGTAAAATTTATCGTCCTAATCAATATCAGTCAAATCAGTGTATATATACAAATCGTCCAATTTGTTTATAAATATTTATTTTTATATACACGTTAAAAAATATATTTTTAATTATAAAATATTTTCCACTATAAAATATTTTATCTCATTCCACATCACACAATCAAATTTCACAACACAGCAATCAAACAAACAAGTCATCCACGGTCTGTGGACGATGGGTGTCGGGTGCTGCTAAGCACCGTCTGCATCCTAGTATATATTTCAAACTAGAAATTAAAATAAAAGTGAGGAGTTCTCACCCAAGCTAAACCAAACGCCACGACTCTTCATATGTAGAAATCGTCGTCGTTCTCGCCTTTTGTCTATTTCATTGTCCGTAGTCACTACATATTGTTAGACCAAAAAATGGTTCTAACACCCAAATTATCGTATTTAGAGCGTAGGATATGGAGAAATAACTGAAAAAGTGAGAGAAAAGCAAGACAACAGGATTTTTATAGTGGTTCGGCGTTAACAAGCCTACATCCACTTCATAGTTTCTCATTTCATTCATGGATTACAATTATAAGGAATTCAATCACTCAACCGCTCAAATACAATGAATAATTCTCTCCGAATTCATTGATTTTCATTGATTTTCATTGGAGAAGAAGGTGGTTATTGGTGGGGGAATTCGGCCATGGCTACCATGAATGAATAAAATGCCAAAAGTCCTTTCAAATGGCCATGTTGTGGTGTATTTATAGCTGTAGATAAGCTCTGGGCGCTTCGGTTCGGATGGGCCACGTGGCGTGACCAGAGGAGATCTCAGAAGTAGTGGAGAACGTGGAAAAGTGGTTACCAGGTCGTGCTTTGCCAAGTGGAGTCCGATCCGCAATTGTAGGAATCTATTATGCCAAAAGAAGAGGTCAAACTTCGTGTGCAGAAGCAGGTCCAGTCGGTTCGGATCGGATCCGAACCGAACCAGTTGTTCGAGCAGAATGCTTGCACGCACTTTTGTGCAGAATACTTCAGGCGGTTCGGGTAGAGGGTACTCCGATCCGATCCGGGGAGGGGGATCCGATCCGATCCGAAAGCAGGGATCCGATCCGATCCGAATGGGGGATCCGATCCGATGACATTTGCATGAATAATTCAAACTTTCCATCTTTCTATCACTTCATCCAAGTGATCGCCAATCAATGTAAGTTCATACTCAAGTCCCTAACTTTGGGTAGCCTGGTCACAAAGCAGGCTAACACATATATAAAAATCACATTTTTATGTTGTTGCTATGTATATAAAAATCACATTTTTATAACTACGCTATATGGATAAAAATTCTATTTTTATTTCGAAACCCTATGTATAAAAATCGTATTTTTATGTTGCTACATCTATAAAAATCTCTTCTTTATATTTAAAAATAAATAAAAATCTCTTCTTTATATTTTAAAAATAAATAAAAATCTCTTCTTTATATTTTAAAATCAAATCTTTACTAAGTAAAAAATCAAATCTTCCCCTTCGCTAACTTCGTAGAAAAATCGAATCCTTTCATATAAAATTTCATATCATTGTTAAATAAAAACTAATGTATTATATATAAAAATCGCTATCTTTATATAAGTAAATTATATAAATACAAATCAGAAAATAAAAGTGTATTATAATTAAATAAAATAACAATAATAAAAACTAAAATATACTCACTGTGTTCGCCAGAAAAAAGGTGGGGGGCTACTGCGTTCGCCGGAGGGGGGGCGCCTTAGGGTCAGGGTGGAGGGAAAGGGGGCGGCGGCGGTTGTAGCAGTCGACGATTGAAGGGTTGGGGAAGCACGGCTTCAGCAGGAGAGAGAGAGGGAATGTAGGAGGGAGGATAAGAGGTGGAAGAGAAGAGGCGGAAGAGAAGAAGAAGTGGCGGCGAGAGGGGGGATCGCGATGGTGGCGGCTGGGCGCGCCCTCCGTTCGTTGTTTTTTATATATTCTATTTCGATCTGAAGAGTAACGGAGGGGGAGAGAGAAGTTATAGGAGAGGGGTTGACTAATTTTAATAATATATATATCTTTTTTTTTCAAAAAGGTAACTTTTGAATTCGAACTCGAAATGAGACCCATAGCCTGTCGTCCCTAGCACATTACCCCCATTCCGAACACAATGGGATAAGCCACGTAGGCTGATTCGACCATTTCGATCAGTTTCTGTCAAAATCAAAATATAAATCTATATATTGATTTTGAATGCGCATTTCAGCTTACCAGGGCCACATACTAACTCTAAAAATTCCTGAAAAATATTTTCTAACTTCGTATTGACGATACGGTCCTAACAAAACTAGTTTCGTCGAAGTCTGAGACCGTTTGAAAAATGGCCATTTTCAGGTTGATTAAAATCAATTGAAACTGGTCAAACGCGTTTTATTTCGCCACGCTCACATATTGATTCGAAAAATTACGAATTTCGAAACCTAGCAATAATTTGACATCCCAGATCCAAAAAAAGTGGTTTCGTCGAAAACCGAGGTCGTTTGCAAAATTTCCATTTTTAAGGGCCAGGATTCCATAGCAACTATTCTGAATTTTCAACTGTACATAACTTTTGGTTACCGCTATGAAATTTCAATTTTTCGGATTCGTTGGAAAGATATTCTCAATTTGATTCTAATATTTTTTAGGTTTCGCTAAAATCCGGTTTATTTTGAATCCTGTACATTCATTTGAAGTTTGAAATCAAATTTTCAAACTATCGCGCCATTTTCAATTCCTTTTATAATTAAAAATAAATATTTATATTCTAACGATGATCTATATAAATATATATATGTTCGAATTCTATTCAAAATAAATTTCTCATCGTTACTATTTAAAACAATTCATTTTAAATATTCAAAATCCACTGAAATAGCCAAAATAAAAATTTTAAATTGGCTCAGAATTCCGGGTTATTACATGACTTCTAGGTGAAAATACAGAATAATGATTAACATGCATAAGATTTATCAAAGGTATAGATAATAACAACAAGAAATAATTAAAAAGATAAAAGTTCTTATCTTTTTATGCACGTGTTAAAAATTAAAATTTTTAAATTTAAAAAAAAACCTATAAAATGACATAATCAACAAGGAAGCACACACATAAAATTACCATTTCTGACTTAATGGATTTAATTGATATGTTTTTCAACAACAATAAATCCCATCTTAATATTCTTGGCCTTTCATTTCCACATCCCTCTTTAC
This sequence comes from Allium sativum, assembly GCA_030737875.1. NCBI lineage: Eukaryota > Viridiplantae > Streptophyta > Magnoliopsida > Asparagales > Amaryllidaceae > Allium > Allium sativum. The sequence goes on from CM060920.1 coordinate 1,025,507,245, forward strand.
CAAACTTTTCAACATTTTGGGACACGTGTGTGTGAATAGATTTTGCCCAAGAAATGAAATTTATGTTCTTCAAATTCAACAATTTGGGAACAAATCCTCATTGTAAGTAGAATTGGTTGTTAGGGAAGAAAAATGTGATAATTAGTAACAAAAGAAGCAACTTCACTAAATCTTCATTTTCTTTCCTTTCTTCAATCATTATGTTGATTCTGTTACTCAATTTTTTTTATTTACCCTCTCATTCCACTCAAAATGTCGATTTAGAAAACTTAAGTACTAGCTCCTTATCCAAGTAATTCCTACTAATAATTCCAATTGGGAATATATTTTTTCTAGGCAATGGAATTCAAAGTATTAAACTAATATCCTCTTCAGTCATCCTAAGACTAGCATTTCCTATTTTAAATGCTTCTTCCCTATCATATGATGTAATGACTTCATCTAATCTTTTTGCACTTTTTCTAATATCCTATCTTTTGATTGTACCTTCCAAAAATATATGAAATAATTTCTTGAAAGGTGTTCTGTCTATATACGACATTGCGGCAGAAGAGAATATGTTTTTTCCTTTGTTTTAGTCATCACCTTGAAGAATGCATCTAAATTAGACCTATTAGTTACCTTATTTTATTTTTCCTCACCCCCTTTTTCCACTTCATAATTTTCAGCATCATCTTCAGTGTCGGGGTCGGAGTTGTTGTCTAAGTTTGCATATAAGTATGCTTCTGGAGGAGAGTAGACACATTCGTGAAGTCGTGGCTCTGACTGCAGTATTCTTTTCTTTGCTTCAGTGAAGTTGATTGTATGAACCTGTTATACCAAATTATTAAATGGAAATAATGTAATTTTAAATACAGAAGAATATTTCTATTTATCTTTTTGTTAAGCATGCAGGAAAATAATTAAACTAAGTTTAGATGACCACATGAATAATATATCCTTTTTAAAAAAGATAAACAAATTTATCTTTTTACACAATATATATGTTTATTCACAATATGATATACATATTTTGTCTTTAACATTTATTACATAACCATCTATTATCTGTTAATCAAATTATTAAACAGGAATATAATGCTAAGATAGTCTAACTATTGCACTTAATAGTATAAATTTTTGTTTACTTACAATATGAGTACGTGGAAGTGTTGTATTTTTCATCGTATCGCTGTGTTTATCACAAAATGAATGTGACTGATTCCTTACATTTGAACATTGCTGTCCATTAATGTGAAAAAAGATACATTGCTGTGTATCTTCAATTTCTTTGTTTTCATTAGCATTCGTTGATCTTTGTCTATGCAGATTTCCTACATTGAAATATCAATTTTGTTATTGAACAATTTTTTTAATACAAATATATATATATATATATATATATATGCATACTAAAATTAATGATAAATCATAAATAATTAGGTTGACTATACTTGTTATTAGCAATAAAAGTATTTAAAAATCAATTTTTGTTTAAAAAGATAAAGACAATAATCATTTAAAATTCAATATTTGTATAAAAAAATTAAACTTTTTACCTTTTTAAAACAAATACATTTTAGCTTCCGAAATTTTCATAAAGATAATTTTTATTAAATATTTTTTCCTTAGTAATTTAACAATTTTTTTATAACTTGTATATCTAATTGTATAAATAAAATAATAATTGAAAATACAATATTTGTATAGAATGATAAACTTGTATATCTTTTTAAAACAAATACATTTATAGCTTCAAAAAATTTCATAAAGATAGTTTTTAGTAATTATTTTTCCTTGGTTATTTAACAAAACTTCTTTAATAACTTGTATATCTTATTGTTTAAAGTCAATAATAATTTAAATTGTAATATCAAAAAATCAGAAAGACAATAATTATTTAAAATACAATATTTCTATAGAAACATAAACTTGTTTATCTTTTTAAACCAAATACATTTATAGCTTCAAAAATATTCATAAAGATAGTTTTATTAAATATTTTCTCCTTAGTAATTTAACAATACTTCTTTTATAACTTGTATATCTTACTGTTTGAAGTCAATGATAATTTAAATTATAATATCTATATAGAAAGATAAACAAGTATATCTTTTTAAGCCAAATATATTTCTAGGTTTAAATTGTTTTAAAAAATAGTTTAAATTATATTTTACTTCTTTAACAATTTAACAAATCTTAATTAATTACTTGTATATCTTTTTGTGTAAAGATAATAATAATTTAAAATACAATATCTATATAGAAAGATAAACTTGTTTAATTACATTATATAGAAATATAATTTCTTTTATCCTAGTAGCAGAATAAAAGATAATAATGATTATATAACATCAACTGTCCTTACAGCCAAAAATGACACATAATGACTGTTTTGGTATAGAGTAATCACAATTATTGTATCAGCTGTAAATAACTTAAAGATAAATTCTTTTATATTTTTAATAGTAAAAGATAAAATGATATCTCTAGCAGTTATGTTGTTAAATATATTTGTGCACTTTTTACATACTGAAGCAGTGATGTAATAATCCAGTTTGAACATACTGAAACATTGTTGTTAAAATGGCAGTTTTACGATAATTTTCATAATCTAATTTCTCTATTAAGGTATAAAGTAAGACAAGAATACACCAAACGCTTAGTTATACTTTAGTTAAACTTAAAAATTACTCATTATTACTTAAAAGATCTTTTTATTTATCTTTTGAGTAATCAAAGAGGCAAAAACTGAAACACCCCACCTCCGTTAAGGTCACTCACAAAGGGAATGCCTTAATTTTGGTGGAGGTTTATAAGTAAAAGCCACAGATAAACTCAAGATAGATATAAATACACATATTTTAAACAGCGGAAACCAACAGACTTTTATTCATTAATACGTGTTCCAAAACAAAACATTCCATAATTGTCTCAAAATACTTCCATCGTTACTACATCATAACTATCTTGATTATTAAAGAAACATAAAACATAAATAAAGTGACAAAAATCCCCATAGTGATATCCAAAGCCATATTCCGAGCAAAAGAGACCCAAATCATACATCTACGTTCTTGGAGCTTGTACAGAGCCTGACTGAGTTGAGCTGTTTCCTCCCTATGGACCTAGGGAGGGGGGACGAAAGAAAAGAAGACGAAAAGAAAATAGGGTCAGACATAAAGCCTGAGTAAATCTAGTAACTCTTCAGTATGTGAATAAGAAAAGGGCATGATAGATATATACTGAAAATAGGATGGTGTCACAAGCTAAGGGAGTGTCGAATGTACTATCGCACCCATACTATATCTCTGCATCTATTTGAGTTTTACTCTAACTGACACCCCATGGTGAGGGTGAAATGATCCCCAACTTTATTTAAAGATCGGCTCCTACTCGCGCTAACATGTGTCATACGGCCCCCAAGAATTGTAGATACCTATGCTGGTCCCACCATGGGGTGTATCAAGACCCATGGTGGCGGCCCCGACACAAATTCTAGAAGGCATAGGTTATACTACTGGTGTCCCCAGTGCCCTGGTTGTCTGCTCCGAAGTGTGTGCACGCCCCGTTAGACCTGCACTGTACACCCACCGCCGTCGTTTGACCGCTTACAATCAGCCCAGTAATCGTGCCCTACCCTGCCTAGTTTCAAGGTACCGTTGATACCTAAATTGGGTTACTGTTGAAACGGGTCCCTCGTTGCCAGGATTTTCTAGTCAAACATGTTAAGTGGTTAAGTGTCTGTATTTACCTAACCACCACCCATCAATTCTTGTTAACATGTTGAATTTGGTTAAGTGTTATAGTTGACTTAACCCTACCACCTGTCCTTAGGCTCTTAGGAGCACCAGACCACTCACATTAGACAGGTATTGCTACAGTTACTGGATATGCAGGTCGGTTTCGGGCAGGTTTACACCGTAGCTCAGTCTAACCTCGGGTCTTTATTGGGCTCAATGCTTAACCACCCACATTGGATAGGTATTGTTATGACTACTGGACAACCGGGCGGTTCCGGGCAGGTTTACATCATAACTCAATCCAACCTTGGGTTAAGCACGTCGTGTTTTCTAAATTTACATATTTTATTATTATATATGTAAATGTCATATCTTTTATTTTTAGGCATAACAATTTATACCGCTTAAATGTCATTGTCCTTGGCATGTGCCAAACATGGCAACATATATTTTCATGTTTTACACCCAACGTCATTACCCCCATTTATACATTCGCAACGTTATAACAAAAGTTGGGCTGGACACAATTCAGCCAAAGTTTATAAGCGTAAGAAAAAGGGGAAATCAAGAACATGTAATATTTGACAACATATAAGGGTGTATGGCGCATGAACTTGCAATTTAGCGATACTAACATAAATGATGGGTCATGTGAACTTGCATTCAAATCAAAGTACAACTAAGTAGGTGACATATGAAATGGCATAGTTTACAACTTGTGTTTAAATATGTTTAACTTGGCATAATGTCAAACACATAACTAGCATGATGTATATTCACCAAAAGGTCCAATTATAACATTTAATCACATAGCCTATTTCAACAAGAACTCGCATAGTTTTTGAAACCCAAACGATACTTAACATAGATCCAATTACACTTACAAATAAACATGAATATGCATAGTTAATGAAACCCAAACTATGCTTAACATAGATCAATTATACTTGCGAATAGACATGAAAATGATATCATAGGTTTTGGGTCATGTAGGCATAAACGGTTTCAAGTCTACAACATGTTTACATAAATTCTAATTTAGAGTAAGGGAATATACATAGTCCATGCCTTCGACATATACATAAAGGAATCAATTTCTAATCTTTGCCACAAACTTGCAAGTGTCATTGTTTTCATATACAATTGTTCAATAGGCTTGCATCAGTCAAATTTATGTCACAAACATCAATACATAAGTCATGATAGAACCATCACAATACATAGAATTTTATACAATACAATAACACCATTCTATTTTCATTCACATCGAATCACATCTCAATTCTTATTCATATTCTAAAAGGTTACTATACTTACAACGAATGCAGAATCTTGAATTCTGGATTCTAAATTCTGAATTCTGAAATTGGAATGCGCTCCTTTGGGTAGACTAACGTTGCGTTGAAAACTTTTGATTTAAACATTAAATCTTCTTCTTAGTTTGAATCGTATCTAGGCTTTTCTCTTGACGGCTATGTTCAATTCCTCCCTAGCAGCATGACTTCTCCTTTCTCATATTTTTGTGTGAATTTTCAGTTGAGAGTTAGGGTGTATTTATAGATTTTTAAGTTGTTTTGAGCCGTCAGATGAAGACAGGAGGAATCTAGGCCATTCAAAATTCAGAGAGCCAATCAAGAGGTGACACGTCAGCCCTGGTGACACACAGGGCCTCAGAAATTCGAGCCAGAGCCAGACCTGGCCAGCCAGGTCGACACCCAGGTTGACACTATGGTCGACCTGGGGGGGACCACGTCGACACTATGGTCGACCTGGGGTGACCAGGTCGACACCATGGTCGACCTGGTCTCTGGGCGGGAATTTTCCAGCCTGGCCCAGTTTGAACCTGAATTTCGAATTTTGAATTTAAAACTGAACTGTTTGAATTTAAATTTGATTCTGAAACTTCCGAAGGCCATAACTCCTTCATACGGAGTCCGATTCGTGCAAACTTGGACTCTATCTCAAGAAGAATTCCGAGACGAATGCAATGGCGTAACCCGTTTCCCTTATTTCTTTCATTTAGAATTAATTATACTTTAATTTGTGAAGCTTAGCGTTATAGAATTCACGGGGTGTTACAAAAACCGTCAGTAATAATTAAACAACCAAAAAAAGGAGTTACAAGCACATAGGAAAAAAGAATAATAGTTGAAAAGTAGTGATTTATAATGGTTAAATGCTTCGGTTAATGTTGAATGGTAAAAGATGAAAAACTAGTTTCTGACCTATAGGGTATTAGCGATTTTACGATTTTACCTCGGTTTAGAATGTCGACTTGTATGAGAAGATCAAATCATTTGAGAAGATCGAATTTGGGATCTAGGATTTCAAGGAATCGCCTGTTTTGAGAAGAATGAGACGCAGATGGACAAGTGTTTTTAAATTTGTCCTGGAAACTAATTATTCATGGCGTGTGTCCTAGAAATAAATTTTAAACATAAAAGAGACCCTTTAATTGAAAATCTCCATATACACATATATATATATATATATACATACATATATATATATATATAGACACACACAAGACATCTCATATTAAACCGACCACTTACGGATGTTGATTTGTCGGGTGGCTCTGGACAGGTTTCTACTACATATTAGGCTTAAACTCATGCCTTATTGTAATTATTATATTGGCTCATGGCACTAGACCTGTCATATTAACCCGACTAACTTATAGATGTTGGATATGTCAGTCGGTTCCGAGCAGACTTCTATTACAAGTAGGGATTAACCTATGTCTATGTGTAATTAATTCTAATAAAAGCCATTAGATCTCACACACATATAAATTTCCTATGGAGACATTTATATTTTTGATTTCCTAATTTAACACATTTAATACGCTATTTAATACGAATTTAATACGTTATATAATACAAAATTAATACGCTTTAATAATATGTTACTTACGCTAATAATGTATAGTAAATAAACATAAATAAAGCACATGTGAATAAACATCCTAATTCATTTGAAATGTTAATCCTAACAATCAAAATAAGGTTTATAAGTTTATTTCCATAACTTTCTCAATATGTCATGAATAGTTATATCATCAATAACAGGGCAATAACAACATAAACATAAAATATGTAGCCAAGGTTTAAATGATTATTTTAGTAGCAAAAGAAAGACAAGGTGCGAAGTTCTAAATATATGTATGCAAAATATCCTTTTTGGTACCACTTCACTTTTCATATGAATTAACATATAATTAAAGTCTTAAGACTTTTGTGATTTGTATACAATACATTCAAACTATCTATTTTGAAAATAGATGCTTAAATCTATTAGATTAATAATACTCAAGTTTCATCACTTGGCGCACACACACACACACTCTAACGACCCGGAAAATCTGAACCAATTTAAAAAAATTAATTTGGATAATTTGGTGGATTTAAAGTATTTAAAATAAATATTTTAAATAATAATGATGAAAAGTAAGTTTGAGTCGAAGTTTGAAAATAAATATAATTACTTTGAAATATAAACAAGGCCTGAAATGGCGCGGTAGTTTCAAAATTTGAATTCAAACTTTGACTGACTGTACCAGGTGCAAAACAAAAAGGATTTGAGTGAAACCAAAAATATTTAAATCTGTTAGTGAATATCTTTCTAACGAATCTGAAAAATTGAAGTTTCATAGCGGGAAGCAAAAGTTATGGCGAAATGAATTTTCAGAAAGGTTGCTATAGAGTTTATATAGCCCGTGAAAATGGCCATTTTGCAGACGACCTCGGAATTCAAAAAAACCACTTTTGTTGGATCCGGGATGTCAAATTATTGCTATGTTTTAAATTTCATAATTTTTGAAGCTAGTATGTGAGCGTGGCAAAGGAAAATGTGTTTGGTCGATTTCTGTTAAATTGGATCGACCAGAAAAGGGTCATTTTTCAAACGGTCTCAGATTTCGACGAAACTAGTTTTGTTGGAACCGTTTCGTCAAAACATAACTAGATTTATTTTTGTGGAATTTTTCGAATCAGTTTGTGGCCCTGGCAAATTGAAATGTACGTTCAAATCGAATATTGAATGTTTTATATTTTAATTTGGGGAAAAACTGAATGAAACAGTCGAATTGGCCTACAAAACATATCCCATTGTGTTCAGAATAGGGGTATTTAGCTAGGGACGACAGTCGTTGGGTTTTGATTGGAGTTCGTATGAGATAAGGGGTATTTTTGGTTTTTTTGAAAGTATAAATATATATAAAAAACTGGCCAATCAGAACTCTCTCTCTCTTTGAAAACCCACTACCCACACAAACCGACGACGAAAACCCCTATCCACCTTCTCTCTTCGATTCCTCTCCAACCAAGCATCAAACCGCCATGGCCCAGTTGGGGTTTTTGTAGATCGTGACGTCCTCTTCAAATCCATCCCAGCCTCACCTCCTACAGTTGCGCCATTCTCGAGATTCACGCCAGGGAAGGTTAGCCGCATCGCCTCATTTTGCACGCCAATCACCACTTCGAGCTGGGCAAGGTGGGTAGCGCCGGGAAGCTCTCTCCTAGCTCTACGCTGTGGCGCAGGCCGATCGGCCCCTAGCTACATGGATTTGTCAAAAAACGCAGACTTAGTTTTGAACGAATAGTTGAAGGTATACGGCTGTTTTATTTTAAACTATATTATAGCAGTTTAAAGCGCTACGGTTTTTGATTTCATTGTAAAAATCATATCTTTTTGATATTTTGATGAAATTCAGTGAAACAATAGACAATGGACTCGTGTGGACGTCTTCTACATTCCAGAAGAGACCGCATATTTTTCCGAGCCTTCTGCTATTTTAGGCGGAGTGGAACCCAATGTGAGATTTCTGAATTATAAACGATAGGGAAAACGACGATGTATAAATTATACAGTCGATGTATGAGTTATATAAGCGTTGTACACCTAATGTATAAGCGTTGTATAAGTTGTACAGTCGATGTATAAGTTATATATGCATTGTAAAAATTATATATGTGTTGAATATAAGTGAAATTTTCTTATATATATACACCCCTCTTCTACAAACCATGGACGATATTTATTGGTTGTGATTGGTGTGAAACTTGATTGATAGCGAATGGTTGATTAGAATTGTTTGTGGTTGAAATTGATTGATTGTGATTGAAAAATACTCGTTTGTGGTTGAGAATTATTTGGTTGAAACCACATAGGATTAGTTTGTGGAAATGAAAAAAATATACATGCCGCCTGCGTGCGAACTAGATGCATGAAATCCCCATTGTCAAAAGCTGCGAGGCTTTAAGGTAGAGCGAGGAGCCGTACTAGGGACGGCCCTGGTTTTAACTACCCTGCCTTTATGCTACCGAAATTTTGAATAATATTCATGTGTTAGAATTATTTTCATGTGTTGAAACTATATTCGTGTGTTGAATAGAAAACATTCATGTGTTGAATAGAAATTCATTCGTTGAATAGAAATTCATGTGTTGAATGGTATTCGTGTTTTAAATAAATTGCTTTAAAAATAAAAAATCACATTTTTATTATTTATATACGAACTATAGAAAACCTTCACGTGTTGAATAGAAATTCATTCGTTGAATAGAAATTCATGTGTTGAATGGTATTCGTGTTTGAAATAAATTGTTTTATAATAAAAATCATATTTTTATCATCTATATGAACTATAAAAAATAGTCGTGTTTTGAAATAAATTATTTTATAATAAAAAATCATATCTTTATCATCTATATAAACTATATAAAATAGTCGTGTTTTGAAATAAATTGTTTTATAATAAAAATCATATTTTTATCATCTGTATGAACAATATAAAATAGTCGTGTTTTGAAATAAATTGTTTTATAATAAAAAATCATATTTTTATCATCTATATGAACTATATAAAATAGTCGTGTTTTGAAATGAATTGTTTTGCGATAAAAATCACATTTTTATTATATACATGAATTGTTAAAAATAGCGAAGTGTGGAAATAATTGTCGGTTGGATAAAAATATCATTTTTATCAAATGTATGAAAAGAAAATAGTTTTGAAATCGAAGAATCGATTATATATATATAATTAAAATATATCGAATAACGATGCTGCAGTTTGTGTTTTGAAACCGTGATTTCAAACGATTAGTGCGGGAGATCCGACCATCGGATTTTCCCGAAACCAAAACCGTAAGGTTCGCTTTGGAAATATCTTTCCAACGACACCAACTTTGTAAAGATCCAACGGTTGGATTATCTAGAATTTTCAATTCAAATCTGAAGAAAAACAACGCCAGAATCGATTATATATATATATATATATATATATATATAATTAAAGTAAATCGAATAACGACGCTGCAGTTCGTATTTTGAAAATCGAAACTTCAAACGAGTGTACCGGGAGATCCGACTGTCGGATTTTCCCGAAACTAGAACCGTTGGATTCATTTTGAAAAGTGCTTTCTAATGATATTAATTTTGTGAAGATCCAACGGTTAGATTTTTAGATATGTGTAAATCAAATCTGAAGAAAAACAGCGCCATGGCCGCGTTATGGCCTGAAGCGTCGTTTGAATAAATAGGTCATTTTTAAATAAATAAAAATAGCGATAAATCGTTATAAAATATTATAAACGATATGGAATGTGAAATTTAGAAATTAACTGAAGGTTAGCTGAGTCGAATGGTTTCCTGGGTTTTGATCTGATGTTGGTTTCGGCCTTCTGGGTTAATATTTGGGAAATCGTTCCTTGCTAATTTATGGTTAGTGACTAATGAATTTGAATCAGGCGTATGTGTGTTTGTGTAGCACTTGTTTATTATATACGCGAGTTTCTCAGAAAGACCGGGTTTATCCCATTCTGAATAACTGAATCGACGATAAGAAATCGAAGATGAAGACGGTGGTTGAAGACCGGAAACCTTCACCTCGGTTGGATGGTAACTGATGTCCTGATTGGGAGGCATCCCTAAATATGGATAATGAGTGGTGATCGTCCAGACGTACGTGGAGATCGATGGGTATGCAAGGTATATAGTGCCTCCGGTTTCGTTCAGACCCAGAACGGACTTGTAAATGGACTGTGTGTCTGACATTGGAATTCAGTCTGTGTGATTGATAGCCATCAGTTGCATGGTGTGAATTGCCTGTGTGGCATGCTAAGATGCAGTGATCAAGGCTTCTGTTGAAAAGCAAAATCTTGTGGTTGATGATCAAAGCACCGCCTGTGTGGCGTAGCTTTGTGTATAACGTGAATTCGCGAGCCTCACACCCCGGTATGAACCAGAAACGGGAGAGGACATCAGGGAGGGCATGCGTTCCATTCTAGCTAGAGGTGGTGTCAGTGATTAAACTGGATGACATTTATAATATTTTCACCTGTGTGGTTGTTGCTGTTGCGAGGCGCCTCAGATATATCGGTGACTATGTGAAGCCGATGGTGTCATTCGTTGGCTCATTTTTGCCCAAAAGGGTGGGGGAACATAGTGTTCAGGCATAATACTCCACATCGGTGGATCGACCCTGACGATCCAAGGCTTGTCTGCGCGCTTGCCTGAGGCTCGGGCTAGAGAGTCTCGAAGTCGGTAAGGACTATCTTTTACCTTGGTTCATGACGGAAATCCAATTTCCAAATACGTGACTGTGGGGTTTTGATTGTATACCTATATATGGCGAAATAGTGGTATGGGGCATTATGCCGTCTATGATTGATACTTATGATTTGAAATTGTTTTTGAAATATATAAACACTAGTAATAATATCAAAATCTTTTGTTTTATTCGTATCAAGCATATTTGGCCATTATAAGGTATAAACTCTACCCTCCGGTTTGCGTTGCATTGTGTGATGGGAAATGAGTCTTATAATGGCTTCGTTTTTATAAAAAGCATTGCGATGTTTGAAAGATTGACTTGTTTTAAAGCTCTGGCAATCCAATGGAGTAAACCCGTTCCGCGAAAGTGGCGTGGTCCTATGATTATCCATATTGTAAATGTGTTAAGTAGATTTCTCATACCAGTCACATGACTGACTCGTAGTTTGTTTCACTTGCAAACTCGGGTGCCCCTTTTTCTACACGGGCAGCCTTGTATTCAGGTTTCAGCAGGCTCTTTCTGGATTGCGGGAGCTGAAGATGGATACTATCATTTATCTCTTTTATGTTATTCAGCTCCTATTGTACATATTAAGTTTGTTTTTCGCTGTATACATTTATGTATAGCTGAACTGTATTTGTACTAATTATGATCCTCTATACTGTGTAACTCTGATGATTTCGTTTATCCAGTGTATTATTTGTACATTATCTGGTGTATTTATTTATTTCTGTTCTGCTGTTATCTGTTTATGTGTTATATTCCAAAGATTACCCTTGCCACCGTCAGTACGGGCAATTGGGGCCGTCACATCGTGGTATCAGAGCTTTGGTTCAGCTTAGTGCTGGAATATAATATATTAACGAACTCGTCAAAAATAGAACCGGTAGTGTTCTAGGACGGGTAACTCATTACAGATAGGATCAGTAATATCCTAGTTTGAGAAAAGAAGAATGAAATACACCCCAATAGACACATTTACATTTGAAGTATATGTCTCTATGTTTTGAAATATCTTTTCTGTGACCTGACACTTGATCTGCTATTTGCAGAAGTACTAGAAAATGAGTGTCAGAAATAGAAGAAATGCAGAACCCAATCTAGAGGCTCTATTAAAGAGATACCGAAATCTGGGCGGAGCACAATTCTCGGACAATGAATCTATAATTTAAACTCAAGCTTGGATGAGTTCTGTTGAAAGAATTTTTGAACGTATCCAGTTGAGAGATGATCAGAAAAGATTAGTAGCATCTTGGGAGCTTAAAGAAGAAGCTTTAATCTGGTGGGAAACAATCATCAAAGATAATCCAGAAGGTGATATCACCTAGGATAGATTCAAAGAGATTTTCCTAGAAAGATTTACTCCTCCTGAAGCAACTGAGCGGCTATGTGATGAATTCTCTTATCTAATACAAGGAGATATGACCATCCCAGAATATCATAAGAAATTCAATGAACTTTCTCATTTTTTCCCTCATCTAATTCAAAATACGAAGAGGAAGAATATGAGATTTATTCATGGCCTGCAAAGAAAATTCCAGAATAAAGTTATGGGGCATGTGAAGCTTCCTTTCTCAGAAATGATATACATGGCTTATCAGTATGAAGATCTCCATAAGAAAGGTATATTGTTCGACGAAGAGGAAGTCAGTTCTACTAACAAGAAGGAGTCTGAAACTGATAGTCCTGAGGCCAGTACGATGTCTGAGGTCGGTAAGAAGCCTAAAGTCAGTCGGAAAAGGGCCAGATCTGAGAAAGAACCAGTAACGACTGCTGTATGCAGTAACTGCAATAAGCAGGGACATTTCTCGATAAGTTGCAGAGTTTCAAAGAAACAAAAGAAGGATGAATCTAAATCCAAGAACAAGTTTCAATTGACCCGAGAGTGTAATCTTTGTCATCAGGCTGGGCATATAAAGAGAGACTGGTGGTGGTTGAAAAAGACCAATGTGGTTCAAGTAAATGAAGTGGCAGAAACTTCAGCACCCTCAGCTACTCAGGGAAAATCTGATGTTTTAGAAGGCACGCTTACTATAAAAAACATTCCAGTCAAAGTACTGTTTGACACAGGCGCGTCATGAAGCTTTATTGCAAAGAATGCGGTCAAGAAGTTGGACTTGAAATTGAGGAAGCTCAAAGACCCCATCACTGTCCATAACCTGGTTGGGGGTTCTCTTGATCTTAGCTGGATTTGTGCGGTGCCTGTCTCTTTTTCCTGTTATAAGTTCCCTTCCATCTCTATCATCGTGAATTTTGCTGAATTCGATCTTATTTTGGGATTGGATTGGTTAACAAATTATGAGGCGGAGATTAGATGCGCCGACAGAGTTGTCAGGGAAAAGATTAAATCAGGGAATTATATAACCATTCCCTTTGAAGGCCAGAATTCAGATAGAAAAGACTTCTGGGCAGCTTTAAATGTTTCTCCTGCTCAAATAGAAAATACTCGAGTAGTCACAGAGAATGTTCCCGACCTCATAAAAGATATTCCTGTCTTCAAGAAGTATGCGGATGTGTTTGAAGAAGTTGTTAGCTTACCTCCGCAGAGAGAAATTGATTTCAAAATTGCTTTAATCCCGAACGCAAGGCCAGCAGTGCAAGCTATTCGGAGGATGACCCTAAAGGAGAAAGAAGAACTAGATGATCAAACTCGACAACTTGAATGGAAGGGTCTGATCAGGCCTAGTTTCTCTGATTGGGGAGCAACAATGGTGTTTGTCCCAAAGTCTGACGGTACTCTGCGACTATGTGTGGATTATCGTGACTTGAATAAGCAAACAATAAAGAATAAATATCCATTGCCGCGAATCGATGACCTATTGGATCGTTTGAATGGAGCACAAGTATTTTCAAGGATGGACCTAGCTACAGGTTTCCATCAGCTTCGTATTGCCGAAGAGTGTGTTCCTATGACAGCATTCAGAGGTCCAGACTTATTCTATGAGTGGTTAGTAATGTCATTCGGCTTATTTAACGCTCCAGCTTACTTCGTCGATTTGATGAATAGAGTGTTCAGAGGAGTCCTGAATAAGTTTGTTCTGGTTTTTATTGACGATGTTCTAATTTTCTTTAAATAAAAGGCCGAACATGAAAAACATTTGGAGCAAGTTCTAGAAATTCTAAGAAGGAATGTATTGAAAGCCAAACTGTCCAAATGTATATTCTGGCAAGATGAAGTAAAGTTTTTTGGCCACATCGTATCAAAAGAGGGAATTGCTGTGGATCCAAGTAAAATCACAACTATTCAAAATTGGAAACAGCCCAGTACTCCCACAGAAGTCCGAAGTTTTCTTGGAATGGCTAGTTATTACCGGAAGTTCGTTAAAGATTTTTCCAAGATACATAGTCACTTAACGAAGCTTACAAAGAAACACTCGAAATTCAAGTGGACTCCCGAATGTGAGGAGGCTTTTGAGGAACTAAAGTTAAGATTAACAACAGCTCCAGTGTTAACGATTATCGACGGCAATCAGGATTTGAAAGTCTGGACGGATGCCTCTAGAGAAGGCCTTGGCGTAGTATTAATGGACAGAGGTCAAGTTGTTGCTTATGCTAGCCTCCAGCTGAAGCCACGTGAAAAGAACTACGTCGCTCGTGATCTTGAGTTGTTGGCTATCGTATTGGCTTTGAAAATCTGGAGACACTATCTTCTGGGTGAGAAATTTGAACTGTTTATAGACCATCAGTCGTTAAAGTATCTGTTCACCCAGAATGACTTGAATCTGAGGCAGTAGTGTTGGCTAGAGTTCCTTGCAGCATACGATTTTGAGATTCTATACACTCCAGGGAAAGCCAATGTCGTGGACGATGCGTTATGCCGAAAAAATGTAATGATCGCCAGTTTTATTATTACGACTTCCTTGATTGACAAAATATCTATTCTTCAGAAAGACAATAATTTTATTAAGGATATGATCAAAAGGATTCAGAAAGGCGAACCCTCGTGTTTTCAAATAGATAACGATGGGACTCTTAGATTGAGAGGAAGGTTTTGTGTTCCTGACATCCCCGAGTTAAAAAGGGAAGTGCTGGACGAGTGTCACAAGTCCAAGCTGAGTATCCATCTAGGTGTGGCCAAAATGTATAACGATCTCAAGCGAACATTCTGGTGGAAGGCTATGAAAAGGGACGTTTCAATATATGTTAGCCGATGCCCTACTTGCCAGCTACTCAAAAGCGACCAACAGAAACTGGCTGGATTGTTGCAACCGCTAGACGTTCCAGGTTGGAAGTGGGAACATATTTCCATGGACTTCATAGATGGTTTGCCCAGAACCAGAAAAGGAAATGACAGTACATGGGTGATTATAGATCGCTTCACGAAGACCGCCCATTTCATACCTGTCAGATCAAACAGAACTGCTCAGAGTCTGGCGCAGATTTATTTCATGGAAATTGTTAGGCTACACGGGGTGCCGATCAGTATAGTTAGTGATAGAGATCCAATATTCACTAGAAAATTCTAGGAGGCATTTCAAGTCGAACTGGGAACGAAGCTGAACTTGAGCACCGCTTATCATCCTCAGACAGATGGTCAGACTGAGAGGGTGAATCGTATTCTAGAAGATTTATTGCGGGCTTGTGTTCTTTATTTCGGTGGATCATGGGAAGACCATTTACATTTAGCTGAATTCTCATATAACAATAGCTACCAACCGAGCCTGACAATGTCACCATTCGAAGCATTGTATGGTAGACCGTGTCGATCCCCTGCTTGTTGGGTCGAACCTGGTAATAGGCTTGTATTGGGACCTGATATGATCCGTGAAGCAGCAGACAAAGTCGATTTCGTTAAGAAACGATTACTCGCCGCTTAAAGCCGATAGAAGAGCTATGCTAATTCGTGAAGAAGAGATTTGGCTTTTTCTGTTAGTGATTATGTGTATCTAAGGGTTTCTCCAATGAGTGG
Source organism: Allium sativum (assembly GCA_030737875.1). NCBI lineage: Eukaryota > Viridiplantae > Streptophyta > Magnoliopsida > Asparagales > Amaryllidaceae > Allium > Allium sativum. The sequence goes on from CM060920.1 coordinate 1,025,523,434, forward strand.
AGTGATTCGATTTGGCAAAACTAGGAAGTTGGCATCCAGATATATTGGTCCATTCCCTATACTTGAACGGATTGGAACCATATCTTATAGAATTCAATTGCCTGATTGGTTGCCTGGTGTGCATGATGTATTTCACATATCTCAACTTCGAAAGCACGTTCATGATCCATACTTGATTGTGGAAGAAACCACACAGTAGGATATTGAAATTACTCCAGAATTGGCTTTGAGAAGAGACCCGCTAAAGATTATCGGCAAAGAAACCAAAGAATTGAGGAACAAGAAGGTTCACTTAGTCAAAGTGCAATGGAGTGGAGATCCACGAGATTGTACTTGGGAAACTAAGGAGAGCATTCAGAAAGCCTATCCTAAGTGTCGAGTGGATATCTCTGATTGACTCCGGTGCAAGGTACATTTACCATATTTTGAAATTTCCATTATGTTCTCTGCTTCGTTGTTATTTTCTTTCATGAATATAAACTTCTAATTCTATAGTCTGAATGATTTTAAAAGAGTATAGGAATTGGTTAGTATATTTTTTGAAAAGTTAAAAACAAATTGCGAGTTGTTTGTGTTGTGTGATAGTGGGTTGGATTAATTAAATTATTAGAACAATAGTTAATTTAATCAATAAGAGAATGAATGGTAGAATTTATTCGATTAAATCACACACTCAACTGATTTAAAAATAGATAGAAATATATACATGGGCATTGTATATGTTTCAACAGGTAAATGGATCAGCTGTTGAGTAAAGAATTTATTTGCGTGCCCAACAAATAGGTAAACCTTAACGAGTTGGATGCGAAATATTTTATATCAACTCCTGTGAATGCCATTGGATGCGGAGTGCTGGTTATTCTGTGTGTAATAATAAATGTCGCCATAGGATAGTAACAATTAATTTTGAACTACACTACATGGCATACTTGTTGAAGATAGGCATACTTCATCATATACCACATAAGCATTTGGAGCTTGTGTGACGAGGTTGAAGATTTACCATACGAGTGAGAGGCTTGTATGGCGATGACTATATATTACAGGTTGAACTGATGACTGATATGGACCATATAAAATATAAAGGTAAATTGCCAGATTAATAAAAAACCCACATGGGTCTGGAGTTTACAATAATCACGTCTCTCTAGTTATTAGATACGGCACATGGATTATTTATTTCCCACACGGGACGAGGTGACGAGAATTTATTCTCTGAAGCAATTAAAAATACATACTCCCTCAGGCTTGGACAGGGTGACGAGAATTTATTCTCTGGAGTTATTATCTATACACACTCCCCTGTAAACACCAGAATATATCACTATAAATATGGGTATGCTTTATAGGATTTATTGGGTACCTAATACGGCCCAATAAATTTCCAAACCCCTCCCCGTACAAAGGAGGTTATGGCGAACTTTTTCGAAAATTCCGGGTGCTAGCCAAATTTTGAAGAATTTGAAAACTCTCAAAAATTGAAAAGTTGGAGGATGGAAGCCAGATTGGAAGTAGAGTTGATTAATCAAACCACTTTCGACTTTTTCCTTTTCGGGGACGAAATGTTTTAAGTGGGGGAGATTGTAACGACCCGGAAAATCTGAACCAATTTAAAAATTGTAAATTGGCTAATTTGGTAAATTTAAAGTATTTTAAATAATAATGATGAAAAGTAAGTTTGAATCGAAGTTTGAAAATAAATATAATTACTTTGAAATATAAACAAGGCCTAAAATGGCGCGGTAGTTTCAAAATTTGAATTCAAACTTTGACTGACTATACCGGGAGCAAAACAAAACGGATTTGAGTGAAACCAAAAATATTTAAATCTGTTAGTGAATATCTTTCTAACGAATCTGAAAAATTGAAGTTTCATACCGAGAAGCAAAAGTTATGGCCAAATGAATTTTCAGAAAGGTCGCTATAGAGTTTATATAGCCCGTGAAAATGGCCATTTTGCAAACAACCTCGGAATTCGACAAAACCACTTTTGTTGGATCCGGGATGTCAAATTATTGATAGGTTTCAAATTTCATAATTTTTGAAGCTAGTATGTGAGCGTGGCAAAGGAAAATGTGTTTGGTCGATTTTTGTTAAATTGGATCGACCAGAAAAGGGCCATTTTTCAAACGGTCTCAGAATTCGACGAAACAAGTTTTGTTACGACCGTATTGTCAAAACATAGCTAGATTTATTTTTCGGGAATTTTTCAAATCAGTTTGTGGCCCTGGCAAATTGAAATGTACGTTCAAATCGAATATTGAATGTTTTATTTTTAATTTGGGGAAAAATTGACTGAAACAGTCGAGTGGGCCTACGAAACATATCCCATTGTGTTCGGAATGGAGGTATTTAGCTAGGGACGATAGTCATTGGGTTTTGATTGGAGTTGGTATGAGATAAGGGGTATTTTTGGTTTTTTTTGAAAGTATAAATATAAAAAAAACTTGGCCAATCGGAACTCTCTCTCTCTTTGAACACCCGCTAACCCCTCAAACCGACGACGGAAACACCTATCCACCTTCTCTCTTCGATTCCTCTCCAACCACGCATCAAACCGCTATGGCCCAGTTGGGGTTTTTGTAGATCGTGACCTCCTCTTCAAATCCATCCCAGCCCGCCTCCTACAGTTGCGCCGTTCTCGAGATTCACGTCAGGGAAGGTCAGCCGCATCGCCTCGTTTTGCGTGCCGATCACTACTTCGAGTTGGGCAAGGTGGGTAACGCCGGGAAGCTCTCTCCTAGCTCTACGCTGTGGCGCAGGCCGATCGGCTCCTAGCTACACGGATTTGCCGAAAAACGCAGACCTAGTTTTGAACGAATAGCTAAAGGTATGTGGCGGTTTTATTTTAAACTATATTATAGCAGTTTAAAGCGCTACGGTTTTCGATTTCATTGTAAAAATCATATCTTTTTGCTATGTTGATGAAATTCAGTGAAACAAGAGATAGTGGACTTGTGTGGACGTCTTCTACATTCCAGAAGAGACCGCATATTTTTCCGATCCTTCTGCTATTTTAGGTGGAGTGGAACCCAATGTGAGATTTCTGAAATATAAACGATATGGAAAACGACGATGTATAAATTATATAGTCGATGTATGAGTTATATAAGCGTTGTACACCTCATGTATAAGCATTGTATAAGTTGTACGGTCGATGTATAAGTTATATATGCGTTGTAAAAATTATATATGTGTTGAATAGAATTGAAATTTGCTTATGTATATATATAACGCCCCTCGTCCACAAACCATGGACAATATTTATTGGTTGTGATTAGTGTGAAAATTGATTGATAGCGAATGGTTGATTAGAATTGTTTGTGGTTGAAATTGATTGATTGTGGTTGAAAAATACCCGTTTGTGGTTGAGAATTATTTGGTTGAAACCACATAGGATTAGTTTGTGGAAATGAAAAAAATATACATGCCGCCTGCGTGCGAACTAGATGCATGAAATCCCCATTGTCAAAAGTTGCGAGGCTTTAAGGTAGAGCGAGGAGCCGTGTAATAACCCGTATTTTTATGACATGTTAAAGTCATAAATCAAGGCAGAATTAAATTTTAAAATAAGAATTAGGGGAAACGGGTAGCGCCATTGCGTTCGTCTCGGAATTCTGCATGAAATCGAGTCCGAGTTTTTGAAAATCAGAGTACGTATGACCAAGAAATGACCCTCTGAAGTTTCAGAAATTTAAATAAAATAAAACAGCTCGAAAATAAAGCCAGAAATTCGAAATCCAAACCCAGAGAAGGCTGGTGGGAAAATTCCCACCCATATACCCAGGTCGACTGGGGAGTCGACCCCCCCCCCCAACCAGGTCGACTGAGGAGTCGACTGGGGTGTTGACCTCCCCATGACCAGGTCGACTGGGGAGTCGACCTGGGGGTCGACCTGCCTCCCGAACCCACTTCTTGAACCAGATGCATCCTGATGTATTTAGACTCATTTTCTGTCCAGATTCGTCAACCTAATCCAACATAAACTCTCCCCAAGCCTCATTCTCTCCACACCATTTCATTATGTCCTTATGCAGCTTCTGAGATAATTAAAATAATAAGATAAAAAGGAAGAAAAAGGACTGCTCCTTCTCCATCAAGACTACGCTTAGAGATTTGCAAATTGGGGGATTTCAATTAAAACACGATCAATCAAATAGAGATTCAACAATCAAATTCTGCTTTCTAATTCTCGATCCACGCACTGTAAGTTCCGGTTACTTTTAGATGAAAACTATAAACTTGATATGGGCATGTTATAAATTGGAATTTGATATACGTATGATTCATATCTATTCTTATTCTTCTTGGATCTTGATATTTGGTAATATTGCTTTGAAATCAGTTTGGGCCTATTCGCATTAAAAATCAAACGTTATCATGCCTATGACATTGAAACCATTGCTAATGGCCAAGGACTGAGAACATAAGACTATGCCTATGCCTATGACTGGGAACATAAGACCATTGCCTATGACTATGACAAGGACAATTGTGGCTAATCACCTATGACTCGTGACTATGAATTACTGCCTATGATTATGAACATAAGACTATGACCATGACTTTGAAACTATTACAGTTAATTGCCTATGACTATTAAGGTAATTGCCTAGAACTCTTTTGGATAATTACCCATGACTATTGTATAACTATTGTGGTTAATTGACTATTATAGTTGATTGCTCATAACACAATAGTTGAAAACCATGTTGAACACCGAATTGGCATTTAGTTGGATCCCATACCTAGGGTGTGACTTGCTTAGTTTATTCGTTATTATGTACACCAAAAACCATTGACCCATTATCCTTGTATTTGGCTTGCTTGTGCATGCCTATTCTTTTATGCCAAGTTTTTATCAGGACTATCGCCTTATTTTGCTAGATTTGAATACCCTGTTAATTTCTATATGCCAGTGATGTTGTAACCGATTATCTCAAGTTATATCATGCCAGTCTTGTAATCTCTTTTATCGCTTTATGCTTGTCCCTTCTGCCTATCATAGTTTTGATGTTATTCCCTTTATCTCTAGATTTAGATTTGCTTGGAATTTAGATCGATTAACGTTTACATGCGATGGGAATATGATTTGGGTAGATTAGGCAAAACATGAACTGGTTATAAACATGAATCATGAACTTGATAATAAGCATAAGTTGAAACATGAAACTTGACACGAACTTGACATGAAACTTGAACATGGTCACGACACTAGAATGAACTTGAAAATGGCCAACTCGAGGTTGGGTTGAGTTTGCAGTGTAAATCTGCCCGTAACCGCCCAGCAAATCCTGTTACTGCAAATAATAGGATCCAATGCGCTTGAAACCCGAGGTCAGACTGAGTTGTGGTGTAAATCTGCCCGGAACCGCCCTGCAAATCCAGTGACCACAACAACAGTTCTGATGTGAGAGGTTAGGGTGCATTAATGAATTAATGCCACATGATAGGGTTAAGTCATGAACATGAAAGACAACACTTAACCAACTTGAAATATGATTGGTAGGGTTAGGTCATGAACTTGAACGACAACACCTAACCAACTTAACACGTGAATGGTAGGGCTAAGTCACAAACTTAAATGACAACACTTAGCCAACTTGATATGCTAGACTGATGGGGTTAAGTCTCGAATTTAAATGAAAACACTTAACCTACTAGACGGAAACCCTAGTTACGCGGTCCATTTCAGCAGTAACCCACTAGATGTATCATGGTACCCTGGAACTAGGCAGGGTCGGGCACGATTACTGGGCTGATTGTAAGCGACCAGAACGACGGCTGTGTGGGTGCGCCAGTGTACGTTCAGGCGGGCTATGGTCGTGCACGTGGTCCGGAGTTGAAAAAGCAGGCATTAGGCATCAGTAGGTTTATCTGTGCATGCTTGATTCGTGTCGGTGGTTGACACCATAGGGCTTGATACACCCTATGGTGGACCTAGCACTCGTGACTACATTCGTGATAGGGCCGTATGACATAGAAACACAACGAGCTAGAACTTGTAGGGAGCCGATCGATTAGTGGATCATTCCGTTGGACCTAGTAATGGGTCATTCACGATTTTGAGCCAAGGGATCATTTTAAGATTAATACTTGACATGGGTTGGGCTACTAGTACAGTTGGTGCAGCGAACCTTGACCATGCAATGCTATACTTGACCTATACTTGATTCATCATGTTATCTTAGTTTATCTTATCCATCTTGACATCATACTTATGTTTACTTTCAGTTTATACATGTCATGTTACCTTTACCTGTTTTTATGCTGAAAGTCACTTGGACTTACCAGTCTTTATGACTAACCCGTTTCCTTTCGCCTCCTTTTCTTTCGTTTCTTCCCCAGGTTCTCAGGGAGGAAACTCTAGCTCTTAGCTTGGATTTAGCTTTCTTTCTATCAGCTCATGTACGGTTTGGTCTTGAGCTATGCTACGGCTGCACGTCTGCTATTTTTGGGGAATAATTTACTTTTTTTTTTTTTTGAGTTTATGCTTCTTTATTTAGAACTTGATGTAATGGAATAATGGCAACTTGTACTTTGGATATATGAGGTTTTGACTCTTTTCTTGAAAGTAATAAGATTTGGGTTTTAATTTCTATCGCTGCTTTATTTATGTTCTGTCTTGTGATATCTCTGTGTATGTTTACCTAGATAATGCTCCACCAAAACTAGTGCATTCTCTTTGTGAGTGGCCCAAGCGGAGGTGGGGTGTTACATTTGGTATAAGAGCAGAAGGTTACCAGACTGGGCAAAATCTTATAAAAACCTTCTGAAACTATTTTCAAAACCGTTTATAAAGAAGCATTTTTCAAGAAAAGTTTATTTTGAGAAGGCTATTCCCCAAAAGCCATTATCACTTTCCTTTGTTTCCTCGTTTGAATCTCTATCTTTTCGTTTTTTTGCACGTCTGGGAATCTTAACTTTCCAGAGGGCGTGCCAATACCTGGCTGGTTCAGGAGGTACTTAGAGGCTTGGGCCAACGATGCAGGCCCAACAGATATTCCTCCTCCAGCTGCAGCGATTCCTCCTCCTCCTCCTCCTCCTCGTGGAAATGCTTTCATAAAGACGTGTAGAGACTTCAAGGCTATGGGTGGAAAGGACTTCTATGGGACTGAATCCTTTGTGGAAGCGAGGAACTGGCTGAAGGAGACCGAAGATTTGTTCGTCATCTTCGAAGTTGACGACAGGCAAAAGATACAGCTAGCAGTGTGGTTGCTTAAAGATGAAGCTTCGTATTAGTGGGAGATTACCCATGTTGAGAGGCCAGTGGAAACTCGGGAAGACTTCCGGATGAGATTTGAGATGAAATTTCTCTCCCAAGCTGAAAGAAGCTTGTAGATGGAGAAGTTCCTAGCTCTTAAGCAAGGACGCATTGACAGTCATGGAGTACGTCAATCAGTTTAATAAACTGGCCAGATTTGGGCAGGATTTAGTGAACACCCAGCACAAGAAGGCTCTTTGCTTCGTCAGAGGTTTGAATGAGCCACTACACAGCCTTGCTATGACTCATGTACCTATGTGGGCGACCTTTGAGAGCTTGGTGGATATGGCCCTACTTCATGAAGAAGACGAGAACGACAAAAAGGAGGTTAAGGCGAATGATTCTCAAAATAAGAAGAAAGACTCCGAGAAAGGAGGCAAGAACAACAACAACAATAATGACAACAAGACACGTGAGAAAAGAAAGTGCAACTTCTGTGGTATTGAGGGGCATATAGTCCAGGATTGTAGAAAGAAGAAGATGAAGATGGGAGCATGCTTTCAGTGTGGTGAAACTGAACATATCAGCAAGAACTGCCCTAAGAAGCAAGGGCAAGCCCCGCAAGCAAGACCTTCTGGGGATACATCTTTAACTTCTCCTCCTTGATGCTTTGTTTTATCTTGCTTATCTTCTCGATCCTATCTTGAGAACCTTAGGTAGAACCATAGGGATGGAAACATGTATTTGAAACATGTTATGGTTGATGTTTGCAAATGGTTGCAAGTGGTCGCAAGTGGTTGCTCGTGGTTGCATAACACACATTAGGCACTAGATCGGCTCAGACACGTTTTCATATTGCATATGCATGAGTGTTTATACTTGTTTATGGATGAAATTGAATGTGTTATCATGTGGATGTTGCATATGGATGAATGTTTGTGCACACATATAGTGTTTATGTAACTAGGATTATTTGCATAAATGTTGGATTCGTGTCACTAAACATATTTTGCATTAAGAAGATCAAACATGTCTGATCATTTGCATTAGATAAAGAACATATACACACACTTTCTGCATATGTTCATATAGCATTTGGAATCTTTTAAGGACAATGATTGCTCGTGAATGATGGTTGAGTAGATGGATGATTGGATGGTAGGATATATTCTTCCTAACTTAGAGATTTCGGGGACTAAATCCTTAAAGGAGGGGAGAATGTAACAATCCGTATTTTTATAACATGTTAAAGTCATAAATCAAGGCAGAATTAAATTTTAAAATAAGAATCAGGGGAAACGGGTTGCGCCATTGCGTTCGTCTCGGAATTCTGCATGTCCGAGTTTTTGGAAACCAGAGTCCGTATGACCAAGATATGACCCTCCGAAGTTTCAGGAATTTAAATAAAATAAAACAGCTCGAAAATAAAGCCAGAAATTCGAAAATTCAAACCCAGAGAAGGCTGGCGGGAAAATTCCCGCCCATATACCCAGGTCGACTGGGGAGTCGATCCCCCCCCCCCCAACCAGGTCGACTGGGGAGTCGACAGGGGTGTCGACCTCCCCATGACCAGGTCGACTGGGGAGTCGACCTGGGGGTCGACCTGCCTCTCGAACCCACTTCTTGAACTAGATGCATCCTGATGTATTTAGACTCGTTTTCTGTCCAGATTCGTCTGCCTAATCCTATATAAACTCACCCCTAGCCTCATTCTTTCCACACCATTTCATTCTGTCCTTATGCTGCTTCTGAGATAATCAAAATAATAAGATAAAAAGGAAGAAAAAGGACTGCTCCTTCTCCATCAAGACTACGCTTAGAGATTTGCAAATTGGGGGATTTCAATTAGAACACGATCAATCAAATAGAGATTCAACAATCAAATTCTGCTTTCTAATTCTCGATCCACGCACTGTAAGTTCCAGTTACTTTTAGATGAAAACTATAAACTTGATACGGGCATGTTATAAATTGGAATTTGATATACGTATGATTCATATCTATTCTTATTCTTCTTGGATCTTGACATTTGCGAATATTGCTTTGAAATCAGTTTGGGCCTACTCGCACTAAAAATCAAACGTTATCATGCCTATGACATTGAAACCATTACTAATGGCCAAGGACTATGACTGAAAACATAAGACTATGCCTATGTCTATGACTGGGAACATAAGACCATTGCCTATGACTATGACAAGGACAATTGTGGCTAATCACCTATGACTCGTGACCATGAATTACTGCCTATGGTTATGAACATAAGACTATGACCATGACTTTGAAACTATTACAGTTAATTGCCTATAACTATTAAGGCAGTTGCCTAGAACTCTTTTGAATAATTATCCATGACTATTGTATAACTATTGTGGTTAATTGACTATTATAGTTGATTGCTCATAACACTATAGTTGAAAACCATGTTGAACACCGAATTGGCATTTAGTTGGATCCCATACCTAGGGTGTGACTTGCTTAGTTTATTCGTTATTATGTACACCAAAAACCATTGACCCATTATCCTTGTATTTGGCTTGCTTGTGCATGCCTATTCTTTTATGTCAAGTTTTTATTAGGACTATCGCCTTATTTTGCTAGATTTGAAAACCCAGTTAATTTCTATATGCCAGTGATGTTGTAACCGATTATCTCAAGTTATATCATGCCAGTCTTGTAATCTCTTTTATCGCTTTATGCTTGTCCCTTCTTCCTATCATAGTTTTGATGTTATTCCATTTATCTCTAGATTTAGATTTGCTTGTAATTTAGATCGATTAACGTTTACATGCGATGGGAATACGATTTGGGTATATTAGGCAAAACATGAACTGGTAATAAACATGAATCATGAACTTGATTATATGCATAAGTGGAAACATGAAACTTGAACATGGTCATGACACTAGAATGAACTTGAAAATGGCCAACTCGAGGTTGGGTTGAGTTTGCAGTGTAAATCTTCCCGGAACCGCTCGACAAATCCAGTTACTGCAAACAATAGGATCCAATGTGGGTAGTTGGTCATATCGCGCTTGAAACCCGAGGTCGGACTGAGTTGTGGTGTAAATCTGCCTGGAACCGCCCGGCATATCCAGTGACCACAACAACAGGTCTTATGTGAGAGGTTAGGGTGCATTAATGAATTAATGCCACATGATAGGGTTAAGTCATGAACATGAAAGACAACACTTAACCAACTTGAAATATGATTGGTAGGGTTAGGTCATGAACTTGAACGACCACACCTAACCAACTTAACACATGAATGGTAGGGCTAAGTCACGAACTTAAATGACAACACTTAGCCAACTTGATATGCTAGACTGATGGGGTTAAGTCTCGAATTTAAATGACAACACTTAACCTACTAGACGGAAACCCTAGTTACGCGGTCCATTTCAGCAGTAACCCACTAGATGTATCATGGTACCCTGGAACTAGGCAGGGTGGGGCACGATTACTGGACTGATTGTAAGCGACCAGAACGACGGCTGTGTGGGTGCGCCAGTGTAGGTTCAGGCGGCCTATGGTCGTGCACGTGGTCCGGAGTTGAAAAAGCAGGCATTGGGCATCAGTAGGTTTATCTGTGCATGCTTGATTAGTGTCGGTGGTTGACACCATAGGGCTTGATGCACCCTATGGTGGACCTAGCACTGGTGACTACATTCGTGATAGGGCCGTATGAAACAGAAACACAACGAGCTAGAACTTTTAGGGAGCCGATCGATTATTGGATCATTCCGTTGGACCTAGTAATGGGTCATTCACGATTATGGGCCAAGGGATCATTTCATGATTAATACTTGACATGGGTTGGGCTACTAGTACAGTTGGTGCAGCGAACCTTGAACATGCGATGCTATACTTGACCTATACTTGATTCATCATGTTATCTTAGTCTATCTTATCCATCTTGACATCGTACTTATGCTTACTTTCAGTTTATACATGTCATGTTACCTTTACCTGTTTTTATGTTGAAAGTCACTTGGACTTACCAGTCTTTATGACTGACCCGTTTCCTTTCGCGTCTTTTTCTTTCGTTTCTTCCCCCAGGTTCTCAGGGAGGAAACTCTAGCTCTTAGATTGGATTTAGCTTGCTTTCTGTCAGCTCATGTACGGTTTGGTCTTGAGCTATGCTATGGCTGCACGTCTGCTATTTTTGCGGAATAATTTACTTTTGTTATTTTAAGTTTATGCTTCTTTGTTTAGAACTTGATGTAATGGAATAATGGCAACTTGTACTTTAGATATATGAGGTTTTGACTCTTTTCTTGAAAGTATTAAGATTTGGTTTTTAATTTCTACCGCTGCTTTATTTATGTTCTGTCTTTCGATATCTCTATGTATGTTTACCTAGATAACGCTCCACCAAAACTAGTGCATTCCCTTTGTGAGTGACCCTAGCGGAGGTGGGGTGTTACAAGCCGTACTAGGGACGACCCCGTTTTTAACTACCCTGACGTCATGCTGCCGAAATTTTGAATAATATTCATGTATTAGAATTATTTTCATGTGTCGAAACTATATTCGTGTGTTGAATAGAAAACATTCATGTGTTGAATAGAAATTCATTCGTTGAATAGAAATTCATGTGTTGAATGGTATTCGTGTTTTAAATAAATTGCTTTAACAATAAAAAATCACATTTTTATTATATATATACGAACTATAGAAAACCTTCATGTGTTGAATAGAAATTCATTCGTTGAATAGAAATTCATGTGCTAAATGGTATTCGTGTTTGAAATAAATTGTTTTATAATAAAAATCATATTTTTATCATCTATATGAACTATATAAAATAGTCTTGTTTTGAAATAAATTGTTTTATAATAAAAAAAATCATATTTTTATCATATATATGAACTATATAAAATAGTCGTGTTTGGAAATAAATTGTTTTATAATAAAAATCATATTTTTATCATCTATATGAACTATATAAAATAGTCATGTGTTGAAATAAATTGTTTTATAATAAAAAATTATATTTTTATCATCTATATGAACTATATAAAATAGTCGTGTTTTGAAATGAATTGTTTTGCGATAAAAATCACATTTTTATTATATACATGAATTGTTAAAAATAGCGAAGTGTGGAAATAATTGTCGGTTGGATAAAAATATCATTTTTATCAAACGTATGAAAAGAAAATAGTTCTGAAATCGAAGAATCGATTATATATATATATAATTAAAATATATCGAATAACGAAGCTACAATTCGTGTTTTGAAACTGTGATTTCAAACGATTAGTGCGGGAGATCCGACCATCGGATTTTCTCGAAACCGAAACCGTAGGGTTCGCTTTGGAAATATCTTTCCAACGACACCAACTTTGTAAAGATCCAACAGTTGGATTATCTGGAATGTTTAATTCAAATCTGAAGAAAAACAGTGCCAGAATCGATTATATTTATATATAAATATATAATTAAAGTAAATCGAATAACGACGCTGCAGTTCGTATTTTGAAAATCAAAACTTCAAACTAGTGTACCGGGAGATCCGACCATCGGATTTTCCCTAAACTGGAACCGTTGGATTCGTTTTGAAAATATCTTTCTAATGGTATAAATTTTGTGTAGATCCAACGGTTAGATTTTTAGATATGTGTAAATCAAATTTGAAGAAAAACAGCGCCACGGCGGCGTTATGGCCTGAAGCGTCGTTTGATTAAATAGGCTATTTTTAAATAAATAAAAATAGCGATAAATCGTTATAAAATATTATAAACGATATGGAATGTGAAATTTAGAAATTAACTAAAGTTTAGCTGAGTCGAATGGTTTTCTGGGTTTTGATCTGTGTTGGTTTCGGCCTTCGGGTTTAATATTTGGGAAATCGTTCTCTTGCTAATTTACGGTTAGTGACTAATGAATTTGAATAAGGCGTATGTGTGTTTGTGTAGCACTTGTTTATTATATACGTGAGTTGCTTAGAAAGACCGGGTTTATCCGATTCTGAATAACTAAAATTGATGATAAGAAATCGAAGATGAAGACGGTGGTTGAAGACCGGAAACCTTCACCTCGGTTGGATGGTAACTGATGTCCTGATTGGGAAGCATCCCAAAATATGGATAATGAGTGGTGATCGTCCATACATACGTGGAGATCGATGGGTATGCGAGGTATATAGTGCCTCTGGTTTCGTTCAGACCCAGAACGGACTTGTAAATGGACTGTGTGTCTGATATTGGAATTCAGTCTGTGTGATTGATAGCCATTAGTTGCATGGTGTGAATTGCCTATGTGGCATGCTAAGATGCAGTGATCAAGGCTTCTGTTGAAAATCAAAGTCTTGTGGTTGCTGATTAAAGCACCGCCTGTGTGGCGTAACTTTGTGTATAACGTGAATTCGCGAGCCTCACACCCCGGTATGAACCAGAAACGGGAGAGGACATCAGGGAGGGCATGCGTTCCATTCTAGCTAGAGGTGGTGTCAGTGATTAAACTGGATGACATTTATAATATTTTCACCTGTGTGGTTGTTGCTGTTGCGAGGCGCCTCAGATATATCGGTGACTATGTGAAGCCGATGGTGTCATTCGTTGGCTCATTTTTGCCCAAAAGGGTGGGGGAACGTAGTGTTCAGGCATAATAATCCACATCGGTGGACCGGCCCTGACGATCCAAGGCTTGTCTGCTTGCTTTCCTGAGGCTCGGGCTAGAGAGTCTCGAAGTCGGTAAGGAATATCTTTTGCCTTGGTTCATGACAGAAATCCAATTTCCAAATACGTGGCTGTGCGGTTTTGATTGTATACCTATATATGGCGACATACTGGTATGGGGCATTAATTCCGTCTATGATTGATACTTATGATCTGAAATTGTTTTGAAAATATATAAACACTAGTAATAATATCAAATTCTTTTGTCTTATTCATATCAAGCATATTTGGCCACTATAAGGTAAAAATTCTATCCTTCGGTTTGTGTTGCATTGTGTGATGGGAACTGAATCTTATAATGGCTTCATTTTTATAAAAATCATTGCGATGTTTAAAAGATTGAATTATTTTAAACGCACTGGCAATCCAATGGAGTAAACCCGTTCCGCGAAAGTGGCGTGGTCCTGTGATTAGCCATATCGTAAATGTGTTAAGTAGATTTCTCATACCAGTCCCATGACTGACACGTAGTTTGTTTCACTTGCAAACTTGGGTGCCCCTTTTTCTACACGGGCAGCCTTGTATTAAGGTTTCAGTAGGCTCTTTCTGGATAGCGAGAGCTGAAGATGGATACTATCGTTTATCTCTTTTATGCGGTTCAGCTCTTATTGTACATATTATGTTTATTTTCCGCTGTAGACATTTATGCATAATTGAAATGTATTTGTACTAAGTATGATCTTCTATACTGTGTAACTCTGATGATTTCGTTTATCCAGTGTATTATTTGTGCATTATCTGGTGTATTTATTTATTTCTGTTCTGTTGTTATCTGTTTATGTGTTATATTCCAAAGTTTACCCTTGCCACCGCCAGTACGGGCAATTGGGGTTGTCACATCGTGGTATCAGAGCTTTGGTTAAGCTTAGTGCTGGAATATAACATATTAACGAACTCATCAGAAATAGAACCGGTAGTGTTCTAGTACGGGTAACTCATTACAGATAGGATCAGTAATATCCTAGTATGAGAAAAGAAGAATGAAATACACCCCAATAGACACATTTACATTTGAAGTATATGTCTCTATGTTTTGAAATATCTTTTCTGTGACCTGACACTTGATCTGCTATTTGTAGAAGTACAAGAAAATGAGTGTCAGAAACAGAAGAAATGCAGAATCCGATCTAGAGGCTCTATTAAAGAGATATCGAAATCTGGGCGGAGCACAATTCTCGGGCAATGAATGTATAATTCAAACTCAAGCTTGGATGAGTTCTGTTGAAAGAATTTTTGAACGTATCAAGTTGAGAGATGATCAGAAAAGATTAGTAGCATCTTGGTCACTCAAAGAAAAAGCTTTAATCTGGTGGGAAACAATCATCAAAGATAATCTAGAAGGTGATATCACCTGGGATAGATTCAAAGAGATTTTCCTAGAAAGATTTACTCCTCCTGAAGCAACTGAGCGACTATGTGATGAATTCTCTTATCTGATACAAGGAGATATGACCATCCTAGAATATCATAAGAAATTCAATGAACTTTCTCATTTTGCCCCTCATCTAATTCAAAATACGAAGAGGAAGAATCTGAGATTAATTCATGGCCTGCAAAGAAAATACCAAAATAAAGTAATGGGGCATGTGAAGCTTCCTTTCTCAGAAATGATATACATGGCTTATCAGTTTGAAGATCTCCATAAGAAAGGTATGTTGTGCGACGAAGAGGAAGTCAGTTCTAGTAACTAGAAGGAGTCTGAAACTGATAGTCCTGAGGCCAGTACGATGTCTGAGGTCGGTAAGAAGCCTAAAGTCAATCGAAAAAGGGCCAGATCTGAGAAAGAACCAGTAACGACTGCTGTATGTAGTCACTGCAATAAGAAGGGACATTTCTCGACAAGTTGCAGAGTTTCAAAGAAACAAAAGAAGGATGAATTTAAATCCAAGAACAAGTTTCAATTGACCCAAGAGTGTAATCTTTGTCATCAAGCTGGGCATATAAAGAGAGACTGCCGGCTGTTGAAAAAGACCAATGTGGTTCAAGTAAATGAAGTGGCATAAACTTCAGCACCCTTAGCTAGTCAGGGAAGATCTGATGTTTTAGAAGGCACGCTTACTGTCAAAAACATTCCAGTCAAAGTATTCTTTGACACAGGCGCGTCACTAAGCTTTATTGCAAAGAATGCGGTCAAGAAGTTGGACTTGAAATTGAGGAAGCTCAAAGACCCCATCACTGTCCATAACCTGGTTGGGGGTTCTCTCGATCTTAGCTGGATTTGTGCGGTGCCTGTCGCTTTTTCCTGTTATAAGTTCCCTACCATCTCTATCATCATGAATTTTGCTGAATTCGATCTTATTTTGGGATTGGATTGGTTAACCAAATATGAGGCGGAGGTTAGATGCGCTGACAGAGTTGTCAGGGAAAAGATTAAATCAGGGAATTATATAACCATTCCCTTTGAAGGCCAGAATTCAGATAGAAAAGACTTCTGGGCAGCTTTAGATGTTTCTCCTACTCAAATAGAAAATACTCGAGTAGTCATAGAGAATGTTCCCGACCTCATAAAAGATATTCCTGTCTTCAAGAAGTATGCGGATGTGTTTGAAGAAGTTGTTAGCTTACCTCCGCAGAGAGAAATTGATTTCAAAATTGCTTTAATCCCGAACGCAAGGCCAGCAGTGCAAGCTATTCGGAGGATGACCCTAAAGGAGAAAGAAGAACTAGATCATCAAACTTGACAGCTTGTATGGAAGGGTCTGATCAGGCCTAGTTTCTCTGATTGGGGAGCAAGAATGGTGTTTGTCCCAAAGTCTGACGGTATTCTGCGACTATGTGTGGATTATCGTGACTTGAATAAGCAAACAATAAAGAATAAATATCCACTGCCGCGAATCGATGACTTATTGGATCGTTTGAATGGAGCACTAGTATTTTCAAGGATGGACCTAGCTACTGGTTTCCATCAGCTTCGTATTGCCGAAGAGTGTGTTCCTATGACAGCATTCAGAGGTCCAGACTTATTCTGTGAGTGGTTAGTAATGCCGTTCGGCTTATGTAATGCTCCAGCTTACTTCGTCAATTTGATGAATAGAGTGTTCAGAGGAGTCCTGAATAAGTTCGTTCTGGTTTTACTGACGATATTCTAATTTCCTCTAAATCAAAGGCCGAACATGAAAAACATTTGGAGCAAGTTCTAGAAATTCTGAGAAGGAATGTATTGAAAGCCAAACTGTCCAAATGTATATTCTGGCAAGATGAAGTAAAGTTTCTTGGCCACGTCGTATCAAAAGAGGAAATTGCTGTGGATCAAAGTAAAATCACGGCTATTCAAAATTGGAAACAACCCAGTACTCCCACAGAAGTCCGAAGTTTTCTTGGATTGGCTAGTTATTACCGGAAGTTCGTTAAAGATTTTTCAAAGATATCTAGTCACTTAACGAAGCTTACAAAGAAACACTCGAAATTCAAGTCGACTCCCGAATGTGAGGAGGCTTTTGAGGAGCTAAAATTAAGATTAACAACGACTCCATTGACCAGAAAAGGGTTGGTTAGACTGTGGACTCGTGTGGACGTCTTCTACATTCTAGAAGAGACCGCATATTTTTCTGAGCGGTTGTGTGATGAATTCTCATATCTGATACAAGGGGATATGACCAGTTCAGAATATCATAAGAGATTCAATGAACTTTCTCATTTTTACCCGCATCTGATTAAAGATCCGAAGCGTTGTTTGAATGAATTGGCTATAAATAAATAAATAAAAATAGCGATGAATCGTTATATAATATTATAAACGATATGGAATGTGAAATTTAGAAACTAATTGAAGGTTAGCTAGGTCGAATGGTTTCCTGGGTTTTGATCTGATGTTGGTTTCGGCCTTCGGGGTTAATATTTGGGAAATCGTTCTCTTATTGATTGACGGTTAGTGAATAATGAATTGGAATGAAGTGTATGTTGTGTTTGTGTAGCACTTGTTAATTATATAAGCGAGTTGCTCAGAAAGACCGGTTTATCCCATTCTGAATAACTGAATCGACGATAAGAAGTCGAAGATGAAAATGGTGGTTGAAGACCGGAGATCTTCACCTCGTTTGGATCGTAACTGATGTCCTGATTGGGAGGCATCCCGAAATATGGATAATGAGTGGTGATCATCCAGATGTACGTGGAGATCGATGGGTATGCGAGGTATATAGTGCCTCCGGTTTCGTTCAGACCCAGAACAGACTTGCAAATGGACTGTGTGCCAGATATTGGAATTCATTCTGTGTGATTGATAGCCATCAGTTGCATGGTGTGAATTGCCTCTGTGGCATGCTAAGATGCAGTGATCAAAGCTTCTGTTGAAAAGAAAAGTCTTGTGGTGATGATCAAAGCATGGCTTGTGTGGCATAGCTTTGTGTATAACATTAATTCACGAGCCTCACAACCCTGTATGAACCAGAAATGGGAGAGGACCTCAGGGAGGACATGCGTTTCTTTCTAGTTAGAGGTGGTGTCGGTGCTTGAATTGACTGACATTTACATTATTTTCACCAATGTGGTTGTTGCTGTTGCGAGGCGCCTCGGATATATCGGTCGATCCAAGACCGATGGAGTCATTCGTTGGCTTACTTACACCCCAAAAGGCGGGGAAACGCAGTGTTCAGGAATTTTAATCCACATCCGTGGACCGATCCTGTCGCTCCAAGGGCCCACCGGAGTCTGGGTCCTGAGTCTCGGGCTAGAGAGTCTCGAAGTCAGTAAGGACTATCTTCGCCTTGGTTCATGACGGAAATCCAATTTCCAAATACGTGACTGTGCGGTTTTGATTGTAAACCTATATATGGCGACATAGTGGCATGGGACACTCATGTCGTCTATGATTGATACTTATGATTTGAAATTGTTTTTGAAACATATAAACACTAGTAATATCAAATGCTTTTGTTTTATTCGTATCAAACATGTTTTGGCCATTATAAGGTAAATGTAACAACCCGAAAATCTGGGCCAGTTTAAAATTTTTATTTTGGCAATTTTAGCGAATTTTGAACATTTAAAATGGATTATTTTAATTAAAAACGACGAAAATTTATTTTGAATAGAATTCGAACGTATACATTATATACGTCATCGTTAGAATATAATAATTATATATAATTATAAATAGGAATTGAAAATGGCGCGGTAGTTCGATAATTCGATTTCAAACTTCAATTGAACATACCGGGTGCAAAACAATCCGGATTTTAGTAAAACCAAAAATATTAGGATCTATTTGGGAATATCTTCCTAACGAATCCGAAAAATTGAAATTTCATAGCGGGAATCAAAAGATATGTCCAGTTGAAAATTCTGAATAGTCGCTATGGAATTCAGGCCCTTAAAAATGGGAATTTTGCAAACGACCTTGGATTTCGACGAAACCACTTTTGTTGGATCCGTGATGTAAAATTATTGTTAGATCCCAAATTTCATAATTTTTCGAATCAATATGTGAGCGTGGCAAAGGAAAACGTGTTTGACCAGTTTTAGTTGATTTTAATCGACTGGAAAATGGCCATTTTTCCAACGGTCTCAGAATTCGAGGAAACTAGTTTTGTTAAGACCATATCGTCAATACGAAGCTAGAAATATTTTTATGGAATTTTTAGAGTTCGTACGTGACCCCGGTAAATTGAAATGTGCGTTCAAATTCAATATATAGAGTTATATGTCGATTTTGACGAAAACTGGTCGAAACGATCGAATCAGCTTACGATACATATTCCGTTGTGTTCGGAATGGGGGTAATTAGCTAAGAACGACAGGCGGTGGGCCTCGTTTAGAGGTCGTATGAAAAAGTCAACTTTTTGAAATTAAATTAATTAAATAAATAATAAAATAATATTCCCCCTTTCTCTCCTACACCCTTGATCAGCCCCCTCCCCCCCCCCCCCCGATTTAATTCAGAAATAAAAAAAAGACGATGAAGAGGGGGAGGAGAGCCGTCGCTCCTCCGATCAGAGCGGCGCCGCCACACCGCACACCCCCCCCTTCGATCCCTCTTCTTCTCCTCATCCCCGTTGAAACCCGCGATCCACCCAAACCCGCGAGCCACCCAAATCCCGTCGCTCCCTCCTGACCCCCACCTCGCACCGCGCCCCCTCCTCCTGTTGTCGCCGCCCAGACGCCTCCACCGAGCCTGCATCCGCGCGCCGAAACCCCCTCCTCCTCTTCAATTGCTGTAAGCCCTTTGATTTATTTTATTTTGTTTTGTTTAATTAGTTTTGGCAATGAAAAATATAGTCTTTTGTATTATAGAACAATAAAAATATAATCTTCTATATTGTAGAAGGTTAAAAATATAATTTTTCCGTTATAAAAGTGCTAAAAATTTGATCTTTATATAAGTAGTGTATTGAAAATAAAATTTCTATATAATAGAGAAAATAAAATCTTTATATTTAAAAAGGCGAAATCTTTATATTTAAAAAGGCGAAATCTTTATATTTAAAAAGGCGAAATCTTTATATTTGAAAGGGCGAAATCTTTATATAGAGAGTAGCGTGGTAAAAATAGAATTTTTATCTATATGATAGCGACGTAAAAATAGAATTTTTATCTATATGATAGTAAAGTAAAAATTCAATTTTTATGTATTGAATAGTAAAGTTAAAATTCGATTTTTATATATTGAATAGCGAAGTAAAAATTCAATTTTTATGTATTGAATAGTAAAGTAAAAATTCGATTTTTACATATGTAGAGAATACGGGCAACGAAGGTGAAAAAAGGCGAGAACGAAGAAGATTTCTATAAATGAAATGTCGTGGAGTTGGATTAGCTATCGGTGAGAACTTCTCACTCTAAATTTCCTTTTCTTGTTATATATATATATATATATATATATATATATATATACTAGGATGCGGACGGTGCTTAGCAGCACCTGACACCCGTCATCCACAGACCATGGATGACTTGTTTGTTTGATTGATGTGTTGTGAAAATTGTTTGTGATGTTGATGTGAAATCAAAAATAAAAGGTAGATGGTTGAAATAAATTAATTATAGTTAAAAATATAATTTTTAACGTGAATGTGAATAAATAAATATTTATAAACAAATCGGCCGATTTGTTTATATACACTGATTTGACTGATATTGATTGGGACGATAAATTTTACACATCGCCCAACTGCGCAAATAAAAATATGTGTTTGTTGATTTGAAACCCCACACGGGTGTTGGGATGATATTTGGCGTACACTAATCCCAATTATTTAATTGTATGTCGATCGATTGGTCGACAGACTGTGTAAGCGTTAATCATTTATATTTGATGCTTATGCAGTTGTGTGATGCACCTTGGATGATGAGAGATTGTTTATCATTGCTATTATATACATGTGTTGTATGGAATCCATATAATTAACATTATATGGTGATTGATTGGGCCTCATTCCAATCGGGAAAATAATGAATATTATAAAAGAAAATTTATGTGTTGAAACTATTTATGTGTTGAGTAAAATATTTTAACATTAAAATTTACATCTTTATCATATTTAAAATTAGAACTACTTCACGGTGGAGTCTGATTTAAAAATCAAACGATAGATACCACAATTTTATAAAATATTTTACATAACAAAAACAGTGATGTGTTGACAGTACTCATGTGTTGAGATTAGTCGTGTGTTGAAAGAAATATAGATTCATGTGTTGAATGGAATATATATATTCATTTGTTGAATAGAATAAGGAATTTATTGAAATACATAAAGCCGTGTTGATTAGAGTTGCGCTATTTTGACGTGAACGATATTTATATCGATTTTATTCGTTTTACAATGAATATTGAAAAGTGATTTCAAAATTTAATATTTTGAAATGAAATTCAAATTAAATTAGATTAAAATTCAAATTGAAATTTTATTGAATCAATTTGAAATGAATTCGAATCGAATAGAAAATGAATTCGATTCGAATTGAATAGAAAGTGAATTTGAATTCGAATTAAATAGAAAGTGAATTTGATTTCGAAATAAATAGAAATGAATTCAAATTGAATTAAATTCAAATTGAGTTAAAAACGAATTGAAATCGTTTTGAATGAAATTTAAAATGAACTGAAATTGAATTGAAATCAATTTGAAATGAATTCGAATTGAATTAAATAGAAGTTAAATTCAAATTGAATTGAATTGAAACGTATTAGAATTTGAATTGAATTGAAACGAATTAGAATTTGAATTGAATTGAAATGAATTTGAATTCGAATTAAATAAAGTTGAAATGAATTCGAATGGAATTGAAATCAAATCGATTTGAAATTGAATGTAGCATTGCAATGGTTTTGAAAACGAATTTAGAACTATTTATAAAATTCATTTTAAAAAGGAAATCGACGAAATATATAATATATATATATATGATAAATATAATAGCCTAAATAGAACGCGCCGCGCCACGGCAGTTCGCGAATTTCGACAATTGACTTCGAATTGACGTTGCAGAAAATCCGATCGTCGGATTCTCCTAAAACCAGAACCGTTGGGTTCGTATCGAAAAGAGCTTTCCAATGAATATTAGAAATTTGAAATCTAACGGTTGGATTTGGAATTATGTCCAAATCAAATTTGAAAAAGGTCGCTGTAAGTGCAGTTCGATGGCCGTTGTTGGAAATCGACTGTACGGGCCTTGATAAAATTATAAAAAATATCTTTAATTTGTGTAAAATCATAAGAAATGATTTGGAAAAAATTGGGCTGAAGAATTCCACGTTTGAAAGGATAAAAATAAATTTTTATCGAAATGAACTAGTTTTGAATTAGAATTAAAATCAATTTATTTTTGAAATAAATAAATTGAATTTGAAAGTGATTTTAAAAATAATCAATATTCGCAATACGTGGATTGGACTGGAGTTGAATTGAAATTGTCTTTGGAATATTTCGATATTGGATTTCCTGACTATACAGATATTGTTATGGGAATTTGAAAGATATATTTTATATCGTTATTTCCAATACGATATTTGTTGGTTTCAGAATTTGATATTGAATATAAGCCGGTATATTTTCTATTTAGAGCCTTGTAATTAATATCAAATGTGATTTGGGTTTATCGTGAATCGTGTTTTAGATGACATTGGTTCTTTAACCCAGTTAAAGGCAAGGTGTTGATTTTTGAAAGGATTAAAACTAAGTGGAGTTCTAATGAATCTTTGATTAGATTGAAATGTGAATTGATAATTTAAATTATCAAATCTGAAAGGTGATCGAGAATGGAGTACCACCAGTTTTGCTCCAAAGCGATAGTTAAATCTTTAATTAGATTTGAACGTGAGATGGTAATTAATTTTACCGATAACACTGTGGTGTTAGATATGGAGTATTACCAGTTTTGCTCCATGGGATGAATAAGTTGGGATTGGGAAATAAAATAAATAATTAATTCGGTGTGGTTCGCTAATCCCGACTAGTTTGAAATGATATCCAAAGGAAGATTAAAGAATAAATTTAGAAGAATTTATCATGGATAAAATTAATGGGAACCTTTCCCTAAGAATGTGATTTTGTGAATAAAAGAATATTCTGAATTGGAATGAGGCATTCGTTGTGTTTTTGTAACATTTGTTCATTATATACGTGGGTTATTCAGAAAGGCCGGGTTATACCCATTCTGAATAACCGATTCGACGAGATGTCGAAGATGAAGACGGTGGTTGAAGACCGGAAGTCTTCACATCGTTTGGGTGATTACTGATGATCTTGATTGGGCTGTACACCTAAGATGAGGGAAACAGTTGGTGATCGTCCAGACGTACTTGGAGATGGATGGATACGCGAGGAAAGTGCCTCCGGTTTCGTTCAGACCCAGAACGAACTTGTAAATGGATTGTGTGTCTGACAATGGGTTTTATTCTGTGTTGATTGATCTCTATTAAATATACATCTGTTTGGCGACGGAGAATTTATTCTCTTGCTTAACGCCCTTCTCTGAGACGTACGAGCTCAGAGGTTGTATATCTATGGACATCAGTCGCATGGAATGAATTGCCAGTGCGGCACGCGTAAGTGGCAATTGATCAGGGCTTCTGTTGAAAAGCAGAGTCTTGTGGTTGATGATCAAAGCACGGCCTGTGTGGCGTAGCTTTGTGTATAACGTGAATTCGCGAGCCTCACACCTCGGTATGAGTCAAAAACGGGAGACGGACCGCTGAGAGAGCATGATGTTTCTTTCTAGCTAGGGTGGTGTCAGTGACCTATCAGCCCTAACATATATATATTTTTCACCTGTGTGGTTGTTGGAATGCGAGGCGCCTCAGATATAGGTCTATAAGGACCGGGAAACGTGTGTTCAGGAATTGCCAATCCTCAGAAGTAAGAGAGGACCGACCCAGCCGATTCGAAGGATCATAGTGGAGTCCTGAGGCATTTGCTAGAGTGTCTCGAACGCGGAGAGGAGCTTGCCCCTTGCCTCGACTCATGACGGAAATCCAATTTCCAATACGTGATAATTCGGTTTTAATTGTAGAACTAGTATGGCGACATGATAGATGGTACCCATGCCGCCTATGATTGATATTTATGATTGAAATTGTTTTGACACTATACACTTATAATAGTATCAAATGATTTGTTTTAAACGTATCAGGCATGTTTTGCTATTATAAGGGAAAACCCTATCCTCCGGCTTGCTTTGCATTGTGTGATGGGACCTGGGTTTATAATAGCTTCATTTTTCCAAAGAGCATTGCGCTGTTTTGTTATATGCACTAGTATTCTTGGGAGGAAACCCGTTCCGTGTTATACGGCGTGGTCCCTTGAATTACTATCTTTTAAAGTAAAGTTTTAAATCACTGTTTTAGTTCTCACACCAGTCACATGACTGACCTGGAGTTTATTTTTTTAACCTAAACTCTGGGTGCCCCTATTTTCGACACGGGCAGCTAGTAGTTTTGGTTTTGCAGATTTATATTCACAGGGTCAGGATTTACAGCTGGAACGATGCTCGGAAAGCTCTGTATCCGTGCATTATTTCTAGTTGTGCTTTTGTATTATTTTCCGCTGCGATGTATTTAAATGTAATTTAAATCTCTGATATTTGTTGAATGTAATTTATTCGTTTATACTCTGTATATTCTTGTCTCTGATGGAATTGTTGTAATAACAATGAAATGTTCTTCCGTCAGCGTTCTATTTTGTCTTGTCCTCAATTCTATTCGTGCTTTCCTTACCGGGGAAGTTCGGGTCGTTTCAGTTGGTATCAGAGCTTTGGTTTACAGAGCTCGAGAACAAGACACATTAGAACTATACGAAAGAATTCATCAGATATTGGGTTAGTAATATCCAATTAGAATGACTCATTAGAGATAGGTCCAGTAGTATCCTAGAACGAGTGTGAAGAGTATATTTTTCAAATAAAAACAATTTTGTTTTGAAAATTTAAATCGTTGTAAACGTATTTGATTATTTATTTATTTCGAATTTGGGCAATCGAGTATATAAAGATTTCGCGTATACGCCTCATGAATGTATATTCGAAGTTTTAATATACTGGATAGATATAGAATCACGCTCTAGTCGCACGGAGATGATGTTGATAATGACCACGGCATCATCAATATTTATGTTCGTGTTTCGAAGGTGTGATATCTATATATTTCCATTAGACTGGTGTGAAAACCAAAACTAATATAGCTAGAATACATTGTTGTGAATTGGCATCAAAAACATGATTTTCTATATATATGTATCCAATTATGAATTTGAAACGTTAATCCACTAATTGATTGATGTTTATGTTGTTTGTTTATTTGTTTGATAATTTTGAACCATTTAGCCTTCGAATATTGAATTGTATTGAAAATTGGTCGCATTTGCTTGCATATACATGTGCTTACATTGAACAGGTCATACAAGGAGGCTAGAGCAGAGAATAAAATTTGTTTGCCCGACAAATAGGTACATGTTTACTATAATTTACTGTTTTGTTTGGGTGATGATGATTTTATGAGCCTATTGGCTAGCCGCTTGGCTTTTTCTTTTTCTTTTTGAGATCAGAAGACCTATATGGCAATTTCGGGATTTTCCCGTGGCTCCCGGTGCAAGGGAGGTTATGGCGAAATTTTTCGAAAATTTAGGGTGTTAGCCAAATTTTTGAAGAATTTGAAAATTCTCAGAAACTGAAAAGTTGGAGAATGGAAGCCAGATCGAACGTAGAGTTGATTGATCAAACCACTTTTGACTTTGTTCCTTTTCGGGGACGAAAAATTTTAAGTTGGGGAGATTGTAACAACCCGAAAATCTGGGCCAGTTTAAATTTTTTATTTTGGCAATTTTAGCGAATTTTGAACATTTAAAATGGATTATTTTAAATAAAAACGACGAAAATTTATTTTGAATATAATTCGAATGTATATATTATATACGTCATCGTTAGAATATAATAATTATATATAATTATAAATAGGAATTTAAAATGGCACGGTAGTTCGATAATTTGATTTCAAACTTCAATTGAACATACCGGGTGCAAAACAATCCGGATTTTAGTGTAACCAAAAATATTAGGATCTATTTGGGAATATCTTTCTAACGAATCCGAAAAATTGAATTTCATTGTGGGAATCAAAAGATATGTCCAGTTGAAAATTCTGAATAGTCGCAATGGAATTCAGGCCCTTAAAAATGGGAATTTTGCAAACGACCTCGGATTTCGACGAAACCACTTTTGTTGGATCCGTGATGTCAAATTATTTTTAGATCCCACATTTCATAATTTTTCGAATCAATATGTGAGCGTGGAAAAGGAAAACGTGTTTGACCAGTTTCATTTGATTTTAATCGACTGGAAAATGGCCATTTTTCCAACGGTCTCAGAATTCGAGGAAACTAGTTTTGTTAAGACCGTATCGTCAATACGAAGCTAGAAAATATTTTTATGGAATTTTTAGAGTTCGTACGTGACCCCGGTAAATTGAAATGCGCGTTCAAATTCAATATATAGAGTTATATGTTGATTTTGACGAAAACTGATCAAAACGATCGAATCAGCTTACGATACATATTCCGTTGTGTTCGGAATGGGGGTAATTAGCTATGGACGACAGGCGGTGGGCCTCGTTTAGAGGTCGTATGAAAAAGTCAACTTTTTGAAATTAAATTAATTAAATAAATAATAAAATAATATTCCCCCTTTCTCTCCTACACCCTCGATCAGCCCCCCCATTAAATTCAGAAATAAAAAAAAAAAGACGATGAAGAGGGGGAGGAGCGCCGTCGCTCCTCCCATCGGAGCGGTGCCGCCACACCGCACACCCCGCCCCTTGATCCCTCTTCTTCTCCTCCTCCCCGTTGAAACCCGCGAGCCACCCAAATCCCGTCGCTCCCTCCTGACCCCCACCTCGCACCGCGCCCCCTCCTCATGTTGTCGTCGCTCAGACGCCTCCACCGCGCCTGCATCCACGCGCCGAAACCCCCTCCTCCTCTTCAATTACTGTAAGCCCTTTGATTTATTTTATTTTGTTTTGTTTAATTAGTTTTTGCAATGAAAAATATAGTCTTTTATATTGTAGAACTATAGAAATATAATCTTCTATATTGTAGAAGGTTAAAAATATAATTTTTCCATTATAAAAGTGCTAAAAATTTGATCTTTATATAAGTAGTGTATTGAAAATAAAATTTCTATATAATAGAGAAAATAAAATCTTTATATTTAAAAAGGCGAAATCTTTATATTTAAAAAGGCGAAATCTTTATATTTAAAAAGGCGAAATCTTTATATTTAAAAAGGAGAAATCTTCATATTTAAAAGGCGAAATCTTTATATTTAAAAAGGCGAAATCTTTATATTTAAAAAGGAGAAATCTTTATATTTGAAAGGGCGAAATCTTTATATAGAGGGTAGCATGGTAAAAATAGAATTTTTATCTATATGATAGCGACGTAAAAATAGAATTTTTATCTATATGATAGTAAAGTAAAAATTCAATTTTTATGTATTGAATAGTAAAGTAAAAATTCGATTTTTATATATTGAATAGCGAAGTAAAAATTCAATTTTTATGTATTGAATAGTAAAGTAAAAATTCGATTTTTACATATGTAGAGAATACGGGCAACGAAGGTGACAAAAAGGCAAGAACGAAGAAGATTTCTATAAATGAAATGTCGTGGAGTTGGATTAGCTATCGGTGAGAACTTCTCACTCTAAATTTCCTTTTCTAGTTATATATATATATATATATATATATATATATATATATACAAGGATGCAGACGGTGCTTAGCAGCACCCGACACCCGTCATCCACAGACCATGGATGGCTTGTTTGTTTGATTGATGTGTTGTGAAAATTGTTTGTGATGTTGATGTGAAATTGTAAATAAAAGGTAGATGGTTGAAATAAATTAATTATCGTTAAAAATATAATTTTTAACGTGAATGTGAATAAATAAATATTTATAAACAAATCGGCTGATTTGTTTATATACACTGATTTGACTGATATTGATTGGGACGATAAATTTTACACATCGCCCAACTGCACAAATAAAGATATGTGTTTGTTGATTTGAAACCCCACACGGGTGTTGGGATGATATTTGGCGTACGCTAATCCCAATTATTTAATTGTATGTCGATCAATTGGTTGACAGACTGTGTAAGCGTTAATCATTTATATTTGATGCTTATGCAGTTGTGTGATGCACCTTGGATGATGAGAGATTGTTTATCATTGCTATTATATACATGTGTTGTATGGAATCCATATAATTAACATTATATGGTGATTGATTGGGCCTCATTCCAATCGGGAAAATAATGAATATTATAAAAGAAAATTTATGTGTTGAAACTATTTATGTGTTGAGTAAAATATTTTAACATTAAAATTTACATCTTAATCATATTTAAAATTAGAACTACTTCACGGTGGAGTCTGATTTAAAAATCAAACGATAGATACCACAATTTTATAAAATATTTTACATAACAAAAACAGTGATGTGTTGACAATACTCATGTGTTGAGATTAGTCGTGTGTTGAAAGAAATATAGATTCATGTGTTGAATGGAATATATATATTCATTTGTTGAATAGAATAACGGATTTATTGAAATACATAAAGCCGTGTTGATTAGAGTTGCGCTATTTTGACGTGAACGATATTTATATTGATTTTATTCGTTTTACAATGAATATTGAAAAGTGATTTCAAAATTTAATATTTTGAAATGAAATTCAAATTAAATTAGATTAAAATTCAAATTGAAATTTTATTGAATCAATTTGAAATGAATTCGAATCGAATAGAAAATGAATTCGATTCGAATTGAATAGAAAGTGAATTTGAATTCGAATTAAATAGAAAGTGAATTTGAATTCGAATTAAATAGAAATGAATTCAAATTGAATTAAATTCAAATTGAGTTAAAAACGAATTGAAATCGTTTTGAATGAAATTTAAAACGAACTGAAATTGAATTGAAATCAATTTGAAATGAATTCGAATTGAATTAAATAGAAGGTAAATTCAAATTGAATTGAATTAAAATGAATTAGAATTTGAATTGAATTGAAACGAATTAGAATTTGAGTTGAATTGAAACGAATTTGAATTCGAATTAAATAAAATTGAAATGAATTCGAATGGAATTGAAATCAAATCGATTTGAAATTGAATGTAGCATTGAAATGGTTTTGAAAACGAATTTAGAACTATTTATAAAATTCGTTTTAAAAAGGAAATCGACGAAATATATATAATATATTTATGATATATATATATATATATATATATATATATATATATATATATATATATATATATATAATGGCTTGAATAGAATGCGCCGCGCCTCGGCAGTTCGCGAATTTTGACCATTGACTTCGAATTGACGTCGCGGGAGATCCGACTGTCGGATTCTCCTAAAACCGGAACCATTGGGTTCGTATCGAAAAGAGCTTTCCAATGAATATTAGAAATTTGAAATCTAACGATTGGATTTGGAATTATGTCCAAATCAAATTTGAAAAAGGTCGCTGTAAGTGCAGTTCGATGGCCGTTGTTGGAAATCGACTGTACGGGCCTTGATAAAATTATTAAAAATATCTTTAATTTGTGTAAAATCATAAGAAATGATTTGGGAAAAATTGGGCTGAAGAATTCCACATTTGAAAGGATAAAAATAAATTTTTATCGAAATGAACTTGTTTTGAATTAGAATTAAAATCAATTTATTTTTGAAATAAATAAATTGAATTTGAAAGTGATTTTAAAAATAATCAATATTCCCAATACGTGGATTGGACTGGAGTTGAATCAAAATTGTCTTTGGAATATTTCGATATTGGATTTCGTGACTATACAGATATTGTTATGGGAATTTGAAAGATATATTTTATATCGTTATTTCCAATACGATATTTGTTGGTTTCAGAATTTGATATTGAATATAAGCCGGTATATTTTCTATTCAGAGCCTTGTAGTTAAAATCAAATGTGATTTGGGTTTATCGTGAATCGTGTTTTAGATGACATTGGTTCTTTAACCCAATTAAAGGCAAGGTGTTGATTTTTGAAAGGATTAAAACTAAGTGGAGTTCTAATGAATCTTTGATTAGATTGAAATATGAATTGATAATTTAAATTATCAAATCTGAAAGGTGATCGAGAATGGAGTACCACCAGTTTTGCTCCAAAGCGATAGTTAAATCTTTAATTAGATTTGAACGTGAGATGGTAATTAATTTTACCGATAACACCGTGGTGTTAGATATGGAGTATTACCAGTTTTGCTCCATGGGATGAATAGGTTGGGATTGGGAAATAAAATAAATAATTACTTCGGTGTGGTTCGCTAATCCCGACTAGTTTGAAATGATATCCAAAGGAAGATTAAAGAATAAATTTAGAAGAATTTATCTTGGATAAAATTAATGGGAACCTTTCCCTAAGAGTGTGATTTTGTGAATAAAAGAATATTCTGAATTGGAATGAGGCGTTCGTTGTGTTTGTGTAACATTTGTTTATTATATACGTGGGTTATTCAGAAAGGCCGGGTTATACCCATTCTGAATAACCGATTCGACAAGATGTCGAAGATGAAGACGGTGGTTGAAGACCGGGAGTCTTCACATCGTTTGGGTGATTACTGATGATCTTGATTGGGCTGTACACCCAAGATGAGGGAAACAGTTGGTGATCGTCCAGACGTACTTGGAGATGGATGGATATGCGAGGAAAGTGCCTCCGGTTTCATTCAGACCCAGAATGAACTTGTAAATGGATTGTGTGTTTGACATTGGATTTTATTCTGTGTTGATTGATCTCTATTAAATATACATCTGTTTGGCGGCGGAGAATTTATTCTCTTACTTAACGCCCTTCTCTGAAACGTACGAGCTCAGAGGTTGTATATCGATGGACATCAGTCGCATGGAATGAATTGCCAGTGTGGCACGCGTAAGTGGCAATTGATCAAGGCTTCTGTTGAAAAGCAGAGTCTTGTGGTTGATGATCAAAGCACGGCCTGTGTGGCGTAGCTTTGTGTAAAACGTGAATTCGCGAGCCTCACACCTCGGTATGAGTCAAAAACGGGAGACGGACCGCTGGGAGAGCACGACGTTTCTTTCTAGCTAGGGTGGTGTCAATGACCTACCAGCCCTGATATTTATATATTTTTCACCTGTTTTGTTGTTGGAATGCGAGGCGCCTCGGATATAGGTCTGTAAAGACCGGGAAACGTGTGTTCAGGAATTGCCAATTCTCAAAAGTAAGAGAGGACCGGCCCAGCCGATTCCAAGGATCATAGTGGGGTCCTGAGGCATTTGCTAGAGTGTCTCGAACGCGGAGAGGAGCTTGCCCCTTGCCTCCACTCATGACGGAAATCTAATTTCCAATACGTGATAATTCGGTTTTAATTGTAGAACTAGTATGGCGACATGATAGATGGTACCCATGCCGCCTATGATTGATATTTATGATTGAAATTGTTTTGACACTATACACTTATAATAGTATCAAATGATTTGTTTTAAATGTTTCAAGCATGTTTGGCTATTATAAGGGAAAACCATATCCTCCGGCTTGCGTTGCATTGTGTGATGGGACCTGGGTCTTATAATAGCTTCATTTTTCCATAGAGCATTGCGCTTTTTTGTTATATGCACTAGTATTCTTGGGAGGAAACCCGTTCCGTGTTATACGGCGTGGTCCCTTGAATTACTATCTTTTAAAGTAAAGTTTTAAATAACTGTTTGAGTTCTCACACCAGTCACATGACTGACCTGGAGTTTATTGTTTTAACCTAAACTCTGGGTGCCCCTATTTTCGACACGGCAGCTAGTAGTTTTGGTTTTGCAGATTTATATTCACAAGGTCCTGATTTACAGCTTGAACGATGCTCGGAAAGCTCTGTATCCGTGCATTATTTCTAGTTGTGCTTTTGTATTATTTTCCGCTGCGATGTATTTAAATGTAATTTAAATCTCTGATATTTGTTGAATGTAATTTATTCGGTTATACTCTGTATATTCTTGTCTCTGATGGAATTGTTGTAATAACAATGAAATGTTCTTCCGTCTGCGTTCTATTTTGTCTTGTCCTCAATTCTATCCGTGCTTTCCTTACCGGGGAAGTTCGGGTCGTTTCAGTAAAACTCTATCCTCCGGTTTGCGTTGCATTGTGTGATGGGAACCGAGTCTTATTATGGCTTCATTTTTATAAAAAGCATTGCGATGTTTAAAAAGAATTACTTGTTTTAAAGTACTGGCAATCCAATGGAGTAAACCCGTTGCGCGAAAGTGGCGTGGTCCTGTGATTAGCCAAATTATAATGTGTTAAGTAGATTTATCATACCAGTCTCATGACTGACTCGTAGTTTGTTTCACTTGCAAACTCGGGTGCCCCTATTTCTACATGGGCAGCCTTGTGTTCAGGTTAGCAGGCTCTTTCTGGATAGCTGGATCTGAAGATGGATTCTATCATTTATCTCTTTTTATGTTGTTCAGCTCCTGTTGTGCATATTATGTTTGTTTTCCGCTGTAGACATTTATGTATAGCTGAACCGTATTTGTACTATGTATGATCCTGTATACTGTGTAACTCTGTTGATTACGTTTATCCAGTGTATTATTTGTACATTATCTGGTGTATTTATTTATTTTTGTTCTGTTGTTATCTGTTTACGTGTTATATTCTAAAGATTACCCTTGCCATCGTCGTTACGGGGTTTGGGGTCGTCAACGCACACACACACACACACACACACACACATATATATATATGAAATTAACGATATTTACAAGGAAAAGGAATCAGACTATTATCAGAAATTATAAAACAATTTAAAAGCTTATCCTTCATTACTTCAATAATCAAAACCCAGTAAACACAATTGATTGATCATTTTCGCAAATATAAGAGATTTAGAGGATTTGTTAATGTTTTGTTTTTGTATAAATCCAAATATCTTTAGGCGTAAAAATCCAAATCTACACAAACATTATATAGAAAGTAGAAAACTGATGTAATTTCTACTCATAGAGGTAGTTAGAGAAGAATAGAAACTCGGCGTAGAATATAATAATTTTTATTGAACCTTCGAATCAACGTACTTCAAATTTTCCTAAAGAATATATATAAGAATCGAATTTAGAATCCCTTACATATATTACACTTAATTCCAGAATCTATATGAGAAATCAGATAAAAAGAGATAGAATATAGATTAGAAGAAGAGAAGAAACATAACCTGCTTATGAAATTAAGAAATGGCGAAAACAGAATGGATGCATGTAGGAAGATGAAGTTAAAGTTATGGGGAGAGCTAACAAGATCTTTTTATATTTTCTAGTGTGTATGTGTACCATAGAATTACTTAGATTTAATCTGGATAGTCTAATGAAGCAAAACTACATAAAAACTCTCAAAAACAGTGCCCTTTCCCACATTAGACCAGAAAGGCGGTCGACCTCCTCTATAGGAGGGCCCACTTCTGTGGTCTAGTTGACCCCTCTTCTTGGGTTGGCATCGGGATATTTGTTTTATTTGAACGTTTCTTTTGTTGGGAAAAATCATCCGGTTTTTAAAGTGATCTGTATCACTTTTCATTACAACAAATAATGAATACAAGAGATAACTAAAGATAGGCAGATTGCCTACCTGCTATCCTGGTTGAAGTGCCAGGACATATTGCATGCAAAATAAAGAAAAAGACAGGATCTCGGCAGAAGCGCCATGACTACTAAGTGCAAATAGGGAAGTTATTCCCTATCAGCTACACTTGGTGGAATCGCGTGCTTAAACTGAAAAAAAGAGAAGCAAGGTCCAATACATAGTGAGGCGATTATTTGGAAAAAAGGTAACGTCTATCCCATGCTTCATCATTCAATAGTTTTACATTTCTAATACCATCCTCACCGACGTTAGCCAAATCCAGATCTTCACCATTAAGTTGATAAAATAAGTGCCTAGTTTCACATTCCTCTCCCACAAACATATAGTAATTGCCAATACTCGGTCTGTATCTCATTTCTAATTTAGCATGAATCCTAGTATGCTCAGTTGGACTCCAACAAAAAGTATTTCCATGGACAGAAGCATCTGAGGGCAGATTCTTTGAAATAGAAATTTCTAGGGGATCGAGATCAAAATTAGCAAGAGGAACGGGATCAGCTGTATCAGAAGGAGTATACGGTGCCTTGGGCTTCGGGATCCATTTCAATTTCGGCTTACGAAGAGGAAACTTGACAGCATTGACAAAGGTTGTAGAGAAAGATTCAATAGTTCGAAATTTTAGTTTTATATCAATTACAATTAATTATTATGTTTATTATTCATTCTTGTCCCCTCTTGTGTATATATGTCTACACACAATTTCAAAGCTTTAAGGATATTGTACTATGTTAACCAATATATGTATTTTGCACATTCATATTTATTTAGTTTGGAATTCAAATCTTGTGTATATATAATTATTTTATATGTTGTTTTATCAATAACTTCTTCATACGGACTATGTTTTCGGCAAATAAAATATGAAAGTAGAATCTGGCCACGAATACAATAGTAATATTTTCGTAGCCAAATGCTCAATAGTAAAAAAAATCTTATTTTCAACCAGTTAATATTTTATCAATTTAGTATTGTTTATACTTAACTTAATTATCTATGTCTATTTAGTGTCAAGGAAATTTTTAGAGGAAATAATTACCCGTGAAAAGCTCTGAATGAGTTTGCCTCGTCTGTTCTTCCATTTCCCACGTGCTTTCCGCAAGGTTATCTTCCCATTATACTTGGAATGGCCTGATGGATTTATTGTGGAGTCTTTTGGTTCCGTGCTCCATAATTCCTACGGTGGCACAGGGCATCTTTGGCTCTAACTCAAGCTCCCTAAGTCTCCAATCTGATCTAGCTTGAGTCCAACATGGAAATCATGAAGGCATTTTCTAAGGTGAGAAAGATGAAAAACTTACCGACCCCTGATAAGCGCTTGAGAATATGCAAACGATAAGCCAATTTCCCTATCCTATGAACAATCTTGAATGGCCTAACAAATAATCAAGCTAATTTCTCAGCCTTTCTAAACTGGACGACTTTCCTAGAAGGACAAACTTTCCTAAAAGGAGAAACTTTCACGAGCACTAAATCATCAATGGCAAAATCGAGTTCCTTCCTCCTCCTATCAATATATGATTTCTATCGGTCTTTAGTTGCCTTCATTATTTGTCGTATCAGAAAAATATTCTCCATGGAATCACAGATAAGGCCGGGTCCGAGTAACATCTTATCAGCAGTTTTCCACCAACAAGTAGGCAATTTTCATGGTCTCCTATACAATGCTCCGTACGGGAACATACCAATCATCATTGAAAATTATTATTGTACGAAAACCACACTAATGCTAAGTGCTACTCCTAAGCTCCTCCGAAGTCGATGAATCAGAATCCAAGTAGATATTTTACAACTCTGTTGACTCTCCCTATCTGTCCATCGGTCTACGAGTTATATGTTGTGCTCAAGCTAAGTGTCATCCCCAATGCTACTTGTAGGCTTCTCCAAAATTTTCTCATAAAAAATGGTTCTCTAACACTAACTATGCTCGTTAGGATTCCATGCAATCGAACTATCTCCTTAACTAAATTGGGCTAACGGAGTTGCGACCCTACTCTTCTTAATCGAGATAAAATAGGCATGCTTTTTCAAACAATCCACGATGACCCAAGTGGCTTCATTCCCTATCTGACTCCTCAGAAGCCCATCTATGAAATCCATCGAAATATGTTTCCATTTCCATGTGGGAACCTTCAAGGGAAACTACAACACTCTAGGCCTACCTTGCTCTGCTTCAACCTTTTGACAAGTTAAACATCTAGCTACAAACTCTGCAATATCCTTCTTCATGAGTTCCTAATCATATAACTAAACATCTTATCTCTTACGGGGTGTATGGTCTTCCTTAAATGATGACACTCCTCTATAACCTTCTCCCTAAATTTTCATTCTTAGGGAGAAAAAGTCGATCATCCCTTCTCAAACATCCGCTATTGTCAACAGAATACCTATCAAAATGAGGATACCCTCTAGTAATCCTTTCCCTCAATATCCTCAACTCATCATCGAGACCTTGTTCATGTTTGATCCTATCTACTAGGGTTGGGCTTACTACCAAAGTCCCAAGAAATCCTTGAGATGCTTCAAATGACGGTTGAAGATTAATGCTAGAAAGAAATTCCAATCGCTTCCACTCATTGTTCACACTAAAGGTAGCATGCCTCTTCCTTAAAGCGTCGGTAATGACATTACTTTTCCCAGGGGTATGCTGAACAATGAAGTCGAAAGATGATATGTACTCCATCTACCTTTGATGCCCAAGGTTCTAGTCATGCGGAGAAAACAAGTACTTAAAAGACTAATGGTCGGTGAAGACCCCCTAAAAGATCATGTCTCCACATCTTCAATGAAAACACCATAGCTACATGTTCTAAGTCATGCACAGGGTACCTCTTATCATGGTCCTTAAGTTGTCTACTTGCGTAGGCAACTACCCTATCGTCTTGCATGAGTACCGCTCCTACCCCTGTTACATAAGCGTCGGTGTAAACCATAAACATCTGTGTACCATCAGGAATAATAAGGACATACACACTCGTAAGAGATTCTTTTAACTTATCAAAAGCATCACTACACTTTTCACTCCTTAGGAACTCAAAATTTTTATTCGTTAAATAGGTTAAAGGGGCTGCAATCTATGCAAGGTCCTTAATAAATTTCCTATATTAGCCCGCTAACCGTAGAGAACATCTAACCTATAATGCATTTTGGAGTATCCTCCACTCTTGAACGACTCCTACCTTTACAGCTCTGTACCCAATTGTTTCACTGAAACTATATGTCCAAGGAATTTGACTTCCTTTCTCCAAAAGTGACATTTCGAAAACTTAACCTTAGGTTGATTTTCCCTTAAAATTATTAGTACCTTCTTTAAATGGTCCTAATGCTCCTTAAAGTCCTTGGAAAATTTGGGAATGTCATATACGAATATTACAACTCTCTTCTTGATAATGTCCACGAATGCTCTACTCATAAGATCTACACAGAAAAAGCGGCATTCGTCAAACCAAAATGCATTACTTCCCACTCGAATAATCCATCAGGTGTCCTGAATGTCGTCTTAGGCTGACTCTCTTCTAAAATTTTCAATTGATAAATTCCTTTCGCCAGATCTCGGTGAGAAAAGACTTGAACACCTCCCAAATGCTCTAAAGTAATCTACCCTAGGTAGGAGGTATCTATTTATCTTAGTTAGCCTGTTGAGTTCCCTATAATCCACACACAATCTTAGCGATCCATCGGCTTTGGTGGAAAATACTACGAGTGCCCCCCATTTAGAAGTTGTAACAACCCGGATTTTCAGAATCAATTAATTTTTTGGTTTAAGCTATTTTAAGGAATATGCTAATATAAATTGGTAATTTTTGCTAAATAAAAATTGAGAATAATATTATAATCAGCTTTTGTCGTTTGTTTGACTTAAAATAAACTCAGTAAAATTATTAAATTGATTTATAAGCTTTGTTTTTGAAAATTTTAGAAATTCGATTTTTAAAATCATCGCATAACCCTTAAAAAGTGGGATTTTGCTAGGAAGCTCAGAAATTGAAGAGATAATTTTTTTTGGATACATAATGACAAATCATTGTTGAGTTCCAAAATGCATGTCGAACGGAGTCATTGTGTGGTCGTGCGAAGCAAAACCATTTTTTCAAAAACAGGTAGTAATTTTTGAAGTTTGATTTGGGCGTACAAGAAGAAAAAGTACGCTAAAATCGCATTTTTGAAGCTAATTTGTGCAATTTTACAAAGGAACATTATTGAGGTGACCTCGGAATTCGGCGAAACTTTTTTATTGAATCCGTAACGTCGAATAATGGTAAGATTCTAAAGTTCCATATTTTTAGAATTAGTATGTCTTTGAGCGTGATTTTTAAAGTGAAAAAAATTCAATGTTTTGACTTTAAAAATTCACTATTTGTGCATACAGATTCAGAATTCGACGAAACTTGTTTCGTTGTGTCCGTAATATCAAAGAGTAGCTGCATGTCAATTTTCATTGAAAACGGAATCCTTTGGTGACCACACAGATTTTTAAATGGTGAAAATAAGAAATATTTGGGTATAATAAAATATAAAACTAATAAAAAATAGTTTCCTCCTACTATATAACATCCTAAACATTTCTAAACCTAACCTAATCATCAAATTCACCGCAGTCCTTTTCCTTTTTCTAAAAAAAAGAGCTTCTAATTTCAAGATCAAACAAAATAAAATGCTATAAATCATGTTGTGTATATATTTGAGATCCCTATGGGTGGCTCGTCAATTTGATATGGGTTTTGAGGGGCTTGGTGTATGTTTGGGACGCTGCCTTTTTTTGCAGCTTGAGTGGTGGAGCTTAGGGCTCGAATTTTCTACGATTTGAAGCTTCAATGCACGATATAGTTGTTGTTTTTGGAGGAGATCGAATAGAATGTGTATGCAAAATTTAAGGCGAAACAGCGATGATTTTTGTCGAGGATTGTAAGGTGGCAGCGTACATTGAGCGGGAAGGTTGCACCATGGAGGTGCACGCTGTAGGGGAAGATGATAATGAATATAAGGAGCTCGAGAAGAGATAAATAATGGTGTTTGCAGTTCGTGAAACGGTGGAATGTAGTGGGAGAAAGTGGGGATGGAAGTTGCATTAATGGGAGGAGATGGCCTACTGTGTATGTAATAACCTGGAAATTCTGAACCAATTTAAAATTTTTATTTTAGAAATTTTAATGGATTTTAAATAGTTAGAATGATTTATTTTAAATAATAACGACTAAAAAATTATTTTAACTGAAGTTAGAACGAATATATTTATTTTAATTATAAAAGGAGTTAGAAATAGCGCTGGAGTTTGAAAATTTGAATTTGAACTTTGACTGAATGTACAGGATGCAAAATAAATTGGATTTTAGTGAAACTAAAAATATGTAAATCTGTTTAAAAATATCTTTCCAATGAATCCAAAAAGTCAAAATTTCATAGCGGGAATCAAAAGTTATGCCCAGATTAATTTTCAGGAATAGTCGCTGTAGAATTTATGTATATATATTTTCTAATATTAAAAATAGCCATTTTTCAAACGACCTCCGTTTTCGACGAAACCACTTTTGTTGGAACCAGAATGTCAAATAATTTCTAGGTTTCAATTTTTATAATTTTTAGAATTAATATGTGAGTGTGGCAAAAGAAAATGTGTTTTGTCAATTATAGTCAAATTCGATCAACCAGAAAACGACCATTTTTCAAACGATCTCTGAATTCGACGAAATTTTGATACGGTTCTAACAAGACTAATTTCGTCGAATTCTGAGACCGTTTGAAAAATGACCATTTTTTGGTCGATCAAATTTGACTATAATTGACGAAACACGTTTTCTTGTGCCACTCTCACATATTAATTCTAAAAATTATGAAAATTGAAATCCAGCAATAATTTGACATTCCGGTTCCAACAAAAGTGGTTTCATCGAAAACGGAGGTCATTTGAAAAAATAGCTATTTTTAATATTAAAAAATATATATAAATTCTACAGCGACTATTCTGAAAATTAAACTGGGCATAACTTTTGATTCCCACTATGAAATTTCGAATTTTTGGATTCGTTGGAAACATATTTTTAAACAGATTTACATATATTTGGTTTCACTAAAATCTGACTTATTTTGCATCCTGTACATTCAGTCAAAGTTCAAATTCAAATTTTCAAACTACCGCGCTATTTCTAACTCCTTTTATAATAAAAATAAATATATTCGTTCTAACTTCAATTAAATTAAATTTGTAGTCATAATTATTTAAAATAAATCATTTTAACTATTTAAAATCCATTAAAATTTCTAAAATAAAAAATTTAAATTGGTTCAGAATTTCCGGGTTGTTACAGTGTACGTATGTTTTTGGGGAAGAAAGGGATTAGAGAAATGATTAGGGGAGAGATTAGGTAATTAATTAATTAATTTGTTGAGTTAGTGGCATTAAATATGTATGCAATCTTATAAAAAGCATAACTTTTCATACTAACTTGGAATTCAGCGAAACATAATCCGTTGGAACCGTATCGACGAGAGCTTCGCAATGAAACTGACTTGGAGTGATTTGGATGTCGTATATATGCGAACTATGGAGACGAAAAGGTCACATTTCTTCGCATAAAGACTGGCGGAGTGGAAATCAAATGTGAAAACTCCTTCTCACTCTAATTATTTTACAGTTAAATATATTTTAGGATGCAGACGGGGCTTAGAAGCCCCCGACACTATTTATTGTACAAACCATATTTGTTTGTTTGGATTTTATTGTGGAAATTAGGATATTGGTTGATTTATTTGTTTGGATTTGATTTGGATGTGAATTGGATTGAAATTAGTTTGTGTATGGTGCGAGCCAGTATCAAGAGAGGGGTAATGCTAGACATTACTCCGGTTCTAATATCACGCCGTTATAATCCCGAAATTTTCAAAAATAAATATTTATTCATTAAAAATATAATTTTAATTGTGTATATGAACTATATAAAATATTCAGGTGTTGAATAAAATGTTTGAGCAATAAAAATATTATTTTCATTGAATATATGGACTACTCAAAATATTCATGTGTTAACATAAATATTTTATCATTAAAAATATAATTTTTAACATATTTATGAATGACATAAAATTCTCCTGAAATGAAAATAAATATTCATTCACAAATTGGACTATTTGTTTATATACACCCATTTAACTGATATTGATTGGGACGATAAATTTTACACATTGCCCAACTGCACAAATAATATTCAGTATTTGTTGGTTGAAACCCCACACGGGTATTGGGATGATATTTGACGTACACTAATTCCAATTGTTTAGTTATATGTCAATCGATTGGTTGATAGAATGCTGTAAGCATTAATTATATATATTTAATGCTTATGCAGTTGTGTAATGCACTCTGGATGATCGTTGATTGTATATCATGATTGTTGTGTACATGTATTGTATGAAATCCATATAAATAAATTATATGGTAATTGATTGGATCTGATTCCAATTCAAAAGGAACGAATATTTTAAAATAACGAATATTTTAAAATAATATTCTGTAAAGGATTAAATATGATTTTGATGTCCGATTTAGGATGGACACGAAATTATTGAAATATGTGTGGCCATGTTGATTAGTTATGTGCCATTTTGACGCGAACAATATTTATATCAATTTTATTCAGATTTATAATGAATATTGAAAAAGAAATGATTTCAAAATCTGATTTTTGAAAATATTATTATTTTAATATTATAATGATATGGTATATTCAATTTTGATTTAAAATTGAAAATGAAGTTAGAATCATTTTAAAATGAATTTATAAGTGATTTATAAAATACGTTTATGGAAATCGACGAAATATAATATATATATATATATATTTAATTACCACAATAGAACGCGCCGTGACCGTTCGCGAATTTCGACCATTAATTTCAAACGGACGTAACAGGAGATCGGACCGTCGAATTCTCCTAAAATCGAAACCATTGGGTTCGTATCAAAAAGAGATTTCCAACGAATATAAGAGATTTGAAATCTAACGGTTGGATTTGGAATTTTGTCCAAATCAAATTTGGAAAAGGTCGATGTAAATGTAGTTCGATGACCGTTTATGGATATCGACTGAAAGGGCCTTAATAAAATTATTAAAATATTAATAATTTGTGTTAAATCATAGTAAATGATTTG
Source organism: Allium sativum (assembly GCA_030737875.1). Lineage (NCBI taxonomy): Eukaryota > Viridiplantae > Streptophyta > Magnoliopsida > Asparagales > Amaryllidaceae > Allium > Allium sativum. Next base: position 1,025,565,571 of record CM060920.1, read on the forward strand.
GAAAGAATTAGGATGAAAAATTCCATGTTTGTAAGGATAAAAATATATTTTTATCAAAATGAACTAGTTATTAACTAGATTTGAAATCCACTAATTTTTAAACAAAATAAATTAGATTTTTGAATAAAATGGAATGTGAATTGGGTTTATTGTGAACAGTGTTTTTAATGACGTTCGTTCTTTAACCCGATTAACAGTGAAATGTGATTTGGAATTCATAAATCTTTTTATTAAGATTTAATGGAAATTTAGTGTATTAAATTGGAATTCAATTTGGTAATAATCGAAGTGAGCTTCTGTGGAGGAAGACTGTTAATATATATGGAATTTAAAAGGCTTTGTCGTTATTCCATTTATATTATTAGTCGGATACGAAAATTAATATCGATTATATATTGATCTGTTTTCCATGAAGATTCCATTATTAATGGAATGTGATTTTGGGTTTATCGTGAGCTGTGTTTTAAATGACATTGGTTCTTTAACCCAGTTAAAGACAGGATTACATGTCTAACATTGTATTTCAAACTGTATTGCTGATCTTTGCTAAATTTATATTTGTTTGGTGGCGGATAATTTATTCTCTTTCTTAACACCCTTCACTAAGGCGTACGAGCTTAGAGGTTATATATCGGCAGAAATCAATGGTACGGTGTAGATTGTCGATGCGGCATGTTCGATTTCCCAAAGTTAAATAATTATTAATATTGATTTTTGGGAAGATTAAAACTAAGTGGAGTTTTAATGAATCTTTAATTAGATTGAAGTGTGAATGTGATTGTTTAAATTATCAAATTTGGGAAATGATCGAGAATGGAGTACCACCAGTTTTACTCCAAGCGATAGTTAAAACTTTAAATAGATTTGAACTGGAAATGGTAATTAATTTTATCGATACCATGGTGGTGTTAGATATGGAGTATTACCAGTTTTGCTCCATGGGATGAATAGGTTAGGATTGGGAAATTAAACAAATGATTACTTCGGTATGGCTCGATAATCCCGACAAGTTGATAAACCTTAATTTGGTTTAGAAATGATATCCAAAGGAAGATTAAAGAATAAATTTAAAAAAGTTATCTTCAATAAAATTAATGGGAACCTTTCCCTAATGATGTGAATATTTGAATAAAAGAATATTCAGAATTGGAATGAGTCGTATATTGTGTTTTTATAGCACTTGATTTTAAGATACGTAAATTATTCGAAAAGGTCGGGTTTATACCTATTCTGAATAATTGGTTCGACGATAAGTCGAAGATGAAGATGGTGGTCGAAGACCGGAGGTCTTCATGTCATTTGGATAATTACGGATGTCTTGATTGGGCTGTGCACCCAAGACAAGGTAATAAGCGGTGATCGTCCAGACGTACTTGGAGATCGACCAAATATGGGAGAATGTCTTTCCTGTATTGGACATATGGGATGAGGAATAAGGTGCCTCCAGTTTCGTTCAGATCCGGAACGAACTAATAAATTGATGTGTGTCTGACACTGGATTTTATTCTGTGTTAATTTATTTCTATTAAATATATATCTGTTTGGTGGCAGAGAATTTATTCTCTTGCTTAACACCCATCTTTGAGACGTACGAGCTTGGAGATTATATATAGATAGACATCAGTTGCAAGGCGTGAATTATCAATGTGGCATGCTGAGATGCAAATGATCAAGGCTTTTGTTGAAAAGTAGAGTCTTATGGTTGATTATCAAAGGACGACTTTAAATAGCATAGCTTTGTGTATAGCGTTAATTATCGAGCTTCACTCCCCGGTATGAACCAGAAACGGGATGAAGGATCCAGGGAGAATGTGCGCTTTTTCTAGCTAGGAGTGGTGTCATGATATGGAGCCCAGAAATTTTACTCATGTGGATCTTGCATATTATTTGATGGATAGCGAGGCGCCTCGGATATATCGGTCACTATGGGGCCGATGGATGATGTAATAACCCGCAAATTCTGAGCCAGTTTAAAATTTTTTGTTTTGGCAATTTTAATGAATTTTGAACATTTAAAATAGATTATTTTAAATAATAACGACGAGAAATTTATTTTGAATATAATTAGAACGTATATATTATATACGTCGTCGTTGGAATATAATAATTATATATAATTATAAATAGAATTGAAAATGGCGCGGTAGTTCGATAATTCGATTTCAAACTTCAATTGAATGTACCGGGTGCAAAACAATCCGGATTATAGCGAAACCAAAAATAATCAGATCTAATTGATGATATCTTTCCAACGAATCCGAAAAATCAAGATTTCATAGCGGGGATCAAAAGATATGTCCAGTTGAAAATTCTGAATAGTCGCTATGGAATTCAGGCCCTTAAAAATGGGAATTTTGCAAACGACCTCGGATTTCGACGAAACCAGTTTTGTTCGGTCCGTGATGTCAAATTATTGCTAGGTTTCAAATTTCATAATTTTTCGAATCAATATGTGAGCGTGGCAAAGGAAAACGCGTTTGACCAGTTTCAGTTGATTTTAATCGACTGGAAAATGGCCATTTTTCCAACGGTCTCAGAATTCGACGAAACTAGTTTTGTTAGGACCGCATCGTCAATATGAAGCTAGAAAATATTTTTCGGGAATTTTTCTAGTTAGTATGTGACCCCGGTAAATTGAAACGCGCGCTCAAATTCAATATATAGAGTTATATGTAAATTCAACGGAAACTGATTGTAACGATCGAATCAGCCTACGATACATATCCTATTGTGTTCGGAATGGGGGTATTACGCTATGGACGACAGGCGGTGGGCCTCGTTTCGAGGTCGTATGTGAAAGTCAACTTTTTGCAAAATAAAATAATAATAATAATAAAAAATTTCTCCCCTCTCCTGAACTACGCTGCCCCCCCCCAATTATCTTTCAAAATCGATTTTCAATCAGAAAAAAAAGGAAAAAAAAAGAGAAAGAAGGGCGACGGGGGGGTGATCCGCCGCCACCACATTGCGCCCCCCCTCCCCCAGCGACGCTGCCGCCACCGCTGCTTCACCTTCTTCCCCTCCGCTTCTTCCTCCTCTTCTATCGAGCCTCGCGCCCCTAGACCCGAACCCGCAACCGCCTGCACCGACCCACCCACCTCCACCGCAGCCTCAGCCGCGTCGCCACCCACCTCCGCCCCTCGCCCAGTCCTCCACCTCCCTCCAGCGCCTCGCGAAGAACCCCCCCCCCCCCCCCCCACTGCAACCAAATCGAGCACCGCAGCCTCGCCCTCCCTTGTTTCTGATCGACGCGCCGCCCAAGACCCCCCTCCGTCCATCCGTCGCCTGAAATCGACCCACTCCCCTTCGCAAATTATTGTAAGTAATTTATTTGTTTACTGTTATATGAAAATCAGTTTTTTTTTCTGTTTATACTTTAGCTAAATAAAAATGTTGTTTTTATATATACATTATGAAGATTAAAAATATGATTTTTATATTTTTAAAGAATTAAAAATTTGATTTTTATATTTTTAAAGTGGTAAAAATATAATCTTTATTCTGTAGAAGGTGTAAAAATATGATTTTGTTTAGGTAGAGAATGAAAAATATAATTTTTACATGTTAGGGGTATTAAAAATATCATCTTTATATAGGTAGCAAAATAAAAAGGTGATATTTTAAAAATAGAAAAGGTAAAATCTTTAAAAATAAACGGACGATATTTTAAAAATAGAAAAGGTAAAATCTTTAAAAATATAAAGGCAAAAACTTTATTTTTATAAAGGCGAAAACTTTATTTTTATAAAGGCGAAAACTTTATTTTTGAAAAGGCGAAATCTTTATATGAAGAATAGCGTGATAAAAATATAATTTTTTTTATCTATATAGTGGCGTTGTGAAAATATAATTTTTTTATCTATATAGTAGCGTTGTGAAAATATAATTTTTTTTTATCTATATAGTAGCGTTGTGAAAATATGATTTTTATATATTGAATAGACATAGTAAAAATTCGATTTTCATATATTGAATAGCGAGGTAAAAATTCGATTTTTATATATGTAGTGGCTACGGGCAAAGAAGATGACAAAGATACGATAACGATGAAGATTTCTATCAAAGAAGAGTCAAGATGATTGGATAGCTATCTGTGAGAATTTCTCACCTTTCAATTTCATTTTCTAGTTATATATATATATATATATATATATACTAAGATGCAGACGGTGCTTAGTAGCACCCGACACAATCGTCCACAGACCATGGACTTGTTTGTTTGGTTGCATAGATTAGTTAGATGATTTGATTTGAAATTGAATTGTTTGGTGAAATGAATGGATTTGATTGATGTGTGAATGGCGTGGGCCTTCACTAGACCGGGGATAAGGCTAGGCCTCGTCCCGTTTCTAGTATCGTGCCGTTATGCCGCCGAAATTTTCTAAAATATGTTAGAAAAATAAAAATATCATTTTTATTTTATAAAGGAACTAAATAGAAATTCATATGTTGAAATAAAATATTTTATCGTTAAAAATATATTTTTTAACGTGAATGTGAATAAATAAAATGTTCATTTACAAACCGGACGGTTTGTTTATGTACACCTATTTGAAGGACATTGAGTGGGTCGATAAATTTTACACATCGCCCAACTACACAATTAAAATCTATATTTGATTGCTTGAAACCTCACACGGGTGTTGGGATGAAATTTGAAGTTTACTCATCCTGATTGATTAAATATGTCGATCGATTGATTGACAGGCTGTTATAAGCGTTAGATATCTATATTTGATGCTTATACAGTGTAGTGCACTTTGGTTGATGGTTGATTATTTTTCAATGCTATTATACATGTGTTGTATGGAAATCCATATAGTTAACGCTATATGGTGATTGATTGGGCCTCATTCCAATTTGAAAAATAAAGAGTATTATAAAATAAATGATCATGTGTTGACTGTACTCATCCGTTGAGATTAGTCATGTGTTGAACGAAATATTTTAATAATAAAATTTACATCTTTATCAATATAAAGTAAAGGTTCATGTGTTGACTGTACTCATCCGTTGAGATTAGTCATGTGTTGAACGAAATATTTTAATAATAAAATTTACATCTTTATCAATATAAAGTAAAGGTTCATGTGTTGACTGTACTCATCCGTTGAGATTAGTCATGTGTTGAACGAAATATTTTAATAATAAAATTTACATCTTTATCAATATAAAGTAAAGGTTCATGTGTTGACTGTACTCATCCGTTGAGATTAGTCATGTGTTGAACGAAATATTTTAATAATAAAATTTACATCTTTATCAATATAAAGTAAAGGTTCATGTGTTGACTGTACTCATCCATTGAGATTAGTCATGTGTTGAACGAAATATTTTAATAATAAATTTTAAATCTTTATCAATATAAAGTAAAGGTTCATGTGTTGACTGTACTCATCCGTTGAGATTAGTCATGTGTTGAACGAAATATTTTAATAATAGAAATATTTGAAAACGAAATATTTGAAATAGAAATATTTGAAAACGAGATATTTGAAATAGAAATATTTGAAATAGAAATATTTGAAAACGAGATATTTGAAATAGAATATTTGAAAATAGAAATATATGAAGCCGTGTTGATTAGATTGACGCCATTTTGACGTGAACGATATTTATATCGATTTTATTCATTTTAAAATGAATACTGAAAAGTGATTTCGAAATCAAATATTTTAAAGTGAAATGAATTCGAATTGAATTGTAAACAAACTGAAATGAATTCAAATTGAATTGAATAGAAATGAATTTTAAAACGAATTTATAAAGAAGAATTCAACTGTGATTTGAAATGAAATGGAAGTTGAAAATGTTTTCGAAACGAATTCAAAACTATTTATAAAATTCGTTTTTAAATTGAAATCGACGAAATTTATATTATATATATATTATATATATAATATAATGGCCTGAATAGAACGCGCCGCGCCGCGGTAGTTCGTGAATTTCGACCATTTATTTCAAACGGACATTACGGGAGATCCGACCGTCGGATTCTCCTAAAATCGGAACCGTTGGGTTTGTATCGAAAAGAGCTTTCTAACGAATATTAGGAATTTGAAATCTAACGGTTGGATTTGGAGTAACGTCCAAACCAAATTCGAAAAAGGTCGCTGTAAGTGCAGTTCGATGGCCATTGATGGAAATCGACTGTACGTGCCTTGATAAAATTATTAAAAATAGTAATAATTTATGTAGAATCATAAGAAATGATTTGAGAAAAATTGGGGTGAAAAACTCCATATTTGTAAAGATAAAAATGGATTTTTATCGAAATGAACTAGTTTGAACTCAATTTAAAACCCGAGTTTTTATTTTTAAATAAATAAATTAGATTTAAAAAGGGGTTTTAAATAATCGGAATTCCTAATATATTTGATTGGATTTGAAATGGGTTTATCGTGAACTGTGTTTCAAATAACACTAGTTCTTTAACCCGATTATAAATAGAGTGTGATTTGGGTTTGTCATGAACTGTGTTTTAAATAACACCTAGTTCTTTAACCCAGTAAAAGGAGTTTTAATGAATCTGCAATTAGATTGAAATGTGAATTTGTAATCTAAACTTCCAAATTTAGAAAATGAACGAGAATGGAGTATTACCAGTTTTGCTCCAAAGCGATAGTTAAATCTTTAATTAGATTTGAACGTGAAATGGTAATTAATTTTACCGATAACACCGTGGTGTTAGATATGGAGTATTACCAGTTTTGCTTCACGGGATGAATAGGTTAGGATTGGGAAATAAAATAAATAATTACTTCGGTGTGGTTCGCTAATCTCGACTAGTTTAGAAAAACCATAATTTGGTTTGAAACGACATCCAAAGGAAGATTACAGGATAAATTTTAAAGAATTTATCTTGGATAAAATTAATGGGAACCTTTCCCTAAGAATGTGGAATTTAAAAACTAGCTGTAGGTTGGCTAAGAAGAATGGTTTCCTGGGTATTGATCTGATGTTGGTTTCGGCCTTCGAGGTTAATGTTTGGGAAATTGCTCTCTAGCTAATCTGCGGTTAGTGACTAATGAATTGGAATGATGCGTATGTTGTGTTTGTGTAACATTTGTTTTTAATATACGCGGGTTGTTCGGAAAGTCCGGGTTTACACCCATTCTGAATAACCGATTCGACGATATTTCGAAGATGAAGACGGTGGTCGAAGACCAGAAGTCTTCACATCGTTTGGGCAATTACTGACGATCCTGATTGGGCTGTACACCCAAGAGGATGGAAATAGTTGGTGGTCGTCCAAACGTACTTGGAGATGGATGGATATGCGAGGAAAGTGCCTTCGGTTTCGTTCAGACCCAGAACGGACTTGTAAATGGATTGTGTGTCTGACATTGGATTTTATTCTGTGTTGATTGATTTCTATTAAATATACATCTGTTTGGCGGCGGAGAATTTATTCTTTTGCTTAACGCCCTTCTCTGAGACGTACGAGCTCAGAGGTTGTATATCGATGGACATCAGTCGCATGGCATGAATTGCCTGTGTGGCACGCTAAGATGCAATGATCAAGGCTTTTGTTGAAAAGCAGAGTCTTGTGGTTGATGATCAAAGCACTGCCTTTGTGGCGTAGCTTTGTGTATAACGTGAATTTGCGAGCCTCACACCTCGGTATGAGTCATAAACGGGATAAGTACCCAAGGATTGCATGACGTTTCTTTCTAGCTATGGTGGTGTCAGTGACTTACCAGCCTTAACATTTAAATACTTTTCACCTTTGTGGTTTGGATGCGAGCGCCTCGATTATAGGTCTGTAAGGACCGGGAAATGTGTGTTCAGGCATTATTAATCCTCTAACGTAAGTGAGGACCGGCCTTGGAGGATCCGGGGTTGCCCAGAGTGCGTAACCCGGAGGCATTTGCTAGAGTGTCTCGAACGCGGAGAGGAGCTTGCCCCTTGCCTCGACTCATGACGAAAATCCAATTTCCAATACGAGTATTGCGGTTTTAATTGTAGAACTAGTATGGCGACATAGTAGATGGTAGCTATGCCGCCTATGATTGATATTTATGATTGAAATTGTTTTGACACTATACACTTATTATAGTATCAAATGGTTTGTTTTAAACGTACCAAGCATGTTTGGCTATTATAAGGGAAAACCCTATCCTCCGGCTTGCGTTGCATTGTGTGATGGGACCTGGGTCTTATAATAGCTTCATTTTTCGAAAAAGCATTACGCTGTTTATTCTATGCACTAGTATTCTTGGGAGGAAACCCGTTCCGTGTTATACGGCGTGGTCCCTGGAATTACTCTCTTTTAAAGTAAAGTTTTAAATAACTGTTTTAGTTCTCACACCAGTCACATGACTGACCTGGAGTTTATTGTTTTAACCTAAACTCTGGGTGCCCCTATTTCCGCACGGGCAGCTAGTAGTTTTGGTTTTGCAGATTTATATTCACAGGATCCTGGTTTACAGCTGGAATGATATCCGGAAAGCTCTGTATCCGTATATCATCTTCAGTTGTGCTTTGTATTATTTTCCGCTACTATGTAATTTATTGTAATCTCTGATATTTACCGAATGTAATTTATTCAATTATACTCTGTATATTCTTGTATCTGATGGAATTGTTGTAATAACAATGAAATGTTCTTCCGTCTGCGTTCATTTGTGTGTTGTTCTCAAAGTATCCGCTCTTTCCTTCACGGGGAAGTTACGGGTTATCACAGATGATATGGTCGACACACTAACCATTACGCCCCATAGGGTGGGGAAATGTATTGTTCAAGAGTTATAATCCTCAAATGTAAGAGAGGACCGACCCTATGGCTCCTAAGTGCAGTTGCGGATGTATCCTGAGATATGGTAGGATAGATTGTCTCGAATTCGGTAAGGACGATCCCTTGCCTTGGTTCATGATGGAAATCCAACTTCCAATATGACATCGTGCAATTTTGATTGTAGAACTAGTATGGCTACATGATATATGGTACCCATGCCATCTATGATTGATACATTTATATTTGAAGTTGTTTATACACTATGCACTTATAATATTATCAAATGATTTGTTTTAAATGTACCAAGCATATTTGGCTATTATAAGGGAAAACTCTATCCTCCGGCTTGCGTTGCATTATGTGATGGGACCCGAGTCTTATAATAGCTTCATTTTTCCAAAAAGCATTATGCTGTTTTTTTTATGCATTGATATTCTTGGGAGGAAACACGTTCCGTGTTATACGGCGTGGTCCCTTGATTTACCTTATTTTAACGTAAAGATTTAATAACTGTTTAAGCTCTCACACTAGTCCCATGACTGTCCGGGGGTTTATTGTTTTAAACTAAACTTTTGGTCCCCCTATTTTCCACATAGGCAGCTAGTAGTTGGGTTTTGCAGATTTCTATTTTACAGGATCCTGGTTTGCTGCTGGAGCTATATTCGGAAAGCTCTGTATCCTTGTATTTCTTTCAGTTGTGTTATGTATTATTTTTCCGCGGCTATGTTATATATTTTAATCTCTAATATTTATCAAATGTATATTATTCATTCATACTCTATTATATTCTTCTACTCTGATGTAAATTGTTGTAGTAACAATGAAATGCTCTGTCATTTGTGATCTGGTTTGACGTGTTCCCAACTCAATCTGTTGTTTCTCGTCTCTTCGTAGATCGGGAGATTTCGGATCTTTATAGTTTGGTATCAGAGCCCTGGTTTATAGAGCTCGAGAACAAGACACATTAGAACCAAACGAAAGAATTCATCAGAGATTGGATTAGTAATATCTAATGAGAATAACGCATTAGAGATAGGATCACTAGTATCCTAGAATGAGTTGGAAGAGTGTTATTTTTAAAATAAAAATGAAACCAAATTTTGTTTTGAAAATTTAAACCTTATTATACGTATTTGAGTATTTTATTTTAAATTGATTTTAGACAATCAGATATATAGAGATTTTAATATGCATCTGATCCACATGTATTTGAAGTCTCAAATATATTAGATAGATATAGAATCACACTCTAGTCACCCGGAGATGATTCTGATGACTGAGATCTCATCATCAGAGTTTATGTTTGAGTTTTGAAAGTGGGATATCTACATATTTCCAATTGACTGGTGTGAGAACCAAAACATAGTTAGGGTTACTGTTTGTGATTTGGCATTGAAATATGATTTTTGAATATATACAAAAGTATGTGTTTGAAAAGCTAATCAACTAATTGATTACTGGTTGTGTTGTATGATAATTAGTTTGACTAATTAAAATGTTGGAACAATAAAATCAACATGACAATGGAAGGTAAATTTAGCCAAATAGAATCAAATATTGATCTGAATTGAAAATTTGTTAGAATTACATATATGTACATGTATATAATGAACAAATCATAGCATGGAAGCTAAAAAGAGGAATAAAATTGTATGCCCGACAAATAGGTACATGTTTACTATATTTCTTGGGTTTTGATGATTTTATGAGCCGATTGGAAAGCCGCTTGGCTTTTCTTTTTTTTCTTTTGGATTAATGTGGGCTCTGTGAGGCAAGTTGCGGTTTTAAAGGTCTCCTAGTACAAAGGAGGTTATGGCGAAATTTGTCAAAAGTTTAGGGTGTTAGCCAAATTTTTGAGAAATTAGAAAATTCTTAGAAATTGGAAAGTTGAAGAATGAAAGCCAGAATGAAAGTTGAGTTGGTTAGTTAAACAGCTTTCATCTTTGTTCCTTTTCGAGGACGAAAAAATTTTAAGTGGGGGAGATTGTAACAACCAGGATTTTCAGAATCAATTAAAAAATTTTGTTTAAGCAATTTTAAGGAATATGCTAATATAAATTGGTTATTTATGCTAAATAAAATTTGAGAATAATTTTAAAATTAGCTTTTATCTTTTATTTGACATAAAATAAACTCAGTAAATTTATTAAATTGGTTTATAAGCTTTGTTTTTGAAAATTTTAAAAATTCGATTTTTAAAATCGTCGCATAGCCCTTAAAAAGTGAGATTTTGCTAGGAAGCTCAGAATTCGACGAGATAAAATTTTTTGGATTCATAATGAGAAATAATTGTTGGGTCCCAAAATGCATGTCGAACGAAGTCAGTGTGTGGCCGTGCAAAGTAAAACTATTTGTTCAAAAATAGGTAGTCATTTTACAAAGGAACATTATTGGGACGAACTCCGAATTCGATTCCACTTTTTTTTTTGGATTCATATCATCAAATAATGGTTAAATCCAAAAGGGCATAATTTTTGATGTTATCGTTTGGTCGTACAAGAAGAAAAAGTACGCTAAAATTGCATTTTTGAAGCTAATTTGAACAATTTTACAAAGGAACATTTTTAAGACGACCTCGGAATTCGATGAAACTTTTTTTATTGGATCCCTAACGTCAAATAATGGTAAGGTTCCAACAATCGGGATTTTTAGAATCATTATGTGATAGGGCATGATTTTTAAATAAAAAACATACAATATTTTGACTTTAAAAATTCTCTTTTTGTGCATACGGAATTATAATTCGACGAAACTTATTTCGTTGTGTCCGTAATATCAGAGAGTAGCTGCATGTCAATTTTCATTGAAAACGGAATCCGTAGGTGACCACATGGATTTTTTTAAACGATGAAAACAAGACATATTTGAGTGTAATACAATATAAAACTAATAAAAAAATAATTTCCTCCTACTATATAACATCCTAAACATTTCTAATGTAACATCCTGCCTTTTTGACCATTTCAAATTGGTAATTAAGCCAACTTAAAACGTCTAAATCGACGGATCGTTATTAGCTTACAGAGTTTAAAAGATAGAATCAACACACATAATAAGTAGATAACACAGTATTAAACAATAAAATAAACTTTTATTCATTTATCAGAATTTTTGATACAAGAAACTTTTATATACAGCGAAATAAAATTTACAGTTTAAATACAAGAAAAATATTACTTGTTTAAAACTTCAGAGTGCGCCGTCTTTGAAATCCCCAGCTTGCCAATCTTTGAATCCTAAACTGTAATCTTTAAATCTGAAATGCTCGGATCTGACTCCAGCGTTCCTTGCAAAAAGATAAAACACTCGAGTTAGGATTAATCGTTGGTTCAAATAAATTAATTTCAATAGAAACTTAAATATGATAGTTAATGTTACTTCAAGAATATGTTAAGCACAACCTAAAATGTATGCTTTACATGGGTGTTGAAATAGTGGAGGTACATACATATATGACAAAAAAATGTCACAAAGTGTCTCATGCCAACACGGCCCCAAGAAGTCCTGAAGTAGCATGAGTAATCAATGTCGAAGCAAGTGGGTTAAAACCAAAACAAAGAACACCAAAGAGGGTCCATCACATATGCGCATATGCACAGTCTGCGTTTAAAGGGACATATAATTCCGCACTTCTAATGGTAACAAAGTAATAGAGTTTGACACCTTAAATTATCTTGGAATGATTATACATATGTGCTTATGTGACAGGTAACCATACTATTGTATTATAATATCTGCCATGTGTGTCGAGAAGTCAAGGCAGTTCACCTATATTTAATTCCGTGCATACATGTAGCACACTGAAGGGTCCGAGCATAACGCACTAGTATACCTACCAATTTTACTTATAAACTCAAGCTTAGGTTTAGGAAAACTTCCCCTTTATCACTTACTAGTAGCAAAACTTAAATTGCAGTTCAATAAGAATTTACTCCAAGAAAATGTAAAATATGTGATACTTCCGACCACAATGACAGTATGGTGCGTACACAGTATGATTCATAATAATATGGTAATCTTCATGAGGTACATTAATCTAACCAGTGTATACTTTAAATAATATACCCATTCTAATGTTAAAAGTTAACAAGGCATAACAGGGGAGCAGGTCTACATATAGGTATCGAGTTTAATGCATGTATACCCATTTATACATGCTGAAGCAACAACAATACATAATATGTGTCAAGCTACCTAGATCATCAATAGGACAACATGTATTCATGGGTAAACAACTATGTTTGGGCGTGTTCCAATAGACAAGCAAACAAATTTATCCATATGCACACACACACACACGTATAAGTCGTGAAACAAGAAAGGAACCCAAAATAAAAGGGCAACAATTTTTTTCTAAATATAATATATGTATTCATATACATGTTAGGTAGATGTGCTACAGCAAATAACAAATCTCATGAACATGTATAACCCAATGAACATCATCACATATATATACATGCACGTTCAACATGTAACTAGATCTGGTTAGAATCACAAATCCTAGATATTTAGCAAACATTCTTATAACAAGGTATGAGTTTATATATATATATATATATATATATATATATATATATATATATATATGTATGTATGTATATATACTGATTGTATGTTTGTAAAGTTCATTTTAGTATCTCTCAAGGATAACAATTTTTGTTTAAAAATTTGTGAATAGAATATCCTTTGTACTTAGTAAAGCATTACTAATATGTTTAAACAAGGCTCATGTATCATATTATATGTCAACTTCTGGTTCCACAAATGTGTTTATAAATCAATATATATATATATATATATATATATATATGGTTTATAAATTTTCCATATAGTATGGATTTAGATTAGGACGGCGCAAGTATGCCAAACATACATTGCGAATCCGAACAAAGAGTGTTCCAAGATTTTTCTGACTAAATAGCTATTCGGATTTAAATCAAGACTGCATATAAAATTCGGGACACGTGAATTAATTTAAGTGTACCCATCGACATGATTTTTCCTAAATAAGGTGACAATAAATAATAAGGGCTTAATCAGTCAAGATGCAACAGACTAGACACAAGAAAATGCAATCACAACAACATGGCTAGTATACACATAATAGGTTAATATTTAGGTAATTCCACTTCCCTAATGTATGGTAAAACAAATGTAACTTGGACAACAATACTATATTTTTTTCCAGATTTTAGTTTGAATAATTTATTTGATAGTCACAGTCAGGTTTCAAGGCAAAAACCATTCCTTTGTTTTTTTTCTTTTTTTCCAACTCAAACAATTCAGCATTTATTTTTATTTTTATTTTATACATATGTATTTTAGGTGACTTCCCAAGAGTCTCTTATTGAACGTCCCAAAATTTATACATTCAGTAACCAGTCAATTTGACATGCAACTTACTGGGGTACAACTTAACATATGACATTCCTTTGCATGTCTTTTATAAAAGCTTCATAATGTATATATGTCTAGACAATTGAGGTATGAAGTACCTGAAAACCTTCAACGTATTACCCATATATGTTATATACCACGTTTGTCCAAATTAATAGTCATGGTATTTTATATTATTTTATAGGCACCATGGCAACGCTTAACATCTGCACTAGTAAATAATCCACTTACAGTTTAACACCTATTACTATTTTATCCAAATGAGTAGTATACGTCATTATTAGTACAATGTATCTCACGCTAAATCAAGTTTTCAAAGTGACAAGGCAAACTAACAACAACAGAAGAGTAAAGGAACAATTATATTTAGTATGGACCGAAATAAATTTCTTGAAACAAGGTATATTGTGAGCCAAAACTCACCTTTGAACACAATAGTAAGGAGGCACAGTGCTAATGTGGCAACAATTAGTGATAACCCATTTGTCGTGGCTTTCAGCGGCGAGCAGACTTTGGCTCTTCGATTTCCTGGGCAGACTCTGACGGCGACAAGGACCGAGGCGGTGCGTGGAGCTTCGAATCCCAAGTCTTCAGTTTTTCGATCACTAGGAGGAGGACAGAGTGATTTGATAACGCAAAGGAGGCCATTAAAATTGAAGAAAGCTTTAGCCACTAAAAGGGTAAAGGAACGATGGAAAAACAGTCAATTTGGGAGGAAAGAATAAAGTTTTATTTTGGGGAAAGAGAGGAATTTGGCCTCAAACATTGAAAATTAGAAAGGAGGAATGAATTTCTCTGAAGAAAAAGGGAACAAGGTGTGAATTTATAGAAGGATAAGGGGTGAAGATAAGAACGAAGTAATGTCATATAGGTTAGGGTAGGGGTGATGATCAAATGTAGGTCCGTGCGTGAAATACTAAGGGAGGTAATATGTAGGGTTGGTTATATTTAATTAATATTAACCCATAATGTACACAATTGTTGAACACTCCACATTCGTACCGTGAAAACCACTTCCAAACGCAATGAAATTCGACGTACCTTCATATTTTGACATTCTGAATTAAATAAAATTATTCTGGTCATAATTCGACTTTGTTTACATCTGATATTATTTTCTTTTTAAATTATTTAACCTTTCTCCAATTTAATTCCGTTTGTTCGTCAACAATTTCATTTCATCCCAAATTTGAAACATTAAATTAATGCACATATATCTAAGCCGATTTCCCATATATTTTGACAAATAAAATTTCCAATTTATTTACTGTTAACTACATTTGTTTTTAAATTCAATCATTTATATTTTCCAATCGAATTTCAAATCCAATTCGAATATTCAACCAAATTTAGTCCAAATATTTAACAATAAATATTTGATTCCCAACCATCCATAATAGATAAAATATTGGATTCAGTTCAACTCTAAACCGTATATAAATTTCAATTTTATAATCCATGTATTAATATACTACTGATTACTCTAACTAATTACATATTCCAGTTGTCGAAGTTTCTGGGATATTACAATCCTCCCTCCTTTTAAAACTTTTCGTTCTCGAAAAAGGGAGGGCGTTAGAGTTATTTCATTGCATACTTTTCATTTTCCATATTTGCGTGAAATTCTTACATGACTAGTATCGATATTTAAGTCATCGATCCTCTTTGTTTATCCATCATATCATCATATTCAATTATTAGGAAAAATCAAATTTCTTTTCAAAACCAATCTCATTTTAATTTCCAATTTCTGCGTAAGTTAGATTTATACATCTCAAACTATTCCAAACATCATTTGTTACTTATCCATCGTTGCAATGTAATGGGTCTAGGCTAGAAACCCTCAACCCAATCTCCTTACATTCAATCCATTTAATCTTTCCAACACTCTTTGAAGAGTGTAAATAACATCTTTTCTTCAAGTTACAAATTGTCGATTTGAAAATTTTTAAAAATCCGAAACCTTTTTATAACTTTTATCTATAACGTGAATTTCATACAAAAAAATTAAACAAAAATATTTGTGTTATTACTTCAAAGCTATGGACTCATAAATACTTCGAAATTTCCTTTCTTAGCTTATTAAGACATATAATGATTTTAAATTATTTATTTGAAAATATTTGATAACTCGAAGTTTGACAAGTCTATTGTCGTTTCCACAAATGTTAGGCATACGCTGGCCCAGCGTACGGCTAAAATCTTCGAATACTAAATATTCTTGCTTCAACTCCTAGTGAAAAATATTTCAAAAAATCTATTTAAAAATAGATACGGAAAGTACCAATGTGATATTGATATGTTGATTGTTCATGAATCGTAGATGCACAATGGTTTCGTCTGCATCCCCCAGAAAACATCCGTATCCATCGGAAATCACTTCTCTGTTAATTTCGTCATGGATAGATCAACATAAGACATTTAAGAATCAAAAGAAAATCTAAGGTCATTGAGCATTGGATGCTCTCTCTCAGGTTAACAAAACAAATTATCAAGTTATGAAGATAAATCAAGTCACAAGGACCAATCAAGTTACGAAGACAATTAAGTCACGAAGACAAGCTGCTGCATTAAACAGGTGGCTCCATTATACCTTAAGTAACTCTAGTGGTTACATTTATTTCACTTGTAGATATATCATGTGGACCGCAGGTATACAATGGTTACGCCTGGGTCCCCCAGGAAACATCCATACCCGTAAACTTTCACAGCTCTGCGGATTACGCCATTATAATTCGATTATAGATCGTAGCAATCACAATGGTTACGCTTGGTTCCCCCAAGAAACATCCATCCGCCGTAGGCTATCTGTAGCCCTGCGAATTTCGCTACACGGTTGAAATCCAAGGACTCTAGATTGCAGCGATCACAATGGTTACACCTGATTCCCTCAGGAAACATCCGACCGCCGTAGGCTATCTGCAGCCCTGTGAATTACGCTAGAAGTCGTGGTCAATGGAAACTCATGAGTTTTATGTCCGGACAACCTACTACCACCAGCATCATATTTCAGCTAAGCTCGAAATTCATAGGAGGAAGGTATTTCCTTATCTTGATTTAAAAAAATATGATACTATATATAGTATTTCATAACTCATACTTATGAATATTGACATAAGATTTTTTTAACTAATAGATTTTATATATTCTCGTATTAATAAATTCGAATTTAAATTCAGATTCTATTTAAATCTTGCTTTTATTTTCATCTTTTTCAAAACAATCAAGCAATTTACTGAGTTTATTCAAACAATTTTCTTCTTCCAGATTACGATATTTTACTGGCTCTTGAACTCGTTTGAATTTGAATCTCAACTTAAATCTCATTGACCAAGTTTGACTTATTCAAAAATCGGTAACTCGACCTTTCAATTCCATAATTGGAAATTATAGATTCAATCTTCTCCTCAAACATCTTTAAAGATGTATGACTTCCAAATCCTGTTATATTGGATTATCCGTGAACCCAACTCATCAACCAATTCCGGATTCTATTTTAACTATTCAAAACTATGTATACATATTTTATGTATCAAACAATACTTCAAAATCACTACTTCTTTGTTTTTTTTTTTTTTTGAGAAACAAATAAGTAGGAAGGCTACTAATATGATCTTGTCCACTTGGAGATATTTCTATTCAAAAATGCCTGTATATACTACTAATGTTGATTTTTAAAACAACTGAAATCAATTTTCAAAATTTCCGAAATTGAATTCTAAAATCTCGCCAGATGGTCTCCTTAATTGCAATTAAATTGACATGCAATTTTCTTCACACTTTGGCTTCATTTTGAATACACACTGTTTATCTTCTTCAACCGTTTTCTCAATTATAACCAATTCGATACGTTAATTTATTTCATTATTTAAATTCAGCCGGTAAATGGAACACACTCCTTTTTCACCTCATTTAACGGTTTAACGTCTCCAAACTTATTCACCATCTATTTTTTTTTTCTCTTCTCCCATTTTGATAGGACTCACAAAACAAGAAGACAAGAATATACCTACCTACTTTTCATTTTTTGAACTTTTCATTCTTTCACAAATTTCATAACTTTGGACCAACAATCATTGGTGATAGTTTGTTTCTTAATTAGTAGCCCTCATCTCTGTATAACCGTCTCCACGGTATTCATCACCCTTATTTATCGTAATTCTTGAAATTTTACAATCTTCAATCATTTTTTTTTCTTTTCCAATTCTCTTCATATTATTTTCATTGCTCGCAGATTTCACCATATATACTTAACTAAATGGTTATACATATTACCACACATTTCCATCCTTCCACATTCATCAACCTCTAATCGTAAATTAGTGAGTGAACAACTCTCTTAGTATCAGCCCCAAAGGCCGAAATCAACATCAGATCAACACTCAGAAAGTCATTCAACTTAACTAGTCTGCAGTTAGATTTCAATTTTTTTAACTCCACTTTTTAATTTCTTATTGCTTACGAAATTTTCGAATTCAAAATTTAAATCCATTTCTCTTACGTTTTACTGCCCTTCGTTTTCGACGTGCAGCTCTTTGTTCTTCAGTTCTTGCCATTCTAATTTATGTATGCCTCTCACGATCCTTTGAAAAACATTTCAAATTATCTTATTTATTTCCTACAATTCTAGAAAATCTCTTATTACCATTGAAAAGAATTTCTAAATTTGTCATTTGGACTAAACAGATATTAAATAACACACCGCTATTTTCACTTAACTGCTAACGCTCATTTACTTACTTCATTAATCACTCTTGCTACCGAACCTTAACCATTTCTTAGTCAACAATGAAGTCAGTCAAGTTGGGGTGTATTTACCTCTCAGACCTCAACTGAACAACATTATTCACTTTGAAATAGATAAAATTCACCACTTCAAATACCAACAAAACATTTATTCTTGTAACTTCTAAATTTAAGTTCAGAATTCACTTTAATGAAAGTAATTCATGCCTTCAAAAAATTTAACTTGAAATAATACTTTATTCATTAATCTGAATATATAAACAATATATTAAATTTTAAATAAAATGAAAATTAAATTCCTGAAATTAGACATAACTTATTTCCATGAATAACTTCCTTTTGGATAATCCTCATTCGATAATGTATTCCGAACTTCGGAAAAATTCCTTTTGATTTGTATTCTGCACTTCAGAATAATCTCATCGTCCTGAGCAACTCCATTTCCTTTATTCCCAATTTTCTTTGCGACATCCTTGCATTCAAACGTTATTTACTTTTTAAAGTGAATATTATTCCTATGATACGTATCTGGACTTGTCATATCAAATTAGTTTTGATTTCATTCATACAGGTCCAAATCTCTTTAACATCTTCATTCGCATTTCGCTTTATCTCATTTACGATTCACATCATTTATAATTCTTGCTTACCATAAACTTCTTGTTAATCAATTAACAAGTCTATAACTTACTATCGAATTCATATATTCGATTATACATTATTTGTTTGAAACCAATTATATCTTGCCATGTTCCGAATAACTTAAACAAATAAGTAATACAACTTAACACAATCGAATTCCAATTATATTCTTTTTAATTTTATTTCATTAATTTATATTCCAAACATCGAAATAAAATTCATCGTTTCATTCTTGAAGCAAATACAAATTTCTCTTTTTCATTCAAATTCACGTCTGACTTCTTATTCCAATAAATTTCAATTATCTTTAATTTGCTAAAATACACGATTAGAGAGCGATTCATCAATTTTCTTATCCTTTTTTGATATTATACGATGATTGATTCAAGACTCAAATCTAGGTGAACTTATCGAAGAAAAGCTCTCACAGACCTAGATTCGAAGATTTCCAAAGGCTGGGGATTCCGAACAGAATTTTAAAATAAATTTTTTATTCTCACTGCATTAGTTTCAAAACACTAGTTTCAAAATATTTGATATTTCGAAAATAATTTATCTTTCAAAAATTTACTTTTCAAAACCCTTTTCATTTTCAAGATCCGTTTTTAAACTCAATAAGCTATGCTTTGAATAAACCAAAGCTCTGATACCACTTGTAACGTCCCGTCTTTTTGACTATTTCAAATTGGTAATTAAGCCAACTTAAAACGTCCAAATCGACGGATCGTTATTAGCTTACAGAGTTTAAAAGATAGAATCAACACACATAATAAATAGATAACACAATATTGAACAATAAAATAAACTTTTATTCATTTATCAGAATTTTTGATACAAGAAACTTTTCTATACAGCGGAATAAAATATACAGTTTAAATACAAAAAAAATATTATTGGTTTAAAACTTCAGAGTGCGCCGTCTTTGAAATCCCCAGCTTTCCAATCTTTGAATCCTAAACTGTAATCTTTAAATCTGAAATGCTCGGATCTGACCCGAGCGTTCCATGCAAAAAAATAAAATACTCGATTCAGGATTTATCATTGGTTCAAATAAATTAATTTCAATAGAAACTTAAATATAATAGTTAATGTTACTTCAAGAATATGTTAAGCACAACCTAAAATGTATGCTTTACATGGATGTTGAAATATTGGAGGTACACACATATATGAACAACAAAAATTTCACAAAGTGTCTCATGCCAACACAGCCCCAAGCAGTCCCGAACTAGCATGAGTAATCAATGTCGAAGCAGGTGGGTTAAAACCAAAACAAAGAACACCAAAGAGGGTCCATCACATATGCGCATATGCACAGTCGACGTTTAAAGGGACATGTAATTCCACACTTCTAATGGTAACATAGTAATAGAGTTTGGCATCTTAAATTATCTTGGAATGATTATACATATATGCTTATGTGACAGATAACCATACTGTTGTATTAGAATATCAGCCATGCGTGACGAGAAGTCAAGGCAGTGCACCTATATTTAATTCCGTGCATACATGTAGCACAGTGAAGGGTCCGACCAAAACGCACTAGTATACCTTCCAATTTGACTTATAAATACAAGCTCAGGTTTAGGAAAACTTTCCCCTTTATCACTTACTAGTAGCAAAACTTAAATTGCGGTTCAATAAGAATTTATTCCAAGAAAATGTAAAATATGTGATACTTTCGGCCACAATGACAGTATGGTGCGTACACAGTATGATTCATAATAATATGGTAATCTTCATGAGGTACAGTAATCTAACCAGTGTCTACTTTAAATAATATACCCATTCTAATGTCGAAAGTTAACAAGGCATAACAAGGGAGCAGGTCTACAAATAGGTATCTAGTTTAATGCATGTATACCCATTTATACATGCTGAAGCAACAACAATACATAGTATGTGTCAAGCTACCTAGATCGTCAATAGGACAACATGTATTCAGAGGTAAACAACTATGTTTGGGCGTGTTCCAATAGACAAACAAACAAATGTATCCATATGCACACACACACACACACGTATAAGTCGTGAGCCTGCTGTAGAGAATGGGGGAAACAAGGAAGGAACCCGAAATAAAAGGGCAACAATTTTTTTCTAAATATAATACATGTATTCATATACATGTCAGGTAGATGTGCAATACAGAAAATAACAATTCTCATGAACATGTATAACCCAATGAACATCATCACATATATATACATGCACGTTTAACATGTAACTAGATCCGGTTAGAATCACAAATCCTAGATATTTAGCAAACATTCTTACAACAAGGTATGGGTACATATATATATATATATATGTATATATATATATATATACACTAACTGTATATTTGTAAAGTTCATTTTAGTATCTCTCAAGGATAACAATTTTTGTATAAAAATTTGAGAAAAGAATATCCTTTGTACTTAGTAAATCATTACTAATATGTTTAAACAAGGCTCATGTATCATATTATATGTCAACTTCTGGTTCCACAAATGTGTTTATAAATCAATATATATATATGGTTTATAAATTTCCCATATAGTATGGATTTAGATTAGAACTGCGCATGTATACCAAACATACATTGCTAGTCAGAACAAAGAGTGTTCCGAGATTTTTCCGACCAAATGGCTATTCGGATTTAAATCAGGACTGCATATAAAATTCAGGGCATATGAATTAATATAAGTGTACCCATCGACATGATTTTTCCTAAACAAGGTGACAGTAAATAACAAGGGCTTAATCAATCAAGATGCAACAGACTGGAAACAACAAAATGCAATCACAACAACATGGCCAGTATACACATAACAGGTTAATATTTAGGTAATGCCACTTCCCTAATGTATGGTAAAACAAATGTAACAGGGACAACAATACTATATTTTTTTTCCAGATTTCAGTTTGAATAATTTATTTGACAGTCACAGTCAGGTTTCAAGGCAAAAACCATTCCTTTCTTTTTTTTTCTTTTTTTTCAACTCAAACAATTCAGCATTTATTTATTTTTATTTTATGCATATGTATTTTAGGTGACATCACAAGAGTCTCGTATTGAACATCCCAAAATTTATGCATTCAGTAACCAGTCAATTTGACACGCAACTTACTGGGGTTCAACTTAACATATGACATTACTTTACATGTCTTTTATAAAAGCTTCAGATGTACATATGTCTAGACAATTGAGGTACGAATTACCTGCAAACCTTCAACGTCTTACCCATATATGGTATATGCCACGTTTATCTAAAATAACAGTCATGGTACTTATATTATTTTATAGGCACCATCGCAACGCTTAACATCTGCACAAGTAAATAATCCACTGACAGTTTAACACCTATTACTAGTTCATCCATATGAGTATTATCCGTCCTTATTAGTACAATATATCTCATGCCAAATCAAGATTTCAAAGTGACAAGGCAAACTAACAACAACAGAAGAGTAACGGAACTATTATACTTAGTATGGACCGAAATTAATATCTTGAAACAAGGTAAATCGTGAGCCAAAACTCACCTTTGAACACAATAGTAAGGAAGCGCAGTGCCTAATGCGGCAACATTTGGTGATAACCCATTTGTAGTGGCTTTCAGCGGCGTGCAGACTTTGGCTCTTTGATTTCTTGGGCAGACTCCGACGGCGACGAGGACAGAGGCGATGCGTGGAGCTTCAAATCCCAAGTCTTCGGTTTTTCGATCACTAGGAGGAGGACAGAGTGATTTGATAATGCAATGGAGGCCATTAAAATTGAAGAAAGCTTTAGCCACTAAAAGGGAAAAGGAACGATGGAAGTGACAGTCAATTTGGGAGGAAAGAATAAAGTTTTATTTTGGGGAAAGAGAGGAATTTGGCCCCGAACATTGAAAATTAGAAAGAAGGAAAGAATTTCTCTGAAGAAAAAGGAAACAAGGCGTGATTTTTATGGAAGGGGAAGGGATGAAGATAAGAACGAAGTAATGTCATATGGGTTAGGGTAGGGGTGACGATCAAATGTAGGTCGGTGTGTGAAATACCGAGAGAGGTAATATGTAGGGTAGGTTATATTTAATTAATATTAACCTATAATGTACACAATTGTTGAACACTGCACATTCATACCGTGAACACCACTTCCAAACGCAATGAAATTTGACGTACCTTCATATTTTGACATTCTGAATTCAATAAAATTATTGTGGTTATAATTTGACTTTGTTTACATCTGATCTTATTTTCTTTTTAAATTATTTAACCATTCTCCGATTTAATTCTGTCTATTCGTCAACAATTCCATTTCATCCCAAATTTGAAAAGTTAAATTAATACACACATATCTAAGCCGATTTCCCATATATTTTGACAAATAAAATTTCCAATTTATTTACTGTTAACTACGTTTATTTTCAAAATTCAATCGTTTATATTATCCAATCGAATTTCAAATCCAGTTCGAATATTCAACCAAATTTCGTCCAAATATTTAACAATAAATATTTGATTCTAAACCATCCACAATAGATAAAATATTGGATTCAATTCAACTCAAAACCATATATAAATTTCAAGTTTATAATCCTTGTATTAATGTACTACTGATTACTCTAATTAATTACCTATTCCAGTTGTCGAAGTTTTTGGGACGTTACATCTAAACCTAACCTAATCATCAAGTTCACCGTAGCCCTTTTCCTTCTTCTAAAAAAAAGAGAGCTTCTAAATTCAAGATCAAACAAAATAAAATGCTATAAATCATGTTGTGCATATATTCGAGATCACCATGGGTTGCTCATCAATTTTATATGGGTGTTGAGGGGCTCGGTGTATGGTTGGGACGCTGCGTTTTTTTAGCAGCGTGAGTGGAGGAGCTTAAGGCTCGGATTTTCTACGATTTGAACCTTTGATGCGCGAAATAGTTGTTGTTTTTGGCATGAGGAGATCGAATGGAGTGTGTATGCAAAATTTAAGGCGAAACGATGACGATTTTTGTCGAGGATTGTAAGGGGGCAGCGTACATTGAGCAGGGAGGTTGCGCCATGGAGATGCATGCTATAGGGAAAGATGATAATGAATATAAGGAGCTCGAGAAGAGATAAATAATGGTGTTTGCGATTCGTGAAATGGTGGAATGTAGTGGGAGAAAGAGGGAATGGTAGCTGCGTTAATGGGAGGAGAAGACCTACTGTGTACGTATGTTTTTGGGGAAAAAAGGGATTAGAGAAGTGATTAGGGGAGAGATTAGGTAATTAATTAATTAATTTGTTGAGTTGATGACATTAAATATGTATGCAATCTTATAAAAAGCATAACTTTTCATACTAACTTAGAATTCAGCAAAACATGATCCGTTGGAACCGTATCGACGAGAGCTTCGCAATTAAACTGACTTGGAGTGATTTGGATGTCGTATACATGCAGACTAAGGAGCCAAAAAGTTCACATTTCTTCGCATAAAGACTGGTGGAGTGGAAACCAAATGCGAGAACTCCTTCTCACTCTAATTATTTTACAGTTAAATATATTTTAGGATGCAAACATGGCTTAGAAGCCCCTAACACTATTTATGGTACAAACCATAGTTGTTTGTTTGGATTGTATTGTGAAAATTTGGATATTGGTTGATTTATTTGTTTGGATTTGATTTGGATGTGAATTGGATTGAAATTGGTTTGTGTATGGCGCGAGCCAACATCAGGAGAGGGGTAATGATAAACATTACTCAAGTTCTAATATCACGCCGTTATAATGCCGAAATTTTCTAAAATAAATATTTATTCATTAAAAATATAATTTTTAATGTGTATACGAACTGTATAAAATATTTAGGTGTTGAATAAAATGTTTGAAAAATAAAAATATTATTTTTATTGAATGTATGGACTATTAAAAATATTCATGTGCTGAATAAATATTTTATCGTTAAAAATATAATTTTTAACATATATATGAACGATATAAAATTTTCCTGAAATGAAAATAAATATTCATTTACAAATCGGATGATTTGTTTATGTACACCCATTTAACTTATATTGAGTGGGATGATAAATTTTACACATCGCCCAAGTGCGCAAAAGATATTCAGTATTTGTTGGTTGAAACCCCATATGGGGATTGGGATGATATTTGTCGTACACTAGTCCCAATTATGTAGTTATATATCAATCGATTGGTTGACAGATTTTTGTAAGCGTTAATTATTTATATTTAATTCTTATGCAATTGTGTAATGCAATCTGGATGATGTTTGATTGTATATCATGATTGTTGTGTACATGTATTGTATGAAATCCATATAAACAAATTATATGGTAGTTGATTGGGTCTGATTCCAATTCAAAAGAAATGAATATTTTAAAATAACATTCTATAAAGGATTAAAATATAATTTTGATGTCTGATTTGGGATGGACATGAAAATATTGAAATATGTGAAGCCATGTTAATTAGTTATGCCCATTTTGACGCGAACAATATTTATATCGGTTTTATTCATTTTTATAATGAATATCGAAAAAGAAATGATTTCAAAATCTGATTTTTGAAAATATTATAATTATATGGAATATTCAATTTTGATTTAAATTTGTAAATGAAGTTAGAATCGTTTTAAACTGAATTATAAACGATTTATAAAATAGGTTTACAGAAATCCATGAAATATAATTTATATATATATATATATTTATTTATTTAATGGCCTGAATAGAACGCACCGCGCTGCAACTGTTTGCGAATTTCGGCCGTTAACTTCAAATGGACGTAACAGGAGATCCGACCGTTGGATTCTCCTGAAACCGGAACCATTGGGTTCATATCGAAAATAGATTTCCAACGAGCATAAGAGATTTGAAACCTAACGGTTGGATTTGGAATTATGTCCAAGTCAAATTTGGAAATGGTTGCTGTAAATGCAATTCGATGACCGTTTATGGAAATCGACTGAAAGGGCCTTAATAAAATTATTAAAAATATTAATAATTTATGTAAAATCATAATAAATGATTTGGAAAGAATTTGGATGAAAAATTCCATGTTTGTAAAGATAAAAATATATTTTTATCAAAATGAACTGGTTATTAACTAGATTTGAAATCCAATAATTTTTAAATAAAATAAATTGGATTTGTGAATGGTTTTAATATAACCAGAAATTTCCAATATATAAATTGGAATGGATTTGAATAAAAATAATCTTCTGATATTTTGATATTTTACTCCGTGATTATACGAATATTGTTGAGGAATTTGGATGATATATGTGTGTATATATATATATATATGTGTGTGTGTGTGTGTGTGTGTATATATCGTTATTCCCAATACGATATTTGTTGATTTCAGAATTTGATATTGAATATAAGCTGATATAATTTCTATTCAGAGCCTTGTATTTAATATGAAATTGGTTATTGGGTTTGTCCTGAATGGTGTCTGAAATAACACTGTTCTTAAGCCCCTGTGAAAAGAATAAATCTTTTAAATTAAGATTATTAGAGTTTCCAACTAAATTTAGTAATTGGAATAAAAATGGAATGTGAATTGTGTTTATTGTGAACTGTGTTTTACATTTGTTCTTTAACCTGATTAACTATGAAACATGATTTCGAATTTATTAATCATTTTATTAAGATTTAATGGAAATTTTCCAAAGTAAAGTTTTCCAATTTAATATATTAAATTGGGATTAAATGGAATTCGATTTGGTAATAATCGAAGTGAGCTTCTGTGGAGGAATACTGTTAATATATATGGAATTTAAAAGGCTTTGTCGTTATTCCATTTATATATTTAGTCGGATATGGAAATTGATATTGATTATATATTGATCTGCTTTCCGTGGATAATCCATTATTAATGGAATGTGATTTGGATTTATTGTGAACTGTGTTTTAAATGACATTGGTTGTTTAACCCAGTTAAAGACATGATTACATGTCTAACATTGTATTTCAAACTGTATTGCTGATCTCTGTTAAATATATATCTGTTTGGTGGCGGAGAATTTATTCTCTTGCTTAACACCCTTCTCTAAGATGTACAAGCTTAGAGGTTATATATCGGCAGAAATCAATGGTACGGTGTATACTGTCGATGCAGCATGTTTGATTCCCCAAAGTCAAATAATCATTAATATTGATTTTTGGGAATATTAAAACTAAGTAGAGTTTTAATGAATCTTTAATTAGATTGAAGTGTGAATGTGATAATTTAAATTATTAATTTTGAGAAATGATCGAGAATAGAGTACCACCAGTTTTACTCCATGCGATAGTTAAATCTTTAAATAGATTTGTACGGGAAATGGTAATTAATTTTACCGATAACATCGTGGTGTTAGATATGGAGTTTTACCGGCTTTGCTCCATGGGATGAATAGGTTGGAATTGGGAAATCAAACAAATGATTACTTCGTTAGGGCTTGATAATCCGGACTAGTTGATAAACCTTAATTTCGTTTAGAAATGATATCCAAAGGAAGACTAAAGAATAAATTTAAAGAATTTATGTAACACCCCATGTCCATCAATGTCACTCACAAGGGGAATGCATTAACTTCCATGGAGCGCATTTAGTGTATAAAACAGAATATAACAAGATAGATACAAATAATGGTACTTGAAAATTTTAAAACAATTATTTCAGCGGAGAAATAGTTTGATTACAACAACTTCATAAACCAAGTACACATAATATCCATCTTGACAAATTGTTTCAAAGTACATAAAGTAAAAATCATAACCCCAAACACAAGTAGCCATAAAAGAGATGAGCTGAACTTTACTTTCAGCAATCCAAGCACTTCCAAAAGAGAGAGAAAGAGATCCAAGATCAAGCTCCACTAGTACTAGTCCCACCTTGAGAACCTGGAGGGGGGGGGAGGGAGGAAGAAAAGAGGCGAAAACAAGGGGGTCAGACATAAAGTCTGGCGAGTATAATAACTTTAACAATATAATTATTAAAGTAAATAGGATAAGACATAAACTAGTAAGATAAGATATGACCATGAAACAAGTGGGCATGACAAAGCAAATAAGAGGAATATTCTGGCGTTAATCTCGTTCCTAATCACTATAGGTTAATTACTATACTGCACCAATGCTAATTACACCGCACCATTACTAGTCACCCTAAAAGTTGATCCCACCTACTGAACTTAATAATGATAATGGTAGTTTCGTGTACCCCTAGCTGCCTTCATAGGTGCCGTCTGCCCCTATCTCCACTCATTGTACCCACTACCCCCATTCGATCGGCTCCCTAACTTGTAGATTCCCGTGCCGTTCCTACAGTGGGGTGTATCACTCCCCAAAGTGGCAACCCGATACCGCCAAAGATGCACGGCTTATGTCTATACGATGCAACAACGTCCAACCTACCAGCCCGGGGCCACGCACGCACATGACCCCGTTGGAATTTCATTGCCACCGCTAACCCGTTTTGACCTCTTACAATCAAACCCAGTAAGCGTGTCCCGTCCTCGACTTGGGTCGAGCTCACATAGATACTTAATGGGTTACTGGTTTGAAAAGGGTCCCATGCTTGACACAAGCCTTCCACCTATGCTTGGTCCCCCACTAAGTTTTCCCACTTAACCCCATTCTTATTCATGTCTTCTTACATGTTTCAACTTGGTTAAGTGCATCTAACCATATTTCACATTCCACCCAAGGCACCCACTTAACCCCCCATGTCCAACCACATGTTTATCTGGTTAATGGTTACTTAATTCATTAGAACCATAACCTTGTAAAGACCTCCCACATTAGACTGGCATTTGCGATTGTTGGATTTGCCGGGTGGGTCCGGGCAGTCTTATACCACAAACGAGCCTAACCTCATGTCTTTACAATTGTTACGCATTTAATTCGTGCCTTTGACCTCTCACATTAGATTGACATTTGTGGCTGCTGGATTTGCCGGGCGGATCCGGGCAGTCTTACACCACAAATGAGTCTAACCTCGTGTCTTAGGCGGTTAATTATTACACATCTTTATTTAACCCCAAATTGGATTAATATCCCTATTCAAATTTGTCAATAAATTCCAAATTTATTTATGTCCATAATAGTCACATAAATTATGTCTGTAACACCCCGAATTTTAGTTAATACTAAAATTCACTAATTACAGGATAAATAATCTCAGATGTGGGAATTGGGGGTAACGGGCTGCGTTATTGCGTTCGTCTCGGAAAAATACGCGAAATAGAGTCCGAGTTTTCGAGAATCGGAGTCCGTATGGCCCGGTTATGGCCCAAAGAAGTTTGCAGAAAAATTAGAGCTAAAAATAGATTTAGGAATTTAAATTTAAATTTTAAATTAGAACCAGCGGGGCCAGGCGGGAAGATTCCCGCCCTAAGCATGTCGACAGGGCTGTCGACAGGCCTGTCGACAGGGGTGTCGACTTGCCTGTCGACTTGCCTGTCGACACGGCGTCTCGAGCCAGAAGTTTGGGTGCACCAGATCTGGTTTTCTGGCTAGGGCTGGGCTTGGTTCTAGAGATTTCCTAAATCTAACGGACCTAAATTAATCTAGGGTTAATCTAAGGGCCTAAAACACTCTCTTAATCTATAAATACACCCTAAACCTACCTTAATCCATACTAAAAATAGAAATGATGGCCTCATGCCGCCAAATTAAATCCTAGAAGGAGTCTCCATTAATCTAAGAAGGAAGTTTCAAGCTAATCCCTCTCAAATCATTCTCTAATCATCACCATCTTCATATTTAGCAACCAATTCCTCTTCATAAGTTGGTTAATTTTGGGTTTGGTGAGTTTCTATCACTTTAACATCAATTGTTAAAGTAAGTAGATTGGGTGTAATGAGACTTATGGTCTTAAATGCGGATTAGTGAGTTTGAATCATTTATAATGATATGTTACTCTATGTTGTTCTATGTTTATGCATATTTGATAAGTTGGTTTATGCATGCTTAATAAGTTGATTTATGCATGTTTAACAAGTTGGTTTATGCATGTTTAACAAGTGGATTTATGCATATTTAATGAGTGGAATTATGCATGTTTAACAAAGTGAGTTAAGCAAGTCATGTATATGTTTAAATGCAAGATTTATGTGATATGCAAGTTATGCATGCTTATGCGAGTATATGAATGCTTATGCAAGATATGTATATGCTTAAATGACATGATATGCAAGTTATGCATGTTTATGCAAGTATGTGAATGCTTATGCAAGTATGTGGATGCTTATGCAAGTATGTGAATGCTTATGCAAGTTATGTGTATGCTTAAATGCATGTTTAACATGTTATGCAAGTTATGAGAATGCCTATATGCAAGTTCAACATGTTATGCAAGATATGTGTATGATAATATGCAAGCTCATATGCAACATGTTATGCAAATCATGTGTATGATAATATGCAAGTTTGGGTTAAATGTAGTTGGGTTAATATATGCTCATATATGCAAGTTGACATCCTCTTAACCCATGACAAAGTTTTATGCTAAACCCATGATATTTGTGATGGATCTTCCCCTTTATTATGTCATGTAATGAGAACGATTTACGTGGGGAACGATGGGGTTGGTAAATATGTTAATAAATGAATGATTGGGTATGATTAAGCATACCATAAAAATAAATTACCATAAGTGGGAATTTACCTATTGAGTTAGGTCTACCCCATGGGAATTTACCTATTGAGTTAGGTCTACCCATGTTATGGAAAACTTGATATTAATTAGGGATAATTAATATGGGGGTGATTAATTAGGTGTAATTAATCGACTAAGACACGAGGTTGGACTCATTTGTAGTGTAAAACTGCCCGGACCCGACCGGCTTAACCAGTTGCTACAAATGTCAGCCCAATGTGAGAGGTCTTAGCCATAAATTAAATACGTGATTAAGGTAAAGACACGAGGTTAGACTCTGTTATGACGTAAGACTGCCCGGATTCTACCGGCTTAACCAGGCGGTCATAACAGCCAGTCTAATGTGGGAGGTCTTTATGGGAGATCACGGTCTTAATTAATTAAGAAACACTTAACCATAGTAGCATGTAGTGGGACATGAGGGGTTAAGTGGGTGCCTTGGGTGGCATGAGGAAATTTTGTGGTTGCCTTGGGTGGCATGTGGAATCTAGTGGGTTGCCTTGGGTGGCAATAGAAAATACGATTAGAATACTTAACCAAGTGGAAACATGTAATTAAACATGATTAAAGGGTTAAGTGGGATACACTAGATATTTGACAAGCTTAAGTGGGTAGCTTGTGGGGGCCCATTTCAACCAATATCCCAAACGTATCTTTGTGGGCTCGACCCATGTCGAGTGACGGGACACGCATATTGGGCTTGATTATAAGAGGCCAAAACGGGTTAGCGGTGGCAACGCAAGTCCAACGGGTTTCATATGCGTGTGTGGGCCCGGGCTGGTAGATAAGCCGTTGTTGCATCATGTAGATATAAAGCCGTGCACCGTTAGTATTGGGTAGCCACTTTAGGGGAGTGATACACCCCACTGTGGGACCAGCACGGGTATCTACGGTAGGGAGCCGATCGCTTGGGGAGTAGTGGGTACACCTAATGAAGATAGAGGCAGACAGCACCTATGTAGGGGTACACGAAACTACCGGGTAAGAATTACTGAGTACACCTAGTGGAGATAGGGGCAGACGGCGCCTATGTGGTGGGCTAGGAGTACACGAAACTACTGGGGAAATTTTCTAAGTCCTTGGAAGGGATCAACCTTTAAGTAGGAATGACTGGTGTGGTGCAGTTAGTAATTATCCTTGGGTGGGTAGATGCGTCCTTACGGTTATCTTAGTTTATCCTAAGTCTACCAAGCTGCTTAGTGTAGCCATTCATCCCCAGATATTACCGTAGGTCAAGTTTATGTCTTCTCTGGTTACTTTAATGATTGTATTGTTAAAGTTATAGGGCTCACTCAGACTTATGTCTGACCCGTTGTTTTTATCTTTTTCCCAACCCTCAGGTCCTACGGTGGATCCTAGCGGTAGTAGAGCTTGATCGGATTGCTGTTCCAGTCTTTAGGAGCTTGGGTAGATGTAAAGCTCCAGTTATCCAGTTATCTTTTCTTTTGTTCTGGCTATTGTATGAGAGAGTGGGATTATGTACTTCTTTATTTTGATGGATATTGTACTTGACTTTTACCGTGGTTTTATGATGTAACCAGACATGTTTATTTCCGCTGTTATGAGATGATGTTTTAAAATTTCAAGTACTATTTATATCTGTCTTGTTGTAATTTTTCTGTTCTATATTCACTAAAATACTCCACCGATGCTATGGCATTCCCTTAGTGAGTGACCCTAGCGGGCGTGGGGTGTTACACGTGGTATCAGAGCAAAGGTTACCGGAACAGATAAAATTTTTAGAAAACTATTTTTCTAAAACATTTTTGGAAAAGATATTTTCAAAAACATGTCTTTTAAGAGAAAAAGTTTTTGAAAGAAAAGCATAATCCCCAATAGCCATATCTATATCCTTCGAATTCTCCGTTTTGAATCTTTCCTTTTTCGTTTCAGCATGGCCGAGAATCTTAATCTTCCGGAGGGTGTGACGGTACCAGTATGTTATAGGAGATTGATGGAGGCTAGGGCCACCACTACGGGTCCAGCAAATGTTCCTCCACCAACCGTAGCACCTGATCTTCCTCCTCCTCCTCCTCCTCGCAAGGATACTTTTGCTAAGACTTGCAAGGAATTTAAAGCTGTGGGAGGGAAACCTTTTCAAGGATCTGAAACCTTTGTGGAGGCTAGAGATTGGCTTAAAGAGGTGGAAGAGTTGATAGATATCTTTGAGATGGAAGAAGGGAAGAAAGTCAAGTTGGCTGCTTGGTTAATGAAGGGAGAGGCCTCATTCTGGTGGGAGGTCACTAATGGAGAACGCACCGTTGACTCTTGGGCGGATTTTAGGCAAAGATTTGTGGCAAAGTTTCTCTCAAGGGCGGAGGAAAACTTGTATATGGAAAGATTCTTGACTCTAAAGCAAGGAAATCTCTCGGTGAAGGAATATGTCAACAAGTTTAATCAATTGGCAAGGTTTGGCCTAGACATGGTGAATACACCGGAGAAGAAGGCTTTGAGGTTCGTGAAAGGCTTGAATGAACCGATGCATGGGTTGGCTATGACCCATATCCCTATGGGGGCCACCTTTGAGAAGCTAGTTGACATGGCACTCATGTATGAGGAAGAGAAGGGTCCTAATGCTAATAAGGCACCCGAGAAGAAGGGAGATCAAAAGAGACCTCAGCAACAACAACAAAGCAAAGGTGGGAAAGGCAACGATGGCAAGGGCAAGAAGAAGAAGTGTTTCAATTGTGGGACACCTGGCCACCTAAGCAAGGATTGTCGCAAAAAGAAGAAGACTGGCTGCTTCCACTGTGGCGAAGCAGGGCATTTAGTGAAGGATTGCCCTAAGAAAGGGCAAAGGACGGGATCTACCTCAGGAGGACAGGTGCAAGCTCTTATGGCACCGAGTCAGGCTAGGGGGCAAGTACAGGCTCTCGCGGTTCCACCGATTCAGGAGAGAGGTAGAACTATTTCCGTTGAAAGTCTGGTTTTTCTATTTGACCATCCTGTCCGTACATTGTTTGATTCAGGTGCATCGCATTCGTTTATCTCATCATCATTAGTTGAGTCACTGCACCTAGACACCAGTCTGGTAGATGATCCCTTGGTTGTTTCAAACCCAATTGGGGGCTCCACTTATTTTTCCATGATATGTTTGGGTTTGAAGATTTCAATACTTAGCATTGAGTTTAGATGTGATGCTTTTGTATTGGGCTTCACGGGCTATGGGTTGATTTTGGGCATGGACTGGTTATCCAGTAATGGTGCCGTTCTTGATTGCGAAAGGAGAGTTGTTAGGCTCATGACCCGCTTGGGTAACACTCTCGAGATTTCTTGTAACCCCAGGGACTCTGTTATGCTAAGTTATCTTGAATCGCTTGACGCTTCGGTCGAGAGTTTGCAATCTGTTAGAGTGGTCCGGGAATATCCGGATGTGTTTGAGGAGGTGAAGGGCTTACCTCCGAAGCGGGAGATTGACTTCCGAATATATTTGGTGGATAATGCTAAACCGGTATCTTTACCAGTGCGCCACATGGCTCCTCGTGAGAGGAGGGAACTCCATAAGCAAGTAGGGGAGTTGCTTGAGAAGGGGTTCATAAGACGGAGCATATCGGAGTGGGGTGCTCCA
Source organism: Allium sativum (assembly GCA_030737875.1). NCBI lineage: Eukaryota > Viridiplantae > Streptophyta > Magnoliopsida > Asparagales > Amaryllidaceae > Allium > Allium sativum. The sequence goes on from CM060920.1 coordinate 1,025,600,274, forward strand.
GTAGTATTTGCTACGAAGGCGGATGGGTCCCTCAGACTTTGTGTAGACTATAGAGAACTCAACAAGCTCACAAAGAAGAATAAACACCCATTGCCGAGAATAGATGATCTTTTCGATCAGTTGGTTGGCGCTTCAGTATTTTCTCAGTTGGACTTGGCCACGGGGTTTCATCAGTTGAGAGTGGCTGAGGATAGCATAGACAAGACTGCCTTTAGGACTCCGGATGGTTTCTATGAGTGGCTGGTAATGCCATTTGGGTTGACGAACGCCCCTGCATACTTTGTTGATTTGATGAGTAGGGTGTTCAGGGAGTTCCTTAATAAATTCGTGGTGGTCTTTGTGGATGATATCTTAGTATTTTCTAAGAGTGAAGAAGAGCATGCCCTACATCTTGGGGAAGTGTTGAAGACTCTTTGAGCACATAGCCTTAAGGCTAAATTCTCTAAATGTCACTTCTGGAGGAAGGAAGTACGGTTCTTGGGGCACGTGGTCTCCAAAGAAGGGATAGCTGTGGATCCCGCGAAGGTAGTATCAATTCAGGATTGGAAGGTTCCGAAGAATGCTACCGAAGTAAGAAGTTTCTTGGGATTGGCGGGTTATTATAGGAAGTTTATTAAAGACTTCGCGAAGATATCAGCCCCATTAACCCGCTTAACAAAGAAAAATCTTGTTTTCACATGGGACGTAGATTGTGATGATGCGTTCCGACGGTTAAAGAGAGCTTTAACCACCGCTCCAGTTTTAGTGTTGCCAGATGGGAGCAAGCCATTTGTTGTCTATACCGATGCCTGTGGGACAGGACTTGGCGCAGTCTTAATGCAAGAGGGAAGGGTAATAGCCTATGGTGGAAGGCAGTTGAGGGCACATGAGAAAAATTACCCTACCCATGATCTCGAGCTGGCCGCTATTGTTTTTGCGCTTAAGATTTGGCGTCATTATCTTCTTGGTGAGAGATTCGAGTTGTTCACTGACCATAAATCGTTGAAGTACTTATTCCCTCAGAAAGATTTAAACTTAAGACAGCAAAGGTGGATGGAGTTTTTAGCATCCTATGATTTCGAGATAGCGTATACCCCGGGCAAGGGTAACGTGGTGGCGGACGCCTTGAGCAGGAAGAGGTTGTCCTTGAGTCCATTGTTCGTGGAACGACAAAGCTTGGAATTTATCTCGATGTTTGATTTCAGACCTTCCGTTGACTATGTACCCGGTTTGCTAGCTTCTTTGGAAGTTAGACCTACTCTTTTGGGGCGGATTGGAGAAGCACAGAGGGGCGACCCACAGTTGGTTGAGTTAGTAGAGAAGCTCATAAGGGGGGAGTCGTCCAGCCATTTGAGTAGGTACACCCTAGACGATAGGGGGTACTTGTGCAGAGACGGTAGACTTTGTGTACCGCAAGACGAGGGTTTGAGGAAGGCTATTCTTGATGATGCACACCGTTCTAGGATGACCATTCATCCCGGTGGGGACAAGATGTACCAAGACATGAAGAGGGTTTTCTTCTGGGCCGGTATGAAGAAAGATGTGGCCGAGTATGTCGCTCGATGTTTGGTGTGCCAGCAAGTGAAGGCGGAGCAAAGGAAACCAGGTGGGTTGCTTCACCCATTGGAGGTTCCGCAATGGAAGTGGGATAGCATCTCGATGGATTTTATTGACGGGTTACCCAGGTCGAGGAAGGGTAATACAGGAATTTGGGTGGTGGTAGATAGACTTACTAAGAGCGCCCATTTCATACCTGTGAAGAGCAAGAGGACTGCTCCATGGCTAGCTTCAGTATATCTTCGAGAGATAGTTCGATTACATGGGGTACCCTCTAGCATAGTAAGTGATCGAGATCCTATCTTCACTAGCGAGTTCTGGAGAAGTTTGCAAGAAGCAGTGGGGACTCAATTGTGTCTGAGCACTGCATATCATCCTCAGACGGACGGCCAGACTGAGAGGGTGAATCGTGTTCTAGAAGACCTTTTGAGGCTTTGTATCTTAGATTTTGGAGGTACATGGGAAGTGCATCTTCCATTGGTAGAGTTCGCATATAATAACAGCTTTCAGTCCAGTATTGGTATGGCTCCTTTCGAAGCTCTCTATGAAAGGCCTTGTCGATTACCTACATGTTGGTGGGAATCTACGGATAAGATCTTGCTTGGGCCCGATATGGTTAGGGAGACTTCTGAGAAGATTGACTTGATTCGAAGAAGGATGAAAGCAGCGCAGGATAGGCAAAAATCTTATGCGGACAAGAAAATGACGGATCTTGAGTTTGAGATTGGGGATATGGTTTTTGTCAAGGTATCTCCGTTGAGAAATGTTGTTCGCTTCGGATCCATTGGGAAGTTAGCACCGAGGTTTGTTGGGCCGTTTCCTATCAAGGAAAGGATTGGATGGATGGCATATAGGGTGGAGTTGCCCGACAGACTTAGTGGTGTTCATGATGTATTCCATGTATCACATCTGAGGAAGTGCTTACATGAGACCGCAGAGGTGGTAGAGCCGAGCTTGCTTAGAGATGTAGAGGTTGAGCGTGATGCGACGATTCGACGAGCTCCTACTCGCATCCTTGGGTCAGAGACTAGGAAATTGAGGAATCGAGAGGTTCAGCTAGTCAAAGTGCAATGGGGAGAAGATGAGAGCAACGGCGACTTGGGAGACGGAAGCGAAGATGCTTTCATTGTACCCATTTCTTTTTGAGGGTACGTCTTTACTTTCTCCTTTATCGCTTGTCTAGTACTTATCTTATCTTTGGTATGTCCTCTCGTTAGTACCTTTGACCTTTAGATAGGGTAAACCTATGGTTGAAACATGTGTTTGAGACATGTTATGGTTGATGGATGCAAGTGGATGCAAGTGTTTGCTAGTGGTTGCTCGTGGATGCATATACACACACTCTAGGCACTAGATCGGCTCAGTCACTTCATGTTGCATATTGCATAAAATTGTGTGTAGGAAGATATATTTATGGATGTATAATGGTTGTGTTATCACATGGATGATGCATTTTGGTGAATGATTGTGCACTCATGTAGATATTGTATGTGTCGAAGTGTTCTCTCGCATACATAATGGATGCATGGCACTATCATGGTTTGCATATGTTCATACATTAGATAGGGAACATATACACACACTTTTTGCATATGCTCATACATCATTAGAAACTGTTTAAGGACAATGGATGCCCGTGGTTGATGATTTGAGTAGATGGTTGTTTGGATGGTAGGATATGCATTCTCCTTAGCTTAGAGATTTCGGGGACGAAATCCTTTAAGGAGGGGAGAATGTAACACCCTGAATTTTAGTTAATACTAAAATTCACTAATTACAGGATAAATAATCTCAGACGTGGGAATTGGGGGTAACGGGCTGCGTTATTGCGTTCGTCTCGGAAAAATACGCGAAATAGAGTCCGAGTTTTCGAGAATCGGAGTCCGTATGGCCCGGTTATGGACCAAAGAAGTTTGCAGAAAAATTAGAGCTAAAAACAGATTTAGAAATTTAAATTTAAATTTTAAATTAGAACCAGCGGGGCCAGGCGGGAAGATTCCCGCCCTAAGCATGTCGACAGGGCTGTCGAAAGGCCTGTCGACAGGGGTGTCGACTTGCCTGTCGACTTGCCTGTCGACACGGCGTCTCGAGCCAGAAGTTTGGGTGCACCAGATCTGGTTTTCTGGCTAGGGCTGGGCTTGGTTCTAGAGATTTCCTAAATCTAACGGACCTAAATTAATCTAGGGTTAATCTAAGGGCCTAAAACACTCTCTTAATCTATAAATACACCCTAAACCTACCTTAATCCATACTAAAAATAGAAATGAAGGCCTCATGCCGCCAAATTAAATCCTAGAAGGAGTCTCCATTAATCTAAGAAGGAAGTTTCAAGCTAATCCCTCTCAAATCATTCTCTAATCATCACCATCTTCATATTTAGCAACCAATTCCTCTTCATAAGTTGGTTAATTTTGGGTTTGGTGAGTTTCTATCACTTTAACATCAATTGTTAAAGTAAGTAGATTGGGTGTAATGAGACTTATGGTCTTAAATGCGGATTAGTGAGTTTGAATCATTTATAATGATATGTTACTCTATGTTGTTCTATGTTTATGCATATTTGATAAGTTGGTTTATGCATGCTTAATAAGTTGATTTATGCATGTTTAACAAGTTGGTTTATGCATGTTTAACAAGTGGATTTATGCATATTTAATGAGTGGAATTATGCATGTTTAACAAAGTGAGTTAAGCAAGTCATGTATATGTTTAAATGCAAGATTTATGTGATATGCAAGTTATGCATGCTTATGCGAGTATATGAATGCTTATGCAAGATATGTATATGCTTAAATGACATGATATGCAAGTTATGCATGTTTATGCAAGTATGTGAATGCTTATGCAAGTATGTGGATGCTTATGCAAGTATGTGAATGCTTATGCAAGTTATGTGTATGCTTAAATGCATGTTTAACATGTTATGCAAGTTATGAGAATGCCTATATGCAAGTTCAACATGTTATGCAAGATATGTGTATGATAATATGCAAGCTCATATGCAACATGTTATGCAAATCATGTGTATGATAACATGCAAGTTTGGGTTAAATGTAGTTGGGTTAATATATGCTCATATATGCAAGTTGACATCCTCTTAACCCATGACAAAGTTTTATGCTAAACCCATGATATTTGTGATGGATCTTCCCCTTTATTATGTCATGTAATGAGAACGATTTACGTGGGGAACGATGGGGTTGGTAAATATGTTAATAAATGAATGATTGGGTATGATTAAGCATACCATAAAAATAAATTACCATAAGTGGGAATTTACCTATTGAGTTAGGTCTACCCCATGGGAATTTACCTATTGAGTTAGGTCTACCCATGTTATGGAAAACTTGATATTAATTAGGGATAATTAATATGGGGGTGATTAATTAGGTGTAATTAATCGACTAAGACACGAGGTTGGACTCATTTGTAGTGTAAAACTGCCCGGACCCGACCGGCTTAACCAGTTGCTACAAATGTCAGCCCAATGTGAGAGGTCTTAGCCATAAATTAAATACGTGATTAAGGTAAAGACACGAGGTTAGACTCTGTTATGACGTAAGACTGCCCGGATTCTACCGGCTTAACCAGGCAGTCATAACAGCCAGTCTAATGTGGGAGGTCTTTATGGGAGATCACGGTCTTAATTAATTAAGAAACACTTAACCATAGTAGCATGTAGTGGGACATGAGGGGTTAAGTGGGTGCCTTGGGTGGCATGAGGAAATTTTGTGGTTGCCTTGGGTGGCATGTGGAATCTAGTGGGTTGCCTTGGGTGGCAATAGAAAATACGATTAGAATACTTAACCAAGTGGAAACATGTAATTAAACATGATTAAAGGGTTAAGTGGGATACACTAGATATTTGACAAGCTTAAGTGGGTAGCTTGTGGGGGCCCATTTCAACCAATATCCCAAACGTATCTTTGTGGGCTCGACCCATGTCGAGTGACGGGACACGCATATTGGGCTTGATTATAAGAGGCCAAAACGGGTTAGCGGTGGCAACGCAAGTCCAACGGGTTTCATATGCGTGTGTGGGCCCGGGCTGGTAGATAAGCCGTTGTTGCATCGTGTAGATATAAAGCCGTGCACCGTTAGTATTGGGTAGCCACTTTAGGGGAGTGATACACCCCACTGTGGGACCAGCACGGGTATCTACGGTAGGGAGCCGATCGCTTGGGGAGTAGTGGGTACACCTAATGAAGATAGAGGCAGACGGCACCTATGTAGGGGTACACGAAACTACTGGGTAAGAATTACTGAGTACACCTAGTGGAGATAGGGGCAGACGGCACCTATGTGGTGGGCTAGGAGTACACGAAACTACTGGGGAAATTTTCTAAGTCCTTGGAAGGGATCAACCTTTAAGTAGGAATGACTGGTGTGGTGCAGTTAGTAATTATCCTTGGGTGGGTAGATGCGTCCTTACGGTTATCTTAGTTTATCCTAAGTCTACCAAGCTGCTTAGTGTAGCCATTCATCCCCAGATATTACCGTAGGTCAAGTTTATGTCTTCTCTGGTTACTTTAATGATTGTATTGTTAAAGTTATAGGGCTCACTCAGACTTATGTCTGACCCGTTGTTTTTATCTTTTTCCCAACCCTCAGGTCCTACGGTGGATCCTAGCGGTAGTAGAGCTTGATCGGATTGCTGTTCCAGTCTTTAGGAGCTTGGGTAGATGTAAAGCTCCAGTTATCCAGTTATCTTTTCTTTTGTTCTGGCTATTGTATGAGAGAGTGGGATTATGTACTTCTTTATTTTGATGGATATTGTACTTGACTTTTACCGTGGTTTTATGATGTAACCAGACATGTTTATTTCCGCTGTTATGAGATGATGTTTTAAAATTTCAAGTACTATTTATATCTGTCTTGTTGTAATTTTTCTGTTCTATATTCACTAAAATACTCCACCGATGCTATGGCATTCCCTTAGTGAGTGACCCTAGCGGGCGTGGGGTGTTACAATGTCCATAAATAATAATTATGCCAATTAATGTCTTAAATTAATTATATGCCTTTTAAGGCCATTTTATGTCAATTCACAATTTATGTATATTCAATATTATCCCATCATCCCCACGTTATTCGTACGTTCTCGTATGACATATGTTAGACTCACAAATAGTCTAACTTATAAAAAGAAAAGCAACATCACATAACACATAAAATAGATCTAAGAATCATGACATAAGTTTACATAGCCAATAACTTGCATATATGGATATAGGTTTTCCTATAACTTGCATATGAATTTCTAGCATATGATTCATATACAAAACTAGCATAGGCAATGGGCATAAACTTGCATAATTTATGTACTTCCATGGATCTAAATATAGATCTAAACATAAAGATGTGAACTTGCATATGGATCTAAACATAAAGGTGTGAACTAGCATATGGATCTAAACATAAAGGTGTGAACTTGCATATAGATCTTAACATGTAGATTAATGTCACATAAACTAGCATATGTGTTTTAACAACCGAAACTTGCACAAGATTCATATAAGAACATATGATCCAACATCACAAACTTGCATAAGATTCATATAAGAACATATGATCCAATATCACAAATTTCATAAGATTATAAGAACTATTATATGATTCAACTTGCATAAGATTCAAATAAGAACTAACATATGATTCAACATCACAGACATGCATAAGATTCACATAAGAATTCAACATCACATGATTCAAAATCATATTCTCATAATCCCAATTATAACTTATCATAATTAAATTAATTAGTTAATTTGTGAAAGCTATTATACTCACAAACAAAAAGAATAGTCTTGTCTTTCTGGGATCTGTATTCTGAAAATGAATTGCTCGCCTTTGATGTAGATTAATTGTTATTCTAATCTTAGATTTTATTTGATTTTGATTCAAGCTTCTATCTTTCTTTAGGGTTGAAAGTGTATGGCGGCTACTCTAGCTTCTCCATTGACGGCATGGTGGCTCTTGGTATGAATTTGTGTGATTAGGGTTGAGGGTTTAGGAGTGTTTTTATAGAAGATTAATTAATTAAGAACCGTCAGAATAACCTAGAAACAATCAAGACCATCCAGTCAAGATAGAATGACAACTCAGCCCTAGTGACTCAGCAACAAGTCAGAAAAGCATCATCTTTTAGATCTGACCGGGGGGAGGGGGAAGGGGCAGGTCGACACCCAGGTTGACCCCCATGTCGAGGCCGGGGGGAGGGGGAGGGGGGAAGGGGGCAGGTCGACACCCAGGTTGACCCCCAAGTCGACCTACTGGTCGACCTGTAGGGTAGGTCGACCCCTTGGTCGACCTGGCATTTGGGTGGGAATTTTCCCACCTAGCCCGCTTCCCTGTTTTGAATTTGAATTTCAGATTCGAGCTGTTTTTAATTTATTTAAATTCTGAAACTTCGGAAGGCCATAACTTCTTCATACGAAGTCCAATTCACACAAACTCGGACTGTATCTCAAGCAGAATTCCGAGGCACACGCAATGGCGCAACCCGTTTCCCTTAATTCTTACTTTAACAATTAAGTACTATTTAATTTGTAAATTTTTATATTTAAAATTATGGAGTGTTACATTCTCCTAACCTTAAAGGATTTTTTTCCCCGAAATCTCCAAGTTAAGGAGAATGCATATCCTAACATACAATCATCCATCTACTCAACCATCAAACATAGGCATCCATTGTCCTTACAAAATTTCTAATGCTGTATAAACATATGCAAGAAGTGTGTGTATATGTTCCTTATCTAATGCAAAGTCAAGCGGTCTACTAATTCAGTTGACCTCCTTAATGCAAATCATGATAGTGTCATGCGTCCATTATGTATGCGAAAGAATCCTATCGATACATATTATTTCTATATGTGTGCACAACCATTCATCAAAATGCAGCATCCATATGATAACACACCATTATACATCCATTAATTTAGATATGCACACACATTTATATGCAACATGAAGGTAATTGAGCCGATCTAGTGCCTACGATGTGTGTACATGTATCCACGAGCAACCACTAGCAACCACTTGCATCCATTTGCATCCACCAAACATAACATGTCTCAAACACATGTTTGAAACCATAGGGTTCTTCCTAACTAAAGATCGAAGATGTCATCGCAAAGATAATACTAAAAGATAGAACAAGTATCAACAAAGCGGTAGAAAGAAGGAGAAAATAAAACATACCCTCAAAAAGGAAAGGGTACAGCGTACGCATCTTGTCTTCAGTCTCCCAAGTCGTGTCTCTTTGATCATATCCCCATTGCACTTTGACCAACTTGACCTCTTTGTTGCGAAGCTTTTTGAACACCGATCCGAGAATGCGTGTAGGAGCTCGTCTAATCGTGGCATTGCTCTCTACTTCCACTTCTTCGAGCGTGCTCGGCTCTACCACTTCCGCCGTATCGTGCAAACACTTACGCAAATGCGAAACACATCATGAACACCACTGAGCTTCTCTGGTAACTTTACCCTATACGCCATCTGCCCAATCCTCTCTGTAATTGGAAAGGGTCCTACGAACCTCGGTGCCAACTTCCCTACTGATCCAAAACGGACTATGTTTCACAACGGTGACACCTTAACAAAAACCATGTCCCCAACATTGAACTCAAGATCGGTTCGTCTCTTATTAGCATATGACTTCTGTCGGTCCTGCGTTGTCTTCATTCGCCGTCAAATCAGGTCTGTTTTCTCCGAAGTCTCCCTAATCATGTCGGGTCCAAGCAAGACCATATCCGTGGATTCCCACCAACATGTAGGTGATCGGCATGGTCGTCCATAAAGAGCCTCAAAAGGTGTCATGCCAATGCTAGCCTGAAAACTATTATTATAGGCGAACTCCACTAGTGGAAGGTGTTCTTCCCATGTTCCTCCAAAGTCAAGGATGCATAGCCTTAGAATGTCTTCTAGAATACGATTTACTCTCTTGGTCTGGCCGTCCATCTGAGGGTGATAAGCGGTACTTAAGCATAATTGTGTTCCAACCCCCACGTGTAAGATTTTCCAAAATTCGCTTGTGAAAATGGGATCTCTCTCGCTCACAATGCTAAAGGGTATGCCGTGCAAACGAACTACGTCTCGAAGGTAAACAGATGCTAACCATGCGGTGGTCCTTCTACTTTTAACGGGAATAAAATGGTCACTTTTAGTAAGTCTGTCTACAATTACCCAAATCCCCGTATTACCCTTCCTTGATCTTGGTAACCCATCTACAAAATCCATGGAAACACTTTCCCATTTCCAAAGCGGAATCTCTAAGGGTTGGAACAAACCTCCGGGCTTCTTTTGCTCCGCCTTGACTTGCTGGCACACTAAGCATCTAGAAACGAACTCGGCCACGTCCTTCTTCATTCCGTCCCAAAAGAAAACTCGCTTCATATCCCTATACATCTTATCACCACCATGATGTATGGTCATCTTAGAGCGATGTGAGTCTTCAAGAATTGCCTTCTTCAAACTCTCATCTTGTGGTACGCAAAGTCTCCCATGTCTACATGGCCATCCTCTCTCATCTACAACATATCTATCAAGATGACTCGAGGACTCCCCTCCTATAAGCTTGCCTACTATCTCAACCAACTGTGGGTCATTTCGCTGTGCCTCTCAAACTCGACCCAAAAGTGTAGGTTGCACCTCTAACGATGCCAACAATCCGGGTACATAATCGACAGAGGATCTGAAGTTAGAAGTAGATATATACTCCAAACTCTGCGCTCTACGAACAAAGGACTTAAAGTTAACTTCTTTCTACTTAAGGCGTCGGTTACAACGTTACCCTTGCCAGGGGTATATGTGATCTCAAAATCATAGGATGCCATAAACTCCATCCACATTTGTTGCCTCAAGTTTAGGTCCTTTTGAGAGAATAAGTACTTTAGCGACTCATGGTCTGTATACAACTCAAACCTTTTGCCAATCAAATAATGATGCCATGACTTATGCGAAAAAACTATGAAAGCCAACTCTAAGTCATGGGTAGGGTAATTTTTCTCGTGGCCTTTCAACTGCCTTCCCCATAGTATATCACCCTTCCCTCTTGCATTAAAACTGCGCCAAGCCCTGTCCCGCAAGCATCGGTATATACTGTGAATGTCTTTCTCCCATCCGGCAAAACTAAAACTGGAGCTGTCGTCAAAGCCCTCTTCATACGTTGGAAAGCATTGTCACAGTCAACTTACCAAGTAAAAGTCAAGTTATTCTTCATTAATCGAGTGAATGGGGCTGATATATTCGCGAAGTCCTCAATGAACTTCCTATAATAACCAGCCAGCCCTAAAAAACTTCTTACTTCTATTGCGTTCATAGGAATTTTCCAATCTTGGATTGCCACCACCTTCGCGGGATCCACATCTATCCCTTCCTTAGAGACCACGTGTCCTAAGAAACTCACTTCTTTTCTCCAAAAATGGCACTTGGAAAACTTAGCTTTAAGTTGATGCGCTCGTAGGGTCTCTAAGACTTCCCTAAGATGTAGGGCATGTTCTTCTTCATTTTTAGATAAAATCAAAATGTCATCCACAAATACTGCCACAAATTTGTTTAGAAACTCCCTAAACACCCTACTCATTAAGTCAACAAAGTATGCGGGTGCATTCGTCAAACCAAAAGGCATGACGAGCCACTCGAAGAAACTGTCAGGAGTTCTAAATGTAGTCTTATCGATGCTATATTCATCCACCCTTAGCTGATGAAACCCTGTAGCTAAATCCAGTTGCGAGAAAACCGAAGCACCCACCAACTGATCGAATAAATCGTCTATCCTCGGCAATGGGTGTCTGTTCTTCTTTTTTAGCTTATTCAACTCTCTATAGTCCAGGCATAATCTAAGTGAACCATCGGCTTTCATAGAAAAAACGACTAGAGCACCCCACTCCAAAATACTTCTTCTTATGAACCCCTTCTAAGCAATTCTTTCACTTGCTTACTGAGTTCTCTTCTCTCTCTCGAGCCATGTGGCGCACTGGTAATGCAACTGGCTTTGCACTATCTACTAAATATATTAGAAAGTCTATCTCGCGCCTCGGGGGTAAGCCTCGAACCTCATCGAAGACATTACTATATTTAAGGACCACAGAAACAGATTTCAAATCATCATTGGATGCGTCAAGGGATTCTAGGTAGCTAAGCATTACAGGACCTCTAGGGTCATAAGAAATATCAAGGGTCTTTCCACAACGAGTCAACAATCTAACTACCCTTCTTTCACAATCTAGGATGGCCCTATATCTAGCTGGCCAATCCATGCCTAGAATCAAGCCATAGCCCATGAAGCCAAGAGCGAAGGCATTGCATTCAAACTCAATGCCCAAGATAGACACTCTCAAATCCCGACAAATCATTGAAAGATGAGCCGACCAACCAAAGGGATTTGAGACAACTATGGGATCCATAACTATACTAGTATTTAGGTGTAGTGTTTCAACTAACAAAGCAGATACAAACGAGTGTGAAGCGTCAGGGTCAAACAAAGTACGAACAGGATGATTAAACAGAAAAACTAAACTTTCAACAGAAATGTTTCTACCTCTCTCCTATCCTGGTGCCATGAGAGCCTGAATCTGCCCTCTTGCCTGCCCTGGTGTCATGAGAGCCTGAAGCTGCCCTCTAGAAGTGGACCATGTTCTTTGCCCTTACCCGTATTTCCTTGGGCAGTCTTTAACTAGATGTCCTACCTCTCTACAGTAGAAGCAGCCAGTCTTCCTCTTTTTCCTACAGTCCTTGCTCAGATGGCCTGGTGTCCCACAATTAAAGCACTTTTTCTTTCCCTTTCCATTATTGTTCTTCCCGCCTTTCTTGTTTTGCTATTGTGGTTTCTTTTGGTCCCCTTTCTTCTCTGGTGCCTTACTAGCATTAGCGCATTTCTCCTCTTCATGCATAAGCGCAATGTCAACCAGTTTCTCAAAGGTAGCCCCCATCGGAATGTGGGTCATAGCTAACCCATGTAGCGGCTCATTCAAACCTTTAACGAACCTTAGGGCCTTCTTCTCAGGTGTGTTTACCAATTCCAAGCCAAATCTCGCCAACTGATTAAACTTGTTGACGTACTCCTTTACTAATAAATCCCCTTGATTCAATGCTAAGAATCTTTCCATATATAAATTCTCTTCTGCTCATGAGAGAAACTTCATTTCAAACCTACGCCTGAAATACATCCATGTCTCCACGGGACGCTCTCCATTCGTGACCTCCCACCAAAACGAGGCTTCGTCCTTCATTAACCAAGCAGCCAATTGGAACTTCCTTCCATCATCCACTTTGAAAATACCAAATAGATCTTCCACCTCCTTAAGCCAATTTCGAGCTTCAACAAACGTCTCTGATCCATGAAAAGGTTTCCCGCCCATTGCCCTAAAATCTTTGCATATCTTTAAAAAGTATCAACGCGAGGCGGGGGAGGAGGAGGAGCGACTGCACCTGGGGGAGGAGGAGCATTTGCTGAGCCTGCGGCATTGGCCCTAGCCTCCAGATACCTTCTAAACCAGCCTGGTATAGGTATGCCCTCCGGAAATTTCAGGTGCCCCATATATGCTGAAAAGAAAAAGGAAAGGGATTCAAAACGGAGAATCGAAAGAAAGATATATGGCTCTTGGGGGTTATGTTTCTAAAGCAAACTTTACTCTTGAAAATACTTTCCTTAAAACATATTTTTGAAAGTATTTCTTTATAAAATGCTTTTTTGAAAAATAGTTTTTCAAAATTCATATGTGTTCTGGTAACCTTCAGTTCTGATACCACGTGTAACACCCCGCATCCATTAATGTCACTCACAAGGGGAATGCATTAACTTCCAAGGAGCGTATTTAGTGTATAAAATAGAATATAACAAGATATATACAAATAATGGTACTTGAAAATTTTAAAATAACTTTTATTGCAGCGGAGAAATAGTTTGATTACAACAACTTCATAAACCAAGTACACATAATATCCATCTTGACAAATTGTTTCAAAGTACATAAAGTAAAAAAGCATAACCCTAAACACAAGTAGCCATAAAAGAGATGAGATGAACTTTACTTTCAACAATCCAAGCACTTCCAAAAGAGAGAGAAAGAGATCCAAGATCAAGCTCCACTAGTACTAGTCCCACCCTGAGAACCTGGGGGGAGGGGGAAGGAAGAAAAGAGGCGAAAACAAAGGGGTCAGACATAAAGTCTGGCGAGTATAATAACTTTGACAATATAATTATTAAAGTAACTAGGATAAGGCATAAACTGGTAAGATAAGGTATGACCATGAAACAAGTGGGCATGACAAAGCCAATAAGAGGAATATTCTGGCGTTAATTTTGTTCCTAGTCACTATAGGATAATTACTATACTGCACCAATCCTAGTTACACCGCACCAAAAAGTCACCCTAAAAGTTGATCCTGCCTAAAAACTTAATAATGATAATGGTAGTTTCGTGTGCCCCTAGCTGCCTTTATAAGTGTCGCCTTCCCCTATCTCCACTAGTTGTACCCACTACCCCCATTCGATCGGCTCCCTAACCCGTAGATATCTGTGCTGGTCCCACAGTGGGGTGTATCACTCCCCAAAGTGGCAACCCGATACCACCAAAGATGCACGGCCTATATCTACACGATGCAATAACGTCTTACCTACCAGCCCGGGCCCACGCACGCACATGACCCCGTTGGACTTGCGTTGCCACCGCTAACCCGTTTTGACCACTTATAATCAAATTCAGTAAGCGTGCCCTGTCCTCGACTTTGGTCGAGCTCACAAAGATACTTAATGGGTTACTAGTTTGAAAAGGGTCCACATGCTTGACACAAGCCTTCCACCTATGCTTGGTCCCCACTAAGGTTTCCCACTTAACCCCATTCTTATTCATGTCTTCTTACATGTTTCAACTTGGTTAAATGTATCTAATCGTATTTCACATACCACCCAATGCACCCACTTAACCCCTCATGTCCCACCACATGTTTATCTGGTTAAGTGTTACTTAATTCATTAGAACCGTAACCTTGTAAAGACCTCCCACATTAGACTGGCATTTGCAGTTTTTGGATTTGCCGGGCGGGTCCGGGCAGTCTTATACCCTAACCTCATGTCTTTACAATTGTTACGCATATAATTCGTGCCTTTGACCTCTCACATTAGACTAACATTTGTGGCTGCTGGATTTGCTGGGTGGGTCCGGGCAGTCTTACACCACAAACGAGTCTAACCTCGTGTCATAGGCGGTTAATTATTACACATCTTTATTTAACCCCAAATTGGATTAATATCCCTATTCAAATTTGTTAATAAATTCCAAATTTATTTATGTCCATAATTGTCACCTAAATACTGTCCATAAATACCAATTATGCCAATTAATGTCTCAAATTAATTATATGTCTTTTAAGGCCATTTTATACTAATTCATAATTTATGTATATTCAATATTATCCCATCATCCCCACACTATTCATACGTTTTCGTATGACATATGTTAGACTCGCAAATAGTCTAACTTATAAAAAGAAAAGCAACATCATATAACACATAAAATAGATCTAAGAATCATGACATAAGTTTACATAGCCAATAACTTGCATATATGGATATAGGTTTTCCTATAACTTCCATATGAATTTCTAGCATATGATTCATATTAAAAACTAGCAAAGGCAATGGGCATAAACTTGCATAACTTATGTACTGCCATGGATCTAAATATATATCTAAACATAAAGATGTGAACTTGCATATGGATCTAAACATAAAGGTGTGAACTAGCATATGGATCTAAACATAAAGATGTGAACTTGCATATAGATCTAAACATGTAGATTAATGTCACATAAACTAGTATATGTATTTTAACAACCCAAACTTGCATTAGATTCATATAAAAACATATGATCCAACATCACAAACTTGCATAAGATTCATATAAGAACATATGATCCAATATCACAAACTTGCATAAGATTATAAGAACTATTATATGATTCAACTTGCATAAGATTCACATAAGAACTAACATATGATTCAACATCACAAACATGCATAAGATTCACATAAGAATTCAACATCACATGACTCAAAATCATATTCTCATAATCCCAATTATAACTTATCATAATTAAATTAATTAATTAATTTGTGAAAGCTATTATACTCACAAACAAAAAGAATAGTCTTGTCTTTCTAGGATATGTATTCTGAAACTGAATTGCTCACCTTTGATGTAGACTAATTGTTATTTTAATCTTAGATTTGATTTGATTTTGATTCAAGCTTCTATCTTGCTTTAGGGTTGAAAGTGTATGGCGGCTACTCTAGGTTCTCTATTGACGGCATGTCGGCTCTTGGTATGAATTTGTGTGATTAGGGTTGAGGGTTTAGGAGTGTTTTTATAGAAGATTAATTAATTAAGAGCTGTCAGATTAACCTAGAATCAATCAATACCATCCAGTCAAGATAGAATGACAACTCAACCCTAATGACTCGTCAACATGTCAGAAAAGCATCATCTTTCAGATCTGCCTGGGAGGGAGGGGGCGGGTCAATAACCAGGTCGACCCCCTGGTCGACCTGTAGGGTAGGTAGACCCCCTGGTCGACCTCGGCTTTGGGCGAGAATTTTCCCGCCCGCTTCCCTGTTTTGAATTTGAATTTTAGATTCGATATGTTTTTAATTTATTTAAATTCTGAAACTTCGGAAGGCCATAACTTCTTCATACGAAGTCCAATTCACGTAAACTCGGACTCTATCTCAAGCAGAATTCCGAGACAAACGCAATGTCGCAACCTATTTCCCTTTATTCTCACTTTAACAATTATGTATTCTTTAATTTGTAAATTTAATATTTAAAATTACGGGGTGTTATAATTTATCTCTTTGATAAAATTAACGGGAACCTTTCCCTAATGATGTGAATATTTGAATAAAAGAATATTCAGAATTGGAATGAGGCGTGTGTTGTGATTTTGTAGAACTTGACTTTAAGACACATGAATTATTTAAAATGGCCAGGTTTATACACATTCTGAATAATTGATTCAACGATAAGTCGACGATGAAGACAGTGGTTGAAGACCGGAGGTCTTCACGTCGTTTGGATGATTACCTATGTCTTGATTGGGCTGTACACCCAAGAGAAGATAATAAGTGGTGATCGTCCAGACGTACTTGGAGATCGACAGGATATGGTAGGACCTCTCTCTTGTATTGGACATATGGGTTGAGAAATAAGGTGCCTCTGGTTTCGTTCAGACCCAGAACGAACTAGTAAATGGATGTGTTTCTGACATTGGATTTTATTCTGTGTTGATTGATTTCTATTAAATATATATTTGTTTGGTGGCGGAGAATTTATCCTCCTTTTTAACACCCTTCTTTGAGACGTACGAGCTTAGAGGTTATATATAGATAGACATCAGTTGCATGGCATGAATTTTTAGTGTAGCATGCTGAGATGCAAATGATCAAGGCTTTTGTTGAAAAGCAGAGTCTTGTGCTTGATGATCAAAGCACGGCTTTAAACAGCATAGCTTTGTATATATCGTTAATTCGCGATCTTCACTCCCTGGTATGAACCAGAAATGGGATGAAGGATCCAGGGAGAATGTGCGTTTCTTTCTAGCTAGAAGTGGGGTCATTGTATGGAGCCCAGACATTTTACTCATGTGGATGTTGCATATTATTTGATGGATAGCGAGGCGCCTCGGATATATCGGTCACTTTCGGGCCGATGGATGATATGGTCGATATACTGACCATTACGCCCCATAGGGCGGGGAAACGCATTGTTCAGGAGTTATAATCCTCAAACGTAAGAGAGGACCGACCCTGTGGCTCCTAGGTGTAGTTGCAGTTGTATTCTGAGACAAGGTAGGATAGATTGTCTCGAATTCGGTAAGGATGACCCCTTGCCTTGGTTCATGATGGAAATCCAATTTCCAATACAACATCATACGGTTTTGATTGTAGAACTAGTATGGCGACATGATATATGGTACCCATGTCGTCTATGATTTATACATTTATATTTGAAGTTATTTATACACTATGCACTTATAATAGTATCAAATGATTTGTTTTAAACGTACCAAGCATATTTGGCTATTATAAGGGAAAACTTTATCATCCATCTTGCGTTGCATTGTGTGATGGGACCTGAGTCTTATAATAGCTTCATTTATCCAAAAAGCATTACGCTATTTGTTTTATGCACTAGTACTCTTGGTAGGAAACCCGTTCCGTGTTATATGGCGTGGTCCCTTGATTTACCTTATTTTAAAGTAAAGATTAAATAACTGTTTAAGTTCTCGCATCAGTCCCATGACTGACCGAGAGTTTATTGTTTAAACCTAAACTTTGGGTGCCCCTATTTTCCACACGGGCAGCTAGTAGTTGGTTTTTGCAGATTTCTATTTTACGGGATCCTGGTTTGCAGCTGGAGCTATATTCGGAAAGCTCTGTATCCATGTATTTCTTTCAGTTGTGTTATGTATTATTTTTCCACTGCTATGTAATGTATTTTAATATCTAATATTTACCAAATGTATATTATTTATTCATACTTTGTTATATTCTTGTACACTGATGTAAATTGTTGTAGCAGCAATGAAATGTTATGTCGTTGGTATTCTGATTTGTCGGGTTCTTACCTCAATCCACTGTTTCTCATCTTTTTGGAGATCGGGGGATTTCGGAACGTTATAGAAGTACTCCGTTCGGTGAATCTCGATTGTCCAATTCTCTCATTTCCTAAGGAGCCATATGCCTCAGTGGCAATGCTATTGGCCTCGTGTCCTTCTCGAGGTCTATCCTAAATGAGGTTTCCTAGTGGGATGGAAGTCTCATGACTTCCTCAAGGACATATAGAAACTCACACACAACATGCACGGAAGATAGTCCTTTCAAATAAAACGACAAAGAAAGTAATAAGGTCAAATCCCTATTTTCAGTACTACAAGGGATCTTTAAGCCACGCCATCCATGGATTCTCAAGCAAACAACTTTCCTAACATAATTAAGGATGGCCCTATAATATGATAGCCAATCCTTCGCTAATATTAGACCACGCCCCTCGAAATCTAACACATACGCATTACGTAAGAAATTGATTCCATTGATATTTAGTACTCCGTCTTTACAAATTAGCAAAAATTGCTTAGCTCCTCCAATGGGGTTGGACACCTTTATCAGAATGCTAGCAAAAGATACATGAAGAATTAAAAAAATTAACAATACTCCTAGCGATAATAGAGTGGGTTGCTCCCGAATCTAAGTTGCATACATAAGTTCCTAAAATAGAGGTTATACCTTCCAAAGCTGGTTGTCCTTTCTCTCTTAGGGGTTGACTTTAAAGTGGTGCTAACTCTAAAGCACAATTATGACCGGTTTATCCTCTCTTCTGCCTAGGAAGTTCCTCGCTAAGAGTCCTTCCTCATGACAATTGAAACATTTTCCTTTAAACTTGTAACGACCCGGATTTTGACGACTTTGGTTATCGACATAAACTCGATGTCGATAACCAAAACATCGAAAAATCCGAGTAATTAGTGAAAGAAATTAGAGGGTAAGGAAAGATAAGATAGAAACTTAGAATAGAAGAAGAAGAAGAACACAATATCAGAGTAACATGAATCTCACAGCGGAACGAATAAATATAATAGATAACATATCCTTGAAATAAATCATTATATGTATACAATACATTATCAGAGTACAATACTTACAACACAGCGGAAATAAACTATAGTTATACGATCCTGAAGCCTCCTGCTCCAGCTCTTCCAGTATATCTGTAAAATCCCGACTACTTGATTGCCCGTACAAATTTAGGCACCCAAGAGTTTAGGGAAAACAACAAAATAAACTCCGGGTCAGTCATGGGACTGGTATGAGTAAAACAGTTTAAAACAGTTCGAACAAGTAAACGATATCTCATAAGACCACGCCGTATAACGGAACGGGTTTTTCCCTTATGAGAATCCAAATTAGCTTTATATCAAAAACCTTTTGATATTATAATAATGTCTATCAACCACAATATAGTAATCATCTAGTAGAAACGCTTTCATCTCGCGTTCTACATATATAGTATATAATCAAAACCGCAAGCACGTATTGGGTAATGGATTTCCAACTATGACAAGGTATGGAACCACCTTTCGCTAGTGTACCTCTAGAAAGGAATACACTGGGTTCAACAAGAACATCTTGCAACCCGGCCACACATGACCGACCTCTCATTTCGCTTGAGTGTATCGAATGTATATCACCAACGGTTGGGATCAGCAACCGTTTCCCAAATGGGACAGCATCAACAATAGATTTTTAGAAGTAAATGAAACTCTAGATCAGGTGATTATACACCCTACTTCGGTGCGACCGACTTAGCCATGTTGCCTGCCCGAATTCTGTCATTTACCGGATGTGAGGCTAGAAGCTACGCTTTATCATCACACTAGATTCACTTTGAATGCCACATCGTCAAATCCATCAAATCACCGATTGACGTCCTCAACCATACATTACGCGTTAGCTACAAGAAGTTTCCTTCTCCGCTTCCACTCTTGGTACGGTTGGAGAAATCAATATACGTGATTGTCTGGAAATACTCTTTTATACATCCATCCATACAAGTCATCCAGGAAAAGGATGAACCGAAGGCACTATTCTGTAAACAGGATAGCCCTTGCATAACTCCGTCTTCAATTTCCTTTGGCATATATGATTCGCAACGCTTATGTCAATACAGAGTGGTTCTTTGGATAATAATCCAACCGGTCTCTCCATATTAACAATGTTAAAATGGTCAAAACTTTGACAGTCTGTGATTTAACTATCGAAGAAAAACAGGTGTGCAACCAACGATATTATTTCCAAATGGAAATTTATATCAATCAAACATCATTCAACATATATCTCTTTATTTCATAAATTTACTTATCTCATGTTTCCCTATATTCAATATTTCTTATTTTCTAAATTTGGAAAATATACGTTATTAACAATGGAAAACATTTCCATTTCTTGTTTTCTTTATTAGAAAACATTTCTGGTTTCTTATTTGGAAAACATTTCCAAAGCTTCTTCATTGGACTTAGACAAATGTTTAAACAAACATCGCTATGCCAACTCAACCCATTTCCTTTACTGCCAAACCTTAACTATTCCTTAGTTAAAAACGAAGCCAATCAAGTTGGGGTAGAACTACCTCTCTGACCTTAACTGAACAACATTTCTAACTTTGAAATAGACAAAGTTCACTTTATATCCCTTTACTAACTTCCTTACTTAACCCTCCTTCGAATAGCTATATTCGATTGACTCTTTTCACTTAACTCTATTCGATTAACCCTTATCAATTAACTCTATTGGACTAACACTATTGGATTAACTCTATTTGACTAACGCTATTGATTTACTCATTTCACTTAACTCCTTTCGAATAAACTATATTCGATAACTCCTTTTACTTTCTTCGAATAAACTATATTCGATTAACTCATTTTACTTTCTATTTGAATAAACTATATTCGATTAACTCATTTTACTTTCTATTCGAATAAACTATATTCGATTAACTCATTTTACTTTCTATTCGAATAAACTATATTCGATTAACTCATTTTCTTTCTATTCGAATAAACTATATTCGATTAACTCATTTTCTTTCTATTCGAATAAACTATATTCGATTAACTCATTTTACTTCTATTCGAATAAATATATTCGATTAACTCATTTTCTTTCTATTCGAATAAACTATATTCGATTAACTCATTTTCTTTAAATCTAATCGATTAAACTAACATCGATTAACTCCTTTGCTTTAACTCTAATCGATTTAACTAACATCGATTAGCTCCTTTGCTTTAACTCTAATCGATTAAACTAACATCGATTAACTCCTTTGCTTTAACTCTAATCGATTAAACTAACATCGATTAGCTCCTTTATTCTTTTCGAATAAACTATATTCATTTATAAAGATTTACTTTTAGTAACAGTTCTTCACTTTACAAATGATTTCCCTTTTTATTTACTTTCGAAATATTTCCTTTTACAAAATCTGTTGATTTTATAAACTCCCTTTATTTCAATATACATTGAAATAATTCTTTTTACATCCCAGGGTCTTTTATGATATTTAAAATATCGAATAAAAATGATCAACATCATTCCAACAAACATAATCCATAACAGATTATATAACACATCATATATCACAATATATGAAAACAGTAAAATAAATGTTGAGGAATCCAGTTGGATTCCTCTAACCTGTTTCCCTGCATCACAGATGTTAAACAATATAGATAACATCACTTTCAGTTCCATATGACATATTCTATTAAACAGAATCAATATAGGAATTCAACTAACTGACTAGCAGTTCAATCAAACAGTCAACACACAGTCAATCATCCAATATCTAACAGTTCTAAAAATACAACATAAAATTATAAACTGTTCAGAGTTAGTGAGATTTACTCACTTTGGACGATCATCGTCAATGACGATAACCATCACTTGATTCAGACAATTTATTTTGCTATAAATTGTAACGGTCTCAGATTCACTCCTAGTCAGTTCCATGGCGTAGCCACCGTCCATAAGATTCCAATGTGATAGACGGTTTAAAAATCTGACCACGTACGAGCGAGGTATAGCATCTTCAGGATTTCGTATATATTAAAATTAAATTAACTCTATTTAAATTCGATCTTGGGCCTCAGCATCCTAAAGACAGCCCAAATGCCCATTTGACTTTCCACCGGCCCTTTATTCTTTTCTTCCTTCCCATTACTGTTGAGGTCCGCTCCATCATAAAACTTCCGCACCCTTACTTTCTTTTTTTTTCTTTTTTTTTAAACAAAATTATCTGGGCCTTAACATTTCCATTGGCCCATACCCATTTTCCTTTTCTCGTCTAAACACAACAGCAGCTCCAGTACTTCGATCATTTTCCCCGTTTCGCTCTGCCTCCTTTCAAACGAGATGTACCCATCTTCTCCTCCAACATATTTTCACGCTCCAGTATTTACAAATGGCCATTTGTTAGACGCCATTACACCACACTTTTTGAACACTAAAATGCCGAACTACTCCTCCTTCATGAGCCCTACGTCGTCATCCCATACCACATTCTTAAAACAAACATCCCACATGGAAACACCAAACCCCTCGATGAATGATGAACCTTAACGCATACCACTGCTGTCCTACTCCTCCGCCAAGCCTCTTCGAACTCGCACCCACTTCGATAACCGCACGCCCCAGAAAAAGAAAGAAAGTTGTACCCTTAACGGCTGACACCCAGCTCCACAGTTTTGAACCGAAGGAACCCTTCCCTTATCACCAAATAACCCATACGGCACCTTAGTTTCAGTATATCACGACCATTCCTTACGTTCTCACTGTGCGAGTCAGCCCTCCCTTCACGTCTTTTTTTATATATATTTTATTGCTGATAAAAAAATGGCGGTCGGTTCCCTCTCAGAAGTAGATTTGGTTTAGTAAAAAAAAGATGGTGTATTTATAAACAAAAGGAGACTTGAACAAAGGTAAAACAAGAGGCCACGTTTTGGATTTTTGAGGCCACAAGAGACGGGAGGTGTGAGAGTAATGCACGTGGATCCTTGTTTGATCAGAATTTAGTTAGGGTATTTTGTTTAAGTGTGTAAAATTTAACGTACCCTATTATATTTATTTTTGTCCATATACGAGCTTCTACGAACAGAAATAAAAACACCGTTGAGACGAGCAATGTCCCACGATCCCAAAAATATAATAATACCGGTAGATTAACTCATATTGTGAAACCCCAAAATCGCTGATTAAGGGTGCAAAATACTCCAAATAAAAAGTTGCTTATTTAATTAATTAAAAATTACCATAAAATTCTAAAAATACAATTATCACTACGTCTCAAAAGAATCCTGTCTAAATTCGATTCCAATATCTCATTATATTGAAAACTCTTTTATAACGTAAATAAAGCGTTACAATATCTAAAGGAATTCCATAGCGACTTTTCTAAAATTTGATTTGGACATAAATCAAAATCTACACGACGAATTCTCTATTTTTCTCTTCCACTAGAAAAATATACTCCACCAGCTCCACACGTTTCTTGTTTCACAGATATCTGACTTGAAACGGCTTCTGTATATTCAGTTGAAGTTCAAATCGCCAAATTACGAACTGCAGCGCCATTTCGAGCTCGATTATAATTATAATATAATTATACGTTCAAACTGTCATTTATATAATATATTTGTTATTTAAATTCAATTCCAAACTGAATTAAATATAACAGATGACCCAGTTCACACCATATTGACATTTCAACCAATTCGGATTTTTTCAGAATTAAATATATTATTTAATTTATTATTTTAAATTAAATATTCACCATTATTTAATTCCACGACCATTAAATTCTCTAAACCACCATTTCAATAACTAAATAAATTAATTATAATACCTCTACCAATCCGGGTCATTACAATCTTTCCCACTTAAAATAATTTTGTCCTCGAAATTGCTAAAAGGTAGAGAACGACCCTATCGACTGGTTAGAACTTATTTGTTCACTTCTTAACTTCAGTTTCAACTGAACCAATTTAATTTCAATTAAATTATTAATTAATCCTTATCAACGATAATTTTCAAAAATCCTGAAAATTTTCTAACTCCTTATCTTTTTGAAAAATTTCGCTAGCACTTCCTTTGTACTGGTCAATCGGTCAAACCACCACTCGTCTCTCTGGGCCATCTCCAACTCAAAAGAAAACCAAACAGCCAAGCGGCTTTCCAATTTGGCTCATAAATCTTATCTCCAATAGAAATATAAACATGTACCTTTTGTTGGTATATCATTTTATCATTTCCACCTGTTATCAATTTAGCGGTGGATATAAGGGTCATCCCAATCAAATTCCAATCTTCTTTTATTCACAACACAACAATTCGCTTATATCCGAGCCTAATATCATTTTAACTCGAATTTCTTCTCGATTCCCAACTCTTAACTTAGTTATCACATTACATTTCAAATTTGAATCTTACAATCAATTTGTCTTGATATCATTCTAATTCAATCTCAGCTGCCACTTTACTGGCTTTACTTTAATTTGAATTTGCTTTCACAAATTTCTATTAAATTTGTTTTTAATTCAAACAGTCTTTCCCTGGGAGTTTTTAAACAGATTACTCTTTTCAAAAAAACAATTTTTCTATTTGAACATGTCACTGAGCCCTTAATTGATATTCCATTAGTTAAATCACTTCTCTATTTCTTTATCAATATTTGTTAACCAAATATTTTCAATAACCATATTGGCCTTTTACGTTATTTGGAAAACATTTCCGAATATCGCCTTCCTGTATTTTCTAAACTTTAGAAAATATATGCTATTTATAATTGGAAAATATTCCAATTACTTATCTCTTTTCCGATCTCGTTTATTTCTATACTTAGGAAATATTTATTTTTCTATTTCCAAGTTTACACATATTTGGGTTAAAACGAATGTTGTGTAAAACATCGCTACGACAACCCAAATACTATATTTAACTAACACTTATTCAACATTGATCTTCGAGCTTGAAATCTCACTATTTATTTATTAATAATGAAATCAATCAAGTTGGGGTATAACTACCTCTCAGACCTTGACTGAATAACATTTATAACATCAAAACAGATATGACGACTTACTCGAATAATCAATACCATACAACTACTTATTCACCTTTAAACACGTGTACGCTTCCTCTTTCTATTTTTACTAGATTTTATCCTTAGTCTACCTTTTTGAATTTACTATTCTATTTCTAAGTTCGTTTCCTTATCGATTTCTATATATATCGATACGTTGATTTCTAACTATCAAATTATCTTAAAAATATTCTAACTCTTTAAATCTCCGGAAAAATTCTCCATAACCTCCTTTGTACCGGGAGCATCGGATATTTCAAATAGCCTCCCATGGCCCTCACCAATCCAAAAGAAAAAGAAAAAGCCAAGCGGCTAGCCGATACGGCGCATAAAATCTCATATATGAATTAAAAACATACCTTTTGTCTAGCATTCTATTTATATACCTTCATACCTTATCCATACCTATCTCATGTATATTTATACCTGCCCAATCTATTTTAACTATACCTGATCGTTTTAACTCAATTCGTTAATTAATTTGTTAATTAACTCTTTAGTCTATTTCACTTTTATATTTGAACATGACATGTTCAAATATAATTTAACTTACTTATAAACTAATTTAAACTCCATTATCAACTTACGCTTCATATTCAATTTCGAATATAAATTCTCAAATCCTCTTTGAATGTTATATTCAAATTCCATTTGAATTCTATTTGAATCCTATATTCAAATTCCTTTTTAACTCTATTTGAATTTTCCTAATTCAAATTCTATATTACTTCCATTGAATTTCATATATTCAAACTCCCTTTGAATTTCAATATTCAATTCCTATTTCAAACTTTCTTTATTCATTCTTTATTATAAATCCCATTTGAAATTCAACACAACTTGTCTTTCCCAAAACAATTTCAAAACAGTATCTCTGGTAGTAATTCGTCACTTACAACTCGAAAATGAATACTGATGATGCAGCTGTCATCATCAGAATCTATTTTCCAGTGATCGAAGTGAGTTTAATACTATAAAACCATTTCTAAACATTTCCACTTTGAAATTCATTTCAAAATATAATTCACATTGCTTGTAAAACAATTTAAAATCTCCCAGGATCTTAAATTTTCCTTATTTTTAATCCAAATCCATTTACAAACACTTGTCCAATTCTCCAGAATTTTAATTCAATTTCTGGTTTAAAATTTCAGATTTAATTCATCTGATTTCGCGTATTTCACTTATATGAAATCTGATTGGTTATTTACATAACCATTTAATTTATAATCTTACTTGATTATAATAACAACAATATATCCACTATACTATAATTTTGACATATATATATCTTCTCTATATCAAGATATACCTTGGGTAAACTTATTTTAATTTACCTTTTTTTTTTCAAAACATATCGTGCCGACCCATCGTATTAAAGTGTTTAGTAACTCCTACCGATACAGTGGATCAAACTGACCGACCAGAACCCATAAACAACTCAACCAATAAATCTTCAAAATACAAAACAATTTTTTATATCAATAACAAATACGCTCACTCGTATATATACGCTCAAACTCAGTCTAGGGCATTACTAACCCTATCTCTACCGAGTCACGCCACAAAGCCAAGTAATTCTTAACTTAAGCTCTGATACCAACTGTAACGACCCGGATTTTGACGACTTTGGTTATCGACAAAAAATCGATGTCGATAACCAAAACATCGAAAAATCCTGGTAATTAGTGAAAGAAATTAGAGGGTGAGGAAAGATAAGATAGAAACTTAGAATAGAAGAAGAAGAAGAACACAATATCAGAGTAACACGAATCTCACAGCGGAACGAATAAATATAATAGATAACATATCCTTGAAATAAATCATTATATGTATACAATACATTATCAGAGTACAATACTTACAACACAGCGGAAATAAACTATAGCTATATGTTCCTGAAGCCTCCTGCTCCAGCTCTTCCAGTATATCTGTAAAATCCCGGCTACTTGACTGCCCGTACAAATTTAGGCACCCAAGATTTTAGGGAAAACAACAAAATAAACTCCGGGTCAGTCATGGGACTGGTATGAGTAAAACAGTTTAAAACAGTTCGAACAAGTAAACGATATCTCATAAGACCACGCTGTATAACGGAACGGGTTTTTCCCTTATGAGAATCCAAATTAGCTTTATATCAAAAACCTTTTGATATTATAATAATGTCTATCAACCACAATATAATAATCATCTAGTAGAAACGCTTTCATCTCGCATTCTACATATATAGTATATAATCAAAACCGCAATCACGTATTGGGTAATGGATTTCCAACTATGACAAGGTATGGAACCACCTTTCGCTAATGTACCTCTAGAAAGGAATACACTGGGTTCAACAAGAACATCTTGCAACCCGGCCATACATGACCGACCACTCATTTCGCTTGAGTGTATCGAATGTATATCACCAACGGTTGGGATAAGAAACCGTTTCCCGAATGGGACAGCATCAACAATAGATTTTTAGAAGTAAATGAAACTCTAGATCAGGTGATTATACAACCTACTTCGGTGCGACCGACTTAGCCATGTTGCCTGCCCGATTTCTGTCATTTACCAGATGTGAGGCTAGAAGCTACGCTATATCATCACACTAGATTCACTTTGAATGCCACATCGTCAAATCCATCAAATCACTGATTGACGTCCTCAACCATACATTACAGTTAGCTAAAAGAAATTTCCTTCTCCGCTTCCACTATTGGTACGGTTGGAGAAATCAATATACGTGATCGTCTGGAAATACTCTTTCAGACATCCATCCATACAAGTCATCCAGGAACAGGATGAACCGAAGGCACTATTCTGTAAACAGGATAGCCCTTGCATAACTCCGTCTTCAATTTCCTTTGGCATATATGATTCGCAACGCTTACGCCAATACAGAGTGGTTCTTTGGATAATAATCCAACCGGTCTCTCCATATTAACAACGTTAAAATGGTCAAAACTTTGAAAGTCTGTGATTTAACTATCAAAGAAAAACAGGTGTGCAACCAACGATATTATTTCCAAATGGAAATATATATCAATCAAACATCATTCAACATTTATCTCTTTATTTCATAAATTTACTTATCTCATGTTTCCCTATATTCAATATTTCTTATTTTCTAAATTTGGAAAATATACGTTATTAACAATGGAAAACATTTCCATTTCTTGTTTTCTTTATTAGAAAACATTTCTGGTTTCTTATTTGGAAAACATTTCCAAAGCTTCTTCATTAAACTTAGACAGATGTTTAAACAAACATCGATATGCCAACTCAACCCATTTCCTTTACTGCCGAACCTTAACTATTCCTTAGTTAAAAACGAAGCCAATCAAGTTGGGGTAGAACTACCTCTCAGACCTTAACTGAACAACATTTCTAACAGTGAAATAGACAAAGTTCACTTTATATCCCTTTACTAAATTCCTTACTTAACCCTCCTTCGAATAGCTGTATTCGATTGACTCTTTTCACTTAATTCGATTAACCCTTATCAATTAACTCTATTGGACTAACACTATTGGATTAACTCTATTTGACTAGCACTATTGATTTACTCATTTCACTTAACTCCTTTCGAATAAACTATATTCGATAACTCCTTTTACTTTCTTCGAATAAACTATATTTGATTAACTCATTTTACTTTCTATTCGAATAAACTATATTCGATTAACTCATTTTACTTTCTATTCGAATAAACTATATTCGATTAACTCATTTTACTTTCTATTCGAATAAACTATATTCGATTAACTCATTTTCTTTCTATTCGAATAAACTATATTCGATTAACTCATTTTACTTCTATTCGAATAAACTATATTCGATTAACTCATTTTCTTTCTATTCGAATAAACTATATTCGATTAACTCATTTTCTTTCTATTCGAATAAACTATATTCGATTAACTCATTTTCTTTAACTCTAATCGATTAAACTAACATCGATTAACTCCTTTGCTTTAACTTTAATCGATTTAACTAACATCGATTAGCTCCTTTTCTTTAACTCTAATCGATTAAACTAACATCGATTAGCTCCTTTGCTTTAACTCTAATCGATTTAACTAACATCGATTAGCTCCTTTGCTTTAACTCTAATCGATTAAACTAACATCGATTAGCTCCTTTATTCTTTTCGAATAAACTATATTCATTTATAAAGATTTACTTTTAGTAACAGTTCTTCACTTTACAAATGATTTCCCTTTTTATTTACTTTCAAAATATTTCCTTTTACAAAATCTGTTGATTTTATAAATTCCCTTTATTTCAATATACATTGAAATAATTCTTTTTACATCCCAGGGACTTTTATGATATTTAAAATATCAAATAAAAATGATCAACATCATTCCAACACACATAATCCATAACAGATTATATAACACATCATATATCACAATATATGAAAACAGTAAAATAAAGGTTGAGGAATCCAGTTGGATTCCTCCAACCTGTTTCCCTGCATCACAGATGTTAAACAATATAGATAACATCACTTTCAGTTCCATATGATATATTCTGTTAAACAGAATCAATATAGGAATTCAACTAACTGACTAGCAGTTCAATCAAACAGTCAACACACAGTCAATCATCCAATATCTAACAGTTCTAAAAATACAACATGAAATTATAAACTGTTCAGAGTTAGTGAGATTTACTCACTATGGACGATCATCGTCAATGACGATAACCATTACTTGATTCAGACAATTTATTTTGCTATAAATTGTAACGGGCTCAGATTCACTCCTAGTCAGTTCCATGGCGTAGCCACCGTCCATAAGATTCCAATGTGATAGACCGTTCGAAAATCTGACCATGTACGAGCGAGATATAGCATCTTCAGGATTTCGTGTATATTAAAATTAAATAAACTCTATTTAAATTCGATCTTGGGCCTCAGCATCCTAAAGACAGCCCAAATGCCCATTTGACTTTCCACCGGCCCTTTATTCTTTTCTTCCTTCCCATTACTGTTGAGGTCCGCTCCATCATAAAACTTCCGCACCCTTACTTTCTTTTTTTTCCTTTTTTTTTCAAACAAAATTATCTGGTCCTTAACATTTCCATTGGCCTATACCCATTTTCCTTTTCTCGTCTAAACACAACAGCAGCTCCAGTACTTCGATCATTTTCCCCGTTTTGCTCTGCCTCCTTTCAAATGAGATGTACCCATCTTCTCCTCCAACAGATTTTCACGCTCCAGTATTTACAAATGGCCATTTGTTAGACGCCATTACACCACACTTTTTGAACACTAAAATGCCGAACTGCTCCTCCTTCATGAGCCCTACGTCATCATCCCATACCACATTCTTAAAACAAACATCCCACGTGGAAACACCAAACCCCCCCATGAATGATGAACATTAAC
The DNA here is from genome assembly GCA_030737875.1 of Allium sativum. Classification (NCBI taxonomy): domain Eukaryota; kingdom Viridiplantae; phylum Streptophyta; class Magnoliopsida; order Asparagales; family Amaryllidaceae; genus Allium; species Allium sativum. Next base: position 1,025,630,889 of record CM060920.1, read on the forward strand.
GCAAACCACTGCTGTCCTACTCCTCCGCCAAGCCTCTTCGAACTCGCACCCACTTCGGTAACCGCACGCCCCAGAAAAAGAAAGAAAATTGTACCCTTAACGGCTGACACCCAGCTCCACAGTTTTGAACCGAAGGAACCCTTCCCTTATCACCAAATAACCCATACCGCACCTTAGTTTCAGTGTATCACGACCGTTCCTTACATTCTCACTGTGCGAGTCAGCCCTCCCTTCACGTCTTTTTTTATATATATTTTATTACCGAGAAAAAAATGGCGGCCGGTTCCCTCTCAGAAGTAGATTAGGTTTAGTAAAAAAAAGATGGTGTATTTATAAACAAAAGGAGACTTGAACAAAGGTAAAACAAGAGGCCACGTTTTGGATTTTTGAGGCCACAAGAGACGGGCGGTGTGAGAGTAATGCACGTGGATCCTTGTTTGATCAGAATTTAGTTAGGGTATTTTGTTTAAGTTTGTAAAATTTAACGTACCCTATTATATTTATTTCTGTCCATATACGAGCTTCTACGAACAGAAATAAAAACACCGTTGAGACGAGCAATGTCCCACGATCCCAAAAATATAATAATACCGGTAGATTAACTCATATTGTGAAACCCCAAAATCGCTGATTAAGGGTGCAAAATACTCCAAATAAAAAGTTGCTTATTTAATTGATTAAAAATTACCATAAAATTCTAAAAATTAAATTATCACTACGTCTCAAAAAAATCCTGTCTAAATTCGATTCCAATATCTCATTATATTGAAAACTCTTTTATAACGTAAATAAAGCGTTACAATTTCTAAAGGAATTCCATAGCGACTTTTCTAAAATTTGATTTGGACATAAATCAAAATCTACACGACGAATTCTCGATTTTTCTCTTCCACTAGAAAAATATATTCCACCAGCTCCACACGTTTCTTGTTTCACAGAAATCTGACTTGAAACGGCTTCTGTATATTCAGTTGAAGTTCAAATCGCCAAATTACAAACTGCAGCGCCATTTCGAGCTCGATTATAATTATAATATAATTATACGTTCAAACTGTCATTTATATAATATATTCGTTATTTAAATTCAATTCCAAACTGAATTAAATATCACATATGATCCAGTTCACACCATATTGACATTTCAGCCAATTCGGATTTTTTCAAAATTAAATATATTATTTAATTTATTATTTTAAATTAAATATTCACCATTATTTAATTCCATGACCATTAAATTCTCTAAACCACCATTTCAATAATTAAATAAATTAATTATAATACCTCTGCCAATGCAAGTCATTACAAAACTCAAACTTCACTAGGCTTACCTTACAATCCTTGGCTCATGGCACTTCTAATCGCATCTCGAGTATAATTTAGCCTCTCTCTTGAACTTCCCATTCTTATTTTTCTTTACCCACAAATTTCTATTCCTGTCCTTTCCATGTCCAAAAGCACTTTCACTTTTGTCATCCTTACCCTCCTTCTTCTCCCCAGCGGTGCACGGGATAAAAATATTTATCAATGACTCAGTAGTAGCTCCAAAGTTCACTTAAACTTACAACGTCTCTCTCATTGGAGAATTAAGTTCTTTTATAAATCTTAACATCTTATTCATTAGCATATCTACCAATACTCTACCAAACTTAGACAACTCAATAAAATTCGCAATATATTCCCTTTATCTGGAAGCAATCTAACATTTTAGAAGGTCTTCATATCCTGTAGCTTCAAAGATACATATGCACTAGATATCCTTGCTGTAACGACCTACATTTTACGTGTCAAAGGATCGTGAAATAATTACTTTTAATTCCCAAATGGTCGGATCGTTCTCGTATTTTAATATGTTATTCATGGGAATGTGAGACTTGTCCATGATTTTTTACCAAACTTAATTATGATTGTTTTACCTTTATGAATAATGTATTTAATATAACTTTTGATAGGGATCGAATCAGGTGCTGAAGTCGATCTCATTGGATCAGAATGGTTATTTATAATTTCGTAAATTGGGTCACATGGAAGATTTGATTCAGCGGTTTGGGAGAAATTGCTTTTTTAAGTTTCAGCTTCTATTAGGTAGACTGATTAGCAGCTAATGAGCTGATTAGTCAAGCCCTTTAGGCTAATGAACTCCAGCTATAAATATGGTGGTTTGGGGAGAGAATTTGGGTTCTCTCTTCATTTAAACATTAGGTTGGGCATATGTGATTCTCCAGTATGGCCTAATCCTTAATTTCTTCTTCCTATTCATTCTAATTCATCGTAGATTGCATTTAGAGGCTAAATCATCATCAACGAAGATTAGATCACATCAAATTGCATCAAATTTGGTCTTTTTAAACATTGTCTAGATTTGGTCTCGTTTGTTTTACATTGGTTCTATAAATCAATGAGTGGTATATATCTCTCACATAGAAATTATGGATTATATGGGTAAATTAGGATCATTTTCATGTGATATATGATGAAATCACCTCAGATATGATCATATACGTTTTAACTCAGATTTACATGTCTTAGGAAACCTAATTTGATCATGTTAACCTGATACTTGTTAGATTAATCATGTTTATGCATATGATTAGACCCAAATCATGTTAGATCTCTTGTTTATGATATGTTTGTGCCAAAATTTTGATATATTCATGTTTGTATAACCAATATTGTATGAATCACTTATTTTTTTAATTGAATTGATTGCATTGTTTGAGTTGTTTGTCGTAGATTTTGGGATTGAAGAACATAGCAAATCGAGGGTTCAGATGATCAGATTCAGATGAAACTGGCAAACAAGATCTGGAAGATGAAAGAAGAAGACATGAAAATTTTTGTGCCAAAATAAGCTAAGTACATGGGCCGGCACTGGTCCAAGCTCGATGGACCGATACCGATCCGTGTTGGAAGATCGAATGGCAATGGTTTTTGGGGTGTGTCTTCATGACAATAAATCTAGGTTTCTTACAAATTTTCAAGCCAATCAGAAGAGGATCGGGATGGGTCGATGGTTGATTGTTCAGGTGCAAATCTAGTTTTAACTAGATGGGTGAAATACGTCGATAATGGACAAGTGGGAAGTAGACGGGATGTGGATCACCAAAATATAAAGACTTACCCATTTTAGGCTAGTTATATGGACTGGTACCGGTTTATTCTCGATGGACCAGTACCAATCCATAAGATTGAAGCAGATGGGGTTCAAACTTTTGAAGTTGATGGTAATGGCTTCTAGGGGTTACTAATAAAGTTTGGTGATGAATGGACTTCGGATGACTGATGTGCAACTCAATAACGAGTAGTGCTTCGATTGTGAACTCAAGTTAGAATGGTCATAGCTGGATTGATGTAATATCGTTCGTGATGCGATATACGATTCAGAATGATTTACTTGGGTGGAAGTTGATCGAAGATGATAATGGAATTGGTTTGTGAATTCATTCAAACTAAAGATGTGATTACCAAGAAGAAAGGCACAACGGTTTTGAAGCGCCAAGGAATCATTGGTAATTAACAAAGGTTCTAGTAGACTCAAAGCAGGGGTATTGTGGGGACACCTATTAAGATGATGAAGGATCGAGTACCCAGGGTAGTCATGATGGACCTAGTTACCTAGATGGAGGCAAACATATGTAGTCATGTTGGCGTATGGTAGTTTGGCTAGAACCGAGGTTTTCCATAATTTCTTTTGATCGTTGAAAGAAAATTCTATAATTGGTGTATTCAAGGCTGTAGTCGGTGACAAAAGGATATTTGATGCTATGGTTGATTGTGTACTTTCTTCTCTGTTTTCTCTGGGTAGGCTATCACCGTAGGATGTCGAAGAGAAGAGGGATTGGGGATTGTCCCTTTCCTATTCTGAAATGACATGTGATGGATGATGTTCACGTATTAACTTTATAGTTATCGAACATATCAAATAGTTAAACTGTCTATACTCATATTATCCCATGTAATTATTGTTAGTTATTTTATTACTCACTAAGACTGTTTTCTAACTCAAGGTTTTATATTTCACACTTATTACCTTGGGTTGCTCATCAACATTGGTGGGGAGCAGACCGAGATAGCAGGTAGCATTTTTTGGTGTAGACAACGTTGTGCGCTGGCGAGCTGGAGGCTAGCATATTATTTTCTACTATTTGATTTCCATTGTATGCTGATGATTTTTGAGACTCTGAGTGATATGTAGTAAGGCCTAATGTTTGGATTACTCATTTAGACAGAGGTTTTGTATTGATGACTCAGAGATGTTGTGAGAATTGAGTTGTCTGTTCGGTTATGCTTCACTACTATATCATATTGTATATTTTTTATTATATGCTATCCATGCACTGTGAGTTATACGACAGGTTTATTACGAGTTATTCTTCCTTGATGAACATACCATATCGGCTTGGAATGTCATTACAGTGCATATTCTTCTTAGTTTGGTGCAAGTGGTATGGGCGGTCGTCACATTTGGTATCATAGCTTTGGTTAATCGATTTTACCCAAAGTTCACGAGTGTAAAAACCTATTAGAGACATAGTTGTAATTTTATATGAATGATTACTATATTATAAAATATAGTGTAGTAGGTTAGTAAGCACTTGAACACCAATCCAACATTTCTCCAATGTGGATTAATCATTCTTGTTTCCAATGGAGAATGAGTCGATAGACTTTGATACACGCCATTAAGGATAATCCAGTTACTGAAGGGATAGGAAAGGGTAGCCAGTCGGGAGCTACAGCTACTATGCCTGATTATCCTGCTATGTTTGAGGCTATGATGGCAGCGATCATGAGGAGGATGACCACTCTATAAGCGATAGTAGAGCACGATGTTCCTGTGCAGGCACCTAGGGTTGTCGATTTTGCAAAGCTCTGCAAAGACTATACTTCTCTGGGTGGAAAACATTTTGTTGGTACTGAACCTACTATTGAGATTCAGAATTCGTTGGATACACATGAACTGACGATGCGACTAAATGAAAACTTGCACCGGGGCAGCTGCAAGGTCAAGCGATGGAATGGTGGAACTCTATTCCTTTGGAGACTCCAGTGGGCCATATCACTTGGGATCAGTTTAGAACGAAATTTGAGGAGAAGTTCAATTCTATGGTTTAGAAGTTGATACTCTTTAAGAAGCTTGTTGAGCTTAAGCAAGGAGGTGGACCCGGGTTTGAATACGTGGTCCAGTTCGAACCTTTATCCAAGTATGCTCGTTCGTATATTTAGACTCCTTACTAGAAGAATGAGAATCTTAACATAAAATTAGACAAGAATATAAGAAAGAAATTGATCTACCATATTGATTATTCTTATGAAAGTTACTTGAGAAGGCTTTGAGAAAGGAAATCATGTTTCCACAGAAGGTTGAGGCTGTTGTTGAGAGTAAGGATGTAATGACCCGCATTTTTAGAGATATAATAATTAGATTATTATAAAATTTTAAATTGTGATTTAGAGGATTTAATGGTCATTGAATTAAATAATGGTTAATATTTAATTAAAATAATAATTACATAATATATTTAATTATGAAATAATCAGAATTTGCTGAAATGGTGATATGGTGAGAATTGGGGAATTCAAAATAAATAATTCAGTTTAGAATTGAATTACGATAACGAATATATTTAATTAACGACGGTTGAGCGTATAAATTATATTATAAATATAATCGAGCTCGAAATGGCACGGCAGTTCGCTATTTGGTGATTCGAACTTTAAACGAATATACAGAAGTCGTTATAAGTCGGATTTCTGTGAAACAAGAAACGTTCGGGGCTGGTGAAGTATATTTTTCTAGAGGAAGAGAAAAATCAGGATTTCATTTTGTAGATTTTGAGTTATGTCCAAATCAAATTTTAGAAAAGTCGCAGTGGAATTCCTTTATAATATATAACGATTTATTTATATTTATAAAAGGAATTTCATTATAAATCGAATATCGATTTATATTGGAATTTGAAATATCGAGCTAGAAATTCATATAGGAATATTCAAGAGATGTATTATATTCTGTGTGAATATATATACGATAATATTTATTTATAAATATTTAATATAATTGTTTTTAAATATATTTAATATTTAAAAGGGTTTAGCAGCGCTTTAAAAATAGCCAGTTTTGCAAATGACCTCAGAATTCGATGAAACTAATTTTGTTGGATCCGAAATATTAAATTTTTGTTATATGTTAAGTTTCGAGATTTTTAGAGTCCGTATGTGGCCGTACGGGATTTTAATGTGAAAAACAGTCAATATTTTAATGATTAAAAATACGCTGTGTGAGCAAACGGAGTCGAAATTCGACGAAACCAGTTTCGTTGGGACCGTAATGTTGAACTCTAGCTCCATGTCAATTTTCATGATTTTTAGGTATCGTATGTGATCACATGCATTTTTAGAAAGTAAAAACGAATATAAAATGATGAAAACAAAATATAAAATAATAATAATAAAATATGCTAACTATATATGAACCTAAATAGACCACGTATACCCTCCTCAACCACACCCCCCCCCCCCCCCCGCCTTTATAAATGCAACAAGTGAGCTGCCACATGTTATCATTCTCCAGTAAGATTTCGATCCATTTGAAAATAAAAAACAAATCACACAAAATCCTATAAATCCAAATACATATACTTTTGGATTACTTATGAGATTAGCTTCATTCTTATATGGGTTTCGTCTGGTTCTAACTTCATTGATGTCGCACCTGTAGCACCAGCATTAGTTAGGGTTTAGATTCAAGAGGGATTGAAGCGTTGATTGATGAATTCAAGTTCGTAGTGGGATTCAGAAGGGAGAATCGAAGGTTTTGTGAGTGTTTTGGGAATTTTGGTGCTAAAACAGGTCGTGGGTTTCACTGAGGCGCACGGTTTTTTGTCGAGGTCGCCTTCGACAGGGAGGGTGCGAGCTAGACATGCTCGGTATGGGGAGATAGATCACGAGAAGAGAAAGTTGTTGATATTTTTTGAAACACCCCACCTCCATTAGGGTCACTCTCAAAGCGAATGCCCTAATTTTGGTGGAGGTTTATAAGTATAAGTCACAGATATACAAGATAGATATAAGAACACATATTTTTGAACAACGGAAAAACAACAACAACTTTTATTTCAACATAATACGTGTTCACAAACCATGTTATAATTTGTCTTACAATACTTCCAAAATCATAACTGTCTTGATTACATTATTTAAAGAAGCATAAAGAAAACATAAATAAACTACAAAAGTCCCCTAATTGCTGTCCAAAGCCATAGTCCAAAACGGAAAAGATCCAAGCAATACATTCTTTCTCTTCAAGCTGGATGTGAAAACTGGTCAAGCTGTGGTATTCCCTCTCTAAGAACCTGGGGGGGGGGGGAGGGACGAAAGAAAAAGAGGCAAAAGGAAAAGGGTCAGTCATAAAGACTGAGCAAGTCCTAGTGACTTTCAGTGTAAAAACGGTTAAAACAGCGTGTCATGTATGAACTGGAACTAAACTCAAGAAGGGTGTCAAGGTGGACAAGATAGACTAATGTGATCATGATAAGTCAAGACAAGTCAAATAAAGCATCACATGTTCAAGATTCGTTGCATCGACTGTACTAGTATACTAAGCCCATGTCACGAGTTAATCACGAAATAAATCCCACGGCCCAATATCGTGAAACGACCCTGAAACGGGGTCTGACCCAAGTACGGGGTCCTATGGAGCGCTTATCTAGTCGATCGGTTCCCTACAAGTTCTAGCTCGTCAAGTGTCCGTGTCATACGGCTAATCATGAATGTAGTCACCTGTGCTGGGTCCACCTTCGGGTGTATCAGCCCTAGGGTGTCAACCCCTGACACGATTCAAGATGCACAGATAAATCTACAGATACCCAGTGTATGCCCCGAAATACGTGCACGACCGTAGTCCACCGAAACTACACTGGCGTACCCCACTGCCGTCGTTCACCTCTTACAATCAGCCCAGTAATCGTGCCCCACCCGGCCTAGCCCCAGGGTACCTTGATACATCTAGAGGGTTACTGCTGAAAAGGCTCGTGTCTAGGGTTTCGCCTAACAGATTAGGTCATGTAATTTGTGACCTAACCCGCCTAACCGATCAAGTCATGTAATTCGTGACTTAATCCTCTTCCAGTCTAGTATGTCAAGAGGGTTAAGTATGTCGTTTAAATTCGTGACTTAACCCGCCAACGTGTCATGTCAAGTTGGCTAAGTGTTGTCGTTTCAAGTTTATGACTTAGCCCTACAAATCGTGTTCAAGTTGGTTAAGTTGTCTTTTCATGTTCATGACTTAACCCTAATTGGCATTAATTGATTCGTTAATGCACTGAACCACTCACATTGGATCCTATTGTTCGTAGCCACTGGATTTTCCGGGCGGTTCCTGGCAGGTTTACGCTACGAACTCAACCCAACCTCGGGTTTCAAGCGCGATATGACCAACTACCCACATTGGATCCTATTGTTTGTAGCAACTGGATTTGTCGGGCGGTTCCGGGCAGATTTACACTACAAACTCAACCCAACCTCGAGTTGGCCACTTTCTTGTTTTCTAAAGTCATGCCCATGTTCTTATCAGATTCGTGCTATTTCCATAGCATGTTCATATGTCAACATCGTGCCCAACTAAGGCATGTTTTTCAAGTCAAGTTATGGCATGTTCAAGTCAAGTTTTCGTGCCATATTTCATGTTCTACTTATGCCAAATTTCAGGGTTTATGATTATAATCAATTCAAGTTTTGCCTATTCTACCCAATCGTATCCCCAACGTATATAAACGTACTTTGTCACAAGCATAAACAATTCAAGAGATAAAGGAGAATAACACCAAACATGTGATAGGCATATGTGACAATTCCAATATCACTTGCATAATAAACATGCTATAACATATCACATGGTTTCAATACTAGCATGATGATAACTTGGCATAGTAATGGTTCCAACTTAGTTTAACATGATGATTTCAACTTTACATCATAGGCATAATAATCATTGCGGGCATAATAATAATTTTATTACAAACATGAAACATAAAAGGCATGGTAATTCTAATAGGCATAGTGGATTCCAATTTAGCATTTTTAACATAATGATTCTCATCTAGCATTATAAACGTAATGATTCCAACTTTTCATCATAACCTAGCAATTCCCAATTTGTCATTAACATGATAGGTATATTAACATCACAGGCATAGTTCCATCAACATCATAGACATGGTTTAATTAGCATCATAGGCATGGTTAAATCAACATAAAGATTTCAATAAACATAGTGATTCCATGGACATGTATCCACACAATTAAGCCCAAGTGAGTCATAACAACATCAAAATCATGATAAGCTTAACTTGCAACATTGACATAGCAATATTCCCAAATTATGATTCAAAGTTAAACAATATAAACATGGATTAACAATAGTTCCTAAATCCGGTTTCAATTCATGGCATGTCCATGTTATTTTAGCGTTTTTGCCTAAAAAGTGACATAGAACTTACAATATGAAGTAAGTAATCAAAATAGAAAATTCCAAATCAAATAGCCCCAAATCCGTTGTCTAAAGCGTCGTAGTTGTTGTAACTTCTAGTTGTAGCCTTCAAGAATCGTCCTTCGTCTTCTATAATTTTGTTCTTTGTATTTTTAATTTAGAGCTCTAGGTTTAATGGCGGCGGCCTGAGGCTAAAATGAAATAGTATGATTTAGGCAAGGTCTTAGGTTCTTTTTATAGTGTTTTTGAGTTGATTTGGACCGTCGATGGAGTTTGGTTTAATAATAGCCGTTCGTTCAAAGGAGAGACCAACCAGGAGCTGACACCTAGCCCTAGTGACAAGGGAAGGCTCAGAAAATCAACCAAACACAGACCAGGCCAGCCAGGGTGGGCTGGGTTCGACCTGGCTCAGGGGCCAGGTCGACACCGTGTCGACTTGGCAATCGACACGGGTGACCCAGGTCGACTGCCCAGTCGACCTGGCTAGCCACAGGTCGACTGCCAAGTCGACCTGGGTGCCTTGGGCAGGAATTTTCCCGCCTTGGCCAATTGGGCCCGATTTTGAATTTTAAATTTGTTTTTCCTGAGCTGTTTTCGTCCGTTTGAATTTTAAACTGAATTCTGAAACTTCCGGAGGCTATATCTTCTTCATACGGAGTCCGTTTTACGCAAACTCGGACTCTATCTCAAGCAGAATTCCGAGACGAACACAATGGCGTATCCCGTTTCCCTTAATTCTTTGATTTGAAATTAATTATACTTTAATTTGTGAATTTCACTGTTATAGAATACACGGAGTGTTACATTTTTGGTTTGATTTATAAGATGGTAGGGAGAAAGCTTGGATTTTTCAAAGTTTGGCCATGAAGGGAACGGGTTGCGGCATCTGTTGATTACGGAAGGAAGAAGAGGGGATTAAGCGGGTGTGGGTTTGAGCCAGTAGAAGGGGCTTGGGCCGAGAAAATGGTGGTGAGGCCCAATGGTTAATTTAATTTATTTAATTCTCTTTTAAATTTATTGAATAACTTGTAATATTGATAACTTCCGCATCTGATATCAGATTAATGAACTGTAAGTTGCGTTGGGACCGTATGGACGAGAGCTTCACAATGAATATGATTGGAAGTGGATTGGGGCTCGTTTGAATTTATGGCAAAATAAATTGTTTGATCCAAATCAAACAAACAGTTTATCGTTCTTTAATGATGAACTGCCAGTGTGAGTAAAACTCACCAACTCTGAACAGTTATATGTTTATAACATATTTTTTGAACTGTTAATCATCTGTTGATTGCTGTGTGTTAACTGTTTGGTTGAATTGTTTGTGTATTGATTTAAATCATAGATAACGATATATATATATATCGTAAATCAAATATTGATTCTGCTTAACCGAATGTTTCATATCGAAATGAAATCGATGTTATTATGTTGATTAACATCTGTGATGTAGGGAAATAGGTTGGAGGGTCCCAACTGGGTTCCTCAATATTTAAATACTGTTTTGTTTCATATATTGTAATATATGATGTAATATAAAATCTGTTGCGGATTCTGTGTGTTGAATGATATCGATCACAGTTAATTGGTATTTTAAATACCGTAAGAAATAATGGAAAATAGAAAGGAGATTTTCAAAGTAGATTTTGAAAATAAATTATTTATATAATATCGATGGATTTTATATATAAAAGGAAAAAGGATTTTTTTTAAAAGAAATTAATTATAAAATCAAAAGAGTTATAAAGGATTATTTATTTAGAAAATAAATAGAATAAAGGATTATTTATTGGGAAAATAAATAAAGGAGTTAATCGAATCGAGTTAATCGAAAGAAGTTAATCGAACATAGTTAATTAAAATGGAGTTAAATAGAAATTGTAAACTGACTAGAGGTTAATAAATTGAATGGTTTCCTGAGTATCGATCTGATGTTGCTTTCGGCCTTCGGGGTTTATACTTAGGAAGTTGTTCTCTTGTTAGTTCATAGTTAGAGTCTAATAGATGTGGAAGAATAGTGATATGTAATTAAGCCATGGAAATGTTTTCCAATGTTAATAACATATATTTTCTAATTATAGAAAATAAGGAAACATGAATATATATATATATGGTTGATGATTTGATCGATAGAATTTCCATTTGGAAATAAGATCGTTGTGTGTACACAGACATGTTTTTCTTTGATAGTTAACTCACTGACTATCGATGTTTTTGACTATTTTGACGTTGTTAATATGTAGAGACTGGTTGGATTATTATCTAAAGAACCACTTCGTATTGGCATAAGCATTGCGAATCAAGTATGCTGAATATATTGAAGATGGAGTAAAGTGCAAGGGCTGTTGTATAAATCTTAGGTAAAGATTGCCTAAGATGGTTGTACTGAATAGTGCCTTCGATTTGTCCAGTCCCAGGACAACTTGTATGGAAGAAGGTCTGACAGAGTGCATCTAATAAATCGCGTAAGTTGATCCCTTCAAACGTATTCACGTTCGGTGGCGGAGGAATTCGTTTCTCTTAGCTGTATACCCATGTTATTTTTGGATAAATCAATTTGTGATTTAAAGGGTATGACGATGTGACATTCTAAGTGAATGAAGATGTGGCATGTAAAAGATAAGCATAGCGTCTAGCCTCACATCCGGTAAATGACAGAAATCGGGCAGGCAGCATGGCTATGTAGGTCGCACCTATTAGGGTGTATAATCACCGGATCTAGAGTTTCATTTAATTCTAAACATCTATTGTTGATGCTGTCCCATTCGGTAAACGGTTGCTGATCCCAACCGTTAGTGATATACATTCGATACACTCAAGCAAAATGAGTGGTCGGTCATGTGTGGCCGGGTTGCAATATGTTCTTGTTCAACCCAGTGTATTCCTCTCTAGAGGTACACTAGAGAAAGGTGGTTCCATACCTTGTCATAGTTGGAAATCCATTACACAATACGTGCTTGCGGTTTTGATTGTATACTATATATGTAGGACGTGAGATGAAAGCGTTTCTGCTAGATGATTATTATATTGTGGCTGATAGACATTATTATAATATCAAAAGGTTTTTGATATAAAGATATTTTGGATTCTCATAAGGGAAAAACCCATTCTATTATATGACGGGGTCTTATGATATATCGTTTACTTGTTCAAACTGTTTTAAACTGTTTTACTCATACCAGTCCCATGACTGACCCGGAGTTTATTTTGTTTTGTTTTCCCTAAACTCTTGGGTGCCCAATTTTGTACGGGTAGTCAAGTAGTCGGGATTTACAGATACATGAAGAGCTAGAGCAGGAGGCTTCAGGATCATATAGCTATAGTTTATTTCCGTCGTGTTGTAAGTGTTGTACTCTGATAATGTTATTGTATACATATACTGATTTTATTTCGAGGATATGTTATCTATTATATGTTGTTCGTTCCGCTGTGAGATTCTTGTTACTCTGATGTTGTATCTTCTTCTTCTTCTTCTATTCTAAGTTTCTATCTTATCTTTGCTCACCCTCTAATTTCTTTCATTAACCATTCAGTGATTTTCGATATGTGCTGTGTATCGGATAACCAAGATCACAAATTTCCGGGTCTTTACAGTTGGTATCAGAGCTTGGTTAAGTGAATTACCTTGGCTCTATGGCGTGACTCAGTAGAGATAGGGTAGTAATACCCTAGATTGAGTTGAGTGTATATATGAGTGAATGTATTGGTTATTTGATATAAACATTTGTTTTATATTGAGTAGATTTATCGATTGAGTTGTTTATGGATTCTGGTCGATAGTGAGGCACCACAATATCGATAAGGGTTTCTGAACACTCAAATACGATGGGTCGACACGATGTTTTGAAAAGAGGGTAAATGAAGATAAGTTTACCCAAAGTATATTTTGATATAGAGAAGATATATATATTGGAATTGTAATATATTGGATATATTGGTTGTTAATATAATCGAGTAAGATTATAATGGAGATGGTTATATATATAACCGAATAAAAATTCGTATAAGTATTACGAAGTGAATTAAATCTGAATATTAAATCAGAATTGGAATTAAAGTTCTGGAAAATTGGATAAGTGTTTATAAATGGATTTGGATTAAAAATAAGGAAAATTTAAGATCCTGGGAGATTTTAAATTGTTTTACAAGCAGTGTGAATTATATTTTGAAATGAATTTCAAAGTGAAAATGTTTAGAAATGGTTTTCTAGTATTGAACTCACTTCGATCGCTGGAAAATAGATTCTGATGATGACAGCTGCATCATCAGTATTCATTTTCGAGTTGTAAGTGACAGATTACTACTAAAAGGATTTTGCTTTTGAATTGTTTTGAGAAAAAACAAGTTGTTTGATTCCGAAAGGGAATATTTGATTTGTGAAAAATAAATTTATTTAAAACTCCCGGAAAAAATTGTTCGAATTAAAACAAATTTAAATGGAAATTTGTGAAAGTAAGCTGGAATTTAATTGAAATCAGTTAAGTTGAAATAGAATTGGTTTGGTAAATCAAGATTTGGAATCAAGAATTGAACTTGAGTTGAAATGGGATTTGCTTTGGATATAAGCAAATAGACGTTTTGAGGATACATTGATCAGAATTTGATTGGGATAACATTGGTATATGTTGAATTGATAACAGATGCAAAGGACATAGTGATATGCCTGACAAAAAGGTACAAGTTTATATTTCTATTGGATATAAGATTTATGAGCCAAATTGGCAAGCCGCTTGGCTGAATGATTTTCTTTTGTGTTGGAGATGGCCCAGAGAGGCGAGTTGGAGTTTGACCCATTCACCAGTACAAAGGAGGTGCTGGCAAAATTTTCCGAAAAGTTAAGGTGTTAGAAAATTTTCAGAATTTTTGAAAATTTTCGTTGATAAAAATTAACTAATAATTTAATTGAAATTAAATTAGTCCAGTCAGAACTGAAGTTGAGAAGTGAACAAATAAGTTGTAACCGGTCGATAGGGTTTTTCTTCTACCTTAGCAATTTCGAGGACGAAATTATTTTAAGTGGGGAGGAATGTAATGACCCGCATTTTTAGAGATATAATAATTAATTTATTTAATTATTTAAATTATGATTTAGAGGACTTAATGGTCGTTGAATTAAATAATGGTGAATATTTAATTAAAATAATAATTAAATAATATATTTAAACATGAAATAATCAGAATTTGCAGAAATGGCGATATGGTGAGAATTGGGCAATTCAAAATATATAATTCAGTTTAGAATTGAATTACGATAACAAATATATTTAATTAACGATGGTTGAGCGTATAAATTATATTATAAATATAATCGAGCTCGAAATGGCGCGGCAGTTCGCGTTTTGGCGATTCGAACTTTAAACGAATATACAGAAGCCGTTTTAAGTCGGATTTCTGGGAAACAAGAAACGTTCGGGGATGGTGAAGTATATTTTTCTAATGGAAGAGAAAAATCAGGATTTCGTGGTGTAGATTTTGAGTTCTGTCCAAATCAAATTTTAGAAAAGTCGCTGTGGAATTCCTTCAAAATATATAATGATTTATTTATATTTATAAAAGGAATTTCATTATAAATCGAATATCGATTTATATCGGGATTTGAAATATCTAGCTAAATTCATATAGGAATATTCTATAGCTGTATTATATTCTGTGTGAATATATATACGATAATATTTATTTATAAATATTTAATATAATTTTTTTAAATATATTTAATATTTAAAAAGGGTTTAACAGCGCTTTAAAAAAAGCCAGTTTTGCAAACGACCTCAGAATTCGACGAAACTAATTTTGTTGGATCAGAAATATTAAATTTTTGTTAGATGTTAAGTCTCGTGATTTTTAGAGTCCGTATGTGGCCGTACGGGATTTTAATGTGAAAAACAATCGATATTTTGACGGTTAAAAATACGCTGTGTGAGCAAACGGAGTCGGAATTCGACGAAACCAGTTTCGTTGGGACCATAATGTTGAACTCTAGCTGCATGTCAATTTCCATGATTTTTAGGTATCGCGTATGATCACACGGATTTTTAGAAAGTAAAAACGAATATAAAATGATGAAAACAAGATATAAAAAAAATATCCTAACTATATATGAACCTAAACAGACCATGTATACCCTCCTCAACCACACCCTCAGCCTTTATAAATGCAACAAGTGAGCCGCCACATTTTATCATTCTCCAGTAAGATTTCAATCCATTTGAAAATAAAAAACAAATCACACAAAATCCTATAAATCCAAACACATATACTTTTGGATTGCTTATGAGATTAGCTTCATTTCTATATGGGTTTCATCTGGTTCGAACTTCATTGATGTCGCACCTGTAGCACCAGCGTTGGTTAGGGCTGAGATTCAAGAGGGATTGAAGTGTTGATTGATGAATTCAAGTTCGTAGTGGGATTCAGAAGGGAGAATCGAAGGGTTTGTGAGTGTTTTCGGAATTTTGGTGCTAAAACAGGTCGCGGGTTTCACTGAGGCGCACGATTTTTGGTCGAGGTCGCCTTTGACAGGGAGGGTGCGAGCTAGACATGCTCGGTATGGGGAGATAGATCACGAGAAGAGAAAGTTGTTGATATTTTTGGTTTGATTTATAAGATGGTAGGGAGAAAGCATGGATTTTTCAAAGTTTGGCCATGAAGGGAATGGGTTGCGGCATTTGTTGATTACGGGAGGAAGAAGAGGGGATTAAGCGGGCGTGGGTTTGGGCCAGTAGAAGGGGTTTGGGCCGAGAAAATGGTGGTGAGGCCCAATGGTTAATTTAATTTATTTAATTCTCTTTTAAATTTATTGTATAACTTGTAATATTGATAAATTCCGCATACGATATCAGATTAACGAACCGTAAGTTGCGTTGGGACCGTATGGACGAGAGCTTCACAATGAAGCTGACTGGAAGTGGATTGGGGCTCGTATGAATTTATGGCAAAATAATTTGTTTTATTCAAATCAAACAAACAATTTATCGTTCTTTAACGATGAACTGCCAATGTGAGTAAAACTCACCAACTCTGAACAGTTATATGTTTATAACGTATTTTTAGAACTATTAATCATCTGTTGATTGGTGTGTGTTAAGTGTTTGGTTGAATTGTTTGTGTATTGATTGAAATCATAGATAACGATATATATATAAATCTTAAATCAAATATTGATTCTGCTTAACAGAGTATTTCATATCAAAATGAAATCGATGTTATTATGTTGATTAACATCTGTGATGCAGGGAAACGGGTTGGAGGGACCCAACTGGATTACTCAATATTTAAATACTGTTTTGTTTCATATATTGTAATATATGATGTGATATAAAATCTGTTGTAGATTCTGTGTGTTGAATGATATTGATCACGGTTAATTGGTATTTTAAATACCGTAAGAAATACTGGAAAATAGAAAGGAGATTTTCAAAGTTGATTTTGAAAATAAATTATTTATATAAAATCGATGGATTTTATATATAAAAGGAAAAAGTTTTTTTTAAAAAAGAAATTAATTATAAAATCAAAAGAGTTATAAAGGATTATTTATTTAGAAAATAAATAGAATAAAGGATTATTTATTGGGAAAATAAATAAAGGAGTTAATCGAATCGAGTTAATCGAAAGGAGTTAATCGAACATAGTTAATTAAAATGGAGTTAAACATAAACTGGAAACTGACTAGAGATTAATAAGTTGAATGGTTTCCTGAGTATCGATCTGATGTTGGTTTCGGCCTTCGGGGTTTATACTTAGGAAGTTGTTCTCTTGTTAGTTTATAGTTAGAGTCTGATAGATGTGGAAGAATAGTGATATGTAATTAAGCCATGGAAATGTTTTCCAGTGTTAATAACATATATTTTCTAATTATAGAAAATAAGGAAATATGAATATATATATTGTTGATGACTTGATCGATAGAAATTCCATTTGGAAAAAGATCGTTGTGTGTGCACAAACATGTTTTTCTTTGATAGTTAACTCACCGACTATCGAAGTTTTTGACCATTTTAACGTTGTTAAAATTTAGAGACCGGTTGGATTATTATCCAAAGAACCACTCTGTATTGGCATAAGCATTGCGAATCAAGTATGCTGAATATATTGAGGACGGAGTAAAGTGCAAGGGCTGTTGTATAAATCTTAGGTAAAGATTGCCTAAGATGGATGCACTGGATAGTTCCTTCGGTTTGTCCAGTCTCAGGACAACTTGTATGGAAGAAGGTCTGACGGAGTATATATAATAAATCGCGTATGTTGATCTCTTCAAACGTATTCACATTTGGTGGCGGAGCAATTCGTTTCTCTTAGCTGTATACCCGTGTTATTTTTGGATAAATCAATTTGTGATTTAAAGGGTATGACGATGTGACATTCTAAGTGAATGAAGATGTGGCATGTAAAAGATAAGCGTAGCTTCTAGCTTCGCATTCGTTAAATGACAGAAATCGGGCAGGCAGCATGGCTACGTAGGTCGCACTTATTACGGTGTATAATCACCTGATCTAGAGTTTCATTTTCTTCTCAATATCTATTGTTGATGCTGTCCCATTCGAGAAACGGTTGCTGATCCCAACCGTTGGTGATATACATTCGATACACTCAAGCGAAATGAGTGGTCGGTCATGTGTGGCCGGGTTGCAAGATGTTCTTGTTGAACCCAGTGTATTCCTCTCTAGAGGTACACTAGCGAAAGGTGGTTCCATACCTTGTCATAGTTGGAAATCCATTACCCAATACGTGCTTGCGGTTTTGATTGTATACTATATATGTAGGACGTGAGATGAAAGCGTTTCTGCTAGATGATTATTATATTATGGCTGATAGACATTATTATAATATCAAAATGTTTTTGATATAAAGATATTTTGGATTCTCATAAGGGAAAAACCCATTCCGTTATACGGTGTGGTCTTATGAGATATCGTTTAGTTGTTCAAACTGTTTTAAATTGTTTTACTCATACCAGTCCCATGACTGACTCAGAGTTTATTTTTTTGTTTTCCCTAATCTCTTGGGTGCCCAATTTTGTACGGGCAGTCAAGTAGTCGGGATTTACAGATACTTGAAGAGCTGGAGCAAGAGGCTTCAAGATCATATAGCTATAGTTTATTTCCGCTGTGTTGTAAGTGTTGTACTCTGATAATGTTATTGTATACATATACTGATTTTTTTCAAGGATATGTTATCTATTATATGTTGTTCGTTCCGCTGTGAGATTCGTGTTACTCTGATGTTGTATCTTCTTCTTCTTCTATTCTAAGTTTCTATCTTATCTTTCCTCACCCTCTAATTTCTTTCATTAACCATTCGGTGATTTTCGATCCTTGGATGTTCGATATGTGTTGTATAGGATAACCAAGATCACAAATTTCCGGGTCGTTACAAAGGAGGATTCGAAAACACAACAAGGTGGCTATAATAAGAAAAGGTGGAACAGTAAACGGGAACAACTACATGAAGGGAAGAACGAACATAAGAAGTTGAAGGGTGAGGTTATTTGATATAATATCAACAGAAGGGCCACCTTTCCAAGGATGATAAGAATGCGAAGGTGGAATGGAAATGTTTTAATTGTGACAACCCTGGGCATATAAAGAAGAATTATCCAGAACCACCGAAGGATAATCAGGTTGTGAGAGAGTTTGCTTTGGATGTTGTGTCATCTTCTGGGAGGGGTCCAACTGCGGAGGAAAAGGTGAAAAGTTTTGTTATACAAGGTACGCTTTCTATCAGATGTGTTTCAGTTCGAGTTGTGTTTAATACTAGAACAGTGCATTCTTTTATCTGTAATGACCTTGTTTGCAAGTTAGGTTTAGAACATGAGATTGTTGATAGACCATTGGTTGTGACTAATCCAGTAAGGGTTCATCTAGTCTTTTTATGCTTTGTTGTGGTCTAATTTTATCGAGTCATGGTTTCTCTTTTGTGTGTGATTCTTTTGTTTTGAACTTTGCTAGGTTTGGGATTATTTTGCATATAGACTGGCTCAAGAGTTATGCAGCTATTGTTGATTGCGAGAGGCTTTAGGTGACAATCAGGAATGTGGAAGGGCGAACGAGGTTCATACAGTGTCCACCTAAAGATGGAGTTCTAGTTAGATTTTTATATTCGCTTGTGATTCCATGGGATTGGTTGTCATATTTCCAATCATTCGAGAATTTTCTGATGTTTTGATTAGGTCAGAAGATTGCAGCTGCAACTAGATACTGAGTTTCAGATTGATTTAGTGGATAGAGCCAGATCTATTGTTATGCCTCTTAGGCAAATGATTCCTAAGAAACGGAAAAAGTTAGAGGTGCAAGTGAACAATCTTTTGCATAATTGATTTATTAGGGAAGTGTATCTGAGTGGGGTACACCAATTGTGTTTGTGACCAAGGCCAATGGATCGTTTCGATTGTGCGTGGATTATTGCGAGCTGAATAAGGTGACTAAGAAGAACAAGTATCCATTGTCAAGAATCAATGACTTGTTTGATCAGCTTCACAAAGCCAAGGTGTATTCCTAATGGATTTGGCAACGAGATTTCACAAATTGAGAATGACTAGGGATAGTGTGTCGAAGACTTCTTTTAGGACCCTTTCTGGATTCTATGAGTGGCTAGCGATGTCATTTGGATTGACTAACATGCAAACATATTTTTTTGGATATTATGGATCGGGTTTACAGAGATCAGTTGAACAAGCTTATGCTTGTGTTCGTGGATGATATATTGATTTATTCCATGACTGAGGAGGAGGACTAGACGGACTTGAGGATTGTTTTGGAAATCTTATGGAAACATTAGCTAAAGGATAAGTTTTTATAGTGTTACTTTTGGAAAGAAGAAGTGAGATTCTTGGGTCATATCGTGTTAAGACAAGGAATAGCGGTGGATCTCGCTAAGGTTCCTGCGATACAGGATTGGGATCGACCCAAGTGTACGATGGATGTTAAGAGTTTCCTTGGTTTAGCTGGATATTATCTGTGACACTCACGTCCATTAGTGTCACTCTTTATCAGAATGCATTAAGTTTCATGAAGCATTATAGGTAAACAAAAACATAAATACAAGACAAATATAAAATAACAACGAAATTTATAACTTTATTGAATAGAAAACATCGTGGTCCAAAACATGGTTACATCATAAGTCTGAAATACTAAAAACATAAAACTTCTGCCTTGTACAAAAACCATCATCAGAGTACAATGATATGTAAAAGAGCATAATCCCCAAAATATAGCCATAGTTGAGAAGATATGAAATCAAGCAGTACATCTAAGCAGCTATAAGAAAAAGGAAAGAAGAAATCTGCTCAAGCTAGAGTATTCTCACCCTGAGAACCTGGGGGGAATGGAAGAGAAGGAAGAGGAAACAAAATGGGTCAAACATAAAGTCTGGCGAGTCCAGTTTCTTTTAGCATATATATAAGTAAAAGCATTATGACAGGCATATAAGTTGGAGAGTGAGAAAGCAGTGTCATAAGGCAGGTATAACAAGGTAAACAGGATAAACAGAACATAACATGTATTGCACTTCTCTAATACTTTTCTCTACACCATTACTAGTATAACAAGAACAAGATGGTAGACTTAGGCGTACTTCTAGTGAGAGGTTTTACCTCATATAATAACAGGTAGCCCAATTGAACTTACCGGTGTTACCCGTAAGGATAATAACGGGGTCCTTGTAACACCCCACGTCCATTAATGTCACTCACAAAGGAAATGCATTAACTTTCATGGAGTATTATTGGTGTATAGAACGGAATATAACAAGATAGATACATATATTGGTACTTGAAAATGTTAAAACAACTTTTATTGCAGCTGAGAAATAGTTTGATTACAACAACTTTATAAACCAAGTACACTTAATATCCATCTTGACAAATCGTTTTCTGAGTACATAAAGTATAAAAGCATAACCCCAACATAAGTAGCCATAAAAGAGATGAGATGAACTTTACTTTCAGCAATCCAAGCACTTCCAAAAGAGAGAGAAAGAGATCCAAATCAAGCTCCTCTAGTACTAGTCCCACCCTGGGAACCTTGGGGGGGGGGGGGAAGGGAGACAAGAGGCGAAAACAAGGGGGTTAGACGTAAAGTCTGGCGAGTATAATAACTTTAATAATATAATTATTAAAGTAACTAGGATAAGGCATAAACTGGTAAGATAAGGTATGACCATGAAACAAGTGGGCATAACAAAGCAAACAAGAGGAATATTCTGGCGTTAATCTCATTCCTAATCACTATAGGATAGTTACTATACTGCACCAATGCTGATTACACCACACCATTACTAGTCACCCTAAAAGTTGATCCCGTCTACAGAACATAATAATGATAATGGTAGTTTCGTGTACCCCTAGCTGTCTTCATAGGTGCTGTCTGCCCCTATCCCCACTAGTTGTACCCACTACCCTCCCCATTCTAGTTATAATGTTTATTCATAATATGGTAGTTATACTCCCAACTGTCTTCATAGGTGTCGTCTGCTCCTATCTCCGCTAGTCGTACCCACTACCTTCCTTATTCGATTGGCTCCATAACTCGTAGATACCCGTGTTGGTCCCACAGTGGGGTGTATCACTCCCAAAAGTGGCAACCCGATACCACTAGAGATGCACGGCTTATATCTACACGATGCGACAACATCTTACCTACTAGCCCGGGCCTACGCACACACATGACCCCGTTGGACTTGCGTTGCCACTGCTAACCCGTATTGACATCTTACAGTCAAACCCAGTAAGCGTGTCCCGTCCTCGATCTAACTCGAGCTCACAAAGATACTTAATAGGTTACTGGTCTGAAAAGGGTCCTCATGTTTGACGCAAGCTTTCCTCCTATGCTTGGTCCCCACTAAGATTTCCCACTTAACCCCTTCTTATTCATGTATTCTTACATGTTTCAACTTGGTTAGTGTTTATAATTATATCCCACATGTCACGCATGTTACCCACTTAACAAATCAACATGTGTTATTGGTTAAGCTTTTCTTAACACTATCCGCTTATCAGATCAATATATTATTGGTTAAGCTGGTCTTAACCTTACCCACTTATCAGATCAATACATATTATTGGTTATGTTTGTCTTAACCCTACACACTTATCAAATTATTGGTTAATCTGGTTTTAACCCTATCCACTTATATATTATTGGTTAAGCTGGTCTTAACCCCATCCACTTATATATATTATTGGTTAACATGGTCTTAACCGTATCCACTTATCATGTTTTACTTAATTTATGATTAAATACATCTTAGTTCACAGATACATTGGTTAAGAGAATAACTCCCTAAGTATCAACCTCGAAGACCGAAATCAACATCAGATTGGTACTCAGAGAATTATTCACTCAACCAAACTTCTGTTTGTCATTCATATTCGTCTTTGATCAGCATTAATTAATTATTAATGCACAGACCTCTCACATTAAGTCGATTGCTTGTGGCCGCTGGATATGCCGGGCGGTTCCGGGCAGACTTCCACCACAAGCAAGACTTAACCTCGTGTCTAAGCATCTTTTAATTTATGCCTTTGACGTCTCACATTAGACTACCGTTTGTGGTCCCTGGATTTGCCGGGCGGGTCCGGGCAGTCTTACACCACAAACGAGTCTAACCTCGTGTCTTAGGCCTTTATTACTCATTTAATTTGTGCCTTTGACCTCACATTAGACTACCGTTTGTGGTCGCTGGATTTGCCGGGCGGGTACGGACAGTCTTACACCACAAACGAATCTAACCTCGTGTCTTAGGCATTTATAATTACACATTATTATTCAATCCCCAATTTGAATTAATATCCCTATTTCAAATTTCCAATAACTTCCAATTTTAATCCATGTCCATAATTGTCACTTAAATTATGTCCATAATTACTATGCATATAAATTAGGCCATTTAATGTCTCCTTTAAGCCATTTATGCCAATTTTCACAATATACATATTTAATATTTTCCCATTGTCCCCACGCTATTCATACGTTTTAATATGACATTTGTTAGACTCGCAAATAGTCTAACTTATAAAAAGAAAAGAAACATCACAACTTGCATAACACACGAAATAGATCTAAGAAACATGACACAAGTTTACATAGCCAATAACTTGCATAGGCAATACATAAATTTGCATAACTATCATGGATCTAAATATAGATCCAAACATGTAATCGTGAACTCGCATATATGGACATAGTTTGTCTATAACTTGCTTATGAATTTCATTCAAACTAGCATATGTTTCACATACAAAACTAGCATGGGCAATGGGCATATAGAATATAAATTTTCACAACTGTGTACTGCCATGGATCTAAACATAGATCTAAACATAAAGATGTGAACTTGCATATGGATCTAAACATAAAGGTGTGAACTTGCATATGGATCTAAACATAAAGTTGTGAACTTGCATATGGATCTAAACATGTAAATCAATGTCACATAAACTAGCATATGATCTACATGATTCACATATGAACTTGTGTATAATCCACCTACAGACTTGCATAGGATTCACATATGTTTTAACATCCCAAACTTGCATAAAATTCATAAACTAGAATATGATTTAACATCCCAAACTTGCATAAAATTCATATACATATGTTTTAACATCCCAAACTTGCATAAACTTCATATACATATGTTTAAACATCCCAATCTTGCATAAGATTCATATAAGAACATATGATCCAACATCACAAACTTGCATAAGATTCACATAAGAACTATCATATGATTCAACTTTACAAACTTGCATAAGATTCACATGAGAACATATAATCCGACATCACAAACTTGCATATAATTTATATAAGAACATATAATCCAACATCACAAACTTGCATATAATTCAACATCACATGATTCAAAATCATATTCTCATAATCCCAATTATAACTTATCATAATTAAATTAATTATTCTGTGAATCACAAATAAAAGAATAGTCTTGTCTTTCTGGATCTATATTCTGAAACAGAATTGTTCGCCTTTGATGTAGACTAATTGTTATTTAGATTAGATTAGATTTGATTCTTTCTTCTATCTTGTTTAAGAGTTGAAAGTGAACGGTGGCTACTCTAGGTTCTCCATTGACGGCATGGAGGCTCTTGGTATGAATTAGTATGATTTAGGGTTGAGAGTTAGGTTGCTTATATAGAATTTTAGTTAATTAAGAGCCGTCAGATTAACCTAGAATCAATCAAGACCATCCAGTCAAGATAGAATAACACCTCAGCCCTAATGACTCAGCAACAGGTCAGAACAGTGTCACCTTTCAGATCTTCCTGGGGGGCAGGTCGACCCCCTAGTCGACCTGGCCTTTGGACGTGTATTTTCCCGCCCAACCCACTTCCCTGTTTTGAATTTCAAATTTCTGATTCGAGCTATTTTTAATTTATTTAAATTCGGAAACTTCAGAAGGCCGTAGCTTCTTCATACGAAGTCCAATTCACACAAACTCAGACTCTATTTCAAGCAGAATTCCGAGACGAACGGAATGGTGCAACCCGTTACCCTTAATTCTCACATTTGAAATTAAGTATTCTTTAAACTTGCAAATTTTAATATTCAAATTTATGGGGTGTTACATTCTCCCCTCCTTAAAGGATTTCACCCCCGAAATCTCCAAGTTAAGGAGAATGCATATCCTAACATCCAATCGTCCATCTACTCAACCATCAAACACAGACATCCATTGTCATTACAGGATTTCTAATGTTGTATGAACATATGCAAGTATATGTTCCTTATCTAATGCAAAATCAGGCGGTCTACTGGTTCAGTTGACCACCTTAATGCAAAACATGATAGTACCATGTGTCCATTATGTATGTGAAAGAATCCTAACTATACATATTACTTCTACTGTGTGCACAACCATCCATCAAAATGCAGCATCCATGTGATAACACAACCATTATACATCCATTAATTTAGATATGCGCACACATTTATATGCATTATGAAAGTGATTGAGCTGATCTAGTGCCTAATGTGTGTACATGCATCCACGAGCAACCACTAGCAACCACTTGCATCCATCAAACATAACATGTCTCAAACACATGTTTTCAACGATAGGATTTTTCCTATCTAAAGATCGAAGATATCATCGCAAAGACAGATTAAACAATAGGACAAGTATCAACAAAGCAGTAGAGAAAGGAGGAGTTAAAAAAACATATCCTCAATAAGGAAAGGGTACATCGTACACATCTTTTCTTCCACCTCCCAAGTCGCGTCTCCTTGATCATCTCCCCATTGCACTTTGACCAACTTGACCTCTTTGTTGCGTAGCTTTTATACCTCTGACCCAAGGATGCCCGTAGGAGTTCGTCTACACATGGCGTC
Organism: Allium sativum; assembly: GCA_030737875.1. Taxonomy (NCBI): domain Eukaryota; kingdom Viridiplantae; phylum Streptophyta; class Magnoliopsida; order Asparagales; family Amaryllidaceae; genus Allium; species Allium sativum. Next base: position 1,025,656,722 of record CM060920.1, read on the forward strand.
TTACTCCACTTCCACTTATCTAAGCATGCTCGGCTCCACTACTTCCGCAGTATCTTGTAACACTTTTGTAAATGCGATACGTGAAACACGTCATAAACACCACTAAACTCGTTACCTCTTCTCATGTCCCTCAAAATCTAGGATACATGACCTTAAAAGATCTTCAAGGATTCTATTCACCCCTTTCTGTCTGTCCATCCGTCTGTGGATGATAAGCAATGCTCGTACTTACCACCTTTTGCATATCACCTTTTCCTCTTGCATTGAAAACTGCTCCAAACCTGTCCCGCAAGCACCTATACACACTTTGAATGGCTTACTTCCATCTGACAATAATAAAACTGGAGCTGTCGTCAACGCCCCCTTCAAATGCTGGAAAGCATCGTCATAGTCAACATCCCAATCAAAAGTCAAGCTCTTCTTCGTTAGCCAAGTAAGTGGGGTTGATATCTTCGCGAAGTCCTTAATGAACTTCCTATAATAACCAGCTAGCCTTAAAAATCTTCTTACTTCTGTTGCATTCTTAGGAATTTTCCAATCTTGGATTGCCACCACCTTTTCGGGATCCACAGCTATCCCTTCCTTAGAGATCATGTATCCTAAGAACCTCATTTCTTTTCTCTAAAAATGGTACTTGGAGAACTTAGCTTTGAGTTGATGCACTCGTTGGGTCTCTAAGACTTCCCTAAGATGTAGGGCGTATTCTTCTTCGCTTCTAGAGAAAATCAAGATATCGTCCACAAAGACTACCACAAACTTGTTTAGAAACTCCCTAAACACCCTACTCATTAAGTCGATGAAGTATGCGGGTGCATTCATCAAACCAAAAGGCACGACGAGCCGCTCAAAGAAACCGTCAAGAGTTCTAAATGCAGTTTTGTCCATGCTGTCTTCAGCCACCCTTAGCTGGTGAAATCCTGTAGCCAAATCCAGTTGCAAGAAAAACAAAGCACCGACCAATTGATTGAATAAATCGTCTATCCTCGGCAACGGGTGTCTATTCTTCTTGGTGAACTTATTCAGTTCTCTATAGTCCACGCACAGTCTAAGTGAACCATCGGCTTTCGTAGCAAAAACAACTGGAGCACCCCACTCCGAAATACTTCTTCTTATGAACCCCTTCTCAAGCAACTCTTTCACTTGCTTACTGAGTTCTCTTCTCTCTCTTGGAGTCATGTGGCGCACTGGTAATGCAACTGGCTTTTCATAACCTACTAGGTATATTCGAAAGTCTATCTCGCGCCTCGAGGGTAAACCTCGAACCTCATCGAAGACGTCACTATATTCACGGACCACACGAACGGATTCCAAATCATCATTGGATGCGTCAAGGGATTCTAGGTAGCCAAGCATTACCGGACCTCTAGGGTCATAAGAAATATCAAGGGTCTTTTCATAACGAGCCAACAATCTAACTACCCTTCTTTCACAATCTAGGATGGCACCTTATCTAGCTAGCCAATCCATGCCTAGAATCAAACTGTAGCCCATGAAGCCAAGAACGAAGGCATTGTATTCAAACCCAACGCCCAAGATAGACACTCTCAAATCCCGACAATTCATTGAAAGATGAGCCGAACCACCAATAGGATTTGAGACTACTACGGGATCCGTAAATAGACTAGTATTTAGGTGCAGTGTTACAACTAACGAAGCAGATACAAACGAGTATGAAGTGCCAGAATAAAATAAAGTCCGAACAGGATGATCAAAAAGTAGAACCAAACTTCCAACCAAGATATTTCTATTTCTATCGGGTATGCCAACCGTGAGGGAACGCGTCTGCCCTCCAAAAGATCTTGTACTTTGTCCTTTTGCCCTTTCCTTCTTTGGACGATCCTAATCAGATGTCATGTTTCTCTATAACGATAACAACTAGTCTTCTTCTTCTTTCGAACGTCTTTATTTAAGTAGTCAGGTATTTCACAAGTGTGGCCCTTCCTCTCTTCTTGGCCCCTTGTTATCCTTATCGCCTCCCTTTGGGTCTATTTTCTTATCGTGTGTCCTATCCATGTCTCTCCTCTATATCCTCCATGCGTGATCTCCCACCAAAATGAGGCTTTGTCCTTTATTAACCAAGAAGCTAATTGAACCTTCCTCCCATCGTCTATCTTCAGGGTACCAACATGTCCTCCACTTCCTTCTGGCTTTGACAAACGTCCCAGTCTCATGAAGTGGTTTTTCCACCCATCGTATGGAAGTTCTTACATATCTTAGAAAAAGCGTCTATACGTGGAGGAAGAAATTCAAAAAGGAAAGAGGAAGAGATTCAAAACGGAGAATCGAAGGAAAGATATATGGCTCTTGGGGTTTTTTTTGAAAACAAACTTTTCTCTTGAAAATACTTTCCTTAAAACATATTTTTGAAAGTATTTCTTTATAAAAACGCTTTTTAAAAAACAGTTTTTCAAAATCTCATATCTGTTCTGGTAACCTTCAGCTCTGATACCACGTGTAACACCCCACGTCCATTAATGTCACTCATAAAGGGAACTTTCATGGAGTATTATTGGTGTATAGAACGGAATATAACAAGATAGATACATATACTGGTAATTGAAAATTTTAAAACAACTTTTATTGCAGTGGAGAAATAGTTTGATTAAAACAACTTTATAAACCAAGTACACTTAATATCCATCTTGACAAATCGTTTTATACATAAAGTAAAAAAAGCATAACCCCAACATAAGTAGCCAGAAAAGTGATGAGCTGAACTTTACTTTCAGCAATCCAAGCACTTCCAAAAGAGAGAGAAGGAGATCCAAACGAAGCTCCGCTAGTACTAGTCCTACCTTGAGAATCTGGGGGGGAGGAGGAAAAGAGGCGAAAACAAGGGGGTCAGACATAAAGTCTGGCGAGTATAATAACTTTAACAATATAATTATTAAAGTAACTAGGATAAGGCATAAACTGGTAAGATAAGGTATGACCATGAAACAAGTGGGTATGACAAAGCAAACAAGAGGAACATTCTGGCGTTAATCCCGTTCCTAATCACTATAGGATAATTACAATACCGCACCAATGCTAATTACACCGCACCATTATTAGTCCCCCTAAAAGTTGATCTCGCTTACAGAACATAATAATGATAATGGTAGTTTCGTGTACCCCTAGCTGTCTTCATAGGTGTCGTCTGCCCTTATCTCCACTAGTTGTACCCACTACCCTCCCCATTCTAGTTACAATGTTTATTCATAATATGGTAGTTATACTCCTAAATGTCTTCGTAGGTGTCGTCTGCTCCTATCTCCGCTAGTCGTACCCACTATCTTCCCCATTCGATCGGCTCCCTAACTCGTAGATAACTGTGTTGGTCCCACAGTGGGGTGTATCACTCCCCAAAGTGGAAACCCGATACCACTAGAGATGCACGGCTTATATCTACACGATGCAACAACGCCTCACGTACCAGCCCGGGCCCACGCACGCACATGACCCCATTGGACTTGTGTTGCCACCGCTAACCGGTTTTGACCTCTTACAATCAAACCCAATAAGCGTGTCCCGTCCTCGAGCTCACATAGATACTTAATGGATTACTGGTTTGAAAAGGGTCCCCATGTTTGGCACAAGCTTTCCTCTTATACTTGGTCCCCACTAAGATTTCCCACTTATCCCCTTCTTATTCATGTATTATTACATGTTTGAACTTGGTTAAGTTTTTATAATTATATCCCATATTACCCACTTAACAAATCAACATATGTTATTGGTTAAGCTGTCTTAACCCTATCCGCTTATCGGATCAATATATTATTGGTTAAGCTAGTCTTAACCTTATCCACTTATCAGATCAATACATATTATTGGTTAAGTTTGTCTTAACCCTACCCACTTATCAAATTATTGTTTAAGCTGGTCTGAACCCTATCCACTTATATATTATTGGTTAAGCTGGTTTTAACCCTATCCACTTATATATATTATTGGTTAAGCTGGTCTTAACCCTATCCACTTATCATGTTTTGCTTAATTTATGATTAAGTACATCTTAGTTCACAGATACATTGGTTAAGAGAATAACTCCCTTAGTATCAACCTCGAAGACCAAAATCAACATCAGATTGGTACTCGGAGAATTATTCACTCAACCAAACTTCTGTTTGTCATTCATATTCGTCTTTGATCAACATTAATTAATTATTAATGCATAGACTTCTCACATTAAGTCGATTGCTTATGGCCGCTGGATATGTCGGGCGGTTCCGAGCAGACTTGCACCACAAGCAAGACTTAACCTCATGTCTAAGCGTCTTTTAATTTATGCCTTTGACCTCTCACATTAGACTACCGTTTGTGGTCGCTAGATTTGTCGGGCGGGTCCGGGCAGTCTTACACCACAAACGAGTCTAACCTCGTGTCTTAGGCCTTTATTACTCATTTAATTTGTGCCTTTGACCTCTCACATTAGACTACCATTTGTGGTCGCTGGATTTGCTGGGCGGGTCCGGGCAGTCTTACACCACAAACGATTCTAACTTCGTGTCTTAGGCATTTATTATTACACATTATTATTCAATCCCCAATTTGAATTAATATCCCTATTTCAAATTTCCAATAACTTCCAATTTTAAACCATGTCCATAATTGTCACTTAAATTATGTCCATAATTACTATGCATATAAATTAGGCCAATTAATGTCTCCTTTAAGCCATTTATTCCAATTTCACAATATACATATTTAATATTTTCCCATTGTCCCCATGATATTCGTACGTTTTAATATGACATTTGTTAGACTCGCAAATTGTCTAACTTATAAAAAGAAAAGAAACATCACAACTTGCATAACACACAAAATAGATCTAAGAATCATGACACAAGTTTGCATAGCCATAACTTGCATAGGCAATACATAAATTTGCATAAATATCATGGATCTAAATATAGATCCAAACAAGTAATCATGAACTTGCATATATGAATATAGCTTTCCTATAACTTTCATATAAATTTCATTCAAACTAGCATATGTTTCATATACAAAACTAGCATGGGCAATGGGCATATAGACTATAAATTTTCACAACTACGTACTGCCATGGATCTAAACATAAATCTAAACATAAAGATGTGAACTTGCATATGGATCCAAAAATAAATGTGTGAACTTGCATATGGATCTAAACATTTAAATTAATGTCACATAAACTAGCATATGTATCTACATGATTCACATATGAACTTGTGTATAATCCACCTACAGACTTACATAGGATTCACATATGTTTTAACATCCCAAACTTGCATAAAATTCATAAACTGGTATATGATTTAACATCCCAAACTTGCTAAAATTCATATACATTTGTTTTAACATCCCAAACTTGCATAAAATTCATATACATATGTTTAAACATCCCAAACTTGCATAAGATTCATATAAGAACATATGATCCAACATCACCAACTTGCATAAGATTCACATAAGAACTATCATTTGATTCAACTTCACAAACTTGCATAAGATTCACATGAGAACATATAATCTGACATCACAAACTTGCATATAATTTATATAAGAACATGTAATCCAACATCACGAACTTGCATATAATTCAACATCACATGATTCAAAATCATATTCTCATAATCCCAATTATAACTTATCCAAATTAAATTAAATAATTAATTTGTGAAAGCTATTATGCTCACAAACAAAAGAATTGTCCTGGCTTTCTGGGATATGTATTCTGAAACTGAATTGCTTGCTTTTGATGTAGACTAATTTTTATTTAGATTAGATTATATTTGATTCTTGCTTCTATCTTGTTTAAGAGTTGAAAGAGAACGGTGGCTACTCTAGGTTCTCCATTGACGGCGTGGCGGCTCTTGATATGAATTAGTATGATTTAGGGTTGAGAGTTAGGTTGCTTATATATAATTTTAGTTAATTAAGAGTCGTCAGATTAACCTAGAATCAATCAAGACCATCCAGTCAAGATAGAATAACACCTCAGCCTTAATGACTGAGCAACAGGTCAAAACAGCATCACCTTTCAGATCTTGCCCGGGGGAGGGGGGTAGGTCGACCCCCTGGTCGACCTGTATGGGTTGGTCGACCACCTGGTCGACCTGGCCTTTGGGCGGGAATTTTCCTGCCCAGCCCGCTTACCTGTTTTGAATTTCAAATTTTTAATTCGAGCTATTTTTAATTTATTTAAATTCTGAAACTTCTGAAGGCCATAAATTCTTCATACGAAGTCCAATTCACACAAACTAGGACTCTACTTCAAGAAGAATTCCAAGACGAACGCAATGGCGCAACCCATTTCCCTTAATTCTCACATTTGAAATTAAGTATTCTTTAAACTTGCAAATTTTAATATTCAAAATTACGGGGTGTTACAGTCATAAACCAGCGAGACTAGATGTACCCTAATTACTACCCTAATCGGTTGGCTCCCTAACACCGTAGATACCCTGTGCTGGCCCCACAGTAGGATGTATAGCTTCCTAAAGTGGAAATCCATTAATAACGAGATGTGCACAACCATATCTAACGATGTCATAATGTCTTATTTTCTCGAGCAGGCGGACTCATGCATGCACATGAATCTGATGGAATGCGCCATCAGATACCTTTTCCCAAGTGACCACTTATAAATCAGCTTAGTAAACGTGCCCCAACTCCAACCTAGTTCGGAGTATTCGTTTGATACCTATATGGGTTACTTACTAAAACGGGTCCCACACACCAAATGGTACAAGCTTCCCCTTAGGCTTGCATCCCCACTATTAGAATTTCAATAGGTTAAGTTTGTGGGCCTATATATATATAAATATTTCCCACCGCCCCAAGATTTACTTTACCCTCCCACTGATTCAAGCAAGTTTACTTAACCCCTACTCTAGTTAACATGTGCATGTAATCCCTATGGATTCAAACAAGTTAAGTATTACAAGTTCATTATCATTTATTCATTTATGGTTATAATGCGCTAGACCTTCCACATTAAGTCTACCATTTGTGGATGCTGGATATGCCGGTCGGGTCTGGGCAGACATCTTCCACAAGTCGGACTTAACCTCTTGTCTTAGCATGTTACGTGTTTATGGACTTAGACACCTCACATTTGATTTACCACTTGTGGACGCTGGATATCCCGGTCGAGTCCGGGCAGGCTTCTACCACTAGTGTAATCTAATCACGTGTCCAAGCGTCGTTATAGTTTGTAATTACTGTAAATCTAGGCATTTTCATTATTAACCAATGATCATGTTCATTATGCCCTAATTCCCCATCCGATCCACGATACAAGTTATGCCCCAAATTTAGATCAAGATCTAGATTCTGCCCCCAAATCCCAAGTTTTCGCTCAAGGTACAAATTATGCCTGAAATTCCCAATCATGTTTTACAACAAAAATTATGCGCCAAATAAATCATTCCCAATTTCGAGTGTTCGCGTATTTCAGTGATAGGCCTAGGCTCGAAGGTAGCCTGGCTATAAAAACAAAAAGGGAAGAAGGGAGAGAAGAGAACAAGAGTAGGCATAGTAAATAAAAATGGCATAAGATGACATAATTAGGCAAACTAGCATAACAGGCATAAGGTGACAAGATTAGGCAAACTATCTTAATAGGCATAAGATGACATGATTAGGCAAACTAGCAGAATACAGATATCATGAATAGATATATGAGATCTAAATAGTAAATTAGACACACAAGTAATGGTAGATTTGATATGATTCAAATAGTCATAGGCTTAGATCCACTTCATAGACATGTCAAGATAACTTTTAAGTGTTTACTTATAAAAATAACATAGACTCACTGTGATTGGATCTTAAAGAACATAGAATTAACCACAGATGTTGTAGCATAGATCTTTGAATACAAATAACTTGTTGATGAAGAAGAAGTAGGCTAGATCAAACTATGTTGGGGCAGCACCTTCTTGTCGCCATTGATTTAGATGAATAATACAATGGGATTAAGTTCCAATTTATAGTCTAGGGTCAACGAATCTGGTCATAGAACAGGTCCACATACGTAGAACTGAATCTACCTCGGATCCGGGGGTGTCGACATGGGTGTTGACACCTCTGTTGTGGTGTCGACCCATGGGTCGACACCCTAGGGTGGGGTTGACCCCTAACGGTCTGAACTCCCGCCCTGTTCCGCATCTCAGATTTTGAGTTATTTTGAACTATTTTAATTGTTTTGTACATATAATTCTATTGTGCATATACAAACTTCAAATCATAATATCTTCTTTATACAATGTTCGTTTTATGCAAACTCGGAGTCTATCTTAAGAAAAATTCCAAGACGAATGCAATGGCGCAGTCTATTTTACCTAATTCCCAATTTTTAATTAAGTATTCTTAAGTTTGTCATTTTAATGCACTTTAAAATTACGAGGTGTTACATTCTCCCCTACTTAAAGGATTTCGTCCCCGAAATCTCCAAGTTAAGAACAATGTATATCCTAACATCCACCATCCATCTGCTCATCCACCAATAATAGGCATCCATTGTCCTTAAAAGATTTCTAGTGCTTACATGAACATATGCAAAGGTGTGTGTATATGTCCCTATACTAATGCGAAAGATCATGTGGTCTACTGATTTAGTTGACCTCCTTAATGCAATATATGTTGGTGCCATGAATCCAATATGTATGCAAATAATCCTATTATAACATGTAAGTTCTGTATGTGTGCGCAATCATTCATTCAAATTCAACATCCATATGATGATACCCCCACTTTCATCCATTAAAAGAAGAAAAATGCACATACATTCATATGCAATATGAGTGTGATTGAGCCGATCTAGTGCTTAATGTGTGTGTGTATATGCATTCACGAGAAACCATTAGCAAACAGTTGCATCCACTTGCATCCATCAAACATAACATGTCTCAAACACAGGTTTACATCTGTGGGATTCCTACCTAAAGGTCGAAGATTCGATCGATAGGATATACTTAAATGACAGAAACAAGCATGAATAAAAGCTTTGGAAAGGATGTTAGGAACATACCCTTGAAAAGAAAAGGGTACGTGATATACACGTAAATGTGTATATTTTATCTGCTTATTTATCTTATTTTCCCTTTAAAATAATTGATACTTTGTATTTATAGCTGTATTTTCAGATTGTCGACAAGAAGCATGGTTTAGAGCATTTGATGGATAAAGCATGAAGAATTTGCTTAAAAAGAGTGAAGTTTAAAATTGCTAAAGCTTGAAGAGTCTAAAGCTTGAAGAACGGTTGCAATTATATTTCAGTTAAGAAGATTTGGCTCAATAAAGACTCAAACTGCATTCACATTAGCTCATTTGGAAGGCCTCTTACTCATGTTGCGTTCACACTAGCCTATTTGCTAGACCACTCACTCTAAAGCTGCGTTCACACTGGCTTATTTGTTATTTGGGTTATTTCTTTAGTCCCACATTATGTAATTAGCTAGCTAGCCTTTGTCATATCAGCTATAAATACATTGTATCTTAGTCTTGTAAGGAACACATTAGGTTTTATTCTGTAATTCTCTTCTTGGAATAAAATCATTCTCTCCCTTTCTTTTTACTTTTTGTTTATTTTATTTATGTTCATGTTATTTATTTTCTTTTTCTCTTCTTCTTTAGCTATGTCTAGCTAATCCCTTTTGATTAGGGGTGATGACGCTGATAGTATGATTCAATATGAATCACATAGCCAAAAGATGAGGACTGTATACATGTAGATCTGGATTTGAATTAAGGGTTAGATCTGAACCTTCATATTTTGTGTCGTTTAAGAGCTATGCTCCTTCACAAGATATATTCGTGTTCGATCTAACGTTTATCAGATCTAGATCTAATTTTAGGGTTTTAGAAATTAATTAGTGAATCTGTCCTGATAGTCTATGGTTGTAGAGCTGAGCTCCTGCATAGGCTATGCTTGTCGTTATTTACATATTTGTTTCTAAAAACCTAATATCGTTGATTCATGTTTGTGACAGAAACATGTATTAGATCTGATTAATCTTTTGGCTATTGATGATTATGAATCTGATCTATGTCATTATCCCCTAATTGCTTTCACTTATTGTTAAAACTCTCTTTTATTTAATTTCTGCTATTTTCTTTGTTTTCAACCAATCAAAAGTTAGGGATAACTTGATTGGATTTATTAATAAAATAATTTGGTCCCAGAGTTCGACACCCTCTACAACAATCCTTGTTGTTTAGGAAAGACGAACGAATTTTACAGTTGTTTACAATTGTTTAATTTGTTCGCAAACAGTACGAAGCGCGAATCTTGTCTTTAGTCTCCCAAGTTGCATCCTCTTAGTTATCTCCCCACTGAACTTTTATCAACTTGACTTCTCGGTTGCATAGCTTCTTAACTTATGATCTAAGAATACGGGTTGAAACTCGTCTAACTGTCGCGCCCCATTCTACCTTTACTTCCTCAAGCACACTCGGTTCAACTACTTCTACAGTATCATGCAAGCACTGCCATAAATGAGAAATGTAGAAAACATCATGAACGCCGGACAGTCTCTCTGGTAGCTTTACTCTATAGGCCATTTGTCCAATCATTTCTATTATGGGAAATGGTCCTACAAATCTTGGTGCCAATTTCCCTACAGATCCAAAATGAACCACATTCCTCAGAGGTGGTACCTTGATTAAAACCATGTCTCCCACCTCAAACTCAATGTCAGTCCTTCTCTTATTTATGTAGGACTACTTCCTATCCTGAGTTGTCTTCATGCGCCTGCGAATAAGATCAATCTTTTCTGATATTTCTCTAATCATCCTCAGTCCAAGTAGAAGCCTTCCTGTAGATTCCCACTAACAAGACGATGACTTACAGGGTCGCCCATACAATGCTTCGAAGGGTACCATTCTAATACTAGCCTGATAATTATTGTTATAGGCAAACTCCACTAAAGGAAGATGCTCTTCCCAGGTCCATCCGAAATCTAGGATACAAAGCCTTAAAAATCCTCAAGAACTCTATTCATCCTTTCCGTCTGTCCATCGGTGTGAGGGTGATAAGCGGTGCTCAAACACAAATGTGTACCTAATGCTTCTTTCAAGCTCCTCCAAATCTCAATGGTGAATATGGGGTCACGATCACTCACAATACTGGAAGGTACTCCGTGTAGATGGACTACCTTATGAAGATAAACTACTGCCAACCATGTTGTTGTCCTCTTACTCTTAATAAGAATGAAATGGGATCTCTTAGTAAGTCTATCCGCTATAACCCAAATACTGGTGTTGCCCGTTCTCGATCTAGGCAAACCATCAACGAAATCCAACGAGGTGCTCTCCCACTTCCACCGTGGGACCTCCAAAAGAAGAAGTAAACCACCGGGCTTCCTTTTCTTAGCTTTGACTTGCTGGAAAACCAAACATCGAGAAATAAACTCCGCCACATCTTTCTTCATCACAGCCCAAAAGAAAACCCTCTTCATATCTCTATACATTTTATCACCTGCTGGATGAATAGTCATCTTAGAATGATGGGCTTCCTCAAGGACTGTCTTCAACAAACTCCCAACTCGGGAAACACAAAGCCTTCCATCTTGTCGCTACCACCCTCTAACATCCATGGAATATCTACTGAGGTGACTAGAAGTCTCCCCTCTACTAAGCCTATCCAAGATGTATGAAATCTGTGGATCCTCTCGCTGTGAAGTTCCTATCTACTCCAAAAGAGTAGGTCGCACCTTTAGTGATGCCAATAAACCAAATATAAACTCGGTGGAGGGTCTAAAATCAAAAGTCGATAAAACTCCAAGCTTTTCCTCTCCACAAACATAGGACTTAAGGCCATCCTCTGCCTACTCAATGCGTTTGCCACCACTTTACCCTTGCCAGGGGTATAAGCAATCTCAAAGTTATAGGATGCTAGGAACTCCATCCATCTTTGTTGCCCTAAACTAAGATCCTTCTGTGAGAATAAGTACTTGATAGATTTATGATCGGTATACAACTCAAAATTCTCTCCAAGTTGATAACGGTGCCAAGTCTTAAGCGCGAATACTATGACAGCTAACTCTAAGTCATGGGTAGGGTAGTACTTCTCATGAACCCTTAGTTGTCTACCTTCATAACATACTACCCTTCCTTCTTGCATCAGAACCACACCAAGCCCTATAAGACATGCATTAGTGTATACTGTGAACACTTTATTCCCTTCGTGAAAGTTCAAGACTGGGGTTGTTGTCAGAGCCCTCTTCAATCGCTGAAAAGCATCATCACAATCTATATCCCAAGAAAATGTTAGATTATTTTTCGTCAGTCTGGTGAGTGGGGTTGGTATCCTTGCAAAGTCCTTAATGAATTTCCTATAATAGCCTGCTAATCCAAGAAAACTTCTCACCTTCGTTGCGTTCTTTGGGATCTATCAATCTTGAACTGCAACTACCTTCGCGGGATCTACTGTTATCCCATCATTAGAGACCACATGCCCTAGAAATCTCACTTCTTTTCTCCAAAAATGAGATTTTGAGAATTTTGCCTTAAGCTGGTGCGCATGGAGAGTTTTCAAAACCTCCCTTAAATGTCAGGAATGCTCTTCCTTGCTTTTTGAGAAAATCAAGATGTCATCAACAAAGACCACAACGAACTTATTTAGAAACTCCTGAAACACCCTACTCATCAAATCAACAAAATAGGCGTGTGCATTCGTCAACCCAAAAGGTATAACGATCCACTCGAAGAAACCATCTAGAGTTCTAAAAGCAGTCTTTTCTATACTGTCCTCGGCCACCCTCAACTGATGAAACCGCATGGCCAAGTCTAATTGATAGAAAACAGATGCACTAACAAGCTGGTCAAAATATCATCAATCCTCAGAAGTAGGTGTCTATTCTTCTTGGTGAGTTTACCACACATAAGCGAACCATCCACCTTAGTTGCGAATACTACTGGAGCACTCCATTCAGATATGCTTCGCCTAATAAACCCTTTCTCAAGTAGTTCCCCTACTTTCTTACTGAGCTCCCTCCTTTCTCTTGGAGCCATATGGCGCACATGTAATACAACCGGCTTTACATTGTCCACCAAGCATATGCAAAAATCAATCTCAAGCCTCGGAGGGAAGCCCCGAACCTCCTGAAAAGCAGCAAGATACTCACAGACTACTGGTACAGATCGTAAGTCATTGACAGATGCATCAAACGACTCTAGGAAACTAAGCATGACAGACCCCTTAGGGTCGCAAGAAATCTCGAGGGTACTCCCATGGCAAGTCAAAAGTTTAACGACCCTCCTCTCTCAGTCCAGAATGGCACCATATATGGCTAGCCAAACCATCCCTAGAATCAAACCATAGCCCATGAAACCAATAACATATGCGTCACACTCAAACTTGACACCTAACACAGATATTCTCAAACCCCGACGAATCATAGACAGATGAGCCGTACCACCAATGGGGTTTGAGACAACTACGGGATGCAAAACCATACTAATAATAAGGTGCAGATACTCAACCACAAAATCATATATAAATGAATGCGAACCACCCGAATCAAAAAGAGTTCTAGTAGGATGATTGGAAAGAGAAATTAAACCTTCAACGGAAACTTTCCTACCTCTATCTGTCACACAGGCCACGAGAGCATGCACTTTCCCTCCAGAAATCCTTCCCTTTAGCCATGTCCTTGCTTCTTTGGGAACTCCTTAGAAAATTGTCCGACCTTTCCATAATTGAAACAAGCATTCTTCTTTCTTTTGTAGTCCTTGATCAAATTACCCTCCCGTCTGCAATTATGACACTTCTTCTTATCTGGAGTTTGCCATTCTTTCCGCCCTTCTTTTATTGTTGTTGTTCTTTCTTGGGCCACACTTTCTTATTTTGTGTTTCCTCGGCCTTAGCTTCTTTCTTTTCACCTTTATATTCTTCATGCATCAATGCCATATCAACAAGTTTCTCAAAAGTTTCTCCTATCGGAATATGAGACATAGCCAACCCATGGAGGGGTTCATTCATTCCTCTAGCAAACCTCAAAGCTTTCTTGTGCAGGGTATTAACTAGCTCTAAACTAAATCTCGCCAATTGGTTAAACTTATTAACATACTCTTTCACTGAATTGGCTCCTTGCTTAAGTACCAAACACTACACCATAATGGCCATTTGGTAACCCTTTTTTTTTCCAATTGTCAACACTTATTTCTGTTGCCGTGTAATAACCAAAATAAGCGTTGCAATGTTCAAGAAGTGTTACCAAAAATACATTAATTCAATTTTTTTATTGCCAACGCTTATTCGTGTTGGCAAGGCTGATTTGTTGGGGGTAAAAAAGTAAACTTGCATCCTTATACCCTATTTTCCTTTTCTTTTGTTTTGGCCAACGCTTTGCTGTATCATGGCCGCAAAATCCACTTACCCTATTTCACTTCTCAAATCGAACTGACGGAAAAAGAAAAAAAAAATTAAATCGAAATCCGCTTTCTCCAATCGAATCGAATCGAAATCCGCTTTCTCCAATCGAATCGAATCGAAATCCGGTTTCCTCTATCCGCAAATCGAATTCAATTTTAGGGATCTCGCGTTCAACTCAGATTCAGGTAAAATTTTCGATTTTCATATACTTATTAGGAAAATTCATATTCAACTTGGGATTACAGTAGTGCAGAATCTTGGGATTATAGTATTTAAACATAAGATTGCGAGGATTAGTAGACATTTATTTTGTAGTTATTGAACTTTTACTAATATCTGTTGTACAAATGCCAAAATTTGTTATTTATTTTCTTTAATTCCAAAGATAACAATAGTTGTAGCTATATGTACAACTAATTTTGTGAGTGCTCATGTTCATTCTTTTTTTGGTAATTTTAACTAATTTTTATCAACTATTCCGTCAGGATATGACCGAAGGTATTCATTATTGACTCTGCTCTTTGTAGATCATTATGCGTATTGTGGTTTTGCTTCACCTTTTAACAATACGACGGCTCTATTTGCTTATGTGAAAAAAGTAAAAGCAGATATCCATATCGATATTCCATAAACTACCTCATGTGTACTAAAAGACAAATACAAATTTTTACAGAATAAAACTAAAATATATATTTTGCTGATTTTTAATTATCTTATTTTAATTTCTGTTGATTTTTAATTTTCTTCCTTTTATAGATTACAGTAGATCCGATGATTCTCGATACTCAACTTTATAGGAGACAAACTTTAACGTAATAAGGTATGCCATTGTGATTTGTGTTTTCAGTGCTTAATTGTGTAAAGTAGTAACAAAAGGTTCTTTTTATGGAAGCTTTTAAACATGTCATTTATACATTAATTAATAGTTTGGTAAATTTAAGCAATAATTTCAAAAAAAAAATTTGTTATTTTAGTAAATTTAAGAAATTATTAGAAACAAGTTTTGGTCTTACTGCTTGAATGGTTATTGGGTGATGTGTGTTGTGCTCTGTTCAATTTTTGTACTCTTTATCACCATCTTATTTCTTTGGATCATTGCTAATATGATGACTGCTGGATTTGTATAATTTGTTAAACTTTTCTGAATATTATGTTGGAAATGTGAAAACACCATGAACTACCACGAAAACTGAACTTAATATTTAGCAACTCACTCAGACCCCAATACTGAATAATCAGTTCTACTAGTTGCTCTCTCCATTACTGAATAATCAGTTTTTCTGAGCCTGTGGCTTAGTTTTTCTGAGCCATCAGGCTCAGTTTTTCTGAGCCATAAGGCTCAGTTTTGCTGAGCCTATGGCTCAGCAAGACTGAGCCACGGCTCAGCAAAAACTGAGCCCGTGGCTCAGTTTTTTTGAGCCATAAGGCTCAGTTTTTGCTGAGCCTGTGGCTCAGCAAAACTGAGCCTTACGGCTCAGCAAAAACTGAGCCTGTGGCTCAGTTTATCTGAGCCATAAGGCTCAGTTTTGCTGAGCCTTACGACTCAGTTTTTGCTGAGCCTAAGGCTCAGCAAGACTGAGCCTATGGCTCAGTTTTTTGAGCCATAAGGCTCAGTTTTTGCTGAGCCTGTGGCTCAGTTTTTCTGAGCCATAAGGCTCAGCAAAAAATATTTGGATACGATTTAGAGATGCAAGTTTCTATTGATTTGTGTTGAATATAAATATTTGGATATGCTAAAATAAATTGATATACTGAACTGTTTGCTTCAAAGAATGAAGGAGATTGCAGTTGAAATGAAGTGATATCATTCGATTTGTGCTCGCATTTAACTCGCATTCAGGTATAAATTTTATTTTGGTCTTTATTGATTTCATCCGAAATTTGGTTAGATTTGTGTTACTGTCTATGTGAAATAATGGATTGTTAATATTATTTTTTCTGAGTTTGTTCAGGGAACAACTCGCATTCACATTCTATTTTAGGGATTTTGTTCGATTTGTGCTCGCATTCACTTGCATTCAACTCGCATTCAGGTATAAATTTTGTTCGATTTAGTTATGTTCCTTGTAATGAGAACCATTGTCCGTTGTTAGAGTTTGTGGAAATCAAAGAAACATATATTATCGATTTGAAGAACTATTTTTGTGATACTGTGCCATTGTTAGAGTTCAGCTAGTGGCAAAAAATAATAAGGGAAGATCATCCAAAAATAGATGTAAAAAACAGTTTCATAGTTATTCGAACATGTTGAGGTTTTTTTTTCATATGCATCCGTTGCTGATTCTATGTCATCTTATGAGCCTCGATGTCAAAAAATAAAATAGCCAAAATCAATAAATTTACTGATTACTATTTAATACAAATGCCTAAAGTTACAAGGTCATTCATTCTTGCTATGGAGGTCATCCCTAAAGATGAGTTAACTCAGATAAAGAAATGAGACTAACTGAAATTTGGTATTTTCACTACGGGAAGGGCTTTTGGTATTTTCACTCATATCAATTTCATCATCAAGTTTAAATTATGATATATTTGATTGTTTCATGATTTCGTTTATTTTGTTTCTTTTCTCGTGATAGGAAGAATTTGACATGGATGTAGACCCTAGCATAGCTCGACCGTTATTAGAGAAACATTTCCCACCGTACTATAGATCAATGAAGTCAACATTAAGAAAAAGTCTTCTTAAAGTTGATGACACTATGATTCCTAAACGTGTTGCCATTGACAGATGTCCAGATGATATAGATAGAGTGTGGTGGGAAAAGTTCCTTGATATTGAGTATACAAATGAAAAGATGGAGCAATGTAAAAAAAATGCAAAAAACAAAGCGGAAAACCAAATTACTCATACTCTAGGAAGGAAACCTTACCATAGAGTGCACCATGAAATGGTAATAAAATTATCTTCTGTAAATGGTTGTTTGTAGAATGTTATATTAATTATGTGTTGTCAACTTTGATATTTCTTGTAGGTCTTATCCAATCCAGAAGCAAATATTTCACGAACGACGATTTGGAAGGTTGAACATAAAAGAAAATCGGGAGAAGTACTACCATGTGCCGCAGAAACATATGTAGGTTTGCATATATGTTGTTAAGCTCAGTAAATTATTTTAATTGATCATTATTTGCCTGAACTCATGATGTTTTGCCTGAACAATGTTGAGTACATAAAGTTGGGTTTCTACAAATACCGAAAACATATACAGCTTTGCTGAGCCACAGGCTCAGCTAGCTGAGCCTTGCCGCTCAGTAAAGCTGAGCCGTAAGGCTCATCATTTGCTGAGTTTTGGCTCAACAAAGCTGAGCCGTAAGGCTCAGCAAATGCTGAGCCCATGGCTCAGCAAATGCTGAGCCCACGGCTCAGCAAATGCTGAGCCCACGGCTCATCAAAGCTGACCCACAGGCTGAGCCGTGGCTCAGCATTTGCTGAGCTTTGGCTCAGCAACTGCTGAGCCTTACCGCTCAGCTTTGCTGAGCCACAGGCTCAGCATTTGTTGAGTTTTGGCTTAGCAAAAGCTGAGCCCACGGCTCACCAAATGCTGAGCCTGAGGCTAAGCATTTGCTAAGTTTTGGCTTGGCTCAGCAACTGCTGAGCCTTACCTCTCAGCTTAGCTGAGCCACAGGCTCAGCATTTGCTGAGTTTTGGCTTAGCAAAGCTGAGCCGTAAGGCTCAGCAAATGCTGAGCCCACGGCTCATCAAAGCTGACCCACAGGCTGAGCCGTGGCTCAGCATTTGCTGAGCCTTGGCTTAGCAAATGCTGAGCCTGAGGCTCAGCATTTGCTGAGTTTTGGCTCAGCAACTGCTGAACCTTACCGCTCAGCTTTGCTGAGCCACAGGCTCAGCATTTGCTGAGTTTTGGCTCAACAAATGCTGAGCCTGAGGCTCAGCTTTTGCTGAGCCTGAGGCTCAGCTTTGCTGAGTCTGAGGCTCAGCATTTGCTGAATGCTGAGCCTGAGGCTCAGCAAATGCTGAGCCTGAGGCTCAGCAAATGCTGCTGAGCCACAGGCTCAGCAAATGCTGCTCAGCTGTGGCTCAGCAAAGCTGAGCCGTAAGGCTCAGCATTTGCTGAGTTTTGGCTCAGCAATTGCTGAGCCAAAACCTAGCAAATGCTGAGCCTTTTGGCTCAGCAACTGCTGAGCCGAGCCTTACCTAATGCTGAGCCGAGTCGTAAGGCTCAGCATTTGCTGAGTTTTGACTTTTGTGAATTCGGTATTTTGTGCGAGATGTTTTTCTATTTTTAACAAGAAACTGAAATTTTCAATTTAATGTGATATTCAATGAATGCAGGCACTTATAGAGGCAGCGGAAGAAAAGAGAAAATTGGATGGTAGTTCTAGTGGCGCAGTAGATGATCTTGATAACGATCCAATTGCAGAAGTTTTTGGTTCCGACATGAAGAAAAATTATTGTCGAGCAATTAGTTCTACTTCTTTTATAAAACAAGTAAAGGTGGCTCGAGCTGTAAAAGCTGTAGCTGATAAAAAACAAGCCGTGGATTTGTCCGTTTGGAAATTGGAGATAGAAAGGCAAGTAGCTACTCAAGTTAATAACGCCATCAATTCAATTACTTCAACTTTTATGAAATTTATACCTAATTTGCAAGAAAAACTTGTTGCAAGTCCTTCCACTCCTCGTACAGAAGGTGCTTCTAATTTAAAGGATTCTCCTATAAGTAATAATGTAACCGTTACTCCAAATGTGTCACTTAATGATCTCCATTCATCTACAATGGAAAAGAAATACGTAATGCTATTGTCAAATGATCTAGAGAAGGAGGTAGCAAAAGGTTATCTTGGAACACAAACAGTTTGTCATTTTAGGAAAGTGGTACCGAATATAGAGAAAGTAATTTGGTTTGTTGAAGTTCTTGAACCGGATGCACCAATTTATGATGGTCCTCAAAATGGAATGTACAAGTTACGTGAATTTTCAGATGGAGGCTTCATTATATGGCCAGAGTTTCGTATTCGTTATTTGTAGAATCTTATTTATGTATTGAATTTAGCAAACTAATTATGTATTATTGAATTTGACATCTTAATTATGTATTGTGTTTGTTTATTGTTAACTGATATTCTATGTCGTTATGTTATGAATGTTATCTATTAGTATGCATTGAGTTTAATATTAGTTTTTGATTCATATTAAATATCGTTTATATTATCATCATGTTGGTTATTAATTGAATATTAATGTTAGAATATGCGAGTTGTTAATACATATTTCTGTTATTATTAAAATTTATATTTGTTGTGAATTAAAATTTTGTAACATGTATAGGCGTTACAAACAAATGCATTGCAACATGTATAAGCGTTGCAAACAAAAATCTTACAACGATTATAAGCGTTGGTAAAGAAAATCTACCAACGCTTATAAGCGTTGCTAAAGAAAATCTACCAACGCTTATAAGCGTTGCGACTGAAAATATACCAACGCTTATAAGCGTTGGGACAGAAAATCTACCAACGCTTATAAGCGTTGGTAATAATTTGCCACCCCTCCATAGCAACACTAATAAGCGTTGCTGAAATTGTTTGCGACGGTTATACTCGTTGGGAATCACTTGTTTTGGTGTAGTGAAAAACCTTTCCGTTTGCACACTTTACTCGGCTTGAGAAAGAAACTTCATTTTGAATCTCTATCCGAAATCATCCCAAGTCTCAACTGGATGTCCTGCTTGCGTCACTTCCCACTAGAACGAAGCCTCATCTTTCAGCTGCCAAGCAGCCAAATGAATCTTCCTCCGATCGTCAACTTCAAAAATTCCAAACAAATTCTCCGTCTCTTTTGGCCAATTCCTTGCTTCTATAAATGTCTCAGTTCCTCGGAATGGCTTTCCGCCCATAGCACAGAATTCTTGACATATCTTAGAGAAATTATCAGAACGTGGAGAAGGAGGAGGAGGAATAACAAGTGCAGCTGGGGGAGGAACGGCTGCTTGACCTCCAGCAGGCGTCGTGGCCTTAAGATACCTACGGAACCAACCCGGTATCGAAACGCCCTTAGGAATATTAGGTTTCCCAGACATGCTGAAAAAAAAGGAAAAAGGGATTCAAAAAGAGAGTCAAAAGATATTACATATGGCTTTGAGGAATATGTTTTCAAAACTGACTTTTCTTTTGAAAAATGCTTTCTTTTAAAACCTTTTTGAAAACAATTTTCAAAATCTTTTATCCTCTCTGGTAACCTTCAGCTCCGATACCAAATGTGACACTCCACGTCCGTTAATGTCACTCTTTATAAGAATGCATTAAGTTTCGTGAAGCATTATAGGTAAACAAAAACATAAATACAAGACATATATAAAATAACAATGGAATTTATAACTTTATTGAATAGAAAACATCGTGGTCCAAAACATGGTTACATCGTAAGTCTGAAATACTGAAAACATAAAACTTCTACCTTGTACAAAAATCATCATTAGAGTACAATGATACATAAAGAGCATAATCCCCAAAATATAGACATAGTAGTGAAGATATGAAATCAATCATTACATCTTAGTAGCTACAAGCAAAAGGAAAGAAGAATCCTAATCAATCTTGAGTATTCCCACCATGAGAACCTTGGGAGGGAACGAAAGAGAAAGAAGAGGAAACAAAATGGGTCAGACATAAAGTCTGGTGAGTCCATTTACTTTTAGCATATAAATAAGTAAAAGCATCATGACAGACATATAAGTTGGAAAGTGAGATAGCAGTGTCATAAGGAAGGTATAACAAGGTAAACAGGATAAACAGACCAGAACATGTATTGTGCTTCTCTAGTACTTTTCTCTGCACCATTACTAGTATAACAAGAACTAGATGATCCCCAACAATTACGAGATGGTAGACTTAGGCGTACTTATAGTGAGAGGTTTTACCCCATACAATAAAAGGTAGCCCAACTGAACTTACCGGTGTTACCCCTAAGTATAATAACGGGCTCCTAAACAAGCGAGACTAGATGTACCCAAATTACTACCCTAATAAATCGGCTCCCTAACTCCGTTGATACCCTGTGCTAGCCCCATAGTAGGATGTATCACCTCCTAAAGTGGCAATCCGTTAATAACAAGATGTGCACAACCATATCTACTGATGTCACAACATCTTATTTTCCCAAGCAAGCGAACTCATGCACGCACATGACCAAGATAGAACACGCCGTCAGACACCTTTTCCCAAGCGACCTCTTATAATCAGCTCAATAAGCATGCCCCGACTCCAACCAAGTTCGGAGTACTCCTTTGATACCTATATGAGTTACTAACTAAAATGGATCCCACACACCAGATGATACAAGCTTCCCCCTAGGCTTGCATCCCCACTACTAGGATTTCAACAGGTTATGCCTACCAGTTTAACAAGATTGTGTAACCCCACAGGTTAAGTTTGTGGGCCTATATATATATATATATATATATATATTACCCACCGCCCCAAGATTCACTTAACCCTTCCACTGATTCAAACAAGTTTCTTTAACCCCTACTCAAGTTAACATGTGCATGTAATCCCTATGGATTCAAACAGGTTAAGTATTTCAAGTTCATTACCATTTATTCATTTATGGTTATAATGCGCTAGACCTCCCACATTAAGTCTACCACTTATGGATGCTAGATATGTCGGTTAGGTCCGGGCAGACTTCTTCCATAAGTCGAACTTAACCTCATGTCTTAGTACATTACGTGTTTATGCACTTAGAACCCTAACATTAGATTTACCACTTGTGGATGTTTGATATGCCGGTCGGGTCCAGGTAGGCTTCTACCGCAAGTGTAATCTAACCTCGTGTCTAAGCGCCGTTACAGTTTGTAATAGTATAAATCTAGGCATTTTCATTATTAACCAATGATCATGTTCATTATGCCCTAATTCCCCGTTCGATCCACGAAATAAGTTATGTCCCAAATTTAAATCAAGATCTAGATTTTGCCCCCAAAGCCCAAGTTTTGGCTCAAGGTACAAATTATGCCCAAAATTCCCAATCATGTTTACAACAAGAATTATGCCCCAAATTAATCATTCCCAGTCGTTCCCAATTTCGCGTGTTCGCTTATTTCAGTGATAGGCCTAGGCTCGAAGGTAGCCTGGGTATAAAAACAAAAAAGGAAGAAGGGAGAGAAGAGAATAAGAGCAGCCACAATAAATAAAAATGGCATAAGATGACTTAATTAGGCAAATTAGCATAATAGGCATAAGGTGACATGATTAGAAAAACTATCATATTAGGCATAAGGTGACAGGATTAGGTAAACTAGTAAAATAGAGATATCATGGATAGACATACGAGATCTAAACATTAAATTAGATACACAAGTAATGGTAGATCTGATATGTTTCAAATAGTCACAGGCTTAGATCCAATTCATAGACAT
Source organism: Allium sativum (assembly GCA_030737875.1). Classification (NCBI taxonomy): domain Eukaryota; kingdom Viridiplantae; phylum Streptophyta; class Magnoliopsida; order Asparagales; family Amaryllidaceae; genus Allium; species Allium sativum. The sequence goes on from CM060920.1 coordinate 1,025,679,447, forward strand.
GTCAAGATAACATTTAAGTGTTTACTTCTAAAAATAACATAAGCTCACTGTTATTGGATCTTAAAGAACAGAGAATTAATCGCAGATGTTGTAGCACAGATCTCTGAATACGAATAATTTGTTGTTGAAGAAGAAGTAGGCTAGATCAAACTATGTTGGGGCAGCACCTTGTTGTCGCCGTTGATTTAGATGAATAAAAAAATGGGATTAAGGTCTTATTTATAGCCTAGGGTCAACAAATCTGGTCAGAAGACAAGTCCACATACGCAGAACTGAATCTGCCTCAGATCTGGCGGGGTGTTGACACCCCTGTTGTAGTGTCGACCCATGGGTCGACCCCCCTAGCATGGGGTCAACCCTTAATGGTCCGAACTCTTGCTATGTCCCATGTCTCAGATTTTGAATTATTTTGAACTGTTTTGAATTGTTATATATAAATATAATTCTCTTGTGCGTAAAAAAACTTCAAATCTTAATATCTTCTTCATATGATGTCTGTTTTGTGCAAATTTGGAGTCTATCTTAAGCAGAATTCCGAGACGAATGCAATGGCGCAGTCCATTTTACTTATTTCCCAATGTTTAATTAAGTATACTTAAGTTTTTCATTTTACTGTTTTTTTAAATTACAGCGTGTTACATTATCGATGATTTATCAGGGATTTCTCGAAGATAGTTTGTAACAACCCGGAATTTTGGCGATATCAATTAATTATTAGAATATTAAAAATAGGAATTTTTGTAGACAATGGAATTTGGCAACGAAACTTTAACTGATGCGTTCATCTCGGAATTCTGGTCGACTTTCATGTTTGGAGTTTCGCGAACGGAGTCCATATGAAAAAGTTGCGAACGAAATATGAAAATGGATGGAAAATAAAGAAATCAGAAATTATAATTATAATTTGCCTTATTTGACCAAGCCGACCTGAGAAATCTGAGGCCCAGGCCGTCAATCGTAGGGGTCGACTGGCGATCGACGGCCACGGTTGACCTACTTGGCGTCAGATCACCTAGTGACGGATAGGTTTTTAGAGTTTGGTTTATTATATTATTAAAACGGATGGATGAATATAGCTTAAAACTAATCTGATGGTTCTAGGCCTTTTCCACCCCTATAAATAAAGGGGTAAGGCCTTATTCCTTTTCACATAAATCTGCAAATGCAGTGGAGCTCTGCCATTTTCCCCCTCTAAATCTAATTTCTAAAATAAAAATATATTAATACATCAGAAGTCAAATCCAATTCATATGAAAATGAGAGGATAAGCAAATCTAATGAAAAAGAATGCAAATTGAAGCTCCAACTTAGATTCTTCCCTCTCTTACTGTTATTTTACATTTCTACAGATTTGAAATTTTCCCCTTTCTAGATAAATTGCAGATTCATAAGAATTTGGGGATTATAGGCCTAAAGGTTCAAACTTTGGATTTGGAGGCTATAAGGTGAGTGGTAAATTAACAAATACAATTATAACAACTTATCTATTTCGTTTGAATTAGATCTTTGTTTTTATGCATGTTCCCTATCAAATCTGTTCATTTAAGTATTAAGAATTTATTGACAACCCTCGGATCTGATTATGAACATTGTTAAAGATGTGAATTATATGTTTGGGTTATGCTTAATATCAATTGTAGGATTCTCAAACTTGTTCATACATGTTCCTACAGTAATGTCATAAAATATGTTGTACATGTGTTTCAGTTTGGATTTTTGTCGAAATTTAAGCGTAGAAAAGTGCAGAGTGTTACATTTGGTATCAGAGTTAAGTTAAATGATCAAAGGAATTAGTTAAATTAGGACTCGTGAGAAAATGTAATTCGATTTTATTTTTTGTTTTTCTTAGTCTTTCTTACTCGTCTTTAATTTTATACAATTAAATTAGCCGTGGGCCTAATTATATAAATTGGACTTTAAGCAACTAAGAGTTGGCATATGTTGAGTTCGAATTCCTAGCCAATTCTGTCTTACTCCACAGTACGTTGGCAGTCTCGTCGCAAAAAAATTGAGGATGACATATGGTGGATTTCGTTGATTCGAGTTTGGAAATTGGATTGATATATATATATATATATATATATATATATATATATATATATAAGAATCTAGCTACAACCGAGATAGTCATAATTCCTGGTTCGGTTTTGTTGGTAGTTCCAGTCAAGACTATTACTCGATCTAAAATGGGAAAAAGCACAAGTTAATATGTCGTATCCATTTTGGAAATATAATAATGAGGTGTATCCATTTGCTACTTCGTTAAAATTATGAATCTACCTTTATTGAAGCATTTAATTGAGTTCTTGGCCTTGTATTCGAGGAAAATTTATTTTTAAAACTATTTGAAAAAAATAAAAGTGGATTTCAATGTTTTTGACATACGGTTTTGGAAAATATTTTATAAGGATATGGTTTATAAATTTTCAATCTATTCGTGTTTCAAAAATAATAGGGCCTTTTGGTAGTTTTAATAAATGTAATCCGATTGGTAGGAACAAAGGACTTAGAAATGACAGGGAATATACCACTAAAACCTAAGAATAATAAATATATCCATTCCTTACGATTTTTAGTATCCATTTTCCTATATATATATATTAGAAAATTTATTTAAGTTATCAAAATAAACATTAATTATTTTTAAGCTCCAATGTTCTTGAATACGAAAAGTTTTTCCAGTTTGAAATACAAATTTGGGATATTTATAATAATAATAAAATGGATTTATACGAAACTGTTAGTTTATAATAAATTCCATTTTTGAACATTTTTATTTTTTCTTCGAAAAGCTATGGAAAATCCTTCATCTTGATTATTGGGGTATTTGAATTTGGGTCACTTTGTTTATGTCGGCTAGTAAGGGGAAAAATCCGTTTTAGAATTTCATTTCGGATTTCTAGCTGATTTCCTATTTTAAGTTCGCTTGTTTCGGTGGTCACAAATCTTTTTGGAGGCAGGGAAAAGGCATTGTAAAATTAAATTTCTCGACTAGACGAGTGGTGGAAGTCGACACAAGAATTTGTTTGGGAGTAGAGGTTGTTTCGACATAACAGAAAATTTAAAATATAATTTATTTATAATTTAAACAGGCTGTTGGTCGAGGTTCAAACCGCGCCCACTATATGGCAAGCGATCGATAGCCTAGAGGTCGACCAGTGGTCGATCGCCCTCTTAGGGTCAAGTTGATCGCTACCCCACGGGCGAGCGTGGTTGAACTGAACCATATCGACTGAATGAAATATATAAATCATTCAGCCGATCCTCACTCCCCCTACCCTAAAATTTTCACCGAACTCAAACCTTCCTCCTCCCCTAGCTCAAACCCGAGCAACCCCCGCTTCGTTTCGCCATTAATTACCACCAGAATCCTTCTCTTGCAGTTCTCTACCCGATTATAATTCGTATTTGCAGTTTCACTTGCCCGTTTCGCCGATTCCTCCATGGCACCACACAACCAACACCCCAGTCTCACACCTCAAAAAGCCGCTTTCTAGATCGCAATGAGGCGAAGATTAAGCAGTACTTAGCCACGACCAGTAATGAGTTTCAGATTGGTCGACCGGTGAAGTTAGCCGACTTCGCCGCATTTGGTTTAGAGGGCCCCTTTGTCGCCACAAGCCTAGCACCTATCCTACACTTTGACACTTTTGAGTGCGACTTATATGTGTGTTGCGTCCGTCTGTTCGATGCACAAATGGAGGCATACATTGATGATGAGTCCTGCATCATCAGATCTAAGGTCATGGGAACTAACATCGAGTTCGCTGATGCTGACTTAGCCCAGATTTTGGGTATCTCGGCAGAGTGAGCCAAGCTTGATGCTATTGAGAAGGAGGACCCTCAGATGCTTCACTGTATCTTTATTGGAGAACCCAGAGCCTGGACCACTTCAAATCTGCGATCAATAGCCTATGTAGTCGTGTGCATCATACAGCACAACATCATACCGAAGACGAGAAGCTTGGAGCAGATTTATCCTTCTGTTCGCTGTGCCACTTACGCTATCCTTAGCGGCATAACCGTCAATTGGGTGCACGTGCTTATGATCCACCTTCATGAGCCCTTCATCCGCACCCCGCAGAGCCATTTTCCTTATAGGAATCTTCTCACCCATGTCTTCTGACACTTCCAAGTAAGACTTTCTGGGGAGACGCCAGTGAAGAAGGCGCCGGCTGCCATTAGTCGCGCCACTCTCCAGAAGATGGGCATTCAGCTGCCTAATGCTCCTGCCCCCCACACCACCCGCTCCAGCTCATCATCCCTGTCACGAGAGCCATGAGCTCACTACCATCTGTGCTATGCAAGCCGAGCTCCGGGAGGTTCGTAACGAGCAGGGCCGACAGGCGCGTGAGATTGGTTGCATCTCTGCTATACTAATTTCCTGGAGCGGACACGGTAATGGATCAGGCTCCAGCTGTGGAGGTAGACTAGCATATAGTGGGTAGTGTTAGTTGTTGTCGCTAGTACATGCCTTGTGCGTATTGTAGCTAGAATCGTGTATTTTCCTTTCCAGCATTTCTCTTTTTCTTTGATGCAGTTTTGTGCTTGTAACTGCTAATAATGAAAAATTCGCACAACTTTAGTAATGAGATTTCTATGTTGAAAAAAAATGTTTTGTCATTCACGCACGATTATTTAAATGAAATTTTGTTTATTTACTAGGACTTGTCCTAGAGCTGGAAAGAATAAAATTATTTGTTGGATAAATTTTGGTAAAGGACCGGTTCCACGTCACGGGAATATAAATAAATAAGTGAAAATAAGGCTCAGGTCCCTAAAACTTATTGAAAAACACGCCACATCCCTGTTATGTTTCTTTTTCAATCCCGCCCCCTATTTTCACTTGCGCATCCTCCTTTCCGGGGACTTCCGCCTTCCCACTTCAAACACTACGCCTTCTACGTATTTATGGCCAAAAAAAAAGAGCTACCAAGTAAAAAAAAAATTCTACAATCTGTATATAATCCCAGAAGTCCACACGAAGAAAAAAAATTTAGTTGAATATATGTATGCAACTATTTCTTATTGTTGCATACATATGTGCAACTTTTTGAATACACATGCACATATGTACGCACGCCTCTTAAATAACTGCATACATATATGTAGTTTTCCTGTATAACTGCATACATGTGTGCATATATGACAAAATATGTGCAAAACTGAAAAAGTTGCACGTATGTATGCTGTTTTCAAATAAATGCATGGGCAGATGCATGTATTTACAATATGAGCATACATTTATGTGTTTATAATGCAGTTTTGAAGCAGAATTGAAACAGACGCATACATGTATGCAACTAATTGAATTATATGCATCTTTTGGTGCATTTTACTGCATTTCGTTGTTTTTGTTTAATTTTTGATTTTGATGTTTTTTCACCCGAATTTTTTCACGATTAATTGTTTTAATTAATTACGAATTTACGTATTTTTTAATATTTTAACTTTATCTTTTTAATGTATTTTCGAAAAATAAGGACTAAATTTATAATAAGTTTACGACCGGACCTGAGCCTAATTTAAAACATTAATAGGGACCTATAAAAAACGCACCCAATAAATAAATCACCATTCCTTGTTAAAACTAAGATTTATTTTTATCCTTTGTGTGATTTCGGTTTTCGCATTTTTGGTGTAACTAACTTCCGTCTTCGCCAACATGTGACATAAATCGTTTAAGTTTTTGAAAAATACATTTTGAAGTTTTTGGAAAAATGTTGATTGCAAAAAAAAACATTTTTATCATTTTCTTATTTTTATAGGAAAGTGAAGTGGTTTTGAAAGGAAATTTTCAAAATAGGCATGACAAGTTTTAAAGCGGGAACTTATTTTTATGAAAAACTTCGATTTTTGGTCACATGAACGGTGTAAGGAAGATTCTTGGATGTTTTTTGTGCACGTTTTAGTGGTCCAACAGGACCGATGATGCGATAAAAATGTTAACGATAACAAGGAAAAGGTTGTTTTAGCCTTAGAAACGCTATTTCCATACCTTGCTGACGATGTGCACGAGCTATTAATTAAGTCGTTTTATGTATTAGAGCTTGTTTTAAGCCTCCTTTATAGTCTATGAATGGATATTTTTGGAGTATTTTGGGTAACTAAAGTGAAAATTCCACTGTAGGGCGGGAAATGGAATATTTGTAAGCAGAGGTAATGCTGAAATTCTTTGCTTTAATTTCTTTTTTCCAGTTTAGGACTAATAAAACATGAAACGATTGGACTGCGTGTCGTTTTGGATGGTAGGGTTTTGACGCAAAATTGGTGACTTCACGGTTTTATTCATAATTGTGGGAGGGTAATGGAAGAAAAGAAGTTTTCAAATTTTGCATTCATATAAAACTGCCGGTATATTTAGGATGTTTTGCATCATATTTTCAAAAGTATTTCAAAATTTTAATGCAAACATATAGGATGATCCGTTTAGAATCATCTTGCATGCATATTTTATGGTTGAAATGCATTATTTACACCATGCACATATACACATGGTTGCAAAGTAGATGTACACAAATTGGTCGTGTAGCGTAGGACTATAGGCGTTAGAATTTCGAGACGAAATTCCTTTTAAGGAGGGAAGAATGTAACAACCCGGGATTTTGGCAATGAAAAATAATTATTAGAATTTCAAAAATAGGAATTTCTGCAAACGATGGAATTTGGCCACGAGCCTTTAACCGATGTGTTCACCTCAGAACTCTGGTCAATTTTCATGCTTGGTGTTTAGCGAACGGAGTTCATATGAAAATGTTATGGACGAAATACGAAAATGGATGGAAAATAAATAAATCAGAATTTTTAATTATAATTTACCTTATTTGACCAAGCCGACCTGGGAAATCTGAGGCCCAGGCGGTCAACCGTAGGGGTTTACCAGCGGTCGATGGCCACGGTTGACCTACTGGGCGTCAGATCACCCAGTGACGGCTAAGTTTTTAGGGTTTGGTTTATTATATTATTAAAACGGATGGATTGATATAACTTAAAACTAACCCGATGGTTCTAGGCCATTTCCACCCCTATAAATAAAGGGGTAAGGCCTCATTCTTTTTCACATAAATCTGCATAAGCAGCAGAGCTCTTCCATTTTCCTCCTTCTCCAAATCTAATTTCTAAAATAAAAATATATTCATACATAACAAATCAAATCCTATTCATATGAATTGAGAGGATAAACAGATCTAATGAAAAAGAATGCAAATTGATGCACCAATTCAAATTCTCCCCTCTCTTCCTTTTTTCTTACATTTCTACAGATCTGTAATTTTCCCATTTCCAAATAAATTGTAGATTTATAAGAATTTGGGGATTGTAGGCCAAAAGGTTCAAACTTTGGATTTAAAGGATATAAGGTGAGCGGGAAATTTACAGATACAGTTATAATAACTTGTCTATTTCATCTGAATTAGATCTACGTTTTTATACCTATTCCCTATCAGATCTGTTGACTTAAGTATTGAGAATTTATTGACAACCCTCATATTTGACTATGAACATTGTTAAAGTTGTGAATTATAAGTTGTGGTTATGCTTAATATCAATTATAGGATTCTCAAACTTGTTCATACATGTTCCTATAGTTATGTCATGAAATATGTTATACATGTTGCATAGCACTATGGATTTGGAAATCAGTCCCATTAAACACAAATTAGATATAGTTACATTCCAGATCTTTAGTTCAGTGTTGAAAAATAAAATATGTGAATTTGGGTAAAAAGATGAAATTGGTAAATTATGTGATTATAATGTTTAAACAAATATGTCTATTTGTATTCAATATTGTTGTGTTTTTGCTTAATTGTTGTAAATGTGTCATTTTCCTCCTTTTGCATAAAAAGGCATTATAATGAAATCACAAGAAGTGAGATAAAAAGATCAAAAAGGGAAAAGTGGTGCAAATGTACATATAAATATAAGTATATATATTTATGCATAATTTGCATCAACTATTCAAAATTTAATATTTACATATATTTTTTGTGATTTTGAAATAGGTCAATTTCATTAATTAGGCACGATTTACAATGAGTACAACTAAAAGTCTTTTTGTAAGATTTGAACCTTTTTGCAAGATTGGATATAATAAGGAATGTTTGGTTGTTGATTAAACCATATCATTTAAGTTAAAATAATAAAAATAAAAATAATAACTATGTTGACCTTCACGAAAACGTAAATATAATACATACATATTATCCGTCCAAATCAGTGTAATACTGTAAAATATACAATGTATGGAAATTTTGAATGTTTGGATAAGGTTCAATTATGGAATTATAGGTAAATGTAACCCATATGGAAATAATTTATTTGTGGTGACCAGTTGTTGCAATTGATATAATTAATTTCCATAAATTGGACCACAAATCAATAAATACCAATTGTTGCCAATATTGGTTGGGGAAAATGAAAATGATAGGGAAATGGTAACAAATAAACAACTTGGGACTAATAAATAGTTGCCTTAGGAAAATATGACTGTTATGGTCATAAAGGGCAATAAAAATAGAAATAAAAGGAAATGGGTGTCATAAGGAAATTTATGATTGTCGTTTAAATACTAAGTTCAAATTAGGTAAGAAATCAAATAAATATCCTAGGGAAAAGGGGGATACAAACTTCCTTATTTATGAGAATAGAACTTGTAATATAAAATATAGTTGGACGTAATAGGTTAATATTGAAAAATATTATTAACCAGATGAACCCGTAACGAAAATGAATCGTGTACGTATAGCATTTCCGTGTAGAGAGACTAAACTGGAATGACTTAGTAATGTATACCACCTTATCCCAAATAGAGAAAGGTACTAAAGGCTAAAGGGGTACGAACTAATAACCTTCGTGTATAGTCCGCTTCCTGGGTCCTAAGCGGCTAAGTGATTAGGGTTGAAGAGCCATCTTGGGATAGGTCATTTAGTTTAGGGGTCTTAAATGGAAAGTGTGTGGGCCTACCCAAATCTAGAAACTAAAACATCAGATATGACTACCTATCCTACGGGAAGTAATAAGCAACTAATGGGGTTATCTAATAAGGTCAGCTAGAGGTATAACGAACGATAAAATACCATCTCTCCCTTATGCGGGGTAAGGGTATATGCGTGAATGACGAAAGATTTAACTAGTAAGGCCCGTAGCTAGTGTCCTCAAGTTCATGCTAATGTTAAGTAAAGTATCGAGAAATAACAAGTGACCAATCGTTCCGCCTAGGCTCTTAAGCGATCAGGAAGAATCCACCATATTTGTCATTGATAGCGAGACAATAAATGATGAGGGATAAGCGAGTGAAAGTGTATGAATATAGGAAGCCCGTAATTGGGGGTCAAATCTCGATATAGTAACCAGCCAAGCTCTGGTGTAATGGCTTTGAAAAAATATGTGTAAATGTCCTGTCTCGGTATTATACTTTGGAAATACTATTTTGGGGAGAGTAGTAGGGTCGTTCATAAACATTTAAAAGGTTAGGCTAGAATCACTAATCTTATTAGGCATACATGTAACAACCCGTATTTTCAATAACCTGTAATAACATAAATCGAGGCAGAATTTAATTCTAAAATGGGAATCAAGGGAAACGGGCTATGCCATTGTGTTCGTCTCGGAAAAATACGCGAAATAGAGTCCGAGTTTTCGAAAATCGGAGTCCGTATGACCAAGATATGGCCTCGCGAAGTTTCACGAAAATTTCCAAATTAAAGTATACTTAATTAAGTGAAATGGGTTGTGTAGATATATATATATATATATATATATATTGATATATATATATATATATATATAATTGAAAATTTAATAAATAAATATGCAAAAATGCTCAAAACAGCGAATTGGGAGAGGGGAATAACCGAACCGGCCGATTTTTGAAGTCGACCCGAGCCCGCTGGGTCGACTAGGGGTTAATCCAGGGTGTTTGGCTGTCAACCCGTGGGCCGATTCGCTCAAGTGCAGATTTTGCATTTGAATGGTTCTCATGGTCCATCTTTAATCTAAAGGCCCTAGATGGTTCCTACACTTGACTTCTTCCCCAAGACATGCTTTGATGGCTTGGATTGAATCTAGGGTTAATCCTATGGCCTAAAACACTTGCCTAATCTATAAATAAGACCCTAACCTACCCTAATTCATTCATAATTAAACCTAGTGACTAAACTATGGCAAAATGCTAGCTCTCATGGCCTCCACTAATTTTATGAAGAGGGTTGCATACTAATCACTCTCTAATCAACTTCTAATCCCTTCTTAGCATCTTAATCTTCTTCATTTGGTGTTCAAAGTTGCTAGTTGTGAGTTTCTATCACTTTGATGATCTTTTGGTAAACTAATTAGATGAGATGTGATGAGATTTATGGTTTTGTATGTGGGTTAATGAGCTTTGAATCATATGATATGATGTTAGCATTAATCTTATGTTTATGCATGTTGAGTATGTAAGCTTATGCAAGTTTAATATGATGTATGTTATGTTTGCATGATGCTAAATATGCAAGTTGTGGGCTATGTAATCATATGCATGTTATGCAAGTTCATGGTAATATGCTATGCAAGTTACATGTTTGTTAATATGCAAGTTACATGTTTGTTAATATGCAAGTTACATGTATGTAAATATGCAAGTTACATGTTTGTTAATATGCAAGTTACATGTTTGTTAATATGCAAGTTACATGTACGTAAATATGCAAGTTACATGTTTCTTTATATGCAAGTTACATGTTTGTTAATATGCGAGTTACATGTATGTAAATATGCAAGTTACATGTTTATTAATATGCAAGTTCATGATGACACATTATGCAAGTCTATAAGCTAATATGCAAGTTTGTTATGCAAAATGAATATGTAAGTTATGTGACATATTATATGCAAGTTATGTGACATGTTATGCAAGTTCATATGCAAGTTATGTGTTTGTTAATATGCAAGATGGCACCTTTGAAACATGTTCATTCATATGCAAGTTGACACCTTTTATATGTGTTATATCATGAACGAAATTACGTGGGAACGATGGGGTAATTAAATGCATAAGTTAATAAGATTGTGTGAAATTAATATAATTATGCATAACACAAAATAAATAAACATAGTATGGGAATTTGCCTATTTGGTTAGGTGTACCCATACTATGTGTTGGGAATTTACCTATTGAGTTAGGTCTACCCCATGGGAATTTACCTATTAAGTTAGGTCTACCCATGTTAAGAAAACTTGATTAATTAGGGATAATTAATATAAAATTATGAGGGTGATTAATTAGGTGTAATTAATTGACTAAGACACGAGGTTGGACTCAGTTGTAGCGTAAAACTGCCCGGACCCAACCGGCTTAACCAGTTGCTACAAATGTTAGCCCAATGTGAGAGGTCTTAGGCACAAACTAAATACGTAATTAATGTAAAGACACGAGGTTAGACTCTGTTATGACATAAGGCTGCCCGGACCCAACCGGCTTAACCAGCGGTCATAAAAGACAGTCTAATGTGAGAGGTCTTTACAAAGGTTACGTTCTTAATTAATTAATTAAGAAACACTTAACCACATTAGCATGTAGAGGGACATGAGGGGTTAAGTGGGTGCCTCGGGTGGCATGAGAAAATCTAGTGGTTGCCTTGGGTGGCAATAGAAAATACGATTAGAATACTTAACCAAAATAGAACATGTAATTAAAACATGATTAAAGGGTTAAGTGGGATATACTAGAAAAAGGGACAAGCTTAGGTGGGTAGCTTGTGGAGGCCCATTTCAACCAGTAACCCATACGTATCTTTGTGGGCTCGACCCATGTCGAGGACGGGACACGCATACTGGGCTTGACTGTAAGAGGCAAACGGGTTAGCGGTGGCAACGCAAGTCCAACGGGCTTCATATGCGTGAGTGGGCCCGGGCTGGTAGGTAAGCCGTTGTTGCATCGTGTAGATATAAGCCGTGCACTGTTAGTTTTATCAGGTTGCCACGTTGGGGAATGGTACACCCCACGGTGGGGCCAGCACGGGTATCTACGTTAGGGAGCCGATCGAATGGGGAGTAGTGTGTACATCTGGTGGATTGTAGGGCCCCGTGGCGCCTACTTGGTCACCTAGGGGTACGCAAGTACTATTAGGTTAATTTTAAAAGTCCTTGGGTGGGATCAACCTTTAAGTTAGGAACGACTGGTGTGGTGCAGTTTAGTAATTTACCTTAGGAAGGGTAGATGCGTCTTTATCTTTTATCTTGGTTTAGTTAACTGCTTAGTATAGCCGTTCATCCCTATATGTTACCGTATATCAAGTTATGTCTTCTCTGGTTACTTTAACGATTGTATTGTTAAAGTTATAGGACTCACTCAGACTTATGTCTGACCCCGTTGTTTTTACCTTTTTCCCAACCCTCAGGTCCTACGGTGGATCCTAGCAGTAGTGGAGCTTGATCGGATTGCTGTCCCAGTCTTTAGGAGCTTGGATAGATGTAAAGCTCCAGTTATCCAGTTATCTTTTCTTTTGTTTTGGCTATTGTGTGAGAGTGGGATTATGTACTTCTTTATTTTGATGGATATTGTACTTGACTTTTATTTTGGTTTTATGATGTAACCAGACATGTTTTACTTCCGCTGTTATGAGAAGATGTTTTAAAATTTCAAGTACTGTTTATATCTGTCTTGTTGTAATTTTTCTGTTCTATATTCACTAAAATACTCCACCGATGCTATGGCATTCCCTTAGTGAGTGACCCTAGCGGGAGTGGGGTGTTACACGTGGTATCAGAGCTTAAGGTTACCAGAACAGATAAAATTTTTGAGAAAAACTACTTTCTAAGAGTATTTTCGAAGAAAGTATTTTTTAAAAGCATGTCTTCTAAGAGAAAAAGTTTTTGAAAAAGAAAAGCATAATCCCCAATAGCCATATCTTTATCTTTCGGAATCTCCTTTTTGAATCTTTCCTCTTTCGTTTCAGCATGGCTGAAGATCTTAACATCCCGGAGGGTTTAGTTATACCACTATGGTATAGGAGGTTGCAAGAGGCTAGGGCCGCGGCTGCGGGTCCGGCCAATGCTACTACACCAGAGACAACCGCTCCTCCTCCTCAGCCTAGAGTGGATAATTTTGCTAAGGTTTGCAAGGAGTTCAAGGCTATAGGAGGAAAACCTTTTCTTGGTTCAGAGACTTTCGTAGAGGCTAGAGATTGGCTTAAGGAAGTGGAAGAGTTGCTAGATATCTTTGAAGTGGAAGAGGGAAAGAAAGTCAAGTTGGCGGCTTGGTTAATGAAGGGAGAGGCCTCATTCTGGTGGGAGGTCACTAATGGAGAACGCCCTGTTGACTCTTGGGCAGATTTTAAGCAAAGGTTTGGGGCTAAGTTTCTCTCAAGGGCGGAAGAGAATCTGTTTATGGAGAAGTTCTTGAATTTGAAGCAAGGGAATCTCACGGTGAAAGAATATGTCAACAAATTCAATCAATTAGCAAGGTTTGGCATAGAGTTGGTGAATACACCGGAGAAGAAGGCTTTGAGGTTCGTTAGAGGCTTGAACGAACCATTGCAAGGAATAGCTATGACTCACATTCCTATGGGGGCCACTTTTGAGAAGCTTGTCTACATGGCACTTATGCATGAGGATGATAAGAATTCTAAGGCACCAGAGAAAAAGGGGGATCAGAAGAAACCGCAACAGCAACAACAAGGCAAGGGCGGAAAAGGCAATGGTGACAAAAAGAAGACGAAGAAGAAGTGCTTCAATTGTGGAACACCAGGACACCTCAGTAAGGATTGTCGCAAAAAGAAGAAGACCGGTTGCTTTCATTGTGGTGAAGCAGGGCATCTTGTGAAAAACTGCCCAAAGAAGGGGCAGAAGACGGGGTCTACCTCAGGAGGCCAGGTGCAAGCTCTTATAGCACCACCTCAGTCAGGGGGGCAAGTTCAGGTTCTCTCAGTTCCACCGATTCAGCAGAGAGGTAGAACTATTTCCGTTGAAAGTCTGGTTTTTCTGTTTGATCATCCAGTTCGTACTTTGTTTGACTCTGGCGCATCGCATTCTTTTATCTCATCATCGTTAGTTGAGTCACTGCACTTAGACACCAGTCTAGTTGATGATCCCTTGGTTGTCTCAAACCCAATTGGGGGCTCCATATATCTGTCTATGATATGTTTGGGTTTGAAGATTTCTATACTTAGCGTTGAGTTTAGATGTGATGCTTTTGTATTGGGCTTCACGGGCTATGGGTTGATCTTGGGCATGGACTGGTTATCCAGTAATGGTGCCGTTCTTGATTGCGAAAGGAGAGTTGTCAGGCTCATGACCCGCTTGGGTAACACTCTCGAGATCTCTTGCAATCCCATGGAATCTGTTTTGCTAAGTTATCTTGAATCGCTCGATGCTTCGGTCGAAAGTTTGTGTTCTGTCAGAGTAGTCCGGGAATATCCGGATGTGTTTGAAGAAGTAAAGGGTTTGCCTCCGAAGCGGGAGATAGATTTCCGAATTTATTTGGTGGATAATGCCAAACCAGTGTCTTTGCCAGTACGCCACATGGCTCCTCGTGAGAGAAGAGAACTTCATAAGCAAGTAGGGGAGTTGCTTGAGAAGGGGTTCATAAGGCGAAGTATATCGGAGTGGGGAGCTCCAGTAGTGTTTGCCACGAAGGCGGATGGGTCCCTCAGACTTTGTGTGGATTATAGGGAACTTAATAAGCTCACGAAGAAGAATAGACACCCATTACCGAGGATAGATGATCTCTTTGATCAGTTGGTTGGCGCGTCAGTATTTTCGCAGATGGACTTAGCTACAGGGTTTCATCAGTTAAGAGTGGCGGAGGACAGTATAGAGAAGACTGCTTTCCGGACTCCGGATGGTTTTTATGAGTGGCTAGTGATGCCATTTGGGTTGACAAACGCCCCCGCATACTTTGTTGATCTCATGAGTAGAGTGTTCAGAGAGTATCTGAATAAGTTTGTAGTAGTTTTTGTGGATGACATCTTGGTCTTTTCCAAGAATGAAGAAGAGCATGCCTTACATCTCAAGGAAGTGTTGGAGACTCTTCGAGCGCATAGTCTTAAAGCTAAATTCTCTAAATGCCATTTTTGGAGAAGAGAAGTGCGATTCTTAGGGCATGTGGTCTCTAAGGAAGGGATAGCTGTGGATCCCGCAAAGATAGTATCTATCCAGGATTGGAAAGTTCCTAGAAATGCTACCGAGGTAAGAAGTTTCTTGGGGTTGGCAGGATATTATAGGAAGTTCATCAAAGACTTCGCGAAGATATCAGCCCCATTAACCCGCTTGACGAAGAAGAATCTGGTTTTCTCATGGGATGTAGATTGTGATGATGCTTTCCGACGGTTAAAGAGAGCTTTGACCACCGCTCCAGTTTTAGTGCTTCCAGATGGGAGTAAGCCGTTTGTTGTTTATACCGATGCTTGTGGAACAGGATTAGGCGCAGTCTTGATGCAGGAGGGAAGGGTAATAGCCTATGGAGGGAGACAATTGAGAGTGCATGAGAAGAATTACCCTACCCATGATCTAGAGTTGGCCGCGATTGTTTTCGCACTTAAGTCTTGGCGCCATTATCTTCTTGGTGAGAGATTCGAGTTGTTCACCGACCATAAATCATTGAAGTACTTATTCTCTCAGAAGGATTTAAACTTAAGACAGCAAAGGTGGATGGAGTTCTTAGCATCCTATGATTTCGAGATAGCGTATACCCCTGGTAAGGGTAACGTGGTGGCAGACGCCTTAAGTAGAAAAAGGCTATCTTTGAGTCCATTGTTCGTGGAACGACGAAGCTTGGAGTTTCTTTCTTTGTTTGACTTCAGACCTTCTGTTGATTTTGTACCTGGTTTGTTGGCATCCTTGGAGGTTAGACCTACTCTTTTGAGACGGATTGGCGAGGCTCAGCGAGACGACCCACAGTTGGTTGTGTTGGTAGAGAAGCTTATAAGAGGGGAGTCGTCCAGCCATTTGGGTAGATACACCATAGATGATAAGGGATGGTTGCATAGAGACGGTAGACTTTGTGTACCGCAAGATGAGGGTTTGAAGAAGGCTATTTTGGATGATGCACATCGTTCAAGAATGACTATTCATCCCGGTGGAGACAAAATGTACCAAGACATGAAGAGAGTTTTCTTTTGGGCCGGTATGAAGAAAGATGTGGCCGAGTATGTGGCTAGATGCTTAGTATGCCAACAAGTTAAAGTGGAGCAAAGGAAACCCGGTGGGTTGCTACACCCATTGGAAGTTCCACAGTGGAAGTGGGATAGTGTCTCGATGGATTTCATCGACGGGTTACCGAGATCGAGGAAGGGCAATACGGGAATTTGGGTTGTGGTAGACAGACTTACAAAGAGTGCCCATTTTATACCCGTGAAGAGTAAGAGGACCGCTCCATGGCTTGCTTCAGTCTATGTTAGAGAGATTGTTAGATTGCATGGCGTACCATCCAGCATTGTGAGTGATCGAGATCCTATTTTCACTAGTGAGTTTTGGAGAAGTTTGCAAGAGGCGGTAGGGACTCAGTTGTGTTTGAGCACCGCATATCATCCTCAGACGGACGGTCAGACCGAGAGGGTGAACCGTATCTTAGAAGATCTTTTGAGGCTTTGTATCTTGGATTTTGGAGGTACATGGGAAGAACATCTTCCTTTGGTGGAGTTCGCATATAATAACAGCTTTCAGTCCAGTATTGGTATGGCTCCTTTCGAAGCTCTTTATGGAAGGCCTTGTCGATCTCCTACATGTTGGTGGGAATCTACGGATAAGATCTTGCTTGGGCCGGATATGGTTAGAGAGACTTCAGAGAAGATTGATTTAATTCGAAAAAGGATGAAAGCAGCGCAAGATAGACAGAAATCTTATGCGGATCGGAGAAGGACGGATCTTGAGTTTGAGGTTGGGGACATGGTTTTTGTCAAAGTATCTCCATTGAGAAATGTTGTTCGCTTTGGGTCCGTAGGGAAGTTAGCACCGAGATTTGTTGGGCCGTTTCCTATTAAGGAAAGGATTGGACGGATGGCATATAGGGTGGAGTTGCCCGACAGACTTAGTGGTGTTCATGATGTATTCCATGTATCACATTTGAGGAAGTGCTTACATGAGACCGCGGAGGTGGTAGAGCCGAGCTTGCTTAGAGATGTAGAGGTAGAGCGTGATGCGACGATTCGACGAGCTCCTACTCGCATCCTTGGGTCAGAAACTAGGAAGTTGAGGAACAGAGAAGTTCAGCTAGTTAAAGTGCAATGGGGAGATGACGAAAGCAATGCTACTTGGGAGACGGAAGCAAAGATGCGTTCTTTGTATCCATTTCTTTTTGAGAGTATGTCTTTTAACTTCTCCTTTATTGCTTGTCTAGTACTTATCTTATCTTTAGTATATCCTCTCGCTAATACCTATGACCTTTAGATAGGGTAAAACCTATGGTTGAGACATGTGTTTGAAACATGTTATGGTTGATGGATGCATATGGATGCAATTGTTTGCTAGTGGTTGCTCGTGGATGCATATACACACACATTAGGCACTAGATCGGCTCAGTCACTTCATGTTGCATATTGCATAAATGGATGTGGTAGTTAGATTGATGGATGTATCATGGCTGTGTTATCATATGGATGATGCATTTTTGTGTATGGTTGTGCACGCATGTAGAAATTTGTATGTGTCAATAGGGTTTCGCATACATATTGGATGCATGGCACTATCATGGTTTGCATTAAGGAGGTTTACTGTATCAGTAACCGCCTGATTTTCGCATTAGGTAAGTACATATACACACACTTTTGCATATATCCATCCAGCATTTAGAATCTTGTAAGGACAATGATTGCTCGTGGATGATGCTTTGAGTAGATGGATGATTGGATGGTAGGATACGTTCTTCCTAACTTGAAGATTTCGGGGACGAAATCCTTTAAGGAGGGGAGAATGTAACAACCCGTATTTTCAATAACCTGTAATAACATAAATCGAGGCAGAATTTAATTCTAAAATGGGAATCAAGGGAAACGGGCTATGCCATTGTGTTCGTCTCGGAAAAATACGCGAAATAGAGTCCGAGTTTTCGAAAATCGGAGTCCGTATGACCAAGATATGGCCTCGCGAAGTTTCACGAAAATTCCCAAATTAAAGTATACTTAATTAAGTGAAATGGGTTGTGTAGATATATATATATATATTGATATATATATATATATATATATATATATATATATATATATAATTGAAAATTTAATAAATAAATATGCAAAAATGCTCAAAACAGCGAATTGGGAGAGGGGAATAACCGAACCGGCCGATTTTTGAAGTCGACCCGAGCCCGCTGGGTCGACTAGGGGTTAATCCAGGGTGTTTGGCTGTCAACCCGTGGGCCGATTCGCTCAAGTGCAGATTTTGCATTTGAATGGTTCTCATGGTCCATCTTTAATCTAAAGGCCCTAGATGGTTCCTACACTTGACTTCTTCCCCAAGACATGCTTTGATGGCTTGGATTGAATCTAGGGTTAATCCTATGGCCTAAAACACTTGCCTAATCTATAAATAAGACCCTAACCTACCCTAATTCATTCATAATTAAACCTAGTGACTAAACTATGGCAAAATGCTAGCTCTCATGGCCTCCACTAATTTTATGAAGAGGGTTGCATACTAATCACTCTCTAATCAACTTCTAATCCCTTCTTAGCATCTTAATCTTCTTCATTTGGTGTTCAAAGTTGCTAGTTGTGAGTTTCTATCACTTTGATGATCTTTTGGTAAACTAATTAGATGAGATGTGATGAGATTTATGGTTTTGTATGTGGGTTAATGAGCTTTGAATCATATGATATGATGTTAGCATTAATCTTATGTTTATGCATGTTGAGTATGTAAGCTTATGCAAGTTTAATATGATGTATGTTATGTTTGCATGATGCTAAATATGCAAGTTGTGGGCTATGTAATCATATGCATGTTATGCAAGTTCATGGTAATATGCTATGCAAGTTACATGTTTGTTAATATGCAAGTTACATGTTTGTTAATATGCAAGTTACATGTATGTAAATATGCAAGTTACATGTTTGTTAATATGCAAGTTACATGTTTGTTAATATGCAAGTTACATGTACGTAAATATGCAAGTTACATGTTTCTTTATATGCAAGTTACATGTTTGTTAATATGCGAGTTACATGTATGTAAATATGCAAGTTACATGTTTATTAATATGCAAGTTCATGATGACACATTATGCAAGTCTATAAGCTAATATGCAAGTTTGTTATGCAAAATGAATATGTAAGTTATGTGACATATTATATGCAAGTTATGTGACATGTTATGCAAGTTCATATGCAAGTTATGTGTTTGTTAATATGCAAGATGGCACCTTTGAAACATGTTCATTCATATGCAAGTTGACACCTTTTATATGTGTTATATCATGAACGAAATTACGTGGGAACGATGGGGTAATTAAATGCATAAGTTAATAAGATTGTGTGAAATTAATATAATTATGCATAACACAAAATAAATAAACATAGTATGGGAATTTGCCTATTTGGTTAGGTGTACCCATACTATGTGTTGGGAATTTACCTATTGAGTTAGGTCTACCCCATGGGAATTTACCTATTAAGTTAGGTCTACCCATGTTAAGAAAACTTGATTAATTAGGGATAATTAATATAAAATTATGAGGGTGATTAATTAGGTGTAATTAATTGACTAAGACACGAGGTTGGACTCAGTTGTAGCGTAAAACTGCCCGGACCCAACCGGCTTAACCAGTTGCTACAAATGTTAGCCCAATGTGAGAGGTCTTAGGCACAAACTAAATACGTAATTAATGTAAAGACACGAGGTTAGACTCTGTTATGACATAAGGCTGCCCGGACCCAACCGGCTTAACCAGCGGTCATAAAAGACAGTCTAATGTGAGAGGTCTTTACAAAGGTTACGTTCTTAATTAATTAATTAAGAAACACTTAACCACATTAGCATGTAGAGGGACATGAGGGGTTAAGTGGGTGCCTCGGGTGGCATGAGAAAATCTAGTGGTTGCCTTGGGTGGCAATAGAAAATACGATTAGAATACTTAACCAAAATAGAACATGTAATTAAAACATGATTAAAGGGTTAAGTGGGATATACTAGAAAAAGGGACAAGCTTAGGTGGGTAGCTTGTGGAGGCCCATTTCAACCAGTAACCCATACGTATCTTTGTGGGCTCGACCCATGTCGAGGACGGGACACGCATACTGGGCTTGACTGTAAGAGGCAAACGGGTTAGCGGTGGCAACGCAAGTCCAACGGGCTTCATATGCGTGAGTGGGCCCGGGCTGGTAGGTAAGCCGTTGTTGCATCGTGTAGATATAAGCCGTGCACTGTTAGTTTTATCAGGTTGCCACGTTGGGGAATGGTACACCCCACGGTGGGGCCAGCACGGGTATCTACGTTAGGGAGCCGATCGAATGGGGAGTAGTGTGTACATCTGGTGGATTGTAGGGCCCCGTGGCGCCTACTTGGTCACCTAGGGGTACGCAAGTACTATTAGGTTAATTTTAAAAGTCCTTGGGTGGGATCAACCTTTAAGTTAGGAACGACTGGTGTGGTGCAGTTTAGTAATTTACCTTAGGAAGGGTAGATGCGTCTTTATCTTTTATCTTGGTTTAGTTAACTGCTTAGTATAGCCGTTCATCCCTATATGTTACCGTATATCAAGTTATGTCTTCTCTGGTTACTTTAACGATTGTATTGTTAAAGTTATAGGACTCACTCAGACTTATGTCTGACCCCGTTGTTTTTACCTTTTTCCCAACCCTCAGGTCCTACGGTGGATCCTAGCAGTAGTGGAGCTTGATCGGATTGCTGTCCCAGTCTTTAGGAGCTTGGATAGATGTAAAGCTCCAGTTATCCAGTTATCTTTTCTTTTGTTTTGGCTATTGTGTGAGAGTGGGATTATGTACTTCTTTATTTTGATGGATATTGTACTTGACTTTTATTTTGGTTTTATGATGTAACCAGACATGTTTTACTTCCGCTGTTATGAGAAGATGTTTTAAAATTTCAAGTACTGTTTATATCTGTCTTGTTGTAATTTTTCTGTTCTATATTCACTAAAATACTCCACCGATGCTATGGCATTCCCTTAGTGAGTGACCCTAGCGGGAGTGGGGTGTTACAATACATCTTGGGTCGAACCAAATGGGATATATCTTTTTATTATAGTCTATGTTGTACATTTCTTAGTCACCAGAACTTGTTGTTCTAACCCCTCCTCATTACAACCTCCTAGGTTTTCTAGAGAAGGTCGGGTTCTTATAGATGTTAAATTTGGCTTTCAATCCTCGTTCTCTCTCATGCTCGGTATTGGCAAAGTGACTTACTTTGAAAACGGAAGTTGCTTGAGTTAATACTAGTTTATCCTATTTTGTTTCCGCTGTGAGTTATCTTATCGTACTCTGATTCTGCTCATGCTTATTTATTACAAGTACCAAATTTACATGCTCCATGCTTGTATGTGTTTGAGTTTGGATTTCTATTGAAATTTGGACGTGGAAAAGTGTGGGGTGTTACATAGTTGCATGATTAACTGGAAACGAAGAAAAATCAGGTCTTCGCGTGGGATGCAAAGTGTAAGCAAGCCTTTGCAACTCTGAAAGAAAATTTGACTAGTGCTCCTGTGTTGACTATTGCGAGTGGGAATGAAGAGATGATGGTATATACCAATGCATATGGTACTGGAATTGGAGCGGTGCTCATGTAGAAGGACCGGGTTGTGGCTTATGCGGGTCAACAATTCAAGTCGCACAAAAGGATTTACCCGGCTTACAATTTGGAGTTAGCGGCGATAGTATTTTCTTCGAATATTTGGAGGCACTAGTTGTTGGGAGTTATATTTGAGTTGTTTATGGATCATAAGTTGTTGAAGTATATTTTCTCTCAAAAGGATTTGAATCTTCGGCAGCAGTGATAATTAGAGTTTTTAGGGTCATATGACTTTGGGATAGTCTATATTCCAAGGAAAGGTAATATAGTGGACAATGCGTTAAGTAGAAGGCATGCTACTTTAGGACCAATTTTTTCGGAATCGAAGCATCTTGAGTATTTGGAAGGATTTAATTTTGGACCTTGTTACGAGTGAGATCCCGAGATATTAGCAAGCTTATCAATTAGACCGACTATCATCAAAAGGATCGGCGAAGGCCAAAAGAGAGACTAGAAGATTTTGGAAATTACATGGAGATTACAGATGAGGGTTAACCCTACAGATATTAAGGACTTCGAAGTCGATGAGATGGTTGGCTTCATAAGAATAGACGATTGGTTGTTCCATATTTAGATGGATTGATAGATGAGGTTTTGATGGAATGTCATCACTCTAGATCGACGATTCATCTTGGTGGTAATAAGATGTATCGAGATATGAAGCGAGTTTACTACTGGGAAGGCATGAAAAGGGATGTCCGGGTGTTTATCTCGAAATGTATGTCAGTTGGTTAAAGACGAATAAAAAAATACTAGTGGATTGTTACGGCCATTGGAAATTCCTACGTGGAAATAGTATCAAGTATCGATGGATTGTATCGACGGACTACCTAGGACAAGGGAAGGAAATGACAGTATTTGGGTCATCGTAGATCGCTTGACCAAGGGCGCAAGGTTTATTCCCGTCAAATCGACTAGGACTACATTGAAGTTAACTGAGTTATATCTAATGTGGATAGTTCAATTCCATGGGATTCCAAAGAGTATTGTTACCAATCAAGATCCATTATTCACTAGTGGATTCTAGAAGAGTTTGCAAGAGACATTGGGAATGAAGCTATTTTTGAGTACGGATTATCATCCCCAGGCTGTTGGCCAGACCGAGAGGGTTGATCAACTATTAGAAGATCTTCGTGGAGCTTCTATTTTGGATTTTGGAGGATCATTGGAACATCATCTACATTTAGTCGAGTTTGCTTATAATAACAGCTACCGCTCGAGTATTGCGATGGCACCGTATGATGCGTTATACGATAAACATGTAATTCTCCATCAGTTAGTTAGAAACTGGCGAAAAGTTGGAACCTGGACCATATATGATAAGAGAAAAGGTTTCAATATTGAGATCATTCGACAACAAATAAAGGCAGCCTAAAATCGTAAAAAGATCCATGTCAACAAGCGACGAAAAGATTTAAAATTCCCTGTTGATATTTAGTATTCGTTAAGGTTTCACCACTACGTAATATTGTTCATTTTGGAAGAAAAGGAAAGTTAACTCCAAGCTTTGTTGCTCGAGCGTATTGGGAGCTCGCTTATAGAGTGGAGTCTGAGAAGATGACGGTTGTGCAAAATGTGTTTCATGTACTGTTTCTGCGGAAGTTTGTGTTCGACTCGAGCATTGTGGTATCTCCTGATCAGATTGAAGACTTTGAGGTCAAGCTCGAAGTTTGTACTCTGATTTTGTATGTTTGTTTATATGTGTGGGCATATATAAATATTTTACTCTTTTATGGGAAAGAGTGTTGTTGTTTTATATATTCTAGTCCGCTTTGAGATTCCATATCTAGTTTGATTCTATTGTTGTTTTCTTCTTCCTTCTTTTATTTAAAACATTGTTACTTTCTTCTTTCTCATCCTCCAATTTCTTTCTTCCAGGTTTCTCACGTTAATGAGATATATTCACTCGTTACCTCATGATGGCGGATTGGATATTCTTCTATTTGTACTAAATTCCGTTGAGTTTCTTAGTCCAACCGTTAGAAGAAGTTTTACTACATACTTTCTTTGAAAAAGGTTTCCAGATTTTGAATTATTTTTCTAAAAAATATTTTTTAATAGAAAACAAGATTTGGTTTCGAATACAATAACAATAATAATAGGATATACATAAAGTGTAAAACTGTTAGTTTTTAAAGAAAGTCTTGGTTTTAAAAAAGAAATTCCACACTTTTCTCTCGAACGGACTAAGGAAAAGTTATGGTCTATTTTAAATATCTTCCTTTTCAATCTTGGTTGTACCTGTCAAATAGAAAAAAGGAGGCATTCCCTATACCCACTAAAAATATCAGCATTCAAAGTAAAACTTTAGTGTAAACTCGCTATACGCACAATTAGTTACCACGGGTTCATATAATCGATGATATCTCACATCAGTTGTACGTATATCCGACTGCTAGAAAGTGCAGACTTCTACCGGGTAACTCAACTGATCTCACATAATTAACCTACTAAGTCCAATTCTTATATTAATTAGACATATTCAATTAAAATAGAGATAATGTAAGCTTGATTTTCCTAATATAAGGCTCATAGCTCTAAGATTATTTATTGGACTTAGTATTATTATGGTAATTACTACCTAGTTCCCCCATTTAATTAATTAATTACCATAACTATCACATGTCATTAATAACCATAACAATCACTTTTCCTAAGCTACATTCAAATAAATGTCACTAATATCAGTCTTATTTAATTTTATTAATTATATTTATTGCAACTCTTATTTATTACACTACAGTTATATAATTTAATATTTCTTATATATGTATGTATAACATATGCATGTTTATTATATTAGTTAGCCTAAATTGGAGTTACTGTATTTATTCCCTATTTATTTAATTGTAACCTTTTGATATTCATTGTAACATTAATTTTTCACAAAATTAATGGTTACAATCCTAATCCTTATATAAGTTAGTTGTATCCTTCACAATTACTTCAATTATTTCCACATTTATTGCTATAAATTCAAAGTTTACAAACATTTATTTTCATTTTCTGCAAGGAAACATTTCCGTATACCCGTCACTAATAGAGAATATTCAAATCGAAATCTATATTTTGTGTTTACCTTTTTCATAATAATAGTAGTGTTATTTCTGTATATATTTGGATGGATAAATTATGATATTATATTATATTTTTTAACGCGATATTTACACAGTTACTAATTGTTTCATATTCTACTTACTTTGCATTCTAGTCCAAAATAATGACTAGAACAATCTTTTTATGTTTTGACTTGCTGAGATCTAAAATTTCATAAAAAGGTAATTTGCTATAATTCTTGTAAGTTTTACCCAAATATTTAAAAAGAGGAAAATATTAACATATTCAAAATCATGAGGAATAAGTAATATTTTATTTGGAATAAATAGTATAAACTACATACAATTATACATAAATTTACATGCCTCTTCCTATATGTTGGTTCATATTCCTTGTAATGTCAAACAATTTCTTTTTATAGAAAACAGACGAAAATGGCAAATTTACGAAAATCAAGCAAAACCCTAAACAATCTAGAACATGGATTGATTTATAAACCAATAATGAAAATTTACACAAATCTTACAGTTACACCCACTTCTACAAATCTAGAATTAGTAACTACAAAAACCTTAATAATATTCATGGATTGATTTTTTGATCTATGGTGTAAACAATAACCATAAAATACAAGTAACAACTTGTTGGAAAAATGAGAATATTATAACTAAAAGGCCTACAAATAGATACCAAATTTTGGCATATGAATTCTAATTTAAAAAAACGATATAGATATGATATTAAAAACAATGTATACATTTCCCAATCACCTGAAGGCTATTCCAACATCCAAATCTGAACAACGGTTTTTAAGATTTTATTCCCAAATCCCTACAGATCTATAATATGTATAAAAAGGGACATGTGTAATTATTAAAATTTACTGATTTGGAAAAGAATTGAAAAAAAAGGGAAAGGAAATAAAGAATAGATTTTTCCTAATATGCAAAACTAACCTTTTTCATAGATCTGGATTCATCTTCTCCAATTCTTGTTTGTTTTATTTGAAAAATGATTTATTTTAGAAAGTTTGGAAGAGACTGGAGAAATAAAAATGGAAGAGCTTCGCTGCTGCCTCCAGAATATATGAGCAAAGAGTATGGGGTCTAGGCCTTTATTTATAAACACTCAAACAACCCGTATTCATTTGATTTAATTATATTAAGATCTATCTGCAAATATAATTTGCATCCACCCTATTAAATCTTAAGCGCCAGAAGAAGGTAAGACCATCAGGTTGCACTGGGTGGTCAACCTCCTGGTCGACCACTCTTGCTGAGATGCCTTCAGTAGGAGTGGGGTATTAAAGGTCTAGTAGAGTACTATGTATATGTATATATATACATACATATATATATACACATATATATACAAATATATATCTTGATTAATGATTTTCCATTTGTATTCGTTTTTCATCCGTAACTTTTTCATATGGACTCCGTTTGATAAGTTCCAAACATGAAAGTTGTCTAAAATTCCATCACAAACGTAAAGGTGCATGTTTCGTGATCAAATTCCATCGTCTTCTCAAATTCTATTTTTGGAACCTAACAAGATGACTAGTTTAACTAACGCCAAATTTTAGGGTGTTACATTCTTCTCTCCTTAAAAGAAATTATATTCTGAAATTTTACCATTGAATAAGTCATGGTGGTGACACCTAATTATCCTAACCTATATAATAAATTTGAGTTCATCTAATTTTGCAACCAAACGTGCGCATATGCACTTTGTACATAATGAGTCACAACCATAAAAATATATGTGCATAATGATTCTAAATTGGATCCTCTTATATGTATGCACTTTAGTTTAAAATAATTTCTAAAAATGTTAGTCGGCCTTTTGGCCCAGCTACCAAAAGCAGTTCAGACCCACATGGTTAAATGATCTAGGAAAGTCGCCAAGATATCCGGGATCAAAGCCCAGACGGAGTCGTACAAGAATGGTTGTCCCGGCTCGTCAAGACTACTCTATTGTGCCTAAGTGCTCAGGGATCGGTAGGCAAGTTTTCGTACCCCTAAGACTACTCCACAATTCATATCCCGAAGCATCTAAGAGAATTTCGTATCCTGGCCTCATCCACCAATTTTCATATCTGAAAGCCGACCTCCCAATTTTGTATCCCTGATTCCCACTTACATGTCTCATATCCTAATTCTCCAACCAGATTTTGTATCCTTCAGGAGAATTCAGGATCGGTATTCGCACAAAACTCCCAAGATCGACATAAATGTTTAACTACTCATGCAACTAAAGTGGATCAAGACTTCTCAAATCGTCAACTGGACACGAAAACTAAGAAGCAAGAGAGTTTAAAATTCAAGAAGAAAAGCAAGAATAAGCTAGGATACGTACTGATCCCAAGATCGGTACTGATCTCGGGATACGAAAAATTGTGGACACGTGCCCACCAGCCTCCTCTCTTACCTGCTCTTACTTGCTATAAATACCTACCATTCTTCACCTAGAAAAGGGTTGGATTTTTCTCTTGACACTTTGGGAAGAAGATATTGCCTATTTGACTCTCAAGCTTACTCCATCAATCCGGGAAGAAGAAATCTACCTCTTTTTGGACACCTGGACTTTTTGGACTACCTAGTCATTTTGGATAGATTAACCTGAGCTCCTTTTTGAACCTTATTAAACTGGCTTTCCACCATTTCCGTTGTAGTTCTTTGGAACCATTATTCCCATTATTGGGCTTTTGACATAGAAGTGAGTAAAAGAGCAAAACCTTCAAAATGGATGTAGGTTCTTACAGACCAAACCACTATAAATCACTATTTTGACTTACTTTCTTACATTATTTACCATACTAGAAATTTAGTTTCATTATCTCTAAAATCTGTAGTACCCCACACTTTTCTATGCCAAAATATTGACCAAATCGAAAATCAAACCCATCCAAGCATGGAGCGTGTAATCTAGTACCTGCAATAAATGAGCATGAGCAAAATAAGAGTACGATAAGATAACTCTCAGCAGAAACAAAATAGGATAATAAGTATTAACTCAAGTAACTACCTTTTTCAAAGTAAGTCAATTTACCGAGCATGAGAGAGAACGAGAACCGAAAGGCAAACCTAAACACATGTGTGAACCCGACCTTCGCTAGGAAACCTGGGAGGTTGTAATGAGGAAGGAGGTCAAAACAACAAGTTCTGGTGACCAAGAAATTTACAACACATGTTACAATAAACAGCTGTATCCCGTTTGGTTAAACCCAAGATGTATGCCTAACCAGGTTAGTTATTCTAGCCCAACCTAGTAAATTTTTACGCACGACTTTACTATCCTTCCCAAAAAAGTATTTCCAAAATATAATACCGAGATAGGACGTTTACGCACATATTTTTTGAAGCCATTATACCAGAACATGACTGGTTATTTAATCAAGAGTAGGCACTTAATTATGGGGTTTCTATATCCATATTCTTTTGTTTTTTTTATCCTTCATCATTTATTGCCTCACTATAAATGACAGATAGGGTGGATTCTTCTTGGTCGCTTAAGATCCTTGGCGGACCGATTGTCACATATTTACCCTCGATAGTATATTCACTAGAGGACACTAGCTATCGTCCCTACTTGTTAAGGCTTCCATCATTCACGCATATACCCTTGCCCCGCATAAGGTGAGAGATGGTATTTTATCATTCGCTATACCTTCTAGCATACCTTATTAAATAACCCCCTTAGTCTCTTATTACTTCCCGTAGTATAGGTAGCCATATGTGACGTTTTAGTTTCCATGTTTGGGTAGGCCAACAGACACCTACCGTTTAAGACCCCTAAACTAAAAAACCTATTCCCAGGTGGAGTCTTTAACCCCAATCACTTAGCCGTTTAGGACCCAGGAAGCGGACTATAAGCGAAGGTTATTAGTTCATACCCCATTTTCCTTTAATACCTTTCCCTATTTAGGATAAATTGGGTTGCGTTATTAAGTCATTCTTGTTTTGTCTCTCTTCACGGAAATACTGTACACATATGATTCATTATCGTCATGGGTTATTATGGTTAATAATATTTTACATTATTAACCTACTTAGTCCAATTCTATTTTTAATTATAAGTTTTATATTCACTAACATAAATAAGGAAGGTAATATCCCCTTTTCCCTAGGATATTTATTTGACTTCTTCCCTAATTTGGACTTAGTATTTAAACGACAATCAATATCTATTAACCCCCTTTTTGACACCCATTTTCTTTTTAATTCTTTGTTTATTGCCCTTTATGACCATAATGGCCATATTTTCCTAAGGCAACCATTTATCTTTAATTTCCATTGATTACAATTAAGTCATTTATGATCACCATAATTTTCCTAATACGTTAATTATAATGGATTATCCCTATTTTATCAGTCCCAAATATATTTAATTCTTGTACTCGAACAAACATTTCTAATTTTATTTATTTATTTGTTGCATGTCATATATATATATATATATATATATATATATATATATATATATATAAGCACCGGGCCTTTCACATTAAGTTGACTACGTGGGAATGATGGATTTTTCTGTTGGTTCCGAGCAGGCTTCTACCATGAGTTGAACTTAACCTTGTGCCTTAGTATAACTATTTTAACGCATTAGACCCCTCACATTAAGCTGACTACGTACAGTTGCTGGATTTCGGTCAGTTTCGGGCAGGCTTATACCACAAATGAGCTTAACCTCGTGTCTAAATGCGATTATAATTCAAATTTCCTGATTGGGGTGTTCAACATTTATCCTAAATAAATTTTAGGAATTGTAACCATTATCCTATCATATTCACTTTCCCCATTCAACAATTGGTTACAATTGTTATTTATTGATTGGCAGTCCTATTTATAGCAATTAATTATATTGATTGTTATAAATGGTCACCAGAAATATATTTATTTAATATGGAATATAATTTACATTATATGATTCCATAAATGGATACCATTCAAACATTCAATACTATATGTATCTTTTACCGTTTTATGCTGATTTGGACTGATAATATGTATATATATTTATGTTTTATGTTTTCGTGCGTCAAAGTAGTTATTTATTATTACTATTACTATTACTATTACTATTACAATTACTATTATTAATTTTTATTTAAATGTGGTTTAATCAATAACCAAACGTTCCTTTTTGCATTCAATCTTGCCAAAGGTTTCCAATTTTCCATAAAGACCATTAGCGGTATTTATTGTAACTTATGCCAAATTTGTGAAATAGACGCAATTCAAATTCACAACAAATATATATGTTTATATAGATTTTTAGAATAGTCAATGCAAACTATGAACAAATATTTATTTTTATATTTATACATTCGTTTGCACCACTTTTCCTTTTTAGACCTTTTTGGCATACCTCTTGTGAATTCAAAATGACAAATTTTTGTTCAAAAAGAAAAAAATGGCATATTTACAATAATTAAGCCAAATCCCAATAATGTTTAATAAAAATATGTACAATTACAATCACATAATTTAACAATCGTATCTTTCCAAATTCACATGACTTGCTAGTTTCGTCTTTTTACCCAAATTCACATATTTTATTTTTCAACACTGAACTAACGATCTGGAATGTAACTACATCTAATTTGTGTTTAATGGGACTGATTTCCAGCTCTGCAGTGTTATGTAATGTCCACCATACTATCTATACATGATAGTAGTATATTTCATGACATAACTGTAGGAATAGATGTAGACAAGTTTAAGAAATCCTATAATTCATTTTATGCATAGCCACAATGTTAAATTCACAAATTTTAACACTTTCTGTAACCAGATCTAATGGGTGTCAATTTAATAACAATGATTTATTTATCAGATCTTATAGGCATAGGCATAAAAATTGAATCTATTACAAATGAGATAAATACATTATTATAAATGTATATATAAATTTCTCACTCACCTTATAGCTTCCAAATTCAAAGTTTGAACCTCTTTAGGCCTACAATCCCCAAATTTTTATAAATCTACAAGTTATCTTGAAAAGGGAAAATTCTAGATCTGTAGAAATGTAAGAAAAAGGGAAGAGAGCGAAGAATCTATCGTTGAGCATCCTCTTCCATTAAATCTAATAATCTTTTCAATTGCGTATGAATTTGATTTGATATGTATGAACATATTTTTATTTTAGACATTATGTTAGAAGAGGAAGAAAAATGGTAGAGCTCCACCGTCTTTATAGACTTGATGGAAAAGAATGAGTCCTTACCCCTTTATTTATAGGAGTAGAAATAGCCTCGGACCGTTAGATCTGTTTTAATTATCATTCGTCCATTCTTTTTATAAATAATATAAACAAAACCCTAAAAACCTAGCCGTCACTGGACAGGCTGACAAGGTCGACCTGGGCGGTCGACCGTCTGGTCCTCAGTTTTCCAGGTTGGTTTGGTCAAATAAGGTATAATATATATTAATTATTCTGTTTATTTATTTCCATCCGTTTTCCGTATTTTGTCCATAACTTTTTCATACGGACTCCGTTCGCGAAACTGACCAAAATTCCGAGACGAACACAACGGTTAAAGTTTCATGGTCAAATTCCATCGTTTGCATAAATTCGTATCTTTGAGCTTCTAATTATATAACTATTTATTTTCAAAATTCCGGGTTGTTACATTCTTCCCCCCTTAAAAGGAATTTCGTCCTGAAATTCTGACAACTAGTTATCCTATCCTACACAACCAATTTGTGTGCATTCACTTTACAACCATGTATATATGTGCATGATGTACATAATGCAATTCAACCATAAAACATGCATGTAAGATGATTCTAAATCGGGCCCTCTATATGTATGCATTGAGATTTTTAAAACAGTTTTGAAAACATGATGCAAAACATCCTGAATTTACTGGCAGTTTTATATGAATGCAAATTTTTAAAACTCTTTTTACATCCATTACCATCACACGACTATGAATAGAAGTGTGAAGCAACCAATTTTGCATCCAAACCCTACCATCCAAAACGCCACGCAATTTAATCGTTTCCTATTTAGTTTCTCCTAAACTGGAAAAAGGAAATTAAAGCGAAGAATTTTAACATTTTTCCTGCTTACAACTTTTCCATTTCCCACCAAATAGTGGAATTTTTACCTTAGTTACCCAAAATTTTCCTCTATAAACTATAAAGGAGGCTTAAAACAAGCTTTAAAACGTAAAACGAGTTACTTAATAGCTCGCGTACATCGTTGGCAAGGTATGGAAACAACGTTTCCAAGGCCAAAACAGCCTTTTCCTTCTTGTCATTAAAAATTTTATCGTATCGTCGATCCTATTGCACCGCTACGCACACACAAAGCATCCAAAAATCAACCTTACACTGTTTATGTGACCAAAAATCGAAATTTTTCACAAAATTAAATTTCCGCTTAAAGACTTGTCATGTTTATTTTAAAATTTTACTTTCAAAATTATTTCACTTTCCTATAAAATAAGAAAATGATAAAAATATTTTTTTTCCTCAAACAACATTTTCCCAAAACTTCAAAAAAGTATTTTGTGAAAATTTAAGCGATTCAAGTCACATGTTGGCAAAAAATGAAGTTAGTCACACCAAAAATGCAAAAACTGAAATTACACACAAAAATACCAAAATAAATTTTAGCCTTAACAAGGAAAGGTGATTTATTTATTTATATACCCGTGATGAAAACAACGCAAAACTGGTTCTTTGCTAAAATTTATCCAACACACAATTTTATTCTATCCAGCCCTAGGACAACTGTTAGTTAGATAAGAAAAATGAGATTTCATTCAAACAGGCATGCGTGAATGACATAGATATCTTCAAACTTAGAAATCTCATTAACCTAAGTCGTTCGATTTAAACTACACTAATAGTTACAAGCACGAATCACCACAAAACCAAGACCCCAATGCTAGAAAGCGATAACAACCAACATAATGACAAAACAATACCAGACTCCCCAAATAATGGCTATGAACAACGAGTTGTCTTGCTCCATGGATGTAGCTCAAACCAAATTTTATGATCTTTAGTTAACCATAAAATGTTAGCAAAAGTGTTCAATCTCGTGTTACAAACATTGTTTGTGTTGTCGAAGGTTTCCACATCACCATCTCTTCTAAGAGAGAATTTATGATGAGAAAAGAAACCTACCACAAAGCTGCTTCTCATGGAATCCCACCTAATATTGCTTACAGACAACAGCAAATAGTCAAATTTACATAAAGTAACTCCACGAGGCACAAACAAAGATAACGAGCTGAACCGAATATGATGCGGCACCAAATAATGGTTACGCCATCGATCAGGAAGAAGTTAAACTTCTGTATCCTGCGATACATCTAGTCATAACCTCCCATTTATAGAATGATGTGCTAATTGGGTCACACATCTACGTGGGTAGTTCAAACATAGATTCCCAAACAAAAGAACCGACATCAAGAAAAAGAGATTTGCTGCAAAAATCTCTAAGGCTAGTCAAACAAGAGACCATTCAAGTCCGCGTTCAACACAGATTCCTCTAAAATCTCATCGAGATCCTCCTCAGGAAAACCATCAAAAGATAGCTTATTCTTCATCTACGAAATGGCGATTGCCTTCAAAAGAACCTATTCAACAAGTTATAGCAAATGCGGATGCAACACAAATACAAATCCTATTTTAAGATCTCGAAGCAATGGGGCGGTGCAAGTCAAACTACCTTGCCAAATTTTCTTAGCCCAAAAGTGGTAAGACCTTTTTGCTTATTCCGATCCAACCAAATGATCTCTACCCAAGGATGAGACTTAAATGACATGAGTAAGATCGAATAGTGCATCTAGGTGTTATAGGCCAAGAAATGTTCGGAGAGATGAAATTAGATCTTGGAGTACTAGTGTGGCAAGATCTAATGCTCAAACAAACGTGGAAAATGAGGAGACAAGGCGACGACTAGAAGGATAGGAATATGGTTCGACTAGAAGAGGAAGGAAGGGTGAAAGAAAGAAGCTAAGGGGGTAATTTGGACGCAACTTTTACGATTGAGTCCTAGGTCCAAGTTGTACCAAAGCTCATTAACTAATTGACCGTCCTAGTATAGCTCTGAACGGTTAATTACAAAATGGGCTTTGGACAAAGGTTGAACCTTGACCTTATTAGGCCGAATTAAAATATTAATCGTTTCGCATCATCTTTTAAGATTTAACGCGATCCGAAAATAATTAACTTCATCACCGTGGTATTTAAAGGCCGTAGTTAAAATCCTAACCAACTCCAAGGATTTATAGTCTCAACAACGATGCTGCTACTACACAACGAACGAATTCCAAAAATAATTCATCTAGAAATCCGTAATATAAATTAAAACAGATTTCCCCTTACCTAGATGATAATAAATAGACGATTCACGAAATCAAATGCCCCAAAATCCAGAGAAGGATTTTCCTTAGCGTTTTCGAAGAAAAATTTAAAACTTTTCTAAAAAAATGAAATTTTAATATAAACTAGTGGTTTCGTATTTATAAACCCAGTTTATTATTACTATTATTTATGTTCCAGTTTATATTTCAAACAAGAGAAACCTTTTCATATTCAAAAATGTTAGAGCTTTAGAATATTGGGGATTAATTTTGGTAATTTCAATAAATTATCCAATATATATAGGAAGAGGGACACTAAAAATCACAAGAAATAGATATTTATCATTTTAAAGTTTAGTGGTGTATTCCTTGTCTTTTCTAATTCCATCTTTCCTACAAATCAGACTATATCTATTAAAATTTCATAATAGCCCTATAATTTTGAAATATGAATAGTTTAACAATTTGAAACCACATCTTCACAAACTATTTTTTGAAATCATATTTCAAAACCATTGAAATCCATTTTTATTTTTCAAATAGTATTAAAAATAAATTTTCTCGAATACAAGGCCAAGATGTAATGAACCGATATTTTGCTGATCCTGATTATCGATATAAATACCATATCGACTAACAAAACACCAAAGGTTACCTGATCATTAATAGAAAGAAGTTAGAGGGTGAGAAATAGAAAGAAAGAAATATTAGAATAGAAGAAGAAAAAGACAGAAGAACATAAACACACATGCAGAATCTCATATCGTAGCGGAAATAAAATATAATATATATAACAACTTTTGGAATATAAAATTTACTGTATACATGTACACACCATCATCAGAGTATATACAACACAACGGACAATAAACGGTAAATATCTAACGATGAAGCCTCCTGCTCCGAGCTCATCCAAGTATCTGTAAACGCCCGAACAACCTGACTGCTCGTACAAATTTGGGCACCTAAGAGTTTAGGGTAAAACAAAATAAAATAAACAATGGGTCAGTCATGGGACAGGTGTGAGTAAACTCCAACCATTTGGCTTAACTTTTAAAATTTCTATTCGAAAGAAAAGATAATCGTAAGACCGACCCATAAATAAACACAGATGGTTTTTATCTTATGATAACCCAAAACTTTTTAGTTTTTCTTATATTATAATAGTGTCTAAACCAAGTAAATAACAATCTAGCATAATGCTTGCATCTCACGCTCTACATACATAGTATACAAACAAAATAGCGGGCTCTTATTGGATAATGGATTCCAACTGGCAAGGTATGAGACCACCTTCCGACGGTGTATCTTTAGAGAGATATACACCGGCTTCAACAAGAACATCTTGCAACCCAGGCTAAACATGATCGCCCCTCAATTCTCTTGAGAGTACCCAATGTATTGTCACAAACAGTAGGGATCAACAACTGTTTCCCGAAAGGGACAACATCGAAGGATTTAAAAAGAAAAATGGAATTTCTATAGATCAGGTGACAATACACCCTATTTGGTTGCGACCCACTTAGCCATGCGACCTACCCGATTTTATACCATTTTCCGGTTGCGAGGCTTGAGGTTTCGATTACTTACCTTTCATTGATAGCACAATCACATTGAATGCCACATTGTCAGATCCATTAATCACAAATTGATTTGCACAAAGATATTCTGGATATTATGCTAAGAGAATAAATTCTCCGCCACCAGATGTATATTTGTACACACCAACATACAGATCATTGGAAATACTCTGTTAGACATTCGTCCATACAAATTCGTTCCGAGACTGAAGGAAACCAAATGCACAATTTCCATTAATCCATCTTAGGCAATTTCTACCTAGGATTAACAGAAAAAGCCCATGCACTTTACTCCGTCTTTGATTTGTCTTCATATATTCTGATTCACAACACTACTGCCAATACGGAGTAGTTCTTAGATAATAATCCAACCGGTCTCTCCATATTGACATTGATGGTAAAAAATTTCAATATTCGGTTATTTAACTATCAAAGAAAAAAAAAACATCCATCCAAAACATCAAACAATCAATGGGTCCTTAATTAATATTTCATTAATTAAATCACTTCTTCATTTCCTTACCAATATTTGTTAAGCAAATATTTTCAATAATCATCTTGGCCTCTTACGCTATTTGGAAAACATTTCCATATATCGTCTTCTTTTTATTTTCTATACTTAGAAAATATTTTCTATATATAATTGGAAAACATTCCAATTACTTATCTCTTTCACGATCATTCATTTATTTCTATACTTAGGAAATATTTATTATTGTATTTCCAAAATCCCACTTACTTGAGTTAAAACGAATGTTGTGTAAAACATCGTTATAACATATAACGACCCGAACTTCCCCGTGAAGGAAAGCCCGAATTGAGTTGAGAACATGACAAATCAGAACACAAACAGAAGAACATTTCATTGCTTATTACAACATTTTCATCAGAATACAACAATATACAGAGAATGAATAAATATTACACATTTACTAAATATCAGAGATTTACAAGTTACAATGCGGCGGAAAATAATACAAATCACAACTGAAAAAGATAAATGGATACAAAGCTTTTTGAATATCATTCCAGCTGTAAACCAGGATCCTGTGAATATAAATCTGCAAAACCAAAACTACTAGCTGCCCATATGGAAAATAGGTGCACCCAGAGTTTAGGTTAAAACAATAAACTCCAGGTCAGTCATGTAACTGGTGTGATAACTAAAACAGTTAATTAAAACTTTACTTTAAATCAGATATATCAAGGGACCATGCCGTATAACACGAAATGGGTTTCCTCCTAAGAATACTAGTGCATATAACAAAACAGCGCAATGCTTTTTGGAAAAATGAGGCTATTATAAGACCCAGGTCCCATCACACAGTGCAACGCAAGTCGGAGGATAGGGTTTTCCCTTATAATAGCCAAACATGCTTGGTACGTTAAAACAAATCATATGATACTATTATAAGTGCATAGTGTACAAAAAAACTTCAAATATAAATGTATCAATCCTAGATGGCTTGGGCACCATATATCATGTCGCCAATACTAGGCTCTACAATCAAAACCACAAATGTCACGTATTGGAAGTTGGACTGCCATCTGTG
Source organism: Allium sativum (assembly GCA_030737875.1). Taxonomy (NCBI): domain Eukaryota; kingdom Viridiplantae; phylum Streptophyta; class Magnoliopsida; order Asparagales; family Amaryllidaceae; genus Allium; species Allium sativum. Next base: position 1,025,716,691 of record CM060920.1, read on the forward strand.
AACCAAGGCAAGGGATCGTCCTTACCGCTTCGAGACGCTCTAGCCCGTGTCTCAGGAATAACCGCAACTACACCATGGATCGTCAGGGCCAGTCCACACGGAGTGGATTAAAATGCCTGAAAACTACGTTTCCCTGCCCTATGGGGCGTAAACGGGTCACATTCGACCAAACCATCGGCCCCGGAATAATCGATATAACCGAGGTGCCTCAGAATCCATCATCCACATAAGTAAAACTTCAGGGCTTGCAAAACGCTGACAACACTCCTAGCTAGAAGGAAACGCATGCCCTCCCTGATGTCCTCTCCCGTTTCTGGTTCACACCGGGGTGCGAGGCTCACGAATTAACGTTACACAAAGCTATGCTATATTAAAGCCGTGCTTTGATCATCAACCACAAGACTCTGCTTTTCAATAGAAGCCTTGATCATTTGCATCTCAGCATGCCACACGGGCAATTCACGCTATGCAACCGATGTCTATCAACCACACAGAATGAAATCTGATGTCAGATACACATCCATTTACAAGTTCGTTCTGGGTCTGAACGAAACCGGAGGCACCTTATTCCCCGTCCCGTATGTCCATTATAGGAGAGAGGCCCTCGCATATCCAGTCGATCTCCAAGTACGTCTAGACGATCACCACTTATTACGTGGTCTTGGGTGTACAACCTAATCAAGACATCAGTAATCATCCAAACGATGTGAAGACCTCCGATCTTCAACCACCGTCTTCATCCTTGCCATATCGTCGAATCAGTTATTCAGAATGGGATAAACCCGGTCTTTCTGATTAACTCGTGTATATAATAAACAAGTGCTATAAAAACACAACATACGCCTCATTCCAATCCAGAATATTTCTTTATTCAAATATTCATATCCTTTGGGAAAGGTTCAAATTAATTTTATTTAATCTTCCTTCAGATATCATTTCAAACCAAATTATGGTTTATCCAAAATAGTCGGGATTAGAGATCCTTACAGAAGTAATCATTTGTTTTAATTTCCCAATCCCAACCTATACATCCCATGAAGTAAAAATGGAAATACTTCATGTCTAACACCACGGTGTTATCGGTAAAATTTATTACCATTTCATGTTCAAATCTAATTAAAGATTTAACTATCGCCTGGAGCAAAACCGGTGATACTCCATTCTCGATCGTTTCTTGAATTTGATAATTTTAGTTATCAAATTCACCTTTCAATCTATTTAAAGATTCGTTAAAACTCTAATTCAGTTTTAATTTCCAAAAATCATTACTTAGTGATTATTCAAAGTTAAGAAACTAATCTTACCTTTAACTAGGTTAAAGAACTAATGTCATTTAAAACACAGCTCATGATAAACCCAAAATCATATTCCATTAACAATGGAAACTTCACGGAATACAGATTAATATATATAATCGATATGAACTTCCATATCCTATCGATAATATAAATGGAACAACGGCCAAGCCTTTTAAATTACATATATATTAACAGTCTTCCTATACAGAAGATCACTTCGATTATTACCAAATCGAATTCCATTCAATTCCAATTTAATATGTTAAATTGGAAAACTTTTCTTTGGAAAATCTCCTTTAAATCTTAACAAAAGATTTATGAATTCAAACCACAATTCACTGTAAATCGGGTTAAAAAATGAATATCGTTAAAAACACAGTTCACGATAAACCCAATTCACACTCCATTTTCTTCCAATTATTAAATATAATTGGAAACTCTAACAATCTTAATTAAAAAGATTTATTCTCTTCACATGGGGTTCAAGAACATTGTTACTGAAGACACCTTTTCACGACAAACCCAAAATCCCATTTAATATTAAATACAATACTCTGAATAGAAAATATATCGGCTTATATTCAATATCAAATTCTGAACTCAACAAATATCGTATAGGAATAACGATATATATATATATATATATATATATATATATATATATATCATTCAAATCCCTCCACAATGTCCGTATAATCACGGAATCCAATATCGAAATATTCTGAAGAAAATTTCGATTCAAATCCATTCCAATTCATGTATTGGAAATTCTGGTTATTTTTAAACCAATTTCAAATCCAATTTATTTATTTAGAAATAATTGGATTATAATTCTAGTTCATAACTAGTTCATTTCAATAAAAAAACTATTTTTATCTTTTTAAATATGGAATTTTTCATCCCAATTCTTTCCAAATCATTTCTTATGATTTTACACAAATTATTTATATTTTTAATAATTTTATCAAGGCCCGTACAGTCGATTTCCATAAATAGTCATTGAACTACACTTACAACGACCTTTTCCAAATTTGATTAAGACATAATTCCAAATCCAACCATTAGATTTCAAATCCCTAATATTTGTTAGAAAGCTCTTTTCGATACAATCCCAATGGTTCTGGTTTTAGGAGAATCCGACGGTCGGATCTCCCGTAATGTCCACTCGAAGTCAATGGTCGAAATTCACGAACTACCGTGGCGTGGCGCGTTCCATTCACCCCTTATATTATATATATAATATATATAATATATATTTCGTTGATTTCCATTTAAAACATATTTTATAAATCGTTTTAAATTCGTTTTCAAAATGATTTCAACTTCATATTCAATTTCAAATCAAAATTGAATATTCCATATCATCGATATTTAAATGATAGTATTTTTAATATATTAGATTTTGAAATCATTTCCTTTTCGATATTCATTATAAAAATGAATAAAATCGATATAAATATCGTTCACTCAAAATGGCGTTAATCTAATCAACACGGCTTTATACATATTTATATATATTCGTGTCCATCCCAAATCGGACATCAAAATAAGATTTTGATCTTTTACTGAATATTATTTTAAAATATTCATTATTTTAAAATATTCATTATTTGAAAATATTCATTCTTTCGAATCAGACACAATCAATTACCATATAATGTAATTATATGGAATTCACACAACAAATGTGTATAACAACAATGAAAACAACAATCCGTCATCCAGGGTGCATTCTACACTACATAAGCATTAAATATAAATACTTAACGCTTACAACAGCCTGTCGATCAATCGATTGACATATCACTAAAAAGTTGGGATTAGTGTATATCAAATATCATCCCAACACCTGTGTGGGGTTTCAATCAACAAATAATGAATTTTATTTGTGCAGTTGGGCGATATGTAAAATTTGTCATCCCAATCCATATCAGTCAAAGGGGCGTACATAAACAAATCGTCTGATTTGTAAATGAATATTTATTTTATTCATATACACGTTAAGAATTATATTTTTAACTCTAAAATATTTTTTCAATTCATTTACACAGTAAAAATAATATTTTTATTGTTCTAACATATTTTAGAAAATTTTGGCGGCATAATGGTGCGATATCAAAATCGGGTAATGTCTAGTATTACCCCTCTCCTGGTATTGGCTCACGCCATACACACATAACAATTCTAATCAATTCATTTCACCCAAACAACAAAATTCAACTAAATAATCTAATCATCCAAACCAAATAATCGAATAAGTCATTCATGGTCTGTAGACGACGAAGAACAGTTAGGGAGTTCTCACCTTTGGGATCCTCTCCGTCATTCTTTAATTGGCGGATTTTGTCGTCGCGCTCCGTTTTGTCGTTCTCGCACTTGAATTCGCCTCTTTGGCTCTAAATTTTGCTTACGACCTCTGTGACGGCCCACCCCGCACCAACCGACGTTTACTCCACTTGTGTGCTGTACACATGTCCAATTGGCATGGGACGGTCGCCAAAGAAGAGAAAGAAAGAAGAGGAACCAAGTAAAGAACCTGTAATATGTCTCACAGCGCATGGAATAAAATATAATAGCCAACATATACTTGACATAAAACAGATGAGACAGTGCATAAGCTGAAAACTTGAACTAACATCATCAGAGTAGCGGAAATATCAAATACAGCTTATTACAACTTCAAAATACTGTCTCTAAAATAAGCAAAATAGGTATGCTACTAATGCCCAAAGTAGATACCGATCACGACACAGGGAGAATAACTATATATCATACGTGGAGCCTCCTGCCCGTCTTCAGTCCATCTACCAAGCGCACTACCAGCTATCCCTGTCTCTAGTCTGCTCGTGTGAGCCCCCAGAGTAATAAGAAGAAACATAAAACTCTGGGTCAGACATCAGTCTGGTATGAGTGGTAGCAAGCATAAACAGAATAATAACAGGTATACTAAGTCAAACCTGACCCTGGACCTGCAATCAAAGAGTTAGAACTACACGGTACAATACTCTAAGATGTCACTAACACATAATATAAGTATACGCGGGTGGGGATGTGTGTGTCAAACAATCAAGCATAACAACCATCCTTGCATATCTCACTCAGTGCGTAAAGCATACGACATCCACTTCTTCGATCACTAGAGCACTTTACTAAAACGACAGAACTCGACTTTGTACGACTATGTACATTCCTACTACCACCAACGCCATACCTATGGGATCACGCCCAACGTTTCCATGACCCCACTCCATTGGTAGGTAGCTCCCTAGTCGCACCATATCCAAAGCCCGAGTCTATCTCTCTACCTCCAACACCTAGTGATCCAAAGCCATAGACATCGACACTCCTTAGCACACGTCCCGCAGCAAAGCCCAATCACGAAGTGAACTCATTGGTTCCCGTCTGGATCCTGAGCTCGAACTTCCACTTGAACTACCTTTGCATTTCGGGTTATGGGTCTCCATTGGATCGATTCGCTATAGCACACCAATTATCCAAGCGTATTGGTTCGGTTCGGGTATTTCTCGCCACGTCGGATCGTGTCGCGCCAGATGGATCGGATCGCATGCATCACTACATGCCCACGGGTATCAGCTCGGATCGGTAGTCATCACTCCAGGCGGGTCGGGTCGGAGCCTTCAATCACCAAGCCTTGGATCGCGACTTCTCGGATCGGGTCGGAGTGAATACTTCAAGCGGATCGGTTCGTGCTTTACATTCGGGTCTTCATGCGAGAGTTCGGTCCGTTGCGCTAACTTCTGGCGGAACGGTTCGTGGAGGACGAGGCGGGTTGGTTCGTGACGTCTTCAAACGGTTCGTGACCTCTACCCCGATCCGTTCACCTTGCCTTCAGCCGATCCGATCCAGTTCCACACACATGGCCTTCCTTTTTGCCAAATGCATCGCACCAATCTCCGGTTCGGTTCGGAGTCTTTGCCCAATCGCCATTTCCGATCCGAGCCCCTCCTCCGATCCGATCCGAAAACCTGCAGTTTTCCTGAGACTTTCCAACAAGTGTTTATACGTCTCTCGACGACGTTTTCGACCATTCTAACTATTGAAATCAATCACAAAGCATACCAAAGAGTCATATCAACACATACAAGTGACCTCAAACACCAAAACAACCATATGATATGATAAAATGGATCAAACTGAGCCAAAACAACATGTTTTCCCTTAATCCCTCTTAATCACGTTTAAGCATATGATTAGCAAAACTTACCCAAATTGACCCAAACTCATATCAGAGGTCTAAAACATTATTTATGATTTTATAAACATTTTTCCAGAATTTATTTTCCTTTAAAAACGCTGATTAGCACTAATCACCCCAATTTAGCCATAATTAGTGCAAAAAGCAAGCTAATCACTCACCTTAGCCACAAAACAAACTAAGATCTGAAATAATTCTCTGATTTGATGCGAATCCCAATGCTAACAGCAGCTCAAAAGGTTGATTAGGTGAAGATCTTCTTTGATTAGGGGTTGCTAAGCCAAATCCTTGCCCAAGAGATGATTTGGAGGTGATCTAGAGGTTGGAGGCCATTTTTAGGGATCCTTGGTGATAAGTGGAGGCTAGAAAACTGAAAATGAAATGATTCTCCATCTCATTTCAGCCCTCCCATAACCCTAATCCCGGAATGGATTATGGGCCTACTCACTAATCACCCAATTTGGCCCGGTTAAGCAGTTTTTCACCCTCCAAACCTTGTTTCAGCCATATCTCCCAAACGGTAAGTCCGTTTGGCTATTATGACCACTCTACGGAAAGAGAAACCATCAAACGAATCTAATGGAAGTGGTTTCAGGTCAAAATTCCTTCCCTATCAAAAGTTATGGCCAAAACAGTAACAACTAGGGGCAAAATGGTCATTTAAAAATCGACAAAAATCATAAGCATGAGAAATGACTCTAATAGATGTTTCCCAAAGTTACATGACCATACGACTTCACATGGGAAAGAAATAAATATTCTACAATCCTATGATGTATAGAATACGGGTCGTTACACTCTCCCCCCCCCTTAAGAAATTTCGCCCCCGAAATTCCCTAATCAAAACACACACAAGGGTCCCGCATGCCTATCAATCATAAAACAATCATCAAGCATGCAAACAAGTAAAACAAGTCTATCCTAGCATGCGGAATAACTAAATTGCAAAGTAAATCTTACCAGGCAAAGAGTTCTGGATAAGCCTTTCTAATGCTCTCCTCTGTCTCCCAAGCACAATCATTTTCGTCCTCGCCCCACTGAACTTTGACTAGCTTCACCGACTTTCTTCGAAGTTGCTTCGTATCATGCCCCACAATACGAATCGGCTTGCGGTTCCCAACCGCCTCAGGTTCTACTTCGAAGTCCTCTAACTGATCAGGTGAAATAGTCACGTTTGAGTCGTGAACGAACTTCCTTAGTTGGGAAACATGAAACACATCGTGAACTCCTGCCATTTTTTCTGGTAAGCCAACTCTATACGCCAAATTCCCAACTTCCTCGAGAACTTGGAAAGGACCCACAAATCTTGGTGCCAACTTGCCTCTCCTGCCAAATCGTATCACGCTTTTCAACGGAGAGATCTTAACAAACACCAAGTCACCAACGGAGAATTTCAAGTCTCTTCTCCTTTTATCAGCATAGCTTTTCTGCCTATCCTGAGCAGCTTTCATTCGTTGCTGAATGATCTTGATCTTATCGGAAGTTTCTCTCACCACATCTGGTCCAAGCACAAACTTCTCGCCAGTCTCTATCCAACATGATGGTGAATTGCACGGTCTTCCGTACAAAGCTTCATATGGAGCCATACCGATACTGGATTGGTAGCTATTATTATATGCAAACTCTACTAGATGCAAATGGTCATCCCATGCTCCACCGAAATCCAATATACAAGCCCTCAAGAGATCTTCCAATATCCGATTCACCCTCTCTGTCTGACCATCCGTTTGAGGATGATATGCGGTACTGAGATGTAATCCTGACCCTAGAGCCTCTTGTAAGATCTTCCAAAACCCACTAGTGAACAACGGGTCTCGGTCACTCACAATGCTTTTGGGTACTCCATGAAATCTCACTACCCACTTCATATACAATTCTGCCAACTTGGCTGCCGTTCTGGTCGATTTGACTGGTATAAATCTTGCGCTCTTGGTCAGTCGATCCACAATTACCCAAATGCTATCATGTCCCGATCTAGTCCTCGGTAAACCATCGATGAAATCCATCGAAACTTGTTCCCATTTCCATTCGGGAATTTCTAATGGTTGCATCAACCCACTAGGCTTCTTTTGCTCGGCTTTAACTAGCTGGCAATTCATGCATTTGGATATAAACTTCCCAACGTCTCTTTTCATCCCTTCCCAGTAGTAAGTCTGTCTCATGTCTCGATACATCTTATTACCACCGGGATGTATAGTCAGTTTTGAGTGATGACATTCTCTAAGCACTTCATCTCTCAAACCATTCACGTTGGGCACCACTAGTCTATCATTCTTCCGAAGCCATCCATCTCGATCAAGCCCATACTTGTCCATCTCCCCATCGACATTCATTTCCAACTTGGAGATGACTTCCAATAAATTAGGGTCGTTCCTTTGACTGGAACCAATCCTCTCAATCAAAGTGGGTCTGATCGTCAAGCTAGCTAGCATAACTGGATCCAATTCGCACCTTGGTCTGAAATCAAACCCCGCGATGTACTCCAGCTGCTTCCATTCAAGAAACATTGCCCCTAAGCTGGCATGTCTCCTACTCAAGGCATCGGCTACCGCATTACCCTTCCCAGGTGTATACGCGATATCAAAATCATACGAAGCCAAGAACTCTAACCATCTCTGCTGACGGAGATTCAGATCTTTCTGAGAGAAGAGATACTTTAACGATTTATGATCGGTAAACAGCTCAAATCTTTCTCCCAAGAGGTAATGTCTCCACATCTTCAGCGCAAATACAATCGCTGCCAATTCCAAATCATGGGTAGGATACTTCTTCTCATGCGGCTTTAGCTGTCGACTAGCATAAGCTACAACCCTACCTCCTTGCATCAATACCGCACCCAGTCCGGTACCACAAGCATCCGTGTATACCGTCATCTCTTCATTTCCCTTAGGAATGACCAACACTGGCGCACACGTCAACTTTTCCTTTAGACTCTTAAATGCACTTTCACACCCTCCGTCCCAAACGAAGGCTTGATTCTTCTTAGTCAACTGAGTCAACGGTGCCGCTGTCTTGGAGAAGTCTTTGATAAACTTACGATAATATCCAGCTAACCCCAAGAAACTTCTTACATCTGTTGCATTCTTGGGCGTAGACCAATCTTGTACCGTAGCCACCTTCGCAGGGTCCACGGCAATACCATTCTCTGAAACAACATGGCCCAAGAATCTCAATTCTCTCCTCCAGAAGTGACACTTAGAAAATTTCGCTTTCAGTTGGTGTCTTCTCAACACCTCCAACACAATTCTCAAATGTTCCTTGTGTTCCTCTTCTGTCCTTGAGTAAACAAGGATATCGTCTACGAACACAAGAACAAACTTATTCAATTGGTCTCTGAATACTCTATTCATAAGATCCACGAAGTATGCTGGTGCATTGGTCAACCCGAATGGCATGACCAACCACTCATAAAACCCAGACGGCGTCCTAAATGCCGTTTTAGCTATACTATCAGCTGCTACACGGAGCTGATGAAATCCTGTCGCGAGGTCCAACTGGGAGAACACTCTCGCTCCTTCCAGTTGATCAAACAAATCATCTATCCGTGGTAGAGGATACTTATTCTTCCTCGTCACCTTATTTAACTCGCGATAGTCCACACACAATCGAAGGGAACCATCTGCCTTAGTAGCAAACACAACTGGTGCTCCCCACTCGGAAACACTTCTTCTAATAAATCCCTTCTTCAAAAGATCGCTAACTTGCGCCTCGAGCTCTCGCTGTTCTCGTGGTGCCATACGACGAAGTGGCATCACTATAGGTCTGGCATCTTTCACTAAATCAATACGAAACTCAATCTCTCGGTGTGGTGGAAGTCCGGTCACTTCCTCGAAGATGTCTGGGTACTGACCAACCACGGGCAAACCTGATAACTCATCATGCGGAATGTCGAGGGAATTTACAAAACTAGCCATTACCCCATCACAGGGTAGATTACGAAACACTACCCTCCGCCCATCATCCGCCCTAACTGTCACCAAAAAGCCCTCACAGTCTACCACCACCCCGTATCTTTGGAGCCAATCGACTCCCAAAATAATGCCATACCCAGTAAAGCCCAAAACAAAGCAATCACAAACAAACATACATCCATGACTCGATAAGACCACATTACGACAGATCATACTGAGGTTTGTTGAACCACCAATCGGGTTCGTCACAGCTAATGGTCTATCGACTAACTCGGGTTCCAATCCCAACCTATCCACCAGGTCACTAGATATGAAGGAATGGGAAGCCCCGGTATCAAACAAAACTCTAACAGGAAGATCATAAACGGAAAGCATACCTTGAATGACGACTCCCTTTCCTTTCTCCGCCGCAGTTGGGGCATTCGACGAAGAAGGAACAGCATTGATGGCATATGCTTTCACAATCTGATTCTACTTCAGAGGTTGCGGGCACTTATCCTTAAAATGTCCCTCCTGGCCACAGTTAAAGCACTTCTTTCCCACTGTCTTGGCCCTACATTCCCTTGCATAATGGCCCTTCTTTCCACATTTGAAGCACTCGACTTCTTTCCTGCTTTTCTTCTGGCCATCCTTAGCTTTGTTCTGCTTCCTCTTATTCTGAGAGTTATTCTTGCCTCCACCGCTTGCTTGCGGCTTTGGCTCTTCAGCAGATGCAGCAACAACCCCAGTCTTCGGCTTAGGGTAAAGACTTTCTGACCTCAAAGCTTTTCCCACGATCGACTCAAACGTCTCATCGATGTGATTAATCAGCCTCTCCCCTAAGTATTCATCCAAGCCAGTGATGAACTTCTCATTTTTCTTTTCGGGAGTATCGATTAGAGATAACCCATACTTCGACAAAGTGTCGAACTCAGCAACATAATCCGATACTGCCCTCCCATTCTGCTTAAGCTCCAAGAACTTCCTAAACAATTCCGACTTCTGGGCAGCTGGGATATACTTGTCGCTAAAGCGAGCTTTAAACTGATCCCAAGTAACTTGATCTTCTGGTGTGGCTGCCCTAATAGCATTCCACCAATTCATCGCTCGTCCTTGCAGCTGACGAGACGCTAGCCTTCTCTTCATCGCATCCTCGATACCCAAGTCATCGAAGATCCGATCACAGCTATCCAACCAATCCTGAACATCCGTGGCCGACTCTGTTCCGTGAAACGGCTTTCCACCAAGATTAGTGTAATCCTTGCTCAGCTTGGCGAAATCGGCCCTAGGCGCTTGCACCGCTGCACCTCCAGCATTGGCAACATTAGGAGCCTCCCTCTGAATATCCACAAGCATCTCTCTCATGAGGTTGGTAAACATAGCCCTCATGTCAGGGGGATTCCCATCATTGGCCCCTCTACCAGCACCTCTTCCTCGGCTCATCGTCAAATCTGTTAAAGAGAAAACGATTAACCATCTCCATAGTGGTGCCAGTGCAGTGCAATGCGACTTCACTCTTAAACATACTAATACTATATATAGATATAGCTTTTGAAAACCAAAATAATCACAAATACGCGCTCTCATATATGTACTATCTCTCCCTAGTGTCTTTCCCTAGGTGAATTACGCAAACCTGGGCTCTGATACCAAGTGTGACGGCCCTCCCCGCACCAACCGACGTTTACTCCACTTGTGCGCTGTACACATGTCCAATTGGCATGGGACGGTCGCCAAAGAAGAGAAAGAAAGAAGAGGAACCAAGTAAAGAACCTGTAATATGTCTCACAGCGCATGGAATAAAATATAATAGCCAACATATACTTGACATAAAACAGATGAGACAGTGCATAAGCTGAAAACTTGAACTAACATCATCAGAGTAGCGGAAATATCAAATACAGCTTATTACAACTTCAAAATACTGTCTCTAAAATAAGCAAAATAAGTATGCTACTAATGCCCAAAGTATATACCGATCACGACACAGGGAGAATAACTATATATCATACGTGGAGCCTCCTGCCCGTCTTCAGTCCATCTACCAAGCGCACTACCAGCTATCCCTGTCTCTAGTCTGCTCGTGTGAGCCCCCAGAGTAATAAGAAGAAACATAAAACTCTGGGTCAGACATCAGTCTGGTATGAGTGGTAGCAAGCATAAACAGAATAATAACCGGTATACTAAGTCATACCTGACCCTGGACCTGCAATCAAAGAGTTAGTACTACATGGTACAATACTCTAAGATGTCACTAACACATAATATAAGTATACGGGGGTGGGGATGTGTGTGTCAAACAATCAAGCATAACAACCATCCTTGCATCTCTCACTCAGTGCGTAAAGCATACGACATCCACTTCTTCGATCACTAGAGCACTTTACTAAAACGACAGAACTCGACTTTGTACGACTATGTACATTCCTACTACCACCAACGCCATACCTATGGGATCACGCCCAACGTTTCCATGACCCCACTCCATTGGTAGGTAGCTCCCTAGTCGCACCATATCCAAAGCCCGAGTCTGTCTCTCTACCTCCAACACCTAGTGATCCAAAGCCATAGACATCGACACTCCTTAGCACACGTCCCGCAGCAAAGCCCAATCACGAAGTGAACTCATTGGTTCCCGTCTGGATCCTGAGCTCGAACTTCCACTTGAACTACCTTTGCATTTCGGGTTATGGGTCTCCATTGGATCGGTTCGCTGTAGCACACCAATTATCCAAGCGTATTGGTTCGGTTCGGGTATTTCTCGCCACGTCGGATCGTGTCGCGCCAGATGGATCGGATCGCATGCATCACTATATGCCTACGGGTATCAGCTCGGATCGGTAGTCATCACTCCAGGCGGGTCGGGTCGTAGCCTTCAATCACCAAGCCTTGGATCGCGACTTCTCGGATCGGGTCAGAGTGAATACTTCAAGCGGATCGGTTCGTGCTTTACATTCGGGTCTTAATGCGAGAGTTCGGTCCGTTGCGCTAACTTCTGGCGGAACGGTTCGTGAAGGACGAGGCGGGTTGGTTCGTGACGTCTTCAAACGGTTCGTGACCTCTACCCCGATCCGTTCACCTTGCCTTCAGCCGATCCGATCCAGTTCCACACACATGGCCTTCCTTTTTGCCAAATGCGTCGCACCAATCTCCGGTTCGGTTCGGAGTCTTTGCCCAATCGCCATTTCCGATCCGAGCCCCTCCTCCGATCCGATCCGAAAACCTGCAGTTTTCCTGAGACTTTCCAACAAGTGTTTATACGTCTCTCGACGACGTTTTCGACCATTCTAACTATTGAAATCAATCACAAAGCATACCAAAGAGTCATATCAACACATACAAGTGACCTCAAACACCAAAACAACCATATGATATGATAAAATGGATCAAACTGAGCCAAAACACCATGTTTTCCCTTAATCCCTCTTAATCACGTTTAAGCGTATGATTAGCAAAACTTACCCAAATTAACCCAAACTCATATCAGAGGTCTAAAACATTATTTATGATTTTATAAACATTTTTCCAGAATTTATTTTCCTTTAAAAACGCTGATTAGCACTAATCACCCCAATTTAGCCATAATTAGTGCAAAAAGCAAGCTAATCACTCACCTTAGCCACAAAACAAACTAAGATCTGAAATAATTCTCTGATTTGATGCGAATCCCAATGCTAACAGCAGCTCCAAGGTTGATTAGGTGAAGATCTTCTTTGATTAGGGGTTGCTAAGCCAAATCCTTGCCCAAGAGATGATTTGGAGGTGATCTAGAGGTTGGAGGCCATTTTTAGGGATCCTTGGTGATAAGTGGAGGCTAGAAAACTGAAAATGAAATGATTCTCCATCTCATTTCAGCCCTCCCATAACCCTAATCCCGAAATGGGTTATGGGCCTACTCACTAATCACCCGATTTGGCCCGGTTAAGCAGTTTTTCACCCTCCAAACCTTGTTTCAGCCATATCTCCCAAACGGTAAGTCCGTTTGGCTATTATGACCACTCTACGGAAAGAGAAACCATCAAACGAATCTAATGGAAGTGGTTTCAGGTCAAAATTCCTTCCCTATCAAAAGTTATGGCCAAAACAGTACCAACTAGGGGCAAAATGGTCATTTAAAAATCGACAAAAATCATAAGCATGAGAAATGACTCTAATAGATGTTTCCCAAAGTTACATGACCATACGACTTCACATGGGAAAGAAATAAATATTCTACAATCCTATGATGTATAGAATACGGGTCGTTACAACCTCCAATCTTCTCCAAACTTTGTCACTAGCCTAAACGCGCCATTCCGGACAACTTTTTCCTAGTGGACTTTCTTCCAAAAACACAACAATTCACTGGAAATCGCGAAAAACAACAGCAAGTCCGTTGATTTCGGACGCGATTTCCGGACATCTCCGCAATCCAAAATAGGACTTCCATATACCAAATCGAAGAGAAAATTGTGCTCTTTGACTTCGGTACAGTGGATTAGACTAGAAATGCACGATTTGGGAGTTATTGGCGAAATAGTGACAGGGTGTTATTTGCAAAATAGGAAATTTGTGAAAAATGGGTTTTTGAGTGTAGCGGGGCCCACGGCCGAAGCTAGGTGGTCACAGGCGGCGGAGGGGCCTGACTGTGCAGCGGAAGGGTTTAGGTGGTGGTGGTGGGGCCAATAGTGGTGGTTGTGTTTGGGTCTAGGATTTAGGTTTGTGAAGGGAGAGAGAGCAAGAGAAGAGGAGAGAGAAGAAGAGGAGGAGGGTGGCCGGAGGGGGTATGGTGGCCTGGGATGGTGCGGCGGTGGTTGAGGAGGGAGGGACAGCGGCAGTTTGGGGTTTGGAGCCCATTAATGGGAATTTGAGAAAGAAAGGAGGGAGGAAGAGAATGAAGGAAGAAAGAGAGAAAGTGGTTATTTATCTCTTTTTCCATCCGATCGTCTGACTGCTTACAATCTCCGTTTGCCGCGAATTTCGGACACGACATAGTAGATGTGAAGACGAGTCCAACGAAACAAGTTTCATCGAATTCCAAGTTTGGTTGACCATCTGTTAAAATTTTCAAAGATGCACAGATATTGTTCAAAAATGCGATTTTAGCGCGCCTTTTCTTCTTACACGCCTACACGTTAACTCCAAAAATCATTCCCTTTTGGATTTAACGATTATTAGACGATACGAATCCAAAAAACGGAATCGAATTCTGAGATCGTCTCAATAATGTTTCTTTGTAAAATGACTGCCTGTTTTACCCTGAACTGTTTTAGCTCGCACAGCCACATACTAACTCCGTTCGACGTGCATTTTGGAATTCAACAATGATTTGTCATTATGAATCCAGAAAAATTTATCTCATCGTATTCTGAGCTCATATGCGGAATTTCACTTTTTAAAGGCTATGTATTAATAACCGAAAACCCCTTCTAATTGCCCCTATTCCGGATCTCGGAATACATCGAAGCTTATACATTTCAGAGTCGCAAACGGTATTTTGAACTCAATGAAAGTGGTTTCGAGTCCAAATTCATCCGTATGCAAATTGTTACATTTTGGGCTATATTTCTATAGCTACTATTCTGAATTTTCAATTGGACATAACTTTTAATTCCCGCTATGAAATTTGGATTTTTCAGATTCATTGAAAAGATATTTTCAAATATATTCTAATATTTTTAGTTTCACTAAAATCCAGTTTATTTTGAATCCTGTACATTTATTTGAAATTTGAAATTGAATTTTCAAACTACCATGCCATTTCCAATTCCTTTTATAATTAAAATAAATATTTAAATTATAACTTCGATTCAAATAAATATATACGTTTTAATTCTATTCAACATAAATTTCTAGTCGTTATTATTTAAAATAATTCATTTTAAATATTTAAAATTTATCAAAATTGCCAAAATAAAAATTTTAAATTGGTTCTGATTTTCCTGGTTGTTACTATCTCCCCCACTTAAAATCTTTTCATCCTCGAAAAGGAACGGCTGAAAATTGTTCAACTAACCAACTCAACTTTCATTTTGGCTTTCATTCTTCAACTTTTCAGTTTCTAAGAATTTTCAAATTGTTCAAAAATTTGGCTAACACCCTAAATTTTCAAAAAAAATCGCCATAACCTCCTTTGTACAGAGAGGGGTTTGGAAATTTATTGGGCCGTATTAGGCACCCAATAAATCCTAAAAAGCATATACATATTTATAGTGATATATTCGGTGTCCACAGGGGAGTTTGTATAGATCATAACTCCATAGAATAAATTCTCGTCACCCTATAAATAGTTTTTGTGCCTTAATGACTAGAGAGTCGAGTTTATTAACAACTCTAGACCTGTGTGGGATTTTTATTAATCTTGCAATTTACCGTTACATTTTATATAGTCCATATCATTCCTCAGTTCAACCTGTAATATAGACATCACCATACAAGTCTCTTGCTTGTAAGGTAAATCTTCAACCTCGTCACATAAGCTCCAAATGCTTATGTGGTATATGATAGATGTTGTGTCTAACAATTCTATGATTTTTGTTTGATGATAACAAACATATGATATTATTTAAATGTGTTTGTAATTGTACTATTTTATTTTACACCGTTTCAAATAAATAAATGTTTGTTGAATAAAATACTATTATACACAATTGAATATATTCACAGTATATTTATTCAATTTAATACTTTATTTCAACATCTGAAATGGTACAATATTCTAACTCCACTATTGTATATTCACAAATGCGATAGCCAAATTTGTTTGAACTTAATAAAATAATATTTTATTTCAATCAAATTTGTTTATTACAAATATCAGTACAATTTTTCTTATTTTGTACATTTGTTCCTCACTACAACGCTCATCACTCTAGTATACAGTCATTGCTACAGAATTTCACTCATTCATTTTGCAATTATGAAAATAAAAAATAAAAATTAATTAATGTGTGACAAACATGAGAGATCAACTCAAGATCAAGGAAAATGAGACGACCCAAAATCCCGTTCTCACGGAAACAGGGTTATCTTTGGAATATAACACAGAAACAGATAATAGCAGAACAGAATTAAATAAATACACCAGATATGAACAACAAAATTTACTGGATAAAATTAATCATCAGAGTTACACAGTATACAGGATCTTACTTAGTACAAATACAGTTCAGCTATACATAAATGTCTACAGCGGAAATAAACAAAATATGTACAATAGGAGCTGAACAGCATAAAAAGAAATAAATGATAGAATCCATCTTCAGCTCCAGCTATCCAGAAAAGAACCAGCTAAACCTGAATACAAGGCTGCCCGTGTAGAAAAAGGGGCACCCGAGTTTGAAAGTGAAACAAACTACGAGTCAGTCATGGGACTGGTATGAGAAATCCACTCAACACATATATAATTGGCTAATCACAGGACCACGCCACTTCCGTGGAATGGGTTTACTCCATTGGATTGCCAGTGCTTTAAAACAAATCTTTCTTTTAAACATCGCTATGCTTTTTATAAAAATGAGGCCGTTATAAGACTCAGTTCCCATCACACAATGCAACGCAAACCAGAGGATAGAGTTTTTACCTTATAACAGCCAAAATATGCTTGATACGAACAAAACAAAGGCATTTGATATTATTGCTAGTGTTTATATGTTTTGAAAACAATTTCAAATCATAACTATCAATCATAGACGACATGGGTACCATATATCATGTCGCCATATATATATACAATCAAAACCGCACGATGTCGTATTTGGAAATTGGATTTCCGTCATGAACCAAGGCAAAAGATAGTCCTTACCGAATTCGAGACTGTCTAGCCCGAGTCTCAGGTACAGCCGCAACCATACCCTGGATCGTCAGGGCCGGTCCACACGAAGTGGATTATAATGCTTGAACAATGCGTTCCTCCACCCTTTGGGGTGTAAATGAGCCAACGAATGACTCCATCGGACCCGGATCGTCCGATCAAACTGAGGCGCCTCGCAACAGCAACAACCACATAGGTGAAAAGTATATAAATGTCAGGGCTGGTAGGTCACTGACACCACCCTAGCTAGAAAGAAAACGCACGTCCCCCCTGAGGTCCTTCTCCCGTTTCTGGTTCATACCGGGGTGTGAGGCTCGCGAATTCACGTTATACACAAAGCTACGCCACACAGGCGGTGCTTTGATCATCACCACAAGACTTTGCTTTTCAACAGAAGCCCTGATCACTGCATCTTAGCATGCCACACAGGCAATTCATGCCATGCGACTGATGTCCATCGATATACAACCTCTGAGCTCGTGCGTCTCAGAGAAGGGCGTTAAGCAAAAGAATAAATTCTCCGCCGCCAAACAGATGTATATTTAACAGAAATCAATCAACACAGAATAAACTCCAATGTCAGGCACACAGTCCATTTACAAGTCCGTTCTGGGTCTGAACGAAACCGGAGGCACTAAATACCTCGCAAACCCTTCGATCAACACGTACGTCTGGACGATCACCACTCATTATCCATATTTCGGGATGCCTCCCAATCAGGACCTCGGTTACCATCCGAACGAGGTGAAGATCTCCGGTCTTCGACCACCGTCTTCATCTTCGACTTTCAATCGTCGGTCGATTATTCGAAATGAGAATTAACTCGGCCTTTCCAAATAATTCACGTATATTTAGAATTTCAAATCGATTTATTTCAATGGTTAAATTATTCGACAACACCAATTGTGTTCTTTAATGCAATTTTCACACCAAACACATTCAACCATCAAAAGCCACACAAATCAAGCAAATTCAGTTTATTTCCATTCCATATCGCTTATGATATTTTATAACTAATTATCGCTATTTTTATTTATTTTAAAATAACTAATTTATTCAAAACGACGCTTCGGGCCATAAAGCGGCCGTGGTGCTGTTTTTCTTCAGATTTGATTTACACTTATCTGAAAATCTAACCGTTGGATCTTCACAAAATTTACATCATTAGAAAGGTCTTTTCAAAACGAATCCAACGGTTCCAGTTTCGGGAAAATCCGACGGTCGGATCTCCCGGTACACTCGTTTGAAGTTTCGATTTCAAAATACGAACTACAGCGTCGTTATTCGATTAAATAGAATTATATATATATATATATATATATATAATCGTTTCTGGCGCTGTTTTTCTTCAGATTTGAATTAAACATTCCAGACAATCCAACCGTTGGATTTTTACAAGGTTGGTGCCGTTGGAAAGATTATTCCAAGGCGAACCCGACGGTTGAGATTTCGGGAAAATCCGATGGTCGGATTTCCCGCACTAGTCGTTTGAAATCACGGTTTCAAAACACGAACTACACGGCTTCGCTTCGTTTTAATTTTATTTATATTTATATATTTATATAAATATAGTTCATTCAATGATTTCCATATCGTTTTAACTTCAAATATTTTTCTAACGCCTTAAATTTTGGAAAAATTTCGTCATAACCTCCCCTGCACCGGGAGCATCGGGAAATCGCAAATAGCGTTCCCGGTCCTTCTAATCTCAAAAAGAAAAAGAAAAAGAAAAATCCAAGCGGCTAGCCAACAGGCTCATAAAATCATCACCCAAACAAAGCAGTAAATGTGTACCTATTTGTCGGGCACAAAATTTTATTCCTCTTCTCTAGCCCCTTTGCTATAACCTGTTCAATGAATATGCATGTACAGATATATACAGTTCTCATCATTTATCATTTTCTATTCAACTTCATATTTGATTTCTATTTGGTTTAAAAACACCATTCGTTCTAATGTTACATAAATAGGTGCAAATCATTTCATTAGCTAATTAATGAATATTTCAACTCAGATATGTTTATTTTGAACAAGTGGCTATTTTTAACACTTCACATTTCAACGATTTATGCATACAATAAAAATGTGATTTTTATCGTAAACCAATTCATTTCAAAACACTATTTTTCTATATAGTTCATATAGGTGATAAAAATAGGATTTTTATCATAAAACAATTTCTTTTAAAACGAGGTTATTTTACACAGTTCATATAGTCGATAAAGAAAAAAGTGATTTTATTATCAAACAATTTATTTCAAAATATGAATACCATTCAACACATGAATTTCTAATCAACGAATGAATATCAATTCAACACATGAATGTTTTCTATAGTTTCTATATGTAGATAAAAATGTGATTTTTTATTATCGAACAATTTATTTCAAAATATGAATACCATTCAACACATGAATTTCTAATCAACGAATGAATATCAATTCAACACATGAATGTTTTCTATAGTTTCTATATATAGATAAAAATGTGATTTTTATTATCGAAAAATTTATTTCAAAATATGAATACCATTCAACACATGAATTTCTAATCAACGAATGAATATCAATTCAACACATGAATGTTTTCTATAGTTTCTATATGTAGATAAAAATGTGATTTTTATTATCAAACGATTTATTTCAAAATATGAATACCATTCAACACATGAATTTCTAATCAACGAATGAATATCAATTCAACACATGAATGTTTTCTATAGTTTCTATATGTAGATAAAAATGTGATTTTTTATTATCAAACGATTTATTTCAAAATATGAATACCATTCAACACATGAATTTCTAATCAACGAATGAATATCAATTCAACACATGAATGTTTTCTATACAATGAATAAATATAGTTTAAGCATATGAAAATAATTCAAACACAAGAATATTATTCAAAATTTCGGCAGCATAACGGCAGGGTAGTTAAACCGGGACCGTCCCTAGTACGGCTCCTCGCTCTACCTTAAAACCTCGCGGTTTTTGACAATGGGGTTCATGCATCTAGTTCGCACGCAGGCGGCATGTATATATTTATTTCATTTCCACAAACTAATCCTATGTGGTTTCAACCAAATATTTCACAATCACAAACGGGTATTTTTCAACCACAATCAACCAATATCCATCACAAACAATCCCAAACAACCATTCGCTATCAATCAATTTTCACAACAATTTCAACCAATAAATATCGTCCATGGTTTGTGGACGAGGGGCGTGTATATATATATATATATATATATATATATATATATATAGCAATTTATATATATAGCTATTCACTTTCATTTCACACACATATAATATTTTTAAATCAGAAATCTCACCAATAGCTATCCAACTTCACGACACTTCCTTAGAGAAATCTTCGCCTTTCTGTCGCTTTCGCCTGTATTCCCTACACATGAAAAAATCAAATTTTTACGATGCTATTCAATATATAAAAATCTGATTTTTCTTTCGACTTTCAATATATAAAAATCTGATTTTTCTTTCAACTTTCAATATATAAAAATCTGATTTTTCTTTCTTTTTAAATTTCTAATCTCCTTCTATTTTAAATCTTAAAATAAATTAGTTTATAAATCATTTTAAAAATCAGTTTAAAAAAAATCCTTTTGAAATTCTTTTGAAAATCGGTTTTTAAATTCTTTTGAAATCAGTTTTAACCTTTTAAAAAAAACAGTTTTATAATCTTTTTCAAAAATCAGTTTTATACTTTTTTAAAAAAAACAGTTTTATAATCTTTTTCAAAAATCAATTTTATACTTTAAAAAAAAAAACAGTTTTATAATCTTTAAAAAAAACAGTTTAAATCTTTTTATAAAAACAGTTTAAATCTAAAAAAAAACAGTTTAAATCTTTATAAAATCATTACAGTATTAACCTAAAAAAAACAGCATTACAGAATTAAAAATATAAAATAAAACAAAACGACTTACAGAGGGGGGGGGGGTTCCGCAGATCGTCGGGGGGCATCTCGAACTGGGCGGAGCTGCTAATCGGGTGTCGCGATGGGTAGGTTCGAACAAGGAGGCGATGGCTTCGGGGTTCGAACGCGATGGAGGGAGGACGCGAGGTAGGGGAGGGTTGCTCGCCTGATCGGAGCTAGGGCGGTCGGAGGCGCGGTGGAGGCGGTCGCCGATCGGTTAGGGTTTTTTTTATTTCTGTTTAACTGAATCGGTAATGAATTACAGGGGGGGCCAAGGTATAGGAGGGAAAAATAGATTTTTTTTATTTATTATTTAATTATTAAATTTAGCAAAAAGTTGACTTTTACATACGACCTCGAAACGAGGCCCACCGCCTGTCGTCCATAGCGTTTCACCCCCATTCCGAACACAATGTGATATGTATCGTAAGCTGATTTGATCGTCACAATCAGTTTCCTTTTGAATTTTCATTTAAATCACTATATTGAATTTTAAACGCACATTTCAAATTACCGGGGTCACATACTAACTAGAAAAATTCCAGAAAAATATTTTCTAGCTTCGTATTGACGATACGGTCCTAACTAAACTAGTTTCGTCGAATTCTGAGACCGTTTGTAAAATGGCCAATTTCAAGTCGATTAAATTCAACAGAAACTGGTCAAACGCGTTTTCCTTTGCCATGCTCACATATTGATTCGAAAAATTATGAAATTTGAAACCTAACAATAAATTGACCCTGCGGATCCAACAGAAGTGGTTTCGTCGAAATCCGAGGTCATTTGCAAAATGTCCATTTTTAAGGGCCTGAATTCCATAGCGACTATTCAGAATTTTCAACTGGACATATCTTTTGATTCCCGCTATCAAATTTCGATTGGTCAGATTCGTTAGAAAGATATTCACTTACAGATTTAAATATTTTTGGTTTCACTAAAATTCGGATTGTTTTGCACCCGGTATATTCAATTGAAGTTTGAAATCGAATTATCGAACTACCTCGCCATTTTCAATCCTATATATAGTTATAATCAATTATATTGGTTTTCAAATGTCGATTCAAACTTAGTTTTCATCGCCTTTATTTAAAATATTTAAAATCCATTATTTTAGCCAATTTAAAAATTTTAAATTGGTTCAGATTTTCTGGTTCGTTACAATCTCCCCCACTTAAAACTTTTCATCCCCGAAAAGGAACAAAGTCGAAAGTGGTTTGATAAATCTACAATCACACAATACAACAACCAACTTGTTTCTAACCTTTTTAACTTTTAAAATATATATCTTTTATATATTCAAAAATTATATTTCTAAAACCAGACTATATATATATATATAATCACAAATACGTTATTTGAAAACATATTACTCTCGACTCGTTCTGAGGCACTTCTGACCCCATCTCTAACGAGTTGTTCTGATTCTGCTATACTCATACTAGGATATTGCTGATCCTACCTGTATGGAGTTATCCGTCCTAGAACACTACTGGTTCTATTTCTGACGAGTTCGTTCACATGTTATATTCCAGAACTAAGCTTAACCAAAGCTCTGATACCACGTTGAGACGACCCAAAATCCCGTTCTCACGGAAACAGGGTTATCTTTGGAATATAACACAGAAACAGATAATAGCAGAACAGAATTAAATAAATACACCAGATATGAACAACAAAATATACTGGATAAAATTAATCATCAGAGTTACACAGTATACAGGATCTTACTTAGTACAAATACAGTTCAGCTATACATAAATGTCTACAGCGGAAATAAACAAAATATGTACAATAGGAGCTGAACAGCATAAAAAGAAATAAATGATAGAATCCATCTTCAGCTCCAGCTATCCAGAAAAGAACCAGCTAAACCTGAATACAAGGCTGCCCGTGTAGAAAAAGGGGCACCCGAGTTTGAAAGTGAAACAAACTACGAGTCAGTCATGGGACTGGTATGAGAAATCCACTCAACACATATATAATTGGCTAATCACAGGACCACGCCACTTCCGTGGAACGGGTTTACTCCATTGGATTGCCAGTGCTTTAAAACAAATCTTTCTTTTAAACATCGCTATGCTTTTTATAAAAATGAGGCCGTTATAAGACTCAGTTCCCATCACACAATGCAACGCAAAC
The DNA here is from genome assembly GCA_030737875.1 of Allium sativum. Classification (NCBI taxonomy): domain Eukaryota; kingdom Viridiplantae; phylum Streptophyta; class Magnoliopsida; order Asparagales; family Amaryllidaceae; genus Allium; species Allium sativum. The sequence goes on from CM060920.1 coordinate 1,025,739,971, forward strand.
CGGAGGATAGAGTTTTTACCTTATAACAGCCAAAATATGCTTGATACGAACAAAACAAAGGCATTTGATATTATTGCTAGTGTTTATATGTTTTGAAAACAATTTCAAATCATAACTATCAATCATAAACGACATGGGTACCATATATCATGTCGCCATATATATATACAATCAAAACCGCACGATGTCGTATTTGGAAATTGGATTTCCGTCATGAACCAAGGCAAAAGATAGTCCTTACCGAATTCGAGACTGTCTAGCCCGAGTCTCAGGTACAGCCGCAACCATACCCTGGATCGTCAGGGCCGGTCCACACGAAGTGGATTATAATGCCTGAACAATGCGTTCCTCCACCCTTTGGGGTGTAAATGAGCCAACGAATGACTCCATCGGACCCGGATCGTCCGATCAAACTGAGGCGCCTCGCAACAGCAACAACCACATAGGTGAAAAGTATATAAATGTCAGGGCTGGTAGGTCACTGACACCACCCTAGCTAGAAAGAAAACGCACGTCCCCCCTGAGGTCCTTCTCCCGTTTCTGGTTCATACCGGGGTGTGAGGCTCGCGAATTCACGTTATACACAAAGCTACGCCACACAGGCGGTTCTTTGATCATCACCACAAGACTTTGCTTTTCAACAGAAGCCCTGATCACTGCATCTTAGCATGCCACACAGGCAATTCATGCCATGCGACTGATGTCCATCGATATACAACCTCTGAGCTCGTGCGTCTCAGAGAAGGGCGTTAAGCAAAAGAATAAATTCTCCGCCGCCAAACAGATGTATATTTAACAGAAATCAATCAACACAGAATAAACTCCAATGTCAGGCACACAGTCCATTTACAAGTCCGTTCTGGGTCTGAACGAAACCGGAGGCATTAAATACCTCGCAAACCCTTCGATCAACACGTACGTCTGGACGATCACCACTCATTATCCATGTTTTGGGATGCCTCCCAATCAGGACCTCGGTTACCATCCGAACGAGGTGAAGATCTCCGGTCTTCGACCACCGTCTTCATCTTCGACTTTCAATCGTCGGTCGATTATTCGAAATGAGAATTAACTCGGCCTTTCCAAATAATTCACGTATATTTAGAATTTCAAATCGATTTATTTCAATGGTTAAATTATTCGACAACACCAATTGTGTTCTTTAATGTAATTTTCACACCAAACACATTCAACCATCAAAAGCCACACAAATCAAGCAAATTCAGTTTATTTCCATTCCATATCGCTTATGATATTTTATAACTAATTATCGCTACTTTTATTTATTTTAAAATAGCTAATTTATTCAAAACGACGCTTCGGGCCATAAAGCGGCCGTGGCGCTGTTTTTCTTCAGATTTGATTTACACTTATCTGAAAATCTAACCGTTGGATCTTCACAAGATTTACATCATTAGAAAGGTCTTTTCAAAACGAATCCAACGGTTCCAGTTTCGGGAAAATCCGATGGTCGGATCTCCCGGTAAACTCGTTTGAAGTTTTGATTTCAAAATACGAACTACAGCGTCGTTATTCGATTAAATAGAATTATATTTATATATATATATATAAATATAATCGTTTCTGGCGCTGTTTTTCTTCAGATTTGAATTAAACATTCCAGACAATCCAACCGTTGGATTTTTACAAGGTTGGTGCCGTTGGAAAGATTATTCCAAGGCGAACCCGACGGTTGAGATTTCGGGAAAATCCGATGGTCGGATTTCCCGCACTAGTCGTTTGAAATCACGGTTTCAAAACACGAACTGCACGGCTTCGCTTCGTTTTAATTTTATTTATATTTATATATTTATATAAATATAGTTCATTCAATGATTTCCATATCGTTTTAACTTCAAATATTTTTCTAACGCCTTAAATTTTGGAAAAAATTTGCCATAACCTCCCCTGCACCGGGAGCATCGGGAAATCGCAAATAACGTTCCCGGTCCTTCTAATCTCAAAAAGAAAAAGAAAAAGCCAAGCGGCTAGCCAACAGGCTCATAAAATCATCACCCAAACAAAGCAGTAAATGTGTACCTATTTGTCGGGCACAAAATTTTATTCCTCTTCTCTAGCCCCTTTGCTATAACCTGTTCAATGAATATGCATGTACAGATATATACAGTTCTCATCATTTATCATTTTCTATTCAACTTCATATTTGATTTCTATTTGGTTTAAAAACACCATTCGTTCTAATGTTACATAAATAGGTGCAAATCATTTCATTAGCTAATTAATGAATATTTCAACTCAGATATGTTTATTTTGAACAAGTGGCTATTTTTAACACTTCACATTTCAACGATTTATGCATACAATAAAAATGTGATTTTTATCGTAAAACAATTCATTTCAAAACACTATTTTTCTATATAGTTCATATAGGTGATAAAAATAGGATTTTTATCATAAAACAATTTCTTTTAAAACGAGGTTATTTTACACAGTTCATATAGTCGATAAAGAAAAAAGTGATTTTTATTATCAAACAATTTATTTCAAAATATGAATACCATTCAACACATGAATTTCTAATCAACGAATGAATATCAATTCAACACATGAATGTTTTCTATAGTTTCTATATGTAGATAAAAATGTGATTTTTTATTATCGAACAATTTATTTCAAAATATGAATACCATTCAACACATGAATTTCTAATCAACGAATGAATATCAATTCAACACATGAATGTTTTCTATAGTTTCTATATATAGATAAAAATGTGATTTTTATTATCGAACAATTTATTTCAAAATATGAATGCCATTCAACACATGAATTTCTAATCAACGAATGAATATCAATTCAACACATGAATGTTTTCTATAGTTTCTATATGTAGATAAAAATGTGATTTTTATTATCAAACGATTTATTTCAAAATATGAATACCATTCAACACATGAATTTCTAATCAACGAATGAATATCAATTCAACACATGAATGTTTTCTATAGTTTCTATATGTAGATAAAAATGTGATTTTTTATTATCAAACGATTTATTTCAAAATATGAATACCATTCAACACATGAATTTCTAATCAACGAATGAATATCAATTCAACACATGAATGTTTTCTATACAATGAATAAATATAGTTTAAGCATATGAAAATAATTCAAACACAAGAATATTATTCAAAATTTCGGCAGCATAACGGCAGGGTAGTTAAACCGGGACCGTCCCTAGTACGGCTCCTCGCTCTACCTTAAAACCTCGCGGTTTTTGACAATGGGGTTCATGCATCTAGTTCGCACGCAGGCGGCATGTATATATTTATTTCATTTCCACAAACTAATCCTATGTGGTTTCAACCAAATATTTCACAATCACAAACGGGTATTTTTCAACCACAATCAACCAATATCCATCACAAACAATCCCAAACAACCATTCGCTATCAATCAATTTTCACAACAATTTCAACCAATAAATATCGTCCATGGTTTGTGGACGAGGGGCGTATATATATATATATATATATATATATATATATATATATATATATATATATATATATATATATATATATATAGCAATTTATATATATAGCTATTCACTTTCATTTCACACACATATAATATTTTTAAATCAGAAATCTCACCAATAGCTATCCAACTTCACGACACTTCCTTAGAGAAATCTTCGCCTTTCTGTCGCTTTCGCCCGTATTCTCTACACATGTAAAAATCGAATTTTTACGATGCTATTCAATATATAAAAATCTGATTTTTCTTTCGACTTTCAATATATAAAAATCTGATTTTTCTTTCAACTTTCAATATATAAAAATCTGATTTTTCTTTCTTTTTAAATTTCTAATCTCCTTCTATTTTAAATCTTAAAATAAATTAGTTTATAAATCATTTTAAAAATCAGTTTAAAAAAAATCCTTTTGAAATTCTTTTGAAAATCAGTTTTTAAATTCTTTTGAAATCAGTTTTAACCTTTTAAAAAAAACAGTTTTATAATCTTTTTCAAAAATCAGTTTTATACTTTTAAAAAAAAAACAGTTTTATAATCTTTTTCAAAAATCAGTTTTATACTTTTAAAAAAAAAACAGTTTTATAATCTTAAAAAAAAACAGTTTAAATCTTTTTATAAAAACAGTTTAAATCTAAAAAAAAAAACAGTTTAAATCTTTATAAAATCATTACACTATTAACCTAAAAATAACAGCATTACAGAATTAAAAATATAAAATAAAATAAAACAAAACGACTTACAGAGGGGGGGGGTTCCGCAGATCGTCGGGGGGCTTCTCGAACTGGGCGGAGCTGCTAATCGGGTGTCGCGATGGGAAGGTTCGAACAAGGAGGCGATGGCTTCGGGGTTCGAACGCAATGGAGGGAGGACGCGAGGTAGGGGAGGGTTGCTCGCCTGATCGGAGCTAGGGCGGTCGGAGGCGCGGTGGAGGCGGTCGCCGATCGGTTAGGTTTTTTTTTATTTCTGTTTAACTGAATCGGTAATGAATTACAGGGGGGCCAAGGTATAGGAGGGAAAAATAGATTTTTTTTATTTATTATTTAATTATTAAATTTAGCAAAAAGTTGACTTTTACATACGACCTCGAAACGAGGCCCACCGCCTGTCGTCCATAGCGTTTCACCCCCATTCCGAACACAATGGGATATGTATCGTAAGCTGATTTGATCGTCACAATCAGTTTCCTTTTGAATTTTCATTTAAATCACTATATTGAATTTCAAACGCACATTTCAAATTACCGGGGTCACATACTAACTAGAAAAATTCCAGAAAAATATTTTCTAGCTTCGTATTGACGATACAGTCCTAACTAAACTAGTTTCGTCGAATTCTGAGACCGTTTGTAAAATGGCCAATTTCCAGTCGATTAAATTCAACAGAAACTGGTCAAACGCGTTTTCCTTTGCCACGCTCTCATATTGATTCGAAAAATTATGAAATTTGAAACCTAACAATAAATTGACCCTGCGGATCCAACAGAAGTGGTTTCGTCGAAATCCGAGGTCATTTGCAAAATGTCCATTTTTAAGGGCCTGAATTCCATAGCGACTATTCAGAATTTTCAACTGGACATATCTTTTGATTCCCGCTATCAAAATTCAATTGGTCGGATTCGTTAGAAAGATATTCACTTACAGATTTAAATATTTTTGGTTTCACTAAAATCCGGATTGTTTTGCACCCGGTATATTCAATTGAAGTTTGAAATCGAATTATCGAACTACCGCGCCATTTTCAATTCTATATATAGTTATAATCAATTATATTGGTTTTCAAATGTCGATTCAAACTTAGTTTTCATCGCCTTTATTTAAAATATTTATTTTAAATATTTAAAATCCATTATTTTAGCCAATTTAAAAATTTTAAATTGGTTCAGATTTTCTGGGTCGTTACAGAAAATCACAAGACAACATGCAACATAGACTTGTTCAACAAGTTACATGGTGGAAGCGAGTTTTATATTCATTCAGCATGGACATGCAGCATACATTTTTTTGTTTCAGCATGTATGACAAGTGAACACAACACGGTGAAGCATGAAACAGTGATGCAACAACTATTATGGTGATGTCAAATTCAGCATGTCAAGCTTACAAGGCATACAACATAATTGAGTCAGGATATGAGCACAAACAGGAAAGTTTTTTTTAATCAAGCATGGAGAAAGAAGTTTATTTCTTGGCAAGTGTTAAATTGTCTCAAGAAATCTCACTGTATATCTATTGGCAAGTTTTCAATGCAGATTTTCTTTCTCCAGAAATTCAGAGAGATCTTATCATCTTTTGATTTACAGTGAAAAAGAAATGTGGCAAGCAATGAATTGTTCATACAGCAGCATTTTTGGCAAGGGATGAATTGCACAAATCAATCGGGTGTTCAAAACGGATTCAATGCTATTTCCAGAAATGGTGAAGGAATACATTTTCTCATTCATTCATGGAAACATATAACAAATTATCATGGAGCATACATACATGCATGTTGTAGAATAATAGTGCAGTTTCAATGGTGGTTGAGCCATTTATATTTGGCAAGAAACATTTTTGAATTCATTTCAGATATGACAAAATTGGAAATGTTTTTTTATCTTGCAGATTTTTCTAAATCAGTACAGGTAATGGTGGCAAGAAAACAATTTTGCAAATCAGGTTTTGCATTGCAAATCTTTCCAGTATGATATAAGGAGCAGAAATATCTCAGTAAATAACTTTGCCATGCAATTTCAAAATTTCGTGTTTTGAATTGCAAACAGATGAGAATTGCATGGTAATGAACTGTAACACCCCACCTCCGTTAAGGTCACTCACAAAGGGAATGCCTTAACTTTGGTGGAGCATTTTAGTAAACAGAACAGAAACTTACAAGACAGATAAAACAGTACTTGAAAAATTTTGAACTTTATTACAGCGGAAACAGAAATTAATATGGTTACATCCTTTCAATTTAAGAATTCAAGTACAAAATATCAGTCTCGTACAAAAGCCTTCAAAATGCATGGTTTAAAATCATAATCCCCATGGAACGGAAGTTATACAGAGCCAAGCCATACTTTAAGCACTTCAAGCAAAGAGAAATCTGGATCAAGCTAAAGTATTCCCTCCTTAGATAACCTGGGGGGAAACGGAAGAAAGGAGGCGAAACAACAAGGGTCAGACAAAAAGTCTGGCAAGTCCAGTGACTTTCAGCATATGAACAGATAATAATAATATGATATGAACATAAAACTGGATGTGAGATAACTGTAACAGGTGTAGCAGATATAACAGAAAAACAGAATGATATAAACTATTGTTTTACACTTCTCTGCACTAATACTAGTATAGTAGAATTAGGTACCACCCTAATGTCTAAATTGAAGCAGGAACGGGTACAGAATACTTTAACAGAAACAGAATGCTAATAATGGGCCTTTACTACCCGATCAGAAACAGACAGAAGCAGAAACAGATTTATCCCTACGGAAACAGAATGTAGAATTAGGTGTACACTAGTAATGGGCCTTTACCACCCGAACAGACGGTACCACACAGAAACAGACAGGTGTTACCACCCAACAGAAACAGACGGTACCAACAGAAACAGACAGAACCAAGCGTACCCTAAAACCCTACCCCTAGCGATCGGCTCCCTAATACATAAATATCCTGTGTCGGCCCCACAGTAGGGTGTATCACTCCCTAAAGTGACAACCAATTGGCACAGACCTATTTACAGATGTCACGGCGTCTTACATCCTCAGAGGCAGACCGGGATCCATGCACGCACATGACCCGGTTGGAACGCACCATCAACACCCCTCGCCATTATCAGAATGAACCACTTATAATTAGTTCAGTAAGCGTGCCCGGACCCTACCTACTGTTGGGTCAAAGTTTTGATACCAGAAAGGGTTACTGACTAATATGGGTCCCAAACAACAGATGACACAAGTAATTCCCCTCCTAACCTTGTGTCCCCAGACTAACAGATCTCAGATTAACTTGTTTACAAGTTCAGACATACAGAATTCAGATTTACTAGTTCATAGATTAAGTTAACAAGTTTTCAGACTAAAAGATCACATGGACAGATTTTTCAGATTTCTCTAACTTTGTATTGGGCCTACAGATTCATAGACGGGTTTACTACACCTATTAACCCAGTTGGTTTAACCCTATTTTCCCCCAATACGTTTTAGACGTCATTCTTATCTTAGATTTGCATTAATTAATTATTAATGCCCAGACCTCTCACATTAGGTCGCTAGCTTGTGGCCGCTGGATGGGCTGGGCGGTTCTGGGCAGACTTCTGCCACAAGCCAGACCTAACCTCGTGTCTTAAGCAGGTTATGACTAACTTCTCACATTAGAACCTATTGTTTGCGGCTACTGGATGTGCCGGGCGGTTCCGGGCAGATTTACGCCGCAAACTCATTCTAACCTCGAGTTAGCCATGTTTATCTTTGCGGCCAATTAATAAATAATTTACCGTTTATGCGCACGCCCAATATGTATACCAATTCAGATTATATCAATAACAGGATGATTATATCAACACAGCAGATAACAGACTTTAGCAGATAACAGATTTTATATGACTTAACGGATTTAACAGATTTAGCAACTTAGCAGATTTTGGCATATAACAGGTTAGGCATTTCAACCGACAAATTTAACAGATTAGGCATTTCAATCTAATTAGCAGTCTAGGCAATATAACAAAACTAGCAGTTTAGGCAACTTGGCAAATTAGCAGATTTAACAAATTTAATATTTCTATAGGTTCTATTCACATGCCTTGCCTAATCATAAATTGGCCTAAATTCATATGCCTATATAATTGTCATGATTCACAATATGAACATATATTCCATGTTTGCATAAATTTACATAGCACAGAATATGGACACAATTTACCATATAACATATGTTCCAATTTTTGTTAAACTAGCATTTTACATCAGATTCACATCTAAATTATACCTAATATAAACATTAATTTCAATGCATGCCATATATCCAAAAATCCCTATTTAGGTGTAATCACAATAATAGATATCCTAATTAATGTAAATCTTCACACCTAAGTTTCCATATCTTCTTCTTTTTAAGTCATGAATCATTATGCAAACTATACCCAACAATCTAAATCTTTAAATCATATCTTCTAAAAATCAGATCTTGACTTTTATATGCATTTTGTCCAAAGTCTCAAATCATATGTAATCTTACAGTGGTTCCCCTTCTTCTTTTGTCACAGAATATGCATAGGTCTAAAACTAGTTTATAACATATGCTTATTTTTCTAATTAATTGCAGACCTAAATAACATCATACACTATGCATACAACAGATATAAATTATATGTTCATAGTCAAATTTATGCATCCAATCCCAAGTCACATATCCATTATATTTTATGCCCCAGACCTAAAGTCATGCATTCAATTTAGTCTTGTCAAATTTCGCATCATTCATTATTTATCCCAAAATTTGCGTTCATACGTTAATCTCTTTATGAGATTGGGCACAGGCTCGTGGTAGCCTGGCTATGGAAACAGAAAAGAAGAAAGGAATACAGAAAACAGATCTAACAGAAGAGAATATATATACAACCTCAATCTCAGATTTAAAAGCATATCAAAATTATAATTAACGTTCATAGCGGAAAATAACTGTACTTGCCTTGATAGGGTTAAAGAAAGAACTTTAGTAGTTACAGAATTGTTGCAGAAGCTTTTATCTCAAATTTGAATTTAGGATGATGTTGATTGACTTCTAGTTTTGATTCTAGCAGAGTAGCGACGCCATTTTTTTTTAATTAGAAGGAGAGAGAGCAATGGAGGCTAGAGAATTGTGTTAGAGACTTAGGTTAGGAAGAGTCTAGGGTCATTTTTATAGAGTTTATGAACTGATTAGGACCATCGATGTTGCTTGGATTGATCGTAGCCATTCATTCGAAAGAGAGACCAATTAGAGACTGCCACCTAGCCCTAATGACAAAGCATGCTTCTGAAAATCGACCAACATAGACTAGGCCAGCCAGGGTGCACTGGGTTCGACCTGGGTCTGGACCAGGTCGACAGCCCTGTCGACAGCCCTGTCGACAGCCCTGTCGACCTGGCTAGACCAGGTCGACAGCCCAGTCGACCTGGGTGTCTTAGGCGGGAATTTTCCCGCCCTGGCCAATTGGGCCTGATTTTTAATTTTAAACTTAATTCAGAAATTTCCGGGGGCTATATCTTCTTCATACGGACTCCGTTTTTCGAAAACTCGGACTCTATTTCGTGTATTTTCCGAGATGAACGCAATGGCGTATCCCGTTTCCCTTAGTTCTTTGATTTCAAATTAATTATACTTTAATTTGTTAATTCCACAGTTATAGAATACACGGGGTGTTACATTCTCCCCCACTTAAAAGGATTTCGTCCCCGAAATCTTCAAGTTAAGAAGAATGTGTCCTACAATCCAATCACCCATCTACTCAACCATCATCCACAAGCATCCATTGTCCTTAGAAAACTTCTAATGTTGTATGAACATATGCAAAAGTGTGTGTATATGTTCCTTATCTAATGCAAAGATCAGGCGGTCTACTGATTCAGTTGACCTCCTTAATGCGAATTATGTCAGTGCCATGAGTCCAACATGTATGCAATAGAATTCTGATGATATATATTATTTCTATATGAGTGCACAACCATTCACTCAAATGCAACATCCATGTGCTGAATCAACCATTTTGCATCCACAAGAATTGAAAAATGCTCACCCATCCATATGCAGTATGAGAGTGTTTTCGAGCCGATCTAGTGCCTAGTGTGTGTATATGCATCCACGGGCAACCACTAGCAACCACTTGCATCCACTTGCAACCATCAAACATAACATGTCTCAAACACATGTTTACACCCATTAGTTTCTACCTAAAGTTCGAAGATTCAATCGATAGGATACAGTCGAATGATGGAAGCGAGTACAGATAGAACGAAAATTTGGTTCCCATTAGGCATGGGTCCTAAGTATCGGCCCCAAAGACCGAAACCAACATCAAATTGATACCCTACGAAAACTCAGAATGTATGCGTCATACTTGACGCCTAACACAGATATCCCTCAAACCCCAGTCTCAAACAGATGATCCATAACCCTTATGGGTCTGAGTCTATAGCGGAATTCAGAAATAATACTAGCATTAAAGTGCAGAGTATCGATTACAAAATCAAAATACCAAAATCAGAAAAAGTTACAATCAGATAAAGAAATTAAACCTACTATAAAAAATTTCCTATTTCTATCCTAGCCACTAGCCTCAAGAGTGTTCGCCTGCCCTCCTTGTCCTCGTCTCTTCGGGCAGTCCCTAGTGAAGTGTCCTATCTCCCCACAGTTGAAGCAAGCGCCCTTCCTTTTTCTGCAATCCTTGTTCAGATGAGTTGAGCTCCCACAAGTAAAGCACTTTTTCCCCTTCTTATCTTCAGACTTCTCATCCTTCTTTTGTGTTTCCTTTTTGGGCCCCGCTTTCTTATTCTGTGGTTCTTCCTTCTTTGTCTCTTTCGGGCCCTTGTCTTCCTCGTGCAGTAGTGCCATATCCACCAATTTCTCGTAAGTTGCTCCCATGGGTACATGGGTCATGGCTAGGCTGTGCAGTGGCTCGTTCAATCAATTAACAAAGCGGAGAGCCTTTTTATGCTGAGTGTTGACTAAATCCAATCCGAATCTTGCTAGTTGGTTGAACTGGTTGACGTATTCCTTGACTGTCATACTTCCTTGCTTAAGAGATAAGAACTTTTCCAATTGTAAACTTCGTTCAGCTTGCGAGAGGAATTTTGTCTCAAACCTTGTTCTGAAATCCATCCATGTCTCAACCGGCCTCTCGGCGTTAGTGACTTCCCACCAGTAGGAAGCTTCGTCTTTGAGCAGCCATACTGCCAACTGTACCTTCTGCCTATCGTCCACCTCGAAGATAACGAATAGATCCTCAGTTTCTTTGAGCCAATTCCTTGCTTCTACGAATGATTCAGTTCCTTTGAAATCCTTCCCACCCATGGCCCTAAAATCTCTACAGATCTTTGAGAAAGCAATTGCACGAGGAGGGGGTGGAGGAGGGGGATCATTTGCTGGACCTGCAGCGGCGGTCCTAGCCTCAAGATATTGACGAAACCAACCGGTTACATGAACACCCTCTGGTATCTCAGATGCTTCAGACATGCTGAAACGAAAAAAAGGAACGGTTCAATGCAAAAAGGACTGAAAGAAAGATATATGGCTCTTGGGGATTATGTTTTTCAAAATAAGCTTTATTTTTGAAAATACTTCCTTTCAAAACCTTTTTTGAAAATAATTTTCAAAACTTTTTTATAAAATCTGGTAACCTTCAGCTCTGATACCAAGTGTAACACCCCACCTCCGTTAAGGTCACTCACAAAGGGAATGCCTTAACTTTGGTGGAGCATTTTAGTAAATAGAACAGAAACTTACAAGACAGATAAAACAGTACTTGAAAATTTTTAACTTTATTACAGCGGAAACAGAAATTAATATGGTTACATCCTTTCAATTTAAGAATTCAAGTACAAAATATCAGTCTTGTACAAAAGCCTTCAAAATGCATGGTTTAAAATCATAATCCCCATGGAACGGAAGCTATACAGAGCCAAGCCATACTTTAAGCACTTCAAGCAAAGAGAAATCTGGATCAAGCTAAAGTATTCCCTCCTTAGATAACCTGGGGGGGGGGGGGGAAACGGAAGAAAGGAGGCGAAACAACAAGGGTCAGACAAAAAGTCTGGCAAGTCCAGTGACTTTCAGCATATGAACAGATAATAATAATATGATATGAACATAAAACTGGATGTGAGATAACTGTAACAGGTGTAGCAGATATAACAGAAAAACAGAATGATATAAACTATTGTTTTACACTTCTCTGCACTAATACTAGTATAGTAGAATTAGGTACCACCCTAATGTCTAAATTGAAGCAGGAACGGGTACAGAATACTTTAACAGAAACAGAATGCTAATAATGGGCCTTTACTACCCGATCAGAAACAGACAGAAGCAGAAACAGATTTATCCCTACGGAAACAGAATGTAGAATTAGGTGTACACTAGTAATGGGCCTTTACCACCCGAACAGACGGTACCACACAGAAACAGACAGGTGTTACCACCCAACAGAAACAGACGGTACCAACAGAAACAGACAGAACCAAGCGTACCCTAAAACCCTACCCCAAGCGATCGGCTCCCTAATACATAAATATCCTGTGTCGGCCCCACAGTAGGGTGTATCACTCCCTAAAGTGACAACCAATTGGCACAGACCTATTTACAGATGTCACGGCGTCTTACATCCTCAGAGGCAGACCGGGATCCATGCACGCACATGACCCGGTTGGAACGCACCATCAACACCCCTCGCCATTATCAGAATGAACCACTTATAATTAGTTCAGCAAGCGTGCCCGTACCCTACCTACTGTTGGGTCAAAGTTTTGATACCAGAAAGGGTTACTGACTAATATGGGTCCCAAACAACAGATGACACAAGTAATTCCCCTCCTAACCTTGTGTCCCCAGACTAACAGATCTCAGATTAACTTGTTTACAAGTTCAGACATACAGAATTCAGATTTACTAGTTCATAGATTAAGTTAACAAGTTTTCAGACTAACAGATCACATGGACAGATTTTTCAGATTTGTCTAACTTTGTATTGGGCCTACAGATTCATGGACGGGTTTACTACACCTATTAACCCAGTTGGTTTAACCCTATTTTCCCCCAATACGTTTTAGACGTCATTCTTATCTTAGATTTGCATTAATTAATTATTAATGCCCAGACCTCTCACATTAGGTCGCTAGCTTGTGGCCGCTGGATGGGCCGGGCGGTTCCGGGCAGACTTCTGTCACAAGCCAGACCTAACCTCGTGTCTTAAGCAGGTTATGACTAACTTCTCACATTAGAACCTATTGTTTGCGGCTACTGGATGTGTCGGGCGGTTCCGGGCAGATTTACGCCGCAAACTCATTCTAACCTCGAGTTAGCCATGTTTATCTTTGCGGCCAATTAATAAATAATTTACCGTTTATGCGCACGCCCAATATATATACCAATTCAGATTATATGAATAACAGGATGATTATATCAACACAGCAGATAACAGACTTTAGCAGATAACAGATTTTATATGACTTAACGGATTTAACAGATTTTGCAACTTAGCAGATTTTGGCATATAACAGGTTAGGCATTTCAACCGACAAATTTAACAGATTAGGCATTTCAATCTAATTAGCAGTCTAGGCAATATAACAAAACTAGCAGTTTAGGCAACTTGGCAAATTAGCAGATTTAACAAATTTAATATTTCTAAAGGTTCTATTCACATGCCTTGCCTAATCATAAATTGGCCTAAATTCATATGCGTACATAATTGTCATGATTCACAATATGAACATATATTCCATATTTGCATAAATTTATATAGCACAGAATATGGACACAATTTACCATATAACATATGTTCCAATTTTTGTTAAACTAGCATTTTACATCAGATTCACATCTAAATTATACCTAATATAAACATTAATTTCAATGCATGCCATATATCCAAAAATCCCTATTTAGGTGTAATCACAATAATAGATATCCTAATTTATGTAAATCTTCACACCTAAGTTTCCATATCTTCTTCTTTTTAAGTCATGAATCATTATGCAAACTATACCCAACAATCTAAATCTTTAAATCATATCTTCTAAAAATCAGATCTTGACTTTTATATGCATTTTGTCCAAAGTCTCAAATCATATGTAATCTTACAGTGGTTCCCCTTCTTCTTTTGTCACAGAATATGCATAGGTCTAAAACTAGTTTATAACATATGCTTATTTTTCTAATTAATTGCAGACCTAAATAACATCATACACTATGCATACAACAGATATAAATTATATGTTCATAGTCAAATTTATGCATCCAATCCCAAGTCACATATCCATTATATTTTATGCTCAGACCTAAAGTCATGCATTCAATTCAGTCTTGTCAAATTTCACATCATTCATTATTTATCCCAAAATTTGCGTTCATACGTTAATCTCTTTATGAGATTGGGCACAGGCTCGTGGTAGCCTGGCTATGGAAACAGAAAAGAAGAAAGGAATACAGAAAACAGATCTAACAGAAGAGAATATATATACAACCTCAATCTCAGATTTAAAAGCATATCAAAATTATAATTAACGTTCATAGCGGAAAATAACTGTACTTGCCTTGATTGGGTTAAAGAAAGAACTTTAGTAGTTACAGAATTGTTGCAGAAGCTTTTATCTCAAATTTGAATTTAGGATGATGTTGATTGACTTCTAGTTTTGATTCTAGCAGAGTAGCGACGCCATTTTTTTTTAATTAGAAGGAGAGAGAGCAATGGAGGCTAGAGAATTGTGTTAGAGACTTAGGTTAGGAAGAGTCTAGGGTCATTTTTATAGAGTTTATGAACTGATTAGGACCATCGATATTGCTTGGATTGATCGAAGCCATTCATTCGAAAGAGAGACCAATTAGAGCCTGCCACCTAGCCCTAATGACAAAGCATGCTTCTGAAAATCGACCAACATAGACTAGGCCAGCCAGGGTGGACTGGGTTCGACCTGGGTCTGGACCAGGTCGACAGCCCTGTCGACAGCCCTGTCGACCTGGCTAGACCAGGTCGACAGCCCAGTCGACCTGGGTGTCTTAGGCGGGAATTTTCCCGCCCTGGCCAATTGGGCCCGATTTTTAAGTTTAAACTTAATTCAGAAATTTCCGGGGGATATATCTTCTTCATACGGACTCCGTTTTTCGAAAACTCAGACTCTATTTCGCGTATTTTTCCGAGACGAACGCAATGGCGTATCCCGTTTCCCTTAGTTCTTTGATTTCAAATTAATTATACTTTAATTTGTTAATTCCACAGTTATAGAATACACGGGGTGTTACATGAACATTCAGTACATCATTCCTAGGCAAGTGATCAATAATTTCCAGATTTAAAACAAATCAGTGTTCAAATGTTTGGTATTTGAAAATCAATTTGTTTCCAGTCATTAATTGGTAAATCATTTATTTCCTGAACACATATGCAAAATGTTTTTGGACAATCAGCATTCAAGTTTCAAATCAGATCAAATTGGCATGGAAAAATTGGAAAGTGTTAAATAAGTAATTCATGCATTCATATGATTCCAGTATAAAACATGCAATTTGTTTTGGCATGTTTTAAATCAAATTTCCAAAATTGATTTATTCATTCAATACCGAGAATTTCAAGCCAACAAACATTTTCATAAAAGGAATGTTTTTAGTGTTTTGAGAAATCAAAATATTCAATTTCCAGAAATGGACACATTTATGGCAGTAAACAGTTTTGGGCATGAACTCAAACATGGTGAGAATCAACATTAGTGAAAAACTTTGTGCATAAGTATTTGTATAAGAATGTGTACACAGTAATGGAAGGCAAGGGAATAATACATCTCGTAGCAACAATCAACATGTTTCCATTTTTACATGGGTCACATATGTTTTGAATGGCAAGAGAAACATTTGATTTATTTTCCAGAAATACAAGTAAGGATTAAATAGGCATTCAAATATTTACATATATATGTCATGAACCAATTTCTGGAAAATATAGAATGGAATCAATTATTTCTTTCCTAAAAAATCATTGTGTTTTTTTTAGTGCAAAGAGAAACTTTCAAATTGTTTCTTGAAATTCAGTGATCAAAACATGACAGTTAAATCATCCAAGAAATTAAGCAAGCACACAAGGACAAAATCAACACTTTCCAGAAATGACTCAAGGGGCCACAAATGTTTCAATTCATATCCAGATATGCCACAATTTCTTTTGGAATAAAGTCATGCCGCAGAGACAGAATTTATATTTCAAAGCATGTCATCAAAGTTGAACAATTCATCATTCATTCAAGGGACAATGCCAAGTCCAGATTCATCATTAAAAGCAGAGAAAATCAATTGAAGAATCGAGCAAACCAAAAGGGAAAGCAACGCAATCAGACCAAGCCATTTAATTGAAATCTGAGCGCAATTTAAGGATTTGAAATCCTATTATTACACACGATTCCTCACAGGAAAATTCATCCAACTCACAAAAAACCATTAATCATTTTCTCAAGTAAAATCAAAAGTCTTGCAAAGTTGGAGCAAGGAAGATCAAGCTTCGAATTCGAGCATGAAGCCAACATCGAACAACTAAAGGAGCAACAGATTTCTTGAACCAATCTTAAAGCCAATTCGAAGCAAAAGAAAAATCCTAGGGGGCCGCCATTGAAGAACAAAGTTTAGACCAATATTGTTTTTGAAGAAGCATAAAGGGGCCAACCATGTTTTTGAGTCAAAGCTAAAGGGGTTTTTCTAATTTGGTTTTTATTTTGTTGTATTTTAATTTCACTTGTAACCGTCCATTGGTTTTCTAGTTTCATCTGTAAAACTAGACAGTTTCTGGAGTCTGTAAAATCTAGTGGGTTTCCTTGTTTCATCTGTAAAGCTAGGCAGTTTACTAGAGTCTGTAGAACTAGGGAAAATCTGACCTAGGGGATATAGGTCAGTCTATGGTTTTGAGCGTAGGATTAGAATAGGAGCGAGGCGTTCGCGAGTTTACATGGTCTTGTAAGCGGGATCTGTACTATTACCTAGTAGAAACCTTAGGAATGCAGCAATAGGCAGGATTTTTCCGAAGCTGGGTATATCTTGTGTCATTTACTTTTCTGCATTTATTTTCTGTTGCATTCTATGATTTGATTTTTTTTTTATATCTCGCTTAACTTTCAATAAACCCTATTCACCCCCCCCCCCCCAGGGTTAATCTAGATCCAAAAATAGAGTATGATATCCTCTCGCAGTATGCCATGTAGTGTAGTTCAAAATTAATTGTTACTATCCTATGGCGATGTTTACAATCTCACACAGAACAACCAGCACTCCGCATCCATGGCATTCACAAGAGTTTGTATAATAAATAAAATTGCGCATCCAACTCATTAAGGTTTATCCATTTGTCGGGCACGCAAATAAATTCTTTACTCAATAGCAAATCCATTTACATGTTCAATGTATATGCATGCATATATAGGAAATTCTAACAAAATTTCAATCCAGCTCTATATTTGATACAGTTTGGCTTAATGGTTCAAAATTTTAATTAATCAAACCAATAATCAAACAACACAACTAGAAATCAATTAGTTGATTAACTTTCAAATTCATAACTTCGGTATATATAAAAATCCCTTTTCGATGCCAATTCACAACAATAACCCTTATCTAGTTTTGGTTCTCACACTAGTCAATTAAAAATATATCGAAATCCCACTTTCGACACTCGAACATAAACTCTGATGATGATGCAACAATCATCATAATCATTTCCGGGTGACTAGAGCGTGATTCTATACCTATCCAGTATATCAAAACTTCGAATATACGTTCATGACGCATATAAGAAAAATCTCATATACTCAATTGTCCAAATTCAAACTACAATAAATACTCAAATAAGAATAATGGAATTTAATTTTCAAAACAAAATTCGTTTTCATTTTTATTTCCTAAACACTACTCTCTACAATCGTTCTGGGATACTACTGATCCTATCTATAACGAGTCATTCTTATTGGATATTACTAATCCAGTCTCTGATGAATTCTTTCGTTCGGTTCTAATATGTCTTGTTCTCGAGCTCTGATACCAACTATAACGACCCGAACTTCCCCGTGAAGGAATGCCTGGATTGAATTGAGAACATGACAAATCAAAACACAAACAGAAGAACATTTCATTGCTTATTACAACATTTTCATCAGAATAAAAGAATATACAGAGTATGAATAAATATTACACATTTACTAAATATCAGAGATTTACAAGTTACAATGCAGTGGAAAATAATACAAAACACAACTGAAAAGAAAGATAAACGGATACAGAGCTTTCTGAATATCATTCCAGCTGTAAACCAAGATCCTATGAATATAAATCTGCAAAACCAAAACTACTAGCTGCCCGTGTGGAAAATAGGGGCACACAGAGTTTAGGTTAAAACAATAAACTCCAGGTTAGTCATGTGATTGGTGTGAGAACTAAAACAGTCATTTAAAACTTTACTTTAAATCAGATATATCAAGGGACCACACCGTATAACATGGAATGGGTTTCCTCCCAAGAATACCAATGCATATAACAAAACAGCACAATGCTTTTTGAAAAAATAAGGCTATTATAAGACGCAGGTCCCATCACACAATGCAACGCAAGCCGGAGGATAGGATTTTCGCTTATAACAGCCAAACCTGCTTGGTACGTTAAAACAAATCATTTGATACTATTATAAGTTTATAGTGTATAAAACAACTCCAAATATAAATGTATCAATCCTAGACGGCATGGGTACCATATATCATGTCGCCAATACTAGGCTCTACAATCAAAACTGCAAATGTCATGTATTGGAAGTTGGATTTCCATCTGTGAACCAAGGTAAGGGATCATCCTTACCGCTTCGAGACGCTCTAGCCCGTGTCTTTGGAACAGCCGCAACTGCACCTTGGATCGTCAGGGCCGGTCCACACAGAGTGGATTAAAATTCCTGAACAGTGCATTTCCCCGCCCTATGGAGAGTAATCTGGTCATATCCCAACCAAACCATTGGACCCGGAACGACCGATATAACTGAGGCGCCTCGCTATCCATCATCCACATAAGTAAAACATCAGGGCTTGCAAAAAGCTGACACCACTCCTAGCCAGAAGGAAACGCATGCCCTTCCTGATATCCTTTCCCATTTCTGGTTCACACCGGGGTGCGAGGATCGTGAATTAACGCTACACAAAGCTATGCTATATTAAAGCTATGCTATATTAAAGCCATGCTTTGATCATCAACCACAAGACTCTGATTTTCAACAGAAGCCTTGATCATTTGCATCTCAGCATGCCACACAGGCAATTCACGCTATGCAACCGATGTCTATCAATCAGACAGAATGAAATCCGATGTCAGACACACATTCATTTACAAGTTCGTTCTGGGTCTGAACGAAACCGGAGGCACATTATTCCTTGTCCCGTATGTCCAGGAGAGAGGTACTCGCATATCTGGTCGATCTCCGAGTACGTCTGGATGATCACCACTTATTACCTTGTCTTGGGTGTACAACCCAATCAAGACATCAATAATCGTCCAAACGATGTGAAGACCTCCGATCTTCAACCACCATCTTCATCCTCGACATATCGTCGAATCAGTTATTCAAAATGGGATAAACCCGGTCTTTCTGAATAACTCACATATATAATAAACAAGTGCTATATAAACACAACATACGCCTCATTCCAATCCAGAATATATCTTTATTCAAATATTCATATCCTTTGGGAAAGGTTCCCATTAATTTTATCAATGATAAATTATTTAAATTTATTCTTTAATATTCCTTTAGATATCATTTCAAGCCAAATTATGGTTTATCCAAACTAGTCGGGATTAGCGATCCTTACCGAAGTAATCATTTGTTTTAATTTCCCAATCCCAACCTATACATCCCATGAAGTAAAACTGGAAATACTTCATATCTAACACAACGGTGTTATCGGTAAAATTAATTACCATTTCACGTTCAAATCTAATTAAAGATTTAACTATTGCCTGGAGCAAAACTGGTGATACTCCATTCTCGATCATTTCCTGAATTTGATAATTTTAGTTATTAAATTCACCTTTCAATCTATTTAAAGATTCATTAAAACTCTAATTCAGTTTTAATTTCCAAAAATCATTACTTAATGATTATTTAAAGTTAAGAAATTAATCTTATCTTTAACTGGGTTAAAGAACTAATGTCATTTATAACACAGCTCATGATAAATCTAAAATCATATTCCATTAGCAATGGAAACTTCACGAATACAGATCAATATATATAATCGATATGAACTTCCATATCCAACAGATAATATAAATGGAATAACGGTCAAGCCTATTAAATTCCATATATATTAACAGTCTTCCTCTACTGAAGCTCACTTCGATTATTAACAAATCGAATTCCATTCAATTCCAATTTAATATGTTAAATTGGAAAACTTTACTTTGGAAAATCTCCTTTAGATCTTAACAAAAGATTTATAAATTCCAAACCACATTTCACTCTAAATCGGGCTAAAGAACGAATGTCGTTAAAAACACAGTTCACGATAAACCCAATTCACATTCCATTTTCTTCCAATTGTTAAATATAATTGGAAACTCTAACAATATTAATTAAAAAGATTTATTCTCTTCACATGGGGTTCAATAACAGTGTTACCGAAGACACCGTTCGTGACAAACCCAAAATCCTATTTGATATTAAATACAAGACTCTAAATAGAAAATATAACGGCTTATATTAATTATCAAATTCTAAACTCAACAAATATCGTATTGGAATAACGATATATATATCTTTCAAATTCCTCCACAATGCCCATATAATCATGGAATCCAATATCGAAGTATTCCGAAGATAATTTCGATTCAAATCCATTCCAATTCATATATTGGAAATTTTGGTTATTTTTAAAACCATTTCAAATCCAATTTATTTATTTTGAAATAATTGGATTATAATTCTAGTTCATAACTAGTTCATTTTGATAAAAATCTATTTTTATCTTTTCAAATATGGAATTTTTCTTCCCAATTCTTTCCAAATCATTTCTTATGATTCTACACAAATGATTGATATTTTTAACAATTTTATCAAGGCCCGTACAGTCGATTTGCATAAACAGTCATCGAACTGCACTTACAACGACCTTTTCCAAATTTGATATGGACATAATTTCAAATCCAACCGTTAGATTTCAAATCCCTAATATTCAATAGAAATCTCTTTTCAATATGAACCCAACGGTTCCGGTTTTAGGAGAATCCAACGGTCGGATCTCTCGTAATGTCCACTCGAAGTCAATGGTCGAAATTCACGAATTGCTGCGGCGCGTTCTATTCAGGCCATTATATTGTATATATATAATATATATTTCGTCGGTTTTCATTTAAAATGTATTTTATAAATTGTTTAAAATTCGTTTTCAAAACGATTTCAAATTCATATTCAATTTCAAATCAAAATTGAATATTACATATCATCGATATATAAATGATAGTATTTTCAAAATATTAGATTTTGAAATCATTTCCTTTTCGATATTCATTATAAAAATGAATAAAATCGATATAAATATCGTTCACGTCAAAATGGCGTTAATCTAATCAACACGGCTTTATGTAAATTTATAAATATTCATGTCCATCCCAAATCGGACGTCAAAATCAGATTTTGATCTTTTACTGAATATTATTTTAAAATGTTCATTATTTTAAAATATTCATTATTTTAAAATATTCATTCTTTCTGAACTCGAATCAGACACAATCAATTACCACAACAAATGTGTATAACAACAATCCATCATCCAGAGTGCATTCTACACTACGTAAGCATTAAATATAAATATTTAACGCTTACAACAGCCTGTCGATCAATCGATTGACATATCACTAAACAGTTGGGATTAGTGTATGTCAAATATCATCTCAACATCTGTGTGGGATTTCAATCAATAAATAATGAATTTTATTTGTGCAGTTGGGCGATGTGTAAAATTTATCGTCTCAATCCATATCAGTCAAATGGGTGTACATAAACAAATCGTCTGATTTGTAAATGAATATTTATTTTATTCATATACACGTTAAGAATTATATTTTTATCTCTAAAATATTTATTCAATTCATTTACACAATAAAAATAATATTTTTATTATTCTAACATATTTTAGAAAATTTTGGCGGCATAACGGCGCGATATCAATATCGGGTAATGTCTAGCATTACCCCTCTCCTGATAATGGCTCGCGCCATACACACATAACAATTCTAATCAATTCATTTCACCCAAACAACCAAATTCAACCAAATAATCTAATCAACCAAACCAAACAATCAAACAAGTCGTCCATGGTCTGTGGACGACGGCGAACGGTTCATATATGCAGTTATAAAAATAATAATTGTATAAGAAAATATGGTGAGAAGTTCTCACCTTTGGGATCCACTCTGTCATTCTTTAATTAGCGGATCTTGTCGTCGCGCTCCGTTTTGTCGTTCTCACACTTGAATTCGCCTCTTTAGCTATAGAAGTTGCATACGGCCTTCAATCTTCACCAAACTTTGTCACTAGCCTAAACACGCCATTCCGGACAACTTTTTCCTAGTGGAATTTCTTCAAAAAATGCTCCAATTCGCTGGAAATCACGAAAAATAGCAGCAAGTCCGTTGACTCCGGACACGATTTCCGGACAGCTCCGCAATCCGAAATAGGACTTCCATATACCAAATCGATGAGAAAATCGTGCTCTTTGACTTTGGTAAAGTGGAGTTTAGACTAGAAATGCACGGTTTGCGAGTTATTGGCGAAATAGTGATAGGGTGTTATTTGCAAAACGGGAAATTTGTGAAAAATGGTTTTTTTAGTGTAGCGGGGCCCACAGCCAGAGCTAGGTGGCTGTAGGCGGCGGAGGGGCCTGACTGGGCGGCGGAAGGGTGCAGGTGGTGATGTTGGGGCCAATAGTGGTGGTGGTGGTGGTGTTTGGGTCTAGGGTTTAGGTTTGTGAAGGGAGAGAGAGAAAGAGAAGAGAGAGAAGAGGAGTGTAATATCCCGGAAATTCTGAACCAGTTTAAATTTTTTATTTTTCTAACATATTTTAGCGAATTTTGAATATTTAAAATAGAGTATTTTAAATAATGTCGACGAGAAATTTATTTTGAATATATTTAGAACGTATATATTATATACGTCGTCGTTAGAATATAAACAATTATATATAATTATAAATAGAATTGAAAATGGCGCGGTAGTTCGATAATTCGATTTCAAACTTTAATTGAATGTACCGGGTGCAAAACAATCCGGATTTTAGTGAAACCAAAAACATTAGGATCTAATTGATAATATCTTTCCAACGAATCCGACAAATCAAAATTTCATAGCGGGAATCAAAAGATATGACCGGTTGAAAATTCTGAATAGTCGCTTCATTTGGTATCAGAGCTTTGGTTTACAGAGCTCGAGAACAAGACACATTAGAACCATACGAAAGAATTCATCAGATATTGGATTAGTAATATCTAATTAGAATGACTCGTTAGAGATAGGATCAGTAGTATCCTAGAACGAGTGTGAAGAGTATATTTTTCAAATGGAAACAAATTTGTTTTGAAATTTAAATCGTTTTACATGTATTTGAATAATTTATTTATTTTGAATTTGGACAATCTAGTATATAAAGGTTTTGCATATATGCGTCATGAACGTATATTCGAAGTTTTAATATATTAGATAGATATAGAGTCACACTCTAGTCGCCCGGACATGGTCCTGATGATGAAGTATACCATCACCAACATTTATTTTCGAGTGACGAAGGTATGATGTCTATATATTTCCATTAGACTGGTGTGAGAACCAAAACTAATATAGCTAGAACACTTTGTTGTAAATTGGCATCAAAAACATGATTTTCTGTATATATCAAAATTATGAATTTGAAACATTAAATTCACTAATTGATTGATGTTTTTGTTGTTTGTTTATTTGTTTGCTAATTTTTGAACCTTTATGCCTAATTGAACCAAATATTGAACTGTATTGAAAATTGGTCGCATAGGCATGCATATATACGTTCTTACATTGAACAGGTCATAGCAAGGAGGCTAGAGCCGAAGAATAAAATTTGTTTGCCCGACAAATAGGTACATGTTTACTACATAATTTACTGTTTTGTTTGGGTGATGATGATTTTATAAGCCTATTGGCTAGCCGCTTGGCTTTTTCTTTTCTTTTTGAGATCAGAAGGCCTGTATGGCAATTTCGGGATTTTCCCGTGGCTCTCGGTGCAGGGGAGGTTATGGCGAAATTTTTCGAAAATTTAGGGTGTTAGCCAAATTTTTGAAAATTTGAAAATTCTCAGAAACTGAAAAGTTAGAGAATGGAAGCCAGATCGAACGTAGAGTTGATTAATCAAACCACTTTCGACTTTGTTCATTTTCGGGGATGAAAAGTTTTAAGTGGGGGAGATTGTAATAACCCGGAAAATTCTGAACCAGTTTAAAAATTTTATTTTTCTAACATATTTTAGCGAATTTTGAATATTTAAAATGGAGTATTTTAAATAATGTCGACGAGAAATTTATTTTGAATATATTTAGAACGTATATATTATATACGTCGTCGTTAGAATATAAACAATTATATATAATTATAAATAGAATTGAAAATGGCGCGGTAGTTCGATAATTCGATTTCAAACTTTAATTGAATGTACCGGGTGCAAAACAATCCGGATTTTAGTGAAACCAAAAACATTAGGATCTAATTGATAATATCTTTCCAACGAATCCGACAAATCAAAATTTCATAGCGGGAATCAAAAGATATGACCGGTTGAAAATTCTGAATAGTCGCTTCAAGGAGGAGGTGGCCGGAGGGGGTGCAGCAGCCTGAGATGGTGCGGCGGTGGCTGAGAGATGGAGGGGTAGTGACGATTTGGGGTTTGGAGCCCACTAATGGGAATTTTAGAAAGAAAAGAGGGACGAAGAGAATAAAGGAAGAAAGAGAGAAAGTGGTTATTTATCTCTTTTTCCATCCGATCATCCGACTGCTAACGATCTCTGTTGGCCACGGATTTTGGATACGACATAGTAGACATGAAGACGAGTCCAACGAAACAAGTTTTGTCGAATTCCGAGTTCTTTTGACCATCCGTTAAAATTGTCAAAAATGCTAAGATATTGTTCAAAAATGTGATTTTAGTGCGCCTTTTCTTCTTGCACGCCCACACGCTAACTCCAAAAATCATGCCTTTTTGGATTTAACCATTATTAGACGATACGAATCAAGAAAAAAATGAAATCGAATTCTGAGATCGTCTCAATAATTTTCCTTTGTAAAATGACTGCCTGTTTTACCTTGAACTATTTTAGCTCGCACAACCAAATACTAACTCCGTTCAACGTGCATTTTGGAACTCAACAAAGATTTGTCATTATGAATCCAGAAAAATTTATCTCGTCGAATTCTGAGCTCATATGCGGAATTTCACTTTTTAAGGGCTCTATGTATTAATAACCGAAAACCCTTTCCAATTGCCCCTATTCCGAATCTCGGAATATATTGAAGCCTGTACTTTTCGGAGTCGCAAACGATATTTTGAACTCAATGGAAGTGGTTTCAAGGCCAAATTCATCCGTATGCAAGATATGACATTTTGGGTTATATTTCTATAGCGACTATTCTGAATTTTCAACTGGACATCACTTTTTATTCCCGCTATGAAATTTGGACTTTTCAGATTCGTTGGAAAGATATTTTCAAATAGATTATAATATTTTTAGTTTCACTAAAATCCGGTTTATTTTGAATCCTATACATTCATTTGAAATTTGAAATTTGAAATTTGAAATTTGAAATTTGAAATGGAATTTTCTAACTACAGAGCCATTTCCAATTCCTTTTATAATTAAAATAAATATTTATATTCTAACTTCAATTGAAATAAATATATACATTCTAATTCTATTCAACACAAATTTCTAGTCGTTATTATTTAAAATAATTCATTTTAAATATTCAAAATTCATCAAAATTGCCAAAATAAAAATTTTAAATTGGTTCTGATTTTCCGGATTGTTACATAACAACACAAAATACTGCATTCAACTAAATATTATTCAAACATTTACCTTCGAGACTGAACCTTGCTATTTATCAGTTAATAATGAAATCGATCAAGTTGGGGTATAACTACCTATCAGACCATGACTGAATAACATTCTTGACTTCAAAATGGACAAGGCTTCTTATCTCGAATAATCAACGCCATAAAAACCAATTATTCATTTTTCAAAACCTGTATATGTTTCCCTTTCTATTTTTACTAGATATAATTATAGATTTCCTTTTTGTTGTTAATATTCTATTTTTAAGTCCATTTCCTTAACGAGTGCTATATATATATATATATATATATATATATATTGATTTCTAGTTATCACTTTTTCTTAAAAATATTTTAACTCCTTAAATTTCCAAAAAAATTCGCTAGTAACTCCTTTGTACCGATCAATAGCTCAAACTCCAACTCGCCATTCTAGGCCCTTTCCATTTAAAAAGAAAATCAAAAAGCCAAGCGGCTTGCCGATTCGGCACATAAAATCTCATATGGATTATAAACGTGTACCTTTTTGTTCGGCATTCGAATTATAATCTTCATACACTTCATACGTTACTTGTCTAACCCATATACGTCCATTTCTAATTTATTCCGACTCAATCCGATCATTTTAACACAGTTCGCTAATTTGTTCTTTAATTAGCTCTTTTGCCTATTTCACTTTTTATTTGAACATAACACATTCAAATAAATTTTTAACTTGCTTGTAAACCAACCAAATTCTATTTTAAACTCAAGTTTAATATTTGATGTCGAATATAAATTCTCAAATCTGATTTACCTCTAAAAGTTCAATTTTGATTCAAAATTCCATTAACTAATTATTCTTCAAGTTAGTTATTTCAATTCAATAGTTAAAAATCTGATTTTTGTTTCAAAAATCAGTTCACTTACTCCACTTGAGTTCATATTTATTTTACATCTCAAGTCTGGATTTTTCTAATGGAAATTTGGATTTTATTTACTTAAAATCCTTTTATTTAAATAAACCGTTATGGTTTTATAATGGTTATGGCGCTGTTTTTCTGAAAATTTGATTTTGACATAACTCAAAATCTATACGACGAAATCCAGATTTTTCTCTTTCATTAGAAAACTATTACCAAATCGGTCCTGATGATTCTTGTTTCAAACAATTCCAACTTAAATTGAGTTATCCAATTGATAAAATTTTCCATTTCAGTTATAAACATCATTTATAAATTCATTTAAATTTCCCGCATTATTTAATTTATAAACATTGTTTATAAATTTAGTACTTGATTTATTATTCAAAACAAGTTAATATTTCTAAAGCCCATTTGAAATTCAATTTTTATTTTAGAAAAACAGATTTTTCCCATGTAAATACAAAACCCCGTTTTCATGATATTTTTGTAAATCAATATTTAGGCTCAGTAATATTTAAACATTCAAAAATACCCAATTATCAATCACAAGATTTCTAACACATCATATATGATAATATATATGAAAACAAACAAATAATAATATTTTTTAGGGATCCAGTTGGACCCCTCCAACCTGTTTCCTACATCTATAGACATTAGCTAGCATAAATAATACCCATCCTGCTTCGAAGCAGGATATCGCGGTATTAAAGGTCATCACTATCATATTGTAGGGCACATTGGATCATTCGCTAATGATACTGTGGGCGTCCGCTAATGGTACTGCGTGAAATATCCAACTACCAATATATATATATATATATATATATAATAGCCATAACCACCAAGCCTAAATAACTAATATATTTATAATAGCCACAAAAATATTTAAACACATCCAAACAACCAACAAACGGAATATAAAAATTATTAAGTAAATCCAGAGAGTGAGTTTACTCACTGTGATTTTTGTTTGCAACCCATTCCAGTTTTTAAATTAAATTGAACCACTTCTAGCTCGAATATTTGTAGCCATGGACCAACCCGTCTTAATTTCAAGCATTCTGATCCTTGAATAAATTAAGTATAAATTATTTAAATCAATGTTATATATATATATATATTTCATTTAATTTAAATGATAAAAATAAAAATCTAAATTTCCTAAATTTTATACTCTAATTGTTAGTTTACAAATTAAATTCCGATGCTAGCTAACTAAATAGAGTTATACAAATTTCTTTAGTCAATTACCAACTGTATGAATCATTTTCCATATAAATTTTAAATTTAAAGAAATAAAAACATACCTTAATCACATAAAGCCTTTTTTTTCCAAATCAGGAGCTTGCTTTTCATTTATAGTCTTATTATAGAACTTCACTACAGTCACCATCCCACAATCTCCACTATTGTGGCACTAGAAATCCGAATTGGGCATCACCCAGATTCCAACACCAATCTAGAAGCCTGCAACGATCCCTAGATTACCCCTAAATCCACTGTTTGAACCTGCGATGATCCCAACTCCACTTAGATCGCCTCTTCAATCCCATTGCACGGTGAAATCTCTAACCTACGTATGCCCCTGACACCAATAATCAAACTCAACGCCATCCTCTAACCCATCGCGACTTCACAGCCAAACCCCAAAACTCCACTGCTGGTCATTTCTGATCCCTAAACCCAAAATAACCATTACAAAAACCATCGATTAATCATTGCACCACTTCTTAAGTCTCCAATCGTCGCTTCCAATATTACCATTGATAGATCATTTCCCCTAAAATATCGTGCTCGTGGATTTGATTCCATCGAACTAGATTTCGATCAGAAAAAGTGAATGTTTCCTTTTTTAAAAAAAATTGATCAAATCGATTTGTTTTGTGGATGGAAACAGAACGAAAGGGGACTGGAAAAAGAAACAAATGGGATGGCTTAAACAACTGGGTTTCCGCCGATTTTAGAAGCAAAGAAAGGAGTTAAGGCGATGACTTAAATTTGTATTACCTCGTTTTACAGAGAAGAAAGGAAATGAAAGAGGGAACTGAAAATTTTCGTTTGTTTTGAAATGGAGAAAATACGAAGGCTTTGATCTCAATTTATAGCAGCGAAAAGAGAACGATAAGAACAACATCGTTTTCACATGGTATTGGTAGCTTAACATAGGTTTGCAGAAGAAACTTCGTTTGAAAGGAATAGGAAGTTAGTGTATGCTTTGGAAAGAATAGGTTGTACCTATTATTTAAAGATATTTATTTACTTCGAGTTGAATTGATGTGATCTCTTATTTAATTCAAAATTTTGAACTCCTATTTGAACGCAACAACAGTCATTTCTATGGTTTAACCACTATTCTGAATACACAAGGACATGATTCAAAGCCTTATTCGATCGTATGGAGAAGATATTATTTTAAATCGATATAAATTAAATTCAAAGCAATTAATTTCTTGATAATAAAATATTATTATCGTTGTTCCTATTCAAATAGAATTTCTATTAATCATTTGAATTAATTTGACTCCGTTTAATTTCGAATTGAATTATTTTTGGTTCTCGTATTACGATAATTATATATATTCCAAATAAATCGTATTTTGAATATTAAATCGATAACTCAATATAAAATTGATTTAAATTATCAACTCAATATTTAAAACCATATTAACTATTTAAAATAGATCGACAAAAATCCGGGTCGTTACATTCTGCCCCCATAAAAGAATTTCGTCCATGAAAATACTAAGGTAGGAAAAATGTTCAAACCCTAACTTTCCAAAAACCAACTTATGTTGAAACTCAATATTTCATATATCAAGAAAATTTAGTCCGACCAAAACTTTTGGTTTACATTCATATCGCATATCATATATGCTTACATTCCTTTAATCTGAATGATTAATAACGAATATATTCATATCCAATTCATATTTCATTCATATGCATTCAAATCCATTCAAATTGATTCTAGTCAATTTATTCACTTCAATCCTTTTAACTTGCTTAAGTTAAATTTAAATTCTCGGATTCAAATGCCCGGGTTTTCATTTCAAATCCTTTTGAAATCACATAAATAGAGAC
Source organism: Allium sativum (assembly GCA_030737875.1). Lineage (NCBI taxonomy): Eukaryota > Viridiplantae > Streptophyta > Magnoliopsida > Asparagales > Amaryllidaceae > Allium > Allium sativum. The sequence continues at coordinate 1,025,770,277 of CM060920.1, forward strand.
ATATATTTATAACCATCTCAAATTCAAAACATTTGAATTTTCCAAAATAACTTATTTTCGTTCAAACAAATTTCCACTAAAACTTTTCTAAGGTAGCAATCCATCACTTAGAACTCGAAAATGAACATTGATGATGCTGCATTCATCATCAGAATTATTTTCCAGCCACTGAAGCGAGTTCAGCGCTTTATCACTTTTAAAATCCATCTAAAATGATTTTTATTCAAAATCCTTCTAAAACAAAGCAACATTCTTTTAATATACTTCAAAAAATATTTTTCAAATTCCCCGAGATTTAAAATTTCAAATTCTGGTGTGAATCCAATTCCAGTTCATCTATTTGTATATTTCATCCTCATACAAATTATATTTGGTTATATATAACCATTCCAATTTTTATAATCTCAATTGATTATAATATTAACAACCAACATATCCATATAATATAATAATTTCAGAAAATAATTCCTTTTCTATCAAAATCGAATTTTGGGTAAAATTATTTCATATACCCACTTTAAAACAATATTTTGTCCAATCTTCTGTTCAACTGTTTAGAAGTTCCTATCGACTTTATGGCGTCCCACACTTCGACCAGAATTCCTAAGCCACTCAATAGACTAGCCAATACAATATAAAACAATTTTTATATCAATTAATAAATATGCGCTCTCACATATATACACTCAATTCATTCTAGGGTACTACTGATCCTATCTCTAATGAGTACAATCCACCAAGGCCTAGGTGTTCACTTAACCTAAGCTCTGATACCACTGTAATGAACCGACATTTTCTCGATCCTGATTAACGATACAATTACCATATTGACTAACCAAACACCATAGATTACCAGATCATTAATAGAAATAAGTTAGAGGGTGAGAAATAGAAAGAAAGAAATATTAGAATAGAAGAAGAAAAAGACAGAAGAACATAAACAAACACGCAGAATCTTACATCACAGCGAAATAAAATATAATATATATAACAACTTTTGGAATATAAAAATTACTGTATGCATGTACATACCGTCATCAGAGTGTAATACAACACAACGGACAATAAACGGTAAATATCTAACGATGAAGCCTCCAGCTCCAAGCTCCTCTAAGTATCTGTAAACACCTGAACTACTTGATTGTCCGTACAAATTTGGGCACCCATGAGTTTAAGGTAAAACAAAACAAAATAAACTTTGGGTCAGTCATGGGACTGGTGTGAGTAAACTCCAACCATTTAGCTTAACTTTTAAAATTTCTTTTCGAATGAAAAGATAATCGTAAGACTGATCCACACATAAACATAGATGATTTTTACCTTACGATAACCCAAAACATTTTTTTGAAATCAATAGTTTTTCTGATATTATAATAGTGTCTAAACCAAATAAGTAACAATCTAGCGGAACACTTGCTTCTCACGCTCTACATACATAGTATACAATCAAAACTATGGGGTCTTATTGGATAATGGATTCCAACTGGCAAGGTATGGGACCACCTTCGGACATTATATCTCTAGAGAGGAATACACCGGGTTCGACAAGAACATCTTGCAACCCAGGCTAAACATGACCAACCCCTCATTTCGCTTCAGAGTACCGAATGTATTGTCACCAACTATTGGGATCAGCAACCGCTCCCGAAAGGGGTAGCATCGAAATGTTTAAGAAGCAAAATGGAATTTCCCTAGATCAGGTGACAATATACCCTACTTGGGTGCGACCCACTTAGCCATGCGACTTACCCGGTTTTATACCATTTCCCGGTTGTGAGGCTTGAGGTTATGATTACTTACCCTTCATTGATAGCACCATCACTTGGAATGCCACATTGTCAGATCCGTTAATCACTAATTGATTTGCACAAAGATATTCTGGATATTATGTTAAGAGAATAAATTCTCCACCACCAGATTTATATTGGTACACACCAACATACACAATCATTGGAAATACTCTATTAGACACTCATCCATACACGTTCATTCTGGGACTAAATGAAATCGAAGGCACAATTTCCATTGATCAATCTTAGGCAATTTACACCTTGGATTAACAGAAAAAGCCCTTGCACTTTACTCCGTCTTTGATTTGTCTACATATAATCTGATTCGCAACACTATTGCCAATACGAAGTGTTTCTTGGATAATAATCCAACCGGTCTCTCCATATTGACACTGATGGTCAAAAATTTCGATAGTTGGTTATTTCACTATCGAAGAAAAAAAACATCCATCCAAAACATCAAACAATCAATGGGCCCCTTAATTAATATTTCATTAACTAAATCACTTCTTCATTTCCTTACCAATATGTGTTAACCAAATATTTTCAATAATGGCCTCTTACACTATTTGGAAAACATTTCCATATATCGCCATCTTTTTATTTTCTATACTTAGAAAATATTTTCTATATATAATTGGAAAACATTCCAATTACTTATCTCTTTCAAGACCATTCATTTATTTCTATACTTAGGAAATATTTATTATTATATTTCCGAAATCCCACCTACTTGGGATAAAACGAATGTTGTGTAAAACATCGTTATAACAACCCAAAATACTGCATTAAACTAAATATTATTCAAACATTTATCTTCGAGACTGAACCTTGCTATTTATCGGTTAATAAGGAAATCAATCAAGTTGGGGTATAACTACCTCTTAGACCTTGATTGAATAACATTTTTATTTTCAAAACGGACAAGACTGCTTATCTCGAATAATCAACACCATAAAAACCAATTATTCATTTTTAAAAACATGTATATGTTTCTCTTTCTATTTTTACCAGACTTAATTATAGATTTCCTTTTTGTTGTTAACATTCTATTTTTAAATTTGTTTCCTTAACGAATGCAATATATATCGATATTTTGATTTCTAGTTATCAATTTTTCTTAAATATATTCTAACTCCTTAAAGTTTCAGAAAATTTCGCCAGCACCTCCTTTGTACCGATCAATAGCTCAAACTCCAACTCGCCTCTCTAGGCCCTTTCCATTCAAAAAGAAAATAAAAAAGCCAAGCGGCTTGCCGATTTGGCACATAAAATCTCATATTAATTTAAACGTGTACCTTTTTATCGGGCACTCGAATTATAATCTTCATACACTTCATTCCATACCTATCTAACCCATATACGTCCATTTCTAATTTATTCCAACTCAATCCAATCATTTTAACTCAATTCGCTAATTTATTCTTTAATTAGCTCTTTTTTCTATTTCACTTTTTATTTGAACATAACACGTTCAAATAAAATTTTAACTTGGTTATAAACCAATCAAATTTCATTTTCAACTCAAGTTTCATATTCGATTTCGAATATAAATTCTCAAATCTCATTTAACTCTCAAAGTTCAATTTTGATTCAAAATTCCATTAACAAATTATTCTTCAGATTAGTTAATTCTATTCAATAGTTAAAAAATCTGATTTTTGTTTCGAAAATCAGTTCATTTACTCCACATGAATTCATACTTATTTTATATCTCAAGTCTGGATTTTTCTAATGGAAATTAAGATTTTATTTACTTAAAATCCATTTATTTATTTAAATAAACTGTTATGGTTTTATAATGGTTATGGCGCTGTTTTTCTGAAAATTTGATTTTGATATAACTCAAAATCCATAAGATGAAATCTAGATTTTTCTCTTTTATTAGAAAACTATTATCAAATCGGTCCTGACGATTCTTCTTTCAGAGATTTCCAACTTATATTGAGTTTTATATACTCAATTGTAGTTCGAAATGCCAATTTACGAACTATCGCACGGTGGCGAGTTCGTTTCAAATATATTTAAATATAAACGTTTAAACGTCATTTATTAATACATTTCAATCTCATTCTTATATATTTTAATATAAATTAATCCACTTTTCCAAATCCAACCTAATATTTCCAATTATCCCTAATTGTCAATTATTTCATTACTCGGTTATAAATTCAATTACTACACCATTTATTTATTTTATATTCATATCTAATTCCCTTAGAAATAAATTATCTTATAGAATTCATGAAATCAAATTCTAAATATATATATATCCTTTGGATTACCTCAATTAAATTTATATTCCGAATACCTAAATAAAAACATCGTTCCCTTTCAAAACGATTTCTAATTGATTTTTAAAATCATACTTGAATTTAAATTTCAAATTATCCCTCGATAATTTATTCACTACATCGTTTATAAATTTACTTGTTTTATTCATTTAAACAAGTTCCATTTAAAAAAAATCTATTCAAAACCAAAATCTTATTTTGGGGTATTCTATTTATTTTAACTTATCTATATGTAACATGGAATCTATTTTAATATTTATTTTCAAATCCTAGTTTCTAATTAATACCATTCCAATATCCTTTCTACATATAATTTATATTTATAAATTCAACATAGTCAAATTTAAATCATAAATCTATATGGATTTATTTTAATTCAATTTACATTCTGAATACTAGAATAGATTTATCGTTTCTCTTTGAAACTAATTTCAATTTCCTTTTTTAAATTCACATCTGAATTCAGACTTCCCAAATTATCCAAATGATAAATTTTCTACTTCTGTTATAAACACCGATTATAAATTCACTTAAATTTCCCGCATTGTTTATAAATTCAGTACGTGTTTTATTATTCAAAACAAGTTAACATTTTTTAACCCATTTGGATTTCAAATTTTATTTTAGAAAATTAGATATTTCCCATTTAAATCTCAAAATCCCTTTTTCACGATATTTTTATAAATCAATATTTAGGCTCAATGATATTTAAACATTCAAAAATACCCAATTATCAATCACAGGTTTTCTAACACAACATATATGATAATATATATGAAAACAAACAAATAATAATATTTTTGAGGAATCCGAGCCAACATAAATAATACCCATCCTGCTTCGAGGCAGGATACCGCAGTATAGAAGGTCATCCACTATCATATTGTGGGGCGCATAGGGTCATCCGCTAATGATACCGCGGACATCCACTAATGCAATTATGGTAAATATCCAACCACCAATATATATATATATATATATATATATATATATATATATATATATAATAGCCACAACCACTAAGCCTAAATAACTAATATATTTATAATAGCTACAAAAATATTTAAACGCATGCAAACGACCAACAAATAGTATATAAAAATTATTTAAATAAAATGCAGAGAGTGAGTTTACTTACCGTGATTTTTATTTGCAACCCATTCTAGTTTTTAAATTAAACTGAACCACTTTTAGCTCGGATATTTGTAGCCATGGACCAGCCTATCTTATTTTCCAGCATTCTGATCCTTGAATAAATTAATTATACATTTTTTGAAACAACTATATATATTTCATTTAATTTAAATGATAAAAATAAAATTCTAACCTTTCCTAAATTTTATACTCAAATTGTTAGTTTACAAACTAAATTCCGATGCTAGGTAACTATATAGAGTTATACCAATTTCCTTAGTCAATTACCAATTGTATAAATCGTTTTCTATATAAATTTTAAATTTAAAGAAATAAAAATATACCTTAATCACATAAACCCTTTTTCTCCAAATTAGGAATTTCCGCTTCATTTATAGTCTTATTACCGAACTCCACTACAGTCACCATCCAATAATCTCCATTGTTATGGCACCAGAAAGTCGAACTTGACATCACCCAGATTCCAATGCCAATCTAGAAGCCTGCAATGATCCCTAGATTACCCCAAAATCCACTGTATGAACCTGCGATGATCCCAACTCCACTCAGATCGCCTCTTCAATCCCATTGCACGGTGAAATCTTTAACCTACATACACCCCTGACACCAAAAATCGAATTCAACGCCATCCCCTAACCCATCACGACTTCTCAGCCAAACCCCAAAACTCCATCGCAGGTCATCCCCGATCCCCAAACCCAAAATAACCATCGCACAAACCATCACTTAATCATTACACCACTTCTCTAGTCTCTAATCGTTGTCGCTTCATTATTACCATCGACAGATGATTTCCCCTAAAATATCATGCTCGTGGATTTGATTCCCTCGAACTAGATTTTCATCAGAAGAAGTGAATGTTTCCTTTTTTTTAAATTGATCAAATCGATTGGTTTTGTGGATGGAAACAGAACGAAAGGGGACTAGAAAAGGAACAAATGGGATGGCTTAAACATATGGGTTTTCGCCAGTTTTAGAAGCGGAGAAAGGAGTGAAGGCGGTGACTTGAATTTGGATTACCTCATTTTACATAGAAGAAAGGAAATGAAAGAGGGAATTGAAAATTTTCGTTTGTTTGTGAATGGAGAAAATATAAGGCTTCGATCTCAGTTTATACAAGCGAAAGGAGAACGATAAGAACAACATCGTTTTCATATGGTACTGGTAGCTTAAGTTAGGTTTACATATGAAACTTCATTTGAAAGGAATAGGAAGTTAGAGTATGTATTCGAAAGAATAGGTTGTACCTATTATTTAAATACATTTATTTATTTCGAGTTGAACTGATGTGATCTCTTATTTAATTCGAAATTTCGAACTCCTATTTGAACGCAACAGCAGGCAGTCCTATGGTTTAACCACTATTCTGAACACACAGGGACAAGTTTCAAAGCCTTATTTGATCAAATGGAGAAGAAATTATTTTAAATCGATATAAATTAAATTCAAAACAATTAATTTCTTGATAATAAAATATTATTATTGTCATTCCTATTCAAATAGAATTTCTATTAATTATTTGAATTAATTTGACTTCGCTTAATTTCGAATTGAATTATGTTAGGTACTCCTATTAGATAATTATATATATTCGAAATAAATCGTATTTCGATTATTAAATCGATAACTCAATATAAAAATCAAATTATATGTAATGTCCCGTATTTTTGGTAGTTAAATATTTTATTATATTAAACATTTATTTAGAATATTCATGGATTTATATTATATATTCCATTTATAAAACGAAGCTTGAACGTTATAATTTATATATAATTATAAACGAACTAGAAATGGTGTGACGACCCCAAACCCCGTACTGACGGCGGCATGGGTAATCTTTGGAATATAACACATAAACAGATAACAGTAGAACAGAATTAAATACACCAGATAATGAACAAATAATACACTAGATAAACATAATCATCAGAGTTACACAGTATACAGGATCATACTTAGTACAAATAAAGTTCAGCTGTACATAAATGTCTACAGCGGAAAAACAAAACATAATGTACAATCGGAGCTGAACAGCACAAAAAGAGATAAATGATAGAATCCATCTTCAGCTCCAGAAATCCATAAAGAGCCTGCTAAAGCCTGAAGACAAGGTTGCCCGTGTAGAAAAAGGGGGCACCCGAGTTTGAAAGTGAAACAAACTACGAGTCAGTCATGGGACTGGTATGAGAAATCTACCCAACATATTTAAAATATGGCTAATCACAGGACCACGCCACTTTCGTGGAACGGGTTTACTCCATTGGATTGCCCGTGCTTTAAAACAAACAATTCTTTTAAACATCGCAATGCTTTTTATAAAAATGAAGCCATTATAAGACTCAGTTCCCATCACACAATGCAACGCAAACTGAAGGATAGAGTTTTACCTTATAATGGCCAAAATATGCTTGATACGAATAAAACAAAAGCATTTGGTATTATTGCTAGTGTTTATAGGTTTCGAAAACAATTTTGAATCATAACTATCAATCATAGACGGCATGGGTACCATATATCATGTCGCCATTTGTATATACAATCAAAACCGCACGGTGTCGTGTTTGGAAATTGGATTTCCATCATGAACCAAGGAAAAAGATAGTCCTTACCGAATTCGAGACGCTCTAGCCCACCCCTCAGGATCAGACCTCGAGTGACCCTTGGATCGTCAGGGTCGGTCCACCGATGTGGATTAAAATTCCTGAACAATGCATTTCCCCGCCCTATGAGGTGTAAGTGAGCCAACGAATGACTCCATCGGTCCCGGATCGACCGATATATCCGAGGCGCCTAGCAACAGCAACAACCACATAGGTGAAAAATATATATAAATGTCAGCCAGTTTAAGCACCGACACCACCTCTAACTAGAAAGAAACGCATGTCCTCCCTGAGGTCCTTTCTCCCATTTCTGGTTCATACCGGGGTGTGAGGTTCGCGAATTCACGTTATACACAAAGCTACGCCACACAGGCAGTGCTTTGATCATCAATTACAAGACTTTTCTTTTCAACAGAAGCCCTGATCACTGCATATTAGCATATCACACAGGCAATTCACATCATGCAACTGATGGCTATCAATCACACGGAATAAATTCCAATGTCAGACAAACAATCCATTTACAAGTCCGTTCTGGGTCTGAACGAAACCGGAGGCACTATATACCTCGCAAACCCACCGATATCCACGTACGTCTGGACAATCACCACTCATTATCCATATTTCGGGATGCCTCCCAATCAGGACATCAGCTACCATCCAAACGAGGTGAAGAACTCCGGTCTCCGACCACCGTCTTCATCTTCGATTTCTTATCGTCGATTCAGTTATTCAGAATGGGATAAACCCGGTCTCTCTGAGCAACTCGCGTATATAATAAACAAGTGCTACACGAACACTACATACACATCATTTTAATTCATTAGTCACTAACCGTCAATCAGTAAGAGAACGATTTCCCAAATATTAACCCCGAAGGCCGAAACCAACATCAGATCAAAATCCAGGAAACCATTCGACTTAGTTATCCTTCAGTTAATTTCTAAATTTCACATCCATATCGTTTATAATATTTTATAACGATTTATCACTATTTTTATTTCTTTAAAAATAGCCAATTTATTCAAACGATGCTTCGTGCCATAACGTGGTCGTGGCGCTGTTTTTCTTCAGATTTGATTTACACATATCTGAAAATCTAACCATTAGATCTTCACAAAATTTATATTATTAGAAAGATCTTTCAAAACGAATCTAACGGTTCCAGTTTTGGAAAAATCCGACGGTCGGATCTCCCGGCACAATCGTTTGAAGTTTCGATTTCAAAATACAAACTACAGCGTCGTTATTTGATTTAATATATATATATATATATATATAATCGATTCTGGCTCTGTTTTTCTTCAAATTTGAAATAAACATTCCAGACAATCCAACCGTTGGATTTTTACAAAGTTGTTGTCATTGGAAAGAAATTTCCAAAGCGAACCCAACGGTTTCGGTTTCGGGAAAATCCGATGGTCGGATCTCCCGCACTAATCATTTGAAATCACGGTTTCAAAACATGAACTGCAGCTTCATTATTCGATATATTTCAATTCTATTTATATATACATCGATTCTTCAATTTCAAAACTATATGTTTTTCATACATTTGATAAAAATGATATTTTTATCTAACTAACATTCACTACGACACTTCACTATTTTTAACAACTCATGTGTATAGCAAAAATGTGATTTTTATTGTAAAACAATTCATTTCAAAACACGATCATTTTATATAGTTCATATAGGTAATAAAAATATGGTTTTTATTATAAAACAATTTATTTTAAAACGCGAATACCATTCAACACATGAATTTCTATTCAACGAATGAATTTCTATTCAACACATGGACGGTTTCTATAGTTTGTATATATATAGTAAAAATGTGATTTTTATTCCAAAACAATTTATTTAAAACATGAATACCATTCAACACATGAATTTCTATACAACGAATGAATTTCTATTCAACACATGGACGGTTTCTATAGTTTGTATATATATATATATATATAGTAAAAATGTGATTTTCATTGCAAAACAATTTATTTAAAACACGAATACCATTCAACACATGAATTTCTATTCAACGAATGAATTTCTATTCAACACATGGGCGGTTTCTATAGTTTGTATATATATAGTAAAAATGTAATTTTTATTGCAAAACAATTTATTTAAAACACGAATACCATTCAACACATGAATTTCTATTCAACGAATGAATTTCTATTCAACACATGAATATAGTTTCAACACATGAATATTATTCAAAATTTCGGCAGCATAACGGCAGGGTAGTTAAAACCGGGACCGTCCCTAGTACGGCTCCTCGCTCTACCTTAAAGCCTCGCAGCTTTTGACAATGGAGAATCATGCATCTAGTTCGCACGCAGGTGGCATGTATATTTTTTTCATTTCCACAAACTAATCATATGTGGTTTCAACCAAATATTTCTCAACCACAAGCGGGTATTTTTCAACCACAATCAATCAATTTTAACCATAAACAATTCTACCATTCGTAATCAAACAATTTTCACACCAATCACAACCAATAAATATCGTCCATGGTTTGTGGACGAGGGGCGTATATATATATATATATATATATATATATATATATAAGCATTTCACTTCTATTTCAACACATATTTTTTTTACAACGCATATATAACTTAAATATCGAACATACAACTTATACAACGCTTATACAAGAGGTGTACAATACTTATATAACTCATACATCGACTATATAATTTATACATCATCGTTTTCCATATCGTTTATAATTTAGAAATCTCACTTTGGGTTCCACTCCACCAAAAATAGCAGAAGGCTCAGAAAAATATGCGGTCTCTTCTAGAATGTAGAAGACGTCCACACGAGTCCACTGTCTCTTGTTTCACTGAATTTCGTCAAAAAATGAAAAAGTTATGATTTTTAGAGTGAAATCAAAAACCGTAGCGCTTTAAACTGCTATAATATAGTTTAAATTAACATAGCTGTATACCTTCCTATTTTGTTCAAAACTAGGTTCTGAAATTTCGCGAAATCCGTGCAACTATTGGTCGATCGGACTACGCAGCGTTGTAGAGCTTCGAAAAGGGTTTCCGGCGAGGTGCACCACCCTTGATTCGATCCCCTGCTGGCGGCGCTAGGAGGTGCGACGCGGGCCTACTTCGAGGCGGTCGTGCTTCTCGTACAGGCGACGAGATGGAGGCTAACGGGTATGGATTTAACGAGGGAGGAGAGAGCTTCAAAAAGCTCCAAAGGAGCAAGGGCTAACGATGCACGGAATCGCCAGAATGTGGTCGGGAACGTTTGAATGCTGGCCGCCGTCGAGATCGGGGAGGGGGGTTTCTGAGATTTTTTTTTTATATAAATTCTGATTGGCCGAGAGCTTTTAAAAGGGGGTTTTCTAACACGACCTCCAATCCAAACCCAACGACTGTCGTCCCTAGCTAAATACCCCCATTCCGAACACAATGGGATATATTTCGAAGGCCCATTCGACTGTTTCAGTCAGTTTTTATTCAAATTAGAACATAAAACATTAAATATTTAATTTGAATGTGCATTTCAATTTGCCGGGGCCACAAACTGATTCGAAAAATTCTAGAAAAATAAATCTAGCTATGTTTTGACGATACGGTCCCAACAAAACTAGTTTTGTCGAATTCTGAGACCGTTTGAAAAATGGCCCATTTCTGGTCGATCCAATTTAATTGTAATTGACCAAAACACATTTTCCTTTGCCACGCTCACATACTAGCTTCAAAAATTATGAAATTTGAAATCTAGCAATAACTTCACATCCCGGATCCAACAAAAGTGGTTTCGTCGAATTCCGAGGTCGTTTGCAAAACGGCCATCTTCACGGGCTATATAATTTCTATAGCGACCTTTCTGAAAATTCATTTGGCCATAACTTTTGCTTCTTGCTATGAAACTTCGATTTTTCAGATTCGTTAGAAAGGTATTCACTAACAGATTTAAATATTTTTGGTTTCACTCAAATCCGTTTTGTTTTGCACCCAGTACAGTCAGTCAAATTTGAATTCTAATTTTGAAACTACCGCGCCATTTCAGGCCTTGTTTATAATTCAAAGTAATTCTATTTATTTTCAACTTCGATTCAAACTTACTTTTCATCATTATTATTTAAAATATTTATTTTAAATATTTAAAATCCACTAAAATAGCCAATTTAAAATTTTTAAATTGGTTCAGATTTTCCGGGTCGTTACAAATGGCGCGGTAGTTCGTAAATTTCGTTTTGAACTTCAACTGAATATACAGAATCCGTTTTAAGTCGGAATTCTGTGAAACCAAAAGCGTTTGAATCGATTTGATTTTAATTTTTCCAATGTAAGAGAAAAATCCCGATTTCGTGTTATAAATTATTAGTTATGCCCAAATCAAATTTTAAAATAATTGCTAAATAAATCGTTTATAAATAATAACATTTATTTAATAAATTAATATGGTTATATAAAATTTGAACATCGGTTAACTTGGAAATGTTGAATTATAATTTCTTATTAGTTGAAATTGAAGTAATATGTTTGTTTATTTTTGGGATAACTTGGAAAAATTCGTTACAGCTAAACAGAATATATAAATCAATACATTTACCCGCAATAGGAAATTTAATGAATAACTTATTAAAGCAAACTAAGCTAGTAATTTCAGCTAATTAGATGTTCAAGTTGTTTGTACTTCTTTCCATTTTTGTCGATCACCATATTAAAAATAAATGAAAGCTACTTTAAACATACAGGAAAAGAAAGGGAAAATAGTAGCTATCACATTTCTTAACTTTTAAGATTGTCCAGACATAAACCAAAAACATCGCCTACCCTAACAAGCTCAACGTACAGCTACATACATCAATACAAATGAAATATCACATGCAACTAAATCTCATGACATATATATATATGTCACGGTTTCAAATCTAATAAACAATTCATTTTGTTACATCATGCCATGTTCTTTTCTGTAAAGCAACAGTAAAAGGAAAAGAGAAAAATATAGAAAAATATAAGGGTACATCAATTTTACAGCTATGAAAGAAACAAGACATAGAACAGATCATGAATAGCAATGCAACAGAAATACTCAAATTTCCAATGAGAAATTACAAAAGATAAACATGAGAATCCAGATCTTTACAAACGTACAAACCAAATATTTTTACAGTCAAATCTTATATACAAATCCACAAGGACTGTGGTCCATAAATCAAATACAGGATTGACCAAATGCAAATTTCAAATTTCTAAAATGAATAGACAATAGAAACAGGATATCTTCATATAAACAGCTAATTTCCAGTTCAAATTTGCAAAAAACCGTTATATCCTACATCAGTTCAAATCTACAAGAAGGAATCAATAATAGGAACAACCAAAATAAATATATACATTTATACCATCAATCAAAGCAGAATATATCTTCATATCCAGTAAACCTAGGGTACCAACCGTACTCTGCCATGTATATATCACGGTTCAAATCTACGAATGGAATAAACAAATCAGTCCCTTCATTTACACAGACCAAATGAACAAGACAATACGAACAACAAATTACAATATACGATATGAGCTGACAATATGAAACAATTCATAGCTTACCTAATCTATATAGGGACAGTACATGAAAATCCAACACCAATCTTGACACTTCCCTGCCAAACATTACGCAAGCCGTAACATTCCCATCATCCACAATTCGATCACACAGCTGTAAATGGAAGGGAAAATAGCACCTAAGAAATGCACAGCTAAATCTAACCTATTATGTTACCATTCGAGAATGACAACGATCTTATCTAAACCATTTCTAGTATAAATATAGATCACACATCACAATTCTTTCCCAGAACAAACCATGAACAAAGAAAATCGAATTCAACCCACAAGGAAATCAAAACAAAATAAAAACCGAAACTAAAAATCAATCCAGGTACTTATTTGAAATTGTGGATCCATGTACTTCAATTTTTCATGTTTTCGAATGAGTTGGTGAAGCCGATAGACCAGGGTTCGGTCAGGCTTCAAATTTGAAGCTTTGGTCTTGTTCTTCGAAGATTCTTCGCGGATGCAGAGCAATTGAAGTAGAAGGCGAAGGGGACTGGAGCATGGAGATGGCTTGAATCGAACGAAGGTTGAAGCAAGAGGATTTTGACAGGGAAGGGTTTTCTTTTTCTTTGGAATTTTTTTGTGGCGGCTACGGTTTGAAGAATGGGAGGGTTTCGATGGTTTAAGGGGAGAAAAGGATGGATGCGGGTTTGGAAATAATGGACCAAAGGATTTAAGGGTAAGCCCAATTGAAACAATTCAAAGCCTAATTCATTATTTTAGTTAATTTCCTATAATTAATTTGTGAAGTTAACTTAATTTGAGTTCACCTATTTTTTTTAAAATAATATTAAAGCAGTATTTGAAGACCAAAGGGGTCGGTTGTTTAACTAAAATGATAATTAATTTAGTTAGTTGAAGTAATTAGGAATTTAATTATGTTAGTTTAAATTTTATTAATTCCGTCAAATATATGATCAGAATGGGACAGAACGAGAAAACATTGGAACAATTTTGACAAGTACTATGTGATGGAAGGGAACCGTGCAGGGCAGGCAGCGGTTGGAATTTTCAGTTAAATTAAACGCCATTTAATTTAACTGAAATGTGCTGATTTAATGATGGAATCACATCAAGGTGAGTTAAACTCACTCAGTTCTTCCCACTTATATTTTTATAAGTCGAGTTATTATTTTTGTATGCTATGATCGTTAATGATTGACTGGTTGTTGATATATATATATATATATACATATATTGTTTGAACTGACGAAATTAAACGTCGTTTAATTTCAATGAAACACAAATCATTATTTTTAACGACGGGTGCTGGTTAAGGTAATTCAACTTACTGGCCACGTTTATAAAATAAACGTGATTTATTTAAATGGATTGTTTGAACTTTCAAGGTTGTGTGAAATAAATTTGGTTGATACTAAATTATCCGTGTTGATCGTTATGAGACTATTATTTATTTGAATTGAATTATTATATTTTAGATAACAGATTTGACGTAGGGAAGAACAGATTGGAGGGATCCAATCGGATTCCTCAAATATAGTAGATATTGTTTGTGTTATCATCGTATGAACTGTTGTGATTAAATGGTTGATTTGGGTATTGAATGTTGACCTGAAATTCAATATTTTTGATTTGAACCAATAGGTACTATTGGTCGAGTAATTGACAGTATATGGCCTTTGACTTAACCATTTTTGTTAAATATCGATTTATCATCAGGTATATCGACGAGATGAAGTTATAAAATATATTTTATAACTAAAGACAGATTTTTAAATCTATATTTTTGAATAAAAGTTTGTAAAAAGAAAATAAATATTTATTATTTATAAATTGAGTTTATAACTGATTTTTAAAATATTTTACAAAGAATATTTCTGAAATTTATCAGATTTATAAGTGAATAAGCAGAAATTTACTTAATGTTATAGATTTGAATAATCTTTTTGAGAGATAATTAAAAAGGGAAATTAATTAAATTAATTATATTATTAATTAATTTAAATAAAGGGTTATTTGGAACTGGTTAACGATGTAATCGTATTTTGGATTGATGAAGTCAACCGTTTTAACTGGATTAATTATAAGATCAGTTATTTTGAATTAATCTAACGAGATGGGTTAACGAAAAATGGTTTAATCCTAATAAGATTTAAAAAAGAAATTTATTATTTATTTAGCAAATAAAAAACGTAATCAATTGTGTGATAGTTAACGGTGAAGTGAATTATTAATTTAAATTAGTAGTAATTTGAGAAGTTTCTATTTAAATAAAGATCATGTATGAAAGTGATCAGAGTGGTAATGAAATCTAATTGAGTTGTGAAAGAGAATTTATGAACGGGCTTTATATTAAACCCAAATTTTAATAACAAAGTTATAAAAAGGGATTTTTAAGCAAATACGATGGTTTAAATAATGTCGAGTTAATATTTAAATTATGAAATCGAGGTATGGGTTTATATTAAACCAGCGGTATATAAGCGAAGTTTATAAGAACGAGACGAGGTGTTAATTAACGGTACTTAATGGAATCAAGTAGGAATTGGTGAAATAAGATTTTCAAGGGGGAGGATTAAAGCTGAATTTGGTATAGAAGTGTGTAATAGGATTTTTGACAAAAATCCAAGCAACAAAATGTATTGTTTAAAGAATTAAAAGGGAAGCGGATATTTTAGTAAGTAAATTCTTAATCAATGAATTAAGAAATTATATTTATACTCGAGGATAAGATTTTCAAAAGTGAGAAGTTTATTAAGTAAATTAAATAGTTAGATGAGATGTATTTGATGTTAGAATAAATATTGGTTTTTGAATTACAACTGATGTCTATCTGAAGATAAGAACGTGGTTGATCAAGGTCTGAGAGGTAAGTAAATACCCCAACTTGAATGACTTCGAGATTATCTGAGGGTGATATTAGTTCATAATGGGAAAGTGGGTGAAATAATGTATTATTTCCATACAAGAAATAATAACTCAATGTAAATAAAAGAGTCGAGAATATATAATGAGACGTCCCAAGTAACGAAAGAGAAAAGGATTTGAGATTTTATATATATACATGTATATAATGATATTCCCGTTGTAAAAGAAATAAAAAGGAGATTGTGTGAAATTAAAATGGTACTTTCAAGGAGAAAGGAAATTGGAAAGTAAAGTTTTGGAAGATGAATTCTTTCTATAGAAATAAGAGTGGATTAACATATTCAAGTAATGAAACGAAAAGAGGTTTCGTAACATTAAATGCTAAGTTGAGTTGATTTTCCAATATAAATAATGAGTAATAAGGTAATAAATGTTTGAACGATGATAGAATAGAAAATTGAATACGATTAGTGAATATTTTCCTATGTATAAAAATAAAATAGTTTGAAATAACCTTACGCTAATTTGAAATGAAAAGCTATGTTTGTAATGTTGAATATGTAAGAGTTTAAGATTAACTATCGTTAATCGTTTTTAATTAAAGAGGCCATGTAGTGTGGGTACTAAACTAGTAAACTCATGTTATTCTCACAATTATTTATTTGATAGTTAAATCATCGACTATCAAATCTGACCTATACGATTGTTGGTACGAAAAGACTGGGATCGAATTTATATTCGAGAACCATTCTTACCAGCGAATGCATGAAAGAAAATTATTGAAGATAGAGAAATTGAAGACCGTTGAACTTTATGAGCGGAAGAAATACTGATTGAATTTCTCTGGTTTAGCGGCCGGAGATATTTCGACAGCGATTTTGTCGTGATTAGAATCTAGGGATTGCAAGGACTTCTCGCTACTGATCTATAGGGTGATACCTAGGATGTGGAAGGAGGGTGCCTTCGGTTCATCCCATTCCTGGATGGCTCGTATGGACGGATGTCTGAAAGAGTATTTCCAAAGGGGTCACGTACGTTAACTACTTCAAACGTATCATAGTTGTGTCGCTCCCAACCAGGATATTTTTGTGGATGTCAATTAGTGATTTTTCTAGCGAATCTGACAATGTGGCATTCAAAGAAATTGGTGCCAGATGTTCTGAATTCAAACCTCAAGCCTCGCAATCAGGAAATGACAAAAATCGGGCAGGCAACATGGCTATGTGGGTCGCTCCCATTAAGGTGTATAATCACTTATCTAAAGAAATTCCTTTTGCTTCTTTAATCTATCGATGCTATCCCTTTTCGGGAAACGGTTGCTGATCCCAACCATTGTTGATATACATTCGATACACTCAAGCGAAATGGGTAGTCGATCATGCGTAGGCCAGGTTGCAAAACGTTCTTGTTGAACCCGGTGTATTTTCCTCTAGAGATACACTATCAGCAGGTGGTTCCATACCTTGTCATAGTCGGAATCCAATCTCCAATAAGTGCCTGTGGTTTTTGATTGTATACTACATATGTGGAGCATGTGATGCAAGCGTTCTACTAGATTCTATTTACTTGTATTTAGACACTATTATAATATCAGAAAGATATTGATTTCAAAAATATTTTAGGTTATCGTAAGGTAAAAACCATCCGTATTTATGTGTGAATTTGGTCTTATGATTATCCTTTTCTTTCGAAAAGATTTTGAACTTAAAAATCAAGTTGTGTGATACCTTAAACTTAGCCTGTTTATCTCACTCCGGTTCACCAGACTGATCCAGTATCTGTAATGCTCGGGTTAGCCCGAGTCTGCAAGTTCTGGTTATTGGACACTACAAAGTTCATAAGACGTGCTAGAGAAGTCCTTACATATTTAGGTTTTATTCCACTGTGTTGTATATGAGGATAGATTATTATAACTATCCAAATGTGTTAATTTACTCCGATATTGTAAGTTTTATTTAAAGCTCTCAATTAAGATTTATTTTTATATTATATTTTGTTCCGGTGCGATGTGAGACTCTATGTTGTGTTGGTTCTTCTTCTTCTTCTATTCTTATATTTCTTTCTTTCTTATCTCACCCTCTAATTTCTTTCTAATAACGTTCCAAAGTTTTCGGTATTTGGGAGGTCGGCATGAGGTACGGTATATGTATTTGTGTCAATTTTCAGGGCTGAAAATCTTGGATCGTTCTTGTGGTATCAGAGCTATTGGTTTAGTAATAACCTTGGCTATGTGGTGTAACTCGATAGAGATGGGGTTAGTAACACCCTAGATTGAGTTTGAGTGTATATATATATGAGAGTGTATATGTAAATTTTATATACAAATGTCTTGTATTGTATTGATTGGTCGGTTCAAGTGTTGAGAAGCATTGAACTGGTAATGAATACAATATTATTTTGTAAAGAGGGTAAATGAAATAATTTTACCCAAAATATATTTTTGTACAGAAAAGAAAAAAAATTATGGAATTATTGAGATATTATGTGTTGAATTATTTGAATGGAATTCAAAATTTGGTTAAAAATTTGAATAGTAACTTAACTTGGTTAAATGGAATTAAATTAAGAAATAATGTTGAAATCAAATTAAATTGATTTGAATTTGGAAATTTAATGAATAATAATTAAATAGAAATCAATCGAATATTAATCGGTTGATGTTCAAATATGTTGAATTAAATTAAATAATACTATTGAATGTGAATTCAATTGATTTGATTGAGTTTGTTGTACCCTAGTTGTTGATTTATTGTTGACAGTTTGTTAGATTGGCTGAATATAATTTATCCATGGATTAATACAGAGTTAAGCAAACTGAAAACCCAGAAAATGAAATTCAGTATAATATAATTGAAATGAAACAGCATATGAGTTGAAACTGAATGATTTAGCCCTGTATTTGCAAATGAATTTATGCCACCAGTTTGATTTCAGAAATCCGTATAGGTACACTTGTCAATAAATGAAGTGTTATTTAAATATTTCATTAATATGTTACTTATATGATGAATTGAGTTAAGGTCAAATGAATATGAGGATTGAGTTTGATTGCGTAGATTGCATGTAAATTGAGTAGTAGACTCAATAGCGCTCGAAAAAGGTACACCTACGTGAAAATATAAATTTTAGGTTTTGATTTTTATTTTTTTGACTGTGTGGGTCGATGTATATATATATATATATATATATATATATATATATATATATATATATATATATAACTCGTTCCTGCAATATCGCAGATGTCACTCCGTGAAACGACCCGAACTTCCCTGGTAAGGAAAGCACGGATTGAATTGAGAACAAGCCACATCGAAACACAAACAGAAGAACATTTCATTGCTTATTACAACAATTTCATCAGATTACAAGAATATACAGAGTATAAATCAATATTACACATTATAAAATATCAGAGATTACAATACATTACATAGCAATGGAAAATAATACAAAACACAACTGAAGGAGATACACGGATACAAAGCTTTACGAATATCATTCCAGCTGTAAACCAGGATCCTATGAATATAAATCTGCAAAGCCAAAACTAATAGCTGCCCGTGCGGAAAATGAGGGGACCCAGAGTTTAGGTTAAAACAATTAACTCCAGGTCAGTCATGTGACTGGTGTGAGAACTAAAACAGTTATTTATCTTTATTTTAAAGTTAGGTAAATCAAGGGACCACGCCATATAACACGGAACGGGTTTCCTCCCAAGAACACCAGTGCATAAAACAAATAGCGCAATGCTAAATAAAGAACAATGAAGCTATTATAAGACCCAGGTCCCATCACACAATGCAACGCAAGCCGGAGGATAGGGTTTTTACCTTATAATAGCTCAAGAATGCTTGATATGCTAAATTTCATGTTTTAATTCTTAATCAGACTCCAACCGTAAATTAGTAAGAGAACGGTTCCCTAAGTATTAACCCCGAAGGCCGAAACCAACATCAGATCAATGCCCAGGAAACCACCCATCTTAGCTCGTTTTCAGTTAGTTTATGATCTTATATACAATCATAAATATCAATTATAGGCGTCATGAATGTCCTATACCACTATGTCGCCATATATTGGTATACAATCAAAACCGCAAAATGTCATATTGGAAGTTGGATTATCATTTATGATATGAACCGAGGCTAGGGATCGTCCTTACCGATTCTAGAGCCTCTAGTCCGCCTCTCGGCACAGAACGCATCGTCCCTTGGACTCAGGGCCGGTCCACCGATGTGGATTATAATTCCTGAACACTGCGTTTCCTCGCCCTATGGGGCGTAAATGAGCCAACAAATGACTCCATCGGCTTCACATAGTCACCGATATATCTGAGGCGCCTCGCAACAGCAATAACCACATAAGTCAAACTCGTCAGGGCGTGTAAAACCACTGACGCCACTTCTAACTAGAAGGAAACGCATGCCCCCCTGATATTCGTCTCCCGTTTTTTGGTTCATACCGGGTGTGAAACTCACGAATTAAACGTTACACAAAGCTATGCCACGAAGGTCGTGCTTTGATCATCAACCACAAGACTTTGCTTTTCAACAGAAGCCTTGATCATTTGCCACTTAGGCATGCCACATAGGCAATTCACTCTATGCGTTTGATATCCATCAGTATATAACCCCTGAGCTCGTACGTCTCAGAGAAGAGCGTTAAGCAAGAGAATAAATTCTCCGCCGCCAAACAGATATATATTTAATAGAAATCAATCACACAGAATAAAATCCAATGTCAGACACACAGTCCATTTACAAGTTCGTTCTGGGTCTGAACGAAACAGGAGGCACCTAGTACCCCGTGTATCCATCGATCTCCAAGTATGTCTGGACGATCACTAACTAATTCCCTCCTCTTGGTTGTACGGACCAATTAAGATCATAGTAATCACCCAAACGACGTGAATACCTTCGGTCTTCAACCACTATCTTCATCTTCAACTTATCGTCGTATCAGTTATTCAAAATGGGATAAACCCGGTCTTTCCAAATAACTCGCGTATATAATAAACAATTGTTACACAAACACAACATACGCCTCATTCCAATTCATCAGTCACTAACCGTAAATTTGTAAGGGAACAATTCCCCAAATATTAACCCCGAAGGCCGAAACCAACATCAGATCAATACCCCGGAAACCATTCATCTTAACTAATCTTCAGTTAGTTGCTAAATTTCACATTCTTAGGGATAGGTTCCCATTAATTTTATCAAAGATAAATTCCTTAAATTTATTCTTTATTCTTCTTTTGAATATCAATCCAACTAGTCGGGATTAACGAACCTTACCGAAGTAATAATTTGTTTTAATTTCCCAATCCCAACCTATTCATCGCAGGAAGTAAAACTGGTCATACTTCATATCTAACACCACAGTGTTATCGGTAAATTCAATTACTATTTCACGTTTAAAGCTAATTAAAGATTTAACTATCGCCTGGAGCAAAACTGGTGATACTCCATTCTCGATCATTTCAATCTAATTATTGATTCATTAAAACTCCACTTGATTTCAATCTTTAACTGGGTTAAAGAACCAATGTCACTTAAAACACGGTTCACGATAAACCCAAAATCACATTCCATTCTATCAGCTTTTAACTGTAAAATAGCAAGTGAGAAATTCCCTAAGTATTAACCCCAATGTAACACCAAACCTCCGCTAGGGTCACTCGCAAAGGAATGCACTAGCTTTAGAGGGGTATTATTGGTAAACATGTACAAAAATATTACAAGACAGAACATATAAAATAGCGGAAGTAAAACCAACTTTCATATCATTAATAAATAAGGTCTAAAGCCTTTTACATCAGAGAAATTCTTACATGAAAACCTGTCTTGCAATAGTAAAGAAGCATAAAAACCTTTTCATAAATTATTCCCCAAGTGAAACAGTAAAGTAGCCATAGCCAAGAAAAGTCCAAGCCATACATGATGACCTTAAAACAGAAGAAGTCCGAACTAACAATAGCATTTCCTCCCTGTAACCTGGGGGGGAAACGGAAGACAAAGAGGCGAAACAAAATGGGGTCAGTCATAAAGACTGATAAGCCCTATCTACTATCAGTATATAAACTAGTAAAGTTAACTGGCATGAGGAACTGAGATGAACATAAGTATGATGACGTGATAGATAAGCTAAACCAAAATAACAGGATGAACTACTGTACCAAGATAAACAAGTGTGTCATGATAAACTACGGTGTCAAGATAAGTCAAGGTATCACATCGTCAGGTTTCTATCAAGTACAATATCGCAAGGTATCTATCATGTGTATTCGCTCTGCACCTCCCGTACTAGTATCCCGGCCCGCGTCATGTGTTAACTATGAATGTCTCTTGCCCAATGTCATGTAATGGTCCATGTCATCCTAATATATTGTATATGTTGGTTTCCTGATTCGTATGATTCTTTCCATGCATAAGTTCAGTCCTTTGCCGTAGGCCGTACGGGCTTTCTTATGTAAATCTATACCACTTCAACGTAGTACCGTTTTATCCTTGAGGTTATTTCGGATTGCTACCATTGATCTGGTTATGTTTTCTTACCATGAACTATCGCGTGTTCACTTAGGATTTATGCCACCTATGGTCACTAGGGATTATGCTACCTAATGAACGTTTCCGTGTTTTGGGCTCAAGCCAACTAGGGCCACTAGGGATTATGCCACCCGTCAACCGCGCCCTTTATCCCACGTATGTATCGTGAATCGTTTCCATGTCTAGACGCACATGTATCTCAATGTGCCACCCGAGTTCCGTGCCAGGGCAAATCAAGAAATACGGAACTCGGTCGGGAGCTTTAAGTCGTCTGCTGATGCAGATACCAAGGTCTGTTTTTGTATCCGTGGCTATGGTCCCACGTGACCCCTCCCTCAACTACTGAAAGGCAATCCAAGAAAAATCATGTATGACAACTACATCTCGGCCCCACTATAGCCCCACTTTCCTATGGGCCAACCTCACCCATGACTCGATACCAAGAACATGGTCTGTTGGGAGTTCTCTGCCTTTCCGTTCGTACACGATTGACTAAAGATGGTAGGTAGTCGGCGACGTGCTATCCAGGGCAAAAACAAGTATCGTCGACTCCACGCTAACCCATCCCAGTCTTTTGGTCGCTCGCATAGCAACCAAGGCATACTCTTGACTTTTCTACCGTAGACCTTAACCTCTGTGAGGCCGGGTTTCATGGACCACCTGCCACCTCATAGAGGGATACCAAGAGTACCCTCACGTCCCCCGAAGCTACCGCTTCGTCACCCAGTTCGCTGGAGCTTTTTATCCAAGTCAGATAAGTTGCTCCTCCTCGTATACTAAGCGATGACTTACCGTATCTATTTATGAACTAGTCTCATGTCCTTGGCTAAGAATTGTTACTTAGTTATCCTTAACTAAGGTTTACCACTTAGCTTCTCTTCCCACTATCCTTGTTAACTACGATTTTCAACCTAGTCCCCTGAGCTAGGGTTTTGTCTAATGGGTTAAGTGTTGTCATTCAAGTTCATGACCTAACCCGCCCACGAATCATGTCAAGATTGGCTAAGTACTCAAGTTCAAGGCTTAGCCCTACAAGTTGGTTAAGTGTACCAAGAAGCTCATGACTTATCCCTATCAAGTCAAATTGGTTAAGTATTTATTTGTCTTAACCCTATCAGATTATCATGTTAGATTGATTAAGCATAATTTATCTTAATCCCATCAGATTATCGAGTCGGATTGGTTAAGTATGGGTTAGCTTAACCCCATCCACTAATCGTATTACAATGGTTAAGCCTAAGTTAAAAGGTCTTGTTACTTAACCCTATCAGGTCCGTATATTAGATTGGTCAAGTATAGGTTACTTAACCTCATCAAAACATCATGTATAATTGGTTAAGTATAAGTTACTTAACCCCATTAAATTATCATGTTAAGTTGGTTAAGTATTGGCTACTTAACCTCATTAAATTACCAAGTTTAGATTGGTTAAGTGTTTAACATAACCCCATCGAATTACCATGCTTAGATTAGTTAAGTGAAGGTTACTTAGCCCCATCTAATTACCATGTTTAGATTAGTTAAGTCTAAGTTACTTAACCCCATCTAATTACCAAGTCGGATTAGTTAAGTGTAAATTACTTAACCCCATCAAATTTACCGTGTTAGATTAGTTAAGTATGGATTACTTAACCCCGTCTAATTACCGTGTTTAGATTCGTTAAGTATAGGATACTTAACCCCATCTAATTACCAAGTCGGATTAGTTAAGTGTAAATTACTTAACCCCATCCCCTAATTGTCTTATATGGTTAAGTGTCATTAAGGAACCAAGTCCGGTTTAACTTAACCTACCCATTCATGTCATATCGGTTAAGTGTCATTAATCAAAATTACTTAACCTTTTCATGTGGCATTAATTAGATTAATGCACTCCAACCTCTCACATTGGACTTTGTTGTGGTTACTAGTTAAGCCGGGCGGGTCCGGGTAGATTTACACCACAACCTAGTCTAACCTCGTGTTTTAAGTGCTATATGACCAACTACCCACATTGGGTCCTATTGTTTGTAGCCACTAGTTAAGCCGGGCGGGTCCGGGTAGATTTACACCACAACCTAGTCTAACCTCGTGTTTTAAGTGCTATATGACCAACTACCCACATTGGGTCCTATTGTTTGTAGCCACTAGTTAAGCCGGGCGGGTCCGGGTAGATTTATGCTACAAACTCAACCCAACCTCGAGTTGGCCACTTTCATGTTTGGTCTAGTGTCTTATTACACTTACAACCCATACGTGTCAAGTTTTCAAGTCCCATGTTCATAGCCAAAATTACATGTTGTCATGTTTATACCAATTTACCCAAATCATGTTTCATGTCATTAAAGTTTAACCATAACGTAACCCCAACGCTTTTACACTCGCATATACATTCGCAACAACGCATAATGGATTAAAAGAAGGAACTTGGCAAAGGTATGACAAAAGGGGTATAGGGCCGCAAGTTAAACATGGTGGCATATGAGACATAATGTGTTCACAAACTTGCATGTTACATTATTAAGCCCCAAAAACATGCATAACCCCAAAACTTAGCATATAGGTGAATCATGGTGATAGATGACATAGAAAAATGGCTAGAAGTTCGCATCTAGCATTCTATGCAAGTTAACTTAAGGGATAAGAGAGTTCTTATGTTGCATAATGCAACATTTCAACATAAAGCTTAAAGCTTTTAGCCCACAAAATCAAGGTGACGACTTTGCGAATATGCATAGGATAAATCTACACATAACATGGTAGTTTCTAAGCATGTAACCTACTCAAGTTCAAACCCAAAACTTGCAACATGAACATTTAACTTCATATTTAATATCTAAGAGTAGGAGGGGGCTTACAATGCTATGAAGGCACAAATCAATATATAAAAAGATTGAGACGAAGCCACACTAGCAATAACCCCAAATCAATAAGCTCCAATAAAACCCTTGAGAAAATAATAAGAAAGATCCTTGCTTTGATGAAGATTTGCCTTGAAATCAAGTTTAGAAGCTCTCATATGAACATAGAAACTCTCATACACTCATATGATCATGTAATCTCTCATGTAAATGAAGATAGAATTTATGACAAGAGGATGGAGGCTTGAGTGGAGGCCATGATCATTAGAAATTTTGGCATAGTTTAGTTGTAGGATCAATTTATGAGGGTTTAAGGTAGGGTTAGGGGTCTTTTTATAGAAGACTAGGATAGTTTAGGCTGTAGGATAAACCCTAGTTTAGATCCTAGCCATCTAAATCCATCACAAGCCAACAAACTAAACCCAAAGCATGTCTTGGGGAAGAAGTCAAGTGTAGGAACCATTTAGGGCCTTTAGATCAACCCTAGAGTCAATCCGGACCATCAAAACTCATCTCGGGCCTCAAAAATGGGTTCTGGGCCACCCCAGGCCGACCAGGTTGACCTGTACAGGGTGGAAGTCGACACTACAGTCGACACAAGGGGGGGCAGGTCGACTTGGGTGTCGACACTACAGTCGACACGGGTCAGTCTGCCAGAAAGTCTGCTGAAATCTTGTTTTGGCCATATCTTGGTCATACGGACTCCGATTTTCGAAAGCTCGGACTCTATTTCGCGTATTTTTCCGAGACGAACGCAATGGTGATGTCCATTTTACCTAATTATAATTTTAAAATTTAATTCTGCCTTGATTTCTTGTTTTAACGTGTTGTTAAAATTTGGGTTGTTACATTCTCCCCTCCTTAAAGGATTTTGTCCCCGAAATCTCCAAGTTAGGAAGAACGTATCCTACCATCCATCATCCATCTACTCAAAACATCATCCACAGGCAACCATTGTCCTTAGATGATTTCTAATGCCATATGAACAAATGCAAAGCGTGTATGTATATGCTCCTTAGCTAATGCTAATGATCAGGCCTGAATGATCTTTCTAATGCAAAGTATGTTTAGTGCCATGAATCCTACATGTATGCAAATAATCCTAGTCATATAAGTACTACATGCGTGCACAAACATTCATTCATATGCAACATCTGCATGACAACACATTAACATTCAAACAGGTATAAATACTCGTGCATATGCAATGCAAAATGTGAGTGCGTCGATCTAGTATCTAACGTGTATTCGCGCATCCACGAGCAACCACTTGCAACCATTTGCAACCATATCAATCATAACATGTTTCAAATACATGTTTACATCCATAGAGTTCTATCTAAGGTTCCCAAGATAAGATCGAGGAGATAAACAAGACAAACTCCTTACGGATATACTCTTACAAAGAGACACGATGCGCGCGTCTAAGCCACATTTCCTTGAGCTTAATTCCAGTGTGCCTTGACTGCCTTTGACTTCATGATTTCGTAGCTTCTTGATTCCTATTTCCAAGGTATGAGTCAGAACTCTTTTCACTGTCGCCTCTCGTTTCACTTTCATTTATTCTTTCCCTAGTATACTTGGCTCAACCATATCTACGTACTCATGCAAGCTCTCCAAAATTCACTAGTGAATTCTGGATCTCGTTTACCAATGCCAATCCATGTTACCACGTGCACTTACTAGGGTGATTCCTATAACCCATGCTTAAGCGGAATGGACCATCCGCCTTAGTGGCGAACGTTACTCGATCGGATCAGAGATTTCTGATAAATGCATCAAGAGATTCTAGGTAACTAACCATGACAGAACCCAAAAGGTTACACGAGACTTCGAGGGTATTACCAAGGCAAGCTAAGAGTTTAACTACCCTCCTTTCAAAACCGAGAATGGCATCCCTTACTGGATAACCACTTCATCCCTAGAATCCATCCCTAGCTCAACAATAGAAGTATTGCTTCTAATCTCAACACTTGACATTTACACTCTCAATTCCAAACAAGTCATGAATAAATGGACCGACTCTCCAACCAGATTTTTGGGTCAAAAGTGGGATCTTCTGCCATGCTAGTACTAAGGTGCAGAGACTTAACTATCGAGGCAGACTTAAATGATGCGATGATCAATACAAAGTCTGGACGGGATGATAGAAAAGAAAGGCTAAGCCTTTAACAGAAACGGTACCATTTCTCTTAGGTACGCTAGAAATGAGAGCATACAATTGCCCTCTCGCTGATCTTGTCCTTATCTTCCTTTGTGAATCAAGCCATACCAACAAGTTGCTTATTTTTAAGCTCGTGTCCTTTATCCTTGCTCTTATTATCCCTTCATATAACTTCGGTAACAGGTCTCTCGAGAACTTTCTCCATCGCACGGGGAAAACACACACGTAGCTAGACAAGGATTAGTCGCAGTTAAAACTACTGTGACTATAGATGGAGGAAAGAAAGGAAAAGAGATTCAATCAAGGAAACAAAGGATAGTGCTAATGGCTTTTGGGGAATAGCCTTTAAAAACTTTTCTTGAAAAATGCTTCTTTGTAAACGGTTTTTCAAATAGTTTTCAGAAGGTTTTAAAAACTTTTGCCCAGTCTGGTAACCTTCTGCTCTGATACCAAATGTAACACCCAACCTCCGCTAGGGTCACTCGCAAAGGAATGCACTAGCTTTAGAGGGGTATTATTGGTAAACATGTACAGAAATATTACAAGACAGAACATATAAAATAGCGGAAGTAAAACCAACTTTCATATCATTAATAAATAAGGTCTAAAGCCTTTTACATCAGAGAATTTCTTACATGAAAACCAGTCTTGCAATAGTAAAGAAGCATAAAAACCTTTTCATAAATTATTCCCCAAGTGAAATAGTAAAGTAGCCATAGCCAAGAAAAGTCCAAGCCATACATGATGACCTTCAAACAGAAGATGTCCGAACTAACAATAGCATTTCCTCCCTGCAACCTGGGGGGAAACGGAAGACAAAAAGGCGAAACAAAACGGGGTCAGCATAAAGACTGGTAAGCCCTATCTACTATCAGTATATTAACTAGTAAAGTTAACTGGCATGAGGAACTGAGATGAACATAAGTATGATGGCGAGATAGATAAGCTAAACCAAAATAACAGGATGAACTACTGTACCAAGATAAACAAGTGTGTCATGATAAACTACGGTGTCAAGATAAGTCAAGGTATCACATCGTCAGGTTTCTATCAAGTACAATATCGTAAGGTATCTATCATGTATATTCGCTCTGCACCTCCCATACTAGTATCCCGGCCCGCGTCATGTGTTAACTATGAATGTCTCTTGCCCAATGTCATGTAATGGTCCATGTCATCCTAATATATCGTATATGTAGGTTTCCTGATTCGTATGATTCTTTCCATGCATAAGTTCAGTCCTTTGCCGTAGGCCGTACGGGCTTTCTTATGTAAATCTATACCACTTCAACGTAGTACCGTTTTATCCTTGAGGTTATTTCGGACTGCTACCCTTGATTTGGTTATGTTTTCTTACCATGAACTATCGCGTGTTCACTTAGGATTTATGCCACCTATGGTCACTAGGGATTATGCTACCTAATGAACGTTTCCGTGTTTTGGGTTCAAGCCACCTAGGGCCACTAGGGATTATGCCACCCGTCAACCGCGCCCTTTATCCCACGTATGTATCGTGAATCGTTTCCATGTATAGACGCACATGTATCTCAATGTGCCACCCGAGTTCCGTGCCAGGGAAAATCAAGAAATACGGAACTCGGTGGCAGCTTTAAGTCGTCTGCTGATGCAGATACCAAGGTTTGTTTTTGTATCCGTGGACATGGTCCCACGTGACCCCTCCCTCAACCACTGAAAGGCAATCCAAGAAAAATCATGTATGAGAACTACATCCCGGCCCCACTACAGCCCCACTTTCCTATGGGCCAACCTCACCCATGACTCGATAGCAAGAACATGGTCTGTTGGGAGTTCTCTGCCTTTCCGTTCGTACACGATTGACTAAAGATGGTAGGTAGTCGGCGACGTGCTATCCAGGGCAAAAACAAGTATCGTCGACTCCACGCTAATCCATCCCAGTCTTTAGGTCGCTCGCATAGCAACCAAGGCATACTCTTGGCTCTTCTACCGCAGACCTTAACCTCTGTGAGGCCGGGTTTCATGGACCACCTGCCACCTCACAGAGGGATACCAAGAGTACCCTCACGTCCCCCGAAGCTACCGCTTCGTCACCAAGTTCGCTGGAGCTTTTTATCCAAGTCAGATAAGTTGCTCCTCCTCGTAAACTAAGCGATGACTTACCGTATCTATTTATGAACTAGTCTCATGTCCTTGGCTAAGAATTATTACTTAGTTATCCTTAACTAAGGTTTACCACTTAGCTTCTCTTCCCACTATCCTTGTTAACTACGATTTTCAACCTAGTCCCCTGAGCTAGGGTTTTGTCTAATGGGTTAAGTGTTGTCATTCAAGTTCATGACCTAACCCGCTCACGAATCATGTCAAGATTGGCTAAGTACTCAAGTTCAAGGCTTAGCCCTACAAGTTGGTTAAGTGTACCCAGAAGCTCATGACTTATCCCTGTCAAGTCAAATTGGTTAAGTATTTATTTGTCTTAACCCTATCAGATTATCATGTTAGATTGATTAAGCATAGATTATCTTAATCCCATCAGATTATCGAGTCGGATTGGTTAAGTATGGGTTAGCTTAACCCCATCCACTAATCGTATTACAATGGTTAAGCCTAAGTTAAAAGGTCTTGTGACTTAACCCTATCAGGTCCGCATATTAGATTGGTTAAGTATAGGTTACTTAACCTCATCAAATCATCATGTATAATTGGTTAAGTATAAGTTACTTAACCCCATTAAATTATCATGTTAAGTTGGTTAAGTATTGGCTACTTAACCTCAATAAATTACCAAGTTTAGATTGGTTAAGTGTTTAACTTAACCCCATCGAATTACCGTGCTTAGATTAGTTAAGTGATGGTTACTTAGCCCCATCTAATTACCGTGTTTAGATTAGTTAAGTCTAAGTTACTTAACCCCATCTAATTACCAAGTCGGATTAGTTAAGTGTAAATTACTTAACCCCATCAAATTTACCGTGTTAGATTAGTTAAGTATGGATTACTTAACCCCATCTAATTACCGTGTTTAGATTCGTTAAGTGTAGATTACTTAACCCCATCTAATTACCAAGTCGGATTAGTTAAGTGTAAATTACTTAACCCCATCCCCTAATTGTCTTATATGGTTAAGTTTCATTAAGGATCCAAGTCCGGTTTAACTTAACCTACCTATTCGTGTCATATCGGTTAAGTGTCATTAATCAAAATTACTTAACCTTTTCATGTGGCATTAATTAGATTAATGCACCCCAACCTCTCACATTAGACTTTGTTGTGGTTACTACTTAAGCCGGGCGGGTCCGGGTAGATTTACACCACAACCTAGTCTAACTCGGGTTTTAAGTGCTATATGACCAACTACCCACATT
Source organism: Allium sativum (assembly GCA_030737875.1). NCBI lineage: Eukaryota > Viridiplantae > Streptophyta > Magnoliopsida > Asparagales > Amaryllidaceae > Allium > Allium sativum. The sequence goes on from CM060920.1 coordinate 1,025,801,444, forward strand.
GGGTCCTATTGTTTGTAGCCACTAGTAAAGCCGGGCGGGTCCGGGTAGATTTATGCTACAAACTCATCCCAACCTCGAGTTGGCCACTTTCATGTTTGGTCTAGTGTCTTATTACACTTACAACCCATACGTGTCAAGTTTTCAAGTCCCATGTTCATAGCCAAAATTACATGTTGTCATGTTTATACCAATTTACCCAAATCATGTTTCATGTCATTAAAGTTTACCCATAACGTAACCCCAACGCTTTTAAACTCGCATATACATTCGCAACAACGCATAATGGATTAAAAGAAGGAACTTGGCAAAGGTATGACAAAAGGGGTATAAGGCCGCAAGTTAAACATGGTGGCATATGAGACATAATGTGTTCACAAACTTGCATGTTACATTATTAAGCCCCAAAAACATGCATAACTCCAAAACTTAGCATATAGGTGAATCATGGTGATAGATGACATAGAAAAATGGCTAGAAGTTCGCATCTAGCATTCTATGCAAGTTAACTTAAGGGATAAGAGAGTTCTTATGTTGCATAATGCAACATTTCAACATAAAGCTTATAGCTTTTAGCCCACAAAATCAAGGTGATGACTTTACGAATATGCATAGGATAAATCTACACATAACATGATAGTTTCTAAGCATGTAACCTACTCAAGTTCAAACCCAAAACTTGCAACATGAACATTTAACTTCATAGTTAATATCTAAGAGTAGGAGGGGGCTTACAATGCTATGAAGGCACAAATCAATATATAAAAAGATTGAGACGAAGACACACTAGCAATAACCCCAAATCAATAAGCTCCAATAAAACCCTTGAGAAAATAATAAGAAAGATCCTTGCTTTGATGAAGATTTGCCTTGAAATCAAGTTTAGAAGCTTTCATATGAACATAGAAACTCTCATACACTCATATGATCATGTAATCTCTCATGTGAATGAAGATAGAATTTATGACAAGAGGATGGAGGCTTGAGTGGAGGCCATGATCATTAGAAATTTTGGCATAGTTTAGTTGTAGGATCAATTTATGAGGGTTTAAGGTAGGGTTAGGGGTCTTTTTATAGAAGACTAGGATAGTTTAGGCCGTAGGATAAACCCTAGTTTAGATCCTAGCCATCTAAATCCATCACAAGCCAACAAACTAGACCCAATGCATGTCTTGGGGAAGAAGTCAAGTGTAGGAACCATTTAGGGCCTTTAGATCAACCCTAGAGTCAATCCGGACCATCAAAACTCATCTCGGGCCTCAAAAATGGGTTCTGGGCCATCCCAGGCCGACCAGGTTGACCTGTACAGGGGGGAAGTCGACACTACAGTCGACACAAGGGGGGGCAGGTCGACTTGGGTGTCGACACTACAGTCGACACGGGTCAGTCTGCCAGAAAGTCTGCTGAAATCTTGTTTTGGCCATATCTTGGTCATACGGACTCCAATTTTCGAAAGCTCGGACTCTATTTCGCGTATTTTTCCGAGACGAATGCAATGGTGATGTCCATTTTAACTAATTTTAATTTTAGATTTTAATTCTGCCTTGATTTCTTGTTTTAACGTGTTGTTAAAATTCGGGTTGTTACACCCAAAGGCCGAAACCAACATCAGATCAATACCCAAGAAACCATTCAACTTAACTAATCTCCAGTTAGTTTCTGATTTTCTTAACTCATTTAGGTCTAAGAACAGTATTATTGAAGATATCGTTCACGACAACCCAAAATCACATTTCATTAATTAATGGGTTAAAGAACCAATGTTGTTTAAAACACCATTCACGATAAATCCCAAAATCAATCCCATTTCAATTCCAATTAAATATCATTTAATTAGTACACTTCAGTAAATCTAAATAAAAAGATTTAATCTTTTCCTCAACTGGGTTTAAGAACAGTGTCAATGAAGACACCATTCACGACAAACCCAAATCACATTTGATACTAAATACAAGGCTCTGAATAGAAAATATATTGGCTTATATTCAATATCAAATTCTACGACCAACAAATATTGTATTGGAAACAACGATATAAATATATCTTTCAAATTTCCATAACAATATCTGTATAATCACGAAATCCAACATCGAAATATTCCAAAGACAATTTCGATTCAAATCCATTTCCACTTTATATATTGGAAATTCTGGTTATATTTCAAAACCATTTCAAATTCACTTTATTTATTTCAAAAATAAATGAATTATAATTCTAGTTCAAAACTAGTTCATTTCGATAAAAAACTATTTTTATCTTTTCAATTATGGATTTTTTCATCCTGATTCTTCACAAATCATTTCTTATGATTTTACACAAATTATTATTATTTTTAATAATTTTATCAAGGCCCGTACAGTCGATTTCCATCAGCGGTCATCGAACTACACTTACAGCGACCTTTTCCAAATTTGATTTGGACATAATTCCAAATCCAACCGTTAGATTTCTAATTTCTAATATTCATTAGAAAGCTCTTTTTGATACGAACCCAATGGTTCCAGTTTTAGGAGAATCCGACGGTTGGATCTCCCGTACTATCCGTTCGAAGTCAATGGTCGAAATTCGCGAGTTGTCGCGGCGCGGCGCGTTCTATTCAGACCATTATATATATATATATATATATATATATATATATATATATATAAAATATATTATAATATATATTTCGTCGATTTCCTTTCAAAACGTATTTTATAAATCGTTTAGATTCGTTTTCAAAACGATTTCGACTTCGTTTTCAAATTCAAATCAAAATTGAATTTTTCAATATAAACTCGTTTTAAGTTCATTTCAAATCGATTTCAATTCAAATCCATTTCAATTCAAATCCATTTCAATTCAAATCGGTTTTAATTCAAATCGATTTCAGTTCAATTTCAATACGTTTTAAATTCAATTCAAAACGATTTCAATTCTATTTCAATCTAATTCGAATTTCAATTCTTTTCAATTTAATTCGAATTTCAAATTATTTCAATTTAATTCGAATTTCAATTCATTTCAATTTAATTCGAATTTCAATTCATTTCAATTTAATTCGAATTTCAATTCACTTCAATGGATCAGATTTTGAAATCACTTTCGATATTCATTGTAAAATGAATAAAATCGACAAAATTCTCGTTCTTGTTAAAATGGCGTTTAACTACTTAACACGGCTTCACATTTCAATATTCATTGAATATTATTTTAAAATATTCGATAATTCTGAACTGGAATCAGACACAGTCAGTTACCATATAATGTGATTATATTGATTTCAAACAACAAATGTGTATAACAATAATGAAAACGGCAATCCATCATCCAGAGTGCATTCTACACTGTATAAACACTGAATATAAATATTCAACGCTTACACAGCCTGTCAATCAATCGATCGACATACAACTAATTATTGGGATTAGTGTATGTCATATTTCATCCCAATACCCGTGTGGGGTTTTCAAACAACAAACACAGGTTCTATTTGTGCAGTTGGGCAGTGTGTAAAATTTATCGTCCCAATCAATATCAGTCAAATGTGTGTATATAAACAAATCGTACGATTTGTTTATAAATATTTTATTTTATATACACGTTAAAAATTATATTTTTAACTATAAAATATTTTCCCCAGCACAGTTATATAATAAAAATGATATTTTTATTATTCAAATATTTTTATTCAACGTATGAATATTTTCTACATAGTCCATTTCACATCACAAACAATTTTCACAACACAAGCAAATAAAAAAGTCGTCCATGGTCTATGGACGACGGCGAGTAGTTCATATATGCAGTTATAAAATAAATAACTGTACAGAAATAATTTTAGTGAGAAGTTCTCACCTTGACTGGTTTCGAAATCGTTTAAATAACGACTGTTTTTAATTGAATTAAACCATGCATTTAATTCAATCAAAATTTCCAACGCCTCCTATTTTTTGTTCTGATTCACGAATTAATTCGAAGTAGGATGGGAGATTTTTGGGATTGAATTCGGAGTGATTTGGGGCATTGGTTTAGATGTGGCGGCTGATACGGTATGGGGGGTTAGGGTTTTAGAAGGGGATATTTATATAAATTTTTATATTATTTAATTAAATTCTAAAAAGTGTATTTCACATTTGAACCCCAGATCAAACCCAACGACTGTCGCCCCTAGCTAAATACCCCCATTCCGGACATAATGGGATATGTTTCGTAAGCCAATTCTAACTTTTCGATCAGTTTTCGTTTAAATTAAAATATAAATCTATATAAATTCAATTCAAATGCACAATTTAAATTACCGGGGCCAAATACTGACTCTGAAAAATTCCAGGAAAATTATTTCTAGCTTCGTATTGAGGATACGGTCCTAACGAAACTAATTTCGTCAAATTTGAAGATCGTTTGAAAAATGGCCATTTTCTGGCCGATCGAAATTGACTGAAACTGTTAAAACACGTTTAACTTCGCCACGCTCACATATTGATTCAGAAAATTATGAATTATGAAACCTAGCAACAATTTGACGTCCCGGATCCAAAAAAGGTTCATCGAAAACGAAGGTCGTTCGCAAAATTTCCATTTTCAAAGGCCTTTATATATATTAAAATATATATATATTCCACAGTGACTTTTCTGAATTTTAAACTGGACATATCTTTCAACTTCTAATGTGAAATCTCAGTTTCTTACATCCGTTAGAAAGATATCGTCAAACAGATTCAAATATTTCTTATTTCGTCCAATTCCGACTTTAAACGAATTCTGTATATTCATTTGAAATTCGAAATCGAAATTTCAAACTACCGCGCCATTTCAGGCTCGTTATATAATTAAAATAAAATATTCGTTTTAACTTCGTCGAAAATAAATTTTTCGTCGTTATTATTTAAAATATTTCATTTAAAATAATCAAAATTCATTAAAATAGCCAAAATAAAAAATTTAAATTGCCTCAGATTTTTCGGGTTGTTACAATCTCTCCCACTTAAAGCTTTTCGTCCCCGAAAAGGAACGAAGCTGAAAGTTGTTTAACAAATCAACTCAACTTGCATTATTTTCTTTACGGCTTAAGTTCTTCGACTTTTCAGTTTCTAAGAACTTTTCAAATTTTTCAAAAATTTGGCTAACACCCTAAATTTTCGAAAAATTTCGCCATAACCTCCCATGCACAGGGGACTTCGAGATATTTCATATAGCCTTCCATGGCCTTCTTCAATCCAAAAGAAAAAAAAGCCAATCGGCTCATAAAATCATCATCACCCAAACAAAACAGTAAATTATGGTAAACATGTACCTGTTTGTCGGGCAAACAATTTTATTCTGCTGTTATAGCCTCCTTGTTATGACCTGTTCAATGTAAGTACATGTATATGCATGCAAATGCGACAAATTTCCAATACAACTCACTATTTGATCAATTTGGCTAAATGGTTCAAATTTTAATTAATCAAACAATAATCAAACAACACAACCAGCAATCAATTAATTGGTTATCATTTCAAATTCATAATTTTGATACATAGTCAAAAAATCACATTTTTGGTGCCAAATCACATCAATAAGCCCTATCTAGTTTTGGTTCTCACACCAGTCAATTGGAAATATATAGAAATCTCACTTTCGACACTCGAATATAAATGCTGAAGACGTCGTGGCATCATCAGAATCATCTCCGGGCGACTAGAGTGTAATTCTATATCTATCAAATATATTTGAGGCTTCAATACACGTGGATCATACGTATATTAAAATCTCTATATACTTGATTGTCCAAATCAATATAAATAAATAATCAAATACGTATAATTGATTTAAATTTTCAAAACAAAATTTGTTTTCACTTTAAAAATATACCCTTCATACTCGTTCTAGGATACTATTGATCCCATCTCTAACGAGTCATTCTCATCGGATATTACTAATCCAATCTCTGATGAATTCTTTCGTTTGGTTCTAACATGTCTTGTTCTCCAGCTCTGTAAACCAGAGCTCTGATACCACCTGTAAGAACCAGTAACTTCCCTGGTAAGGAAAGAGCGGATACTTTGAGAACAACACACAAAGGAACGCAGACAGAAGAACATTTCATTGCTTATTACAAAAATTTCATCAGATTACAAGAATATACAGAGTATAAATCAATATTACACATTATAAAATATCAGAGATTACAATACATTACATAGCAGCGGAAAATAATACAAAACACAACTGAAGGAGATACACGGATACAAAGCTTTCCGAATATCATTCCAGCTGCAAACCAGGATCCTATGAATATAAATCTGCAAAACCAAAACTGCTAGCTGCCCGTGCGGTAAATGAGGGCACCCAGAGTTTAGGTTAAAACAATAAACTCCAGGTCAGTCATGTGACTGGTGTGATAACTAAAACAGTTATTTATCTTTATTTTAAAGTTAGGTAAATCAAGGGACCACACCGTATAACACGGAATGGGTTTCCTCCCATGAACACCAGTGCATAAAACAAGCAGCGCAATGCTAAATAAAGAACAATGAAGCTATTATAAGACCCAGGTCCCATCACACAATGCAACGCAAGCCGGAGGATAGGTTTTTACCTTATAATAGCCAAAGAATGCTTGATATGCTAAATTTCATGTTTTAATTCTTAATAAAACTCCAACCATAAATTAGTAAGAGAACGATTCCCTAAGTGTTAACCCCGAAGGCCGAAACCAACATCAGATCAATACCTAAGAAACCACCCATCTTAGCTCGTTTCCAATTAGTTTCTGATTTTATATACAATCATAAATTTCAATCATAGGCAGCATGAATGTCCCGTACCACTATGTCGCCATATATAGGTATACAATCAAAACCGCAAAATGTCGTATTGGAAGTTGGATTATCATTTATGATATGAACCAAGGCTAGGGATCGTCCTCACCGATTCGAGAGCCTCTAGTCCGCCCCTCAGGAACAGAATGCATAGTCCATTGGACTCAGGGTCGGTCCACCGATGTGGATTATAATTCCTGAACACTGCGTTTCCCCGCCCTATGTGGCGTAAATGAGCCAACAAGTGACTCCGTCGGCTTCACATAGTCACCGATATATCCGAGGCGCCTCGCAACAGCAATAACCGCATAAGTCAAACTCGTAAGGGCGTGTGAAACCACTGACGCCACTTCTAACTAGAAGGAAACGCATGCCCCTCTGATATCCGTCTCCCGTTTTGGGTTCATACCGGGAGTGAAACTCGCGAACTAAACGTTACACAAAGCTATGCCACAAAGGTCGTGCTTTGATCATCAACCACAAGACTTTGCTTTTCAACAGAAGCCTTGATCATTTGCCACTTAGGCATGCCACACAGGCAATTCACTCTATGCGTTTGATATCCATCAGTATATAACCCCTAAGCTCGTACGTCTCAGAGAAGGGCGTTAAGCAAGAGAATAAATTCTCCGCCGCCAAACAGATATATATTTAATAGAAATCAATCACACAGAATAAAATCCAATGTCAGACACACAATCCATTTACAAGTTCGTTCTGGGTCTGAACGAAACTGGAGGCACCTAGTACCCCGCGTATCCATCGATCTCCAAGTACGTCTGGGCGATCAATAACTGATTCCCTCCTCTTGGGTGTACGGCCCAATTAAGATCATCAGTAATCACCCAAACGACGTGAAGACCTCCAGTCTTCAACCACCGTCTTCATCTTCGACTTATCGTCGTATCAGTTATTCAGAATGGGATAAACCCAGTCTTTCCGAATAACTCGTGTATATAATAAACAATTGTTACACAAACACAACATACGCCTCATTCCAATTCATCATTCACTAACCATAAATTAGTAAGGGAACAATTCCCCAAATACTAACCCCGAAGGCCGAAACCAACATCAGATCAATACCCCGGAAACCATTCATCTTAACTAATCTTCAGTTAGTTGCTAAATTTCACATTCTTAGGGATAGGTTCCAATTAATTTTATCAAAGATAAATTCCTTAAATTTATTCTTCTTTTGAATATCAATTCAACTAGTCGGGATTAACGAACCTCACCGAAGTAATCATTTGTTTTAATTTCCCAATCCCAACCTATTCATCCCATGAAGTAAAACTGGTCATACTTCATATCTAATACCACGGTGTTATCGGTAAATTCGATTACCATTTCACGTTTAAATCTAATTAAAGATTTAACTATCGCCTGGAGCAAAACCGGTGATACTCCATTCTCGATCATTTCAATCTATTTATTGATTCATTAAAACTCCACTTGGTTTCAATCTTTAACAGGGTTAAAGAACCAATGTCACTTAAAACACGGTTCACGATAAACCCAAAATCACATTCCATTCTATCAGCTTTTAACCGTAAAATAGCAAGTGAGCAATTCCCTAAGTATTAACCCCGAAGGCCGAAACCAACATCAAATCAATACCCAAGAAACCATTCAACTTAACTAATCTCCAATTAGTTTCTGATTTTCTTAACTCCATTGGGTCTAAGAATAGTTTTATTGAAGATACCGTTCATGACAAACCAAAATCACATTTCATTAATTAACGAGTTAAAGAACCAGTGTTATTTAAAACACCGTTCACGATAAACCCCAAAATCAGTCCCATTTCAATTCCGATTAAATATCATTTTATTGGTATACTTCATTAAATCTAAATAAAAAGATTTAATCTTTTCCTCAACTGGATTTAAGAACAGTGTCAATGAAGACACCATTCACTACAAACCCAAATCACATTTGATATTAAATACAAGGCTCTGAATCGAAAATATATCGGCTTATATTCAATATCAAATTCTACAACCAACAAATATTGTATTGGAAATAACGATATAAATATATCTTTCAAATTTCCATAACAATATCCGTATAATCACGAAATCCGACATCGAAATATTCCAATGACAATTTTGATTCAAATCCATTTCCGATTTATATATTGGAAATTCTAGTTATATTTCAAAACCATTTCAAATTCACTTTATTTATTTCAAAAATAAATGAATTATAATTCTAGTTCAAAACTAGTTCATTTCGATAAAAATCTATTTTTATCTTTTCAAATATGGAGTTTTTCATCCCGATTCTTCACAAATCATTTATTATGATTTTACACAAATTATTATTATTAATAATAATTTTATCAAGGCCCAACGGCCATCGAACTGCACTTACAGCGACCTTTTCCAAATTTGATTTGGAAATAATTCCAAATCCAACCGTTAGATTTCTAATTTTTAATATTCATTAGAAATCACTTTTCGATACGAACCCAATGGTTCCGGTTTTAGGAGAATCCGATGGTCGGATCTCCCGTAATATCCGTTCAAAGTCAATGGTCGAAATTCGCGAACTATCGCGGCGCGGCGCGTTCTATTCAGACCATTATATATATATATATATAGTATATATAGTATATATATTATATATATTTCGTCGATTTCCTTTCAGAACGTATTTTATAAATCGTTTAAATTCGTTTTCAAAATGATTTCGACATCCTTTTCAAATTCAAATCAAAATTGAATTTTTCAATATAAATTCGTTTTAAGTTCATTTCAAATCGATTTCAATTCAAATCCATTTCAATTCAAATCGGTTTCAATTCAAATTGATTTCAGTTTAATTTCAATAGGTTTTAAATTCAATTCAAAACGATTTCAATTCTATTTCAATCTAATTAGAATTTCAATTCTTTTCAATTTAATTCGAATTTCAATTTATTTCAATTTAATTAGAATTTCAATTCATTTCAATTTAATTCAAATTTCAATTCATTTCAATTTAATTCGAATTTCAATTCATTTCAATAGATCAGATTTTGAAATCACTTTCGATATTCACTGTAAAATGAATAAAATCGAAAAAATTCCCGTTCGTGTTAAAATGGCGTTTAACTACTTAACATGGCTTCACATTTCAATATTCACTGAATATTATTTTAAAATATTCGATAATTCTGAACTGGAATCAGACATAGTCAATTACCATATAATGTGATTATATGGATTTCACACAATAAATGTGTATAACAATAATGAAAACGGCAATCCATCATCCAAGTGCATTCTACACTTTATAAGCACTGAATATAAATATTCAACGCTTACACAGCCTGTCAATCAATCGATCGACATACAACTAATTATTGGGATTAGTGTATGTCATATTTCATCCCAATACCCGCGTGGGGTTTTCAAACAACAACAACAACAGGTTCTATTTGTGTAGTTGGCCGATGTGTAAAATTTATCGTCCCAATCAATTTCAATCAAATGTGTGTATATAAACAAATCATCCAATTTGTTTATAAATATTTTATTTTATATACACGTTAAAAATTATATTTTTAACTATAAAATATTTTCCCCAGCTCAGTTATATAATAAAAATGATATTTTTATTATTCAAATATTTTTATTCAACATATGAATATTTTCTACACAGTCCATTTCACATCACAAACAATTTTCACAACATAAGCAAACAAACAAGTCGTCCATGGTCTGTGGACGACGGGGAGTAGTTCATATATGCAGTTATAAAATAAATAACTGTACATAAATAATTTTAGTGAGAAGTTCTCACCTTGACTGGTTTTGAAATCGTTTAAATAACGACTGTTTTTAATTGAATTAAACCGTGCATTTAATTCAATCAAAATTTCCAACGGCTCCTGTTTTTGTTATGATTCACGAATTAATTCGAAGTAGGATGGAAGATTTTTGGGATTGAATTCGGAGCGATTTGGGGCGTTGGTTTAGATGTGGAGGCTGAAACGGTATAGGGGGTTAAGGTTTTAGAAGGGGATATTTATATAAATTTTTAAATTATTTAATTCAATTAAATTCTAAAAAGTGTATTTCACATTCGAACCCCAAATCGAACCCAACGACTGTCGCCCCTAGCTAAATACCCCCATTCCGGACACATTGAGATATGTTCTGTCAGCCAATTCTAACGTTTCGATCAGTTTCCATTTAAATTAAAATATAAATCTATATATATTCAATTCAAATGCACAATTTAATTTACCGGGGCCACATACTGACTCTGAAAATTCCAGAAAAATTATTTCTAGATTCATATTGAGGATACGGTCCTAACGAAACTAATTTCGTCGACTTTGAAGACCATTTGAAAAATGGCCATTTTATGGTCGATCGAAATTGACTAAAACTGTTAAAACACGTTTAACTTCGCCACGCTCACATATTGATTCAGAAAATTAGGAATTTTGAAACCTAGCAATAATTTGACGTCCCGGATCCAAAAAAAGTGGTTTCGTCGAAAACGAAGGTCGTTTGCAAAATTTCCATTTTCAAAGGCCTTTATATATATTAAAATATATATAAGTTCCACAGCGACTTTTCTGAATTTTAAACTGGACATATCTTTCAACTTCTAATGTGAAATCTCAGTTTCTTACATCTGTTAGAAAGATATCGTCAAACAGATTCAAATATTTCTTGTTTCGTCCAATTCTGACTTAAAACGAATTCTGTATATTCATTTGAAATTCGAAATCGAAATTTCAAACTACCGCGCCATTTCAGGCTCGTTATATAACTAAAATAAAATATTCACTTTAACTTCATCGAAAATAAATTTTGCGTCGTTATTATTTAAAATAGTTCATTTTAAATAATCAAAATTCATTAAAATAGCCAAAATAAAAATTTTAAATTGGCTTAGATTTTCCGGGTTGTTACACTCCGTACAGGGGAGACTCTATCGAATTTTTCCGGAAATTTAAAGTGTTAGAAAATTATTGAAATTTTATTTTACCATAATAAATTAGTTTTCAATTTAAAATAAATGGGATTTTGGAAATTTATGGGTTTGTAACGTTCATCCCACTTTAGCAATTTCGGGGACGAAATTATTTTAAGGGGGAAGAATGTAATGTCCCATATTTTTGGTAGTTAAATATTTATTTAGAATATTCATGGATTTAAAATATATATTCCATTTATAATACGAAGCTTGAAGGTTATAATTTATATATAATTATAAACGAACTAGAAATGGCACGATAGTTCGTAAATTTCGTTCTGAACTTCAACAGAATATACAGAATCCGTTTTAAGTCGGAATTCTGTGAAACCAGAAGCGTTTGAATCGATTTGATTTTTATTTTTCTAATGTAAGAGAAAAATCCAGATTTCGTGTTATAAATTATTAGTTATGCCCAAATCAAATTTTAAAATAATTGCTATAAAAATCGTTAATAAATAATAACATTTATTTAATAAATTAATATGGTTATATAAAATTTGAACATCGGTTAACTTGGAAATGATGAATTATAATTTCTTGTTAGTTGAAATTGAAGTAATATGTTTGTTTATTTTTGGGACAACTTGGAAAAATTCGTTACAGCTAAACAGAATATATAAATCAATACATTTACCCGCAATAGGAAATTTAATGAATAAATTATTAAAGCAAACTAAGCTAGTAATTTCAGCTAATTAGATGTTCAAGTTGTTTGTACTTCTTTCCATTTTTGTCGATCACCATATTAAAAATAAATGAAAGCTACTTTAAACATACAGGAAAAGAAAGGGAAAATAGCAGCTATCAAATTTCTTAACTTTTAAGATTGTCTAGACATAAACCAAAAACATCGCCTACCCTAACAAGCTCAACGTACAGCTACATACATCAATACAAATGAAATATCACATGCAACTAAATCTCATGAAATATATATATATATGTCGCAGTTTCAAATCTAATAAACAATTCATTTTGTTACATCATGCTATGTTCTTTTCTGTAAAGCAACAGTAAAAGGAAAAGAGAAAAATATATGGGTACATCAATTTTACAGCTATGAAAGAAACAATACATAGAACAGATCATGAATAGAAATGCGACAATAAAACTCAAATTTCCAATGAGAAAATACAAAAGATAAACATGAGAATCCAGATCTTTACAAATGTATTAACCAAATATTTTTATAGTCAAATTTTATATACAAATCCACAAGGATTGTTGTCAATAAATCAAATACAGGATCGACCAAATGCAAATTTCAAATCTCTAAAATGAATAGACAATCGAAATAGGATATCTTCGTATAAACAGCTAATTTCCAGTACAAATCTGCACAAAACCATTACGTCCTACGTCAGTTCAAATCTACAAGAAGGAATCAATAACAGGAACAACCAAAATAAATATATACATTTATACCATCGATCAAAGTAGAATATATCTTCATATCCAGCAAACCTAGGGTACAAATCTTGTTCTGCCATGTATATATCACGGTTCAAATTTGCAAATGGAATAAACCAATCAATCGCTTCATTTACACAGACCATATGAACAAGACAATACGAACAACAAATTACAATATATGATATGAGCTGGCAATATGAATAAACAATTCATAGCTTACCTAATATATATACGGACAGTACATGAAAATCCAACACCAATCTTGACACTTCCCTGCCAAACATCACGCAAGTCGTAACATTCCCATCAATCAAAATTCGATCACACAGCTGTAAATGGAAGGGAAAATAGCACCTAAGAAATGCACATCTAAATCTAACCTATGATATTACCATTCGAGATTGACAGCGATCTTATCTAAACCATTTCTAGTATAAATATAGATCGTACATCGCAATTCTTTCCCAGAACAAAACGTGAACAAAGAAAACCGAATTCAACCCATAAGGAAATCAAAACAAAATAAAAACCAAAACTAAAAATCAAGTCAGGTACTTATCTGAAATTGTGGATCCATGTACTTCAATTTTTCATATTTCCGAATGAGTTGGTGAATCCGATAAACTAGGGTTCGGTCAGGCTTCAAATTTGAAGCTTTGGTCTCGTTCTTCGAAGATTCTTCGTGGATGTGGAACAATTGAAGCAGAAGGCGAAGGGGACTGGAGCATGGAGATGGCTTGAATCGAACCAAGTTGGAAGCAAGAGGATTTTGATAGGGAAGGGTTTTCTTTTTCTCTGGAATTTTTTCTCGAGGCGGCTACGGTTTGAAGAATAGGAGGGTTTCGATGGTTTAAGGGGAGAAAAGGATGGATGCGGGTTTGGAAATAATGGGCCAAAGTTTTAAGGGTAAGCCCAATGGAAACAATTCAAAGCCTAACTCATTATTTTAGTTAATTTGCTATAAGTAATTTGTGAAGCTAACTTAATTTGAGTTCACCTATTTTTTTTTTAAATAATATTAAACCAGTATTTGAAGACCAAAGGGGTCAGTCATTTAACTAAAATGATAATTAATTTAGTTAGTTGAAGTAATTAGGAATTTAATTATAATTTAATTATGTTGGTGTAAATTTTATTAATTCCATCATATATATTATCAAAATGGGACAGAACGAGAAAACATTGGAACAATTTTGACAAGTACTACGCGATGGAAGGGAACCGAACAGGGCAGACAGCAGTTGAAATTTTCAGTTAAATTAAACGCCGTTTAATTTAACTGAAACATGCTGATTTCACGATGGAATCACATCAAGGTGAGTTAAACTCACTCAGTTCTTCCCACTTATATTTTTATAAGTTGGGTTTTTATTTTTGTATGCTATGATCGTTAATGATTGACTGGTTGTTGATATATATACATATATTGTTTGAACTGATGAAATTAAACGTCGTTTAATTTCTGTGAAACCCAAATCATTATTTTTAACGACGGGTGCCAGTTAAGGTAATTCACCTTGCTGGCCACGTTTATAAAATAAACATGATTTATTTAAATGGATTGTTTGAACTGTCATGGTTATGTGAAATAAATTTGGTAGATACTAAATTATTGGTATTGATCGTTATGAGACCATTATTTATTTGAATTGAATTATTATATTGCGATAATAGATTTGACGCAGGGAAGAACAGATTGGAGGGATCCAATCGGATTCCTCAAATATAGTAGATATTGTTTATGTTATCATCATATGAACTGTTGTGATTAGATGGTTGATTTGGGTATTGAATGTTGACCTGAGATTCAATATTTGGTTGATTTGAACCAATGGGTACTATTGGTCGAGTAATTGGCAATATATGGCCTATGAATTAACCATTTTTTTAAATATCGATTTACCATCAGGTAAATCGACGAGATGAAGTTATAAAATATATTTTATAACTAAAGACAGATTTTTAAATCTGTATTTTTTGAATAAAAGTTTGTAACAAGAAAATAAATATTTATTATTTATAAATTGAGTTTATAACTGATTTTTAAAAGATTTTATAAAGAATATTTCTGATATTTATCAGATTTATAAGTGAATAAGCAGAAATTTACTTATTGTTATAGATTTGAATAATCGTTTTGAGAGATAATTAAAAAGGCAAATTAATTAAATTAATTATATTATTAATTAATTTAAATAAAGGGTTATTTGGAACTAGTTAACGATGTAATCGTATTTTGGATTGACGAAGTCAACCGTTTTAACTGGATTGATTATAAGATCTGTTATTTTGAATTAATCTAACGAGATGGGTTAACGAAAAATGGTTTAATCCTAATAAGATTTCAAAAAGAAAATTATTATTTATTTAACAAATAAATAAGGTAATAAATTATGCGATAGTTAACGATGAAGTGAATTATTAATTTAAATTAATAGTAATTTGAGAAGTTTCTATTTAAATAAATATCATGTATGAAAGTGATCAGAGTGGTAATGAAATTTAATTGAGTTGTGAAAGGGAATTTATGAACGGGCTTTATATTAAACCTGAATTTTTATAACAAATTTACAAAAAGGGATTTTTAAGCAAATACGACGGTTTGAATAATGTTGAGTTAATATTTGAATTATGAAATCGAGGTAAGGGTTTATATTAAACCAGCTGTATATAAGCGAAGTTTATAAGAACGAGATGAGGTGTTAATTAACGTTGCTTAATGGAATCAAGTAGGAATTGGTGAAATAAGATTTTCAAGGGGGAGAATTAAAGGTGAATTTGGTATAGAAGTGTGTAATAGGATTTTTGATAAAAATTCAAGCAACAAAATGTATTGTTTAAAGAATTAAAAGGGAAGAGGATATTTTAGTAAGTAAATTCTAAATCAATGAATTAAGAAATTATATTTATACTCAAGGATAAGATTTTCAAAAGTGAGAAGTTTATAAAGTATATTAAATAGGTAGATGAGATGTATTTGATGTTAGAATAAATATTGGTTTTTGAATTACAACTGATGTCTATCTGAGGATAAGAACGTGGTTGATCAAGGTCTGAGAGGTAAGTAAATACCCCAACTTGAACGACTTCGAGATTATCTGAGGGTGATATTACTTCGTAATGGGAAGTGGGTGAAATAATGTATTATTTCCATACAAGAAATAATAACTTAATGTAAGTAAAAGAGTCAGAGAATATATAACGAGACGTCCCAAGTAACGAAAGAGAAAAGGATTTGAGAATTTATATATATACATGTATATAATGATATTCCAGTTGTAAAAGAAATAAAAAGGAGATTGTGTGAAATTAAAATGGTACTTTCAAGGTGAAAGGAATTTGGAAAGTTAAGTTTTGGAAGATGAATTCTTTCTACAGAAATAAGAGTTGATTAACATATTCAAGTAATGAAACAAAAAGAGGTTTCGTAACATTAATTTATGAATGCTAAGTTGAGTTGATTTTCCAATATAAATAATGAGTAATAAGGTAATAAATGTTTGAACGATGGTAGAATAGAAAATTGAATACGATTAGTGAATATTTTCCTATGTATGAAAATAAAATAGTTTGAAATAACCTTACGCTAAATTTGAAATGAGTAACTATATTTGTAATGTTGAATATGTAATTGTTTAAGATTAACATCGTTAATGTTTTTAATTAAAAGAGGCCATGTAGTGTTGGTACTAAACTAGTAAACTCATGTTATTCTCACAATTATTTATTTGATAGTTAAATCACCGACTATCAAATCTGACACATACGATTGTTGGTACGGAAAGACCGGGATCGAATTTATATTCGAGAACCATTCTGACCAGCGAATACGTGAAAGAAAATTATTGAAGATAGAGAAATTGAAGACCGTTGATCTTCATGAGCAGAAGAATTACTGATTGAATTTCTCTAGTTTAGCGGCCGGAGATATTTCGACAGTGATTCTATCGTGATTAGAATCTGCGGATTGTAAGGACTTCTTGCTACTGATCTATAGGGTGATACTTAGGATGTCGTAGGAGGGTGCCTTCGGTTCATCCTGTTCCTGGATGACTCGTATGGACGGATGTCTGACAGAGTATTTCCAAAGGGGTCACGTACGTTGACTTCTTCAAACATATCATAGTTGGTCGCTCCCAACCAGGATATTTTTGTGGACGTCAATTAGTGATTTTTCTAGCGGATCTGACAATGTGGCATTCAAAGAAATTGGTGTCCAGATGTTCTGAAGTTAATTCAAACCTCAAGCCTAATAACCAGGAAATGACAGAAATCAGGCAGACAGCATGGCTATGTGGGTCGCTCCCATTAGGATGTATAATCACCTATCTAGGGAAATTCCTTTTGCTTCTTTAATCTATCGATGCTGTCCATTTTCGGGAAACGGTTGCTGATCCCAACCGTTGGTGATATACATTCGATACACTCACGCGATATGGGTGGTCGGTCATGTGTGGGCCATGTTGTAAGACTTTCTTGTTGAACCAAGTGTATTTGCCTCTAGATATACACTATCGGCAGGTGGTTCCATACCTTGTCATAGTCGGAATCCATTCTCCAATAAGCGCCTACGGTTTTTGATTATATACTATATATGTGGAGCGTGAGATGCAAGCGTTCTACTAGATTCTATTTACTTGTATTTAGACACTATTATTATATCAGAAAGATATTGATTTCAAAAATATTTTAGGTTATCGTAAGGTAAAAACCGTCCGTATTTATGTATCGATTTGGTCTTACAATTATCCTTTTCTTTCGAAAAGATTTTGA
The DNA here is from genome assembly GCA_030737875.1 of Allium sativum. NCBI lineage: Eukaryota > Viridiplantae > Streptophyta > Magnoliopsida > Asparagales > Amaryllidaceae > Allium > Allium sativum. The sequence continues at coordinate 1,025,819,392 of CM060920.1, forward strand.
ACTTAAAAATCAAGTTGTGTGATTCCTTAAACTTAGTGTGTTTATCTCACTCTGGTTTACCAGACTAACCCTGTAACACCCCGTATTTCTGTTAACACTAAAGTTACTAATTTAATAATAAATGTGTAAAGGGGAGATGTATCTAATGTGCATACAAATTTAATAATAAATGTGTAAAGGGGAGATGTATCTAATGTGCATACAAATTTAATAATAAATGTGTAAAAGGGGAGACGTATCTAATGTGCATACAAATTTAATAATAAATGTGTAAAGGGGAGATGTATCTAATGTGCATACAAATTTAATAATAAATGTTAATAACGTACATTAAGAAAGTAATTGTGAACATAATTGGCTTCTCTTTAGAACGGATGGCTTTGATTAACCTTGGCTTCATCGACGGCTCAAATTAACTTGCAATTCTATATAAACAGCCCCCTAGTCTCCTTCTCTTTGCACCATTCTTCTCTAACCTTATGCTGCACAAATTCTTGATGGACATGGCTTCTTCTTCTTCCTCTAAATCAAAATAAATAAATTAAAATAAAATATAAATCAAGACGAGGATATCTTGCTCAAGTCTTTCAAGAGAAGATTCAAAACAAGTTAGGATTCAAGTAAAGATTCAACGGCTTCAAGCAACACTATCTTTCTATTCTTTTCTAGATCCAATCAATGTAAGTCGGTTACTTTTTAGATTTGAACTCCTTTTCTATTTGTGACATGAAATTAAAAGAATATAAGAAATATGACTTATCATTTCATTGAATTTATGCTTGTTTATGACTTTGGATCTGATTTTTGATTATGGCCTAGAACACATTTGACTAAATTGCCAATGCTTAAGATTATGACTATGGAACTGTGGCCTTTGAAACCATAAGCCTTTGACTATGAACATAAGGCTTTGACTATGAACATAAGCCTTTAACTAGGAGCATAAACCAATGTCTATGACTATGACAAGGACAATAGTGGATACCTATGATTCATGAACATGATATTATGAGACGACCCGATTTCCCGTTCTCACGGAAACAAGGTTATCTTTGGAATATAACACAGAAACATATAATAGCAGAACAGAATTAAATAAATACACCAGATATGAACAACAAAATATACTGGATAAAAGTAATCATCAGAGTTACACAGTATACAGGATCTTACTTAGTACAAATACAGTTCAGCTATACATAAATGTCTACAGCGGAAATAAACAAAATATGTACAATAGGAGCTGAACAGCATAAAAGGAAATAAATGATAGAATCCATCTTCAGCTCCAGCTATCCAGAAAGAACCAGCTAAACCTGAATACAAGGCTGCCCGTGTAGAAAAAGGGGCACCCGAGTTTGAGAGTGAAACAAACTACGAGTCAGTCATGGGACTGGTATGAGAAATCTACTCAACACATATATAATTGGCTAATCACAGGACCACGCCACTTTCGTGGAACGGGTTTACTCCATTGGATTGCCAGTGCTTTAAAATAAATCTTTCTTTTAAACATCGCTATGCTTTTTATAAAAATGAAGCCATTATAAGACTCAGTTCCCATCACACAATGCAACGCAAACCGGAGGATAGAGTTTTACCTTATAATGGCCAAAATATGATTGATACGAATAAAACAAAGGCAATTGATATTATTGCTAGTGTTTATATGTTTCAAAAACAATTTCAATCATAACTATCAATCATAGACGGCATGGGTACCATATATCATGTCGCCATATATATATACAATCAAAACCGCACGATGTCGTATTTGGAAATTGGATTTCCGTCATGAACCAAGGCAAAAGATAGTCCTTACCGAATTCGAGACTGCCTAGCCCGAGTCTCAGGATCAGAACGCATCGATCCTTGGATCGTCAGGGCCGGTCCACACGGAGTGGATTAAAAATGCCTGAGCACTACGTTTCGCCGCCCTTTGGGGCGTAAGCGAGCCAACAAGTGACTCCATCGGACCCGGATCGTCCAATCTAACCGAGGCGCCTCGCAACAGCAACAACCACATAAGTCAAACTCGTCAGGGCGTGTAAAACCACTGACGCCACTTTTAGCTAGGAGGAAACGTAGGCCCTCCCTGAGGTCCGTTCTCCCGTTTTAGGTTCATACCGGGGTGTGAGGCTCGCGAATTCACGTTATACACAAAGCTACGCCCCACAGGCGGTGCTTTGATCATCACCACAAGACTTTGCTTTTCAACAGAAGCCCTGATCACTGCATCTTAGCATGCCACACAGAATAAATCCTATGTCAGACACACAGTCCATTTACAAGTCCGTTCTGGGTCTAAACGAAACCGGAGGCACTAAATACCTCGCAAACCCTTCGATCAACACGTACGTCTGAACGATCACCACTCATTATCCATATTTCGGGATGCCTCCCAATCAGGACCTCGGTTACCATCCAAACGAGGTGAAGATCTCCGGTCTTCGACCATCGTCTTTATCTTCGACTTTCAATCGTCGGTCAATTATTTGAAATGAGAATTAACTCGGCCCTCTCAAATAATTCACGTATATTTAGAATTTCAATTCAATTTATTTCAATGGTTAAATTATTCTACAACACCAATTTTGTCCTTTAATGTAATTTTCACACCAAACACATTCAACCATCAAACATCACATAAATCAAGCAAATTCAGTTTATTTCCATTCCATATCGCTTATGATATTTTATAACTATTTATCGCTATTTTTATTTATTTTAAAATAGCCATTTTATTCAAAACGACGCTTCGGGCCATAAGGCGGCCGTGGCGCTGTTTTTCTTCAGATTTGATTTACACATATCTGAAAATCTAACCATTGGATCTTCACAAAATTTACATCATTAGAAAGGTCTTTTCAAAACGAACCCAACGGTTCCAGTTTCGGGAAAATCCGACGGTCGGATCTCCCGGTACAATCGTTTGAATTTTCGATTTCAAATTACGAACTGCAGCGTCGTTATTCGATTAAATATAATTCTATTTATATTTATATATAAATAAAATCGATTCTGGCGCTGTTTTTCTTCAGATTTGAATTAAACATTCCAGACAATCCAACCGTTGGATTTTTACAAGGTTGGTGCCGTTGGAAAGATTATTCCAAGGCGAACCCGACGGTTGAGATTTCGGGAAAATCCGATGGTCGGATTTCCCGCACTAGTCGTTTGAAATCACGGTTTCAAAATACGAACTGCACGGCCTCGTTTCTTTTTAATTTTATTTATATTTATATATTTATATAAATATAGTTCATTCAATGATTTCCATATCGTTTTAACTTCAAATTTTTTTCTAACGCCTTAAATTTTGGAAAAATTTCGCCATAACCTCCCCTGCACCGGGAGCATCGGGAAATTGCAAATAGCATTCCCGGTCCTTCTAATCTCAAAAAGAAAAAGAAAAAGCCAAGCGGCTAGCCAACAGGCTCAAAATCATCACCCAAACAAATCAGTAAATGTGTACCTATTTGTCGGGCACAAAATTTTATTCCTCTTCTCTAGCCCCTTTGCTGTAACCTGTTCAATGAATATTGCATGTACATATATATACGGTTCTTATCATTTATCAATTTCTATTCGACTTCATATTTGATTTCTATTTGGTTTAAAAACTCCATTCGTTCTAATGTTACATAAATAGGTGCAACTCATTTCATTAGCTAATTAATGAATATTTCAACTCATATATGTTTATTTTGAACAAGTGGCTATTTTTAACACTTCACATTTCAACGATTTATGCATACAATAAAAATGTGATTTTTATTGTAAAACAATTCATTTCAAAACATTATTTTTCTATATAGTTCAAGTTGGTGATAAAAATGTGATTTTTATTATCGAACAATTTATTTCAAAATATGAATACCATTCAACACATGAATTTCTAAACAACGAATGAATATCAATTCAACACATGAATGTTTTCAATAGTTTTTATATATAGATAAAAATGTGATTTTTATTATCGAACAATTTATTTCAAAATATGAATACCATTCAACACATGAATTTCTAAACAACGAATGAATATCAATTCAACACATGAATGTTTCCAATAGTTTTTATATATAGATAAAAATGTGATTTTTATTGTCGAACAATTTATTTCAAAATATGAATACCATTCAACACATGAATTTCTAAACAACGAATGAATATCAATTCAACACATGAATGTTTTCTATACAATGAATAAATATAATTTAAGCATATGAAAATAATTCAAACACACAAATATTATTCAAAATTTCGGCAGCATAACGGCAGGGTAGTTACACCGGCACCGTCCCTAGTACGGCTCCTCGCTCTACCTTAAAACCTCGCAGTTTTTGACAATGGGGATCATGCATCTAGTTCGCACGCAGGCGGCATGTATATATTTATTTCATTTCCACAACCTAATCCTATGTGGTTTCAACCAAATATTTCACAACCACAAATGGGTATTTTTTAACCACCATCAACCAATATCAATCACAAACAATCCCAAACAATCATTCAGTTTTCACAACAATTTCAACCAATAAATATCGTCCATGGTTTGTGGACGAGGGGGCGTATATATATATATATATATATATATATATATAGATATAGATATAGATATATATTTATAGATAGCAATTCACTTTCATTTCACACATATATATATAATTTTTAAATCAGAAATCTCACCAATAGCTATCCAACTGCATGACACTTCCTTGCATAAAATCTTCGCCTTTTGTCGCTTTGTTGCCCGTATTCTCTACATATGTAAAAATCGAATTTTTACTATGTTATTCAATATTTAAAAATCGAATTTTGACTTCGCTATTCAATATATAAAAATATGATTTTTACTTTCGACTTTCGATATATAAAAATATGATTTTTACTTTCGGCTTTCAATATATAAAAATATGATTTTTACTTTCGACTTTCGATATATAAAAATATGATTTTTACTTTCGACTTTCGATATATAAAAACATGATTTTTCTTTCGACTTTCGATATATAAAAATATGATTTTTACTTTCGACTTTCGATATATAAAAATATGATTTTTACTTTCGACTTTCGATATATAAAAATATGATTTTTACTTCGACTTTCGATATATAAAAACATGATTTTTACTTTCGACTTTCGATATATAAAAATATGATTTTTACTTTCGACTTTCGATATATAAAAATATGATTTTTACTTCGACTTTCAATATATAAAAATATGATTTTTCTTTGCTTTTAAAATCAGTTTTCAATTGCTTTTAAAATCAGTTTTTATCTTTTCTAAAAATCAGTTTTTATCTTTTCTAAAAATCAGTTTTTATCTTTTAAAAATTCAGTTTTAAACTTTTAAAAATTCAGTTTTAAACTTTTTTAAAATTTCAGTTTTAAACTTTTAACAAAATCGGGTTTTTTTTCTTTAAAAACAAAACAGTTTTTACTTTAAAAACAAAACAGTTTTTACTTTAAAAGCAAAACAGTTTTTACTTTAAAAGCAAAACAGTTTTTACTTTCTTTAAAAAAAATCTGTTTTTATTCTTTTTAAAATCCAGTTTTATTCTTTTTTTTTAAAATCAGTTTTTAACTTTTAAAAACCAAATCAGTCTTTAAATGTATAAAAATAATATTAGTTTAAAGTTCTTTTAAAATCTGTTTTAACCCTTATCAAAAAAAACAGTTTAAATCTTTTTATAAAAACAGTTTTAATCCTTAAAAAAATTAGTTTAAAAATCTTATAAAATAATAAAAAACTTACGGCGAGGGGAGGGCTGCTGCTGCTCTTGGCGGCAGTCGGGGAGGCGTCGCGTCGAGGGGGGGGTGCTCGATGTCAGGGTCGGCGGCTTCGAGGTAAGGCGGAGGCTGCGGGGTGAGGCGACGGCTTCGGGTTGAGGCGACGGCGATGTCTGGAGGGGGGCGGCGATCCGATTTAGGCTTTTTTCTCTTTTTTTTTTTCTGATAACTGAATCGGGGGGGGGGGGGGGCAATGAAGATAAAAGGGGGGGAGAAAATTATATTTTATTTTTTTATTTTATTTAATTATTTATATTTTGCAAAAAGGTTGACTTTTACATACGACCACTAAACGAGGCCCACCGCCTGCCGTCCATAGCGTTTTACCCCCATTCTGAACACAATGGGATATGAATCGCAAGCTGATTTGATCGCTACAATCAGTTTCCTTTTGAATTTTCATTTAAATCATTATATTGAATTTTAAACGCACATTTCAAATTACCGGGGTCACATACTAACTAGAAAAATTCCAGAAAAATATTTTCTAGCTTCGTATTGACGATACGGTCCTAACAAAACTAGTTTCGTCGAATTCTGAGACCGTTTGAAAAATGGCCAATTTCCATTCGATTAAAATCAACGGAAACTGGTCAAACGCGTTTTCCTTTGCCACGCTCACATATTGTTTCGAAAAATTATGAAATTTGAAACCTAGCAATAACCTGACACTGCGGATCTAACAAAAGTGGTTTCGTCGAAATCCGAGGTCATTTGCAAAATGTCCATATTTAAGGGCCTGAATTCCATAGCGACTATTCAGAATTTTCAACTGGACATATCCTTTGATTCCCGCTATCAAATTTCGATTGGTCGGATTCGTTAGAAAGATATTCACTAACAGATTTAAATATTTTTGGTTTCACTAAAATCCGGATTGTTTTGCACCCGGTACAGTCCGACAAAGTTTGAATTCAATTTTTGAAACTACCACGCCATTTCAGGCCTTGTTTATAATTATAATTAATTATATTCGTTTTCAAATGTCGATTTCAACTCAGTTTTCATCGCCATTATTTAAAATATTTATTTTAAATATTTAAAATCCATTATTTTAGCCAATTTAAAAATTTTAAATTGGTTCAGATTTTCTGGGTCATTACAATCTCCCCCACTTAAAACTTTTCGTCCCCGAAAAGGAACAAAGTCGAAAGTGGTTTGATAAATCTACAATCACACAACACAACAACCAATCCAATTGTTTTTAACCTTCAAAAATATACTAATCAAATTTTATATTCCTTTAAAAATCATTCAGAGTATAGAATAGATAGTGCACATCCATGAAAAGGAAATAACAACAGAATAGAGAATTGAATGGTAGTGCCAAGTAGGGTAAATGTACCTCGCACCGGAGTCAATCAGAGATATCTACTCGGCATCTAGGATAAGCTTTCTGAATGCTCTCCTCAATTTCCCAAGTACAATCTCGCGGATCTCCACTCCATTGCACTTTGACTAAGTGAACCTTCTTGTTCCTCAGCTCTTTGGTTTCTTTGCCTATTATCTTTAGCGGCTCTCGCCTCACAGCTAATTCTAGAGTAATTTCAATATCCTGCTGAGCTGCTTCTTCCACGATCAAGTCTGGATCATGAACGTGCTTTCGAAGTTGAGATATGTGAAATACATCATGAACTCCAGGCAACCAGTCAGGCAGTTTAACTTTATATGCGAGAGTCCCAATCCGTTCCAGAATAGGAAACGGACCAATAAATTTGGGCGCTAACTTTCCAGTTTTACCGAACCAGATAACTCCTCTCATCGGCGATACTTTCAAATATACATAGTCGCCAACTTCGAAGGATATATCTCTTCTTCTTTTATCGGCATAGCTCTTTTGTCGGCTTTGAGCGGCGAGTAATCGCTTCTTAATAAAATCGACTTTGTCGGCCGCTTCTCGAATCATATCGGGACCCAACACAAGTCTATTTCCAGGCTCGACCCAACAAGCAGGAGATCGGCACGGTCTACCATATAATGCTTCGAATGGCGACATTGTCAGGCTCGCCTGGTAGCTGTTGTTATAAGAGAATTCAGCCAAATGCAGATGGTCTTCCCATGATCCACCGAAATCTAGAATACAAGCCCGCAATAGATCTTCTAAAATGCGATTCACCCTCTCAGTCTGACCGTCTGTCTGAGGATGATAAGCGGTGCTCATGTTTAACTTCGTTCCCAGTTCGACTTGAAATGCCTCCCAGAATTTACTAGTGAATATCGTATCTCTATCACTTACTATGCTGAGCGACACTCCATGTAGTCTAACTATTTCCCTGAAGTATATCTGCGCCAGACTCTGAGCGGTTCTGTTTGATCTGACAGGTATAAAATGGGCGGTCTTCGTGAAACGATCTACGATAACCCAAATACTGTCATTTCCTTTTCTGGTCCTGGGCAAGCCATCAATGAAATCCATAGAAATATGCTCCCACTTCCAACCAGGAACTTCCAGTGGTTGTAACAATCCAGCCAATTTCTGTTGGTCGCTCTTGACTAGCTGACAAGTAGGGCATCGGCTGACATATAAAGAAATGTCCCTTTTCATCGACTTCCACCAGAAAGTGCGTTTGATGTCATTATACATTTTGCTTACTCCCGGATGGATACTGAGTTTTGACTTGTGGCATTCATCCAATACTTCCTTTCGAAGTTCAGGAATGTTAGGGACACAGATTCGACCTTTGAGCCTTAAAATCCCCTCATTATCAACTTGAAAACTCGAGGGTTCTCCTTGTTGAATTATCCCACTGATCTTCTGAATGAAGTGATCATCCTCCTGAAGAGCAGATATCTTATCTAGTAATGAAGTCGTGATAATAAAACTGGCGATCATTACATTCTTTCTGCTTAATGCATCGGCCACGACATTGGCTTTTCCTGGAGTATATATAATTTCAAAGTCATATGCTGCAAGAAACTCCAGCCAACGTTGCTGCCTCAGATTCAAGTCCTTCTGAGTGAACAGATACTTTAATGACTGATGATCTGTAAACAGTTCGAATCTCTCACCGAGAAGATAGTGTCTCCAGATTTTCAAAGAGAATATGATAGCCAATAACTCAAGATCATGAGTTACATAGTTTTTCTCGTGTGGTTTCAGTTGACGGCTAGCATAAGCAATTACTTGGCCTCTTTGCATTAACACTGCGCCAAGGCCCTCTCTAGAAGCATCAGTCCAGACTTTTAAATCTTGGTTGCCATCGATAATGGTTAACACTGGAGTTGTCGTTAATCTTAACTTTAGCTCTTCGAAAGCCTCCTCACTTTCTTGAGTCCATTTGAACTTAGAATGCTTCTTTGTAAGCTTCGTTAAGTGACCAGATATCTTCGAAAAGTCTTTAACGAATTTCCGGTAATAGCTAGCCAATCCGAGAAAACTGCGGACTTCAGTGGGAGTACTGGGCTGTTTCCAATTCTGAATAGCTGTGATTTTGCTTGGATCCACAGCGATTCCATCTTTCGATACAACATGGCCCAGAAATTTCACTTCGTCTTGCCAGAATATACATTTGGAAAACTTTGCTTTCAATACATTCCTTCTGAGGATTTCTAGAACCTGTTCCAGATGCTTTTCATGTTCGGCCTTTGATTTAGAGAAGATTAGAATATCGTCAATGAAAACCAGAACGAATTTATTCAATACTCCTCTGAATACCCTGTTCATCAGATCGACGAAATAAGCTGGAGCGTTACATAAGCCGAACGGCATTACTAACCACTCGTAGAATAAGTCGGGGCCTCTGAACGCTGTCATTGGAACACACTCTTCGGCAATTCGAAGTTGATGGAAACCTGTAGCTAGGTCCATTCTTGAGAATACTTGTGCTCCATTTAATCGATCCAGCAAATCATCTATTCGCGGCAATGGATATTTGTTCTTTATTGTCTGTTTGTTCAGATCTCGGTAATCCACGCATAGCCGTAGAGTACCATCAGATTTTGGGACAAATACCACTGCTGCACCCCAATCAGAGAAACTAGGCCTGATCAGACCTTTCCATACTAGCTGTCGTGTTTGATTGTCTAGTTCCTCCTTCTCTTTCAAGGACATTCTTCGAATAGCGTGAACTACCGGCCTTGCATTGGGAATTAAAGCAATTTTGAAATCTATTTCTCTTTGCGGAGGTAAGCGAACAACTTCTTCGAACACGTCCGCATAGTTCTTGACGACAGGAATATCTTTGATGAGGTCGGGAATATTCTCTATGACTTCAGGGACATTTTCAATTTGGGCTGGAGAAACATTCAAAGCTGCCCAGAAGTCTTTTCTATTAGCTTTCTGACCTTCACAGGGAATGGTTATATAATCACCTGATTTAATCTTCGCCTTTACGACTCTGTCGGCGCATTTAACTTCAGCTTCATATTTGGTCAACCAGTCTAACCCCAAGATAAGATCAAACTCTTTAAAATTCATGACGACTGCGATGGTAGGAAACCGATAACGAGAGAAAGAAACCGGCACTCCACAAATCCAACTGAGATCAATGGAACCCCCAACCGGATTCTGGACAGTCATTGGTTCCTTGAGCTTTTTCAAATTCAATTCCAGTTTCTTAGCTGCATCTTTGGTAATGAAGCTTCTTGACGCGCCTGTGTCAAACAGTACTTTAACTGGGATGTCTTTGATAGTTAGCGTGCCTTCTAAAACATCTGGTCTTTCTTGGCTAGCTGAGGGCCCAGACGCTTCTGCTACTTCATTTATGTGTACTGTTTTGGACTTCTTAAATTGCCTGCAATCCTTTTCAAGATGGCCAATCCGATGACATTGACAACATTTTCTATTCTCTCGAAACTGGTTATCGGGTTTAGACCCCTTCTTTCGTTTCTTCGAGGTTTTACACTTCCTGGTCAGATGCCCCTGTTTATTGCAGTTAGAGCATGTGGCAGTCGTTGCCCGCTCTTTTTCAGATTTAGCCCTTTTTCGATTTGCTTTGGGCTTCTTGCTGACCCCTAACGTTGTTATGGCCTCCGGACGATCAGTTTCTGACTCTGTTTTATCACTAGAACTGACTTCTTCTTCGTCGCATAACATTCCTTTCTTATGGAGATCTTCATATTGATAAGCCATATAAATCATTTCCGAAAAAGGAAGCTTCACATGCCCCAATACTTTATTCTGGTATTTCCATTGAAGCCCGTGAATAAATCTCATATTTTTCCTCTTCGGATTTTGAATTAGATGAGGAGCGAAGTGAGCAAGTTCATTGAATTTCTTATGATATTCGGGAATGGTCATATCACCTTGTATTAGATAAGAAAATTCATCACATAATCTCTCGGTTACTTCGGGAGGAGTAAATCTCTCTAGGAAAATCACTTTGAATCTGTCCCAGGTGATATCACCTTCTGGATTATCTTTGATGATTGTTTCCCACCAGATTAAAGCTTCTTCTTTGAGCGCCCAAGATGCTACTAACCGTTTCTGGTCATCTCTCAGCTGGATATGCTCAAAGATTCTTTCGACAGAACTCAACCAAGCTTGAGTTTGAATAATAGATTCATTGCCCGAGAATTGAGCTCCGTTCAGATTTCGATATTTCTTTAATAGAGCCTCTAGATCGGGTTCTGTATTCCTTCTATTTCTAGCACTCATTTTTCTATTACTTCTGCAATTAGCAGATCAAGTGTCAGGTCACAGAAAAGATATTTTAAAATATAGAGACAAATACTTGAAGTGTAAATGTGTCTATCGAGGTGTAATCTCATTCTGCTTTACTCATACTAGGATATTACTGACCCTATCTGTATGGAGTTACCCGTCCTAGAACACTACTGGTTCTATTTCGGACGAGTTCGTTCAAATGTTATATTCCAGACTAAGCTTAACCAAAGCTCTGATACCACGATGAGACGACCCGATTTCCCGTTCTCACGGAAACAAGGTTATCTTTGGAATATAACACAGAAACATATAATAGCAGAACAGAATTAAATAAATACACCAGATATGAACAACAAAATATACTGGATAAAAGTAATCATCAGAGTTACACAGTATACAGGATCTTACTTAGTACAAATACAGTTCAGCTATACATAAATGTCTACAGCGGAAATAAACAAAATATGTACAATAGGAGCTGAACAGCATAAAAGGAAATAAATGATAGAATCCATCTTCAGCTCCAGCTATCCAGAAAGAACCAGCTAAACCTGAATACAAGGCTGCCCGTGTAGAAAAAGGGGCACCCGAGTTTGAGAGTGAAACAAACTACGAGTCAGTCATGGGACTGGTATGAGAAATCTACTCAACACATATATAATTGGCTAATCACAGGATCATGCCACTTTCGTGGAACGGGTTTACTCCATTGGATTGCCAGTGCTTTAAAATAAATCTTTCTTTTAAACATCGCTATGCTTTTTATAAAAATGAAGCCATTATAAGACTCAGTTCCCATCACACAATGCAACGCAAACCGGAGGATAGAGTTTTACCTTATAATGGCCAAAATATGATTGATACGAATAAAACAAAGGCAATTGATATTATTGCTAGTGTTTATATGTTTCAAAAACAATTTCAATCATAACTATCAATCATAGACGGCATGGGTACCATATATCATGTCGCCATATATATATACAATCAAAACCGCACGATGTCGTATTTGGAAATTGGATTTCCGTCATGAACCAAGGCAAAAGATAGTCCTTACCGAATTCGAGACTGCCTAGCCCGAGTCTCAGGGTCAGAACGCATCGATCCTTGGATCGTCAGGGCCGGTCCACACGGAGTGGATTAAAAATGCCTGAGCACTATGTTTCGCCGCCCTTTGGGGCGTAAGCGAGCCAACAAGTGACTCCATCGGACCCGGATCGTACGATCTAACCGAGGCGCCTCGCAACAGCAACAACCACATAAGTCAAACTCGTCAGGGCGTGTAAAACCACTGACGCCACTTTTAGCTAGGAGGAAACGTAGGCCCTCCCTGAGGTCCGTTCTCCCGTTTTAGGTTCATACCAGGGTGTGAGGCTCGCGAATTCACGTTATACACAAAGCTACGCCACACAGGCGGTGCTTTGATCATCACCACAAGACTTTGCTTTTCAACAGAAGCCCTGATTACTGCATCTTAGCATGCCACACAGAATAAATCCTATGTCAGACACACAGTCCATTTACAAGTCCGTTCTGGGTCTGAACGAAACCGGAGGCACTAAATACCTCGCAAACCCTTCGATCAACACGTACGTCTGAACGATCACCACTCATTATCCATATTTCGGGATGCCTCCCAATCAGGACCTCGGTTACCATCCAAACGAGGTGAAGATCTCCGGTCTTCGACCATCGTCTTTATCTTCGACTTTCAATCGTCGATCAATTATTTGAAATGAGAATTAACTCGGCCTTCTCAAATAATTCACGTATATTTAGAATTTCAATTCAATTTATTTCAATGGTTAAATTATTCTACAACACCAATTTTGTCCTTTAATGTAATTTTCATACCAAACACATTCAACCATCAAACATCACATAAATCAAGCAAATTCAGTTTATTTCCATTCCATATCGCTTATGATATTTTATAACTATTTATCGCTATTTTTATTTATTTTAAAATAGCCATTTTATTCAAAACGACGCTTCGGGCCATAAGGCGGCCGTGGCGCTGTTTTTCTTCAGATTTGATTTACACATATCTGAAAATCTAACCGTTGGATCTTCACAAAATTTACATCATTAGAAAGGTCTTTTCAAAACGAACCCAACGGTTCCAGTTTCGGGAAAATCCGACGGTCGGATCTCCCGGTACAATCGTTTGAATTTTCGATTTCAAATTACGAACTGCAGCGTCGTTATTCGATTAAATATAATTCTATTTATATTTATATATAAATAAAATCGATTCTGGCGCTGTTTTTCTTCAGATTTGAATTAAACATTCCAGACAATCCAACCGTTGGATTTTTACAAGGTTGGTGCCGTTGGAAAGATTATTCCAAGGCGAACCCGACGGTTGAGATTTCGGGAAAATCCGATGGTCGGATTTCCCGCACTAGTCGTTTGAAATCACGGTTTCAAAATACGAACTGCACGGCCTCGTTTCGTTTTAATTTTATTTATATTTATATATTTATATAAATATAGTTCATTCAATGATTTCCATATCGTTTTAACTTCAAATTTTTTTCTAACGCCTTAAATTTTGGAAAAATTTCGCCATAACCTCCCCTGCACCGGGAGCATCGGGAAATTGCAAATAGCGTTCCCGGTCCTTCTAATCTCAAAAAGAAAAAGAAAAGGCCAAGCGGCTAGCCAACAGGCTCAAAATCATCACCCAAACAAATCAGTAAATGTGTACCTATTTGTCGGGCACAAAATTTTATTCCTCTTCTCTAGCCCCTTTGCTGTAACCTGTTCAATGAATATTGCATGTACATATATATACGGTTCTTATCATTTATCAATTTCTATTCGACTTCATATTTGATTTCTATTTGGTTTAAAAACTCCATTCGTTCTAATGTTACATAAATAGGTGCAACTCATTTCATTAGCTAATTAATGAATATTTCAACTCATATATGTTTATTTTGAACAAGTGGCTATTTTTAACACTTCACATTTCAACGATTTATGCATACAATAAAAATGTGATTTTTATTGTAAAACAATTCATTTCAAAACACTATTTTTCTATATAGTTCAAGTTGGTGATAAAAATGTGATTTTTATTATCGAACAATTTATTTCAAAATATGAATACCATTCAACACATGAATTTCTAAACAACGAATGAATATCAATTCAACACATGAATGTTTTCAATAGTTTTTATATATAGATAAAAATGTGATTTTTATTATCGAACAATTTATTTCAAAATATGAATACCATTCAACACATGAATTTCTAAACAACGAATGAATATCAATTCAACACATGAATGTTTCCAATAGTTTTTATATATAGATAAAAATGTGATTTTTATTGTCGAACAATTTATTTCAAAATATGAATACCATTCAACACATGAATTTCTAAACAACGAATGAATATCAATTCAACACATGAATGTTTTCTATACAATGAATAAATATAATTTAAGCATATGAAAATAATTCAAACACACAAATATTATTCAAAATTTCGGCAGCATAACGGCAGGGTAGTTACACCGGCACCGTCCCTAGTACGGCTCCTCGCTCTACCTTAAAACCTCGCAGTTTTTGACAATGGGGATCATGCATCTAGTTCGCACGCAGGCGGCATGTATATATTTATTTCATTTCCACAACCTAATCCTATGTGGTTTCAACCAAATATTTCACAACCACAAATGGGTATTTTTCAACCACCATCAACCAATATCAATCACAAACAATCCCAAACAATCATTCAGTTTTCACAACAATTTCAACCAATAAATATCGTCCATGGTTTGTGGACGAGGGGGCGTATATATATATAGATATATTTATAGATAGCAATTCACTTTCATTTCACACATATATATATAATTTTTAAATCAGAAATCTCACCAATAGCTATCCAACTGCACGACACTTCCTTGCATAAAATCTTCGCCTTTTGTCGCTTTGTTGCCCATATTCTCTACATATGTAAAAATCGAATTTTTACTATGTTATTCAATATTTAAAAATCGAATTTTGACTTCGCTATTCAATATATAAAAATATGATTTTTACTTTCGACTTTCGATATATAAAAATATGATTTTTACTTTCGCTTTCAATATATAAAAATATGATTTTTACTTTCGACTTTCGATATATAAAAATATGATTTTTACTTTCGACTTTCGATATATAAAAACATGATTTTCCTTTCGACTTTCGATATATAAAAATATGATTTTTACTTTCGACTTTCGATATATAAAAATATGATTTTTACTTTCGACTTTCGATATATAAAAATATGATTTTTACTTCGACTTTCGATATATAAAAACATGATTTTTACTTTCGACTTTCGATATATAAAAATATGATTTTTACTTTCGACTTTCGATATATAAAAATATGATTTTTACTTCGACTTTCAATATATAAAAATATGATTTTTCTTTGCTTTTAAAATCAGTTTTCAATTGCTTTTAAAATCAGTTTTTATCTTTTCTAAAAATCAGTTTTTATCTTTTCTAAAAATCAGTTTTTATCTTTTCTAAAAATCAGTTTTTATCTTTTAAAAATTCAGTTTTAAACTTTTAAAAATTCAGTTTTAAACTTTTTTAAAATTTCAGTTTTAAACTTTTAACAAAATCGGTTTTTTTTTCTTTAAAAACAAAACAGTTTTTACTTTAAAAACAAAATAGTTTTTACTTTAAAAGCAAAACAGTTTTTACTTTAAAAGCAAAACAGTTTTTACTTTCTTTAAAAAAAAATCTGTTTTTATTCTTTTTAAAATCCAGTTTTATTCTTTTTTTTTAAAATCAGTTTTTAACTTTTAAAAACCAAATCAGTCTTTAAATGTATAAAAATAAAATTAGTTTAAAGTTCTTTTAAAATCTGTTTTAACCCTTATCAAAAAAAACAGTTTAAATCTTTTTATAAAAACAGTTTTAATCCTTAAAAAAATCAGTTTAAAATACTTATAAAATAATAAAAAAACTTACGGCAAGGGGAGGCTGCTGCTGCTCTTGGCGGCAGTCGGGGAGGCGTCGCGTCGAGGGGGGGGGGGCTGCTCGATGTCAGGGTCGGCGGCTTCGAGGTAAGGCGGAGGCTGCGGGGTGAGGTGACGGCTTCGGGTTGAGGCGACGGCGATGTCTGGAGGGGGGCGGCGATCCGATTTAGGTTTTTTTCTCTTTTTTTTTTCTGATAACTGAATCGGGGGGGGGGGGGCCAATGAAGATAAAAGGGGGGGAGAAAATTATATTTTATTTTTTTATTTTATTTAATTATTTATATTTTGCAAAAAGGTTGACTTTTACATACGACCACTAAACGAGGCCCACCGCCTGCCGTCCATAGCGTTTTACCCCCATTCTGAACACAATGGGATATGAATCGCAAGCTGATTTGATCGCTACAATCAGTTTCCTTTTGAATTTTCATTTAAATCATTATATTGAATTTTAAACGCACATTTCAAATTACCGGGGTCACATACTAACTAGAAAAATTCCAGAAAAATATTTTCTAGCTTCGTATTGACGATACGGTCCTAACAAAACTAGTTTCGTCGAATTCTGAGACCGTTTGAAAAATGGCCAATTTCCATTCGATTAAAATCAACGGAAACTGGTCAAACGCGTTTTCCTTTGCCACGCTCACATATTGATTCGAAAAATTATGAAATTTGAAACCTAGCAATAACCTGACACTGCGGATCTAACAAAAGTGGTTTCGTCGAAATCCGAGGTCATTTGCAAAATGTCCATTTTTAAGGGCCTGAATTCCATAGCGACTATTCAGAATTTTCAACTGGACATATCCTTTGATTCCCGCTATCAAATTTCGATTGGTCGGATTCGTTAGAAAGATATTCACTAACAGATAGGATCTAAACTTGATTATCTATTTAGTTTATTCTTAATTATCCTTGGATCTTGATTATGGGAATTTATCTATTAAGTTAGATCTACCCATATACTTGAACCTATGTTATTTGTTCAACACTTTTTATGTCATAATATTATCAGATCTATAGGCCTTCGATGCTTTAATCAATTTATTCAGTGTAATTTGTTAGATCTATGATTAGTGAATTATAATCTTCTACCAGTCATTATGTCTATCTTTTCATGGAATTTTGGTTCATTCCCTTTTTATCCATGAATCTAGATTTATCTATAATCTAGGATGAAATCACGATTACACGAACGATGGGAATACGATTTGGGCAAATCATAAATTTGACTTAAACATGGTTGTAAACTTGGAAATTGGCATAATGTGGAACATTAACATAATTATGATTGACATAATTTAGAACATGTATTATGGCATGTTTATTAGAACGCAAATTTGAAAATTTGACATGAATTATGGAATATGTAATTTGACATATTAAATTTAGTATTGGCAAGTAAGCTAAGTTTTAGGCGTAAACGGTAAACTAGAATAATAATTCTAGTCTTGCCATAAACTGTAAATTAGGGTGTTAAATCAGAATTGGGTCAATTAAAGTTAATTTGGCATAATAAGTATATTAGCACAAATTTTAAATTTAGTCATAATTGTGAGTAATTGTCACGTTTAGAATAATCATGGTTAGTGACACTTAATTTGGTATAACTTACATACCAAAAACTATAAATATGATATATAGGGAAAATGGACCATAATTGTAATAACCCGTAAAATGCGAGCCAGTTTGAAATTTTTATTTTGGCAATTTTGGCGGATTTTGATTATTTAAAATGGATTATTTTAAATAATATCGACGAGAAATTTAATTTGAATAGAATTCAACGTATATTTTATATACGTCGTCGTTAGAATATAAATATTTATATATAATTATAAATAGAATTGAAAATGGCGCGGTAGTTCGATAATTCGATTTCAAACTTCAATTGAATGTACCGGGTGCAAAACAATCCGGATTTTAGTGAAACCAAAAATGATAGGATCTAATTGATAATATCTTTCCAACGAATCCGACCAATCAAGATTTCATAGCGGGAATCAAAAGTTTTATCCAGTTGAAAATTCTGAATAGTCGCTATGGAATTCAGGCCCTTAAAAATGGACATTTTGCAAACGACCTCGGATTCCGACGAAACCACTTTTGTTGGATCCGCAGTGTCAAATTATTGCTAGGTTTCAAATTTCATAATTTTCTGAATCAAAATGTGAGCGTGGCAAAGGAAAACGCGTTTGACCAGTTTTAGTTGATTTTAATCGACTGGAAATTGGCCATTTTTCCAACGGTCTCAGAATTCGACGAAACTAGTTTTGTTAGGACCGTATCGTCAATACGAAGCTAGAAATAATTTTTCTAGAATTTTTCGGGTCCGTATGTGGCCCCGGTAATTTGAAGTGTACGTTTAAAATTCAATATAGTGATTTAAATGTAAATTTAACGGAAACTGATTGTAACAGCCGAATTGGGCTATGAAACCTATCCCATTGTGTTCGGAATGAGGGTAATACACTAGGGACGACAGGCGTTGGGTCTCGATTGGAGTTCGTAAATTAAAACAAGTAAGGAACGAATTAAATATTATAATATTATTAAAATATATAAATTCCTTTAAAACCTTTTCTCCCTCCCCGGTTGACCATTCAGACAAATCGAAAAGGAAAAAAAAAAAACCTCACGCACCTCGTCGATCGCGCCCCACCGCCCAGGCGGACGTCGCTCGCCGCCTCCTCCCACCATCACATCCTCGACCAAACCCTCCTCCCGCCGCCGCTTCCCTTTCTCTTCCACCTCGTCTCCGCCTTCTGACATCGCCCTCCCATCGGAATCCGCCCAGACGCCGCTCCCTCCAGACCCCGCCATCACCGTGACCAACCCCGCACCCCCTCCGCCCTTCGATCCGCCTCCCCCTCCTCAGTTAGAACCCGCAAAACCCTCCCAAACCCAATAAAACCCTAAACCCTAGATCCAACCGCCACCAGTGCTACACCTCCACCGCCGAACGCAAGCCATCTAGCTCCTCCTGCGCCATCCGCCGCTGTCGTGCCCGCTGCCTCCTCCAATTCGAACAGTGAGCCTCCTTGTTTATATATTTTATCGTTTTTATTTATTTAGGTGAATAAAAATATGATTTTTAAATCATTTCATTGTATAAAAATATTCATGGCATAGTTTTAAATTTATATAAAGGCGTAGTAAAATAAAAATATAATCTTTACTATATAGAAATATTAAAAATATGATTTTTATGTTTTTAAAATATTAAAAATATAATCTTTATAGGATAGAGAATATAAAAATATCATCTTTGTATATGTAGCGAAATAAAAATCTGATTTTTATTTTATATACGTTGAAATAAAGTGGTGATTTTCATAACGATGAAATCTATATTTTTGTAAGGGTGAAGTCTTTATATTTAAAAAGGCGAGAGCTTTATATAGAAAACATCGAAGTAAAAATTCGATTTTTATATATATGAGGTGATTATAGAAATATGATTTTTTAAATTGAAAGTAAACAAATAAAAATGTGATTTTTATTTTAAAGGCATCAAAATATAAAAATGTGTGATTTTTATATATGTAGTGGCTACGGGTAAACGAAGATGATAAAAAGGCGAGAATGAAGAAGACTTCTATAAATGAAGTGTCGAGATGATTGGATAGCTATCGGTGAGAACTTCTCACTCAAAATTCTTTTTCTAGTCATATATATACTAGGATGTAGACGGTGCTTAGTAGCACCCGACACCCGTCATCCACAGACCATGGATGGCTTGTTTGTTAAATTGTTTGGTTGAGTAGTTAGTTAGAATGTTTGATTGGATGGAAATTGTTTGGTGAATTGAAATTGATTTGATTGATGTGTGAATGGCGTGGGCCTTCACTAGACCGGGGATAAGGCTAGGCCTCGTCCCGTTTCTAGTATCGTGCCGTTATGCCGCCGAAATTTTCTAAAATATGTTAGAAAAATAAAGATATCATTTTATTGAATAAATGAACTAATAGAAATTCATGTGTTAAAATAAAATGTTTATCGTTAAAAATATAATTTTTAACGTGAAAGTGGATAAATAAATATTTATAAACAAATCGGCCGATTTGTTTATTTACACTGATTTGACTGATATTGATTGGGTTGATAAATTTTACACATCGCCCAACTGCACAAACAAAAATGTGTGTTTGTTGATTTGAAACCCCACACGGGTGTTGGAATGATATTTGGCGTACACTAATCCCAATTATTTAATTATTGTCGATCGATTGGTCGACAGACTGTGTAAGCGTCGATTATTTATATTTGGTGCTTATGCAGTTGTGTGGTGCACTTTGGTTGATGGTTGATTATTTTTCAAAGCTATTATATACATGTGTTGTATGGAATCCATATAATTAACATTATATGGTGATTGATTGGGCCTCATTCCAATCGGGAAAATAAGAAATATTATAAAAGAAAATGCATGTGTTGAATATAAAAATAGTCATGTGTTGACGATGTTCATGTGTTGAAAATATTCGTGTGTTGAGTGAAATATTTTATATAATAAAAATTTACATCTTCATCATATTTAAAATTAGAACAACTTATCAGTAGAAGTCTAATTAAAATCAAACGATAGATACCATAGTTTTATAAAATATTTTACATAACAAAAATAGTGATGTGTTGACAGTACTCATGTGTTGAGATTAGTCGTGGGTTGAAAGAAATATAGATTCATGTGTTGAATGGGGAAAATATTCATTTGTTGAATAGAATAAAGGAGTTGTGAAAAATATAAAGCCGTGTTGATTAGTTTTGCGCCATTTTGACGCGAATCGATATTTATATCGATTTTAAACGATTTCGAAATGAATTGAATTGAAAACGATTTCGAAATGAATTGAATTGAAAACGATTTCGAAATGAATTGAATTGAAAACGATTTCGAAATGAATTGAATTGAAAACGATTTCGAAATGAATTGAATTGATAACGATTTCGAAATGAATTGAATTGAAAACGATTTCGAAATGAATTGAATTGAAAACGATTTCGAAATGAATTGAATTGAAAACGATTTCGAAATGAATTGAATTGAAACGAATTCAAATTGAATTGAAATTTGAATTGAATAAGAATGAATTTTAAAACGAATTTATAAAGAAGAATTCAATTTCGATTTGAATTGAAATGGAAGTTGAAATTGC
The DNA here is from genome assembly GCA_030737875.1 of Allium sativum. Taxonomy (NCBI): domain Eukaryota; kingdom Viridiplantae; phylum Streptophyta; class Magnoliopsida; order Asparagales; family Amaryllidaceae; genus Allium; species Allium sativum. The sequence goes on from CM060920.1 coordinate 1,025,840,951, forward strand.
TTTTGAAACGAATTTAAAACTATTTATATAATTCGTTTTAAATAGAAATCGACGAAATATATATTATATATATTATATATATAATATAATGGCCTGAATAGAACGCGCCGCGCCGCGGCAGTTCGTGAATTTCGACCATTTATTTCAAACGGACATTGCGGGAGATCCGACCGTCGGATTCTCCTAAAACCGGAACCGTTGGGTTCGTATCGAAAAGAGCTTTCCAATGAATATTAGAAATTTGAAATCTAACGGGTGGATTTGGAATTATGTCCAAATCAAATTTGAAAAAGGTCGCTGTAAGTGCAGTTCGATGGCCGTTGATGGAAATCGACTGTACGGGCCTTGATAAAATTATTAAAAATATCTATAATTTGTGTAAAATTATACTATGTGAATTGGAAAGAACTGGGGTGAAAAATTCCACATTTGAAAAGATAAAAATAGATTTTTATCGAAATGAACTAGTTTTGAACTAGAATTAAAATCAATTTATTTTTGAAATAAATAAATTGAATTTGAAAGTGATTTTAAAAATAATCAATATTCCCAATACGTGGATTGGACTGGAGTTGAATCGAAATTATCTTCGGAATATTTCGATGTTGGATTTCGTGACTATACAGATATTGTTTTGGGAATTTGAAAGATATATTTTATATCGTTATTGCCAATACGATATATGTTGGTTTCAGGATTTGATATTGAATATAAGCCGATATATTTTCTATTCAGAGCCTTGTATTTAATATCAAATGTGATTTGGGTTTATCGTGAATCGTGTTTTAGATGACATTGGTTCTTTAACCCAGTTAAAGGCAAGATGTTGATTTCTGAAAGAATTAAGACTAAGTGTAGTTTTAATGAATCTTTAATTAGATTAAAATGTGAATTGATAATTTAAATTATCAAATCTGAAAGGTGATCGAGAATGGAGTACCACCAGTTTTGCTCCAAAGCGATAGTTAAATCTTTAATGGGATTTGAACGTGAAATGGTAATTAATTTTACCGATAACACCGTGGTGTTAGATATGGAGTATCACCAGTTTTGCTCCATGGGATATATAGGTTGGGATTGGGAAATAAAACAAATAATTACTTCGGTGTGGTTCGCTAATCCCGACTAGTTTGAAATGATATCCAAAGGAAGATTAAAGAATAAATTTAGAAGAATTTATCTTTGATAAAATTAATGGGAACCTTTCCCTAAGAACGTGATTTTGTGAATAAAAGAATATTCTGAATTGGAATGAGGCGTTCGTTGTGTTTGTGTAACATTTGTTTATCATATACGTGGGTTATTCAGGAAGGCCGGGTTATACCCATTCTGAATAACCGATTCAACGAGATGTCGAAGATGAAGACGGTGGTCGAAGACCGGAAGTCTCCACATCGTTTGGGTGATTACTGATGATCTTGATTGGGCTGTACACCCAAGATGAGGGAAACAGTCGGTGATCGTCCAGACGTACTTGGAGATGGATGGATATGCGAGGAAAGTGCCTCCGGTTTCGTTCAGACCCAGAACGAACTTGTAAATGGATTGTGTGTCTGGCATTGGATTTTATTCTGTGTTAATTGATCTCTATTAAATATACATCTGTTTGGCGGCGGAGAATTTATTCTCTTGCTTAACGCCCTTCTCTGAGACGTACGAGCTCAGAGGTTGTATATCGATGGACATCAGTCGCATGGAGTGAGTTGCCAGTGTGGCATGCGTAAGTGGCAATTGATCAGGGCTTCTGTTGAAAAGCAAAGTCTTGTGGTTGATGATCAAAGCACGGCCTGTGTGGCATAGCTTTGTGTATAACGTGAATTCGCGAGCCTCACACCTCGGTATGAGTCAAAAACGGGATACGGACCCAAGGAGTGCACGACGTTTCTTTCTAGCTAGGGTGGTGTCAGTGACCTACCAGCCCTGACATTTATGTACTTTTCACCTGTGTGGTTGTTGGATATGAGGCGCCTCGGATATAGGTCTGTAAGGACCGGGAAACGTGTGTTCAGGAATAACTAATCCTCAAAAGTAAGAGAGGACCGGCCTTGAAGGTTCCAAAGGATCAGAGTGGGGTCCTGAGGCATTTGCTAGAGTGTCTCGAACGCGGAGAGGAGCTTGCCCCTTGCCTCGGCTCATGACGGAATTCAATTTCCAATACGTGATATTGTGGTTTTAATTGTAGAACTAGTATGGCGACATGATAGATGGTACCCATGCCGCCTATGATTGATATTTATGATTTGAATTGTTTTGACACTATACACTTATTGTAATATCAAATAATGTGTTTTGAACGTATCAAGCATGCTTTGGCTGTTATAAGGGAAAATCTTATCCTCCGGCTTGCGTTGCATTGTGTGATGGGACCTGGGTCTTATAACAGCTTCATTTTTCTTTATTTAGCATTGCGCTGTTTGTTTTATGCACTGGTATTCTTGGGAGGAAACCCGTTCCGTGTTATACGGCGTGGTCCCTTGATTTACCAAACTTTAAAACCAATATTAATAACTGTTTTAGTTCTCACACCAGTCACATGACTGACCTGGAGTTTATTGTTTTAACCTAAACTCTGGGTGCCCCTATTTTCCACACGGGCAGCTAGTAGTTTTGGTTTTGCAGATTATATTCACAGGGTCCTGATTAACAGCTGGAACGATGCTCGGAAAGCTCTGTATTCGTGTATCACTTTTAGTTGTGTTTTGTATATTTTTCCGCTGCTATGTAATTTATTGTAATCTCTGATATTTGTTGAATGTAATTTATTCATTTATACTCTGTATATTCTTGTATCTGATGGTATTGTTGTAATAACAATGAAATGTTCTTCCGTCTGCGTCCTTTTGTGTGTTGTTCTCAAAGTATTCGTGCTTTCCTCTACGGGGAAGTTACGGGTTCTTTCATAATAAATGTTGACAATGTACATTAAAAGAGTAATAATGGAATAAGTAAATTAGGGAAAATTTACTTATAGAATTTATCCTAAATGAGAAAAGTAAATTTAGACAATACGAACATGCTTAACCCGAGGTTGGATTGAGTTGTGATGTAAACCTGCCCGGACCCGCCCGGCTGTCCAGTGATCACAACAATACCTATCCAATGTGGGAGGTTAAGGCATTGAGCCCGATAAAGGCCCGAGGTTAGACTGAGTTGTGGCGTAAGACTGCCCGGAACCAACCGGCATACCGGTAGCCACAACAATACATGTCTAATGTGAGTGGCTGGTGCTTTAATAAGACAATTAAAGTTAAGCTAGAATGGGAGGGTTAAGTCCATAAGAACACTTAACCAACTTAACACAGTTAAGCTAGAATGGGAGGGTTTAGTCCATAGGAACACTTAACCAACTTAATACAATTAAGTTAGAACGATAGGGTTAAGTTAACTAGAATACTTAACCAACTTAACATGGCAACAAGACAAGATTTGTAGGGGTTAAGTAACTAAGAAAAACACTTAGCCAATTTAATATGTTAACCAGACTAGAAAGTGGGGGTTAAGTAAATTCAATACACTTAGCCAATTTAACATGTTAACTAGACTAGAGGTTGGGGATAAGTAAAGTTAATACACTTAGCCAATTTAACATGCTAACTAGACTAGAGGTTAGGGTTAAGTAAATTTAATACACTTATCCAATTTAATATGTTAGCTGGACTAGACCGTAGGGTTAGGTAAGCTTGAACACTTAACCATCAGAGTGTGATAAATGAATAGGGTTAAGTTAAAAACATGAAGGGACAATACTTAACCATTAGAACATGTTAATCAAACCAATGTTAGGGTTAAGTTAACTAAGGGAACACTTAACCGTTATAACATGTTAGTTAAAACAGATAGGCAAGGTTAAGTTAAAAAGGAACACTTAACCAATACAAGATGAATGGGTAGGGTTAAGTAAATACTTAACCAATATAACTTGATGTTGGTAAGGTTAAGTCAACGTGAATTACTGATAACACTTAACCAGTTTAACATGACAAATGAATGGGTTAAGTTAACTTGTATCAACTAATGACACTTAACCAATCCAACTTGACGAGAAAGAGAACTAAGTAGTAAACCTTAGTTGAAAGGGGCTAAGTAGTAAACCTTAGTTAAGAAAACGACAATTTAGGAAACTAAGTGGTAAACCTTAGTTAGGAAAACTAAGTAGTAATTCTTAGTATAACACGAGGAGGAGCGAACGTCCATCTAATCTTAAAAAAGGCTCCAACGAATTGGGTTATGAAGCCTGAGGCTTCGAGAGGACGTGAGGGTATTCTTGGTATCCCTCTGTGAGGCTGTAGATGATCCTCCTGGGCTCACATAGGTTAAGGTATGCGTTAGAAGAACCAAGGGTATGCCTTGGTTGCAATATAAGGCAACCTGAAGACTAGGATGGACCAACGTGATTCGGCGAGACCATTAGCCCTGTGATAGCAACTCGTCGTCTACCTACCATCTTGAGTTAGTCGAGATACGTAAAGAGGAAAGGTGGAGAACTCCAAAAGACCATATACTTGCCATCTAGTTATGGGTGAGGATGGCCATAAGACAGTGGGGCATAGGGGGCCTGCGTATAGTTCTCAATTTTTCAAGGGTGGCCTTTCTTTAGTTGAGGGAGGGGTCAGGTGGGACCATAGCCATTGGAAAAAAACAGTCCTTAGCATCTGCATTGGCAGATATCTGAAAGCTCCCGACCGAGTTCTGTGTTTCTAGAATAGCCTTGCCACGGGACTCGGGTCGCACATTTCATGACATGTGCATCTAGACAGCGATAAACGATTCGCGACACATACGTGGGGAAAGTCTAGGAACATATACCACTCTAGGTAGTGTGTCCTAGACTAGGGGCATCGTTCGATAGGTAGCATAATCCCTAGTTGGACCTAGGTGGCATAAATCCTGAATCCGAGAAGTATTAGATAAGTCGCATAAACCCTAGTTGAATTTAGGAAGCGCTCGATAAGAAAACCCTAGATTAGATCTAGGTAATAAATAAAAAATATATGCCTAAAGGCAACCACAATTACTAGGATTGGGATCGCGTTATCATTTTAGACAGATTACTAGTTGGGACACTAGATAGGTGGTGCAGAGACATAGAAACCATAATAACAGGTTAATAGCGAAGCGGAGAAAGTATTAAAGCATATCCAGTTTATCTTGTCTTAGCATATCTTGTGTTAATCTTATCCTATCTTGTTGGCCCTATAATCATGGTATTGTCTTGTATTCAGTTAATTCATGTCGTTTTGTTTTTCCTTGTTCACATGCTAGAAGTAACTGAACTTACCAGACTTTATGTCTGACCCAGTTTTCTTTCGTCTTCTTTTCTTCCGTTTCCCACCCAGGTAGTTAAGGAGGGAATATTATAGCTCAGGTTAGATTGGACCGTCACTCTTCCCAAGCTCGAAGATTCTTTGACAAAGTGCTTTGGACTCTCTTTTTCTGCTGCTATGGTTGGCTTATGCTACATTGGGGAATATAAATGTTATTTTATGCTTCTTTATTTTGTAAGATAGATGATACTCTGATATTGGAAAACAATTGTTGTACAAACTATTTTATCAATAAAGTAAAGTTTTATTTTCCGCTATTTTAATTTTGTCTGTCTTGTAATTTATCTGCATCTTTTATCCTAAATGCTCCACAGAACTTAGTGCATTCCCTTTGTGAGTGACACTAAAGGATGTGGGGTGTTGCACGTGATATCAGAGCTGAAGGTTACCAGATCAGATAAAAGATTTGAAAAAAATTATTATTTTCAAACAGTTTTAAAAGAAGCATTTTCAAAAGAAAAGTTTTATTTTAAAAGCATATTCCCCAAAAGCCATACGCACTATCTTCTGATTCTCTGTTTGAATTCTTGTCCCCTTCTTTCTTGAGTCTCTGGGGCACCTGGCTTTCTGGGAGATAACCTCATCGAAGGGCGAAGTAGTGCCCGACTTCCATCTATAACCATAGTAGTTTCACCTGCGGCTAGTTTTCTTTCAAGCTTAGTAGGGTTTTCTGTATGATGGAGGCAGCTTTCGAGAGATTCGTCAACATGATTACACACGAAAGAGGATGAGGAGTTTGGCTAAGGAGCACAACCCAAGGATGAGGAATTCATGGATGTAGACTTGGCTCACGAAGGAGGAAGGGATTATAAAACCTAAGACAAGAGGAAGTATCTTTACTATGGCAGAATAGGGCATATAATTAAGAATAAAGGACAAGATTTTCTAAAGGGCAAGTACATGCTTTCACCACTAAGCGTAACTAGGAGAAAGGTAGTAAAGTTATGTTGGAAGAGTCTAGCTTTTCTGTTTGTACTCTTTCTTTTGGTTTTAGCACTTCGCATTTGTTCATATTTTCTTCCATAGTTGAGTCTCTGCACCTTAGTACTTGTATGTAAAAGATCCCAACTACTGCTCAAGTGTTTGGTTGTTTTTGCTTAGATCATCTCACGTAGATCGTCCAAATTCGGAGGAGACATTCCTCCGGTGCTTGTCTGATATTGGTTTAGGCCTTTGGGGCTTGTGCTTGAGGGATGTCGAGTTCGACTAGGATGGTTTGCTTGAGAGATGAATAGTTGTGGCAGGCGCTCTATATAGAGAAGGACTAACCTTAAGAGAGGTAAAAAGTATGTAGTGACCTTTTGACCCTCATAGTTATGGCATGGTGGATAAGCTAAGAGGGGAGGCCTCTGATCATCCTAGTATATAAACTCAGTATCATGGTTGACATTTGTTTATTTTGGAAATGGAGGTCAAGAAACTTCGCAATCATGAAGTTGAATCTGTTAAGGTACAGTTGAGTAAAGCTCAAGAAGGCGTGATACAGGAGATTGAAGATAAGGCATACGCGCCTCATACCCTTTTTCTTAAGGGTACATCCTTGATTCCTTTTTTTAGGAATTCTATGCATACTAATTTCTAGCTTTTAAGGTATATCCTCTAGGACGTATCATCGATCCTTAGGTAGAAACCCTTTTGGATGTAAACATGTATTTGAAACATGTTATGGTTGATGGTTGCGAATGGTTGCTAGTGGTTGCTCGTGAATGCATATACACATGTATTAGGCACAAGATCAGCTCAGACGCCTTCATATTTCATTTACATATATGTATTTGTTTATGAATTGAACTTAATGTGTTATCATATGGATGTCGCATTTGAGTGAATGATTGTGCACTCATATAGAAATAATATGTATCATCAGGATTTGCATATATATTGGACGCATGGCACTGACATGATTTGCATTAAGGAGGTCAACTGAATTAGTAGACCGGCTAATTTTGCATTAGATAAAGACATGTACACACACTATGCATATGAACATACAAGCATTAGAAGTCTTTAAGGACAATGGATGCATGTGTTTGATGGTTGAGTAGATGGATGATTGGATGGTAGGATTTACATTCTTCTTGACTTAAAGATTTCGGGGTCGAAATCCTTTAAGGAGGGGAGAATGTAACACCCCGTATTTCTATTAACACTAAAGTTACTAATTTAATAATAAATGTGTAAAGGGGAGATGTATCTAATGTGCATACAAATTTAATAATAAATGTGTAAAGGGGAGATGTATCTAATGTGCATACAAATTTAATAATAAATGTGTAAAAGGGGAGATGTGTCTAATGTGCATACAAATTTAATAATAAATGTGTAAAGGGGAGATGTATCTAATGTGCATAAAAATTTAATAATAAATGTTAATAATGTACATTAAGAAAGTAATTGTGAATATAATTGGCTTCTCTTTAGAACGGATGGCTTTGATTAACCTTGGCTTCATCGACGGCTCAAATTAACTTGCAATCCTATATAAACAGCCCCCAAGTCTCCTTCTCTTTGCACCATTCTTCTCTAACCTTATGCTGCGCAAATTCTTGATGGACATGGCTTCTTCTTCTTCCTCTAAATCTAAATAAATAAATTGAAATAAAATATAAATCAAGACGAGGATATCCTGCTCAAGTCTTTCAAGAGAAGATTCAAAACAAGTTAGGATTCAAGTAAAGATTCAACGGCTTCAAGCAATGCTATCTTTCTATTCTTTTCTAGATCCAATCAATGTAAGTCGGTTACTTTTTAGATTTGAATGCCTTTTCTATTTGTGACATGAAATTAAAAGAATATAAGAAATATGCCTTATCATTTCATTGAATCTGTGCTTGTTTATGACTTTGGATCTGATTCTTGATTATGGCCTAGAACACATTGTGACTAAATTGCAAATGCTTAAGATTATGACTATGGAACTGCGGCCTTTGAAACCATATGCCTTTGACTATGAACATAAGCCCTTGACTATGAACATAATCCTTTGACTAGGAGCATAAACCAATGCCAATGACTATGACAAGGACAATAGTGGATAATTACCTATGATTCATGAACATGATATTATTGCTTAGGATTATGACTGCGAGATAGGATCTAAACTTGATTATCTATTTAGTTTATTCATAATTATCCTTGGATCTTGATTATGGGAATTTATCTATTAAGTTAGATCTACCCATATACTTGAACCTATGTTATTTGTTCAACCCTTTTTATGTCATAATATTATCAGATCTATAGGCCTTCGATGCTTTAATCAATTTATTCAGTGTAATTTGTTAGATATGTGATTAGTGAATTATCATCTTCTGCCAGTCATTATGCCTATCTTTTCATGGCATTTTGGTTCATTCCCTTTTTATCCGCGAATCTAGATTTATCTATAATCTAGGATGAAATCACGATTACACGAACGATGGGAATACGATTTGGGCAAATCATAAATTTGACTTAAACATGGTTGTAAACTTGGAAATTGGCATAATGTGGAACATTAACATAATTATGATTGACATAATTTAGAACATGTATTATGGCATGTTTATTAGAATGCAAATTTGAAAATTTGACATGAATTATGGAATATGTAATTTGACATATTAAATTTAGTATTGGCAAGTAAGCTAAGTTTTAGGCGTAAACGGTAAACTAGAATAATAATTCAAGTCTTGCCATAAACTATAAATTAGGGTGTTAAATCAGAATTGGGTCAATTAAAGTTAATTTGGCATAATAAGTATATTAGCACAAATTTTGAATTTAGTCATAATTGTGAGTAATTGTCATGTTTAGAATAATCATGGTTAGTGACACTTAATTTGGTATAATTTACATTAGGGGTGGGCGTTTTATGCGGTTAACCGACCGAACCGATCTAACCGATCTTAACCGAACCGGTTTAACCGAGAAAATCAGTTAACCGAACTTACGGTTAACCGATCGCAATTAACCGATCAAAAGCGGTTCGGTTAACGGTTAACCGCGGTTATACATCGGTTAACCGTTAACCGCATATATCTAATAAACATATTTGTTTTTTTAACAATGGGCCGCCTTTACCCCAATTACCCGATCCAGTATCCACGCGTTTTCTCAAAACCCTAGTTACCCTTTTTTTGGTTCCTGAAATAACACAACCGCTTTTTTTTTTTTTTACTTTCCAAAAAGCGAAAATTGAAAATTCCTCGATCAAAATCCTAAAGTAAACCCTAACAATTTTTCGTTGATCCGCCGCTACCCCTGATTAGTGGATTCAAGACAATGGTGCTTGTTAAGAGGAAGAGAAGAAACGTGAGTGTATTGTACTGATTTCCGATTCATTGAGTACTTTGATTTATTTTAGTTTGATTTCACAATTTTCTCAAATTTCATTGTCTGGCCTGTTTAAACGTTAGTTTGATGTTTTTGATAAACTTAATGCCTAAGTATAGTTACTATAGTATGCAAGTAAATTTGACTTGTTTACATTTGAATTTGCTGAGCAATCATTTGAACAAATAATTTGCACTCCTTGTATGTCCGTTGATAAGCGTTGCAAACCATCATGTGGACACTGGACTTTATATTCCTATACTTGTGTACATTTTACGGTGAATGTTGACCTATGTTGTTTTAGATAGAGTGCTAACCATGTTTGAACACTGGACTTTGTAGTTTGTAGCTTTCTGGCTGAGATTTACAGCATTTTTTGAGAGATTTCCGGGGTACAATTTTTAATTGATGACAAGAGTTTAATTTAGAAGGCCTGTAGGGGTGGTTGCTAGTGTTAATAGTAGATTACTGCTAATGGGTTCTTGTATGTTTTTTTACTTTTGTTTGTGTTGTATTTTTAGAAATAGTTGTTATAAGTTTTTTAGTGGTGAACTTTATGTAGAGAAATAGGGTTAGTTTGTGTATCGAGTCGACGAGTTCGTTGTTTTTCTTTTCTTTTTAATATTGTTTTTGTCCACTCAAATGATATTTTCTTACATGTTTCTTATTCAATTTTGATATATACAAATTATGAATGGCATAATTATAGTTAAACATAAAATATTTTCAATTTTTTGAATTATATGTGGGATTGAGTGTTATGACAGGATTGTATGCTCTTTGTTTTCAAATATGTTTTTTGACCATAGTGTTATGTGACAGGTTGAGTTAATATTTTTGTTTGGTTTTTTATTTTGATTTAGTTTTCATTGAAAACCCATTTGTGTTATGCATTTTTTTAAAACATTTTGTATTTGTTCAGCTGTTACACTGAACACTTGGGTTTTTTTTCCTGTTATTAAAAACGAATGGAACAAAAAACATAAACAAAATATTTCATATTTCATTTAGTTTTCTAGCTATTTTCTTTGCACTTGAGCTCACCGTTTATTCACTACTTGTTTTGTTCACCTTTATTTTGTTCACTTGTGCTCTTTACTTTAATTTTACAGAGAAAAAAAACATTGCAGTACATATTGTGTCCATTATCCCTCAATCACATTGTTGCATTGCTCATTTAGTCCTCTTTTTCATTGTGTTTGTTGGTGCTCATTATTGAGTGTGCATTTCTCTTTTTTTATGTTGTTTAATTTTCGTTGAAAAATCATTTTGTGTTTCAACTTTACATTTCTATAGACCAAATAGTTATGCTTTTTCTTCTTCTTTCGTTTTACTAGGTTTATTTGTTTTGTTTCGCTGCTCCTGTTTTTTTTTTTTTCATTTCTGTTGTTTAGTTATTTTACATCCTGTGTTTAATCAAACTATTGCACTAGTTTCACTTTTGGTCATTGGTTCTTTGTTTACTACCTAACTTCTCTCTAAACACTGGATGTCCCTTCTAACCTGCTCCTTCATCCCATATCTATAGCTTCCTGTATTAATAAGCGTTCGCCATAGCTATGATCAACCATGATGCCATTGCTTATTAGTTTCAAGATCACTTCAGTGGGGTAAATCGTTTAGAAATGTTGTGCATTGAGATATAAATGAGGCTTGTGGTAAATTGGTTCAATTCACTTATTTGCATGCATTAATTCAATTCACTTATTTGCATGCATTGGTTCAAATTTGTTTACTCGCATGCATTAACTCCAAATGTTTATTTGCATTCGGCCAATCTATTGTTGCCTTGAGAATCTGCAATTTCAAATTGAACATTGCATGCATGGTTTGGATTTTAATTTTGATACGACATATATTATGCAAATTTATATTGTTTTAGCACATTCCTTCCAAATGCCAGAGAACTATAATGGAACAAAAAGTAATCTTTTTTAGTTAAATACTAGAATTGTAATGCTACTATGCATAGTTGAAAATGGTGAGGAAATTTACTAATATAATATTAAATTGTATAACAGGTACAAATGGAGGGATCGTCTGGAGAAATAAGAGATGTTGAGTATTTGGAAGAAGTGGATGATGAGGAGACCGTCGACGAACCATTCACCATTGGATGTGGAAAACCGCCTCTACCCCCCGGTCGCAAGAATTCTCGTAGAAAGCCTTCAGCGGTATGGTTACATTTTACTAAAAATAAAAATCTCAATGTTCCTAAATGTGCTTGCAACTACTGTGGTCAAGAATTTGCATGTTATTCACATATGAATGGCACTACACATTTGAATTATCACATAAAAACATCATGTAGGTCAATTCCACGTGATAGTGATAAAAGACAAAAAACATTAGCTTTTGAAGGTGATAATGAAGGTAGTCTCATAGCATGGTCATTTAACAAAGAGCTATGTAGACAAGCATTAGCTCGAATGCTAATTATTGATGAACTCCCTTTTAGTTTTGTGGAGGGTGAAGGATTTCTTGAATTTTGTAGACTGTTGTGTCCTAGTTTTGAAGTTCCTTCACGTAGAACAATTTGTAGAGATGTACTTCAATTATATTGGGACTCGATAGAATCTCTTAAAAAGTTGTTCTCTGAATCATTGCATGGTGTTTCGCTAACTACTGATACATGGACTTCTATTCAAAATGTGAATTATATGGTTTTAACCGCACACTTTATTGATGGAAATTGGAATTTACATAAGAGGATTATAAACTTTTGTGTGATTACTAGTCATAAAGGAGAAAATATTGGAAAACTCATAGTTCAATGTATCAAAAAATGGGAGCTTAAAAGAATAGTGTCTATCACAGTTGATAATGCTAGTGCAAATGAAGTGGCAATTAATTATGTGAGAGCTAAATTGAATGATTTTGATGGTGGTTGTGTCTTGAATGGTGAATTCATTCATTTACGTTGTTGTGCTCATATAGTCAATTTAATTGTTAATGACGGACTAAAGGAGATTTGTAGTACCATAGCTGGAATCCATACTGCGGTTAGATTTGTGAGGTCATCTCCATCACGATTTACTACATTTAGAGAGTTGAGTCAAAAATTGGAAATCGAAAATAAATCTATGCTTGTTTTAGATGTGCCTACTAGGTGGAATTCAACGTATTTGATGCTTGAAGCGGCGTTAAAATATAAAAGGGTTTTCGATGATATGAAAGAAAATGATGGTATTTTTGTTGCATACTTTGATGATGATATTGGCCCTCCTGGTTCTATAGATTGGAGAAATGCCGGACTCTTTATTAAATTCTGAAAGTATTTTTATAATATTACTTTAAAATTTAGCAAAACTTTGTCCGTTACCGCAAATGAATGTTTTGCCGAGCTATCCATAATTCAAGAACAACTTCGAAAATTGACTAAGGAAATAAATCCATTTCTTGGAAAGATGGCACACAATATGAAAGCTAAGTTTGACAAATATTGGGGAAGTGTAGGCACTTTGAACAAAATTTTACTTATTACATGTGTACTTGATCCAAGATATAAATTTCAGTTTTTGAAGGTATTGGTTGAAGATATGTATGGAAAAGTAATTGCGGTGGACATGTTAAAAAGCGTGAAAGATAGTTTGATAAGATTGTTCGACTTTTATGTGAGCGATTCTACATTTGGAACACAAACAAGTAGGGAACCACGACCTCAAACTCCCGTTGGTATTGATAATGTGACCAATAATGATTCGGGTCTTGCTGAAAAAAGGAATATTTTTCTAAAAGGAATTCGGGACCGAGATAACGAAGGCAACGAACTAGAAAAATACTTAGATGCACCAATTGAGGATGAGCCGAATAATTTTGATATTTTGTTATGGTGGATGGTAAATTGTAGCAAATATCGTGTTTTATCTTTAGTCGCTCGAGATCTTCTTGCTATTCTGGTTTCCACGGTTGCTTCTGAATCCGCATTTAGCACCGGAGGACGAGTTATAGATCCTTTTCGTAGTTCTTTGAGTCCACGAATGGTTGAGGCGTTAGTTTGTACTCAAAACTGGTTAAGGTCCAAACCAATTTGTGTAGATCATCGAATTGAGGTTCCTTTTGATGATGTTTACTTCTATGATGAAGCCTTTTCAGGTTATTTTAATATTTGTAAAATAATATAGCCGCTTCTATTTGAATTTACATACACCGCTCACTCTAATTATTTGTTTGCTATGTAGAATTTGTACATGGACGTCGAAGTGAATCGCCATCTTCTTGCATTCTTAACATGGACAGCCCATCTCCATCATCGATGTTTGTGTATTCACCAAGGTTAGCAACACTATTTGTATGCATTCTTGCCAAGTTTATATAATCAACTGCAATTTGCTATGCAATTGGTATATTTCCTAAAGTTATATATAAACATTTTCTATATAAAAGAAATTAGGAAATATACATATTTTATCTCGTGTTAATATTTACAAATTTTAAGAAATGAGGAATTTATTATTTATTATATCTGTTGAGCAAATGAGTGAATCATGTCTGGCTGATTCTTCCTTATTTGTTTGATTTCAGGTGATAAGTAGATGGTGAATGAAGTATGAACAATGTCCGATAATTCAGAATTATTGTTGTTGTTTTAGGTATGAACAATGAACATATTTGTAACTTAAATAATCAATTTATAGTTTAGATGTATAAAAATCTATCACAGTTTTACTTTTTTGAATCCTAAAAGACTATTGATGTCTAATTATTATTCCTAATTGTTTCAGGTTTCAGTATTAGTGTATCGTTGTTGATTCAGGTGGATGTTTTCCATTGTTTCAGGTACGATTATTCTCTACGTTTCTCTATTTTATCATCTTATTTCTACTTTGGTTTACTACAATTTTATCAGTTATCATTATACATATTATAAGCTAAAAGTATCCTAAAATTTAAAGTTGATGATGTTGTATATACATCAATAATGGTTGTCAAGTTTTTGAAAGAGAAATTTATATACATCAATGATGGGATTCTTACGTACTGATCAAAATTTCAAACCATGATCAAAATTAGTAGATTAGAGATTGTATGTTCATTGAAATATAGCTAAGCCTGCAATGGCTACCTTGTCTCTTTTTCTTTGCATCCGCTTTAGGATGACATCAATCATGAGAAAGTTGTGTAATAAAAAAATTGTAACTAAAATTAGTAGTTCACATATTTACGGCTTCACACTTTACATGTTACAGGAGTTTAGAAAGCATATGAAATTTATTGATAGTTTAGGTAAGTTTAGAAAGAAAGCTGAACGTTCATTAGCAAATATTTTATAACCACTAATGTCATGAGTTTCCGACGTAGATGATGAAAGGAATAAGTTCCAAATAAACATCAAGCATCATGAGAGATGATGACCTGTAATGGAAATATCAGTGTACAAGGGCAACATCAGTTTCTGTGAAAATGTGATATGACTTATATAAGATAATGTGAATTTGCCGAATCGTTACTCGTGGTTGTTTTCTGAATCTCGTAAGGAATTTTTCCATGTAGTAAATGCTACCATCCTTCTCAATAAGATATAGTAGTATCCCAACAGCTACTTTAACTTGTTTCAGTTTGTCCACCCTATATGTTTCTCATGTATACCTTCATGTTTTTGTTTTGTAGTCAATGATAGATGGACTTGAAGGCTTCTAGGCAAGCTTGGTCTTATGATTCTAGAAGAAATTATCTATGTTGTGTTTTATTGTATTATTATTAACTATTTGTGTTACTTTTGTAAGCTATTATGTTGTGTTGTGTTTATGAACTGTTGTTGACTGTATGTCCTATGGACTAGAATTAGGTTGAACTATTATGTTTCGCTGTTTCAGTTTTTGCATGTTTTAGTTTCAGTTTCAGAATTAATTTCAGTTTTAACCGCAGTTTCTAATAGTTTCAATTTCAATGTTGGATATTTTAGTTTCAGAATTTATATGGTTTGTTAAAACTGCGGTTAACTGTTCAGTTCGAACGGTTAACCGAACCGATGAATTTAATCGGTTAACCGCGGTTAGGAATTCGCGGTTCGGTCGGTATTGGGCAGTGCGATTAACCGATGAGCGGTTAACCGAACCGTGAGAATTTCACGGTTAACCGGCCAAATTAACCGCTTGGTTCGGTTAACCGACCGCGCCCAGCCCTAATTTACATACCAAAAACTATAAATATGATATATAGGGAAAATGGGCCATAATAATAAATGTTGACAATGTACATTAAAAGAGTAATAATGGAATAAGTAAATTAGGGAAAATTTACTTATAGAATTTATCCTAAATGAGAAAAGTAAATTTAGACAGTACGAACATGCTTAACCCGAGGTTGGATTGAGTTGTGATGTAAACCTGCCCGGACCCGCCCGGCTGTCCAGTGATCACAACAATACCTATCCAATGTGGGAGGTTAAGGCATTGAGCCCGATAAAGGCCCGAGGTTAGACTGAGTTGTGGCGTAAGACTGCCCGGAACCAACCGGCATACCGGCAGCCACAACAATACCTGTCTAATGTGAGTGGCTGGTGCTTTAATAAGACAATTAAAGTTAAGCTAGAATGGGAGGGTTATGTAACAACCCGAAAATCTGGGCCAGTTTAAAATTTTTATTTTGGCAATTTTAGCGAATTCTGAACATTTAAAATGAATTATTTTAAATAATACCGACGAAAAATTTATTTTGAATATAGTTCGAACATATATATTATATACGTCGTCGTTAGAATATAAATAATTATATATAATTATAAAAGGAATTGAAAATGGCGTGGTAGTTCGATAATTTGATTTCAAACTTCAATTGAACATACCGGGTGCAAAACAAACCGGATTTTTGTGAAACCAAAAATAATGGGATCTAATTGATGATATCTTTCCAACGAATCCGAAAAATCAAGATTTCATAGCGGGAATCAAAAGATATGTCCAGTTGAAAATTCTGAATAGTCGCTATGGAATTCAGGCCCTTAAAAATGGAATTTTTGCAAACGACCTCGGATTTCGACGAAACCACTTTTGTTGGATCCGTGATTTCAAATTATTGATAGGTTTCAAATTTCATAATTTCTCGAATCAATATGTGGGCGTGGCAAAGGAAAACGCGTTTGACCAGTTTCAGTTGATTTTAATCGACTGGAAATTGGCCATTTTTCAAACGGTCTCAGAATTCGACGAAACTAGTTTTGTTAGGACCGTACCGTCAATACGATGCAAGAAAATATTTTTCGGGAATTTTTCTAGTTAGTATGTGACCCCGGTAAATTGAATTGTGTGTTCAAATTCAATATATAGAGTTATGTGTTGATTTTAACGGAAACAGATCGAAACGATCAAATCAGCTTACGATACATATCCCATTGTGTTCGGAATGGGGGTAATTAGCTATGGACGACAGGCGGTGGGCCTCGTTTAGAGGTCGTATGTAAAAGTCAACTTTTTGTAATTAAAATAATAAAAAAATTAAATCCCCCTTTTCTCCTCCTTAAATCCCTCTGCCCCCCCTCCCCCCCCCGCCACCCCCCCCCCCCCCCCCCGTTCAAATTCATTTCAGGAAAAAAAAGGGGAAAAAACCTAATCGATCGAACCGCAGCCTCCATATCCCGCGCCGCCGCCTAGCGAGCTCCGCCCCCCTTCTCTGTTCCTGCGACACAGCCCCCCCCCCCAATCGAACGCAAACAGGTCCCGACCACCCCTGAAACGACGCGCCGCCCCTAGACCCAAGTTCGCCGACCACCTCAGCCCCGTGCCGACCAACACCCGCTCCACCTCCAGTCGACGCACAGACGAACCGCCTCCCCCCTGCGAATAAAAGAGAAAAGTTAATTTAGATTGAATTTATTTATTTCTTTTCTGAGTAATTAGTGTTAATAGAAAAAAATCAGTTTTATTTTTATTAGCCTAGTTTAAATCAGAAATTTTATATAAATTCGCTTTGGTTTGAAAATTTAAAAATGTTATCTTTATATATTGAATAGTGAAGTAAAAATTCGATTTTTATATATTGAATAGGAAGTAAAAATTCGATTTTTATATATTGAATAGGAAGTAAAAATTCGATTTTTATATATTGAATAGGAAGTAAAAATTCGATTTTTATATATTGAATAGGAAGTAAAAATTCGATTTGTATATATTGAATAGGAAGTAAAAATTCGATTTTTATATATTGAATAGCGAAGTAAAAATTCGATTTTTATATATTGAATAGCAAAGTAAAAATTCGATTTTTATATATTGAATAGAGAAATAAAAATGTGATTTTTATATATATAGTGGCTACGAGCAACGAAAGTGGCAAAAGGCGAGAACGACAAGATTTTCTGCAAAAGAAGAGCCGTGGAGTTAGGATAGCTATTGGTGAGAACTTCTCACTCTTCAATTTCTTTTTCTAGTTATATATATACTAGGATGCAGACGGTGTTTAGTAGCACCCGACACTCGTCATCCACAGACCATGGATGGCTTGTTTGTTTAATAGTTTGGTTGTGTAGTTGGTTAGATTATTTGGTTTGAATTGAATTGTTTGGTGAAATGAAATTGATTAGATTGATGTGTGAATGGCGTGGGCCTTCACTAGACTGGGGATAAGGCTAGGCCTTGTCCCGTTTCTAGTATCGTGCCGTTATGCCGCCGAAATTTTCTAAAATAAGTTAGAAAAATAAAAATATCATTTTTATTTTGTAAATGAACTGAATAAAAATTCATGTGTTAAAATAAAATATTTGATCGTTAAAAATATAATTTTTAACGTGAATGTGAATAAATAAATATTCATTTACAAACCGGACGGTTTGTTTATGTACACCTATTTGAAGGACATTGATTGGGATGATAAATTTTACACATCGCCCAACTGCACGAATAAAAATCTGTGTTTGATTGGTTGAAACCCCACACGGGTATTGGGATGATATTTGACGTACACTAATCCCGATTGTTTAGTTGTATGTCGATCGATTGATTGACAGGCTGTTATAAGCGTTGAATATTTATATTTGATGCTTATACAATGTAGAAGGCACTTTGGATGATGGTTGATTATTCATCGTTGTTGATATATACATGTGTTGTAGAAAATCCATATAATTAACATTATATGGTAATTGATTGGGCCTCATTCCAGTTTTAAAATAGAAATATTTGAAAAAGAAATATTTGAAATAGAATATTTGAAAATAGGAATATATGAAGCCGTATTGATTACATTGACGCCATTTTAACGTGAACGATATTTATATCGATTTTATTCATTTTATAATGAATATCGAAAGTGATTTCAAAATCTGATATTTTGAAAAGAATTGAATATAAATAAATTCGAATTGAAATTGAATATAAACGAATTCGAATTGAAATTGAATATAAACGAATTCGAATTGAAATTGAATATAAATAAATTCGAATTGAAATTGAATATAAACGAATTCGAATTGAAATTGAATATAAATAAATTCGAATTGAAATTGAATATAAACGAATTCGAATTGAAATTGAATATAAACGAATTCGAATTGAAATTGAATATAAACGAATTCGAATTGAAATTGAATATAAAGAAATTCGAATTGAAATTGAATATAAATGAATTCGAATTGAAATTGAATATAAATGAATTCGAATTGAAATTGAATATAAATGAATTCGAATTGAAATGGAATAGAAATGAATTCGAATTGAAATTGAATTGAATTGAAAACGAACTGAAATTGAATTAGTAATCAATTTGAATTGAAATCAATTTGAAATGAATTTAAAATGAATTTAAAATGGAATATACAATTTTGATTTGAAATTGAATATGAAGTTGAAACCGTTTTGAAAATGAATTTAAAACGATTTATAAAGCACGTTTTGAGTCGAAATCGACGAAGTATATATTATATATTATATATATAATATAATGGCCTGAATAGAACGCGTCGCGCCCTGGTAGTTCGCGAATTTCGACCATTGACTTCGAATGGCTATTGCGGGAGATCCGACCGTCAGATTCTCCTAAAACCGGAACCGTTGGGTTCGTATCAAAAAGAGCTTTCTAACGAATGTGAGAAATTAGAAATCTAATGGTTGGATTTGGAATTATGTCCAAATCAAATTTGAAAAAGGTCGCTGTAAGTGCAGTTCGATGACCATTGATGGAAATCGACTGTACGGGCCTTGATAAAATTATTAAAAATAGCAATAATTTGTGTAAAATCATAAGAAAGGATTTAGAAAGAATTGGGATGAAAAACTCCATATTTGAAAAGATAAAAATAGATTTTTATCGAAATAAACTAGTTTTGAACTAGAATTATAATTCTATTTATTTTTAAATAAATAAATTGAATTTGAAATGTTTTGAAAATAACCAGAACTTCCAATGATTGCATTGGAATGGATTTGAATCGAAATTGTCTTCGGAATATTTCGATGTTGGATTTCGTGATTATACAAATGTTGTTATGGAAATTTGAAAGTTATAGATATATATATATCGTTATTTCAAATACGATCTTTGTTGGTCGCAGAATTTGATATTGAATATAAGCCGGGATATTTTCTATTTCAGAGCCTTGTATTTAATATCAAATGTGATTTGGGTTTGTCGTGAATGGTGTCTTGACTAACACCGTTCTTGAACCCAGTGGAGAAAAGATTAAATCTTTTTATTCAGATTTAATGAAGTGTAACAATTAAATGATATTTAATTGGAATTGAAGTGATATTGATTTTTGGGGTTTATCGTGGACAGTGTTTTAAATAACACTCGTTCTTTAACCCGATAATTAATGGAATATGATTTTGGGTTTATCGTGAACCGTGTTTTAAATGACACTGATTCTTTAACCCAGTTAACGATTAAAACTAAGTGGAGTTTTAATGAATCTTTAATTAGATTGAAAAGATCGAGAATGGAGTATCACTAGTTTTGCTCCAGGCGACAGTTAAATCTTTAATTAGATTTGAACATGTAATGGTAATTAAATTTACCGATAACACCGTGGTGTTAGATATGAAGTAAGACCCGTTTTACTTCATGCGATGAATAGGTTGGGATTGGGGAATTAAAACAAATGATTACTTCGGTAAGGTTCGTTAATCCCGACTAGTTTGAATTGATATTCAAAAGGATATTAAAGAATAAATTCAAGGAATTTATCTTTGATAAAATTAATGGGAATCCTTCCCTATGAATGTGAAATTTGGAAACTAACTGTCGGTTAGCTAAGCAGAATGGTTTTCTGGATATTGATCTGATGTTGGTTTCGGCCTTCGGGGTTAATATTTGGGGGATTATTCTCTTGATTAATTTACGGTTAGTGACTGATGAATTGGAATGAGGCGTATGTTGGGTTTGTGTAACACTTTTAAAGTATACGCGAGTTATTCGGGAAGACCGGGTTTATCCCATTCTGAATAACTGATACGACGATAAGTCAAAGATGAAGACGGTGGTCGAAGACCGGAGATCTTCACCTCGTTTGGATTGTAACTGAGGTCCTGATTGGGAGGCATCCCGAAATATGGATAATGAGTGGTGATCGTCCAGACGTACGTGGTGATCGATGGGTTTGCGAGGTATTTAGTGCCTCCGGTTTCGTTCAGACCCAGAACGGACTTGCAAATGGAAAGTGTGTCTGACATTGGAATTTTTTCTATGTGATTGATAGCCATCAGTTGCATGGTGTGAATTGCCTGTGCGGCATGCTAAGATGCAGTGATCAGGGCTTCTGTTGAAAAGCAAAGTCTTGTGGTGATGATCAAAGCACAGCCTGTGTGGCATAGCTTTGTGTATAACGTGAGATCGCGAGCCTCACACCCCGGTATGAACCAGAAACGGGAGGAAGGACCTCAGGGAGGACATGCGTTTCTTCCTAGCTAGGGTGGTGTCAGTGACCTACCAGCCCTGACATTTATATACTTTTCACCTGTGTGGTTGTTGCTGTTGCGAGGCGCCTCGGTTTGATCGGACGATCCTGGTCCGATGGAGTCATTCGTTGGCTCGTTTACGCCCCAAAGGGCGGGAAACGTATTGTTCAGGAATTTTAATCCACATCGGTGGACCGGCCCTGTCGCTCCTAGGGTCACTCGAGCTCTGATCCTGAGACTCGGGCTAGGCAGTCTCGAATTCGGTAAGGACTATCTTTTGCCTTGGTTCATGACGGAAATCCAATTTCCAAATACGTGACGATTCGATTTTAGTTGTAATCCTATATATGGCGACATAGTGGGATGGGGCGCTTATGCCACCTATGATTGATACTTATGATTTGAAGTTGTTTTATACACTATGCACTTATAATAGTATCAAATGATTTGTTTTAAACGTATCAAGCATTCTTGGCTATTATAAGGTAAAAACCCTATCCTCCGGCTTGCGTTGCATTGTGTGATGGGAACTGGGTCTTAAAATAGCTTCATTTTTCTTTATTTAGCATTGCGTTGCTGTTTTATGCACTGGTGTTCTTGGGAGGAAACCCGTTCCGCGTTAGCGGCGTGGTCCCTTGATTTACCTAACTTTAAAATAAAAGATTAATAACTGTTTTAGTTCTCACACCAGTCCCATGACTGACCTGGAGTTTATTGTTTTAACCTAAACTCTGGGTGCCCCTATTTTGACACGGGCAGCTAGTAGTTTTGGTTTTGCAGATTTATATTCACAGGATCCTGGTTTACAGCTGGAAGGATATCCAGAAAGCTTTGTATTTGTATATCTCCTTCAGTTGTGTATTGTATTATTTTCCGCTGCTATGTAATGTATTGTAATCTCTGATATTTATCGAATGTATATTATTCTTTTATACTCTGTATATTCTTGTATTCTGATGAATTGTTGTAATATACAATGAAAAGTTCTTCCGTCTGCGTCCTATTTTGTCGTGTTCTCAAAACAATCAGGCGTTTCGAACGGTCTAGATCGGTTTAGCGACTGATTCAGATCGAGTGAAATTCCTTTTCGTCACAGGTTAAGTCCATAAGAACACTTAACCAACTTAACACAGTTAAGCTAGAATGGGAGGGTTAAGTCCATAGGAACACTTAACCAGCTTAACACAATTAAGTTAGAACGATAGGGTTAAGTTATCTAGAACACTTAACCAACTTAACATGATAACAAGACAAGATTTGTAGGGGTTAAGTAACTAAGAAAAACACTTAGCCAATTTAATATGTTAACCAGACTAGAAAGTGGGGGTTAAGTAAATTCAATACACTTAGCCAATTTAACCTGTTAACTAGACTAGAGGTTGGGTATAAGTAAAGTTAATACACTTAGCCAATTTAACATGCTAACTAGACTAGAGGTTGGGGTTAAGTAAATTTAATACACTTATCCAATTTAATATGTTAGCTGGACTAGACCGTAGGGTTAGATAAGCATGAACACTTAACCATCAGAGTGTGATAAATGAATAGGGTTAAGTTAAAAACATGAAGGGACAATACTTAACCATTAGAACATGTTAATCAAACCAATGTTAGGGTTAAGTTAACTAAGGGAACACTTAACTGTTATAACATGTTAGTTAAAACAGATAGGCAAGGTTAAGTTAAAAAGGAACACTTAACCAATACAAGATGAATGGGTAGGGTTAAGTAAATACTTAACCAATATAACTTGATGCTGGTAAGGTTAAGTCAACGTGATTTACTGATAACACTTAACCAGTTTAACATGACAAATGAATGGGTTAAGTTAACTTGTATCGACTAATGACACTTAACCAATCCAACTTGACGAGAAAGAGAACTAAGTAGTAAACCTTAGTTGAAAGGGGCTAAGTAGTAAACCTTAGTTAAGAAAACGACAATTTAGGAAACTAAGTGGTAAACCTTAGTTAGGAAAACTAAGTAGTAGTTCTTAGTATAACACGAGGAGGAGCGAACGTCCATCTAATCTTAAAAAAGGCTCCAACGAATTGGGTTACGAAGCCCGAGGCTTCGAGAGGACGTGAGGGTATTCTTGGTATCCCTCTATGGGGCTGCAGATGATCCTCTTGGGCTCACAGAGGTTAAGGTCTGCGTTAGAAGAACCAAGGGTATGCCTTGGTTGCAATATAAGGCAACCTAAAGACTAGGATGGACCAGCGTGATTCAGCGAGACCAGTAGCCCTGTGATAGCAACTCGTCGTCTACCTACCATCTTGAGTCAGTCGAGATACATAAAGAGGAAAGGTGGAGAACTCCAAAAGACCATATACTTGCTATCTAGTTATGGGTGAGGATGGCCATAAGAGAGTGGGGGCATAGGGGGCCTGCGTATAGTTCTCAATTTTTCAAGGGTGGTCTTTCATTAGTTGAGGGAGGGGTCAGGTGGGACCATAGCCACTGGAAAAAAAAAAACCTTAGCATCTGCATTGGCAGATATCTGAAAGCTCCCGACCGAGTTCAGTGTTTCTAGAATAGCCTTGCCACGGGACTCGGGTCGCACATTTCATGACATGTGCATCTAGACAGCAATAAACGATTCGCGACACATACGTGGGGAAAGTCTAGGAACATATACCACTCTAGGTAGTGCGTCCTAGACTAGGGGCATCGTTCGACAGGTAGCATAATCCCTAGTTGGACCTAGGTGGCATAAATCCTAAATCCGAGAAGTATTAGATAAGTCGCATAAACCCTAGTTGAATTTAGGAAGCGCTCGATAAGAAAACCCTAAATTAGATCTAGGTAATAAATAACAAATGTACGCCTAAAGGCAACCACAATTACTGGCATTGGGATCGCGTTATCATTTTAGACAGATTACTAGTTGGGACACTAGATAGGTGGTGCAGAGACATAGAAGCCATAATAACAGGTTAATAGCGAAGCGGAGAAAGTATTAAAGCATATCCAGTTTATCTTGTCTTAGCATATCTTATGTTAATCTTATCCTATCTTGTTGGCCCTATAATCATGGTATTGTCTTGTATTCAGTTAATTCATGTCGTTTTGTTTTTCCTTGTTCACATTGTAGAAGTAACTGAACTTACCAGACTTTATGTCTGACCCAGTTTTCTTTCGTCTTCTTTTCTTCCGTTCCCCCCCCCCCAGGTAGTTAAGGAGGGAATAGTATAGCTCAGGTTAGATTGGACCGTCACTCTTCCCAAGCTCGAAGATTCTTTGACAAAGTGCTTTGGACTCTCTTTTTCTGCTGCTATGGTTGGCTTATGCTACATTGGGGAATATAAATGTTATTTTATGCTTCTTTATTTTGTAAGACAGATGATACTCTGATATTGGAAAACAATTGTTGTACAAACTATTTTATCAATAAAGTAAAGTTTTATTTTCCGCTGTTTTAATTTTGTCTGTCTTGTAATTTATCTGCATCTTTTACCCTAAATGCTCCACAGAACTTAGTGCATTCCCTTTGTGAGTGACACTAAAGGATGTGGGGTGTTACACGTGGTATCAGAGCTGAAGGTTACCAGATCAGATAAAAGATTTGAAAAAAAATATTATTTTCAAACAGTTTTAAAAGAAGCATTTTCAAAAGGAAAGTTTTGTTTTAAAGGCATATTCCCCAAAAGCCATACGCACTATCTTCTGATTCTCTGTTTGAATTCTTGTCCCCTTCTTTCTTGAGTCTCTAGGGCTCCTGGCTTTTTGGGAGATAACCTCATCGAAGGGCGAAGTAGTGCCCGACTTCCATCTATAACCGTAGTAGTTTCACCTGCGACTAGTTTTCTTTCAAGCTTAGTAGGGTTTTCTGTACGATGGAGGCAGCTTTCGAGAGATTCGTCAACATGATTACACACGAAAGAGGATGAGGAGTTTGGCTAAGGAGCACAACCCAAGGATGAGGAATTCATGGATGTAGACTTGGCTCACGAAGGATGAAGGGATCATAAAACCTAAGACAAGAGGAAGTATCTTTACTATGGAAGAATAGGGCATATAATTAAGAACAAAGGACAAGATTTTCAGAAGGGCAAGTACATGCTTTCACCACTAAGCGTAACTAGGAGAAAGGTAGTAAAGTTCTGTTGGAAGAGTCTAGCTTTTCTGTTTGTACTCTTTCTTTTGGTTTTAGCACTTCGCATTTGTTCATATTTGCTTCCATAGTTGAGTCTCTGCACCTTAGTACTTGTATGTAAAAGATCCCAACTAGTGCTCAAGTGTTTGGTTGTTTTTGCTTAGATCATCTCACGTAGATCGTCCAAATTCGGAGGAGACATTCCTTCGGTGCTTGTCTGATATTGATTTAGACCTTTGGGGCTTGTACTTAAGGGATGTCGAGTTCGACTAGGATGGTTTGCTTGAGAGATGAATAGTTGTGGCAGGCGCTCTATATAGAGAAGGACTAACCTTAAGAGAGGTAAAAAGTATGTAGTGACCTTTTGACCCTCATAGTTATGGCATGGTGGATAAGCTAAGAGGAGATGTCGCTGATCATCCTAGTATATACACTCAGTATCATGGTTGACATTTGTTTATTTTGGAAATGGAGGTCAAGAAACTTCGCAATCGTGAAGTTGAATCTGTTAAGGTACAGTTGAGTAAAGCTCAAGAAGACGTGATACGGGAGATTGAAGATAAGGCATACGCGCCTCATACCCTTTTTCTTAAGGGTACATCCTTGATTCCTTTTTTTAGGAATTCTATGCATACTAATTTCTAGCTTTTAAGGTATATCCTCTAGGACGTATCATCGATCCTTAGGTAGAAACCCTTTTGGATGTAAACATGTATTTGAAACATGTTATGGTTGATGGTTGTGAATGGTTGCTAGTGGTTGCTCTTGAATGCATATACACACGTATTAGGCACTAGATCAGCTCAAACGCTTTCATATTTCATTTACATATATGTGTAACACCCCGTGTATTCTATAACAGCGAAATTCACAAATTAAAGTATAATTAATTTCAAATCAAAGAATTAAGGGAAACGGGATACGCCATTGCGTTCGTCTCAGAATTCTACTTGGGATAAAGTCCGAGTTTGCGTAAAACGGACTCCGTATGAAGAAGATATGGCCTCCGGAAGTTTCAGAATTCAGTTTAAAATTCTAACAGACCAAAACAGCTTAGAAAACAAGTTTAAATTTCAAAAATCGGGCCGGATTGGCCAGGGCGGGAATTTTCCCGCCCAAGACACCCAGGTCGACTGGGTAGTCGACCTGGGCTACCCAGGTCGACTGGGTAGTCGACCTGGGGCACACAGGTCGACTACATAGTCGACCTGAGGGTCGACTGGGGGGCCGACCTGGCCCCTGAGCCAGGTCGAACCCAACCCCCCCTGGCTGGCCTGGTCTATGTTTGGTCGATTTTCTGAGCCTTGCCTTGTCACTAGGGCTAGGTGTCAGCTTCTGTTTGGTCTCTCCTCCAAACGAACGACTATTATTAAACCAAGCTCCATCGACGGTCCTAATCAACTCACAAACTCTATAAAAAGGACCTAAGACTCACCCTAATTCACACAAACAAAAATGGAGATGTGACCGTCATGCTGCTTAGGAAAGACTAGGAATAACCGTCAGAAATCGAGAGACAATTAGGAGATAATTCAAAAGCTTAAAGCAACGTCAATTAAATCAAAACAACGCCTACAACAAAGGATAGCATCTCCAAATTCAGAATTCAGATTGCGGTGATAATAATCTATATTTGTATGTTGCTTTGACTCTAAACGATTTGGGATATTGTGGTTAGGCCTGTTGGATATTCGTAAGTATATGATTCATGTTAACAACCATATGTTGTGGTATTTATTTGGGATTCATATGATTCACTATTGTGCCAATATGATGTACATACTTTTATGATCACTTTTAGTTTGTAATTGGATTCAACTAAGTGCTATGGTTTATATGAATCTATGTTGGAATTGGCAAATCATACTTTTGTATTAGAGACAAAAGTAAGCATCTTTATGAACATGACTAAACTATGTTTGGTGTTATGCCTAGTTGAAACCATGTTTTAGGCCTATGTTGTTATAAAAATCATATGGTGATATATGTAATACATAAATTAAGTTAGATTTACATTCCAATTGCAAGTTTACATGAATAGATTAAAAACTATGATTCATGTTTAGGTATGTTTATGCTATGATCATATGAATAGAATGATTCATGTTTAAGTATGTTTATACCATGATTATATGCTATTACCATGCAAGTTCACATATGCCTAATTCATGTTAATTAGATCTTTTTGTTGCAAGTTCATGCGCTCACACTCCCCTTCTTATGTCACTTAGAATATATAAACACCATGTTATAAGTCTCCCCTTTTTCATGTGGCTAAGTTGGGTTTAAATGTTAAACCCAACATATGTTATATTTTAGTGAACGTATAAAACGGGGGTGATGACGATGGGGTTAAAACATAGAACATATGCGTGGCATGTTTGACGCATGCCAACAACCTTGATAAACAATTAAGTGGTATAAATTAATTTTACCCAATAAAGATGAATTTGAATAATGGGCCGCAAATATTTACATATAAAAAGGAAAGAGACAAAATATGTAAATGTAGAAAATACGATGTGTTTAACCCGAGGTTGGATTGAGTTGTGATGTAAACCTGCCCGGAACCGCCCGGCTGTCCAGTAGTCACAACAACACCTATCCAACGTGGGTGGTTAAACACGGAGCCCAACAAAGACCCGAGGTTAGACTGAGTTGTGGCGTAAGACTGCCCGGACCCAACCGGCAACAGGCAGCCACAATAATACCTGTCTAATGTGAGAGGTCGAGGCTTTAATAAGACAATTAAGGCTGAGTCAGGATTGATAGGATTAAGTAAATTGAATTAATACTTAATCAAAATGGAACATGCTAAACTATACAGACTGATTTGGGGGTTAGGTTTACAAAACACTTAACCAACTTAGCATGTTGGCTAGAAATAGAAAACCTAGTAGCGGGGGACCCTTTTCAGCAGTAACCCTACAAGGTGTATCAGGATACCCTGAACTAGGCAGGGTGGGGCACGATTACTGGGCTGACTGTAAGAGGTCAAATCGACGGCGGTGGTGCAGCAGTGTAGGTTCTAACGGGGTGCGGGCGTGCACACACTTCGGCGCAGAAAAATAAGGCACTGGGCACCAGTAGCATACCTGTGCATTCTAGGATTGTGTCGGGCCGCCACCATGGGACTTGACACACCCCATGGTGGGACCAGCATAGGTAACTACAACATCGGGAGCCGTAAGATACATGTAACTATGCGAGTAGGAGCCAATCATTAGAAACGAATCACTTCACCCTGATTATGGGGTGCCTGTTGGGAACCAGTTTATATGGATGCAGAGATTAATATGGGGTACGATAGTATGTTCAACTCTAGACGACTTAACTTAGTTTATGGTGCTTTCCCATTTCCAGTTTGTACTTATCAGACCCAGTTCTTTATTCATAGACTGAATAGTCCTAGACTTACTCAGGCTTTATGTCTGACTCTACTTTTCTTTCGCCTTCTTTTCTTTCGTTCCCACCCCCCCCCCCTAGGTCCACAGGGAGGGAATACCGCAGCTTGACCAGTTTCCACATCCAGCTTGAAGAGAAGGATTGTATGGCTTGGAACTTTTCATTTTGGACTATGGCTTTGGACAGCAATTATGGGACTTATGCAGTTTACTTATGTTTTTATGCTTCTTTAAATAATGTTATCAAGACAGTTATGAAGATGTAACGGTTTTTGGAAGTATTGTAAGACAAGTTATGACATGGTTTGTGCAACACGTATTTTGTTGAAATAAAAATTGCAGTTGTTTTCCGCTGTTCAAAAATATGTGTATTCATATCTGTCTTGTATATCTGTGACTTAAACTAATAAACCTCCACCAAAATTAGGGCATTTCCTTTGAGAGTGACCCTAACGGAGGTGGGGTGTTTCAATAAGTATTTGTTTATGAGTTGAATTTAATGTGTTATCATATGGATGTCGCATTTGAGTGAATGATTGTGCACTCATATAGAAATAATATGTATCATCAGGATTTGCATACATATTGGACGCATGGCACTGACATGATTTGCATTAAGGAGGTCAACTGAATCAGTAGACCGGTTGATTTTGCATTAGATAAAGACATGTACACACACTATGCATATGAACATACAAGCATTAGAAGTCTTTAAGGACAATGGATGCCTGTGCTTGATGGTTGAGTAGATGGATGATTGGATGGTAGGATTTACATTCTTCTTGACTTAAAGATTTCGAGGTCGAAATCCTTTAAGGAGGGGAGAATGTAACACCCCGTATTTCTGTTAACACTAAAGTTACTAATTTAATATTAAATGTGTAAAGGGGAGATGTATCTAATGTGCATACAAATTTAATAATAAATGTGTAAAGGGGAGATGTATCTAATGTGCATACAAATTTAACAATAAATGTGTAAAAGGGGAGATGTGTCTAATGTGCATACAAATTTAATAATAAATGTGTAAAGGGGAGATGTATCTAATGTGCATACAAATTTAATAATAAATGTTAATAATGTACATTAAGAAAGTAATTGTGAACATAATTGGCTTCTCTTTAGAACGTATGGCTTTGATTAACCTTGGCTTCATCGACGGCTCAAATTAACTTGCAATCTTATATAAACAGCCCCCTAGTCTCCTTCTCTTTGCACCATTCTTCTCTAACCTTATGCTGCGCAAATTCTTGATGGACATGGCTTCTTCTTCTTCCTCTAAATCTAAATAAATAAATTGAAATAAAATATAAATCAAGACGAGGATATCTTGCTCAAGTCTTTCAAGAGAAGATTCAAAACAAGTTAGGATTCAAGTAAAGATTCAACGGCTTCAAGCAACGCTATCTTTCTATTATTTTCTAGACCTAATCAATGTAAGTCGGTTACTTTTTAGATTTGAACGCCTTTTCTATTTGTGACATGAAATTAAAAGAATATAAGAAATATGCCTTATCATTTCATTGAATTTGTGCTTGTTTATGACTTTGGATCTGATTCTTGATTATGGCCTAGAACACATTGTGACTAAATTGCCAATGCTTAAGATTATGACTATGGAACTGTGGCCTTTGAAACCATAAGCCTTTGACTAGGAGCATAAACCAATGCCTATGACTATGACAAGGACAATAGTGGATAATTACCTATGATTCATGAACATGATAGTATTGCCTAGGATTATGACTGTGAGATAGGATCTAAACTTGATTATCTATTCAGTTTATTCTTAATTATCCTTGGATCTTGATTATGGGAATTTATCTATTAAGTTAGATCTACCCATATACTTGAACATATGTTATTTGTTCAACCCTTTTTATGTCATAATATTATCAGATCTATAGGCCTTCGATGCTTTAATCAATTTATTCAGTGTAATTTGTTAGATCTGTGATTAGTGAATTATCATCTTATGTCAGTCATTATGTCTATCTTTTCATGGCATTTTGGTTCATTCCCTTTTTATCCATGAATCTAGATTTATCTATAATCTAGGATGAAATCACGATTACACGAACGATGGGAATACGATTTGGGCAAATCATAAATTTAACTTAAACATGGTTGTAAACTTGGAAATTGGCATAATGTGGAACATTAACATAAATATGATTGACATAATTTAGAACATATATTATGGCATGTTTATTAGAACGCAGATTTGAAAATTTGACATGAATTGTGGAATATGTAATTTGACATATTCAATTTAGTATTGGCAAGTAAGCTAAGTTTAAGCGTAAACGGTAAACTAGAATAATAATTCTAGTCTTGCCATAAACTGTAAATTAGAGTGTTAAATCAGAATTAGGTCAATTAAAGTTAATTTGGCATAATAAGTATATTAGCACAAATTTTGAATTTAGTCATAATTGTGAGTAATTGTCATGTTTAGAATAATCATGGTTAGTGACACTAAATTTGGTATAATTTACATACCAAAAACTATAAATATGATATATAGGGAAAATGGGCCATAATAATAAATGTTGACAATGTACATTAAAAGAGTAATAATGGAATAAGTAAATTAGGGAAAATTTACTTATATAATTTATCCTAAATGAGAAAAGTAAATTTAGACAATACGAACATGCTTAACCCGAGGTTGGATTGAGTTGTGATGTAAACCTGCCTGGACCCGCCCGGCTGTCCAGTGATCACAACAATACTTATCCAATGTGGGACGTTAAGGCATTGAGCCCGATAAAGGACCGAGGTTAGACTGAGTTGTGGCGTAAGACTGCCCGGAACCAACCGGCATACCTGCAGCCACAACAATACATGTCTAATGTGAGTGGCTGGTGCTTTAATAAGACAATTAAAGTTAAGCTAGAATGAGAGGGTTAAGTCCATAAGAACACTTAACCAACTTGACACAGTTTAGCTAGAATGGGAGGGTTAAGTCCGTAGGAACACTTAACCAACTTAACAAAGTTAAGTTAGAACGATAGTGTTAAGTTAGCTAGAACACTTAACCAACTTAACATGGTAACAAGACAAGATTTGTAGGGGTTAAGTAACTAAGAAAAACACTTAGCCAATTTAATATGTTAACCAGACTAGAAAGTGGGGGTTAAGTAAATTCAATGCACTTAGCCAATTTAACATGTTAACTAGACTAGAGGTTGGGGATAAGTAAAGTTAATACACTTAGCCAATTTAACATGGTAACTATACTAGAGGTTGGGGTTAAGTAAATTTAATACACTTAGCCAATTTAATATGTTAGCTTAACTAGACCGTAGGGTTAGGTAAGCTTGAACACTTAACCATCAGAGTGTGATAAATGAATAGGGTTAAGTTAAAAACATGAAGGGACAATACTTAACCATTAGAACATGTTAATCAAACCAATGTTAGGGTTAAGTTAACTAAGGGAACACTTAACCGTTATAACATGTTAGTTAAAACAGATAGGAAAGGTTAAATTTAAAAGGAACACTTAACCAATACAAGATGAATGGGTAGGGTTAAGTAAATACTTAACCAATATAACTTGATGCTGGTAAGGTTAAGTCAATGTGAATTACTGATAACACTTAACCAGTTTAACATGACAAATGAATGGGTTAAGTTAACTTGTATCGACTAATGACACTTAACCAATCCAACTTGACGAGAAAGAGAACTAAGTAGTAAACCATAGTTGAAAGGGGCTAAGTAGTAAACCTTAGTTAAGAAAATGAAAATTTAGGAAACTAAGTGGTAAACCTTAGTTAGGAAAACTAAGTAGTAATTCTTAGTATAACACGATGAGGAGCGAATGTCCATCTAATCTTAAAAAAGGCTCCAACGAATTGGGTTATGAAGCCCGAGGCTTCGAGAGGACGTGAGAGTATTCTTGGTATCCCTCTGTGAGGCTGTAGATGATCCTCCTGGGATCAAAGAGGTTAAGGTCTTGGTTAGAAGAACCAAGGGTATGCCTTGGTTGCAATATAAGGCAACCTAAAGACTAGGATGGACCAGCGTGATTCGGCGAGACCAGTAGCCCTGTGATAGCAACTCGTCGTCTACCTACCATCTTGAATCAGTCGAGATACGTAAAGAGGAAAGCCGGAGAACTCCAAAAGACCATATACTTGCTATCTAGTTATGGGTGAGGATGGCCATAAGACAGTGGGGCATAGGGGGCCTGCGTATAGTTCTCAATTTTTCAAGAGGGGCCTTTCATTAGTTGAGGGAGGGGTCAGGTGGGACCATAGCCACTGGAAAAAAACAGACCTTAGCATCTGCATTGGCAGATATCTGAAAGCTCCCGACCGAGTTCCGTGTTTCTAGAGTAGCCCTGCCACGGGACTGGGGTCGCACATTTCATGACATGTGCATCTAGACAGCGATAAACGATTCGCGACACATACGTGGGGAATGTCTAGGAACATATACCACTCTAGGTAGTGCGTCCTAGACTAGGGGCATCGTTCGACAGGTAGCATAATCCCTAGTTGGACCTAGGTGGCATAAATCCTGAATCCGAGAAGTATTAGATAAGTCGCATAAGCCCTAATTGAATTTAGGAAGCGTTCGATAAGAAAACCCTAGATTAGATCTAGGTAATAAATAATAAATGTACGCCTAAAGGCAACCACAATTACTGGGATTGGGATCGCATTATCATTTTAGACAGATTACTAGTTGGGACACTAGATAGGTGGTGCAGAGACATAGAAACCATAATAACAGGTTAATAGCGAAGCGGAGAAAGTATTAAAGCATATCCAGTTCATCTTGTCTTAGCATATCTTGTGTTAATCTTATCCTATCTTGTTGGCCCTATCATCATGGTACTGTCTTGTATTCAGTTAATTCATGTCGTTTTGTTTTTCCTTGTTCACATGCTAGAAGTAACTGAACTTACCAGACTTTATGTCTGACCCAGTTTTCTTTCGTCTTCTTTTCTTCCGTTCCCCCCCCCCCCCCCCCCCAGGTAGTTAAGGAGGGAATAGTATAGCTCAGGTTAGATTGGACCGTCACTCTTCCCAAGCTCGAAGATTCTTTGACAAAGTGCTTTGGCCTCTCTTTTTCTGCTGCTATGGCTAGCTTATGCTACATTGGGGAATATAAATGTTATTTTATGCTTCTTTATTTTGTAAGACAAATGATACTCTGATATTGGAAAACAATTGTTGTACAAACTATTTTATCAATAAAGTAAATTTTTATTTTTCGCTATTTTAATTTTGTCTGTCTTGTAATTTATCCGCATCTTTTACCCTAAATGCTCCACAGAACTTAGTGCATTCCCTTTGTGAGTGACACTAAAGGATGTGGGGTGTTACAAACCCGGTATTTGTAATGCTCGGGTTAGCCCGGGTTTGGAGGTTCAGGTTATTGGACACTACGAAGTTCATAAGACGTGCTGGAGAAGTCCTTACATATTTAGGTTTTATTCCGCTGTGTTGTATATGCGGATAGATTATTATAACTTTCCAAATGTGTTAATGTACTCTGATATTGTAAGTTTTATTTAAAGCTCTCAATGAAGATTTATTTTTATATTATATTTTGTTCCGCTGTGATGTGAGACTCTATGTTGTGTTGGTTCTTCTTCTTCTTCTATTATTATATTTCTTTCTTCCTTATCCCACCCTCTAATTTCTTTCTAATAACGTTCTAGAGTTTTAGATATTTGGAAGGTTGGCATGAGGTACGGTATATGTATTTGTGTCGATTTTCGGGGCCGAAAATCTTGGGTCGTTACATTATATTATCAACTCAATATTTAAAACCATATTAACTATTTAAAATAAATCGACAAAAAATCGGGTCGTTACACAAGAACTCAATTGAATATCTCAATAAAGATATATTCGGAATTTTAACGAAGTAACAGATGAATACACCTCATAATTATATTTTTGAAAAGGATACGACATACTAATGTGGGCTCTTTCCCCATTTTGGATCGAGTAACAGTCTTAACTGGAACTACCACACAAAACCAAAAACTAGAAATCGCGATTATCTTGGTTGTAGCTAGATTTTTAACATTACTATTCCAGTCTCCAAACTTGAATTAACGGGATTCACCATATGTCGTCCTCATTCTCATCACGATGAGATCGCCAACGTGCTATGGGGCAAGACAAAATTGGCTATAAACCCGAACTCAACATATTCCAACTCTTAACCGCTTAAAGCCCATTTTATATAATTAGGCCCACGACAAATTTCATCATCGAAATAAATTAAAGTCGGGTAAGAAGGACAAAGAAAATGCGAAAAGAAAAATTGAATTACGGTCTCTCACGAGTCCTAATTTTAACTAATTCCTATAATCGTTTAACCTAAGCTCTGATACCTAATGTAACACCCCACACTTCTCTACGCCCAAATTTTGACAAAATCGAAACTCAAACACATCCAAGCGTTGAGCGTGTAATCTGGTACCTGCAACAAATGAGCATGAGCATAATCAGAGTACGATAAGATAACTCACAGCGGAAACAAAATAGGATAACAAGTATTAACTCAGTTAACTACCTTTTTCAAAGTAAGTCACGTTGCCAATACCGAGCATGAGAGAGAATGAGAACCGAAAGCCAAACCTAAACATCTCTGTGAACCCGACCTTCTCTAGTAAACCTCAGTGGCTGTAATGAGGAGGGGGTCAGAACAACAAGTTCTGGTGACTAAGAAATTTACAACACATGTTATAATACATAGATGTATCCCGTTTGGTTCAACCCAAGATGTATGCCTAACCAGGTTAGCGATTCTAGCCCAACCTAGTAAATGTTTACGCATGACTTTACTACCCTTCCTAAAATAGTATTTCCAAAGTATAATACCAAGATAGGACGTTTACGCACATATTTTGTGAAGCCTTTATACCAGAACATGACTAGTTATTTAATCAAGAGTGGGCCCCTAATTACAGATTCTATATCCATATACTTTCATTCGTATTATCCTTTATCATTTATCGCCTCACTATCAATGATAGATAGGATGGATTCTTCCTGATCGCTTAAGACCCTACACGGACCGATTGGTCACTTATTAACCCTTGATAGTATATTCAACGTTAACATAAACTAGACGGCACTAGCTAGGGGCCCTACTAGTTAAGGCTTTCGTTATTCACGCATATACCCTTGCCCCGCATAAGTTGAGAGATGGCATTTATCATTCGCTATACCTTCTAACTGACCTTATTAGATAGCCCCCTTAGTCACTTATTACTTCCCATAGTATAAGTAGCAATATCTGACGTTTTAGTTTCCAGGTTTTGGGTAAGCCCACACACACCTTCCATATAAGACCCCTAAACTGATAAACCTATTCCCAAGTGGACTCTTCTACCCCAGTCACTTAGCCGTTTAGGACCCAGGAAGCGGACTATATGCGAAGGTTATTAGTTTGTACCCCCATTTGCCTTTGATACCTTTCCTTGTTTAGGATAAAGTGGGATGCATTATTAAGTCATTCCCGTTTTGTCTCTTTTCACGGAAATACTATACACATACGATTCATTATCATCATGGGGTATTATGATTAATAATATTTTACATTATTTACCTAATAATCCAATCCTATTTAATTATAATTTTTACATTCATTAACATAAATAAGGAAGGTTATATCCCCTTTCCCTAGGATATTTATTTGACTTCTTCCCTAATTTGGACTTAGCATTTAAACGATAATTAATATCCACTGACCACCTTTTTGACACCCATTTTCTTTTCATTTCTTTGTTTATTGTCCTTTATGACAATAATGGTCATATTTCCCTAAGGCAACCGTTTATCTTTAATTTCCATTTATTACAATTAATGTCATTTATGAGCCTACCGGCCATAATTTTCCTAAGACATTAATTAGTATGGAATATCCCTATTTTATCAGTCTCGAATATATTTAGTTGTTGTACCCCAACAGACATTTCTAATTTTATTTACTTATTAATTTGTTGCCTGATATATATATATATATATATATGCATCGGGCCTCTCACATTAAGTTGACTACTTGTGGATGCTGGATTTTCCGCCTTAATACATTTATTTTAACGCATTAGACACCTCACATTAAGCTGACTACCTGTGGTTGCTAGATTTGTCTGTCGGTTCTGGGCAGGCTTATACCACAAGTGAGCTTAACCTCGTGTCCAAATGCGATTATAATTCAAATTTCCTAATTGGGGTGTACAACATTTATCCTAAATAAATTTTAGGAATTATAACTATTATCCTATCCTATTCACTTTCCACATTCAACAATTGGTTACAATTGTTATTTATTGATTGGCGGTCCTATTATTGTATTGATTGCTATAAATAGTCACCACAAATATGTTCATTAAATATTGAATACAATTTACATTATATGATTCCATAAATGAATACCATTCAAACATTCAATACTATATGTATCTTTTACCGTTTAACGTTGATTTAGAAAAATAATATGTATATATTTATATTTTATGCTTTCGTGCGGTCAACATAGTTATTATTATTTTATTATTATTAATTTTATTTAAATGTATTGGTTTAATCAATAACCAAACATTCCATTTGCATTCAACCTTGCCAAAAGGTTTCCAATCTTCCAAAAAGATCGATAGAGGTAATTATTATAACTTATGCCAAATTTGTGGAATAGACACAATTCAAATTCACAAGAAATATATATGTTTATATACATTTTTAGAATAGTCGATGCAAACTACGCACAAATATTTATTTTTATATTTATACGTACGTTTGCACCACTTTTCCTTTTTAGATCTTTTTGTCATACCTCTTGTGAATTCAAAATGACATATTTTTGTTCAGAAAGAAGAAAATGGCATATTTACAATAATTAAGCCAAATCCCAACAATATTAAATACAAATAGGTATAATTACAATCACATAATTTAACAATCATTTCTTTCCAAATTCACATAATTTGCCAATTTCATCTTTTTACCCAAATTCACATATTTTATTTTTCAACACTAAACTAAAGATCTGGATGTAACTACATCTAATTTGTGTTTAATGAGACTGTTTCTAGATCAACAGTGTTATGCAATGTCTACCATACATTCTATACATAATTGCAATATATTTCATGACATAACTGTAGGAATAAACGTAGAAAAGTTTAAGAAATCCTACAATTCATTTTATGCATAACCACAATGTACAATTCACAAATTTTAACACTTTTTGTAACTAGATCTGATGGGTGTCAAAATCACAATAATTTATTTATCAGATCTGATAGGCATAGTCATAAAAACTGAATCTATTACAAATGAGATAAATACATCATTACAAATGTATATATAAATTTCCCACTCACCTTATAGCTTCCAGATTCAAAGTTTGAACCTCTTTAGGCCTACAATCCCCAAATTCTTATAAATATATAATTTATCTAAAAAGGGGGAAATTCTAAATCTATAGAAATGTAAGAAAAAGGGAAGAGAGCGAAGAATCTATCGTTGACCATCCTATTCTATTAAATCTAATAATCTTCCCAATTGCATCTGAATTTGATTTTGATTTGATATGTATGAACATATTTTTATTTTAGAAATTAGGTTAGAAGAGGAAGAAAAATGACAAGGCTCTGTTGTCTCTATATATTTGAATGGAAAATAATGAGGCCTTACCCTTTATTTATAGGAGTGGAAATGGACTTGGACCGTTAGATCTATTTTAATTATCATCCATCCATTCATTTTATCAATAATATAAACAAAACCCTAAAAACCTAGTCGTCATTAGGCAGACTGACGACTGCGGTGGTCGACCGCCTGGACCTCAGTTGCCCAGGTCGGCTTGGTCAAATAAGGTATAATATATATTAATTATTATATTTATTTATTTCCATTCATTTTCTGTCCTTAACTTTTTCATACGAACTCCGTTCACGAAACTACAAACATGAAAGTTGACCAGAATTCCGAAACGAACGCAATGGTTAAGTCTCATGGTCAAAATACATCATTTGCAAAAATTCCTATTTTTGAGCTTCTAATTAAATAACTATTTATTATCAAAATTTCGGGTTGTTACAAAATCACTAGGTGTTGCGCTAACTATTGCGCGTCAACATTCTGTTTTCATTGATAACTTAAAGACTTCATCTTTCCTACAGTTCTTCTACCGAACTTGGAAGTGCTACTTAAATCTCCTTAGACTTACCTACCATGTTTGCTAAATGGTGAAGAAAGGAAAAGCTTATTTAGTTGGGCCTTCGACCACTGACCCAAAAACCGCTCCTCATCGTCAACCCTTGGAAGGTCCAACCATCATGGATATGGCTACTTCCTCCAACACAGAGGCTCCATTCACCCAAGCTCAATTGTTCGAGGTGACCAAAAAGTTGGAGGAAA
Source organism: Allium sativum (assembly GCA_030737875.1). Taxonomy (NCBI): domain Eukaryota; kingdom Viridiplantae; phylum Streptophyta; class Magnoliopsida; order Asparagales; family Amaryllidaceae; genus Allium; species Allium sativum. The sequence goes on from CM060920.1 coordinate 1,025,880,317, forward strand.
CTCAACAACTGCTTAACGACCAAATTAAGCAGAATATTGACTTGATGCAAAGCTTGCAACGGAATAACCGTAGAGATATGTGCGTCTTCAAGCCAATAAAGCTACTCAACCACCTCAATACATCTCTGAAAGCTCTTTTTTTGTACTTACCATAGAAACCATATCCAAAGAAGGAGGATTAATGTAAATGGTGTTACGCTTACTATCATAGATGGAGCCAGTCATTCAGACCGCCCTTGGTTACGACCTAGTATTGATCCTGAAACTAGTGCTCAACCCTCTACAAGGCAGCCTCCACCGGCCTTCTTCTAGAACTCGTTGCCAACTCAACCAACTTCGAATCAGGCTCAATTTCCTCTAAACTAACCTCCACAAAATCAGAGCATTGAGGTTGAAAACTTATCGGAGAATGATGCTGATGTTCATCCAAGAAGGCTCCCTAGGTCATGCACTCCCAAGGTGGATTACGATCGCTGGAATCCAACATAGATCCAACCTATGATTCTCACTGAAATGATCCATAGGATCATAAGGGAATCCCGAGGGCATGTCATCGACACCTGGGAAACCAGTATGAGACCTAACCTCTTCACTCCAGGTGGCCTTAATGCTGATTGGTCGAGACGCTTCAATAGGCCATAGTTAGTGGCATACTCGGGGAAGACCGATCCTCAAAACTTTCTAAACCATTATGAGTGGCACATAGACTATAGTCGTGTCATCGACATAATAAAATGTAAGTGCTTTTCCATCTTTCTCGGAGGCATGGATCTGATTTAGTTCTCTCAACTTCCACCAAGAACCATAGCGACTTTCGACTAGCTTGCTACCGAGTTGATGAAGAAGTTAAGAATGCACGTCACCAGAACCAAAGACATCTTGTCCCTCTTGAACATATACCAGGACACCGAGGAAACTCTCAAGAGATACCTTGAATGGTTCAACAATGCCCTGGCCAAAGTCAAAATCCTGAACCCTGCACTGTCCTTGTTGAGCTTTCCAAGCAAACAGGAATAATGCTGCTCGAGCTGACCACCTCGCTAGCCACACCAAGGCTCTACCTAAGACGGTGTTAAAGCCAAACAAGCCAGAGAAAGCTTCGACAATGGGTAAAGGGATCACTCAGTTCAACCTAAGTCAAACAATGGCAAACCTGGGAGCCGCAACAATCAGGATAAAGACTTCAAGAAGCATGATTGCTTCCATACTTACAAGGTCTTCACTTCACTGAAAATTAGTAGGAGACAATATACCTCGAGGCCTGTAATGTGATGTAGTATAAGAAGCCAACTTCAAGGGAATATACCGACCGTGAGAAAAGCTGGTGCAAATACTGCAGAATCCACGACATGTTCAACTACAACACAAATAACTTCTGACACCTCTGCAATGCTATATAGAAACTCATTTGTGAGAAACGCCTCGAAGAGTACGTCTAATGTCCTGCTTCAAGGAGGCAACCGTGGGTCTTTAACCCCCGCACCTCCTTAGATTAAAGCAGCACCTTGGTCGTTCAATCCAAAACCCTCTCAAAGTGGTATTGCTATTAACACTTTTTTTTGTGCGCCTCACCCCATAAACGAAAGCTTTTAGTGTATGGAAGAATACGCCAACTCCATCAAACACACCGACTAGGAAGTGTGCTCCGTTGCCGTAGACGAGTCAGTCCCGGTGGATCTGCAAAAGATCATGAGGGATGACATACATCTGAGAGAAGGATGCTACGGGAATCGATATTCCCACCACAAATCCACTTGTTATCTCCACCTACATAGGTTCAACCTATGTCAAGAAAATCCTTATCAACTCAGCGAGTTCTATGAACATCATGTTTAAACAAGCTTACAACCGAACGAAGCTTGAGACTAGAGAACTACAGCCATGCAAGGCTACTGTTCATGGATTCAACGGTTCTTCCAACTGGCTAGTCGGTCTTGTAGGGCTGTCGGTACAACTGGGAGATAAGGATCGAAATCGAATCAGGATCCTCACCTTTGTCATAATCGACGTCCCTTCCTGCTACAACAACTTCCTTGGACAACCATCCCTCGCCGAGTTCTAAATGTTCATGGCGCCTTGGTGCCTGCTGATGAAGTTCCCAACAGACAATGGAATCGAAACCATTCGGGGCGACCATGTTGTGGCAAGAGCCTGCTATATTACCGAATGGAAGGATGCCATCAGCAAGGAGAAGAGCAAAGGTGTAGAGACAACACTCTGCACCAAGAGCCTCAACGCATAGCAACCACAGGAGTCTGAGTCCTGGCTCAGACACCACAGTCGTCACTCCTTGATCTCGATCCGTGAAAGGACGAAGATCCCAAGTACGAAAGGGGTACTCCAGTGGAGCCAACCATTAATGCCACGATCAACCCCGTCGACCCATCTCAGGTCTTGATAGTTGAATCGCAACTCTACCCAACTTTCAGGGAAGAACTTGTGGACTTTATATAGGACAACTTGGATGTATTTTCTTGGACCCACTCCGAAATATGTTGCAGCGGCCTAGTAATTGCTAGTCACATGCTATGTATAAACCCAAAGTACCTTCTCATGAAATGAAAACGTTGAAACGTAGGATCCGAAAGGTGGGTAGCACTCAGAAAGGAGGTGGATAGGCTACTCGACAATGGTTTTATCCACGATGCTCTCTATCCAAAATGGGTCTCCAACTTACTCTTACTTGACAATGGCTTTATCTACGACTCCCTCTATCCAAAATGGGTCTCCAACTTGCTCTTAGTCAAGAAATCAAATGGAAAATATAAGACATGCATCGATTATTCTTACTTGATTAAAGTGTGTTCGAAAGACAACTTCCCACTTCTGAAGATCGACCGACTCGTTGATTCTACTGTAAGTCACCAGATTCTCTCCTTCATGGATGCATACTCAGGGTATAGTCAAATTCTGATTTATATTCCTGATTAGGAGCACACTACATTTATCAGCGATCTTGGACTGTATTGCTATGTTGTCCTGACATTTGGTCTCTAAAATGCCGGAGCCATCTATCAACGACTAGTCAACCAAATGTTCAAATACCAAATTTGAAGATCCACGGAAGTTTACATAGATGACATGCTCATGAAATTCGGCTATCAAATGAAACATCATTGACCTCGCGGAGATGTTCAACGTTGTCTGTAAATATGGCACTAAACTCAATCCCTTGAAATGCTCTTTTGGCATCGTGTTGGGAAAATTCTTGGCTTTCATCATCAATTCATGAGAGATTAAATCCAATCCAAAAAAGATTGAAGATAGTCGGGGCATCGAAGTTCCTAAGAAAATGAAAGATGCTCAAAACTTGAATGGAAAACTGGTCACCCTACGTCGATTCATCTTAAAAGCAATTGATAAGTGCGTTCTTTTTTTTATTTGACCAGGAAAGGGAAGCACAACTTTACATGGACACCAAAAATGCATTGCCGCATTCCAGGACCTCCTGAATCACTTGGAACGACTAACTATCATATCAAAACCTATGGACTACGAGGACTTACTTATCTATTTAGTTATTTCGATTAAGGCGATTACCTCGGCGCTTGTGCGCAATAAGTTTGTGTCCAAAGGTCAGTTTACTGCATCAGCAAGAGATTAACAGGAGCAAAAAGAACTACCCAAAGCTTGAAGACTCGCTTATTACCTGTTAATCATTTTCTGAAACTTTCGCCCTTATTTCCAGTCACACCCAATCAAAGTCTACACTGACCAGCCACTACAACAGGTCCTTCAACGACCTGCGGTGTCTGGGAGACATTTGAAATGGAACATCGAATTGAGCCCATTCGAGATCACTTCATTCCTCGAAGAGCCATCCTCAGACAAGCCCTAGTCGACTTCATCGTAGAGTTCACTACTTCTGAAGATCCATCGAAAGATAGCAAGCCTCCTAACATCCAATGGAAGCTATATGTGGACAGTTCATCAAACAATCATTATTCCAACATCGGAGTCGTACTTGTTTCTTCTGAGTAATGCTCGATTTGTTATGACTCAAAGCTCAACATCCCCACTAGTAACAATGATGCAGAGTATGAAACCTTAATCATCGGACTCAAAATGTAAATTTGAACTAAACATCAAGGCTCTCCAAATCTTCTCATATTCACAACTCATCGTATACTAAATACATGGGGAATATCAAGAAAAAGGAGCATGGCTCTCTCCTTACCAAGCTCGGGTTAGTAAAATTTCTTACCAACTAGATCACTACATCATTACTCACATCCCTTAAGAAAAGAACAAGAAGGCTGATTCATTAGCCAAATTAGCAAGTTATTGGGATGCAAAGCTCTTGGAAATTGTCTGTGTCGAAGTGCTTGATTCTTCGAGTATCGATCGGATGGTGACTGGTCCAATATCAAAGACAAAGACCGAACCTGAACCCAAGTCAAGGATGACTCCGATCAATGGCTACCGGTAACTTGGAATCCTCCCAGGCTCTCGAAAGGAAAATTTATCGCTCCTTCCTAAAGCGTTAAGATACATTATTCAATAAGGAGAGATCAATAGAAGAGGATTCCCTTTTCCACTACTCTAGTGTGTTGACACTGGGGGGAACTCTAGCACAAAAGATTCTTCAGTACGACTACTTTTAGCCAACTCTCAAACGAGATGCAACAGACTACACCCGAAAATGTAACAAATGCCATAGATTCCCCAAGATTCCTATATCCTCGCCTAAATAACTTACTTAAATGGCCAGTCCATGGTGATTCGCAATGTGAGGAATCAACAACATCTGAACTATTTTAATGGCAAAAGGTGGTGCTCGATATGCTATTGTCACAATTGATTACTTCACCAAATGTGCCAAAGTCGAGGCCCTTACAACAATCACTACCAAGAAAGCAATTAACTTTGTCATCTGCAACATCATCTGTCGTTTTGGAGTTCCCAAGACTATTGTTTCTGATAGTAAGACCCAATTCAAGAGTTCTGAGTTTAAAGATTTCTACCACCATCACTTTATCGAGAAATATTTTCGGCAGTAGCTCATCTTCAAGCCAATGGACAAGTCGAATTTTCAGAAAAGTCATTAAATCCATCATCATGAAGTGTTTGGAAAAGGTTGGAGGCAAGTGAGTAGATGAACTCCCTCTAACCATTTGGGATTACTGGATTACCCATAAGTCAAAAACCGACCACACACTATTCGCTCTCTCATATGGATCTGAAGCCGTAATTCCCATCAAGCTTGAATTACAATCTTATCAAGTCACATATTACGACACGAAGACTAACTGAGATCTCCTTCTGGTGTCTCTTGTCTTAATCGAAGAGAAAAGGGATGAGTCCGAACTTAGAGCAGTTGCACACCACAGCGGGTCGCCCAATACTTCAACACTAAAGTACATCTAAAACACTTATACATTGGTGACCTCATCCTTAAGCGGATCATTCCCACACCGACCGGTCTAGGTCCTTACTGGGAAGGTCCGTATGTCATTCAATGGAGGCTTGGTGATGATACTTTCAAGATAATGAGCATTGCTGGCGCCGAACTACAAAGAGCGTGGAACAGTGAGCATCTTCTTCGTTACTTCACCAAGCTTACTGCACATACTTACTACTTTCCATAAACGTTTTGTTTTCAATTCAGAGCATTGTAAAAGAAAAGGTTGTCACAGCCGATAGTGTACCAGTAAAGGTTTTCAGATCTCCATGTTCTCGGTGTGTTTACTTTTTGGAAGGTATGTTAAAGCTATGATTACAACAGACTTGCACGCATGACTGCACAACACTAGATCGTGCCTCAGATCTTGAAATCGATCCACCATTCTGAGTCTTTACTAAGACTCAAACCTTGTGGAGCGGTTTGCCCTTCACAAGTCAACCTGAGTCTCAAACAAATGACGAGACCAAGTATTAATAACTCGTGACGCTTATTAACTTAAGTGTCTAACTCCATCCCTCATTCTACAACTTAGGGCAACCTTTTGGACAAATAATTGTGATATAGACTGCTTGCTTGGCTAATTGTAATCCCTAGGGTTTGGATTTGGGTACAAAACTAGCGAGACAATGACACCCTCAATTCTAACCCAATCGAAACAACCGGAATGTATAAAGAATGAAACACTGACATTTCACTCCTCATGACTAAGAATCAACGACCGCAAGGAAGTTCAGAGAGTGAAGTCACCAAAGTTAAACTTCGCGTGATTCGAGACTAACGATTGAAAGGAAGTCTTGAGAGGTAATTTCACACACTTAAACTCCACATGACTCGAGACTAATGACCGAGAAGAAGTCTTAAGAGTGGATTCGAATCACTCGAACTTCACCCGACTTGAGTTTCTCAAGATTGAAGTTTCAAACAACTTATACTTAAGTGCAATGAAAAGTTAATTTACATAAGTACAATACTAGAAAATGTAAAGAGTACTTGAACACTTAAAATGACATGTGTTATGAGCAAAGTAAAATAACTTGCATTCACAAGTCAAAACATTTCGTTCGAATGACACGATGTACATCAAAACCACATCATGCCTCCAAAAACGAAGGTCGTATGTAACTCCCCACGTCCGTTAGTGTCACTCACAAAGGGAATGCACTAAGTTCTGTGGAGCATTTAGGGTAAAAGATGCAGATAAATTACTAGACAGACAGAAATTAAACAGCGGAAAATAAAACTTTGCTTTATTGATAAAATAGTTTGTACAAAGATTTCTTTACAATATCAGAGTGTCATCTGTCTTACAAAATAAAGAAGCATAAAACAACATTTATATTCTCCAATTTTAGCAAGAGCCAGCCATAGCATCTGAAAAGAGAATCCAAGCTAACTTCGACAAATCTTCAAGCTGGGAAAGAGTGACAGTCCAACTTAACCTAAGCTGTACTATTCCCTCCTTTACTACCTTGGGGGGGGGGGACGGAAGAAAAGAAGACGAAAGAAAAACAGAGTCAGACATAAAGCCTGAGTAAGTTTAGTGACTTCTAGCATATGAACATGGAAAAACAAAACGACATGAATTAACTGAATACAAGATTACACCATGACGATAAGGTCAACAAGATTAGACAAGGTAGTCACAAGATATGCTAAGATAAACTGGATACGCTCTAATACTTTCGCCGCTTCGCTATTTTCTTGTTATACTGGTTTCTATATCTCTACACCACCTAACTAGTGTTCCAACTAGTAACAATAAGTGATCCCAACCCCTGTAGTTTCCATTGCCTTCAGGCATATATTTATTATTTATTACCTAGATCTAATCTAGGGTTTTCTATCAAGTGCTTTCTAGATTTAACTAGAGTTTTACGCTATATGCTGAACGTTTTTCGAGTTCAGGGTTTATGCCACCTAGTCCAACTAGGGATTACGCTACCTGTCGAACGATGCCCCCAAGTCTAGGACACACTACCTAGAGTGGTATATGTTCCTATACTTCCCCACGCATGTATCGCGAATCGTTATCGCTTGTCTAGATGCACATGTCCTGTAATGTGCGGTCCGAGTCCTGTGACAGGGCAAATCAAGGAATACAGAACTCGGTCGGGAGCTTTTAGATATCTGCCGATGCAGATGCTAAGGTTTGTTTTTATTCCAGTGGCTATGGTCCCACTTGACCCTTCTCTCAACTAATGAAAGGCACACCTTGTAAAATGAGAACTATACGCCGGCCCCCGATGCCCCACTATCCTATGGCCATCCGCAACCATAACTAGATAGCAAGTATATGGTCTTTTGGAGTTCTCCGCCTTTCCGCTTCACGTATCTCGATTGAATCAAGATGGATGGTAGACGACGAGTTTCTATCACAGGGCTACCGTCTTCTCGCCGAATCACGCTGGTCCATCCTGGTCTTTAGGTTGCCATGTATTGCAACCAAGGGATACTCCTGGTTCTTCTACGCAGACCTTAACCTCTGTGAGCCCAGGAGAATCATTTGCAGCCTCACAGAGGGATACCAAGAGTACCCTCACGTCCCCTCGAAGCCTCGGGCTTCGTAACCCAATTCGTTGGAGCCTTCTTTTTACTCAGACGGACATTCGCTCCTTCCTGTGTTATACTAAGAATTACTACTTAGTTTTACTAACTAAGATTTACCACTTAGTTTCCAGAATCGTTGTTTTCTTAACTAAGGTTTACTACTTAGTTCCCTTTCCCATCAATTTGGATTGGTTAAGTGTCATTAGTCAATTCAAGCCAACTTAACCCTCTTCATTCATCCTGTTATACTGGTTAAGTGTTATCGGTAATTCATGTTGACTTAACCCCACCACAAACCAAGTTATATTGGTTAAGTATTTCTTATTACTTAACCTTACCCATTCACCCTGTATTGGTTTAGTGTTCCTTTTTAACTTAACCTTGCCCGTCTGTTTTAACTAACCTGTTATTAACGGTTAAGTATTATCCCTTCATGTTTTAGACTTAACCCTATTCCTTTATCAAAATCTGATGGTTAAGTGTTCAAGTTTACTTAACCCTATGGTCTAGCCCAACTAACATATCAAATTGGCTAAGTGTATTAAATCTTACTTAACCCCAACCTCTAGTCTAGTTAACATGTTAATTTGGCTAAGTGTATTAACTTTACTTAACCCCACTTTCTAGACTAGTTAACATGTTAATTTGGCTAAGTGTTTTCTTAGTTACTTAACCTCTACAAATCTTGTCTTGTTACCATGAGTTTGGTTAAGTGTCCCTGTGGACTTAGCCCTCCGTTCTAGCTTAACTGTGCTTAAGTTGGTTAAGTGTTCCTATGGACTTAACCCTCCCATTCTAGCTTAACTGTATGAACCTAACCCCACCTACCAGTCTTGTTATCATGTTGAGTTGGTTAAGTGTCTTAGTTTACTTAACCCTAACATTCTTGTTCTAGCTTTAACTAAATAAATTAAATCCACGACCACTCACATTAGACAGATATTGTTGCGATTACTGGATGTGCCGGTTGGTTCCGGGCAGGTTTGCATCGCAACTCAGTCTAACCTCGGGTTAGGCCTATTCGTGTTTTCTAGTTCAAAGGGTTTTGATTAATTTTCAAATCAGGTTTTGAAAGTAACCATCCCGTCCGTCGGATCAGTTAGGGATAGCCAGGGAGAGCAGGAAACTTGTATTTTCCAAACCCAAGCCTAGACACTATCCTCTTTGTCACCCTAGAACTTTCTGGTTTATTATTAAAAGAGATGTCGTTAACAAACCTTTAATTTGTCTAAATTAACATTTCCTCATTGAGGACAAATTCTATAAGTAAATTAATCCTAATTTACTTATTTCCTAATTACGCTTTTAATGTAAATTGTCAACATTTATTCTTATGTCCCATTTTCCCCTCTATATCATGTTTATGCTTTTTGGTATGTAAACCATACCAAATGAAGTGTCACTAACCATGATTTTTCTAATCCTGACAATTACTCTCAATTATGGCCAATTTCAAGTTTATGCCAATATACTTATCGAGCCAAATTAGCTAATCCAATTCTGATTTAACATTCTAATTCACGTCAAACTAGACTTATTACTCTAGTTCACTATTCATGTAAATACTAGATTTACACGTCAATACAAGATTCAAATTACACATCTTATAATTTATGTCAAATTTATCCAATTTGCATTTCTATGAACATGCCATAATACATGCTCCCAATTTATGCCAATTTCCAAGTTAAACTACGTTTTAGTAAATTTCATATTTTGCCCCAAATCGCATTCCCACCGTTCGTACAATCGTGTTTCAATCTAGATTATAGATAAATCTAGATTCGTAGCAAATAGGTAATGAACCAAAGATTGCTATGAAAAGGATAGATATAACAACTGGCACAAAATGGTTTTGAATAACGACGTAGGTTCAAGAACATGGGTAGACCTAACTTAATAGGTAAATTCCCAAGGTCTAAAACCAAGAATAGACAGAGTAGGTTCAAGAACATGGGTAGACCTAACTTAATAGGTAAATTCCCAAGGTCTAAAACCAAAGAAAACCAAGGACAGGCAGAATAAATAATCGGGTTTAGACCCAATCTCATAATCACAAAACTTAAGCAACACTTTCCTAGTCATGAATCATAGGTGTTTAATCACAGACGTCCTTGTTATGTCATAGGTAATAGTTTATGTTTTATAATCAAAGGCATAGGTTTAGTCAAGGAAATAATCCTCATAGTCACAGTCATAGTCATAGGCAATGTTCGTAGTCATATGCAATGTCCATAGTCATAGGCAATGTTCGTAGTCATAGGCAATGTCCATAGTCATAGGCAATGTTCATAGTCATAGGCAATGTTCATAGTCATAGGCAATGTTCATAGTCATAGGCAATGTTCATAGTCATAGGCAATGTTCATAGTCATAGGCAGTGCCTAAATGGTCATCGAATCATAACAGTTCTTAATTAGGTCCAAAGATATAGGCACAGGTTCGAATAGAAAGATTTGGCATATTCTTTTATTCCTTTAATTTCATGTCACGAACAGAGAGAAACGTTCAAATCTAAAAATAACTGACTTACAAAGATTAGATTAGAATAGAAAGATAGCGTTGCTATGATTCGTAGAAAAACAGTCGTTGAAGTTGTTTGAACCTCCTCTTGAATCCTAGCTTGACTTGAACCCCTTCTTGAAGCTTTAATCTTGATTTGAATCTCCAATTAGAAGAAGAACTATAACTTGTTTTAGTGGAGAATTAGATTTATTTTAATGGTGGAGGCTAGAGTAGAGAGAAGCAGCATGTAAATGCCTTAGAGAATTTGTGTGGAGGAACCCTTAGGTCTAGGCATTCTTTTATAGGTGTAGAGAGTGTTTTAGGGCCCTTAGATCATCATAGAAGCCATTAGAATCGCACAGGTCGAATACACATCGTCCAACCACTCAAAAGGAGACACGTCAGCACAGAACACTCTAGAATTCGGTGCTGGATTAGTATGGGCGCACTTGGCAGGTGCGCCAGTGTATTTTTGTACGGGCGCACTTCACAAGTGCGCCAGTGCATTCTGGTCTGTTTCCGGTTTCTCTGCCTAACTTCGTTCGTCCATATCTCCTTCATACGGAGCCCGATTTATGCAAACTCGGACTCTATCTCAAGCAGAATTTCGAGACGAACGCAATGGCGCAACCCGTTTCCCTTAATTCTTCTTTTAAAAATTAATTATACCCTGATTTGTGAATCTTAGTGTTATAGGATTACAGGGTGTTACATTCCCCCCCCCCCCCCCCCCCACTTAAAAGGATTCCGTGCCCGAAATCTTCAAGTTAGGAAGAATGTATCCTACCATCCAATCACCCATCTACTCAACCATTCAATCACAGGCATCGATTGTCCTTAAAAGTTTTCTAATGCTTTCATGTTCATATGCATAGTGTGTGTATATGTCTTTATCAAATGCAAAATCAGGCGGTCTACTGATTCAGTTGACCTCCTTAATGCAAATCATGTCAGTGCCATGCGTCCAATCATGTATGCAAGCATCCCTAGTTATGTAAATACTACATGTGTGCATAGCCATTCATCCATATGCAACATCCATATGATAAGATATCAGGCTCAACTTACAAACAAATACATTCCTCTAAATGCAATATGAAAGCGTCTGAACTGATCTAGTGCCTAATACGTATGCATATGCATTCACGAGCAACCATTAGCAACCACTTGCAACCACCAACCATATCATGTTTCAAACACATGTTTACATCCATTGGCTTCTACCTAAAGATCAAAGATACGACCTAGGTGATATACTTCGGAAAGAGAGAAACAATTACGCGTAAAGCTCCTACACAAAGAAATCAAGGAGGCACCCTTAGGAAAAAGGGTATGACGCTGGTATCTAGCCTTCTTGAGCTTTACTCCACTATATCTTAACTAATTTAACTTCACGGTTGTGAAGTTTCTGACCTCCAATTCAAAATAAACAGATGTCAATCACGATACCAAGTATATGTACTAAGATGATTAGAGGTCTCCCTCTTATCCGCCATGCCATAACTATAGGGGTCGAAAGGTTACTACGTGCTTTTTAGAGTACCTGCCACAACTATTCATCCTTCACGCAAACCATCCTAGTCGAACTTGACATTCCTCAAGTACAAGCCCCAAAGGCCTGAACCAATATCAGACAAGCACCCAAGGAATACCTCCTTCGAATTTAGACGATCTACGTGAGATGATATAAGCAAACTCGATAACTATTCTCAAATCCCCTACTAACCAAAAATAAACTGGTCGGACCACCAATTGGATTTGAGACTCTAGTGGGATCCTTTTACTATACAAGTGCTATGGTGCAGAGACTCAGCTATGGAAGTGGGTGTGAACAATTGCGAAGCGCTAAAACCGAAAGAGTACGGACAGAAAACTAAACTCTTCCAATAGAACTTTAATTCCTTTCTCCTAGGTGTGCTTGGTGGTGAAAGTATGTACTTGCCCTTCTTAAAATCTTGTTCCTCGTTCTTGCCCTTGTCCTTAATTGTATGCCCTATCATACCCTAGTAAAGATACTTCCTCTTGTCTTAGGTTTTATAATTTCTTCCTCCTTCGTGTGCTAAGTCTACATCCATGAATTCCTCATCCTAGGGTTATGCTCCTTAGCCAAACTCCTCATCCCCTTCCATGTGTAGTCATGTTGACAAATCTCTCGAAAACTGCCTCCATCGTCCGGAAAACCCTATAAGCTTTAAAAGAAAGTTTCCCGTAGATGAAACAACTACGGCTATGGATGGAAGCCGGGCACTACTTTGCCCTTCGATGAGGTTACCTCCCAGAAAGCCAGGAGCCCCATAGACTCAAGAAAGAAGGAGACAAGAATTTAAACAGAGGAAGAGAAGATAGTGCGTATGGATTTGGGGAATATGTCTTTAAAACAAATCTTTTCTCTTGAAAATGCTTCTTTTAAAACCGTTTTGAAAACAATTTTTCAAATCTTTTATCTGATCCGATAACCTTCAGCTCTGATACCACGTGTAACACCCCACATCCGTTAGTGTCACTCACAAAGGGAAAACACTAAGTTCTGTGGAGCATTTAGGGTAAAAGATGCAGATAAATTACTAGACAGACAGAAATTAAACAGCGGAAAATAAAACTTTGCTTTATTGATAAAATAGTTTGTACAAAGATTTCTTTACAATATCAGAGTGTCATCTGTCTTACAAAATAAAGAAGCATAAAACAACATTTATACTCCCCAATTTTAGCAAGAACCAGCCATAGCATCTGAAAAGAGAATCCAAGCTAACTTCGACAAATCTTCAATCTGGGAAAGAGTGACAGTCCAACTCAACCTGAGCCGTACTATTCCCTCCTTTACTACCTGGGGGGGACAGAAGAAAAGAAGACGAAAGAAAAACAGAGTCAGACATAAAGCCTGAGTAAGTTCAGTGACTTCTAGCATATGAACATGGAAAAACAAAACGACATGAATTAACTGAATACAAGATTACACCATGACGATAGGGTCAACAAGATTAGACAAGGTAGTCACAAGATATGCTAAGATAAACTGGATACGCTCTAATACTTTCGCCGCTTCGCTATTTCCTTGTTATACTGGTTTCTATATCTCTACACCACCTAACTAGTGTTCCAACTAGTAACGATAACGTGATCCCAACCCTTGTAGTTTCCATTGCCTTCAGGCATATATTTATTATTTATTACCTAGATCTAATCTAGGGTTTTCTATCAAGTGCTTTCTAGATTTAACTAGAGTTTTACGCTATCTGCTGAACGTTTTTCGAGTTCAGGGTTTATGCCACCTAGTCCAACTAGGGATTACGCTACCTGTCGAACGATGCCCCCAAGTCTAGGACACACTACCTAGAGTGGTATATGTTCCTATACTTCCCCACGCATGTATCGCGAATCGTTATCGCTTGTCTAGATGCACATGTCCTGTAATGTGCGGTCCGAGTCCTGTGACAGGGCAAATCAAGGAATACAGAACTCGGTCGGGAGCTTTTAGATATCTGCCGATGCAGATGCTAAGGTCTGTTTTTATTCCAGTGGCTATGGTCCCACTTGACCCCTCCCTCAACTAATGAAAGGCACACCTTGTAAAATGAGAACTATACGCCGGCCCCCGGTGCCCCACTATCCTATGGTCATCCGCAACCATAACTAGATAGCAAGTATATGGTCTTTTGGAGTTCTCCGCCTTTCCGCTTCACGTATCTCGATTGACTCAAGATGGATGGTAGACGACGAGTTGCTATCACAGGGCTACTGTAATACCCCGAAAATTCTGTAACTGTGAAATTCATAAATTAAAGTATAATCAAATTCAAATCAAAGAAATAAGGGAAACGGGATATGCCATTGCGTTCGTCTCGGAAAAATACGCGAAATAGAGTCCGAGTTTTCGAAAAACGGAGTCCGTATGAAGAAGATATGGCCTTCGGAAGTTTTGAATTAAATTTAAAATTCAAACAGAATAAAATAATAATATAATCAGGCCCAATGGGCCAGGGCGGATAAACACCCGCCTGGTCCACCCAGGTCGACTGGGCTGTCGACCTGGGCTACCCATGTCGACAGGGCTGTCGACAGCCCTGTCGACAGGGGTATCGACCTGGTCGAGCCCAGTCAACCTGGCTGGCCAGGTCGGTGTGTGGTCGAATTTCTGTGGTCTGCTTTGTCATTAGGGCTAGGTGGCGGGTTTTTATTGGTCTCTCTTCCTAATGAATGGCTACGATCTAACCTAGCAACATCAAGGGTCCTAATCAATTCCTAACCTCTATATAAACAACCCTAGACTAAACCCTAATCTACTCATTCAAAATAAGATTATAGCCGCCATGTTGCTGAGGAACGACAAAGAATAGCCGCCAACTAAAGAGAGGATTAGGGAGAAAGTTCTAAGGCCTAAAGCAATTCAAAGCAACCTAAAGCTAATCAATTCAACAAAGGAATCGTGTCTCTTAATTAGAGAATTCGCCGCAACCATAGTAAGTAGAGTATTACTTTGGTATTAATAAACAACTGTGTTGATGTGTATGCTTGAATTGTGGCAATGAAAGTAATTCATATTTGTGCAAAATTATGTTATTCATTATAAAGAACTACATGCGGTAGTTCTATGCAAATATACGTTTGGAATATTGCGCAAATTATGTAATCTATGTTGAAGCTACATGTATGTAGTTGAGTGAAATTTATGCAAGTTTGGGGCTTTGTTATTATGTCGTCATGATGTATATTTTTGTGCATAAATCATTTTGCAAGTAATTGAGACAAGTTTGGTTGTTATAGTTCATATGAAACTATGTTGGAATTTTGACACCATAATCCATATATTAAGTCATGCTTTTGCAAAACTTATGAATATGGCTAGGCTATGAATGATATTTGGCATAATTGAAATCTATGATTAAGTCTATCTTGTTTACAAGAATTATATGATGACATATGTGAGACATGGCTAAGTTAGACTCAAAAATCCCTTTTTTTGCAAGTTTAAAGCAAACACCATGTTTAGGAATATTTATGCATAAGTATGTTTATACCATCGTTATGTGATTAGGCTTAAATCATGATTAAGTTGAATTATGCTATGTTCATGCTAGAAGTATTTATGCCATACTTATGTTTGACCATATGCCATGCCTATGCTAGAAGTATTTTATGCCATGCTTATGTTTGACAATATGCCATGTTTATGCTAGAAGTATTTAGGCCATGCTTATGTTTGACATTATGCCTAAATAAGAATATAGGTTCATGTTGTAGTTAAACCTATGCAAGTTTACATGCCTTGATTTATGTCACCTATGTTTTATGACCAAAATACATGTCACCACTATGCAAGTACACCAATTTCTATTATGTATTTTCCAACGTCATATGCAAGTTCATGCGCTCACTTTCCCCTCTTTGTGTATACGCCATAAGCCTCCCCTTTTCGCATGGCTAAATTGGGCTTTAAAAGGCTAAGCCCAATATATATAAACGGACGTGTAAAACGGGGGAAAATAACGTTGGGTTAAAAATTAATTAATGAATGAAAATATGAAATAGAAGGGCCCAAAGTCAAGTATGGGTTGGGCCCATGGTTGGTGTAACCTTTACACCATTAACATAATAATGGGCCGCAAATATTTACATATAAGAAATAAAGAAGAATGACAAAATATGTAAATGTAGACGATGTGTTTAACCCGAGGTTGGATTGAGTTGTGATGTAAACCTGCCCGGAACCGCCCGGCTGTCCAGTAGTCACAACAATACCTATCCAATGTGGGAGGTTAAACATGGAGCCCAGCAAGGACCCGAGGTTAGACTGAGTTGTGGCGTAAGACTGCCCGGAACCAACCGGCAACAGGCAGCCACAACAATACCTGTCTAATGTGAGAGGTCAGGGCCTTAATAAGACAATTAAGGCTGAGTCAGGATTGTTAGGATTAAGTGAACTAAAGACTTAATCAAAATGGAACATGCTAAACTAAACGGACTGGTGGGGTTAGGTTAGGAAACACTTAACCAACTTAGCATGTTGGCTAGAGATAGAAAACCTAGTAACGGGGGACCCTTTTCAGCAGTAACCCTAGAAGGTGTATCAGGATACCCTGAAACTAGGCAGGGTGGGCCACGATTACTGGGCTGATTGCAAGAGGTCAAATCGACGGCGGTGGTGTAGCAGTGTAGGTTCTAACGGTGTGCGGGCGTGCACGCACTCCGGCGCAGAAAAATAAAGCACTGGACACCAGTAGCATACCTTTGCACTCTAAGGTTGTGTCGGGTTGCCACTATGGGACTTGATACACCCCATGGTGGGACTAGCATAGGTAACTACAGACATCGGGGGCCGTAAGACACAAGTAACTATGCGAGTAGGAGCCGATCATCGTAGAATGGATCACATCACCCTGATTTTGGGGTGCAAATTGGAAACTAGTTTATATGGGTTCGGAGATTAACATGGGGTACGATAGTATATTCGACCCTAGATAACTTAACCAAGTTTATAGTGTTGCCCACTTCCTGTTTTACTTATCATACCCAGTTCTTTATTCATAGACAAAGTAGTACTAGACTTACTCAGGCTTTATGTCTGACTCTATTTTCCTTTCGTCTTCTTTCTTCCGTTCCCCCCCCCCCCAAGGTCCTCAGGGAGGGAACACAGCAGCTTGACCTACCTCAACATCCAGCTTGAAGAAGAGAAATGTATTGCTTGGACTTTCCTGTTTTGAACTATGGCTTTGGACAATCCACTATGGGGCTTTGGCAGTTTGTCTATGTTTTATTTATGCTTCTTTAAAAATAATGTACTCAAGACAGATTATGAAGTGTTATGTTATGTTTTTGGAAAGGATGTTGTTGTAACACGTATTTGACTTTATGAAATAAAGTTTGTTGTTCTTCCGCTGTTTACAAATATGTGTTCTTATATCTGTCTTGTATATCTGTGACTTGTACTTATAAACCTCCACCAAAATTAGGGCATTCCCTTTGAGAGTGACCCTAACGGAGGTGGGGTGTTATACTTGGTATCAGAGCATAGGTTTACCAGATAAGATAAAAAGTTTTGAAAAATTATTTTCAAAAAGGAAATTTAAAGAAGCATTTTTAAAAAGAAAAATATTATTTTATTCTAAAAAGGCAAAGTCCACTCCCCAAAGCCATAGGTATTATCTCTTATCCTTCGTTTTGAATCTATCCTTTTTTGTTTCAGCATGTCCCAAGAACTTAACTTGCCTGAAGGGGTACCCATACCTGGTTGGTTTAGACGGTTCTTAGAAGCAAGGGCCACTCAGCCAGGTCCTACCATTCCTCCTCCCCCAGCGGAAGGAAACCATCCAGCTGCAGCAGCACCTTTTCCTCCACCTCCTCCTCGAGGAAACACTTTTGCTAAGATATGTAAAGATTTTAAAGCTATGGGAGGAAGGGATTTCCATGGAACTGGGTCCTTCGTAGCAGCTAGGAATTGGCTAAAAGAAACCGAAGACCTATTCATCATCTTTGAGGTAGAAGATAGGCAAAAAGTACAGTTGGCAGTATGGCTATTGAAGGGCGAGGCTTCCTACTGGTGGGAAGTCACTAATGCTGAAAGACCAGTGGAGACATGGGAGGACTTTAGGGCAAGGTTTGAGACTAAATTTCTCTCAGATGCGGAAAGAAGTTTGCAGTTGGAAAAATTCTTATTTCTTAAGCAAGGAGACAAGACTGTCAGAGAGTATGTGAATCAGTTTGATGAGCTGGCTAGGTTTGGACTTGACCTAGTCAACACCCCGCACAAGAAGGCTCTCCGTTTCGTCAAAGGGTTGAATGAGCCATTACACAGTTTGGCCATGACCCATATACCCATGGGAGCCACGTATGAAAAATTGGTGCAAATGGCATTGCTGAATGAAGAGGACAAGGGCAAGAAGGAGACCAAGGCAGAAAGCTCTCAAGGGAAGAAAGAGGGTTTGCAGCCTAAGAAGACAGACTTTAAGAAAGGCGGGAAAGGCAACAATGAAAAGAGGAAGTGTAATTTCTGTGGCAAAGTGGGGCACTTAGTAAAGGACTGCCGGAAAAAGAAGGCTAAGGAGAATGGTGGGTGCTTTTCGTGCGGTCAGACAGGCCACAGGGCTAAGGACTGCCCAAGGAAACGAGGACAGGGGCAGGGCACTGGATCCACCCCAGGGGCACAGGTTCATGTGCTAGAAGCGCCACCATTGCAACAGCGAGGTATAAATACTTCTGTAGAAAGTGTAGTTTATCTTTATGATCACCCCGTTCGCACTTTATTTTATTCCGGCGCATCACACTCCTTTATCTCGTCTGCTTTAGTAGAATCTCTGCACCTAAAAACTAGTATGGTAGAGGACCCCTTAATTGTTTCAAACCCAATTGGGGGCCCAGCTCATTTGTCTATGATCTGTGTGGGATTGAAAATTTCTATCCTAAGTGTTGAATTTCTATGTAGTGCCTTTGTTTTGGGCTTTTCGGGGTATGGTTTGATTTTGGGTATGGATTGGCTATCCCGTAATGCGGCCATCCTTGACTGTGAGAAAAGGGTTGTTAGGCTCCTAACCCAACTCGGTAATACTTTGGAAATTTCTTGTAATCCCTCGTATGCGGTTATGCTTAGTTATCTTGAATCGCTATATGCCTCTGTTGAAAATTTGCATTCAGTTAGAGTGGTCCGGGAATATCCGGATGTCTTTGAAGAGGTGAAGGGCTTACCTCCGAAGCGGGAAATAGACTTCCGCATATATCTGGTAGATAATGCAAAGCCCGTTGCGTTGCCCGTTAGACATATGGCTCCACGAGAAAGGAAAGAGCTCAGTAAACAGATTAAAGAGCTTCTAGAAAAGGGGTTCATCAGGAGGAGCATTTCAGAATGGGGCGCTCCAGTGGTGTTCGCTACAAAGGCGGATGGTTCACTCCGTCTATGTGTTGACTATAGGGAGCTCAACAAGCTAACGAAAAAGAATAGGCACCCTCTCCCTAGAATTGACGATTTATTTGACCAGCTTGTAGGAGCGTCTGTTTTCTCCCAACTCGATTTAGCAACCGGTTTTCATCAGCTAAGGGTGGCTGAAGATAGCATCGATAAAACGGCGTTCAGAACCCCAGACGGCTTCTTTGAATGGCTTGTCATGCCTTTCGGCTTGACAAATGCACCTGCTTACTTCGTGGACCTAATGAGTAGGGTATTTAGAGATTTCCTCAACAAATTCGTAGTGGTCTTCGTAGATGATATCCTTATCTTTTCAAAAAGTGAAGAGGAACATGCTCAGCACTTAAGGGCAATCATGGAAACTTTGCGAGTCCATCAACTAAAAGCCAAATTCTCCAAATGCCACTTTTGGAGAGAAGAGGTGAGGTTCCTTGGACACATAGTATCCAAACAAGGGTTAGCAGTGGACCCTGCTAAGGTAGTGGCGGTACAGGATTGGAAGACACCAAGGAATGCGACTGAGGTCCGAAGCTTTCTAGGACTAGCGGGTTTCTATCGAAAGTTCATAAGGGATTTTGCGAAAATCTCAGCACCGCTCACGAAATTGACTAAGAAGAATCTAGTGTTTAATTGGGACTTGGATTGCGAGTTTGCTTTCCAACGACTGAAAAGGGCTCTCACAATGGCCCCAGTTTTGACGCTGCCAGATGGGAGCAAGATGTTCACTGTTTATACGGATGCATGTGGGACAGGGCTAGGCGCCGTCTTAATGCAAGAAGGAAGGGTAGTAGCTTATGGCGGGAGGCAGTTGAAGGTGCACGAAAAGAACTACCCAACCCACGATCTTGAGTTAGCCGCCATCGTCTTTGCACTCAAGTCTTGGCGACACTATCTCCTAGGTGAGAAGTTCGAACTTTACACTGACCATAAATCGTTGAAATATCTTTTCTCGCAGAAGGATCTTAACTTGAGGCAACAAAGGTGGATGGAGTTTCTTGCCTCGTACGATTTCGAAATCTCCTATACTCCGGGCAAAGGCAACGTAGTGGCAGACGCGTTGAGCCGAAAGAAATTGACCCTAAGCCCGTTGTTTGTTGAAAGACAAAGCCTAGAGTTTATAGCCAGCTTCGACTTTAGACCCTCCTCCGATTTCGTACCAGGTTTGCTAGCATCTCTCGAAGTGCGCCCGACTTTAGTGGATTCAGTAGGGGCAACACAACGCGAAGACCCTCAGCTTGTGGAAATAATTGACAGGCTAATTAGGGGTGAGACTTCAAGTCACCTCAACAGATACTCCATTGACGATAAGGGTGTACTAAGGTGAGATGGAAGACTATGCGTCCCACAGACAAAAGATCTAATAAAGAAGGTTCTCGAGGAAGCGCATCACTCCAAGATGACGATACATCTAGGCGGAGATAAAATGTACAAAGACACAAAAATGACTTTCTTCTAGAACGGCATGAAAAAGGACGTGGCAGAGTTCGTTTCTAAGTGCATGGTGTGCCAACAGGTTAAGGCGGAACAGAAAAAGCCTGGCGGACTGCTACATCCTCTGGAGGTCCCACAGTGGAAGTGGGATAGCATCTCAATGGACTTCATCGATGGACTGCCTAGGTCTAGGAGAGGCAACACTAGCATTTGGGTAATAGTGGATAGGCTTACTAAAAGCGCCCACTTTTTACCTGTCAGAAGTAAGAGAACTGCCTCATCCCTAGCATCACTTTACCTTAAGGAAATCGTGCGACTCCATGGAATACCATCTAGCATCGTTAGTGACCAAGACCCCATCTTCACCAGCGAGTTTTGGCGGAGTCTGCAAGAAGCAGTAGGAACGCAGTTATGCTTGAGCACGGCCTATCATCCCCAAACCGACGGCCAAACAGAGAGAGTGAACAAAGTTTTGGAAGACCTTCTAAGACTATGCGTCCTTGACTTCGGAGGGACATGGGAAGACCACCTCCCTTTGGTGGAATTTGCCTACAACAACAGCTATCAAGCAACCATCGGAATGGCGCCCTTCGAAGCTTTATACGGAAGACCGTGCCGATCGCCCACTTGTTGGTGGGAGTCCACGGCTCATACTTGGACCAGACATGATCCGAGAGACCTCAGAGAAAGTGGACTTAATACGAAGAAGGATGAAGACGGCCCAAGACAGACAGAAGTCCTATGCCGACAAGAGGAGGACCGACCTTGAATTCGAAGTTGGAGACAGAGTTTTTCTCAAGGTATCACCGCTAAGAAACATTGTTCGTTTTGGAACCACAGGAAAGCTTGCGCCAAGATTCGTAGGGCCATTTCCTATTATCGAGAAGATTGGGAAAATGGCCTATAGATTAGAGCTACCCGAGAAGTTGGCTGGAGTCCACAACGTTTTTCACGTTTCACATCTCCGAAAATGTCTGCATGAGTCAGCTGAAGTGGTAGAGCCAAACATCCTCGAAGAGGCCGAAGTGGAACGCGAAGCAACCATAAGGAGAGTTCCTACCCGCATCTTAGGAACGGAAGTGAAGAGGCTACGCAACCGCGAAGTCAAGCTCGTCAAAGTTCAGTGGAGCGACGCCGAGGGAGACGCGACTTGGGAAACTGAAGCTAGAATCCGTACAGCCTACCCTTTTCTGTTCGAGGGTACATCCTTGATCTTTCCTTTTCCTTAAGTTGCGCTTTTATCTATCTATCTTTTTAGGTATATTTCCTCGACCGTATCTTTTAGGTAGAAAACCTTTGGATGAAAACATGTAGTTGAAACATGTTATGTATGAATGGTTGCAAGTGGTTGCAAGTGATTGCTAGTGGTTGCTCGTGGTTGCATATACACACACAATCTAGGTTTTAGATCGGCTCAGTCACTTCATATTGCATATGCATATATGTTTGTATTCGTATGTGGTTGAACTATAATGTGTTGTCATGTGGATGTTGCATTTGCATTGAATGATTGTGCACTCATGTAGAATCATGAATAGGAAAATTTGCATACATAATGGATTCATGGCACTTACATAATTCGCATTAAGGAGGTCAACTGAATCAGTAGACCGCCTGATTTTGCATTAGATAAGTACATGTACACACACACTTTGCATATGATCATGAAGCATTAGAAGTCTTTTAAGGACAATGGATGCTCGTGTTTGATGGATGAGTAGATGGATTATTGGATGTTAGGATTTACATTCCTCTTAACTTGAAGATTTCGGGGACGAAATCCTTTTAAGTGGGGGAGAATGTAACACCCCGAAAATTCTGTAACTGTGAAATTCATAAATTAAAGTATAATCAAATTCAAATCAAAGAACTAAGGGAAACGGGATACGCCATTGCGTTCGTCTCGGAAAAATACGCGAAATAGAGTCCGAGTTTTCGAAAAACGGAGTCCGTATGAAGAAGATATGGCCTTCGGAAGTTTTGAATTAAATTTAAAATTCAAACAGAATAAAATAATAATATAATCAGGCCCAATGGGCCAGGGCGGATAAACACCCGCCTGGTCCACCCAGGTCGACTGGGCTGTCGACCTGGGCTACCCATGTCGACAGGGCTGTCGACAGCCCTGTCGACAGGGGTATCGACCTGGTCGAGCCCAGTCAACCTGGCTGGCCAGGTCGGTGTGTGGTCGAATTTCTGTGGTCTGCTTTGTCATTAGGGCTAGGTGGCGGGTTTTTATTGGTCTCTCTTCCTAATGAATGGCTACGATCTAACCTAGCAACATCAAGGGTCCTAATCAATTCCTAACCTCTATATAAACAACCCTAGACTAAACCCTAATCTATTCATTCAAAATAAGATTATAGCCGCCATGTTGCTGAGGAATGACAAAGAATAGCCGCCAACTAAAGAGAGGATTAGGGAGAAAGTTCTAAGGCCTAAAGCAATTCAAAGCAACCTAAAGCTAATCAATTCAACAAAGGAATCGTGTCTCTTAATTAGAGAATTCGCCGCAACCATAGTAAGTAGAGTATTACTTTGGTATTAATAAACAACTGTGTTGATGTGTATGCTTGAATTGTGGCAATGAAAGTAATTCATATTTGTGCAAAATTATGTTATTCATTATAAAGAACTACATGCGGTAGTTCTATGCAAAT
Organism: Allium sativum; assembly: GCA_030737875.1. Taxonomy (NCBI): domain Eukaryota; kingdom Viridiplantae; phylum Streptophyta; class Magnoliopsida; order Asparagales; family Amaryllidaceae; genus Allium; species Allium sativum. The sequence continues at coordinate 1,025,903,760 of CM060920.1, forward strand.
ATACGTTTGGAATATTGCGCAAATTATGTAATCTATGTTGAAGCTACATGTATGTAGTTGAGTGAAATTTATGCAAGTTTGGGGCTTTGTTATTATGTCGTCATGATGTATATTTTTGTGCATAAATCATTTTGCAAGTAATTGAGACAAGTTTGGTTGTTATAGTTCATATGAAACTATGTTGGAATTTTGACACCATAATCCATATATTAAGTCATGCTTTTGCAAAACTTATGAATATGGCTAGGCTATGAATGATATTTGGCATAATTGAAATCTATGATTAAGTCTATCTTGTTTACAAGAATTATATGATGACATATGTGAGACATGGCTAAGTTAGACTCAAAAATCCCTTTTTTTGCAAGTTTAAAGCAAACACCATGTTTAGGAATATTTATGCATAAGTATGTTTATACCATCGTTATGTGATTAGGCTTAAATCATGATTAAGTTGAATTATGCTATGTTCATGCTAGAAGTATTTATGCCATACTTATGTTTGACCATATGCCATGCCTATGCTAGAAGTATTTTATGCCATGCTTATGTTTGACAATATGCCATGTTTATGCTAGAAGTATTTAGGCCATGCTTATGTTTGACATTATGCCTAAATAAGAATATAGATTCATGTTGTAGTTAAACCTATGCAAGTTTACATGCCTTGATTTATGTCACCTATGTTTTATGACCAAAATACATGTCACCACTATGCAAGTACACCAATTTCTATTATGTATTTTCCAACGTCATATGCAAGTTCATGCGCTCACTTTCCCCTCTTTGTGTATACGCCATAAGCCTCCCCTTTTCGCATGGCTAAATTGGGCTTTAAAAGGCTAAGCCCAATATATATAAACGGACGTGTAAAACGGGGGAAAATAACGTTGGGTTAAAAATTAATTAATGAATGAAAATATGAAATAGAAGGGCCCAAAGTCAAGTATGGGTTGGGCCCATGGTTGGTGTAACCTTTACACCATTAACATAATAATGGGCCGCAAATATTTACATATAAGAAATAAAGAAGAATGACAAAATATGTAAATGTAGACGATGTGTTTAACCCGAGGTTGGATTGAGTTGTGATGTAAACCTGCCCGGAACCGCCCGGCTGTCCAGTAGTCACAACAATACCTATCCAATGTGGGAGGTTAAACATGGAGCCCAGCAAGGACCCGAGGTTAGACTGAGTTGTGGCGTAAGACTGCCCGGAACCAACCGGCAACAGGCAGCCACAACAATACCTGTCTAATGTGAGAGGTCAGGGCCTTAATAAGACAATTAAGGCTGAGTCAGGATTGTTAGGATTAAGTGAACTAAAGACTTAATCAAAATGGAACATGCTAAACTAAACGGACTGGTGGGGTTAGGTTAGGAAACACTTAACCAACTTAGCATGTTGGCTAGAGATAGAAAACCTAGTAACGGGGGACCCTTTTTAGCACTAACCCTAGAAGGTGTATCAGGATACCCTGAAACTAGGCAGGGTGGGGCACGATTACTGGGCTGATTGCAAGAGGTCAAATCGACGGCGGTGGTGTAGCAGTGTAGGTTCTAACGGTGTGCGGGCGTGCACGCACTCCGGCGCAGAAAAATAAAGCACTGGACACCAGTAGCATACCTTTGCACTCTAAGGTTGTGTCGGGTTGCCACTATGGGACTTGATACACCCCATGGTGGGACCAGCATAGGTAACTACAGACATCGGGGGCCGTAAGACACAAGTAACTATGCGAGTAGGAGCCGATCATCGTAGAATGGATCACATCACCCTGATTTTGGGGTGCAAATTGGAAACTAGTTTATATGGGTTCAGAGATTAACATGGGGTACGATAGTATATTCGACCCTAGATAACTTAACCAAGTTTATAGTGTTGCCCACTTCCTGTTTTACTTATCATACCCAGTTCTTTATTCATAGACAAAGTAGTACTAGACTTACTCAGGCTTTATGTCTGACTCTATTTTCCTTTCGTCTTCTTTCTTCCGTTTCCCCCCCCCCCCCCCCAGGTCCTCAGGGAGGGAACACAGCAGCTTGACCTACCTCAACATCCAGCTTGAAGAAGAGAAATGTATTGCTTGGACTTTCCTGTTTTGAACTATGGCTTTGGACAATCCACTATGGGGCTTTGGCAGTTTGTCTATGTTTTATTTATGCTTCTTTAAAAATAATGTACTCAAGACAGATTATGAAGTGTTATGTTATGTTTTTGGAAAGGATGTTGTTGTAACACGTATTTGACTTTATGAAATAAAGTTTGTTGTTCTTCCGCTGTTTACAAATATGTGTTCTTATATCTGTCTTGTATATCTGTGACTTGTACTTATAAACCTCCACCAAAATTAGGGCATTCCCTTTGAGAGTGACCCTAACGGAGGTGGGGTGTTATAGCTACCGTCTTCTCGCCGAATCACGCTGGTCCATCCTGGTCTTTAGGTTGCCATGTATTGCAACCAAGGCATACTCCTGGTTCTTCAACGCAGACCTTAACCTCTGTGAGCCCAGGAGAATCATTTGCAGCCTCACAGAGGGATACCAAGAGTACCCTCACGTCCCCTCGAAGCCTCGGCTTCGTAACCCAATTCGTTGGAGCCTTCTTTTTACTCAGACGGACATTCGCTCCTTCCCGTGTAATACTAAGAATTACTACTTAGTTTTACTAACTAAGATTTACCACTTAGTTTCCAGAATCGTTGTTTTCTTAACTAAGGTTTACTACTTAGTTCCCTTTCCCGTCAATTTGGATTGGTTAAGTGTCATTAGTCAATTCAAGCCAACTTAACCCTCTTCATTCATCCTGTTATACTGGTTAAGTGTTATCGGTAATTCATGTTGACTTAACCCCACCACAAACCAAGTTATATTGGTTAAGTATTTCTTATTACTTAACCTTACCCATTCACTCTGTATTGGTTCAGTGTTCTTTTTTAACTTAACCTTGCCCGTCTGTTTTAACTAACCTGTTATTAACGGTTAAGTATTATCCCTTCATGTTTTAGACTTAACCCTATTCCTTTATCAAAATCTGATGGTTAAGTGTTCAAGTTTACTTAACCCTACGGTCTAGCCCAGCTAACATATCAAATTGGCTAAGTGTATTAAATCTTACTTAACCCCAACCTCTAGTCTGGTTAACATGTTAATTTGGCTAAGTGTATTAACTTTACTTAACCCCACTTTCTAGACTAGTTAACATGTTAATTTGGCTAAGTGTTTTCTTAGTTACTTAACCTCTACAAATCTTGTCTTGTTACCATGAGTTTGGTTAAGTTTCCCTGTGGACTTAGCCCTCCGTTCTAGCTTAACTGTGCTTAAGTTGGTTAAGTGTTCCTATGGACTTAACCCTCCCATTCTAGCTTAACTATATGAACCTAACCCCACCTACCAGTCTTGTTATCATGTTGAGTTGGTTAAGTGTCTTAGTTAACTTAACCCTAACATTCTTGTTCTAGCTTTAACTAAATAAATTAAAGCCACGACCACTCACATTAGACAGATATTGTTGCGATTACTGGATGTGCCGGTTGGTTCCGGGCAGGTTTACATCGCAACTCAGTCTAACCTCGGGTTAGGCCTATTCGTGTTTTCTAGTTCAAAGGGTTTTGATTAATTTTCAAATTAGGTTTTGAAAGTAACCATCCCGTCCGTCGGATCAGTTAGGGATAGCCAGGGAGAGCAGGAAACTTGTATTTTCCAAACCCAAGCCTAGACACTATCCTCTCTGTCACCCTAGAACTTTCTGGTTTATTATTAAAAGAGATGTCGTTAACAAACCTTTAATTTGTCTAAATTAACATTTCCTCATTTAGGACAAATTCTATAAGTAAATTAATCCTAATTTACTTATTTCCCAATTACTCTTTTAATGTAAATTGTCAACATTTATTCTTATGGCCCATTTTCCCCTCTATATCATGTTTATGCTTTTTGGTATGTAAACCATACCAAATGAAGTGTCACTAACCATGATTTTGCTAATCCTGACAATTACTCCCACCTATGGCCAATTTCAAGTTTATGCCAATATACTTATTGAGCCAAATTAGCTAATCCAATTCTGATTTAACATTCTAATTCACGTCAAACTAGACTTATTACTCTAGTTCACTATTCATGTAAATACTAGATTTACACGTCAATACAAGATTCAAATTACACATCTTATAATTTATGTCAAATTTATCCAATTTGCATTTCTATGAACATGCCATAATACATGTTCCCAATTTATGCCAATTTCCAAGTTAAACTACGTTTTAGTAAATTTCATATTTTGCTCCAAATCGCATTCCCACCGTTCGTACAATCGTGTTTCAATCTAGATTATAGATAAATCTAGATTCGTAGCAAATAGGGAATGAACCAACGATTGCTATGAAAAGGATAGATATAACAACTGGCATAAAATGGTTTTGAATAACGACGTAGGTTCAAGAACATGGGTAGGCCTAACTTAATAGGTAAATTCCCAAGGTCTAAAACCAAGAATAGATAGAGTAGGTTCAAGAACATGGGTAGACCTAACTTAATAGGTAAATTCCCAAGGTCTAAAACCAAAGAAAACCAAGGACAGGCAGAATAAATAATCGGGTTTAGACCCAATCTCATAATCACAAAACTTAAGCAACACTTTCCTAGTCATGAATCATAGGTGTTTAATCACAGACGTCCTTGTTATGTCATAGGTAATAGTTTATGTTTTCTAATCAAAGGCATAGGTTTAGTCAAGGAAATAATCCTCATAGTCACAGTCACAGTCATAGGCAATGTTCGTAGTCATAGGCAATGTCCATAGTCATAGGCAATGTTCCTAGTCATAGGCAATGTCCATAGTCATAGGCAATGTTCGTAGTCATAGGCAATGTCCATAGTCATAAGCAATGTTCATAGTCATAGGCAATGTTCATAGTCATAGGCAATGTTCATAGTCATAGGCAATGCCTAAATGGTCATCGAATCATAACAGTCCTTAATTAGGTCCAAAGATATAGGCACAGGTTCGAATAGAAAGATTTGGCATATTCTTTTATTCCTTTAATTTCATGTCCCGAACAGAGAGAAACGTTCAAATCTAAAAATAACTGACTTATAGAGATTAGATTAGAATAGAAAGATGGCGTTGCTATGATTCGTAGAAAAACAGTCGTTGAAGTTGTTTGAACCTCCTCTTGAATCCTAGCTTGACTTGAACCCCTTCTTGAAGCTTTAATCTTGATTTGAATCTCCAATTAGAAGAAGAACTATAACTTGTTTTAGTGGAGAATTAGATTTATTTTAATGGTGGAGGCTAGAGTAGAGAGAAGCAGCATGTATATGCCTTAGAGAATTTGTGTGGAGAAACCCTTAGGTCTAGGCATTCTTTTATAGGTGTAGAGAGTGTTTTAGGGCCCTTAGATCATCATAGAAGCCATCAGAATCGCACAGGTCGAATACACATCATCCAACCACTCAAAAGGAGACACGTCAGCACAGAACACTCCAGAATTCGGTGCTGGATTAGTATGGGCGCACTTGGCAGGTGCGCCAGTGTATTTTTGTACGGGCGCACTTCACAAGTGCGCCAGTGCATTCTGGTCTGTTTCCGGTTTCTCTGCCTAACTTCGTTCGTCCATATCTCCTTCATACGGAGTCCGATTTGTGCAAACTCGGACTCTATCTCAAGCAGAATTTCGAGACGAACGCAATGGAGCAACCCGTTTCCCTTAATTCTTCTTTTAAAAATTAATTATACCCTGATTTGTGAATCTTAGTGTTACAGGATTACGGGGTGTTACATCATACTCGTTTATCCTATTGGCATACCAACTAAAAACTATCTATAACCTTCACTTAGAGGGCCATAATTCTACTTCTTCTCCGATCCAAACTTGGGTGGATCCTCCTCGCCCTTATTCCGCTTCTTCTTAGAGCTACTTCTTTCGCTTCCCTTTTGTTCCTTCAGCGGAGTAGGTTAGGGGCAAGGTTTTATCTCAAAAACCTTCCTCAGGTCTCCTTCAAGCATCAGGCCTTCCTCGGAGTTACCCGGGATCTCTGTGACTTTGACTTCCACGTCGGGGCTAGGTATGACTTTCAGGGGATGAGGCTGCATGGATAGAGCTAGCACCATAAACTTATTTGTCTCCTTCTTGAATGCCCTTTCGGATTACCTTGCCTCCCTATCGGCTTTCTTCTTAGCCTTCTTTCGGGCCTATGCCTTAGCCATTAGCTTTGCCTCTGCCTAGGCCTTCAACCTAGCAAATTCCTCCCCTGCTCTTTTCCGAGTAGCCGCCTCCTGAGCTCTCTTTTGGTCCTCCTCTTGAACTTTTCTTCGGGCTTCCGCTTCGGCCTTCTCCCTAGCCTCTTTCTAAGCCTTAAGTAATGCTTCCTTATCGGCCTACCTCTTCACTTCCACCTCCTCAAAGTTCATCATCATTTGGGTCTGTGGTTGTTCTACTAGCTCGTGCATTGTCGGCCTGCCTTCCTCCACATGTTCGGTCACCTGAGTGTCTACATCCTGCCCGCCTTTATCTTTACCATTTTTTTTTTAAATTCATACATCCCTATCTCACCCATCTCTAATTCTGAAAACACATCAGAGTGACCTAACTCCTTTCTTATATGCCTCCTATAGGCCTCAACATCAAATCCGGGCTCGGCGGTCGTCGTCGTTTCAGGGCCAGTTGTCGCCCCCACTCCGAAGGTACCTGCTTGACAACAAGGAAGACAAGTTAGTCTTCTTCTACTCAGTGATACCATCTTTTCGAATACCGGTAAGAATGTGAACATACCTCTTATCACCTATTGTGTGGGTTCTATCGGCACAGCACTTCCGGTCGTTGACAAAAGTAAGCCTTCGTGCTCCAACTCTGGATGGTCGGGCTCATACTCCCTAACCATGGAAGCTAGCATGGATAGGCCATCATGGGGCCTGGACGAATAATTTGTTGTTGTTTGGAAGTAGCACCTTCAAATTCATAGACAACCACCATGCTTTTTGTAACAATTGCTTTCCCCTTCTAGGCAGCAAGTCATTCTACTTCAACTGCCTCGGAATCTTCTTTGAGCATAGCTTTACCTTCTGCTAACACTTGGCACTCCTCATCCATCAAGTACTGGGCCATTAGCAATTCCTCATCCACCATATCTACTTCTTGGACAGCAACTTCATACTCCACCAGCTTTCCCAAGATAGATAAAGTGTCCAGCCATAACCTTCGACCCACTAGATTCCGCGAAATCAAAGAGTCTTTACATAAAATCCCCACACCACTAGATCTAGCTCCATCTCCACCTTCCCTTGGGACACTCTAGCTTCAATTCTTTGCCCTTCTAGCTAGGCCTCTAACTTGGCCTTGACGCCTCTACCTGGCCCAACACTTCTCTATTTGATACGTCTACGCCTCCTCCTTCCTTGTCCACTCGACCTTAATGCGATTTGATTCTAGGACTTTTCTGAGCTCCTCATTCTCTTTGATTAAGTGATGCGCCCTCTCATTTTCCTCTCGTAGCCTCTCACTTTCCCTGGCCAGAGCTTTATTATTTTATGAAGCTGTTGCACCTCCTTGTTTTCCCTTCGCAGTCGGGCATTCTTCGTGGAAACCACTTTGTTTTCTTTCTCAAGCACGGCTGCCCGAGCAGCAGTTGAGGCCAGCACATCCATATGCTCTTCACGAGCCCTAACCATAGCTACCTTTACCTCTTCCATCTCCTTCCTCGGCCCATCTATTTCGGCACTAGAGAGTCACATAAATATGTTACTCGAACATGCATAAATAGACGCTAGTCAAAATCCTATCTCACCTATTTCAATTTCGCAATTTCTGATGCCCACACGTTCAAATTTAGACTCAAGCTTCAAACCATGAATCTCAACATTCTTTTGAATGAACAGCTCAGAGAGTCTCTTTCCATACCTATACAAGACCTGGTATTGATGATAGACGTCATACACTTGAGTCCATGTCTCCTCATCGATATGCATTCATTAATACAAAACTGTTTATTTGCATCGCCTTATTTGCGTCGATTTAGCAAAAACCAGTAGCAAATATGGTTTTATGCGACGATTTTTTTGAAATTCATAGGAGGTTGTATATGAAAAACACTACTAAAAAAAATTCGCGATGGTTTTTTATCAAAGGCGTAGCAATTACTTTAACATTGCGACGGTTATATTAACAACCGTAGTCAATAATAAGGGTTGAAATTACTTTCCGACCGCTGTTATTTAACAGTCGCACATATGGAATATGCAACCGATCTGCATTCATTAGGGCCCCATTCCATCTAAACCTAATATTACCGCTCCATCTTAAAAAACACGGTTATTTCGGTAAAACGCTCCAAATCCAAGCCGCCCTCTTCCATCTCTTTGCAACTCCGACCTCTTTCATTATCGACCTCCCTAGATCCGTTAGACCTAAAGCCACGGATGTAGAAACCAATTTCCCATTCAACTTAAAAATCCTAATGTTCCAAACAGAGGAACAAACCAGATCAATAGAACATAAAGGAAAGAGAGAATTGGGTGGAAAGGCTGCTAGACTTGAGATCCACGAGGAGGAGGAATAGAAAGGGGAGCAACAAAATTGAGGACAGTGATTATTATCATGGATTCGGGTATGAGGAGGAAGACGATTCAATGAGGGAGGACAAGTTGGACCCGATTGTGTTCAAGAGGTGTGTTTGAGCAAAGTTTGGTGGTCGGAGGTCAAATGGTTTTCTAAGCTGGCATTTTTTATAATTTGGCTTACGCTATTGAGGATATTAAGGTTTGTTCTGCCTCAGACTTTGATTTATTTTTTCATGTTCATCATTGTTGTTGTAACTAAATTCAAGATTAGAGTTCTGCAAGCAAAATTCACTTGATCTTGACCTTTCTACTGTAAAATTTACTAGGTCGACGAAACTTTGCTCCAGTCCAAAGTAAACTAAAATGATTCAGTACCTTTGAAAAGTACTGAAAATTATTTATGCAAATATTGCCATGAATTCTTTATTACAGATAAAGACAATTTCAATTGTTAATGCTCATAATGTTATTATCATTCTTAGGGACATATGGTTGTACATTTTCTTACACTTGATCCATCACATTCTGTTTGCTTCAATAACAACTCCATCGCCATGCCACTCAAAACCACAGACATCATCCAACCTAGTGCGTTGTTATGTTCCTATTTTTTCATCAAATCAACTCCTCATAAACCATGTTCATCCGAACATTCTCTAAATTGTTGACTTTGATTTTTGCTAATTTATCCAAATGATGTAAAATTTGAATTAGGCAACTCCAAAAACATATATTCAAAATCAAGCAACTTGATATATGTAATCCTATATTTACAATTACTAGTTTTAATAATATGTTAGTTTGAAATTATTTATTCATTTTTCGAGAAGCATATTTTTTGTTGGTGTTAAAGAGTGAAACATGATGGATCAAGTGATAGATATCTAGATTGATAAAACATTTTCCAAGCAACAATGGGGGCCGTTCAAGCAATTCACACTATTGTTATCCCGTGTAAATAACGCTTAATTACTCTTTGGTTCATCATGAGCCACAATAACAAAGCTTGCATGTTTTGTTTACCGCTATAAGCATGTCACATCTCTTTTTTACATGTGTTGTGAGACTCAGGATTTGTTGACTTAAGAGTCATATTTGATTTGATTTTTTCTCGTGAAATCAAGGCCGTCATTGTTTTAAAAAAAAAGAAAAAAAAATATCAAATTAATTGGCCTTATATGAATAAAATATTACATATGATTTGTTTTGTTATAAATAGTAAGTTACTTAAACTTGGACATATTCATAAACATAATGAAAAAAAATTGAAATTGAAGAGAAAATGGTACTTAATTAGTCTACATGGCAATGCTACATGTATTGATACTATATGTATATCACCTTGGCAGGTGGTACGGACAAGAAACGGTACTCTTATATCTATACGATTCACTGCAGTTAATGCTCAAACGTTGCATATTTTTTTTGTGCTAGAATGTACATGGTGAAGTACACAGATAAGAGTAGGTGATCAAACTCCATGTTCCTTCTATTAATCAGTATAGTTTTAAAGCATACTTTACATCATGTAATGTGGGTTACGCTATCCTAATCAATCATATTATGGGTAAAATAATTCGACATATGACCAACAGACGAAGTCTATTATAATTTTTCATGTAAAATAGAATATTTTAATTCTTGAATCATTTCATTTATTGCCACCTAATACCATCAATTTATTTCATATTGAGCTATAGTTCATTGAATACTGTTGTGAGCTATATTTTTTATAATACACGTGTTTCATGCTAATTGCAAATATTGGATATATTGGATATCTTGGAAAATGTTATGATCATGTGAGTTCTATTCTGTTTATAATATATTTTTTCCAACATTTAGAACATTGCATTATTATAATTACCAACATTTTTCAAGAAGCATATTTTTCAACTTGATTTGTCTAACCCTTTATTATAACCTATGTAAAGCATGCACGCAAAATGATAAATATCTAGATTGATAAAATAATTTAGCAATAATTTAAGAGTGTTTATGCACTACTGAAGGATTCATTACAAAAATCACTTGTATTACATGTAGATTCTACAAAAGCTTGGGAAATTGGCATTTTTTAAGGGATCGGTGAAAGAAGAAATACAACACATACGATCATTCTTTTTTATCAAAAACTCGTTTTCAACATGAGTATGGTAGGAACATGCTAAAAGAATATTTATATTTTTGGTTGAGTATGTTTTAGATGTAAATGAAGTTCATGGATGATGGAAGAAACATACATTGTTATAGTTAAGTTAGCCTCTACAGACATCTCAATGTTACAATTCTGAAATTTTAGGAAAGCAATATGCTTCTCTTTTGTTATTTTTTTCTTACATATCAGGTGTTAGCAAATTTTTAAGAATGACGAAGTATACCACCCTTGTCTGAAAGCCATATTGTTGAGGTATAACATATTGTTAACTATCCAGTTTTATAGATTCATTTAATGAACATAAAATTTATACAAAAACAATTAGCTGTAAAAACTTAATGATTTAAGTAGAATATATATTTAATATATTGGCTGTCAAGGTTACTTTATATTTTCATATGCTCTGCACTTTCAACTGCTCTAATTAAGGATTGAAACTACTGCCAAAATGCCTAGTGGATTGGTGTTCCAGTGGATCGGTATACCATGACTATGTTCGTATTTTAATTTTGCAGAGCTATCTTCATTGACAGACGTATTCTTCGTTAAACTGACTTAGTGTTGGCATTGAATGAAGGCATTCATCTTACTACTACCATCAGAGGCTGCAGCAGACAATAAGATTAAGCACATGCCTAAGAGGTAATAGATTGAGATTTCCACTAGATTGCTAACCCCTTGCTTCCTATAACTTACTTTCCAATATTTGATGGGAAGTGGATATCTACCAGATGATTTATAAATTCACCATAAACTAGAATGTGGTCCGTGCTTCGCATACGGGCTAATGATTGCAAAATAGTATAGGTTGATATTTACTCACCATAAATAGTTTGCACATTGGTTTTTATAAGGCATTGAGGACAGAAATGGAAGTTAAATAGAACCAATCTTTGTCCATTTGACAAAATTATTTGCGATATATAGTAAAAATTGGTAGTTATTTTTGTAACCGTGTAGGTTGGTTATAGTTTTGGTATTTGATGTCTTTTTCAGTTTATATAAATTCTGTGGTAACATGTTGTTAATGTACTACAGCATGTAGCAAACAGTTTACAAAATTTCAAACATGGAATGACAAATGCAGCTGCAGTCACATGACAAATGCATGCTTCAGCGTTAGACAAAACACCTCCATTATATTAATTCTTTCATTTGCTTTCTTTCATCAAACCATAGGTCAACTCTTTTACAGACCTCATCATCTCCACCGCAGTCAATAAATGCCTAATCAACCCTTAAGAGGCAAAAATATCCAAGTCATTGCTGCTTCAAGATGATATGCCTCAGCATAATTCCATCTAACCTATGGATTGGGATTTTAAATCTTTAATTCAGACATCACCTGTCATATCATGTCCGAGCATGAAATCCAGTGCTAAAAAACCATAAATCATACGACAGTGGAAATTGAAATTTTACATGCCAATCAGTAGCATTATTTTTGCAGATCCCATGATTTAAACAAAGAGTCATATATAATGATCAGTCGCAGTAGGAGCGTAGGACTGCCAAATGAATTAACAAAGGTATGAAAGTATTGTTGTAAATGTCATTGTAAATGAAACACGGTAACCAACAAAGTAAAATAAAAAACGATCTGAACTACTACTACAGATGACTAAGTTTAAACATCATAGAATAACATTAAAGATCAGTGCCTGGAATGCAATTTCATTTTTGAAGGCTTTCAATATCAATGTTCTTTGCACAACCACTATAAATAGCGCTTCCCACTTGCCATCTAATAGAGAAAGTCTTAATGATAACATTTTATTTTTTAACTACACACTGGAATGATATTTTGGACTCAGGTCACTACAACAATTGTAAGTCATCAAAGCACAGGTAAGATAATGCAAAATTAGAAGAAATAAGACCCTGACATACACGGTTCAGTCATCGGCATTATCTTTTAGTCAAGCACCGAAAATTGGATTCATGATTTAAGCCTTGCTTCAATTTTATTAGAAGTTTAAAAAGGCTATACAGAAATATTAAAACATTTTGATGTTAGAATTTCTAATATATGAATTTTAGTGTAATGAACATGAAAGATATATATTATTCATATTCAAATTATAACAGGTGCAAACAAAAAAATTGGATATGTTATCCAAAATATATCATTAAGGTACTCTAAACTGATGCCATATGTTTGAGATCACAAGTGTTGTTATTGAATTTAGTAGTACATTAGCTGCAACTATGATTGTTATCATCTTGCAATGCTCAAATCAAATAAGATATAACATAGAGAGAAGTCCATGGTAAAACTTCAAGGACTTTATATAGATGAATAATCTAATGGTTCAAAGATTCGAGTAAAGATTGTTTCTTGCCTCACAACCAGTTGGACATTCGGATAATAGGTTAGTGAAGGGTAACAGACAAAAATAAAAAAATAAAAAAAAAATAGGTAAAAGTAAAGTGTGGTCAATGTTACATTCTTCCACGGCTTTTTAGGTTGACAAATATTACATTAGTATTTATTTGGATTCCAAATAAAATAGATAACATTGTAATATTTATTGTTAAATTTCACAGTGCATACCAGCTATAAATGAAGCATGCAAAGCCTAACTTTGTAAAAACCAACAGATTTAAAGATTTGTTATGATGCAGCTGCCACAAACAATGCATACAGGTAGTGCGTCATCTATCACTTTTATTAGCTTGAGGTATTCACTAGCGTTTATGAATTCGGAAATCTTTTACTCAATAATTGACTGAGGCAGTGTTTTAGAAACCCCATCCAATCTTGATCCGACCATGGTTAACTGTGATCTTTGAAGAGTTATGTTCTCCAAATCGAGAAATAACCATGTTCATGCAGACTTCTGGTTCAACCCTATAATGTTGGAAAAACTTTGAATTCAACCTTTAAAAACCGCGTTTGTAAAAAATGAATAACAACCACTAAGTTCTCATCTTTCTTATCCACATAATTTTGATACCTAGTTACACTTAGCTAATATTGTTACTATTACTGTTCTTTTTGTGATATTGATACGACTTTGTTGTTTTGTTCATCATAAATAATATGACGTTATAATATTTGCTATTCTGCAATCCTTCTTAGCAACAGTACACTACTACCACTATATCTCTAAGATTTAAATGTGTCAATTTTACACTATTTCATATATTACTAATATATGATTCAGTAAAGCTTATATTATATGATTTGATACCCTACGAATTTAAATAATCTGGCAAAGGTACTACATTTTTTTTCACAAAATGATTTATATAATTGAAAAAGAAAATGCATGGTTTTTGCGGTTCAAATGCTTTGGCGTTCGAAAACTTAATCCATCATTAACAATGAAAGACAAAATATTTTCAAGTAAGATTAAAAAAGGTACCAACATCATTAGATTCATGTATTACTATTGTCCGTGAGCATATTGATAAAAAAAAATGTGTGATTTATTCTAAATTTAAGCAAACTCAAAGTGGGAAGTATAGTAATCTGTGTGTATGAAGCAAAATTATAATATACAAAGGCAAATTTTAGTAAGAGACATGACCGTACTAAAATAATACTTTCATTCTTCAAATACAATACCACTGGATTATAGTTCATGTTCAAAATAAAGCAGAGATCCATATGTTCAGGCTTCAATTTCTATCAAACAAAATGATCAGCTGTAAATCCTAATTTAAATTCAAATAGTACAATGTAACGGTGCTGAAATTAAATGAGTTGAAAAAAAGCACTTACATGGAGACTGCGAACAGAATAATCAACCAATAAAAAAAAAATAGCAGTTGTAAAGGTGGCCAGTTTTAGTAAAATTTACATAATAATATAGATTAACTTGGTAACCGTACTAATGATTGGTGCCAACCAAAAAGAGAGCATGAATTACGTTTGCCAATTGCACAATATTTTATATCAAGAAAGTTCTTCTCTTATCTTATAACAGTCAGGAGTACAAACCAATAGGAAGAAAATTTTGTAATAAGTTCACATACCAGAGGAACAGTGTCTCACACAATTATGCAAAACGAAAAATTGGGATGCACATAGGACAGAGAGAGGAAAATAGAGGTTCAAAGGTTTTCATGTAACCTTGTTGCTTCTTCCAGTAAGTTGTTCGCTTCAATATCAACATCTTATAAATGCAACATGATCCATCTTTTCTGCACTCGACAATGATCATATGGATGACACTAATTTTTAAGAATAATTTTGAAAACTGATCATGCATGCCCATGTGTTAAGATTTAAGGTAAACAAATATCAGCACTGTACGCATACAAAAAAATGCTTATTAGCACATCCATTTTTTGGTTTCACTAATTTAATAGCTAATAAATAGTATAGAACTAATTTGGAGAACACAACATTGAGCCAAAATTAGATATCTACAAACCATCAAATTCCTTCTTTTTCTCAAAAAAACGCATTTAACACAAGTGTATAAATAATATTAAAATCGGCATGGAAGTACCAAATATGTAGCATAAAAATTGATGGCCACAGCTTAGTAAAGTTAAAATCAAATTTGAAAGTTTAATCACCACAACTTAAAAACATTTCTGATAATTTTTGTACTGTTGTTACTCAAATAATATAGAAAGTCAAAAATTATCTGTTGTTCATCATTATATCGACCATGAAAAATCAACTGACATAACATACAACGTAATGTATTCCCATTTTTTTTTAAAAATAATATTGTGATTTCGAATAGCTAGATAACTGGGTAAGTGAAAGAGAAACGATAACTGAAAACTTACAATTGAAAAAAGAAATTGTGGACCAATTTGCGGATATGATTAATTAGCATTCACAACCAGCCTGCAAAATTTATTAGATCACGGTGTAACCAATGTTTTACTTGTTGCAAAATTGACATCTTGGAGTGAGAGCACATTACAACATTAAATAACCAAAAATAATCATGTGCCATAATTAGTATTTGAAAATAATGTGAAATGGAATAGGTAATGAACAATATTTCTAAATAAAAATGAAACTTGTTTGGTAGACCTCAGTTGCATGCAGAATTAGGTCACAATGAAAACTTTCAGTCCTACCATTTGGTAACTCAGCAGAAATGAGTGTGATATTAGTTATATATGAAATTGGAGTATTACTCTAATTTGGATGTAGGGATGAAGTAATTTTCTCCTCAAACAATAAATCTGAGCCGTGTGCATTTTCATGTATGAATGCATTGATGTGCAAAAATTGCACAAATGCGGAAGCAATACAAAATACAAGATCTAGCTTGTCGATTAGTTATCAACCACTAACTCAATAAAAATAATCACCAAACAAAAGAACAAAAATAGAAGAGAATAAGAAGACACAAAGATTTAACGTGGTTCGGCTATGCCTACCTCCACGGACCCAACAACTATTCTTTATTTCACTGAAGAAATGAGTACATAAGAGAGGAATACAAAAGCACTCAATATATTTCTCACCCTATAATTTATACAGAAATAGGGATCATATTGAGGATATGAAGAAGAGAGCACTATTGACATGTTATACAAAAGATGAGCAAGCCTCTCTATTTATATAGAGGGATTTCTTGACCTCTAAATAAACTTGGCACCCAAGTTTTTTTGTCCTCCAAGTAAACTTGACACCCAAGTTTTCTTGACCTCCAAGTATACTTCATGCCCAAGTTTCCTTGACCTCCAAATATATTTCATGCCCAAGTTTTCTTGACCTCCAAGTATACTTCATGCCCAATTTTTCTTGATTTCCAAGTAAACTTGGCATCCAAGTTATCCATATAAAGCTAGTTACTTGATTGACAATCAATCTTTTCTTCTCCACAAATATTTGAATCATCAATTTCAACACTCCACCTTGATTCAAATATGACAGTCTTTCTTCATCATCTCATCTCAACAAATTGTTAGGTCTACACCATCAAGCTCAATGTGAACTACTTTGGGCAATATTACCCAAACAGAGCTTCCAAATCTTTCCCAAGCATAAGAAAGATAATATGCACATCAACAAACATAATGCATATGAACAAATATCAAAATTCTTCAGAAAATCCGATGAAGGAGACAAACTTGTAGATATAGAAATCTGAGAGACTAATGGAGATATCATAGCGCGCTTCACCTTCTCCATCCTACATTGAGTGAGGACATACTCAATATTATCTGCTTCAACCTCCTTTTCAAGAATTTTACTCGACTTCACCAAGTCTACCTTATCAAACTCAACACCAAGCTCCGCAGCATTCAAAGCTTAAGATGAATAATCATCATTACAAATATGCTTATCAATAGGGCCAACTGAACTAAAAGGCCTTAACTGCGGCCGAGCTCCACCTAGAGTTTGAACCTTTGAAATCTTCTCATCAACCATGGTACCATCGGAAATACCACTTTCTCTCTGAATATGGAAACAATCTGACGATTCCAAATGTGTTTGGGGATTTTGTGTCCTCCTAATGTCATCACTTGATAGAGGCTCCACCTTCAATAAAGACCTCTCATCAAATATTACATGTCTGCTAGTCACAATTCTCTTGGTTGTTTTGCACCACAACCTATACTTCTTCATTCCTTCTCCATAGCCTAACAAATGTGCTTGCTTCCTCTAGGCTTCAGCCTATTATATCTCTCATCTTATTTCTTCTAAATAAGCTGAACAACCAAACACTTTAAGGAATGAATAATCAACATACTCTCTTTTTCATACTTCTTCTGGAATCTTCATATCTATGGAAATAGAAAGTGTACGGTTGATGAGAAATACTGCCATAGATATCGCTTCTGCCCAAAATCCCACTTTTAGACCAGCAGTCAGTCTCAAGCTCATAGCTCTTTCCCATAATATCCGACACATGCTCTCCGTCACTTCAAAAGAATGTGACTTCGTAGAAAAATCTCTAAGTACATGCTCGGACGCACAATAGTTAGTGAATTCTTGTGACGCAAATTCACTACTATTGCCAACTCTAAGAACTTGCAGCCGCTTTCCTGACTTCTTTTCAACTAAGGTCTTCCACTTCTGAAATTGGGCAAATATTTCGGATCTAGTCTTCATGAAATAGACCCAAACCATACGCGAGAAATCATCCACAAATATGACGAAGAAACTGGCTCTACCTAAAGATGCAATTGGGGTGGGTCTCCAAACATATGAATGAACATACTCTAGAAACTCTGTAGCTCTAGGTCTTCCAACATCAAATGTGACATGCTTCTTCTTTCCAAAACAACAATCTCCGCAAGAGCTAGGCTTTAATTGAGAATTAACGGCAATTAACCTACGCTTCTTCAATACTTCCAGGCTCTCCTCATCAACATGACCTAAACGAAGGTGCCACAACTGAGCAGAATCTGCAGTACTAGAATCAGTATGAATAACTGAATCTCCCAAGACGGTCTCTCCACGAAGCATATAAATATCATCGACTCGCACCCCTTTCATCACTACTAAGGAACCCTTCGTCACTCTCAATTCTCACCATCTATTATTATCCTCATGCCAAATTTACTCAAAGCTCCAACTGACAGCACGCTCTTTTGCAGCATCGAAACATGTCGAACATCCGTGATAGTCCTAATAACACCATCATGCATCTTAAACCTCACACTACCAACGCCCACAACATGACAAGATGTGTCATTCTCCAAATGAACTGCTCCGCCATCAATCTTCTCATAACTGACAAAATAGCTCATATCTGGCGTCATATGACAAGAGGCTCCAGAATCAATCACCCAACTTGTAGTCTCTAATGGTGAAATACTATCTGAAAATAATGATGTATTACTATCACATCTATCTGCATTTGATCTAACCGCTGTCAAAATTGAAGCTTTTTCTTTCATCTCTCTCTTCTTTCTAAGAGCTGGACAATTTCGTACGAAATGTCCCTTCTTCTTACAATAATAGCAAGCACCTCTTCTAGAACCCATGAAGTGGGTCCTATGCGTATCTCCTCCAAGGCGCATCTGCATCTTATCTCTTCCTCTAAGTGAATGAAGTTGTTGCTGAATAACACCATTATGAGTCTTCACTTTAATCATCAATGCCCCAAAAACATCTCTTTTAACAAATTTGGTGACGCCATAATTTTTCATATTACTACCAAAAGAATTAGCCATTGGTAACTGATCTAGAACAAGAGAGCTAGCTCCGATACCAAACTGATGTGCAAAAATTACACAAACGCGGAAGCAATACAAAATACAAGATGTAGCTTGTCGATTAGTTATCAACCACTAACTCGATAAAAATAATCACCAAACAAAAGAACAAAAATAGAAGAGAATAAGAAGACACAAAGATTTAACGTGGTTCGGCTATGCCTATATCCACGGACCCAACAACTATTCTTTATTTCACTGAAGAAATGAGTACATAAGAGAGGAATACAAA
The DNA here is from genome assembly GCA_030737875.1 of Allium sativum. Lineage (NCBI taxonomy): Eukaryota > Viridiplantae > Streptophyta > Magnoliopsida > Asparagales > Amaryllidaceae > Allium > Allium sativum. The sequence continues at coordinate 1,025,922,855 of CM060920.1, forward strand.
AGCACTCAATATATTTCTCACCCTATAATTTATACAGAAATAGTGATTTTATTGAGGATATGAAGAAGAGAGCTCTATTGGCATGTTATACAAAAGATGAGCAAGCCTCTCTATTTATATAGAGGGATTTCTTGACCTCCAAATAAACTTGGCACCCAAGTTTTCTTGTCCTCCAAGTAAACTTGGCACCCAAGTTTTCTTGACCTCCAAGTATACTTCATGCCCAAGTTTCTTTGACCTCCAAGTATATTTCATGCCCAAGTTTTCTTGACCTCCAAGTATACTTCATGCCCAATTTTTCTTGATTTCCAAGTAAACTTGGCACCCAAGTTATTCCATATAAAGCTAATTACTTGATTGACAATCAATCTTTTCTTCTCCACAAATATTTGAATCATCAATTTCAACATGCATTTGTATCTCATAAATATGCAGCAGGCATGCAGAACCAGGAATCATTCGTCCACCGTCATATAATAATATTCAATGCTTAAAGACAATATTCATCCAAAAAGATTCAAACTATAACATGGTATGAACTAAGATTCCAGTTCGTAGACTAAAAACGATGATGTGGATTGGTTAAAATTTAAGACTGATAACAGATACCCACTGGTCAATCTTTATGAATTATTTAACTACTGGCCAGTTGGAATTCATAAAAAAAAGCAAACTAATGGAAGAATTATCCATGTCACCCTATTGGTAGGTTCTATAATATATATATATATATATATATATATATATATATATATATATATATATATATATATATATATATGTATATGTATGTATGTATGTATTCCAAAATCTCATAATTAATTTTGTTGATTCGTAAGATAAGTTGTTGTTGATTTGTTTTGTTTTCAATTTTGTTTTCATACCGTCGGTATTATTTGAATGAAATCATTAAATAAATATCAACATTTACAGAATATGTGGCCATAACTTGGTAAAGTTAGAAAAGAGTTCATATATCAATGATAGTGTTTTGCACTAATAATATAAGGCAGAGAAATTGCATTGAAGAAAAATTACAGGGATGCTTTAACATGTGGAAATTGTTTATTTAGGAAAATTGCATTGTAGCAAAATTATACCGTTGGCTATTGGTAGGATATATTGTGGTTTGTCCTTGCAGTCAGTGGTTAGAGAAATAATATATGTGAGAATATTCGGAATATTTGGAACCTTATAAAAAGAAATTGCACCGAGTGGATAAAAATAAATATTGTTTTAAAAGAAGATAACCTCTTATGTAAACCTTTTCAGACTTCATTTTCAAAATATTTTGGCAGTTAGTATATATATATCATGCTGAGTCTGAAACGTTATCATCATGCGAGTTGATCCTAGTTTGCTTGCCATCGCAACAGAATACATCACTAAATAAATTGATTTCAGTCACCATTTGATAAATTTGGATTAAAAAAATTAAAAACGTTTTACAGCAAAAGCTTAAAACGTAGACAGCAGAATACTTGCAGGAGTGCAAGTGTATTATCAAGAAATCAAAACATTTGAAAGATGCAAGAAGTAATAAAGGAAGTTATATAGTAATTCTAGAGTTATCTAAATGCAACAAACTCCATGCTTTAACAAATAGTTCTCATACATTCCAGGAATAAAACGTTTTCATGTTGGATGTTCCATAGATTGGCAATATCACATAACTGCACCTAATAACAAATAGTTCCCATCACAATGTATGAAGTCCGAGTGCACCTAATAACTGCAGCGACCATGCAATTGGCATATTGTATTAAAATTAGTTCATTTACCTATCATATGGTTCTATCAGGTCGCCCATGTCGGAGTATGATGTATTTCAGTTCAGCTGTATAACCAATATCCATATTATTTGTTTATTAGTTTTGTCCCAGTACAAAGCAGAAGGATATTATCACAAGTGGGTTATAATTATCAGTTATCATTGCAAGTGCACGATTTTTCTTGTAATGAAAATTAACAGTTAAGATATTTAAAGTTAAAACGGGTTTTACTGATCAATACCTCAAGTTGACAGAGCCTTTCATGGTGAACAGTTCTTCCATCCTTGATCATAATTCCGAAGAATCTACCATATTATCTGAAAAAGAAACAAATACTTTATGCCAAACTAAAACTGAAGCCTGAAGTACTCACGCACCACACTTGTATGTTAGGTCAGCCCACTCAATTCAAAAATACCATAGAGTTTATGTTGCATGCATTTAAGAAAAAACATAGCACTAAGCAGTACGTAGTACTACAACCATGATGTAGATGTATACCGTAAACATTTATATCCACAAGCATGAAATTCAATGGGAATGCATATTTAAGTCGAAGGTATTCCACCTCTTAGACTAAAGAATACTAATCGTACAACAGTCAGAAGATATTGCAAACAAATATTAATCAACCATGAAATACAAAGACAATTGTACAATCGTTTTGGCTGAAAGAGGTATTATGTAAGTCGGCCATTAAGCAGTACGAAAAGTTAGACAATATCATATATGGTATGTGCCATGTAAAACAGTATTGAGTATACAAAAGTTAAAAAAAATGGAAAAATCAATACATGAAGAATAGAAGGAAAGGCGGTTCAAACAAATGATGTTAATTACAGCTAAAATTTGGCGTAACTCATAGCAACATATCCAAATTATCTCAAAACATTCCCTTGTTAACTAAAACACATAAGGTATTTGAAAAAAAAAGAACAGTGTCATTTAATTTATATCTGTGCCTAATAACTAATAAATTAGCTTTAGCAGTGAGTTTAAACGTCAATACGGACTACCACATGGCAGTTTCACCCATTACTGCGTAGTGGGAATGTCATATATATCTCTTTGTTCACTCATTTGCTCATCCCGTTAAAGTAATAGAAACTCGTGGTTGATATGGGGTGCAAAAAGAGCGTTGCAAAACAGGGTTGTTGTTGAGGATGTATGTATGATCATAGATAAAAAATAGGAAATGGAACAATTTTCGAGTAAATTAATCACATTACAAACAAATAATTACACGATCATAGACAGAAAACACACATTTTTCCTTGTTCACTAATAAATCGACTAATTAAACTCATGTTTCTATAATCAATTTGATCCCCCGATTCAACAGGGGAAACGCTTACAAAAAGATCGCTCGAATTTACGAAGAGGTTGCTTGGATTTATCCATGGTTTATTACTTATCTCTAAATTTCTATTTCTTTATTCATTTCAGATATGACCGAAATGTGTTTTCTTTTTTTTATTTGTATATTATATATATACATATATATATGTTAAATTTTTATTTTTTCTATTCCTCTGAAAAATAATACATCAACTTTGCATTGTTCAGCATGAAAAACTGATAACACAATTTACAGAATTAATAGTTAATGTCGGAATGTTGTACTTTTTCGGTGGAATAGGTAGGGGAAACTTGGAAAACAAAGGTAAACAAAATATTTGACAATGACAATATTGTGAACTACAACATAAAAGATACAAAGAAAAAGTAAAACTACAAAATTATCCTTTAACACCAACTTTGAAAATGAATTAGTAAATACTGATCCTAGCAAGTATGAAACATAAAATGTTTACCGATAACCATGTATGTGTAATGAATAATTTAGTCATTATATATCAGTAATATAAATATTTTGATTATATAATCCAGATTGGGCGCATAACCAAAGACTGCGAAGAATTGAAAATTACAGACTTTAAACAAAGGTACTACCCGTTGGTTAATAAAATAAGGTTATCACTGAATAGAGAGTTGCAAGGCCAGCGTGAACCATATATTTCTGTTTTTCACTTAATAAAATAAGGTTATCACTTAATAAAATATGAGATCAAGAGCACCCCAAATAATGCAGCATCCCTTTAGCCCCCTGATTTTCACCACATATTTCTGTTTCTCTCTCCTTCCACTAATTCTCTCTTCTCCCACTATTTTTTTTTAATATAAATGTATGGCCATAAATGAGGTGCATTAGGGGTGCTCCCAAATAGGAGTGTCATGGAATATATATATATATATATATATATATATATATATATATATATATATATATATATATATATATATATATATATATATATATATATATATATGTGTGTGTGTGTGTGCGCGCGCGCGCGCGCGCGTGTGTGTGTGTTTAAGAGTGTGTGCGCGTGTATATGTATATATATTTATGCATGTGTGTGCATGTGTGTATGTATACAAAATTCAGTGTATTTAAATGCTTGGGAATAAAATGTAATCAAATTCAAATTCAATATATGAATGTAATAGCACAGACGAAGGTCCTACATATCTTTCCATTTGTGTGACAAAGAGAGTTAACAAAAGGCTTAGTAAGAAGATAACCAATCTGACCTTATGGTAAATCATACAAAATGGAAACAATAGTGACTTAGTATGCTTCAGAATTTATCAATGTTAAACATATGATGGGATAAAGGTCAGATGTCTTAACACAGTGTAAAATATAGTCATTAAATATATAAGAATTACAGCCTAGGTGCTTAATAAGCATGAAACAATTACTGATATTTTTCCAAAAGATAAAATAAAAGTTGATGATAGAAATTACACAAATCAAACAAACAGTGAATTCTAACCTGAGATTGCAATGATTAATCACGCTATCTAATAAGCTAATTAGGCAGTTAAATGAACACCAATGTTACTACAAATGGCAGTAAAATATGTAAATGGTATAAACTATTGAAAGGTAGAAAATTGCAGAGCAAAATAAACTTGACTTAAAGTCATGTATGAGTGGTATTCAAATACTTTGGACCATATCATGTGTTTAAATTCATATTAATACAGAAATTTGCAATCACGAAAAATCGTACAAAAATAGATATAAGCTAATTTATCTCTCATTTCAAACTGCGAAGCATGAACGTAAACTCAACCTCACCATAAGACGTATGTATTTACAACCGCAGGTAACAAACCTAACCGAATGTCATATAATATATATTGGATTACATGCATAATTGTCTGAAAATAAAACAATATTGAAAAATCGTACAAATATTGACTGTTTCTTGTATTGAAGAAATGGTGTCTTAAATATTCGATTGGAAAATATCATTGACTCCCTGCTCACTTATAATCACTTAACATGGTTGGATTGCAAATAAAAGAAGATAAAAAGTTGTTGCTTTTTGTTCAAGTTGAAAACTATTAAACCATAAGAAGAATCCTAGCTTCGTAATCATCACAGTCGATAATCAATCAGTTTGAAGCTACCTGTTAGATCTAAAAATGGCTATAACACCCAAACTAGGAACTATTTTTGAGGAATTGAAACTAAAAACGAAGAAAACACACAATTTATAGTGGTTCGGCGTTAAATTGCCTACGTCCACTTTCTACTTTTTGTATTGATGACTTGAATGTAGATACAACGATGATTCTTACTCACTTTCATTCATATCATACATAGATTCACTCAATCTTCTCTGAAATGTACTTTATAAGATGATTGCAATATGAAAATGGTGATGAAATTCGGTTCTCAAAGGAGTTTCAACTCTGAAAATGCCAAAAGATCCTCTCAAATGTGCCTTTGGGGTGTATTTATAGGTGAAAAATGCTCATGGAATGGCTTCGGTTCAGATCCACGTGGCGCTCATCCCGTTACTATCGGGTTCGGATGGGATATGATAGCGATAACGCATCAGGTTAGTGGTGAACATGGGGAGAACGTGGGTATAACTGCTTCGAGTCTTAAGGGAACGTGGGCATAGCTTCTGCAATTTCAGGTGTCTGGGATCGGATCGGGAATACTCCAATTGGGGGGTGGATCGGATTTAACTGAACCGATCTGGTTCGACCTATCCCACCTTCTTCTTCACTTGGTGCCTTTTATCTTGACCAAACGGACTCCGACCCGATCCGATCCGATTCTTTGAGTGAGTGATCTTCATTCTTTGATCTTTTATCTTTATGTAGCCTAGTTCACAAAGTAGGCTAACATTTTTCCCCCTCAAAGGACGCTTCTATTGACGATGGACCATGCTTTGACATTATTTGCCTATTGGTCTCTGAATTTGAACTGTTGAATAGTTGCTTCCATTCGCGTGTTGGGATGCGTTGCTTCATAAAGTCGTGTCCCTTGTTGCTTATATATACGTCATAGAATGTATGAATCATCTTCTTCATTTTATATAACTCTGAGAATTCTTCTTGATGTCCAATGACTCCTCTAGGTAAGCTTTTTGTTTATCTTTCTTTTAGTTCGTTTCATACATCGAGTCAGCTCTGGTAACTACATTTGGGCTCGGACCTGGTCCAAACAGTTTTTTTTACACCCCATTACCACTGAACGAATGGGCTAAATACCTATGTGGGCCAGCACTCTGGTCCGATCGGAATGAAGTGTTGGGAATACTAAGAGCCATCTATATATAAATCTGCCACACCTCCATCGCTCTTCTCTTCCTTTCATTTCTGCCGTCTTCTAAGTTTTGCACAGAAAACCCTAACTCTCAAAAACTCCGGAATTCTCACTTTAATCTTCAAATCGAACACATAGGTAGGCTCATAACTTCGATTAACTTCGTTATTGCTGATTTCAATTAAGATTTGGGGATAATTTGAGCGATTTGGGAATGGTGTTCGGTTGACCTTGACGTCATGACCTCCTCCCATCACCACGTCATCGATGGCTTCGTCGCCATCTTGAGGTAGTAACGGAGGGGATTAGAATCTAATGTTGAACGTGCCAGCACACAAGTGTTTGGCATGAGACTGGGTTCGGTGTTGGTTAAGGGAGAGAGAGGATGGAGAAGAAGAAGAGGGAAAGGTTTGGGATCGGTTCGGGTGAAGATGTATAAGAGTGAATAGGAGGAAGGGATCCATCTGACCGGGTCGGGTCGGAGTGAAAAATAAAGAGAAGGAGAAAAACTAGGTGTGCCCAACCGGGTCGGGTCGAAGTGAGAGAAATGGTCATGGCAAGATATGGGTACTCGGACCGATCCGGACTGCTTAAAGTACCAACTTTCGAACCGAACCGATTTTCTTGTAATGCATTAACTTCTGCTTTGGACCACACATGGTCCTGCCCCCAATCCGAACACTTTCATCGATGGGCGTCCGATCCGATCCCAACTTATATATCTGAACCGAACTAAAACCATCCAATTTAATGCACAAGAAATGTCCAACTTGCTCAATCAATATTTGTCTTGACCTATAACTTAATGAATAGTTAGGATAGTGCCTTATGAACATGAGCAAACATTTAAGACAATTGTAAACATTACTGCTTCGCCAAGCTTCTGCATTATGCTCTTACGTATTTACTTTGCATCTCTTGCACACACTGTACACACCTTAGTTCACACATATGCATGGGGGATACGGGCTATTTTACTCTAACTTATGCTATTGCTTCTTCAATAGTTTAGCGACCATGGCAGAGAGACGTTCATCTAGATTAGCAGAAACGGGAGAAGTCACAGAAACATCTGAGAAACTCACTCTTGATGATATATCCTCTTCCTCAGACCCAGAATAGGATGATGAGGGCCTAGATTATGAAATGGAAGCGCACAATAGTGAAGTATCTTCCGAGGGTGATGTCTCTCTTGGTGAGGAAAAGGAAGGATAATTAGAAGATGATCGTGCTCCCGACGAGTTTGAAACTGCCACCATATTGGAGTTACCCAAAGATACTGTTGAGTCGACGATCGATGATTATAGACTCATCCGAATATGTCTAAAGCATGGGATATTAAAAAGAGATACCTAGTTGCCTTCGAAAAAAGATCGCCCCCACAATCCGCCGGAAGGATTTATGGCTATTACCCGATTAATGTGTCTAGTTGGGGCGTTACCTCTGTTTCCGCCTTTTGTCGTCGATTTTCTGAGACAGATGCGGATTGCTCCCATGCACTTACATCCCAAGTCTTATGCTTATTTATATACCTTGCATATAGCATACAAAGAGATTTTAGGTATAGAGCCTACCTTCGATGACGTCCACTTCTTTTATAATTTCAAGCACCGGACTCAAGAGACTCCCTCCTTCTCATACTTTGAATCAGTTCCAAAAAGGAAAATTATCACTGTTCCATATAGCAGCAAGGCTGGTGACTCAAAAACTGAATGGTTTTACATCAGACAGCAACCGGGATGCACCAGGAGATGGACCAAATCAAGTAAAGCACCGACTTTCTAGATTTCAACTTTAAATGTTTATGTCAACACATTAACTTGCTTTCATTTTCATTCGCAGTAGATAACCCAAAGCAAATATCGGGTCAGTTATACTTTGATCGTTTGCACCAGCTGCTCAATGGTGACCAAAAGTTCTTAACCATCGACGTTGTTCTTAAGGATGAGTATCTCCACCGTCACGGGTTACTATCTATTACCCGTAGTATAGGTCATGGGACAGGTCCATATGTGTACATACCCCCGGTCGACATTATCCCTAAGACGGGTGAGGGCTCGAAAGGTCCAATGATACCTCTTAGGACTCCTCCCTCTCCGTCCTCAACTCAGGACGATGAATTAGCCAACATAGCTGAGAAGTACAGAGAAGGGTATATCGTTCCTGAAGATTCCATTTCTCCTGAAAAGTCAACATCCCCTAAAGAGATGCCACTAGACGCTTCTCAAGGAGATGTTCCTACTACCGACGATTCTACATATAAGGGTTTAGGAAATCTTCCCCTGCTCGAAACTATTTATACTTCAGAGGACTTCAGGACGAATCCTTTAACCTTCACTTCTTTAGAAGAGACTACTCTCGTGAGGACCAAAGAGCCTACTCATGCTAGTCTGGCTTCAGGATCGGTTTGTTGGGGGGAACGTCATTTAGGATGCACATAACACGTTAGCACCACACGTCACAACACTTATGTCTTATGTGAGTGTCGATTCTGAACTCTACTTATATTGTTATGTAGGTACCATGTCACGGCCTTACTATGATGTCGGGAAAATTCACCGTAGCATGTCCAAACCTCCTTCTGACACCGAGCATGATCGCCATGAGAAACGGGGAAGAGATGACAGAAGGCATCATGATTCCCATCGACCTCACACTTCACGCTCTCGTTCTCTTGTTCGGTCGGATCCGGACAAATATAAGAGCCACCAAAGTCGTCGTGGGGGAGACTCATCACAGTCCAAAGACCGAATTTCTCCCAAAGATAAATATTCCCGAGAAAAAAGTACACCGAAACACACTGATTCGCGAGACAAGCACAAAGCCTCTGAGAAGCCATCTGAAAAAGGTGATGCAACCATCGTCCCTAGCAAGCAGAAACATTTTGAGCTATCTTATTCCAAATCCCCACCACTGGACGCTGATTCCAAAATGAAACTGGCTTATCTAAACGAGCAGTTCCTACATCACTACTTTGAGCATTTAACTTTCCTACCCGCACTTGAGCCAATTTCTTCAAAGTGGGCTGATGATGCTAGGGAAAAGATCGACGCAATAGAGAAATAGTACTCGGAGATGTATAAGTATTCACGCAATCTCTCCAGAATCATTCGGGCTCTAACTGCAGACGTCGACGCAATGAAGAAAGTTGCAGACTCAGATGAGAATATTTTGAAAAATCTGGAGAAGGACTTAGAAGATACACAGGCTCAACTTGTTATTGCTCAATGCGATGCCAACAACTTGAAAGAGCAATTTGAGGAATTACAAAAGCGTTATCATGACCTACTGGAATCTCACAGTCAAGAAATAAGTTGAAGATGCTAGGTCAGAAAGTGTCAAGGTGCAACTAGCTTGCAGTACTCTTGAGCAAGAAAAGGCCGAGCTAGCGAGGAAGAATGCCGAGTTTGAGAAACGAAATGCTGATCTGGAGGCCAAATTAATGGAGGCCGAGACTAGAGCTGCCTTAGCTGAGGGGAATGTGGATAGCGCTAATAAGTCTGCTGAAGAAACCCATAAACAGCTATCAGAGGCTCAAAAAGAATTGCACGGCTTTGGCGAACTGATGATTGAATTATTTGCACACATAATCCGTCGCCAAAACATCTCTTGGATCAAAGACTATCCAACTACCTTAGTTCATGTGTGGAATCAAAACATCGAATGGGAAGAAGATGAACTTAAGGTAGACTTCGTTGATGAAGACAAACTCATGGAGAAGTATCTGAAAGATGATGAACCGGCACGCCTGGACGAGGGGCGTCGCCTTATTGCTGCTGCTATGGAGGAGGAGAAACACCAGGCCAAATGAAATAATATCCTTGAAGTTGGTTCCTCTTCTGTTACCGTCGAAACTACTGGAGTAGAGGAATATGATCCCGAGAATCCGGGAATTCCTAGAGCGCCTCTTTTATCTCCTATACTCGAATCAGCATCAGAGACGGTAGCCGCCCCAATTGAGAAATCATCAGAAGGTATTTCCACCTTTCCACCCCAATTTGCCAAGGCAGTCTCCATCTTTCGTCACATCATTGGGCAATCGATCGAAGATTCTTTGTTTTCTCCTGAGTTGATAACTGTTGCTTCTCATTCTGTATGTGTTGAACCAACCGAGAAGACTGACGAGCAACGGGGAACCGCCATTGGGGAAAAATACGTCGAAGAGACTCAGGAAGGACATGATAAGGCTACCATCGTTGAGTCCGGAGGGGGAGCTGAAGGTAAAAAAGAGAAGGCTACCAATAAGACCACCATACCGCCAAACACCGACATTTCTCATGATGATGAAATGATAGACCCTTTGAAAGGTGACGGTGGTAATGATGGGCATGAAGAAGATCCCGATGTTACTATAATTGGGGATTCGAAGAATGCTAATGACGTGACTTTGGCTGAGATGAAGGCCAAACAAGACAAGCGTATGCAGCTGAAAGTCGAGGAGATAGACCCTGAAAGCCTTAAGCCCCTTGCAATGGTGGATGCTGGACAGAGGTTAGTTGTTAAGCTTTCAACTAGGTCAATTACAGAGGGGCTTGCTAAAAAATCTTCTCTTAATCCCAGCGCCCCGACTCCTGGGAAGAAATCTATTGACTCTGGTACCTCAATTACACAGAAGAAGAAACCAAAGCGTCTCATGTCCGATGCTGAAAAGAAGCTAAAAAGCTCTTAAGGCTGCCAAGAAGCCCAAGTCTACTCCAAAGTCCAAGTGACAATGCGCTTTGTTTTTTGTTTTGATATTCCACTGGTCCGTTATTGTTGCAGCGAATGCGGCCCTCGCATCTTTTTCTTAGCTTTTCTGTATAAACTCACGTGCTTGTGAATAAAGTAGTTTGTTCCCTGCAATGTCTGATATTTGTAAATTTAGCATTTAAGTAAAAATGCTAATGAGCAGCATGTCATATCACAGTTATACAATAAAGTCATTATTAAGGGGAACATATGTGTGTGTGTATATATATGCCCCCAATCAATCTTGAATGACTGATTAAGGCTTATTCAAGATTGATTAAATTCAACATCCAGTTGCCCCCGATTCTATGATGGGGCCATATTCCTTTCGTCATTGATTCTTATTCTTCTAGCATCTTTATACTCTCCTGTCTCGTAACCAGGTTAGAGTATTACTGAGGCGGTATCTTATCGGGGTGCACCTTCACGCATCAAGGGACGTCGTCTTCCCGTCCTTTATACTCCCTCTCGATTCATGAGAGTTAGTCTTAGGAATTTCGTCTTCCCATTCCTTGCATCTTATCATGCGAACGGTCATTTCGTTCGCTCCTTGTAACGACCCAGAAAATCTGAACCAATTTAAAATTTTTAAATTGGCAAAAATAGTGGATTTTAAATATTTTAAATAATAGCAATGAAAACTGAGTTTGAATCGACGTTTGAAAACGAATATAATTAATTCTAATTATAAACAAGGCCTGAAATGGCGCTGTAGTTTCAAAAATTGAATTCAAACTTTGTCGGACTGTACCGGGTGCAAAACAAAACGGATTTGAGCGAAACCAAAAATATTTAAATCTGTTAGTGAATACCTTTCTAACGAATCTGAAAAATCGAAGTTTCATAGCGGAAAGCAAAAGTTATGGCCAAATGAATTTACAGAAAGGTCGCAATGGAAATTATATAGCCCGTGAAATTGGGCATTTTGCAAACTACCTCGGAATTCGACGAAACCACTTTTGTTGGATCCGGGATGTGAAGTTATTGCTAGGTTTCAAATTTCATAATTTTTGAAGCTAGTATGTGAGCGTGGCAAAGGAAAATGTGTTTTGGTCAATTACAGTTAAATTGGATCGACCAGAAAAGAGCCATTTTTCAAACGGTCACAGAATTCGACGAAACTAGTTTTGTTGGGACCATATCGTCAAAACATAGCTAGATTTATTTTTCTGGAATTTTTCGAATAAGTATGTGGCTCCGGCAAATTGAAATGTACGTTCAAATTAAATATTGAATGTTTTATATTTTAATTTGAAGGAAAACTGACTGAAACAGTCGAATGGGCCTACGAAACATATCCCAATGTGTTCGGAATGGAGGTAAAATGCTAGGGACGACAGTTGTTGTGTTCGAATTGGGGTTCGTGACATAAAACAAATCATTTTCAAATTAAAAGGATTTAAATAATAATAAAATATAAACTAATTATCTATAAAACCCTCCACCCTCATTCAAGAAACCCTAGCTGCCATCTCCTTCAACCGACGGTCAAAACCGCTCGAAAATGAATTCCCAAATCGCCCCCAAATAACACCAAATTAGATCTAGGTTCTGAAGAGTAAATTACAGAGATTCGAGAGTACTTCCATTTGATACGGGTATGATCGAATATCGTGGGGGCAATCGCGAGTTCTAGCGCTAGGAAGTGCTTCGGCTTAGATCGATTTTGGTGGCTGATGGAGCCTTCGAGCACGGCGTGGTGGTTGCAGTAGGTGGTGGTCACGGTGGCGCGTCGTGGGGTGTGGTTGGATGTGGGTCCGGTTTGACCTGGTGGCGGCGGCGTGAGGGTTTCCAAATCGACAGTTTGCTGAAGGGTTAAACAACGCGGAAGAAGGTTTTGAGGGTAATGAAGGAATTAATTAGTGATTAATTAAAATTTAATTATTCGTTTAAGTAATTAATGTTTAAACATGTGTATCTCCTTCATACGAAGTCGGAATCGCGCGAAACTGGATCTGTTGCGATCGTGGTGCCGAGAGCTTCGCAACAAAACTGACCGCGCCCGAAACAGAGCATGTTGGAATTTCAGGCAAATTCAAATCCGAATGATTCAGAAATTCAGATAAAAACTGGCGGAGTGGATCCCAATGTGAGAATTCTCTCACTATAAATTTTCTTGTACAGTTATTTATATTATAACTGCATATCTGAACTGTTCACATACGTCCACAGACCATGGACGACTTATTTGATTGTGTCGTGACAGTGAATTGTATATATTTACGAAATGTGAAAAGTGAGATTTCTAATTTATAAACGACATGGAAAACGACGATGTATAAATTATATAGTCGATGTATGAGTTATATAAGCGTTGTACACCTCTTGTATAAGCATTGTATAAATTGTATGTTCGATGTATAAGTTGTATATGCGTTGTAAAAATTATATATGTGTTGAAATAGAAGTGAATTGCTATATATAAATATATATATATGCCCCTCGTCCACAAACCATGGACGATATTTATTGGTTGTGATTGGTGTGAAAATTGATTGATAGCGAATGGTTGATTGGAATTGTTTGTGGTTGATATTGATTGATTGTGGTTGAAAAATACCCGGTTGTGGTTGAAAAATATTTGGTTGAAACCACATAGGATTAGTTTGTGGAAATGAAATAAATATACATGCTGCCTGCGTGCGAACTAGATGCATGAATCCCCATTGTCAAAAACCGCGAGGTTTTAAGGTAGAGCGAGGAGCCGTACTAGGGACGGTTCCGGTTTTAACTACCCTGTCATTATGCTGCCGAAATTTTGAATAATATTCATGTGTTTGAATTATTTTCATTTGTTGAAACTATATTTATTCGTTGAATAGAAAGCCTTTATGTGTTGAGTCGATATTCATTCGTTGGATAGAAATTCATGTGTTGAATGGTATTCGTGTTTTAAATATAAAAATCACATTTTTATCAATATATATAAACTATAGAAAACCTTCATGTGTTGAATCGATATTCATTCGTTGAATTGAAATTCATGTGTTGAATGGTATTCGTGTTTTAAATATAAAAATCACATTTTTATCTATATATATAAACTATAGAAAACCTTCATGTGTTGAATCGCTATTCATTCGTTGAATTGAAATTCATGTGTTGAATGGTATTCGTGTTTTAAATATAAAAATCACATTTTTATCTATATATATAAACTATAGAAAACCTTCATGTGTTGAATCGATATTCATTCGTTGAATTAAAATTCATGTGTTGAATGGTATTCATATTTTGAAATAAATTGTTTTATAATAAAAATCACATTTTTATCATCTATATGAACTGCATAAAATAATCTTGTTTTGAAAGAAATTGTTTTATAATAAAAATCATATTTTTATTACCTATATGAACTATATAAAATAATAGTGTTTTGAAATGAATTGTTTTACAATTAAAATCACATTTTTATTATATACATGAGTTGTTAAATATAGTGAAGTGTTGAAATAGAAGACAGTTTGATGAAAATATCATTTTTATCAAAAGTATGAAATTCATATGGTTTTGAAATCGAAGAATCGATATATATATATTTAAATAGAATTGAAATATATCGAAAAACTACGCTGCAGTTCGTATTTTGAAACCGTGATTTCAAACGATTATACCGGGAGATCCAACCATCGGATTTTCCTGAAATCGCAACCGTTGGGTTCGCTTTGGAAATATCTTTCCAACGGCACCAACTTTGTAAAAATCCAACGGTTGGATTGTCTGGAATGTTTAATTCAAATCTAAAGAAAAACAGGGCCAGAATCGATTATATATATATATATATATATATATATATATATATATATATAATTATATTTAATCGAATAACGACGCTGCAGTTCGTATTTTGAAATCGATACTTCAAACGATTATACCGGGAGATCCGACTGTCGGATTTTCCCGAAACTGGAACCGTTGGATTCGTTTTGAAAAGATCTTTCTAATGATGTAAATTTTGTGAAGATCCAACGGTTAGATTTTCAGATATGTGTAAATCAAATCTGAAGAAAAACAGCGCCACGGCCGCGTTATGGCCCGAAGCGTCGTTTTAAATAAATTGGATATTTTAAAATAAATAAAAATAGTGATAAATCATTATAAAATATTATAAACAATATGGATGTGAAATTTAGAAACTAACTGAAGTTTGGCTAAGTCGAATGGTTTCTTGGGTATTGATCTGATGCTGGTTTCGGCCTTCGGGGTTAATATTTGGGAAATCGTTCTCTTACTGATTGACGGTTAGTTACTAATGAATTGAAAAGATGCGTATGTATGTTAGTGTTGCACTTGTTTATTATATACGCGAGTTGCTCAGAAAGACCGGGTTTATCCAATTCTGAATAACTGAATCGACGATAAGAAATCAAAGATAAAGACGGTGGTCGAAGACCGGAGATCTGCACCTCGTTTGGATGGTAACCGAGGTCCTAATTGGGAGGCATCCCGAAATATGGATAATGAGTGGTGATCTTCCAGATGTACGTGGTGATCGATGGGTTTGCGAGGTATATAGTGCCTCCGGTTTCGTTCAGACCCAGAACGGACTTGGAAATGGACAGTGTGTCTGACATTGGAATTTATTCTGTGTGATTGATAGCCATCAGTTGCACGGTGTGAATTTCCTGTGTGGCATGCTAAGATGCAGTGATCAGGGCTTCTGTTGAAAAGCAAAGTCTTGTGGTGATGATCAAAGCACCGCCTGTGTTGCGTAGCTTTGTGTATAACGTGAATTCGCGAGCCTCACACCCCGGTATGAACCAGAAACGGGAGAGGACATCAGGGAGGGCATGCGTTTCTTTCTAGCTAGAAGTGGCGTCAGCGGTTTTACACGCCCTGACGAGTTTGACTTATGTGGTTGTTACTGTTGCGAGGCGCCTCGGTTTGATCGGACGATCTGGGTCCGATGGAGTCATTCGTTGGCTCATTGACGCCCCATAGGGCAGAGAAACGCATTGTTCAGGCATTATAATCCATTTCGTGTGGACCGGCCCTGACGATACAAGGTACGGTTGCGGCTGTGCCTGAGACACGGGCTAGAGCGTGTCGAATTCGGTGAGGACTATCTTTTGCCTTGGTTCATGACGGAAATCCAATTTCCAAATACGACATCATACGGTTTCGATTGTATATATATATATATATATATATATATATATATATATGGCGACATGATATATGGTACCCATACCGTCTATGATTAATGGTTATGATTCGAAATTGTTTTTGAAACATGTAAACACTGGTAATAATATCAATTGCTTTTGTTTTATTCGTATCAACCATATTTTGGCCATTATAAGGTAAAACTCTATCCTCCGGTTTGCGTTGCATTGTGTGATGGGAACTGAGTCTTATATTGGCTTCATTTTATAAAAAGCATCGCGATGTTTAAAAGAATTATTTGTTTTAAGGCACTGGCAATCCAATGGAGTAAACTCGTTCCACGAAAGTGGCGTGGTCCTGTGATTGGCCATATTTTAAATGTGTTGAGTAGACTTCTCATACCAATCCCATGACTGACTCGTAGTTTGTTTCACTTTCAAACTCGGGTGCCCCTTTTTCTACATGGGCAGCCTTGTATTCAGAATTTAGCTGGCTTTTCTGGATAGCTGCAGCTGAAGATGGATTCTATCATTTATCTCTTTTTATGCTGTTCAGATCCTATTGTACATATTTTGTTTGTTTCCGCTATAGACATTTATGTATAGCTGAACTGTATTTGTACTAAGTTAGATCATGTATACTGTAACTCTGATGATTACGTTTATCGAGTGTATTCTATTGTACATTATCTGGTGTATTTATTTAATTCTGTTCTGCTATTATCTCTTTCTGTGTTATATTCCAAAGATTACCCTTGTCTTCGCCTGTACGTGAAATGGGGTCGTCACAACGTGGTATCAGAGCTTTGGTTAAGCTTAGTTCTGGAATATAACATATTAACGAACTCGTCAGAGATAGAACCAGTAGTGTTCTAGGACGAGTAACTCATTACAGATAGGATCAGCAATATCCTAGTATGGGTATAGCAGAATCAGAACAACTCGTTAGAGATGGGGTCAGAAGTGCCTCAGAACGAGTTGAGAGTTATATGTTTTTAAATAACGTATTTGTGATTATATATAAAGTCTGGTTTTAGAAATATGATTTTTGAATATATAAAAGATATATATTTGAAAAGTTAAGAGAGTATAGAAATTGATTAGTATATTTTTTGAAAAGTTAAAAACAATTTGATTGTTGTTTGTGTTGTGTGATAGTAGATTTGATTAATAAAAATTATTAAAACGATAGTTAATTTAATCAGTAATAGAATAATGGTAGAATTTATTCATTTAAATCACACATTGAACTGATTTAAAAATAGATAGAAATATATACATGTGCATTATATATGTTTGAACAGGTAAATGGATTAGCTGTTGAGTAAAGATTTTATTTGCGTGCCCGGCAAATAGGTAAACCTTAATGAGTTGGATGCGAAATATTATTATATCAACTCCTGTGAATGCCATTGGATGCGGAGTGCTGGTTGTTCTGTGTGAAATAATAAATATCGCCATAGGATAGTAACAATTAATTTTGAATTACACTGCATGGCATACTTCTGAAGATAGGCATACTTCATCATATACCACATAAGCATTTGGAGCTTGTGTGACGAGGTGGAAGATTTACCATACGAGCGAGAGGCTTGTATGGCGATGACTATATTTTACAGGTTGAACTGATGACTGATATGGACTATTTAAATTGTAACGATAAATTTGCCAGATTAATAAAAACCCCACACGGGTCTGGAGTTGACAATAATCACGTCTCTCTAGTAATTAGATACGGCACATGGACTATTTATTTCCCACACGGGATGAGGTGACGAGGTTTTATTCTCTGGAGCATTTAAAATACACACTCCCTCAGGCTTTGATAGGGTGACGAGAATTTATTCTCTGGAGTTATTATCTAGACACGCTCACCTGTAAACACCAGAATATATCACTATAAATATGTGTATGATTATTAGGATTTATTGGGTACCTAATACGGCCCAATAAATTTCCAAACCTCTCCCCGTACAAAGGAGGTTATGGCGAAATTTTTCGAAAATTCCGGGTGTTAGCCAAATTTTTGAAGAATTTGAAAATTCTTAGAAATTGAAAAGTTGGAGAATGGAAGCCAGATTGAATGTAGAGTAGATTAATCAAATCACTTTCGACTTTGCTCCTTTCGGGGACGAAAAGTTTTAAGTGGGGGAGATTGTAACGACCCAGAAAATCTGAACCAATTTAAAATTTTTAAATTGGCTAAAATAGTGGATTTTAAATATTTAAAATAAATATTTTAAATAATAGCAATGAAAAATGAGTTTGAATCGATGTTTGAAAACGAATATAATTAATTCTAATTATAAATAAGGCCTGAAATGGCGCTGCAGTTTCAAAAATTGAATTCAAACTTTGTCGGACTGTACCGGGTGCAAAACAAAACGGATTTGAGCGAAACCAAAAATATTTAAATCTGTTAGTGAATACCTTTCTAACGAATCTGAAAAATCGAAGTTTCATAGCGGAAAGCAAAAGTTATGGCCAAATGAATTTACAAAAAGGTCGCTATGGAAATTATATAGCCCGTGAAATTGGCCATTTTGCAAACTACCTCGGAATTCGACGAAACCACTTTTGTTGGATCCGGGATGTGAAGTTATTGCTAGGTTTCAAATTTCATAATTTTTGAAGCTAGTATGTGAGCGTGGCAAAGGAAAATGTGTTTTGGTCAATTACAGTTAAATTGGATCGACCAGAAAAGGGCCATTTTTCAAACGGTCTCAGAATTCGACGAAACTAGTTTTGTTGGGACCGTATCGTCAAAACATAACTAGATTTATTTTTCTGGAATTTTTCGAATAAGTATGTGGCTCCGGCAAATTGAAATGTACGTTCAAATTAAATATTGAATGTTTTATATTTTAATTTGAAGGAAAACTGACTGAAACAGTTGAATGGCCTACGAAACATATCCCATTGTGTTCGGAATGGGGGTAAAATGCTAGGGACGACAGTTGTTGGGTTCAAATTGGGGTTGGTGACATAAAACAAATCATTTTCGAATTAAAAGGATTTATATAATAATAAAATATAAACTAATTATCTATAAAACCCTCCACCCTCGTTCAAGACACCCTAGCCGCCATCTCCTTCAACCGACGGTCAAAACCGCTCGAAAATGAATTCCCAAATCGCCCCCAAATAACACCAAATTAGATCTAGGTTCTGAAGAGTAAATTACAGAGATTCGAGAGTACTTCCATTTGATACGGGTATGATCGAATATCGTGGGGGCAATCGCGAGTTCTAGCGCTAGGAAGTGGTTCGGCTTAGATCGATTTTGGTGGCTGATGGAGCCTTCGAGCACGGCGTGGTGGTTGCAGTAGGTGGTGGTCACGGTGGCGCGTCGTGGGGTGTGGTTGGATGTGGGTCCGGTTTGACCTGGTGGCGGCGGCGTGAGGGTTTCCAAATCGACAGTTTGCTGAAGGGTTAAACAACGGGGAAGAAGGTTTTGAGGGTAATGAAGGAATTAATTAGTGATTAATTAAAATTTAATTATTCGTTTAAGTAATTAATGTTTGAACATATGTATCTCCTTCATACGAAGTCGGAATCGCGCGAAACTGGATCTGTTGCGATCGTGGAGCCGAGAGCTTCGCAACAAAACTGACCGCGCCCGAAACAGAGCATGTTGGAATTTCAGGCAAATTCAAATCCGAACGATTCAGAAATTCAGATAAAAACTGGCGGAGTGGATCCCAATGTGAGAATTCTCTCACTATAAATTTTCTTGTACAGTTATTTATATTATAACTGCATATCTGAACTGTTCACATACGTCCACAGACCATGGACGACTTATTTGATTGTGTCGTGACAGTGAATTGTATATATTTACGAAATGTGAAAAGTGAGATTTCTAATTTATAAACGACATGGAAAACGACGATGTATAAATTATATAGTCGATGTATGAGTTATATAAGCGTTGTACACCTCTTGTATAAGCGTTGTATAAATTGTATGTTCGATGTATAAGTTGTATATGCGTTGTAAAAATTATATATGTGTTGAAATAGAAGTGAATTGCTATATATAAATATATATATGCCCCTCGTCCACAAACCATGGACGATATTTATTGGTTGTGATTGGTGTGAAAATTGATTGATAGCGAATGGTTGATTGGAATTGTTTGTGGTTGATATTGATTGATTGTGGTTGAAAAATACCCGGTTGTGGTTGAAAAATATTTGGTTGAAACCACATAGGATTAGTTTGTGGAAATGAAATAAATATACATGCTGCCTGCGTGCGAACTAGATGCATGAATCCCCATTGTCAAAAACCGCGAGGTTTTAAGGTAGAACGAGGAGCCGTACTAGGGACGGTTCCGGTTTTAACTACCCTGTCGTAATGCTGCCGAAATTTTGAATAATATTCATGTGTTTGAATTATTTTCATTTGTTGAAACTATATTTATTCGTTGAATAGAAAGCCTTCATGTGTTGAGTCGATATTCATTTGTTGGATAGAAATTCATGTGTTGAATGGTATTCGTGTTTTAAATATAAAAATCACATTTTTATCAATATATAAACTATAGAAAACCATCATGTGTTGAATCGATATTCATTCGTTGAATTGAAATTCATGTGTTGGATGGTATTCGTGTTTTAAATATAAAAATCACATTTTTATCTATATATATAAACTATAGAAAACCTTCATGTGTTGAATCGATATTCATTCGTTGAATTGAAATTCATGTGTTGAATGGTATTCGTGTTTTAAATATAAAAATCACATTTTTATCTCTATATATATATATATATATATATATATATATAAACTATAGAAAGCCTTCATGTGTTGAATCGATATTCATTCATTGAATTGAAATTCATGCGTTGAATAGTATTCATATTTTGAAATAAATTGTTTTATAATAAAAATCACATTTTTATCATCTATATGAACTACATAAAATAATCTTGTTTTGAAAGAAATTGTTTTATAATAAAAATCCTATTTTTATTACCTATATGAACTATATAAAATAATAGTGTTTTGAAATGAATTGTTTTACAATAAAAATCACATTTTTATTATATACGTGAGTTGTTAAATATAGTGAAGTGTTGAATTAGAAGACAGTTTGATAAAAATATCATTTTTATCAAAAGTATAAAATTCATATGGTTTTGAAATCGAAGAATCGATATATATATATATATATATATATATATATATATATATTTAAATAGAATTGAAATATATCGAAAAACGACGCTGCAGTTCGTATTTCGAAACCGTGATTTCAAACGATTATACCGGGAGATGCGACCATCGGATTTTCCTGAAATCGCAACCGTTGGGTTCGCTTTGGAAATATCTTTCCAATGGCACCAACTTTGTAAAAATCCATCGGTTGGATTGTCTGGAATGTTTAATTCAAATATGAAGAAAAACAACGCCAGAATCGATTATATATATATATATATATAATTATATTTAATCGAATAACGACGCTGCAGTTCGTATTTTGAAATCGAAACTTCAAACGATTATACCGGGAGATCCAACCGTCGGATTTTCCCGAAACTGGAACCGTTGGATTTGTTTTGAAAAGATCTTTCTAATGATGTAAATTTTGTGAAGATCCAATGGGTAGATTTTCAGATATGTGTAAATCAAATCTGAAGAAAAACAGCGCCACGGCCGCGTTATGGCCCGAAGCGTCGTTTTAAATAAATTGGCTATTTTAAAATAAATAAAAATAGCGATAAATCATTATAAAATATTATAAACAATATGGATGTGAAATTTAGGAACTAAATGAAGTTTGGCTAAGTCAAATGGTTTCTTTAGTATTGATCTGATGTTGGTTTCGGCCTTCGGGGTTAATATTTGGGAAATCGTTCTCTTACTGATTGATGGTTAGTGACTAATGAAATGAAATGATGCGTATGTATGTTAGTGTTGCACTTGTTTATTATATACGCGAGTTGCTCAGAAAGACCGGGTTTATCCCATTCTGAATAACTGAATCGACGATTAGAAATCGAAGATAAAGACGGTGGTCGAAGACCGGAGATCTTCACCTTGTTTGGATGGTAACCGAGGTCCTGATTGGGAGGTATCCCGAAATATGGATAATGAGTGATGATCGTCCAGATGTACGTGGTGATCGATGGGTTTGCGAGGTATATAGTGCCTCCGGTTTCGTTCAGACCCAGAACGAACTTGGAAATGGACAGTGTGTCTGACATTGGAATTTATTCTGTGTGATTGATAGCCATCAGTTGCACGGTGTGAATTGCCAGTGTGGCATGCTAAGATGCAGTGATCAAGGCTTCTGTTGAAAAGCAAAGTCTTGTGGTGATGATCAAAGCACCGCCTGTGTGGCGTAGCTTTGTGTATAACGTAAATTCGCGAGCCTCACACCCCGGTATGAACCAGAAACGGGAGAGGACATCAGGGAGGGCATGCGTTTCTTTCTAGCTAGAAGTGGCGTCAGCGGTTTTACACGCCCTGACGAGTTTGACTTATGTGGTTGTTACTGTTGCGAGGCGCCTCGGTTTGATCGGACGATCCGGGTCCGATGGAGTCATTTGTTGGCTCGTTGACCCCCATAGGGCGGAGAAACGCATTGTTCAGGCATTATAATCCACTTCGTGTCGACCGGCCCTGACGATCCAAGGTACGGTTGGGGCTGTGCCTGAGACACGGGCTAGAGCGTCTCGAATTCGGTGAGGACTATCTTTTGCCTTGGTTCATGACGGAAATCCAATTTCCAAATACGACATCGTGCGGTTTCGATTGTATATATATATGGCGACATGATATATGGTACCCATGCCATCTATGATTGATAGTTATGATTCGAAATTGTTTTTGAAACATGTAAACACTAGTAATAATATCAATTGCTTTTGTTTTATTCGTATCAACCATATTTTGGCCATTATAAGGTAAAACTCTATCCTCCGGTTTGCGTTGCATTGTGTGATGGGAACTGAGTCTTATAATGCCTTCATTTTTATAAAAAGCATTGTGATGTTTAAAAGAATTATTTGTTTTAAAGCACTGGAAATCCAATGGAGTAAACCCGTTCCACGAAAGTGGCGTGGTCCTGTGATTGGCCATATTTTAAATGTGTTGAGTAGACTTCTCATACCAGTCCCATGACTGACTCGTGGTTTGTTTCACTTTCAAACTCGGGTGCCCCTTTTTCTACATGGGCAGCCTTGTATTCAGGTTTTAGCTGGCTTTTCTGGATAGCTGGAGATGAAGATGGATTCTATCATTTATCTCTTTTTATGTTGTTCAGCTCCTATTGTACATATTTTGTTTGTTTTCGCTGTAGACATTTATGTATAGCTGAACTGTATTTGTACTAAGTAAGATCCTGTATACTGTGTAACTCTGATGATTACGTTTATCCAGTGTATTCTATTGTACATTATCTGGTGTATTTATTTAATTCTGTTCTGCTATTATCTGTTTCTGTGTTATATTCCAAAGATTACCCTTGTCTCCGCCTGTACGGGAAATGGGGTCGTCACGCTCCTGCACATAAATTATCTCCAATTTTCCAAATCTAATTTAATGTTTTGTGTTTCATAGTCATGTTAGAATAATCACCGAAGATAGAAATAATGCAGGAAGTAAATGACACACGATATTTTTATAGTGGTTCAGCTAAGCCGTAGCCTACATCCACTTCATAACTCTTTGTTCATATAAATAGACTTTTTAAGGCAAGTCGTGCCTTTTTACATAGTTCGTAAAAACAAAAAAGGAAGACATTTCATATCTAGCTCAGATATTGTCGCAAGTGCTGAGCATTCCAAGCTCTGGGAATTTCTTCACCATCCACGGTCGTTAGCTTGAATGCTTCTGTATCAAGCTTCCGTTGGATGGCGTATGGCCTTTCCCATTTTGGACCCAATTGGGTTGAAGGTAGGAAGACTCGTTTCATTACTAAGTCTCCTGGTTCGAAGGTTTTGAAGTGAACTTTCCGGTCATAATAACGTGCTACTTGATGTCGATGTCTTGAGGCACGCAAGTCTGCTTCGTCTCTTTTTTCTTCAACCATATCAAGAGACTCTAGGAGGAGTGTTCTATTTGTCATTGGGTCATAGTATGCTACTCGATGAGAAGGGACTTCTAATTCTATCGGGATATCTGCTTCTGACCCGAAGGAGAGTGAAAATGGGGTATGGCCAGTGGCCGTCTTAAAGGTTGTCCTGTAGGCCCACAAAGCTAGTGGCAACTCATCTACCCACTTGGCTTTGGCCCACTCCAACCGCTTCTTGAGAATAGATGTAATGACTTTGTTTATTGCTTCAACATGGTCGTTTGACTGCGGGTGGCTACAGCGGTGTATCATTTATCAATCTTATATTCCTGGCAGAAGTTTTTGAATTCGACGTTGTCGAATTATGTCCCATTATCAGTTATGATGGTCTTCGATATCCCAAATCGACAGATAATGTTTCTGACCACAAAACTAATCACCTTCCTTGCCGTGATCGTGGTTAAAGGTTCAGCTTCCACCCATTTCATGAAATAGTCCACGACGATGATCGCGTACTTTGCTCCCCCTTTGGCAATAGGTAACACTCCAATAATATCAATTCCCCACATGGAAAATGGCCATGGGCTTATGATTGACTTAAGCTGAGCCGGAGGTGCTCTGGGAATTTTGGCGAATCTTTGACATTTGTCGCTGCGTCATGAATAATCAGTCGCGTCTTTATTCACGGTAGGCCAAAAATATCCCTACTGCAACACTTTCTTTGCTAGGGTTTGGCCCCCGGTGTGGTCCCCACACCCACCTTCGTGTACCTCTCGCAGTACACGTTTGATGTCGTTATGTGCGATACACCGTAGGGGGCATTGAAAACCCTTGGCGATAAAGGACGTCGTCCTGTAAAACGTATCTTGCAGCCTTACGTGTTACAGCTCATCTTTCGCTTTTCTTCAATGGGAGGGTTCCACTCTTGAGGAAGTTCTTGATCGGTGTCATCCATGATTCTCTCTCTGGGTCAACTTCTAAGGCTAGTTCCACTTCCATCAGGTCGAAACTCGGTGATTCCAAAATCTCTATTGGAACCATTTCAGTTTCTTCGGGGTTGTCAGAACTTGCTAGTTTTGCCAATCGGTCTGCTTTTTGATTTCCTATTCTTGGAATGTGTGTTATGCTGTAACGCTCCAAATTACCCAGCAACTCCTTTACTTTTTTGAGATAAGTAACGAGTCGAGGTCCTTTAGTAAAAAACTCCTCCCATACCTGACATACAACTATCTTGGAATCGCAGCATATATCCAGTGTCATCACTCCTAGTTCTTTGGCGAGCTTCAGCCCGACAATCAGGGCTTCATACTCGGAATGATTATTGGTAGCAGCAAATTCTAATCGCAAGGCATAATAAATAGATCGCCCTTCAAAAGTGATTAAAACAACTTCGGCGTCGGACCTTCGATCATTTTTGGCTCCGTCCGTATATAATTTCCATGGACTAAGCTCTAATTCTTGTTCTAAAGTAACCACTTTGTCACCCACCATTTCTTCTTCGGGAATCGTGAATTCGGCTATGAACTCGTCCAATGCCTGCCCCCTTATTGATCTCCGTGGCTGAAAATTCAAATCGATTTGACTCAACTCGATGTTCCATTTAAGCAACCGCCCTGATGCTTCGGGTTTTTGCAACACTTGCCTTAAAGGTTGATCGGTGTATACAACTATCAGGTGAGCCTGAAAGTAATGACGAAGTTTGCGGGAAACGATCAGGAGGCTGTAAGCAAGTTTTTCAATTTTTGGATAATTACATTCTGCAACGGCTAACTTCTTGCTTACGTAGTATACAGGCCTTTGGACTTTATCTTCTTCACGTACTAACGTTGTACTGACGGCATGAGATGATACCGCTAGGTAGACAAACAAATCCTTATGTTCCACGGGTTTTGACAATATTGGAGGTTTCTCTAATGAGTCTTAATAGATTCTGGAAAGCCTCAACACAATAAGGAGTCCACTCAAAATTTCGTTTCCCTCGTTTTATCAGATCGAAGA
The DNA here is from genome assembly GCA_030737875.1 of Allium sativum. NCBI lineage: Eukaryota > Viridiplantae > Streptophyta > Magnoliopsida > Asparagales > Amaryllidaceae > Allium > Allium sativum. Next base: position 1,025,949,117 of record CM060920.1, read on the forward strand.
AAGGTACACACTTATCTGTAGCTTTGGAGATAAACCTGCTCAATGCAGCAACTTTTCCGGCCAGACTTTGAACATCTTTAATCTTTCGTGGTTCTTCAATATTCCTTATTGCTGCTATTTGACTAGGATTTATCTCAATCCCTCGAGAACTCACGATAAACCCAAGGATTTTCCCAAATGCGACCCCAAACGAGCATTTTAGAGGATTTAACTTCATCCCATACCTTCGAAGAATGTCGAACATTTCGGCTAAGTCCTTTGTATGGTCGGAAGATTGTCTAGACTTCACAAGCATGTCGTCCACATAAACCTCCATGGTTTTTCCGATTTGATTATAGAACATGTGGTTGACCAAATGCTGATACGTGGCTCCTGCATTCTCTAATCCAAACGGCATTACCACATAACAATATAACCCTAAGTCTGTGATGAAACTTGTGTGCTCCTGATCTGGTATATGCATGGGAATTTGATTGTACCCGGAATAGGCATCAATAAATGATAAAAGCTCATGTTCGGCCGTCGAGTCTACTAATTGATCAATCCTGGGAAGAGGAAAGCTATCCTTCGGACAAGGCTTGTTCAAGTCAGAGAAGTCAATACATGACGCCATTTCCCGTTGGAGTTTTTGATCAGGACAGGATTTGATATCCAGTCGGTATATTTCGAATCCATAATGAATCCATTATCCTTCAATTTCTCTACCTCTTCCTTCAAAGCTGCTAACCGCTCTGGGCCTAACATCGGTCTCTTCTTCTTGACAGGTGGGTGCTTTGGATTGATGCTTAAAGAGTGGCTCATAACAGCAGGCGAAATCCCACACATATCAGCGTGAGTCCGGCAAACACATCTAAATTTTCCCTTAAGAAATTAGCTAACTCTTTTGCTCGAATTGGATCTAGCTGTGATTCGATCTTCAATACTTTTATCGAATTTGCCTCATCAATGGATATATCTATTGTTGTCTCGTTGGGAGTCGCCTTTCTGTCCTCTGATTTTCTATCCTCTCTGGGATCTATATCCTCGAGTACATCTAAGGGCGACTCTCTTGGGGTTGGACCCCTTAGTTGCTATGCTGAATTTTCCTTCGAAGGGAGAGAATCATCCTTAGATTCTATATTCAACCCCTTCATTAGCATCTTCAACTCCGTCACGTAACATGCTCGTCCCATAGCTTGGTTGCCTCTCATCACCCCTATTCCTGCGTCAGTCGGGAATTTAAGCAGTAAGCACCAAAGTGCAATAAATGCCCTAAACTCGGCGAGGACCGGTCGGCCTAGGACAGCATTGTAGGGTGACTTTACATCCAAAAGTACAAATGGAAGGATTCTCACTCTCTGGCGATCTCCCTGTCCTAACGTCACTGGTAATTCTACGTAGCCCATCGGAGCCGTAGACGTCCCATTGAAGCCCCGTATCCATCCTTCGCAGGGCTTTAAATCTTATGCTTCGAGTCTCATTTGTTCAAAAGCTTTCTTGAAGAGGATATTGACTGAACTTTCGTTGCCCACCAACACCTTATGGACTAAGGCGGGGCCGATGGCCGTGGTAATTACCAGTTGGTCTTCAGTTGGTGATTGAATTCTGGTATCATCTCTACTACTAAATATGACGTCCTCTGACATCGTCTTTTGTTGTTTTACTGGAGTAATGTCTTCGAGGTTACTGCATTCTCCTACCACAATGTGCTTGGCGGTATTAACGTACTGATCCATCGCTTTGAAACTATGGCTAGCTAGATGGGGTCCGCCTATAATAGTATTGATAACGATCCCCTTACCTTTCTGCTGGGCTGTGGGTTTAGAAGTAGGCTGGTTTTGGTTCGGGGCTTGCCCTCCTTGACCCCTGTCCCGTGGGGCAACCTTGTACTCGTCTAACTTCCCTTCCAGCAGCAATTTTTCAACTACATCTATCAGATGACGGCATTCGTTGGTGGAATGACCGTGGGTTCCATGGAACAAACAAAACTTTCCCACTACGATCTCTTTTTCAGTGGAGTCTCTGGGTGGTGGCTTTTTGCATTGCAATATGTTGTATGTATCCAAATAAATGTTTTCCAATGTGTCATTTAATGGCGAATAGTTCTCAAAAGTTTGGAATCGAGGCCTTTTGCTAGAATTGTTCCCTCGGTTCCTACTCCTCCTATTGCCGTTTCCATTCCTGTTGTTATTACCCCCGTTCTGGTTGCCGACGCTCACCTCACACTTCCGCAAACTATCACCGGATTGCTTCGCAGCGACATTACTTTGGACACCTTCCCTCGAGGCCCCTTCATATTTTCTCTTCCTAATCGCATGAGCTTCTTCTCGCCTTAAGTGAATATTGGCCTTTTCGTAGAACAATTCCCTAGTGGGGGTTGTTTCCTGGATAGATAATCCCCGAATTCTGTGTCCGGGTCAACTCCTTCTATTAAGGCCATCAAAATAGTGGGTTCATGAGAGTCACTTACTTCAGTGACAGCCAGGTTGAAGCGGTCTAAATATGATTTCAAAGATTCACCTGGAGCCTGTTTAATCCTTGACAACTCTATGACGCTCTTGGACTTTCGGGCGTGAAGTCGGAACTAGTTCATAAAGCGCTTACTCAATTCTATGAAATTTGATATCGACCGTGGAGGGAGTTGGGTGAACCACATTAACGCCACATCTTCTAGGTAAATCGGAAAGGCCTTGCATTTTACAGTATCTAGAGCTACTGCGACATTCGTGAACCATGCATACCTCATTAGATGTTGTCCTGGGTCCATTCTTCCTGAATACCGATCCATCTGAGGCAAGTTGAACCACCGAGGGAACTGGAAATCCAATATATCATCTGTGAAGGGGGTATGACTTCGCTCAATGCCCCAGTCCTCATTAGTGTATCATCAGCTTTCGGACATGATCTGACGCACCATTGCCCATACATCGTCATTCGTTAACGTCTGCACAGGTTCTCTAGGTCTGGTATTCGGATTACCCCTGGGTTCCTGATTAGGGGATAACCTCCTGTTTCTAGCGACGGCTGCTCTACACTGCTCCCTATGCTCCTGGTCGATCTCAGGAGGAAGGGGTTGGAGAAGTTGCTGTTGCGTAGGATTAGTAATATTAGGATCCCTGGGTAGAACGTGTGATCCACGCATGGGTAGCAACATAGGCTCTTGCAGGCTCAGGTCATCAGGTCCTAACACACGAGCAGCATTTTCACGGGATCCTAAAGATCCAAAAGTTAACTGATCAAGGTTTTGAGGTCGCTCAAGCGGCCACTACAACAAAATAGAGGTTAGATAGCAAAATCAAATAGCGTTCCAGTCCTAATACTTGCAAATGCTCGGACATGCGGGTTTCAAAACGCTATTTAACAAAACAATTTGTCTTCGGATCCTATTCAACGCTATTCAAAGGCGGGGAAAAAAGGCGGAAAGCAATTTATTTACGCGGGAACTAAATCATCTTGGCGATAAAGCTTTTTGCCCTTTCATACAGAAAACAAAAAATCCCCAAAATAAAAATGGCTTTTCACACCATCTCACACCATCGCCTCCAAACGCTAAGATTCCTAATCTCAATATTAAACCGTAAAACAATAAATCGTTGAATCTCCTCTATCATCAAAAGCGTATACTGATCTCTCTATTTTGAACGGAAACGAGAGGTACTAAAATCTCTATTATTGCTTCTTGTGCTTATGGTTCTTAATTTGTTTATGATTTGAATTATTTGACGGTTATTAGTTGTGGTGGTAGATGATGAGAATTGACATTTGTTTGTTTGCTAGGACTACGGTTTGATGAGAATTTAACAAATGCGACTAACACTTGGAAATTGCTTGTCTTTTGTTCTATCTTTACACTAATTTTTTGTTTGAAGTAAATTATATTCTTTTAGGTAATAGGGTAAGAATTTTCAATGTATAAAAAGACGTAATTGTGTCTATCATGGTATATCATTATATTTTGCATTTGACCATTGTCTGATTGTGTTATATGACTATTATGGATCATGTTATATTAACTGTTTTTTATTCTACTATACTACTATGTTGATTATTAATTTTGTTATTGTTGTCTGGTATATATCCATGTGACTTAAATGTTTGCTCTCAAACAAACATAAATGTGTTTGTTTATAGCCTTGTGCCTAGATGTTTTCCAAATGTACGGTCAGAACGGACTCGTTTCGTATGATCCAGATTATGAATTGTCTTTTTAAGCAATTGTATTATAAAGTATCTTCAAGTATCAAAATAAATGGAAAATGAAAATTGGACTCCAAATGATTATCTTGTACTTGTCAAAGCTTAAATAGAAACTGACCAAATATATGGAAGAGGAGTTGGAATAAGATTTTTGGGTAATGCTCAACGAAGAATTTAATAATCACCCTAATCGTTGATTAATCCAAAGAATTTTGTTACTCAAATTACTTATGTCATATTTGTTATAGTGTGTCGAAGGTGTAGTATCATGCACATAGTGATTTATCCTCAGCACTATGAAGCCAATTAGTGTTTTTCGAATCTTCTTTAAGATTAAAAGCATCATATCTTGAACTTCCATGAGGTAATAAATCAAACTCAGCGTCTCTAGTTCTAGTAGTAGTGGCAAGAGACTCCCTATCTGGAGATTTGATGGAGCCAGGTGCGAAGTCTCCATTTTCCGAAAGTGCAATGCTGCTGCTGCAATCTTGAGAGATGGTTCCTATATGGATGTGACTGTCGTGCATGCATTCATCATGAGAAAGTGGGACCACCGGGTCGGATTTACGAACAGGCAGGGTCTTACTGGAGGTGGATTGGATGCTTTGTAGGAAAAGAGATGAGGCCCGAAGACCGCCCATGCCTTGTCTAATATCTTGTGATCTGAATGGTTAATTGTGTGTAATTACAAACTGTTATTAAATTAATTTCAAGAGAAAATACTATGGAACAAATTACTGACTTTCAGGACAAGGAGACAAATTTAAAAGAGACTATTCAGATGAATGTATTTTATATAGGGGGTTCATTAAAGCTATATCAATTAAATTACAATATAGCCCCCTTCTGATTTTAACAATCGTACTCTTTTCCAACCACCTTCTTTCATAAAAGGAAAATAATAGCACTTTTAAGTGAAAATTATCGCTCTTAAATGCAAACATGCTTTGGCAGAGTCCGTTGTTAATCCAGACATCGAGATTAAAGGTATTGAGATCAATCCTTTAGATTGGTAGCATTAGCAAACCTTGTTCCGGAAAAAGAGAACAGAAACAAAACGGAACAAATAAAGAACAGCGGTTTAGTAAACACAGAATATATATTTTCTATCTGGTTATTGGGCTGCGTCCCTTGGCTAGGCCCATTTTCTTCTTTTTCTTATATAAACAGTCAGTTTGCGTTTTGTACATTGTAACGAAACATTGTATCATTTTTCTGTTCTGTTTCCTTCAAAGCAATAAAAACTTTTACACTCATTTCTCAAAATCTCAACTTGGTATCAGAGCAAATATTTTATGCTTAACAGCATAAGCTCAATTTCTGAATATCATTGAATCTCAGTTCGTGTTATTGCTGAGATTGTTTGTCCATCAGAAAGGTTTCATCATTTGGAACCCTCTCATCAAAGAATAGATCTCATCCTTTGAGAGTTGTTGGCCACACTGCAAAGACTTGTGCCTTGCCAAGAATCGCTTCTAGATGCATCAAATTTTCACAGTGTAGCGTTTGTGGTAAATTCATCTGAATTGTCCAAGATTTCCGATCAAGAACTTAAAGAAACAACAACAGTTGATCAAAGAGCCATCCAGGAAAATCAGTCAGTAGTTTTCTATTGAATTTCGTTCAAGAAAACTCATCATTCGAATTCACAAGGTTGCTACAGTGATCAACCACAAAATTTTCTTCGAATTCTCAATTCAAGGAAAATCTTAATTCAGAATTCTTACCTGTTGCTGATCCAAAAATTGTTTTGTAATGTCTAACAAAGGTGGTGGTGGCAATGTCACACCAAGTTTACCCACTTCAAGGGCATCAGTTACTCAAGAACATCATGATCCTATCCAAGATTTGATGAAAGCTATCATTAAACCTCAGAGTCAACTGATTTCCATTCAACTGATGAATCCAATTACCTGTTGTGGAAATTACAAATAGAAACAGCAGTCAGAGGGTATGGACTTAAAGATTATATTTTTGGAACAAAAATATTACCACCAAAATTCATTCGAGATAATAAGGAAAAGCTTGTGCCAAATCCTGAATTTTTGGCATATCAGAGGCAAGACAGTTTAGTTTGTTCATGGATGATGTCATCCATTGGAGCAACCATCTTGCCACAGTTGATTGGAGCCAAAATTGCACAAGATGTTTGGTCCACTATTGTGAGAAATTTTTCTGCACAATCTTCTGCTCGAATAAAGCATTACAGAAGACAATTACATAGCATTAGAAAAGGAGATTCTACTATGAATGAATATCTTCTTAAAGTAAAGAATATATGTGATCAACTGAATTCTGCAGGTCAAAAGATACCTGAGTCTGAACATGTGTTGTCTATTGTTAGTGGATTAGATGATGATTATGAAGTTGTTTCTGCAATCATCTTGTCTATGGATCCTACACCGTCTTTACAGTATGTTTATTCAATCTTATTGGCATATGAAGGCAGAATTGATCACAAGAAAAGTGTCAATTCTGATTTGTCAATTAACTACACTGCTTATAGCAGAGAAAAAGGTCAAGGAAATGTGCTACGAAATCAATCAAATGTTCAAAGAGGCGGTCAGTCTAATCGTGGCAGAGGAAGAGGAAGAAGCAACAACAATAACAGGATCAGATGTCAAATTTGTGACAAATTTGGACATAGTGCTAACAAGTGCTATTTTAGATACAATTCTAATTACAATTCATCTCAACCAGGCAGTAGTTCAAGCGTGAACATGGTGAATGTGCAAAATGACAACAATAAGAATCAGACTGAAAGTGTGATTGCAGATTCTACAGCAACTGCTGATGATATTAATGATGATAGCTGGTATCCTGACACAGGAGCAACCAATCACGTGACTAACAATTTAAGCAATCTTAATCTGGGTAACAAGGAATACAAAGGTATGCAAAACTTACTTGTGGGTAATGGCAAAACTGTTCACATCACACATACTGGAAATGCAAGTATTGATTGAACCAAACAGTTAATTCTTAAAAATTTGCTAAGAGTTCCATCTATAAAGAAAAATCTTATGAGTGTTTCCCAATTTGCAAAAGATATCAATGTTTATTTTGAATTATACCCTAATGCTTGTATTGTTAAAGACATACTAACACAGAAAATTATCTTGCAGGGTAATGAGTATAAAGGACTATACAGATTTAATGAGACAAATTCTAGTTCACATGTGATAGACAAAAAAGCATGTATGTTGACAGTTATGGATAACTCTAGTGAATATGTAACGACACGGGTTTCGCCCGACCTTAATTGATCGCAAAATCGACCAAGACCGTTCAAAATCCGCATACGTTAACTTTGGGAATACAACACATCAGAATAATAATAGCAGACTTTTATTACATCATGATAATATAACATCAGAGTACAGAATATATCAGAGTACATCGAAATTAAAATACAGTGGAAGTAAATTTTACAATAAATTTAATACAGTGCAGCGGAAATAAAATAACTAAGGCAGCGGAAGGCTTCCAATGTTCTGGACACAGCTTTAAGCTTCAATCCAGGATCCTGCTAAAGAGATAAACCTGTAGACAAACTGCTCGACTGCCCGTGTGGAAAGAGGGCACCCGAGTTTGCAAAAAGGTGGAAACAAACAACGGGTCAGTCGTGGTAGGGCTGCACACAACCTATATCCAACCCGACCCAACCCACCAACCCGACCCAACCCACATAAACCCAACCCAACCCATCCTAGTTCGGGTCGGATATGGGTTACAATTTGTAACCCATACTATATGCGGGTCGGGTTTGACATTTTGTTCAACCCAACCTCATTTTAACCCAACCCAAACCTATTTTAAAAAAAACTAATTTAATATCCATCCAATTAAAATTAGAATAGTATAATCCTAGAATAATGTTTATGTATTCTATAATAAATGTACAAAAAAATATTTCATGTCAATCCAGACTAGATAGAATTTGATAAATATATTTTAAAGAGCATTTTAATGTACTTTAAAATGAAACACTTGCTCAACTATGTTGTAAATTAATTTCATATGATGTGTTTTACAATGAAATTTTAATTATATGTCTTGTAATGAATCAGTTATTTTAAATGCATTATGCTAGCTAAAATCTGATATATTATGCTGAATATTTTGATATAATTTTTAGAAAAAATCCCTCATATTCATATTTTTTATTGTATTCAAGTGACCCAACCCAACCTTACTTAACCCGACCCAACCCATACTTCAACCCAACCCATATCCAACCTCATATGGGTCGGGTATGGGTTGAGCTACTTTAAACCCATACCTATGCGGGTCGGATAAAGTATTTGGTCTAACCCGACCCAACCCATACTTTGTGCAGCCCTAAGTCGTGGGACTGGTGTGAGAATTCTTAACTAATAAATCACTATTAGTAGGGCAAATCCAAAGACCACGCCGCTAATGCGGAACAGGTTTACTCTAATGGATTGCCGTGCATAACTTAAAGTAAATCGTAAAACAACGCAATGCTTTTTAGAAAAATGAAATCACCATAAGACTCAGGTCCCATCACACAATGCAACGCACACCAGAGGATAGAGTTTTACCTTATGGTGATCAAACATGTTAAATACGGCAAATACGAGTTTGATATTATTATTAGTGTGTATATGTTTTAAAAACAATTACAATCATAATGTATCAATCCTAGGAAGCATAGGTACCATATGCTATGCCTCCGTACTAGTAATACAATTAAAACCGAATGGCGTGTATTGGAAATTGGTTTCCATCATGAGTCAAGGCTAGGGAGGAGCTCCTACCGATTCGAGACACTCTAGCTAATGCCTCAGGATTACCCACAGTTAACCCTTGGAAATGGCAGGGCCGGTCCTCAAATACATCTTAGAGGATTGGCAATTCCTAAGCACACGTTCCCCGGTCCTATAGGACCTATCCGAGGCGCCTCATTCCATCATCCACATAAGTAAAATGTCAAGGCTGGTAGGTCACTGACACCACTCTAGCTAGAAAGAAAAATGCTGCTCTCCCTGCGTTCCCTTCTCCCGTTTTAGACTCCGCCGGTGTGTGAGGCTCGTGAAGTCACGTCATACACAAAGCTATACCTAAACAGGTTATGCTTTGATCATCCCACAAGGCCTGCTTTTCAACAAAGCCTTGATCATATGCATCTTAGCATGCCACATCATCACCCCATATCACACTACCAATCCTTTGCCGAAATATATGAACGGGTGTTAAGCAAGAGAATAAATTCTCCGCCACCAAACATCCCTACATTCGACCGAAGATTAATAACATGATATATAATGGAGTACGATGTCAGACACACAATCCATTTATAAGCTTATGCACTGGGTCTGCGCGAAAGCCAAATCCGTTCAATCAACATGTTCGTTCGGACGACGACCATGACCTTGACTAGGGAGCAAATCAATTCAAAGTCTCGATCGCTGTCCTCCTGAGGGGAAGATTGACGGTCTTCATTAGTCGTCTTCTTCTTCAATTCTCATCGTCGTTTGATTATTTGGAATGAGAATAACTCGGTTTTTCCCAAATAATCTTCGTATATATATATATATATGTAAATATATTGAAAACTCTTCCTTATCGTTGTTTCTAATTTATAACGATTATTTTCTATTTTATTTATTTAAAAATAATTAAATCTTTAATCAACGACGATTCAGGTCAATGGCGATTTTGGCGCTGTTTTCAACCAATTTTGATTTTCACATAACTCTAAATCTAACCGTTGGATTTTGACGTATTATATATCGTTGGAAAGATTTTTCCAAGAAGGTCCTAGCGGTTTCAGTTTCGGGAAAATCCGACGGTCGGATCTTCCGGTATAGTCGTTTAAAGGTTCGATTTCAAAATGCGAACTACCGCGCTCGATTCGTTTAATTTTATATATATATAAATAATTCGTTTAATTCATCGTTCTTACATACATCTCCCCTTTTCCTTTATTCTTTTTTTTTTCACTTCTTAATCTTACATGAAAATGTAATTTATAATTAGACGGTGAATTATTCCCTTTTATTTTATTTTTATTTTAAAATCTTTATAATTTACATTAAAATGTAAATTATAATTCATCGCTCTATTTATTCCATTTCATCTTTCAATTATATTATGATTCCATTTACATATATAAAATACTCATTCTCTTTCTAAATGCATTCTCAATCTCAATTACATCTAAAATGTAATTTTATTTTACGATGACATTTCCATTCTATTCACATTATAAATAATGTACATTTCCTACGATGAAAAATTCTCTTTTAATATACATTAAAAATAATGTATTTTTATCCTACGGTATGTTTTTCTTTTTATAATGTTACCTTAACATACAATGCATTTTCTATTTTTATTCACATTGAAAATAATGTTAATTTTTCTATCTTTACATTACACATGAAAAATATATATTTTGATACATCGCAAATTCCTACTTTATATTTACAAAATAAAGAGTAAACCTTGTCATGCGGTGAATTCCTACCTTATTTTACAAATAAAAAGTAAATCTTATCATACAGTGAAAATGCCAACTTACTTTTACAAATAAAAGTGTACATCTTATCATGTGGTGAAAATACTCTAATATTAACATTATAAATAAATGTTAATGCCAATTTCTCTTACAATGTAAATTTCTCTTTTTATACATACATTAATAAAAGTGTGTTAATACATACGGTGCAATCTTCTTTTTAATCAATATAAAAAATAATGTTAAACAATCTTTTCTTTTTATACAGCACTAAAATAATGTTAATAAATCATATGGTCCATTCTCTTTTAATATTTACATTAGAAATAAATGCTAATTTAACATACGATACATTCTCTTTTAATTAACATTGAAAATAAATGCTAATTTAACATACGATACATTCTCTTTTTATTAACATTAAAAATAAATGCTAATTTAACATACGATGCATTCTCTTTTTATTAACATTAAAAATAAATGCTAATTTAACATACGATACATTCTCTTTTTATTAACATTAAAAATAAATGCTAATTTAACATACGATACATTCTCTTTTTATTAACATTAAAAATAAATGCTAATTTAACATACGATACATTCTCTTTTTATTAACATTAAAAATAAATGCTAATTTAACATACAATACATTCTCTTTTTATTAACATTAAAAATAAATGCTAATTATTCATACGATGTATATTTTCTAATTTAACATTAAACAAAATGCCAATTATTCATACGATGTATATTTTCTAATTTAACATTAAACAAAATGCCAATTATTCATACGATGTATATTTTCTAATTTAACATTAAACAAAATGCCAATTATTCATACGATGTATATTTTCTAATTTAACATTAAACAAAATGCCAATTATTCATACGATGTATATTTTCTAATTTAACATTAAACAAAATGCCAATTATTCATACGATGTACATTTTCTAGTTTAACATTAAACAAAATGCCAATTATTCATACGATGTATAATCTTCATTTTGAAATTGATAAGTTAAACCAATCTGATCCTAACACAAGGGATAACATACAAATGGTGACCATTATATTCTCTTTTACTTTACACTGAAAATTGAATCAATGTAATTTCAACCCAAGGCGATAACATGTGATAGTGATAACATGACAGAGTATAAACATGAAAATCAGATGGATCTATACTAGCTACTCAATCAGAGAACAATCATCATCAAACAAGTCCAAACAAACAGATCTGAACCTTATTTTTAAATCACATCATATACTGAACAGTCTATTTAAATATAAATTTTAAATAAAGGATTCTCACCTTGTTTGGATAAAATTATAATAAATCCAAGAAATGTTCAGAATGTTCCAGTCAATCACAGAAGGTCCTAATCGTCGTCACGGTTCTAACGGTTCTGAAATTTTCAGAATCGAAGTTCATATGCATTAGTTATCAATGTTTTAAACATACTGCTTTTTAACAACTGCTGCTGTCACGCTTAAAAGCGTCGCAATTTCTGAAATAAGAATTTACCTTTGAATTTTCAGTTTTGTTCAGAATTTCAATTCCGGATTTCTCTGCCTGTAGTCGATCGTTTGGGTCGCCGTTTGTTGGACAAGGACCGGCTTGGAGAGGGCTTTGATCGGCCAGAGGGGGGTGGCGTTCGGCGGCGGCGTGTGGGGCCCAGGGGGGCGCGACGGCGGCGGCTTCTCGGCCTTGGTGGCGGTGCTACGGTGCACGAGGGAGGCTGAGACTTGTCGGAGATTGTAGAGCTCGGAAGGAGCTTCGATACGAGTATGAGTTTGTTGAATTTCGTTGAGTATTGAAAGAGAATTCGGAGTTTGAATTTTTGAGCAAATCATGGGTTCGGCGGCCAAAAACAACGAAGGAAGAAGAATACTGTAGCGATGGTATACGGCCATATTTATACATGTATTTTAGGGTTTTATTTAATTAATTAATTAATTAATTAATTCTAGAAATTACTGCTTTCACAAACGATCTCCTAACTAAGCTCAACGACTGTCGAACTTAATGTTTTGACGTCTTCTGAACGCGATGGCGCTATTGTCACAGTCCAATTCTGAAGTTACAATATGTTTTCTTTTATTTCCAACATAAATCCTTTATTTTTAATTCAAACGTAAATATAATTTTGCCGGGGCCACATACAAAGTCGGAATAATCCGGAAAAATTATTTTTGGCTTTCTTATGACGATACGATCACAACAAAATTTGTTTCGTTTAATTCTGAGTCTTTTTGAAAAATGGCTATTTTCAAGGCGAATATATTTAATATTAAAAATACATTTTAAAACAAATATTTTCTGAGACTCGAAACATATAAGTGTTTACTGTTTTACAATGCAGAAATGACATTTTGAACTCAATGGAAGTGGTTTCGAGTTCAAATTTCTTCGTATGCAAAAAGTAGCATTTTTGTCCTATGCAAATTACCTAGCGACCTTTCTAAAAATTGAATTGGCCATAACTTTTGATTTCCACTATGAAATTTCGATTTTTCGGATTCGTTGGAAAGATATTTTTAAATAGATTCTACTATTTTTGGTTTCACTAAAATCCATTAAATTTTGCATCCTGTACGGTCAGTCAAAGTTCAAGTTTGACTTTTCAAACTACCGCGCTATTTCTAACTCTTTTTATAATTAAAATTAAATTATTCATTCTTACTTCGATTTGAACCAAATTTGTGATCATTATTATTTAAAATAGACTATCTTAAATATCAAAACTCATTAAAATTGCTTAAAATAAATTTTTAAATTGGCCCCAAAATTCAAGGTTGTTACAGTCTCCCCCACTTAAAAACTTTTCGTCCTCGAAAAGGAACGAAGCTAAAAGTGTTTAATTATCTTACCCCATTTTCCACTCTTATTGGTTTAAATAATTTCATTAGTTGATTAACTTTCAAATATATAACTTTTTATATATTCAAAATCATATTTTCCAAAATAGAGTATAATTAATCACAAATACGTATATTATAGGCTTGCTACTCCCAACTCATTCTAGGGCATTACTAACCCTATCTCTAATGAGTTTTCTCATTCTAGGATACTGCTGATCCTATCTCTAATGAGTATTCTTATTGGATGTTACTAATCCAATCTTTGATGAGTCTTTTGTTCAGTTCTAATGAGTTGTACCCCAAAGATTTGAGCTAACCAAAGCTCTGATACCAACTGTAACGACATGGGTTTCGCCCGACCTTAATCGATCGCAAAATCGACCAAGACCGTTCAAAATCCGCATACGTTAACTTTGGGAATACAACACATCAGAACAATAATAGCAGACTTTTATTACATCATGATAATATAACATCAGAGTACAGAATATATCAGAGTACATCGAAATTAAAATACAGCGGAAGGAAATTTTACAATAAATTTAATACAGTGCAGCGGAAATAAAATAACTAAGGCAGCGGAAGGCTTCCAATGTTCTGGACACAGCTTTAAGCTTCAATCCAGGATCCTGCTAAAGAGATAAACCTGTAGACAAACTGCTCGACTGCCCGTGTGGAAAGAGGGCACCCGAGTTTGCAAAAAGGTGGAAACAAACAACGGGTCAGTCGTGGGACTGGTGTGAGAATTCTTAACTAATAAATCACTATTAGTAGGGCAAATCCAAAGACCACGCCGCTAATGCGGAACAGGTTTACTCTAATGGATTGCCGTGCATAACTTAAAGTAAATCGTAAAACAACGCAATGCTTTTTAGAAAAATGAAATCACCATAAGACTCAGGTCCCATCACACAATGCAACGCACACCAGAGGATAGAGTTTTACCTTATGGTGATCAAACATGTTAAATACGGCAAATACGAGTTTGATATTATTATTAGTGTGTATATGTTTTAAAAACAATTACAATCATAATGTATCAATCCTAGGAAGCATAGGTACCATATGCTATGCCTCCGTACTAGTAATACAATCAAAACCGAATGGCGCGTATTGGAAATTGGTTTCCATCATGAGTCAAGGCTAGGGAGGAGCTCCTACCGATTCGAGACACTCTAGCTAATGCCTCAGGATTACCCGCAGTTAACCTTGGAAATGGCAGGGCCGGTCCTTAAATACAGCTTAGAGGATTGGCAATTCCTAAGCACACGTTCCCCGGTCCTATAGGACCTATCCGAGGCGCCTCATTTCATCATCCACAAAAGTAAAATGTCAGGGCTGGTAGGTCACTGACACCACTCTAGCTAGAAAGAAACGTGCTGCTCTCCCTGCGTTCCCTTCTCCCATTTTAGACTCCGCTGGTGTGTGAGGCTCGTGAAGTCACGTCATACACAAAGCTATACCTAAACAGGTTATGCTTTGATCATCCCACAAGGCCTGCTTTTCAACAAAGCCTTGATCATATGCATCTTAGCATGCCACATCATCACCCCATATCACACTACCAATCCTTTGCCGAAATATATGAACGGGTGTTAAGCAAGAGAATAAATTCTCCGCCACCAAACATCCCTACATTCGACCGAAGATTAATAACATGATATATATGGAGTACGATGTCAGACACACAATCCATTTATAAGCTTATGCACTGGGTCTGCGCGAAAGCCAAATCCGTTCAATCAACATGTTTGTTTGGACGACGACCATGACCTTGACTTGGGAGCAAATCAATTCAAAGTCTCGATCGCTGTCCTCCTGAGGGGAAGTTTGACGGTCTTCATTAGTCGTCTTCTTCTTCAATTCTCATCGTCGTTTGATTATTTGGAATGAGAATAACTCGGTTTTTCCCAAATAATCTTCGTATATATATATGTAAATATATTGAAAACTCTTCCTTATCGTTGTTTCTAATTTATAACGATTATTTTCTATTTTATTTATTTAAAAATAATTAAATCTTTAATCAACGACGATTCAGGTTAATGGCGATTTTGGCGCTTTTTTCAACCAATTTTGATTCACATAACTCAAAATCTAACCGTTTGATTTTGACGTATTATATATCGTTGGAAAGATTTTTCCAAGACGGTCCTAGCGGTTTCAGTTTCGGGAAAATCCGACGGTCGGATCTTCCGGTATAGTCGTTTAAAGGTTCGATTTCAAAACGCGAACTACCGCGCTCGATTTGTTTAATTTTATATATATATAAATATATATATAAATAATTCGTTTAATTCATCGTTCTTACATACATCTCCCCTTTTCCTTTATTCTTTTTTTTCCACTTCTTAATCTTACATGAAAATGTAATTTATAATTAGATGGTGAATTATTCCCTTTTATTTTATTTTTATTTTAAAATCTTTATAATTTACATTAAAATGTAAATTATAATTCATCGCTATATTTATTCCATTTCATCTTTCAATTATATTATGATTCCATTTACATATATAAAATACTCATTCTCTTTCTAAATGCATTCTCAATCTCAATTACATATAAAATGTAATTTTACTTTACGATGACATTTCCATTCTATTCACATTATAAATAATGTACATTTCCTACGATGAAAAATTCTCTTTTAATATACATTAAAAATAATGTATTTTTATCCTACGGTATGTTTTTCTTTTTATAATGTTACCTTAACATACAATGCATTTTCTATTTTTATTCACATTGAAAATAATGTTAATTTTTCTATCTTTACATTACACATGAAAAATATATATTTTGATACATCGCAAATTCCTACTTTATATTTACAAAATAAAGAGTAAACCTTGTCATGCGGTGAATTCCTACCTTATTTTACAAATAAAAAGTAAATCTTATCATACAGTGAAAATGCCAACTTACTTTTACAAATAAAAGTGTACATCTTATCATGTGGTGAAAATACTCTAATATTAACATTATAAATAAATGTTAATGCCAATTTCTCTTACAATGTAAATTTCTCTTTTTATACATACATTAATAAAAGTGTGTTAATACATACGGTGCAATCTTCTTTTTAATCAATATCAAAAATAATGTTAAACAATCTTTTCTTTTTATACAGCACTAAAATAATGTTAATAAATCATATGGTCCATTCTCTTTTAATATTTACATTAGAAATAAATGCTAATTTAACATACGATACATTCTCTTTTAATTAACATTGAAAATAAATGCTAATTTAACATACGATACATTCTCTTTTTATTAACATTAAAAATAAATGCTAATTTAACATACGATACATTCTCTTTTTATTAACATTAAAAATAAATGCTAATTTAACATACGATACATTCTCTTTTTATTAACATTAAAAATAAATGCTAATTTAACATACGATACATTCTCTTTTTATTAACATTAAAAATAAATGCTAATTTAACATACGATACATTCTCTTTTTATTAACATTAAAAATAAATGCTAATTATTCATACGATGTATATTTTCTAATTTAACATTAAACAAAATGCCAATTATTCATACGATGTATATTTTCTAATTTAACATTAAACAAAATGCCAATTATTCATACGATGTATATTTTCTAATTTAACATTAAACAAAATGCCAATTATTCATACGATGTATATTTTCAAATTTAACATTAAACAAAATGCCAATTATTCATACGATGTATATTTTCTAATTTAACATAAACAAAATGCCAATTATTCATACGATGTATATTTTCTAATTTAACATTAAACAAAATGCCAATTATTCATACGATGTATATTTTCTAATTTAACATTAAACAAAATGCCAATTATTCATACGATGTATATTTTCTAATTTAACATTAAACAAAATGCCAATTATTCATACGATGTATATTTTCTAATTTAACATTAAACAAAATGCCAATTATTCATACGATGTATAATCTTCATTTTGAAATTGATAAGTTAAACCAATCCGATCCTAACACAAGGGATAACATACAAATGGTGACCATTATATTCTCTTTTACTTTACACTGAAAATTGAATCAATGTAATTTCAACCCAAGGCGATAACATGTGATAGTGATAACATGACAGAGTATAAACATGAAAATCAGATGGATCTATACTAGCTACTCAATCAGAGAACAATCATCATCAAACAAGTCCAAACAAACAGATCTGAACCTTATTTTTAAATCACATCATATACTGAACAGTCTATTTAAATATAAATTTTAAATAAAGGATTCTCACCTTGTTTGGATAAAATTATAATAAATCCAAGAAATGTTCAGAATGTTCCAGTCAATCACAGAAGGTCCTAATCGTCGTCACGGTTCTAATGGTTCTGAAATTTTCAGAATCGAAGTTCATATACATTAGTTATCAATGTTTTAAACATACTGCTTTTTAACAACTGCTGCTGTCACGCTTAAAAGCGTCGCAATTTCTAAAATAAGAATTTACCTTTGAATTTTCAGTTTTGTTCAGAATTTCAATTCCGGATTTCTCTGCCTGTAGTCGATCGTTTTGGTCGCCGTTTTTGGACAAGGACCGGCTTGGAGAGGGCTTTGATCGGCCAGAGGGGGGTGGCGTTCGGCGGCGGCGTGTGGGGCCCAGGGGGGCGCGACGGCGGCGGCTTCTCGGCCTTGGTGGCGGTGCTACGGTGCATGAGGGAGGCTGAGACTTGTCGGAGATTGTAGAGCTCGGAAGGAGCTTCGATACGAGTATGAGTTTGTTGAATTTCGTTGAGTATTGAAAGAGAATTCGGAGTTTGAATTTTTGTGCAAATCATGGGTTCGGCGGCCAAAAACAACGAAGGAAGAAGAATACTGTAGCGATGGTATACGGCCGTATTTATACATGTATTTTAGGGTTTTATTTATTTAATTAATTATTTAATTAATTCCAGAAATTACTGCTTTCACAAACGATCTTCTAACGAAGCTCAACGACTGTCGAACTCAATGTTTTGACGTCTTCTGAACGCGATGGCGCTATTGTCACAGTCCAATTCTGAAGTTACAGTATGTTTTCTTTTATTTCCAACATAAATCCTTTATTTTTAATTCAAACGTAAATATAATTTTGCCGGGGCCACATACAAAGTCGGAAAAATCCGGAAAAATTATTTTTGGCTTTCTTATGACGATACGATCACAACAAAATTTGTTTCGTTCAATTCTGAGTCTTTTTGAAAAATGGCTATTTTCAAGGCGAATATATTTAATATTAAAAATACATTTTGAAACAAATATTTTCTGAGACTCGAAACATATAAGTGTTTACTGTTTTACAATGCAGAAACGTCATTCTGAACTCAATAGAAGTGGTTTCGAGTTCAAATTCCTTCATATGCAAAAAGTAGCATTTTTGTCCTATGCAAATTACCCAGCGACCTTTCTAAAAATTGAATTGGCCATAACTTTTGATTTCCGCTATGAAATTTCGATTTTTCGGATTCGCTGGAAAGATATTTTTAAATAGATTCTACTATTTTTGGTTTCACTAAAATCCATTAAATTTTGCATCCTGTACGGTCAGTCAAAGTTCAAGTTTGACTTTTCAAACTACCGCGCTATTTCTAACTCTTTTTATAATTAAAATTAAATTATTCATTCTAACTTCGATTTGAACCAAATTTGTGATCATTATTATTTAAAATAGACTATCTTAAATATCAAAACTCATTAAAATTGCTTAAAATAAATTTTTAAATTGGCCCTAAAATTCAGGGTTGTTACAGAATATAAAAATTTCAGTTTATGGCATTGTAAGCTAGGCCATCCTAGTTTAAAAACTATCAAACATATAATGTGTAGCAATAATTTTTCAGTGAGTAAAATTCCTTCTACATATTTTTGTACCTTTTGTCAAATGGGAAAGAGTCATAAACTTGCATTTCCAGAATCTTAAACTAGTTACACAAAGCCACTTCAATTAATTGCTACTGATTTATGGGGACCAGCACCTATAAGTTCTGATTATGGTTATAAATATTACATCTCCTTTATAGATGCTTACTCTAGGTATGTTTGGATATACATGTTAAAAATCAAATCAGATACTTACAACATTGTCACTCAATTTATCAATAGAATTGAAAATTTAACTGGTACACATGTTGGTATTTTTCAGACTAATGGTGGAAAGGAGTTTTTATCTTTGAAATCTTTCTTTAATAAAAAAGGCATATGTCATAGAACTACATGCCCATATACTTCTGAGCAAAATGGAATAATTGAGAGAAAACATCGACATATTGTTGAAACAGGTTTAACTTTGTTAGCACAAGCCTCTATGCCTTTGAAATTTTGGCCAGAGGCATTTAATACTGTTGTTCATTTAATTAATCTTCTACCTACAAAGGTTCTTGATTATAAGTGTCCTTATGAAGTGTTAAATAAAGTTAAACCAGATTATAAATTTCTAAAAGTCTTTGGTTGTCAATGTTTTCCAAATTTGAGACCCTACAATACTCATAAATTAGATTTCAGATCTACTCCTTGTACTTTTTTGGGGTATTGTAATAATCAAAAAGGTTATAAATGTTTAGATGGTAGAGGAAGGATTTATGTGTCTAGACATGTTAGATTTAATGAAGAAGTTTATCCTTTCAGTCAGTCAAATATAAAAACAACTGCTAAAGTTTTAAATCCAAGGCAGTATATACCTGACATACCAGAAGAAATTGAGGTAATTTTGCCATATCATCAAAGGAAGAATGACAGCAATATCAACCCTCAACACAGTGCCCATCACTGATGAACCAGGTTAAGAGTCTCCTGGTATGCCAGACAATGAGAATAATCAGCAGTATCAAGATCAAACAGGTAATACAGGTGAAATTGCAAATAATGGAGGTGCAAGCAGTTCACATCAATCAAGTACAGATACTGCCAGCAATAATAATGAAAGGTATACTGATAGAGGTAATGTCAATGTTTATCCTATGATGACAAGAGCTAAATGTGGTATCTTCAAGCCCAAAATCATAAACACTGTAAGTATGCAAGAAGAACCAATTTCATATACTAATGCAATTCAGTATGATGAATGGAAAACAGCTATGAATGATGAATACAATGCTTTGATTAAAAATAAAACTTGGACCCTTGTTGAAAAACCCAGTAATAAGAATATTATTGGGTGTAGATGGGTGTATAAACTTAAGAAGAATGCTGATGGTTCAATTTTAAAATATAAAGCAAGACTAGTTGCAAAAGGGTATTCACAACAATATGGTTTTGATTTTTCAGAAACTTTTTCACCTGTTGTGAAACCCTCATCAATTAGGATTATTTTAACTATTGTTTTATATAAAAATTGGAGCATCAAACAATTGGATGTGAATAATGCATTTCTTAATGGTGTTTTACAGGAGGAGGTATATATGGAACAGCCTCAAGGTTTTACTCAAAATAGTGACAGAAACTTGGTGTGCAAGCTTAATAAAGCTATCTATGGGCTTAAACAGGCTCCCAGAGTTTGGTTTGACAAACTTAAAGCAACTCTTGTCAAGCATGGATACAATTCTACCAAATCTGACAACTCTATTTTTACTAAGTTTACTGTTACTACAACTACTTATATACTTGTTTATGCTGATGATTTCATTATTACAGGGAACTGTGTTGCTGAAATCAATGATATTACAAATGTTCTCAACTCAGAGTTCTCAATCAAAGATTTAGGAAATCTGGATTATTTTTTGGGCATAGAAGTTAAAAGAACAAATATCTCTGAAATGCATCTTAATCAGAGTAAATACATTTCAGAAATCTTGCTCAGGGCCAATATGCACAAAGCTAACTCTTTGCCTACGCCAATGGTTACTAGCAATCAGTTATCTAAATATCATGGTGAAGACATTCAGAATGCAAAATTATACAGAAGTATTATTGGTGCTATGCAATATGCTACAATTACAAGACCAGATATTGCTTATAGTGTTAATAAAGTCAGTCAATACATGCAAAAGCCATTAGACAGTCATTGGAGAGCTGTTAAAAGGATTTTAAGATATCTAAAAGGGACTATCGGTCATGGTCTCATTTTAAAGACAAGCAATAATCTCAATATAAATGCTTATGTTGATGCTGATTGGGGTTCAGATCATGATGATAGAAAGTCAACGTCAGGTTACTGTATATATTTAGGAAACAATCCAGTGTCTTGGAGTGCAAAGAAACAAACTACAGTGTCAAGATCTAGCACAGAGGCTGAGTTTAGATGTGTTGCAAGTACAGCAGCAGAAGTCATGTGGATCGAATCTTTACTTAGTGAACTCAATATTAGATCTAACAAAATTACAACTATCTGGTGTGATAATGTGAGTGCCATTTCATTAACATCAAATCCAGTGTTGCATTCGAAGACAAAGCATGTAGAGTTGGATTTATACTTTATTAGAGAGCAAGTGATTAACGGAAAAATTAAAGTTGGATATATACCTTCAACACATCAAAAAGCAGATATACTTTCTAAACCCCTGTCAAAAATGAATTTTACACGGCTGAAGGAGGAACTAAACGTTGTTGAAGCTGATCCAAATCGAAGACCTCAAAGACTCGTCTATATTCCAGAATGACTTCTTATTATTGCTTGAGAGTGATCTAATTAGGTCAAATTGAAGACAGGCTCTCGATTTTACTTCAGATTTGTTGAATCGCCGTGAATCGCCATGTCTGGAAGCCATTTGTTTTTCGTTTCGTGGCAAACCCTAACCCTACTAGGGTTTGAAGGGGGGAAATAAAGAACGGCGGTTTAGTAAACACAGAATATATATTTTCTATCTGGTTATTTTGTTGCGTCCCTGGGTTAGGCCCATTTTCTTCTTTTTCTTATATAAACAGTCAGTTTGCGTTTTGTTCATTGTAACGAAACATTGTATCATTTTTCTGTTCTGTTTCCTTCAAAGCAATAAAAACTTTTACACTCATTTCTCAAAATCTCAACTGAAACAAAAAATTGCTGCCCTTAAATTCAGAATATCTAATTTGAGCTTG
Source organism: Allium sativum (assembly GCA_030737875.1). Taxonomy (NCBI): domain Eukaryota; kingdom Viridiplantae; phylum Streptophyta; class Magnoliopsida; order Asparagales; family Amaryllidaceae; genus Allium; species Allium sativum. The sequence goes on from CM060920.1 coordinate 1,025,971,674, forward strand.
TTCTAAAACAATGACGCTAGACAAAAGTTGATGTAAGTTTACACGTCAGCTTTCCATAAAAAGATTAATTACATAAATGATTCATAGTACATTTTTCATTTGTGAAGTATATGATTTCTACAAAAGGATGATCAATGACAAACAAAACCGAATTATATTCGGATAAACAAAAGTATATGAGTTTTGGAGCCTGTTTCCACAGATCCCAAATTTTAACAGCTACTTGTAAAAGATGTCAGATGGAAAGATGCATTCAAAACATATAAAATAATACAGGGTTTATACACGGTTCTTCAATTATTTAGTGCTTTGTTTTGTGCTATGATTTTTCCCTGCATAAAATTTGGAACTGGTAAATTAAGTACTTTGCAATTATTTAGGTGCATCAATCATTTGCCACCACGCAGCACATACAAGTTAAGTAATTATATGAACTGATTTTTGAGTACTTCCGCTATTACTTAGGGACATTAATCATTTACCACCACAAAATAAAAAGATAAGCAATGATATGGACTGGTAGATTCCAAAATTCATTGGAGTAAAACTAGAAAAACTGATATTTTTGTAAATTGAAGCAATAAAAAATTAATAATAGGTATTTTAATTCAGTAGGGACATTGATTAGAAACACCTAATGGGTGAATTTAACCTAGTGTCCTTTATAGCATTTCTGTTTGTTCTTCAATTTCAGTTGCATATACAACTGCTCGATGAGTTAAAGGATCATCAAGTCACTGCCAAACTCCACAGCCATCTGAAGAATTGCAACCACTGTAGTGATGTCGACAAATTTCATTCCATGCTTCATGATAGAAAAACGAACAGAACATCAGTAGTCACATAATATCTCTCTTTAATTATCATTTGTTCTATTCAAGGTACTTATTTGGGGTATTCCAATCCTTCACTGCGTTCTTCTAGTGCGGCTGCGATGCTCTACCATTTAATATTTTCGTCATCTAAAAGCTGCCTATACACTTCTAGCTCTGTCTCTCTCATGTTGTCTTGCGTCTTTGTGTTGTGCAAAAATTGCACAAATGCGGAAGCAATACAAAATACAAGATCTAGCTTGTCGATTAGTTATCAATCACTAACTCAATAAAAATAATCACCAAACAAAAGAACAAAAATAGAAGAGAATAAGAAGACACAAAGATTTAACGTGGTTCGGCTATGCGTACGTCCACGGACCCAACAACTATTCTTTATTTCACAGAAGAAATGAGTACATAAGAGAGGAATACAAAAACACTCAATATATTTCTCACCCTATAATTTATACAGAAATAAGGATCTTATTGAGGATATGAAGAAGAGAGCATTATTGGCATGTTATTCAAAAGATGAGCAAGCCTCTCTATTTATATAGAGGGATTTCTTGACCTCCAAATAAACTTGACACCCAATTTTTCTTGTCCTCCAAGTAAACTTGGCACCCAAGTTTTCTTGACCTCCAAGTATACTTCATGCCCAAGTTTCCTTGACCTCCAAGTATATTTCATGCCTAAGTTTTCTTGACCTCCAAGTATACTTCATGCCCAATTTTTCTTGACTTCCAAGTAAACTTGGCACCTAAGTTATTCCATATAAAGCTAATTACTTGATTGACAATCAATCTTTTCTTCTCCACAAATATTTGAATCATCAATTTCAACACTCCACCTTGATTCAAATATAACAGTCTTTCTTCATCATCTCATCTCAACAAATTGTTAGGTCTACACCATCAAGCTGAATGTGAACTACTTTGGGCCATATTACCCAAACAGAGCTTCCAAATCTTTCCCAAGCATAAGAAAGATAATATGCACATCAACAAACATGATGCATATGAGCGAATATCAAAACTCTTCAATATATCCGATGTAGGAGATAAACATGTATAATTTATGCTTCGAGAGACCAATGGAGATTCAACAAGATGCTTCGCCTTCTCCATTCCAAATTGAGTGAGGACATACTGAATATTATCTACTCTAATCTCCTTCTCAATAATTTTACTCGATTTCACCAGGTCTATCTTATCAAACTCAACACCAAGCTTCGCAACATTCAAAGCATAAGATGAATAATCATCATTACAAATATGCTTAAAAATAAGGCCAACTGAACTAAAAGGCCTTAACTGCGACTGAGCTCCACCTAGAGTCTGAACCTCTGAAATCTTCTCATCAACTATGGTACCATCGGAAATACCACTTTCTCTCAGAATATGGAAACAATCTGATGACACCAAACACGTTTGGAAATTTTGTGTCCTCCTAACGTCATCACTTGATAGAGGCTCCACCTTCAATAAAGACCTCTCATCAAATGTCGCCTGCCTACTAGTCACAATTCTCTTAGTTGTTTTGCACCACAACCTATACTTCATTCCTTCTCCATAGCCCAACAAAATGTACTTGCTTCCTCTAGGCTTCAGCTTATCATGTCTCTCATCTTCTAAATAAGCTGAACAACAAAACACTTTAAGGAATGAATAATCAACAGGCTCTCTTTTCCATACTTCTTCTGGGATCTTCATATCTATGGCAATAGAAGGTGCACGGTTGATGAGAAATACCTCCATAGATATTGCTTCTGCCCAAAATCCCTCTTTTAGACCCGCAATCAGTCTCAAGCTCATAGCTCTTTCCCATAATATCCGACACATGCTCTCCGCCACTTCAAAAGAATGTGACTTCGTAGAAAAATCTCTAAATACATGCTCGGACGCATAATAGTTAGCGAATTCTTGTGACACAAATTCACTACTATTGTCAACTCTAAGAACTTGCAGTCGCTTTCCTAACTTTCTTTCAACTAAGATCTTCCACCTTCGAAATTGGGCGAATATTTCGGATCTAGTCTTCATGAAATAGACCCAAACCATACGCGAGAAATCATCCACAAATATGATGAAGAAACTGGCTCCACCTAAAGATGCAATTGGGGTGGGTCCCCACACATAAGAATGAACATACTCTAGAAACTCTGTAGCTCTAGTTCTTCCAACATCAAATGTGACATGCTTCTTCTTTCCAAAACAACAATCTCCACAAGAGCTATGCTTTAATTGAGAATTAACGGCAATTAACCTACGCTTCTTCAATACTTCCAGGCTCTCCTCATCAACATGACCTAAACGAAGGTGCTACAACTGAGCAGAAACTGCAGTACTAGAATCAGTATGAATAACTGAATCTCCCAAGACTGTCTCTCCACGAAGCATATAAATATCATCGAATCGCACCCCTTTCATCACTACTAAGGAACCCTTCGTCACTCTCAAATTCTCACCATCTATTATTATCCTAATGCCAAGTCTACTCAAAGCTCCAACTGACAACACTCTCTTTTGCAGCATCGGAACATGTCGAACATCCGTGATAGTCCTAATAACACCATCATGCATCTTAAACCTCACACTACCAACGCCCACAACATGACAAGATGTGTCATTCTCCAAATGAACTGCTCCGCCATCAATCTTCTCATAACTGACAAAACAGCTCTTATCTGGCATCATATGACAAGAGGCTCCAGAATCAATCACCCAACTTGTAGTCTCTAATGGTGAAATACTATCTGAAAATAATGATGTATCACTATCACATCTATCTGCATTTGATCTAACCGCTGTCAAAATTGAAGCTTCTTCTTTCTTCTCTCTCTTCTTTCTAAGAGCTGGACAATTTCGTACAAAATGTCCCTTCTTCTTACAATAATAGCAAGCACCTCTTCTAGAACCCATGAAGTGGGTCCTATGCATATCTCCTCCAAGGCGCATCTGCGTATTATCTCTTCCTCTAAGTGAATGAAGTTGTTGCTGAAGAACACCATCATGAGTCTTCACTTTAATCTTCAATGCCCCAAAAACATCTCTTTTAACAAATTTGGCGACGCCATAATTTTTCATATTACTACCAAAAGAATAAGCCATTGGTAACTGATCTAGAACAAGACAGCTAGCTCTGATACCAAACTGTTGTACAAAAATTGCACAAATGCGGAAACAATACAAAATACAAGATCTAGCTTGTCGATTAGTTATCAACCACTAACTCAATAAAAATAATCACCAAACAAAAGAACAAAAATAGAAGAGAATAAGAAGACACAAAGATTTAACGTGGTTCGGCTATGCCTACGTCCACGGACCCAACAACTATTCTTTATTTCACTGAAGAAATGAGTACATAAGAGAGGAATACAAAAACACTCAATATATTTCTCACCCTATAATTTATACAGAAATAGGGATCTTATAGAGGTTATGAAGAAGAGAGCACTATTGGCATGTTATTCAAAAGATGAGCAAGCCTCTCTATTTATATAGAGGGATTTCTTGACCTCCAAATAAACTTGACACCCAAGTTTTCTTGTCCTCCAAGTAAACTTGGCGCCCAAGTTTTCTTGACCTCCAAGTATACTTCATGCCCAAGTTTCCTTGACCTCCAAGTATATTTCATGCCCAAGTTTTCTTGACCTCCAAGTATACTTCATGCCCAATTTTTCTTGACTTCCAAGTAAATTGGCACCCAAGTTATTCCATATAAAGATAATTACTTGATTGACAATCAATCTTTTCTTCTCCACAAATATTTGAATCATCAATTTCAACACTTTGTTGTGTCTTTCCTTCATTTCAACATACTACTCAGCTAGTGGTTTGGGGAAATATGAAACAAATGAAGTTATATGTGTCAGTAGGCATTCATTCAAGTATGACGACAATAATGAAATATGGTTGTTATCCACCATATATGATTAATTAGTGGTATGAGTGTAGAGAAGTTTTTCAAACAATAACATATTTATAATAAATTACAGTACCTAAAATTGAAGACAAGGTTTGCATCATGGCTACAGTGTCCGACCAAGACAATATACTGTGGTTGTGTTGTTGTCAGTCCGCGTGTCGATACTGCGAGAAAAATGCCAGACCCTGTAGCTACTATGTCTTCAATCCACATGCTACTATGACAACAGCTACACGATGCAAATTATATATTACATAGTTTATTGAATACATACCTTCATTGTTGTCTAACTGGCTAAAACATTTCGATATGATGCGTGATGCCATTGGTTTAAATCTTACTCTACGAGATTTGAACTTATTTGATATGCAATATGTTATATGCTACATAGGACTTGTAGTACTTATGTAACAATTATTAAGCACCTTAATAATTGAATGCAAAAAATATGAATTAAACAAAGAGAGTGTTTTTGTATATTTGAGCGGAGAGGTAAGCGGAGTATTGAAGGTGTTGTGACATTTGAATTTCCCATTACTTTTCACCCTTGACATTGCCATGTGTAATCCAATAGGACCAATATGAAGGTGATGAAAATAGCCTTGCATTTTACAGGACAAAATGAGTATAATTTACTGTAGTGCTTGTAAAGTAGAACTCTAAAAGCTAGTTATTGTTTGATTAATTTGGAGTAGCAGCACGCTTTTCCCTATGTCATAGTAACACTTTCGGGAACAGAATTCATAGGATGCTCAAATTGGGATTGAGCATTGATGAGGACGATGTTGCCGCCGAGGCTGACACTGTCATGCCTTCTTTGGATGATGCTGATGCTGATGGTAGCAAGATGGAGGAGGTAAATTAGATTAGTCATTCCCCTTTCTTTTATTTCCATGGTTCGTTTTCTTCTTTCTAGTTTAGTTTAAGGTGGTTCCATAGGTTTACTTTTGAGACTGCTTATGTTCAAGTCTGAGTTTTGTTTTTTCTACTTATGTTTCTGTCGTTGTGGTCCAAATACAAGATAAACTTGTAAGGTTGAATGCTTGCTTTTATTATTGTGGGCTCAGCGTGGTGTCGTGCAATGTTTACCTTTCAACTATGGTTTAGTTTTTGTTTGTCCTGTTTGATTTTGAATGGTGTTTTTTCAGTTTTTTTTTTTTCAATAATAATTTATGCTGTTGACATGGGCCATAAGAATCGTGCATCCTTTTTTTTGATGAGCTAATTATCAATATACTACAGGGTCTTTTATAGCTTCATTGGACATTTTTGACAGTAATTTATATTGTTCACTTTCTCTTTGGGATCTGGGTAACGTCTCTGTTTCATCAACGTATAGCCAGCTTATTTTTGACAGTAATTCATATTGTTCATCTTGACCTTATAAATTGCAAAATAAAATTTAAAGTTAAAATAATAATTTCAAGCCATCGGTTAAAATAAGATAATTTTTTTTTTGGGTTAAAACCTAGGTTCGAGAACTCGATTTCGGAAAATTCGGAAGTTTTGGTTTTGGTTTTTGTTTCGGTCCCCATTTCAGTTTTTAATGGCTTGTTAATAAGATATAGTCTTTAAAAATGTAATACATTATTGTTTGATTTATTAAGTGATCGTTATTTGAGAATAGGCCCAGCTCAGTCCAAAGACTCCAAACATAAATGAATAAAAGTTGATTTGCGTAAAGAAAAAAATGACGCAGCCCAAAACATAAGAATTTTGCCACCAATATAAACCTAGCTTGTAACTAAAATTTATTCGCAAAAAATAAGTCATGAGATCGACCATGTACAGCCGAAGCCATTCGCTTATCTGTGTCTACTCACAAACAAATTGCAGATGCTACTTCTGATACATTAATTTCATCTTGTTCGATTTATTGAACACTGTATACTTCCATTTTCGGTTCTGTTTTGTCCTTAAGCGACTGATCTAAATAGATATGCCTGTTCGCATAAGTCTAGTGGTTTATGACTTTATTTCGTTAAAATTGACGTGATGAGAACATAGCAAAGGAGAACAATTTAGAATCTGAATGGACATTTCAGTTTGATAACTATAAGAGTGCGTTTTGTCACCGCCTGCTTGTCCTAACTTTGGAATTTGAATGACCTTTACTAAGAATACGTTCGCCTAACCATTCGATCAAAAATTTGCCTTGATCAGACAAGCCAGTGGGTGAAATTCCACTTGTAGGTTACAAATTCCCTCAAAAATTTGCCCTTTTTTATTAATCAAGGATTAGTTTACTATAATCCTAGAAGAAATTTCATATCTATACTGTGTAGTTCCGGTGCAAAACAGAAAGAAAATCTTTGAATAAGAATTGTTTGTAGCCTTAAGACCCTTTTCTTCATGTGTCCGCGTGCTTTTCAGTCTTGAACGCAAAAAACCAATCAATACATAAGGTAAACCGGGTTTTTCCTAATGATACTATGAGCATGTTAGCACAATTTGGTTATTACTAATTCAGTTTTTGAAAATGGGTTGCTGTTAATTTAGTTTCAGCCAAAAATGGAGGTATACAGTGGCCATGTACAGCCGAAACCATTGAAACACGTTTGAACCGTCAAAATCATGATGGAAATTCAGGTCCTAACATGTAGAAGTAACGACTTTTATCCAATCTCTTAGCTCTTAACATGCTTTCCCAAAATAACCGTGAACCATAACGGACAAAAGTTCTAAACAGACACTGACTTTCTCTTTTTTCTCAATGTGAGTACTGTCTTTCCTAATTCCATTTATCTGTCATTTATCCCTTACTGCTCCTTACTTCGTTCTGCCCCCTTAGCCTTAATAAGTTTTTGGTTCACCTTTTTGAGGATAAGCATGTATATTTTAATTCTAAATTATTAAATAACACAAAGAAATGCCTCAATTACTTGAAACCTACCTTTCACGTTAACATTATACATAGATCGATTGCTTGATTATTGAAATATTTGGTTATTGCTAAGTCGTAAGAGTTGTCTGGTAATACAATGACTCCTCAACAGCTATGCCATACAGTTTTATTTCCCAGGAAAATATTTAATAGGGGTTATAAATGGAGCTCAAGCATTCAAGAATTTATTACAATAAGAACCACAAAAAAAAGGCTAGAACTTTTGGTGGTGATATGACTACTTACATTTAGAGCTTTATTGCAGCCTATGGTATTATTTTCATCTGATTCAAAATAAACTGGGTATACGTTGCTAAGATATATTATAGCTAGAAAGTATAAACTATAAACATGTTACATGGTTGGTAAAGATGTTTTATAGTGTGGAATATTCATATATATCTCCTCAATCACTTCACAACAAACAGTATTAGTTGGTACATACATTATACATTCATAAAATGCTGCGAGCGAACACTCACATACATTATACATTCATACATACACATGTTTGCTGAATATTGTTTCCTGAATATTAGTTGGTACACATAGGTATACATAATATACACATGTTTTAGTTTCGATAAATAGATACTCAACAAGATATGTGGTGGATACCAAAAGATTTCGATAGTGTACCTATACCAGGATTTAACCATTGTTTCCTGAATATTGTTTCTGCTTACTTCTATGCATGATCCAGTGAATTTTCTTGTAGGTAATTGAACATGTTGAGAATCCTTCAGATTTCTGCGATTCCCTTTCTGAGTTGACTGCTACAAATGGAGCTACCATTATATCCACTCCTAATCGTTCTATTAGATCGTATGCTGGTGTCATTGTTGCTGCTGAGTATATTCTAAACTGGGTTTGTACTTTCCTTCTCTCTTAGTATGATAGACCATACATTTATTATAACTCCACGGTGTTGTGTGTGTGAAAAGACAAAAATAAAAACATAAGAATGTTTAGCAAATAAGAAGGTGAAGTGAGAAATTTAATTGCAAATAGACATGTTTATAATGGTTCACTCAGAACTATGAATAAGGTGAGAAGTTAAAGTAATCCTGAATGCAGTATCATCAAAAGAACATTTGTTAAAGTATTCAATTTTACCCAAAGGAACTATTTACAAAGCCTTTTGCTGTATAGATTACCATTGTTCATAAACCTTTTGCTGTATAAAGAGCTTTGCAAGATGCGTGTATAACATTTAGTATTTTTTGTCTTCTTTATGTTCCATACAATCTGATTTCATGTTACTGTTTATATTTTTTAGATACTGATTAATATGATAACTTGTGGGCAAATATAGGACTACATATATTAATTCAATCTCTGTTTTCTCTTCCTGTTTTTGCGTGTCTCTATTAAGTGTTTATTTAAGAATGATAACTTATGGGCAATACAAGGTTTATTTTCTTATGAAACAACGCCCAGTTCTGATGAGCTGCCCTGCTCATGTGACTAATTTTGTTTTTTCACTTGCCTGCATATTCGGTGCATATTGGAAAAAATAGTGGAAACCAGTGTATGTTTATGGGAGCGAATATTGCTTATTTGTGTTGGAATTTTGTGTGTGTGTATATATATGTAAATGTTTAAACATTTTAAGCTAATATTGCTTATTTTGTTGTAACAGGACCAAATTGCTTATGTTTTGGATAAAATATCAAGAGCAAGAGAAAATCAAGCATTCAACTACTTTGTAGGTAATTTGTTAGTGTAAGTATGTATGACGTATTATGGACATGTATGAGTTGTTAAGTTTGGATATGTGAGAAGTAGTTTGAATGATATCTATGAAATATTAAGTTTGAACATATGAATGTTGTTTGAATGATGCATGAAATATTATGTTGGTTTACATGTTTGTTGTTGAAAATGTTTTATGTTTGGATATATAAACGTTGTTTGAATGATATGTACGTATTTAAAAATTAAAAGTGATGAAAGAGGAATGGTCGTATAAAAATGGTAAATGCTCTCAAAACTATATCATATATTATAACGTTTAAAAAACGCTTTTAAAATATGGCACAAAGGCTATTATAAAAAAAAAGAAACGCTATTATAAAGACACAACAAACGCTATGTTCTTGTACATATGAACGCTATACAATTGTAGTAACAAACGCTATAGAAATAAACAGAAATGCTATAACAGAACTTGAACAAACGCTATAGAAATATCCTGAAACGCTATCACAGGTCGCGGTTGGTTAAGATTTCATCACTTTACAACGCTATCACAAACGCTATGTTCGAAGCACTCATGACCGCAATTTTAGGCCCAACCTTTCCGCTGGTTGTTGACATCCAATCCGCCTTGTAAAGAGACGACACAACTCAAACCATCATCGCGCAATTATGATCAGGTACTTGCACCAACACTAAGTGGCTCAAATTTGGGCCTAAAATTGCGGTCATGAGTGCTTCGTCGGTGAATCGAGACAATCCATCTGCTACCGCATTTTGTTTACCAGGCTGATAGTGGATGGTGAAGTCGAATCCGAGAAGCTTTGTAAGCCACTTCTGCTGCCCCGGTGTTTGGATCATCTGCGACTGCATTTCCTTGATGCTCCGGTGATCTGTAAAATTTTTGACGGGCCGACCTAACAAATAATATCGCCATTTTTTTATGGAAGAAATAATTGCATACATCTCTCGTGAATATATGGAAGCTTTTTGATGGTGATGAGGTAGTTTAAGGTTGAAGAAAGCGATTGGATGGTTGTTTTGGGCGAGGACGACTCCGATTGCGGTGGAGGATGCATCTGTGGTGACGGTAAAAATATGATCGAAATTGGGGAGCGATAATATGGGGGTTTGGGTTACAGCGATTTTGAGATTGTCAAATGCAGTTTGGGCTTTTTGGTTCCAGGCAAATGTGCCTTGCTTCAGTAAATCTGATAATGGGTTGGATATTTCAGCATAGTTTCTAATAAACCGCCTATTATTGCCCGTGAGGCCTAGGAATCCACGTACAACAGTAATTGTTTTTGGTACCGACCACTTAACCATTGTGTTAACTTTGTTTGGGTCGACACTCACTCCTTGTGCTGAAATAGTGTGGCTTAGATATTCTAATTTTGTCAAACCGAAGTTGCACTTGTTCAAATTGGCATATAAATGGTGTTGGTCGAGTATTTGGAGGGTTGTGGTGAGGTGGGTCAGATGGTCATCCCATGTAGAACTGTAAACGAGGATGTCGTCAAAGAAAACGAGAATAAATTTTTGTAAGTGTGGCTGAAATATATTGTCCATTGTTGCTTGGAATGTGGATGGCTCATTTGTCAAGCCAAAAGGCATTATCAAAAATTCGTAATGTCCTTCATGAGTGCGGAAATCGGTTTTTGGGATGTCGGGTGGATGGATGCGAATTTGGAAGTACCCACTTCGAAGATCAAGTTTAGAAAAAATTATTGCGCCATAGAGTTCATCTAATAATTCATCGACCGTTGGAATAGGAAATCGGCCCTTGATGGTGATGGCGTTAAGTGCTCGATAATCAACACAAACCCGCCATGAGCCGTCTTTCTTTTTTACTAGGAGAACGGGTGAAGAAAATGGGCTAGTGGATGGTCCGATTAGGTTGGAATTGAGCATGTCTTGGATTTGTTGTTCGATTTTGTTTTTTTTTTTAAATATGGATATCGATATGGTTTAATGTTTATTGGGTTAGAATTGGGTAAAAGGTTGATGTGGTGATTTAGTTGGCGATTCGGTGGTAGATCTGTTGGTGGTTCAAAATTTTTGGAGTAAGAGTTTAATAATTGTTGTAGTGAGGGTTCGTGAGTGGTTAATGAATTGGTTTCAGATGGGCCGGTTATTGGGCTAATGTGAAGGTAAAAGAACTGAGAAATAGAAGATGTAGCCTCTAACCTCTTTAGCTGGTGCAACGAAATTGGATGTGATTCTTGATTTGGGCCGAGCCCGTTTAAGCAAATCGACCTGCCATTAAGTTGAAAGCTCATTTTTAGCTGTTTATAATCCATTGTAATGAGTCCTAGCAATTCCAACCATTGGATTCCCAGAACTGCATCTGAGCCAACAATATCGAGCAAGTGAAAATCAATTGTAAAATTATTGCTTTGGATCTCCACATTGACCGACTTACAACATCCCAAGCTTCGCAACTTTTCTCTGTTGCCCACCATGACAGTAAAGGCAGTCGAATTATCAGTCATCAGACCCAAGAATTTTGCTATTTTTAGGTGCAAATAATTATGTGTGGACCCTGAATCTACTAATATTGAGATTCGATTTCCATTGATGAGAGCTGGAAGGCGTATTGCCCTTGGGTGCGATCACCCAGTTAAAGCATGAAATGATATTTCTTAAAGGTTTTCTTGGGATGTGTCTATTGTTATTTGTGGATCAGAGGCAGGTGGTTTGGAATCGTCATCAACTTGGTTGTCTGTGTCATCGGGGTTCGCGTCAGGAAGTATCATTAAAATATGAGTTGGTTTGCAGTGGTGACCAAGCTGGTACTTCTCGTCACAATTGAAACACAGCCCTTTGCTGTTTACGAACATTCATTTCGGCTTTAGACAGTTGTTTTATGGGAATTGTTGGTTTGGGAAAGTGTGTGGGGGGCGTTTGTGGAAATGCTTGAGTGGTATTTTGTGTTGCTTGTTTACTGATGTGTTGGTTGGTTTTGGAAAATGGGTATTTGGGTTGGTTTGTGAGTTTGCTTTTAATGAGTTTAGCAGATTCGATTGCGTCAGAGAGTGTTGTTGGTTTAAGGAGCAGTAGTTCGTTTTGGATACTTGCTTTGAGTCCAGATATGAAACAATGGAGGATGGAGTCTGGGTTTAAGGTAGTGATACGATTGCACAACATTTCAAATGTCACTTGATAGTTATCCACAGTGGTGAGTTGCTTGAGCTTGAAGAGGGTGGTCTATGGATTTAGAAAGTAGGTGGCCAAATCTTTGCTCAACTGCTTTGGACAGTGTTGGCCACGATGTTAGCTGCTTATTTCGTTGCATCCACTGAAACCGGGTAAGGGCCTGACCGTGCATCTGAAAGCTAGCAAGCTCCACCCGTTGATCTTCGGGTGTGGAGTAATACGTGAAATATCAGTCTGCCTGGAAGATCCGATCGTGGAGGTTGGAGCCATCGAAATTAATGAGGGTAATTTTTGGGTTTCGTGTTTGGTTTGGTGTGGACAACAGTGGGGGTTGCATAGCTGGTGGAGTTTGAGTATGTGATGTGGTTGTTTGGTTATTTGGTGATGATGGAGAGAGGTTGTCGAGCTTGTGGTTGAGGTCGTTCATTGATTTAGTGAGGTTTCGGATGGCTGATTTGATGTTTATGATATCAGCGTTTTGGGATTCTAGTAAAATGCCATGGCTGGTTTGTGTGGATTGAATGGCAGTGATAGTTTCGATGTGGGTGTTTAGCTGATTAACAGCATCTTCAAGGCAAGTCATGGTAAGGTTTTCAGATATTGAGGGAAGGAGGTCGAGATCGATAATGAAAGCACCAAATTGATGTGAGTATAGATCAGATCTGAAAAAAGAGAGAAAACAAAGAAGGAATACAGGCACGAAGAAAAGAGAAGATGAAGAGAGAGATGATTAACAACTAATTTCATCCATACAATTTACTATTCCTCTTACATACTTATAGCCCAACGCTATACAACTTTCCACCGTGGCCTATCACCTATATCTATATTTTTTTTTTGCGCCAATACATTGCCATACAACAGAATTTGGAGCCATAAAAACAGAAAGATAAAGCAAAAAGTAAATAAGTCATGGTGCTGCTATTGTCCTTTGCATACAACACTAATTTCCTCTCTTGTAACCATATTTTAATCTCTGAGCCTTTTTGGAAGTTGAATTCTTCTTTTGGGACGTGTATTGATATGATTCCCTCCTACTTGTGATTGTGTATCATTGTGTAGCGTATCATCTAGTTAACCCAACAAGAAGATTTTGAGCAATTTCAGTTTTGTCTTATACAGGGCATAAAAGACACTCAAGTTTATGGGATTAGCTACAGAAATGCAAATATGGATATAGCTAAGAGTATCTCCAACAATTTCACCATCCAAAATTACATTCTCACTAATTACAAAACGTAATCCTAAATTTTCCCCAACAAAATAAGCTTTAGGCGCCTGTTGAATAGCTGTCTGTGCTCTACGGACCCCAGTCAACGGGTAAAAAATATCAGACGCCTGTTGAACAGGCATCCGAGCTCATACGCCTGTTCAACAGGTGCCTGAAGCTTATTTATTATTTTATTTTAACATATAGGCGCTAGTTGAACAGGCGCTCCACTCCGGATGGCTGTTCAACCAGCGCCTCCTCTGATTACGTTTTTGTAACCAAAAACCCTGAATTTTTGATTGATTACAAAATGTGCACTCTGTTGGAGGGGGAAATGGATGTAATTATTACACATTTGTAATTTTGGATCTCTGTTGGAGATGCTCTAAGGTACATTATTGTCTCTCATTCAATTCTACTCATCTACATCTGACGTTTACTGTAAATGAAAGGAAGAAAAGTGAGACAGAAATGCAAATGGTCACTGGTTTCTTTTGCTTAATTATACGTACAATGGGTTATGCATCAGTAACAAGTATCAACTTGATTTTATCCAATTTTAAGGAAATGATTGATATTTCTTGTCTATTATTCTTTTTGTTCTATTGCATCTTGCAAAAAGTCATGAATCAGATCTTCAAAATTCTAGAACGCTAATAACAAGCATATTCTTATGAATCCTTATTGATCTTCATGTGAAAGTCTTGTGATGGTAAAAGATAAACAAGCTACAGGATTTTTACATTTTTGTTAAATGGACATGTTCGACAAATGTTTTGTCTATAAATGAAATAACACCAATTTTATCACAACGGTGAGCCATTTGCATTTTGTTTCATTTTTTTGGTTTTCTTAATAACTACGCATGTGTATACTTCTCAATGATCATATGTTACATAATTTTATAATAATAAAGTAGCCTTGTTGCTATAATGATTCCGGAAAATTGTTGTAGCCTAGTTTTACAATTTTATATGTCATACGTGCCGTCTACTAATAAAATGCATTCATGTCCTTATATTGGCAGTGTGGGTGTTAAAAGATGATGGTTGTTGAGTTTTGGTGTCAGCTTTTGGTTGTGTGGTAGGCAGTGCGGTTGTGACGATGGTTGTGTTTAATAACATGTGTTTAATTTAAAGTGTGTTATGTCATGTGTTTAATTTTCCATGTTATTTTAAATGGTGTACTGTTATTTTAAACTGCGTTTATTTTAAAATATATACTGACTTATGTTATATGTTTAATTTTTTTCTTTCAGATTTGATGAATTGTTAGAGGTGGCCAAAATCGAGACAATTGTAACATCGACTTATGTAAGGGTGGTTGGATGAGACGACCCAAATCCCGTTCTCACGGAAACAAGGGTTATCTTTGGAATATAACACAGAAACAGAATTAAATAAATACACCAGATAATGAACAATAGAATATACTGGATAAAAGTAATCATCAGAGTTACACAGTATACAGGATCTTACTTAGTACAAATACAGTTCAGCTATACATAAATGTCTACAGCGGAAATAAACAAAATATGTACAATAGGAGCTGAACAGCATAAAAAGAGATAAATGATAGAATCCATCTTCAGCTCCAGCTATCCAGAAGAACCAGCTAAACCTGTATACAAGGCTACTCGTGTGGAAAAAGGGGCACCCGAGTTTGAAAGTGAAACAAACTACGAGTCAGTCATGAGACTGGTATGAGAAATCTACTCAACACATATATATAATTTGGCTAATCACAGGACCACGCCACTTTCATGGAACGGGTTTACTCCATTGGATTGCCAGTGCTTTAAAACAAATCTTTCTTTTGAACATCGCTATGCTTTTTATAAAAATGAAGCCGTTATAAGACTCAGTTCCCATCACACAATGCAACGCAAACCGGAGGATAGAGTTTTTACCTTATAACGGCCAAATATGCTTGATACGAATAAAACAAAGGCATTTGATATTATTGCTAGTGTTTATATGTTTTG
The DNA here is from genome assembly GCA_030737875.1 of Allium sativum. Taxonomy (NCBI): domain Eukaryota; kingdom Viridiplantae; phylum Streptophyta; class Magnoliopsida; order Asparagales; family Amaryllidaceae; genus Allium; species Allium sativum. The sequence goes on from CM060920.1 coordinate 1,025,987,351, forward strand.
AAAACAGTTTCAAATCATAACTATCAATCATAGACGGCATTAATGCCCCATACCACTATGTCGCCATATATAGGTATACAATCAAAACCGCACGATGTCGTATTTGGAAATTGGATTTCTGTCATGAACCAAGGCAAAAGATAGTCCTTACCGAATTCGAGACTGCCTAGCCTGAGTCTCAGGATCAGAGCTCGAGTGACCCTTGGATCGTCAGGGCCGGTCCACCGATGTGGATTAAAATTTCTGAACAATGCGTTTCCCCGCCCTTTGGGGCGTAAACGAGCCAACGAATGACTCCATCGGACCCGGATCGTCCGATCAAACCGAGGCGCCTCGCAACAGCAACAACCACATAGGTGAAAAGTATATAAATGTCAGGGCTGGTAGGTCACTGACACCACCCTAGCTAGGAAGAAACGCATGCCCTCCCTGATGTCCTCTCCCGTTTTAGGTTCATACCGGGTGTGAGGCTCGCGAATTCACGTTATACACAAAGCTACGCCACACAGGTGGTGCTTTGATCATCACCACAAGACTTTGCTTTTCAACAGAAGCCCTGATCACTGCATCTTAGTATGCCACACGGGCAATTCATGCCATGCGACTGATGTCCATCGATATACAACCTCTGAGCTCGTGCGTCTCAGAGAAGGGCGTTAAGCAAAAGAATAAATTCTCCGCCGCCAAACAGATGTAGATTTAACAGAAATCAATCAACACAGAATAAACTCCACTGTCAGACACACAGTCCATTTACAAGTCCGTTCTGGGTCTGAACGAAACCGGAGGCACTAAATACCTCGCAAACCCTTCGATCACCACGTACGTCTGGACGATCACCACTCATTATCCATATTTCGGGATGCCTCCCAATCAGGACCTCGGTTACCATCCAAATGAGGTGAAGATCTCCGGTCTTCGACCACCGTCTTCATCTTCGACTTTCAATCGTCGGTCAATCATTTGAAGTGAGAATTAACTCGGCCTTTTCAAATAATTCATGTATATTTAGAATTTCAAATCAATTTATTTCAATGGTTAAATTATTCGACAACACCAATTGTGTTCTTTAATGTAATTTTCACACCAAACACATTCAACCATCAAAAGGCACGTAAATCAAGCAAATTCAGTCTATTTCCATTCCATATCGTTTATGATATTTTATAATGATTTATCGCTATTTTTATTTATTTTAAAATAACCTATTTATTCAAAACGACGCTTCGGGCCATAAAGCGGCCGTGGCGCTGTTTTTCTTCAGATTTGATTTACACATATCTGAAAATCTAACCGTTGGATCTTCACAAAATTTACATCATTAGAAAGGTCTTTTCAAAACGAATCCAATGGTTCCAGTTTCGGGAAAATCCGACGGTCGGATCTTCCGGTACAATCGTTTGAAGTTTCGATTTCAAAATACGAACTGCAGCGTCGTTATTCGATTAAATATAATTATATTTATATATATATATAATCGTTTCTGGCGCTGTTTTTCTTCAGATTTGAATTAAACATTCCAGACAATCCAACCGTTGGATCTTTACAAAGTTGGTGCCGTTGGAAAGATTTTTCCAAGGCGAACCCGACGGTTGTGGTTTCGGGAAAATCCAATTGTCGGATTCCCCGTACTAGTTGTTTGAAATCACGGTTTCAAAATACGAACTGCACGGCTTCATTTCGTTTTAATTTATTTATATTTATATATTTATATAAATATAGTTTCTTCAATGATTTCAATATCGTTTTCACTTCAAATATTTCGCTAACGCCTTAAATTTTTGGAAAATTTCGCCATAACCTCCCCTGCACCGGGAGCATCGGGAAATTGCAAATAGCTTTCCCGGTCCTTCTAATCTCAAAAAGAAAAAGTCAAGCGGCTAGCCAACAGGCTCATAAAATCATCACCCAAACAAAACAGTAAATGTGTACCTATTTGTCGGGCACAAAATTTTATTCCTCTTCTCTAGCCCCTTTGCTATAACCTGTTCAATGAATATGCATGTACATATATATACAGTTCTTATCATTTATCCTTTTCTATTCAACTTCATATTTGATTTCTATTTGGTTTAAAAACACCATTCATTCTAATGTTACATAAATAGGTGCAAATCATTTCATTAGCTAATTAATGAATATTTCAACTCATATATGTTTATTTTGAACAAGTGGCTATTTTTAACACTTCGCATTTCAACGATTTATGCATACAATAAAAATGTGATTTTTATTGTAAAACAATTCATTTCAAAACACTATTTTTCTATATAGTTCATATAGGTGAGAAAAATAGGATTTTTATCATAAAACAATTTCTTTTAAAACGAGATTATTCTACACAGTTCATATAGTCGATAAAAGGAGATTTTTATTATCAAACCATTTATTTCAAAATATGAATACCATTCAACACATGAATTTCTAATCAACGAATGAATATCAATTCAACACATGAATGTTTTCTATAGTTTCTATATATAGATAAAAATGTGATTTTTATTATCAAACAATTTATTTCAAAATATGAATACCATTCAACACATGAATTTCTAATCAACGAATGAATATCAATTCAACACATGAAGGTTTTCTATAGTTTCTATATATAGATAAAAATGTGATTTTTATTATCAAACAATTTATTTCAAAATATGAATACCATTCAACACATGAATTTCTAATCAACGAATGAATATCAATTCAACACATGAATGTTTTCTATAGTTTCTATATATAGATAAAAATGTGATTTTTATTATCAAACAATTTATTTCAAAATATGAATACCATTCAACACATGAATTTCTAATCAACGAATGAATATCAATTCAACACATGAATGTTTTCTATAGTTTCTATATATAGATAAAAATGTGATTTTTATTATCAAACAATTTATTTCAAAATATGAATACCATTCAACATATGAATTTCTAATCAACGAATGAATATCAATTCAACACATGAAGGTTTTCTATTCAATGAATAAATATAGTTTAAGCGTATGAAAATAATTCAAACACACGAATATTATTCAAAATTTCGGCAGCATAACGGCAGGGTAGTTAAAACCGGGACCGTCCCTAGTACGGCTCCTCGCTCTACCTTAAAACCTCGCGGTTTTTGACAATGGGGATCATGCATCTAGTTCGCACGCAGGCGGCATGTATATATTTATTTCATTTCCACAAAACTAATCCTATGTGGTGTCAACCAAATATTTTTCAACCACAATCAACCAATATCAATCACAAACAATCCCAAACAACCATTCGCTATCAATCAATTTTCACAACAATTTCAACCAATAAATATCGTCCATGGTTTGTGGACGAGGGGCGTGTATATATATATATATATTTATATATAGCAATTCACTTTTATTTCAACACATATATATATAGCTAGGAAAAGAAATGGAAGAGTGAGAAATTCTCACCAATAGCTATCCAATACCACGACTCTTCCTTTATAGAAATCTTCGCCAATCTCGCCTTTTGTCGCTTCGTTGCCCGTATTCTCTACATATGTAAAAATCGAATTTTTACTATGTTATTCAATATATAAAAAATCGAATTTTGACTTCGCTATTCAATATATAAAGATCATATTTTAAAAATAAAGATTATATTTTTAATATTCCTATGATGTAAAAATTATATTTTTATTGCTTTAAAAATATAAGAATCATATCTTACTTCTTCTACTTAATAAAAATTCCGTCTTTTTTATTTTAAAAATATGATCTTTATTATCCAAGTTCAAATCTTTTTCTATTTAAAGTTCAAATCTTTTTCTATTTAAAGTTTAAACCTTTTTCTATTTAAAATTTAAACCTTTTTCTATTTAAAGTTTAAACCTTTTTCCTTTTAAAATTTAAACCTTTTTCTATTTAAAGTTTAAACCTTTTTCCTTTTAAAGTTTAAACCTTTTTCTTTTTAAGTTTAAAATAAAATCAGTTTTAAACTCTTTCGAAAATCAGTACTCTTTTCAAAAGGTCAGTTTTAAATCCTTTAAAAAAATCAGTATTCTAAATCCTTTTTTATAAAATCGGTTTCTAAATCCTTTTTTTTAAAAATCGGTTTCTAAATCCTTTTTTTTTAAATCAGTTTCTTTCTGTTTATATAAAAAAAAAAAGACTTACAGAGAGGGGGGGTTTCCGCAGATCGTCGGAGTTGGCTTCTAGGGGGGGTGGCGGCTTCAGCGTCTCGAACTGGGGGGCGTCGTCTTCGTCGGAGCTCGTGCGATCTTGGAGGGGCTTCGGGGGTTGCGCCACTGGAAGGAGGAAGGCTGGACGGAGGGGGCGGTGGGTCGGTGGCGTCGAACTGGGGCTCGCGATAGTTTTAGGGTTTTTTTTTTCTTTTTTTTTTTGTTCGAAGTGGAGAGAGAAGAGGGAATAGGGGGTTTATATAAAATATATATATTTAATTATTTAATTTTGCAAAAAGTTGACTTTTACATATGACCTCTAAACGAGGCCCACCGCCTGTCGTCCATAGCGTTTTACCCCCATCCCGGACACAATGGGATATGTATCGTAAGCTGATTCAATCTTTTGAATCAGTTTCCGTTGAATTTAAAGTGTAATTCTTTATATATTCAATTTAAACGCACATTTCAATTTAGTGGGGCCACATACGAACTCGAAAAATTCCAGAAAAATATTTTCTAGCTTCGTATTGACGATACGGTCCTAACAAAACTAGTTTCGTCGAATTCTGAGATCGTTTGAAAAATGGCCAATTTCCAGTCGATTAAAATCAACTGAAACTGGTCAAACGCGTTTTCCTTTGCCACGCTCACATATTGATTCGAAATATTATGAAATTTGAAACCTAGCATTAACTTCACATCCCGGACCCAACAAAAGTGGTTTCGTCGAAATCCGAGGTCGTTTGCAAAATGTCCATTTTTAAGGGCCTGAATTCCATAGCGACTATTCAGAATTTTCAACTGGACATATCTTTTGATTCCCGCTATCAAATTTCGATTGGTCGGATTCGTTGGAAAGATATTACCAATTAGATCCTAATGTTTTTGGTTTCACTAAAATCCGGATTGTTTTTCACCCGGTACAGTCCGACAAAGTTTGAATTCAATTTTTGAAACTGCCACGCCATTTCAGGCCTTGTTTATAATTATTATTAATTATATTCGTTTTCAATTGTCGATTCAAACTCAGTTTTCATTTCCATTATTTAAAATATTTATTTTAAATATTTAAAATCCATTATTTTAGCCAATTTAAAAATTTTAAATTGGTTCAGATTTTCTGGATCGTTACAATCTCCCCCACTTAAAACTTTTCGTCCCCGAAAAGGAATAAAGTCGAAAGTGGTTTGATAAATCTACAATCACACAACACAACAACCAATCCAATTGTTTTTAACCTTTCAAAAATATACTAATCTATTTTTATACTCCTTTTCAAAATCATTCAGCCTATAGAATTTAAAAGTGCACATCAATGAAAAGAAAATTACAACAGATTAGAGAATTAAATGGTAATGCAAAGTATGGTAAATGTACCTTGCACCGGAGTCAATCAGAGATATCTACTCGGCACCTAGGATAAGCTTTCTGAATGCTCTCCTCAGTTTCCCAAGTATAATCTCGCGGATCTCCACTCCATTGCACTTTGACTAAGTGAACCTTCTTGTTTCTCAGCTCTTTGGTTTCTTTGCCGATGATCTTTAGCGGCTCTCGCCTTATAGCTAATTCTGGAGTAATTTCAATATCCTGCTGAGCTGCTTCTTCCATGATCAAGTCTGGATCATGAACGTGCTTTCAAAGTTGAGATATGTGAAATACATCATGCACTCCAGGCAACCAGTCTGGCAATTGAACTTTATATGCGAGAGTCCCAATCCGTTCCAGAATAGGAAACGGGCCAATGAATTTGGGTGCCAACTTTCCAGTTTTACCGAACCGGATAACTACTCTCATCGGCGATACTTTCAAATATACATAGTCGCCAACTTCAAAGGATATATCTCTTCTTCTTCTGTCGGCATAGCTCTTTTGTCGGCTTTGAGCGGCGAGTAATCGTTTCTTAATAAAATCGACTTTGTCGGCAGCTTCTCGAATCATATCAGGCCCTAACACAAGTCTATTTCCAGGCTCGACCCAACAAGCAGGAGATCGGCACGGTCTACCATACAATGCTTCGAATGGCGACATTGTCAGGCTTGCCTGGTAGCTGTTGTTATAAGAGAATTCAGCCAAATGTAGATGGTCTTCCCATGATCCACCGAAATCTATAACACAAGCCCGCAATAGATCTTCTAAAATACGATTCACCCTCTCAGTCTGACCGTCTGTCTGAGGATGATAAGCGGTGCTAAAGTTTAACTTCGTTCCCAGCTCGACTTGAAATGCTTCCCAGAATTTGCTAGTGAATATTGTATCTCTATCACTGACTATACTGAGCGGCACTCCATGTAGTCTAACTATTTCCCTGCAGTATATCTGCGCCAGACTCTGAGCAGTTCTGTTTGATCTGACAGGTATGAAATGGGCGGTCTTCGTGAAGCGATCTACGATCACCCAAATACTGTCATTTCCTTTTCTGGTTCTGGGCAGACCATCGATGAAATCCATAGAAATATGTTCCCACTTCCAACCAGGAACTTCTAGCGGTTGTAATAATCCAGCCAATTTCTGTTGGTCACTCTTGACTAGCTGGCAAGTAGGGTAGCGGCTAACATATATTGAAACGTCTCTCTTCATAGCCTTCCACCAGAATGTTCTTTTGAGATCGTTATACATTTTGGCCACGCCAGGATGGATACTCAGCTTGGACTTGTGACACTCGTCTAACACTTCCCTTTTTAGTTCGGGGATGTCAGGAACACAAATCCTTCCTTTCAATCTCAGGGTCTCGTCGTTATCTATTTGAAAACACGAGGGTTCGCCTTTCTGAATTCTTTTGATCATATCTTTAATAAAGTTATCCTCCTTCTGAAGAATAGATATCTTGTCAATCAAGGATGTTGTGATAATAAAGCTGGCGATCATTACATTCTTTCTGCTTAACGCATCAGCCACGACATTGGCTTTTCCTGGAGTGTATATAATTTCAAAGTCATATGCTGCAAGAAACTCTAGCCAACGTTGCTGCCTCAAATTCAAGTCCTTTTGGGTGAATAGATACTTTAACGACTGATGATCTGTAAATAGTTCAAATCTCTCACCCAGGAGATAATGTCTCCAGATTTTCAAAGAGAATATGATAGCCAATAACTCAAGATCATGAGTTACATAGTTTTTCTCGTGCGGCTTCAGTTGACGGCTAGCGTAAGCAATCACTTGACCTCTTTGCATTAACACTGCGCCAAGGCCTTCTCTAGAAGCATCCGTCCAGACTTTTAAATCCTGGTTTCCATCGATGATGGTTAACACTGGAGCTGTTGTTAGTCTTAACTTTAGCTCTTCGAAAGCCTCCTCACTTTCTGGAGTCCATTTGAATTTAGAGTGCTTCTTGGTAAGCTTCGTTAAGTGGCCTGATATCTTCGAAAAGTCTTTAACGAAATTCCGATAATAACTAGCCAATCCGAGAAAACTGCGGACTTCAGTGGGGGTACTGGGCTGTTTCCAGTTCTGAATAGTTGTGATTTTACTTGGATCCACAGCAATTCCTTCTTTCGACACGACGTGGCCCAGAAACTTTACTTCATCTTGCCAGAAGATACATTTGGAAAATTTGGCTTTCAACACATTCCGTCTGAGAATTTCTAACACTTGTTCCAAATGCTTTTCATGTTCGGCCTTTGATTTAGAGAAGATTAGAATATCGTCAATGAAAACCAGAACAAATTTATTCAATACTCCTCTGAATACTCTATTCATCAGATCGACGAAGTAAGCTGGAGCGTTACATAAGCCGAACGACATTACTAACCACTCGTAGAATAAGTCGGGGCCTCTGAACACTGTCATTGGAGCACACTCTTCGGCTATTCGAAATTGATGGAAGCCTGTAGCTAGGTCCATTTGTGAAAATACTTGTGCGCCATTTAATCGATCCAACAAATCATCTATCCGCGGCAATGGATATTTGTTCTTTATTGTCTGTTTGTTCAGATCACGATAATCTACACATAGACGTAGAGTACCGTCAGATTTTGGGACAAACACCACTGCTGCACCCCAATCAGAGAAACTAGGCCTAATCAGACCTTTCCATACTAGCTGTCGTTTTTGATTGTCTAATTCCTCCTTCTCTTTCAAGGACATTCTTCGAATAGCGTGAACTACCGGCCTTGCATTGGGAATCAAAGCAATCTTGAAATCTATTTCTCTCTGCGGAGGTAAACGAACAACTTCTTCGAACACGTCCGCATAGTTCTTGACGACAGGAATGTCTTTGATGAGGTCAGGAATATTCTCTATGACTTCAGGGACATTTTCAATTTGGGCTGGAGAAACATTTAGAGCTGCCCAGAAGTCTTTTCTATTAGCATTCTGACCTTCACACGGTATGGTTATATAACTCCCTGATGTAATCTTAGCTCTAACAACTCTCTCGGCGCATCTAACCTCTGATTCATATTTGGTTAACCAATCCAATCCCAAAATAAGATCGAATTCGTCAAAATTCATGACGATAGAGATAATAGGGAATTTATAGCAAGAAAAAGAGACGGGTACTGCACAAACCCAACTGAGATTGATGGAACCTCCAACTGGATTTCGGACAGTCATTGGCTCTTTGAGCTTCTTCAAATTCAAATCTAATTTCTTGACTGCACTCTTTGCAATAAAGCTTCGTGACGCGCCTGTGTCAAACAGTACTTTAACTGGAATGTTTTTGACATTGAGCGTGCCTTCTAAAACATCAGACCTTTCCTGAGCAGACGAGGATGCAGGTACTTCTACCACCTCATTTACATATACTGCTTTAGGTTTTCTGAGTAGCGGGCAGGCCTTTGAAAGATGACCAGACTGATGGCATTGACTGCACTTTCTCTTCTCTTGGAACTTCTTACCGGATTTAATTTCATCTTTCCTCAGCTTCTTCAAGGGTTTACAATTCCTAGTCAAATGCCCCTGTTTATGGCAGTTACTGCATACAGCGGTCGTTACTGGTTCTTTTTCGGATCTGGCCCTTTTTTGATTGGTTCTAGGCTCCTTACTGACCTCTGACATCGTACTGGCCTCAGGACGATCAGTTTCCGGCTTTGCTTTGTCACTAGAACTGACTTCCTCTTCGTACTGTAGCATACCTTTCTTGTCTAGATCTTCGTACTGATAAGCCATGTATATCATTTCAGAAAAAGGAAGCTTCACATGCCCCAATACTTTATTCTGGTATTTCCTTTGAAGTCCGTGAATAAATCTCAAATTCTTTCTCCTCGTATTCTGAATTAGATGGGGAGCAAAGTGAGCAAGTTCATTGAATTTCTTGTGATATTCGGGAATGGTCATGTCACCTTGTATTAGATAAGAAAATTCGTCACATAGTCTCTCGGTTGCTTCGGGAGGAGTAAATCTTTCCAAGAAAATTACTTTGAATCTGTCCCAGGTGATATCACCTTCTGGATTATCTTTAATAACTGTATCCCATCAAAACAAAGCTTCTTCTTTGAGTGCCCAAGACGCCAGTAATCTTTTCTGATCGTCTCTCAGCTTTAAACCCTCAAAGATCTTCTCTGCAGAACGAATCCAAGCTTGTGTTTCCATAATGGACTCCTTGCCTAAGAATGGCGATCCACCAAGATTTCGAAATCTCTTGAATAGAACTTCTATATTGGATTCTGGCTGTGGGAGCACAACTGGCTCATTAGCTGGTCGAGCCATACGATCATTTCTTCTGTTCCTGCCACTCATTTTCTAGTATGTCTGCAATTAGCAGAACAAGTGTCAGGTCAATGGGAAAGATATTTGAAAATATAGAGACAAATACTTGAATGTAAATGTGTCTATCGATGTGTTATTTCATTCTGCTACTCATACTAGGATATTACTGATCCTATCTGTATTGAGTTACCCGTCCTAGAACACTACTGGTTCTATTTCTGACGAGTTCGTTCAAATGTTATATTCCAGAACTAAGCTTAACCAAAGCTCTGATACCACGTTGAGACGACCCAAATCCCGTTCTCACGGAAACAAGGGTTATCTTTGGAATATAACACAGAGACATAATTAAATAAATACACCAGATAATGAACAATAGAATATACTGGATAAAAGTAATCATCAGAGTTACACAGTATACATGATCTTACTTAGTACAAATACAGTTCAGCTATACATAAATGTCTACAGCGGAAATAAACAAAATATGTACAATAGGAGCTGAACAGCATAAAAAGAGATAAATGATAGAATCCAACTTCAGCTCCAGCTATCCAGAAGAACCAGCTAAACCTGAATACAAGGCTGCCCGTGTGGAAAAAGGGGCACCCGAGTTTGAAAGTGAAACAAACTACGAGTCAGTCATGGGACTGGTATGAGAAATCTACTCAACACATATATATAATTTGGCTAATCACAGGACCATGCCACTTTCGTGGAACGGGTTTACTCCATTGGATTGCCAGTGCTTTAAAACAAATCTTTCTTTTGAACATCGCTATGCTTTTTATAAAAATGAAGCCGTTATAAGACTCAGTTCCCATCACACAATGCAACGCAAACCAGAGGATAGAGTTTTTACCTTATAACGGCCAAATATGCTTGATACGAATAAAACAAAGGCATTTGATATTATTGCTAGTGTTTATATGTTTTGAAAACAGTTTCAAATCATAACTATCAATCATAGACGGCATTAATGCCCCATACCACTATGTCGCCATATATAGGTATACAATCAAAACCGCACGATGTCGTATTTGGAAATTGGATTTCTGTCATGAACCAAGGAAAAAGATAGTCCTTACCGAATTCGAGACTGCCTAGCCCGAGTCTCAGGATCAGAGCTCGAGTGACCCTTGGATCGTCAGGGCTGGTCCACCGATGTGGATTAAAATTCCTGAACAATGCGTTTCCCCACCCTTTGGGGCGTAAACGAGCCAACGAATGACTCCATCGAACCCGGATCGTCCGATCAAACCGAGGCGCCTCGCAACAGCAACAACCACATAGGTGAAAAGTATATAAATGTCAGGGCTGGTAGGTCACTGACACCACCCTAGCTAGGAAGAAACGCATGCCCTCCCTGATGTCCTCTCCCGTTTTAGGTTCATACCGGGGTGTGAGGCTCGCGAATTCACGTTATACACAAAGCTACGCCACACAGGCGGTGCTTTGATCATCACCACAAGACTTTGCTTTTCAACAGAAGCCTTGATCACTGCATCTTAGTATGCCGCATAGGCAATTCATGCCATGCGACTGATGTCCATCGATATACAACCTCTGAGCTCGTGCGTCTCAGAGAAGGGCGTTAAGCAAAAGAATAAATTCTCTGCCGCAAAACAGATGTATATTTAACAAAAATCAATCAACACAGAATAAACTCCACTGTCAGACACACAGTCCATTTGCAAGTCCGTTCTGGGTCTGAACGAAACCGGAGGCACTAAATACCTCGCAAACCCTTCGATCACCACGTACGTCTGGACGATCACCACTCATTATCCATATTTCGGGATGCCTCCCAATCAGGACCTCGGTTACCATCCAAACGAGGTGAAGATCTCCGGTCTTCGACCACCGTCTTCATCTTCGACTTTCAATCGTCGGTCAATCATTTGAAGTGAGAATTAACTCGGCCTTTTCAAATAATTCACGTATATTTAGAATTTCAAATCAATTTATTTCAATGGTTAAATTATTCGACAACACCAATTGTGTTCTTTAATGTAATTTTCACACCAAACACATTCAACCATCAAAAGGCACGTAAATCAAGCAAATTCAGTCTATTTCCATTTCATATCGTTTATGATATTTTATAATGATTTATCGCTATTTTTATTTATTTTAAAATAGCCTATTTATTCAAAATGACGCTTCGGGACATAAAGCGGCCGTGGCGCTGTTTTTCTTCAGATTTGATTTACACATATCTGAAAATCTAACCGTTGGATCTTCACAAAATTTACATCATTAGAAAGGTCTTTTCAAAACGAATCCAACGGTTCCAGTTTCGGGAAAATCCGACGGTCGGATCTCCCGGTACAATCGTTTGAAGTTTCGATTTCAAAATACGAACTGCAGCGTCGTTATTCGATTAAATATAATTATATATATATATATAATCGTTTCTGGCGCTGTTTTTCTTCAGATTTGAATTAAACATTCCAGACAATCCAACCGTTGGATCTTTACAAAGTTGGTGCCGTTGGAAAGATTTTTCCAAGGCGAACCCGACGGTTGTGGTTTCGGGAAAATCCAATGGTCGGATTCCCCGTACTAGTTGTTTGAAATCACGATTTCAAAATACGAACTGCACGGCTTCGTTTCGTTTTAATTTTATTTATATTTATATAGTTATATAAATATAGTTTCTTCAATGATTTCAATATCGTTTTCACTTCAAATATTTCGCTAACGCCTTAAATTTTTGGAAAATTTCGCCATAACCTCCCCTGCACCGGGAGCATCGGGAAATTGCAAATAGCTTTCCCGGTCCTTCTAATCTCAAAAAGAAAAAGAAAAAGCCAAGCGGCTAGCCAACAGGCTCATAAAATCATCACCCAAACAAAACAGTAGATGTGTACCTATTTGTCGGGCACAAAATTTTATTCCTCTTCTCTAGCCCCTTTGCTATAACCTGTTCAATGAATATGCATGTACATATATATATACAGTTCTTATCATTTATCCTTTTCTATTCAACTTCATATTTGATTTCTATTTGGTTTAAAAACACCATTCATTCTAATGTTACATAAATAGGTGCAAATCATTTCATTAGCTAATTAATGAATATTTCAACTCATATATGTTTATTTTGAACAAGTGGCTATTTTTAACACTTCGCATTTCAACGATTTATGCATACAATAAAAATGTGATTTTTATTGTAAAACAGTTCATTTCAAAACACTATTTTTCTATATAGTTCATATAGGTGACAAAAATAGGATTTTTATCATAAAATAATTTCTTTTAAAACGAGATTATTCTACACAGTTCATATAGTCGATAAAAGGTGATTTTTATTATCAAACCATTTATTTCAAAATATGAATACCATTCAACACATGAATTTCTAATCAACGAATGAATATCAATTCAACACATGAATGTTTTCTATAGTTTCTATATATAGATAAAATTGTGATTTTTATTATCAAACAATTTATTTCAAAATATGAATACCATTCAACACATGAATTTCTAATCAAGGAATGAATAACAATTCAACACATGAAGGTTTTCTATAGTTTCTATATATAGATAAAAATGTGATTTTTATTATCAAACAATTTATTTCAAAATATGAATACCATTCAACACATGAATTTCTAATCAACGAATGAATATCAATTCAACACATGAATGTTTTCTATAGTTTCTATATATAGATAAAAATGTGATTTTTATTATCAAACAATTTATTTCAAAATATGAATACCATTCAACACATGAATTTCTAATCAACGAATGAATATCAATTCAACACATGAATGTTTTCTATAGTTTCTATATATAGATAAAAATGTGATTTTTATTATCAAACAATTTATTTCAAAATATGAATACCATTCAACACATGAATTTCTAATCAACGAATGAATATCAATTCAACACATGAAGGTTTTCTATTCAATGAATAAATATAGTTTAAGCATATGAAAATAATTCAAACACACGAATATTATTCAAAATTTCGGCAGCATAACGGCAGGGTAGTTAAAACCGGGACCGTCCCTAGTACGGCTCCTCGCTCTACCTTAAAACCTCGCGGTTTTTGACAATGGGGATCATGCATCTAGTTCGCACGCAGGCGGCATGTATATATTTATTTCATTTCCACAAAACTAATCCTATGTGGTGTCAAACAAATATTTTTCAACCACAATCAACCAATATCAATCACAAACAATCCCAAACAACCATTCGCTATCAATCAATTTTCACAACAATTTCAACCAATAAATATCGTCCATGGTTTATGGACAAGGGGCGTATATATATATATATATATATATATATATATATATATATATATATATATATATATATAGGTATATATATAGCAATTCACTTTTATTTCAACACATATATATATAGCTAGGAAAAGAAATGGAAGAGTGAGAAATTCTCACCAATAGCTATCCAATACCACGACTCTTCCTTTATAGAAATCTTCGCCAATCTCGCCTTTTGTCGCTTCGTTGCCCGTATTCTCTACATATGTAAAAATCGAATTTTTACTATGTTATTCAATATATAAAAAATCGAATTTTGACTTCGCTATTCAATATATAAAGATCATATTTTAAAAATAAAGATTATATTTTTAATATTCCTATGATGTAAAAATTATATTTTTATTGCTTTAAAAATATAAGAATCATATCTTACTTCTACTTAATAAAAATTCCGCCTTTTTTATTTTAAAAATATGATCTTTATTATCCAAGTTCAAATCTTTTTCTATTTAAAGTTCAAATCTTTTTCTATTTAAAGTTTAAACCTTTTTCTATTTAAAATTTAAACCTTTTTCTATTTAAAGTTTAAACCTTTTTCCTTTTAAAATTTAAACCTTTTTCTATTTAAAGTTTAAACCTTTTTCCTTTTAAAGTTTAAACCTTTTTCTTTTTAAGTTTAAAATAAAATCAGTTTTAAACTCTTTCGAAAATCAGTATTCTTTTCAAAAGGTCAGTTTTAAATCCTTTAAAAAAATCAGTATTCTAAATCCTTTTTTATAAAATCGGTTTCTAAATCCTTTTTTTAAAAATCGGTTTCTAAATCCTTTTTTTTTAAAATCAGTTTCTTTCTGTTTATATAAAATAAAAATAAATAATAAAAAAAAGACTTACAGAGAGGGGGGGTTTCCGTAGATCGTCGGAGCTGGCTTCTAGGGGGGGGGGGGGGGCGGCTTCAGCGTCTCGAACTGGGGGGCGTCGTCTTCGTCGGAGCTCGTGCGATCTGGGGGGGGGGCTTCGGGGGTTGCGCCACTGGAAGGAGGAAGGCTGGACGGAGGGGGCGTTGGGTCGGCGGCGTCGAACTGGGGCTCGCGATAGTTTTAGGGTTTTTTTTCTTTTTTTTTCTGTTCGAAGTGGAGAGAGAAGAGGGAATAGGGTGGTTTATATAAAATATATATATATTTAATTATTTAATTTTGCAAAAAGTTGACTTTTACATACGACCTCTAAACGAGGCCCGCCGCCTGTCGTCCATAGCGTTTTACCCCCATCCCGAACACAATGGGATATGTATCGTAAGCTGATTCGATCTTTTGAATCAGTTTCCGTTGAATTTAAAGTGTAATTCTTTATATATTCAATTTAAACGCACATTTCAATTTAGTGGGGCCACATACGAACTCGAAAAATTCCAGAAAAATATTTTCTAGCTTCGTATTGATGATACGGTCCTAACAAAACTAGTTTTGTCGAATTCTGAGATCGTTTGAAAAATGGCCAATTTCCAGTCGATTAAAATCAACTGAAACTGGTCAAACGCGTTTTCCTTTGCCACGCTCACATATTGATTCGAAATATTATGAAATTTGAAACCTAGCAATAACTTCACATCCCGGACCCAACAAAAGTGGTTTCGTCGAAATCCGAGGTCGTTTGCAAAATGTCCATTTTTAAGGGCCTGAATTCCATAGCGACTATTCAGAATTTTCAACTGGACATATCTTTTGATTCCTGCTATCAAATTTCGATTGGTCGGATTCGTTAGAAAGATATTACCAATTAGATCCTAATGTTTTTGGTTTCACTAAAATCCGGATTGTTTTTCACCCGGTACAGTCCGACAAAGTTTGAATTCAATTTTTGAAACTGCCACGCCATTTCAGGCCTTGTTTATAATTATTATTAATTATATTCGTTTTCAATTGTCGATTCAAACTCAGTTTCCATTGCCATTATTTAAAATATTTAAAATCCATTATTTTAGCCAATTTAAAAAAATTTAATTGGTTCAGATTTTCTGGGTCGTTACATTGGATTATGCAGAGGTTATGCATTCCTTCTTATATCATTTTAGTTGTGGTGTAATTAAATTCATGTAATAGATATTCAGTAATATATTTTCACTATGAAATGTTTTATGTCTGGATCCGTATATATTTTGAAGTATTATGAAGTTAACGGTAAATTATGTAACATATGAATTTGTGTTAAATATGATAAATTTGACCATTGTTATTATTTTGATTTATACATACAGCTTTGTTTGTGTTAAGTGTTGATTGTTGGAAGTGCACTTGATGTATGTTCCTTTGTATAGTCTATGCTGAACTGAATTATGTGGATTGTTATCTAAGATCATATGCATATATGATATTAGTAGTGTTTGGTTGCTATGAGATACAGGGCTGCGTGAATTAGTTAAAAAATTGTTATTTGCGATGTTATTTTTAGAAACCGTAGCAAAAATACAAATTTTTAAAAGCACTAGCAAGTCTACTGCGATGGCTATTTTAAAAACATCAGCAAAAAAATACTTCTTTGCGTAGCAAAAAAGCATAGTTTTGAAACAAAGCAACATTTATTTGCGACTGCTGTTACTAAAAACCGTCGCATATTCTTCATATTATGCGACTGCTTTTTAATCTGTCGTAAAAAGTCATATTATGCGACAGTTTTGTATCCGTCGCAAAAGTTTTATTCTTTTTGCGACAGTTGCAGTTGCTACGGTTACTTAGCCGTCGCAAGTGGACACAGACAACCATCGCAAATAACCTTTTTTTGTCGCAGTGATTGGGATCTGACATACCAGGTATCCAATGCAGTTCCTCGAAATAGAAGCTTAGGTAAGACTTCCTCAGATTATCATTCTTCTCCACATTGCTCAGGACCGGGATCTCATATATATCGGGAACCATTAGGCCACGCTTTCTTATGTCCCTCCTTCTGGATTTTTATCCTCCACTGGTCCTTTCTTTTCCTGTGACCTATCGAACGGCTCTGCAAATGTGGCATAGGAAAGAATGACCGTCATCGGCTGCATCGCGCTTACTATTTTTTCTCTTCTCTCTGCTTCAATTATTTAGTTGCTTGGTTGTGGAGACACCGAATGTCGAGATTGGTCTTGATGTCGTTAGTTGTTGTCACATTCGTAAGATCGCTTAGATTTCAAGTGCAACTCCGCACTTCTAATAAAGGCGCTCACGGCTCCGCCCCTTGGTCTTTAAGAGCCCCTTGAATCCTCGGTCTCTATTTCCTTCCCAAGCCATTGCATATGCAAAAGGAAAATCCGGAATCAGAAACGAGCATTCCACGTACACAAGTAAGTGTTGTGTCATGAAGTGTTTATGAGTGTGACTGTGTATGTGTCCTAAGTGTTCCATCCACGGATTAGACGTCTTCTTTCTTGAAGGGGTAATTTCCCTACCGCTTAGCAATAGGCTTTCGACGTTCATGTCACTAAACCAAAAAGTAGATGTCTCGATGGGGATTAGGTCCAAGTCCTGAAATTGATGCCCAACCTCCAACGATGCGGTGGTTTCATAGGTCATTACTGGAGAAGTTAGTTCGAGACTCTTTCCTAACCTTGTCTGCTCAGTCGGGGATGGAACGGGAGTGAGCATCAAATCATCTCCTCCGGTGAACTCCTCATCATTACCGCCGTCTGGGCCCCCCATTTCCCCCTAATCTCTTAAGACCATTATTTCAACTGGGGGGACTTCGGGAAGCATGACAGGGGGAACCTCCACTTGTAGACCCGGAGGAACCTATCCTTCCTCTTCATCATAGTCATCGTTATGATCCATCAAACAGCCTTTGGGAAGTAAGCCTGATACATAGAGGAGATGGTTTGATAGTAGAGTCTGGGTGTCACGAAATGCGTTTGGAACATTCCTTAGTGCCAAGACTCGCTCGAGGTAAACATTGCTCCTCGCAATCTGAGGGAAACCTGCCACATAAAGTTTCAAGTTTGTTTAGAGATTAAAACTCAATTAACTCAAAATACAATGTAAGTTTTAAAACATGTACAGCCCGTGAGCCATCTCCTCGCAAATACTGGAGAGCATCGGACGAAGAACCAATCGTGCTTGAAGTAACTGAGCTTGTTCAATACTTCCAGGGTGATGCGACTATTGTCTTGCACCTCAAAGTAGACAAGGAACGACGAGATGCTTCTTTTCTTCATGGTGTAGAGATATCAAATGTCTTCCCCAATCGTCTCCATCCCGATAACTCTATGCACATGATGTAAGTGCCAAGAAGAAACCAGAGCAACAATCTAAAATATTTCGTACTTCACACAAATACGCCTTAGCGAAGCTTCATCGATTCGTGAAACGGTTGAGTCCAGCAGATTCTCAAGAATACTAACATCTGTCATCATGTACGGTGCTACCAGACCACCTACCTATTCGTCGCCCAAATCCTTTTCTTCTTGGGGTTTTACTCTTGCTAGTTCTATCTCTTCCTAGATGACCAACTCATCCACATCCCCTGGTCACGCATGTCATGTGGTATCATTTGATAGAAAAAGGTGGAAGTATTGAAAGTCTCAAGCTCAAGCTCGCTACATTTTGGACTGGGATCATACGAGGATTCGGGAGAATTCAGAGATGGTTCCGTAGCTCCGACTGTTAAGTTATGGAGATATCCAGAGTTTATTTGTGCCACTATAAACTATACTGTTAAGATAGTTGCATTAGCAACTACAACAAAACCTGTACCCTTTGTGCCAGTGTAAAATTACCTAGAACATGTAATGTTGTGCATGTTGATGCAATTATTGAAAAACATTTCGGGACACAGCGAAGGTTTCTAGTTTCATGAACTTAAACCATCAATACCACAAACCGAAGTCGTAGAATTCACGCTGAATCGCTATTACGTCGTGATCGGGTTGAAAACTAAATCAAGAAGCCAGTGGTTCAGCCTTAAGTTCATAGTCCGAGTTT
Organism: Allium sativum; assembly: GCA_030737875.1. Classification (NCBI taxonomy): domain Eukaryota; kingdom Viridiplantae; phylum Streptophyta; class Magnoliopsida; order Asparagales; family Amaryllidaceae; genus Allium; species Allium sativum. The sequence goes on from CM060920.1 coordinate 1,026,006,351, forward strand.
ATGCTCTAATCTTATGTGCATGTCCGAATTATTAGTTGTTGACATGGGAAATTGGTTATTTGCACACGCCAAGCCCCCAAGTGTATGTTTTATAGAAAAACAACAATCCAAATATCCGAAGTACGAGAAATTTAAACGGACACACAAATTTTATAGTGGTTCGGCACTAATGTCTATGTCCACTTTATAGTTCATCATAGATTTGTGATTACAATGTTTGTGCAAGTTTGAACAATTTGTATATATAAAGTTGTACAATAGAACAACAAATAATTGTTAATTCCAAGCATTGACAGAAATGCCCTCTTCGTTGTGCCAAAGTGTGCTTGAGTGAACGCTAATGTCCAATAATATCCAAATATGCCAAAAAAATGTCCAAGAGCAAGCCAAAAGTCCAATTGAATGTCCAAAAGTTGTAGACAAACGTCTATAAGTCCAAAAGAGGTCCAAAAGTCATGAAGATGATGATGGCGGTCATTAGTGCTCTCTTAGAGTTTTAATCCCCTATGCCAAAGTGTAGTGGAAGTGTAACGGCCCGGGAAAATTCGACGCTCGAATTTTCAACAACAATACTTAATCCCGTATTACTTGTCAAAAATCCAAGTATCGAACCCCAAACTGTTAATAGAAAGAAGTTAGAGGATGAGAAATAGGAAGAAAGAAATTTAGAATAGAAGAAAGAAGAAGAACACATCAGAATCTCACAGCGGAACGAATAAATATAATATAACAAATCTCTTTATAAAAGAAACTGTATATATACATACCATTTATCAGAGTACAACATACATCAATCACAGCGGAAATACTTGTATAACTAACGGTGAACCCTCCTGCTTCCAACTCTGAAACTTGTAGCGGAACCTAACCTGTAAATATGCTTGGTCTGACCCGAGCACATTTGATTTAAAACAAAAACACACCGGGTCAGTCTGGAATACTTTTAGTAATAAATTCACAGCACACACAACTTGTTTAACTTTTGAAAATCCTTTCTGAAATAAAAGGATAATAGTAAGACCAGCCCACACATAAACACGGACGGTTTTTACCTTACTATAACCCAAAACGTTTTTGAAATCAATATCCTTTTCTGATATTATCATAGTGTCTAAATACAAGTAAATATCAATTTAGAGGAACGCTTGCATCTCACGCTCCCCATATATAGTATACAAACCAAAACCGCGGGCGCTTATTGGATATTGGATTCCAACTTGACAAGGTATGGGTCCACCTTCCGAACGTGTATCTCTAGAGGCGAATACACTGGGTTCAACAAGAACGTCTTGCAACCCGGCCCACACATGACCGACCACTCATTTCGCTTGAGTGTATCGAATGTATATCACCGACGGTTGGGCTCAAACCACCATCTCCCGAAAAGGGACAGCATCGATAGATACAAGAAGCAAAAGGAATTTCTCTAGATAGGTGATTATACATCCTAATGGGAGCGACCCACATAGCCTTGCTGCCTGCCCGATTTTTGTCATTTCCCTGTTGATGAGGCTTGAGGCTACGTTTTATCATCACATCCGATTCACTTCGAATGCCACATTGTCAGATCCATCGAAATCACTTAATTGACGTCTACAACAATACATTCCGTGTCAACTAAAGAAGTTTCCTTCTCTGCTTCCACTCTTGGTACGGCTGGAGAAATCAATGTACATGACCTCTTTGGAAATACTCTGTCAGACATCCATCCATACAAGTCATCCAGGATCAGGATGAACCGAAGGCACTCTCCTACTGCATCCTAGGTATCACCCTATAGATCAATAGCGAGAAGTCCTTGCAATCCGAAGATTTCAATCACGACAGAATCACAAGTCAAAATATCTTCGGGAGCGACCCTTAGAAATCCAACGAGTAGTTCTTCCGCTCATTAAGATCAACGGTCTTCAATGCTCCATCTCGACCATCTTCTGATATCTTCGATGTTACGTATTTGCTGGTCGGAATGGTTTTCGAATATAAATTCGATCCCGGTCTTTCCGTACCAACAATCGATAAAAGGCCAAACTTTGATAGTCGGTGATTTAACTATCAAATCATAACAGTGTATCTCAGTGGACTGGCAGCTCAGGTCCTTTATATGAAATATCTCATAAAACCAATTTATCGATTTCTTATAATCGACTTCATAACTTTATCTTAACAAAACTCTTATGGGTTTCGTTACTTGAAAACATTACTCGCTACTCGCTTTAGAACAACATATTTACCAAGCTCTTTTTTTCATTTCCTTTGTTTGGAAATATTGCCATATTTTATAAATTAGTTTTTATTTCCTCTTTGGTCGTTAACATCGTATAATTACCTCAAAACCCTTTTTACTTTCTCTTTGATTTGAAATCATGGTTATAGTTCAATAAATCCACTTTCCCTTTCCTTTATTATTTCCATATCGTTATATCCTTATTTAATCAACGACAAATATTTAATTACCAAAATCTCTTTCTTATTACGATTAAACCACTTCGCTTAATTTCGTTCCCAGGTGAACGCTTGTTTTAAAATCCTTGTTTTGGGTAAAACCCCTTTTTCATACTCGTTTATACGATTTGAATTAGATTCAATTCCTTTCGATTGCTAATCCATTTTTAAAGGTTTGTTTTAAATAAATGATAAATTCCATTTATTGCAAAACATCTCGATAATCACTTCTCTATACATTACAAACAAATATCATCTCTCGATAATAGCGGAGCCGTTCAAGTTGGGGTATTCCAATTACCTCTCAGACCTTGACCGACAACGTTCTTATCTCAAGATAGATAAAAGCTTATAATTTAAAACCAATGTCAAACCATCTCAATAATCCAATATGTTATTCCCATTTCCATTTATCTTGGTTTTATAAACCATTTTCTTTCATTTGAAAACCCACTTTTCATATTAATTTCTTTTTCTTAATTGAGCAAAACTCTGATTGGAATGTACGCCTTAGGTTGCACCCATATTTACAAATCTTGTTTATACGATTTGAAATAAATTCAAATCCCTTTTATACTAATCTATCCATAACTTATATTTATTTTAAAGGAAATTTCAAGTCTTTTAAATGTCAATCCCTTTGATTTGATCAATTTAAAACAAATTGACACAATCGTCAAATTCCAACTTTAAACGGTTGATTTTCGCCAACCGTACATATCAGTTAACCATTAACTGATTTATGTTATCATTTCTTCCTTAAATTTATTAAATAACTTAATAAATTTAAAACATCAGTTATTTGATTATAAAAACAATTATTTCATTTCACTAACCCGTAGGTTAGTTCCTGACTGCAGTTCGTGAATGACTGCAGTTCATAAATAACAGGATAAACAGTTGGTTCCTGCCAACCATAACCCTCAGTTAAGCGGCTAATTGACTTCTATTCAATTTCTCTTCTTAAAATAATTAAATAACTTAATTAATTTAAAACAACGGTTAATTGTTGTATAAAACAATTATTCTCTTTCACTAACCCATTGGCTAGTTTCTGACCTTTGTTTGTACAGCTGCGTAGAAATTCACTATATAAACTTTTAATCATCGCATTTCTAAAACATGATTTTAAATTATAAATATAATTATAAAACTTCTTATTTATTTTAAAATAAAATAAAATAACCTTAAAAATTTAATTTAGTTATAAAATAAATTTTATAACTTGAAACTGCGTCTGTTCGCCTGACGGCAAAACGATGTTTTAGAAACAATAGATTTAAACCCTCACTGCCAACCATTGTCGACCGACTAAAAATCACATCAACGGTCACATCAATTCAACAATCAACAGGTTTTGATGTCAATTGGGGTTCAAACAGTTATGTGCAACCAGTATAAAAATAAACAACACACACAAGTTATTTTGAGGAATCCGGTCGGATCCCTCCAACCTGTCCTTCTCTGCATCACAGATGGTTATCACATTTAAATAAATAATTTAACAGCAATAATAAAACAAATAACCATCTAATCAACCATAAGCAACCAATGCAGTCAATCAACCAGTATTTATTTTTTTAATGGATTTATCACATCATAGTAGTCCAGAAAAGTGTGAGAATTAACTCACCAGTTTTGTCGATTGACGGTTGGCGCGTTATACCGTATAATTTAAACGAGCGTTTGAAATCCCGGTTGCCTCAGATCCCATCCGAACTAGCTTTCCTGCCTAGCCTATGTCATTGCAACTCCAATGTGACTGGTTTTACTGAATCCATTCATTCCCTTAGTAAACGTCATTAACGCAGCCTTCATTACTTGTTAATCTCTCGGCTAACCATCTGCTTCCTCTCCTTCAGGCATACTACGTTGTCCAACTTCTCACGGCATCATATTCTGCATTGCAACCTCGACAGCATCCCCTACATAACTGCTCTCCACCGCACACTCTCACCAATTCTTCCTTCCCTCACGTTTTGTCTCCCAAGCCATCCATGCAACCGTCCCCAATATGCACGCCCAAAACCTACTCCCATGCATGCCAAAATGTACCCCCCACTTCCGCCTTATCTTGCATGCAACCACCCAAAGATGCGCCTTCAACAGGCACCACTTCCCAAACCCCATGCACCGTTCATGTTCCTTCATCATGAAAATACACCGCATCCACCACTCATCCATCAATAAAAAAAAACGAGCAAAAAGGAACGGATCCCTTCGAATAGTTCCACTGCGTTTTGGTCTGAAGGAGAATAAAGCTTTGTTTTATTTGTACGAAAGAAATGTTTTAGAAGAAACACTGGTTTTTCAAGCAGAGGAAGACGGTTTGGGTTCTTATTTATACCAGAAGGGAAGTGTGGGTGGCAAGTTATCAAGTGTGGGCAGCAAGTTACCTAATAGGTTTGCAGTGATAGGGCAGCTTAGCTGTATGTGTGGGATTCTCTATGCAAACCTTGGTCGGCACGGTTACATTTTCTATTGCTTGGAGAGGCTTGATTTGATTTTTACACTACTGTGTTGCTTCGCTTTGTACAGCTAAGGGAGATTGCATGTGCGATACATTTAGAACAAATGATTTAAATACATTCATTACCGAGTCCTTTTATATGTAGTATAAATTAAATTTTTTTTTATAGCACGGTAGCACGGTTGGATAAAATCTGGGGAGCAAGTAAATGTAATCTTGGACGCACGCATAGAAAAAGGAAATGCTACAGTAAAAAGAGTGGATGGAAATATGAATATTATATTATACTAACTTGTGCCATGAGAATTTTGCCAACAAAACATCTTATACGACCTCCGTTTTTGACAAAATAAGCTAATCTTGGCATAAAAATATATTCCGGACCCGATGGGACAGGTTTCGTTGAATTCCGACACCGTTTGCGAAAATACCTTAGAAAATATCGGTGAAAAACACCGAGCTTTAATTCCTAAAAATTTCAGAGAAAATCCTAAAAATATGAGGCCTTAACGTTTCACTAGACCTCTTCCTAAGGTTTCGTATGAAACTTGTTTCATTGAATTTTGAGTTCGTTTGACCAGTTAGCCATTCAAATAAAGTTACCCACACCACTATGTATGGTTGTATGAGCGTTGCGGACTGAAATAAAAATACAGTCGTGATCAGCGAGGTGTCGCGATCCCGAAAATGTAATAATACCGGTAGATTGACTTATATTGTGAAAACCCAAATTCGCTGCTTAAGGGTGCAAAATACTTCAAATAAAAAGTTGCATATTAAATTAATTAAAAATTACAGTAAAATTCTAAAAATTAAATTAACACCATGTCTCAAAAGAACCTTGTCCAAATTCGAATCCGGTATGTAGTTATTTCAAATAAACCGTTACGGCCGATAAACGATTACGCCGCTGCTTTCTTGAATATTTAATTTGGACATAACTCGCAATATATAACGTGGAATCTTGATTTTTCACTTCTGTTAGGTAGATATAGTTCAACAGATTTCAATGTTTCTTGTTTCGAGAAAATCCGACTTAATTTGGTCCCTGTACAGCCAATTAAAGTTCAAAACGCCAAAACACGAACTGCCGCGCCGCTGCAGTTAGTTATTTGATTAAATTATAAACTATATATATTCATCGTCGTCATTTAGCCGAAATCATAAATATAATTTAATATAGACTAATATTCAACTATTCCAAACTGCCAGTTCACACTATATTGCCAACTCAACATTTTCTGACGGTTTGGAAACATAAAATATTATTTATTTAAATAATATATTCTTAAATAAAACGTTAAATTCAATTATTTAAATCAAACCCATATTTTAAATAATAAAATAATTACCAGAAAAATGCGGGTCGTTACATTCCTTCCCCCTTAAAATAATTTCGTCCTCGAAATTGCTAAGGTAGAAAAAAGTGTCAAACTCGTTATGTTTACGAAAAAAAAATATATTTAATTAAACGCTGTTTCTAATTTCAAATCTAACCCAACTGGGTTTTAAAACCAAATTATTTCAAATAACGAAATTTTCTAAAAATTTCAAAAATATTCTAATACCTTAAATTCTGGAAAAATTTCGGCAGAGTTTCCCCTGTATGGAGGGACATCTGCAATATCGCAGGTTCACAAAAATATCAATACATCGACCAACAGGGTCGGAAAAAATCCAAAATTCAAACTCAAAACCCAAATAAAACCAAAATTTTATATTTTGCGTAGGCGTACCTTTTTGCGAGCGCTATTACGCGATTAGCATATATATATGTTTGCTTACTCGACTAGCATACCAAACTAGATTCAAATTTCTCCAGAGTTTTTCTTGGATTAACTTTGTACCTGTACTCAACTCCAATAAAATCCATTAGTATTCAAACCAAAGTCAATTTGATCCAAATATCTCCCACATCATCCAGTTCCAACAATTGGAAATAACCACATCACTTTATTCAACTCTGATGGACTTAGCAATCCATTTATTTTAAACATCCATTCAAATTAATCTTGGTTTAATTCCTTTACTTGATCAGTTCAGATTGGTTTCAACCAACAGTTGGTGAATTTTATACACTCCATCCAATATCAAACAACAACCAAGGCATTCAATTCAACAAAACCATTTTGGTTAATATTTCTCATTTGCTTTTACTTTGTTTTCACATTCATTTAATTTACATTGGATTAATTCCATCCAATTATCCTTTACTCGATTTCACCAGTGAAATTTCTTTATTTCAGTTCAATATTCCAATTTGAATTCTTATTCAAGTTATTCAAACAAATCTGTTTTATAATCGATTGAGAAAATATATTTATAACAAAAATATAACCCGGGCAAAACTATTTAAAAATAATTTTATAAGAAATTATAAATGCACGCTCTCATATATATACTCAAACTCAATCTAGGGCATTACTAACCCCATCTCTATCGAGTTACGCCACAGAGCCAAGGTTATCACTAAACCAATAGCTCTGATACCAACTGTAACGGCCCGGGAAAATTCGACGCTCGAATTTTCAACAACAATACTTAATCCTGTATTACTTGTCAAAAATCCAAGTATCGAACCCCAAACTGTTAATAGAAAGAAGTTAGAGGATGAGAAATAGGAAGAAAGAAATTTAGAATAGAAGAAAGAAGAAGAAAACATCAGAATCTCACAGCGGAACGAATAAATATAATATAACAAATCTCTTTATAAAAGAAACTGTATATATACATACCATTTATCAGAGTACAACATACATCAATCACAGCGGAAATACTTGTATAACTAACGGTGAACCCTCCTGCTTCCAACTCTGAAACTTGTAGCGGAACCTAACCTGTAAATATGCTTGGTCTGACCCGAGCACATTTGATTTAAAACAAAAACACACCGAGTCAGTCTGGAATACTTTCAGTAATAAATTCACAGCACACACAACTTGTTTAACTTTTGAAAATCCTTTCTGAAATAAAAGGATAATAGTAAGACCAGCCCACACATAAACACGGATGGTTTTTACCTTACTATAACCCAAAACGTTTTTGAAATCAATATCCTTTTCTGATATTATCATAGTGTCTAAATACAAGTAAATATCAATTTAGAGGAACGCTTGCATCTCACGCTCCCCATATATAGTATACAAACCAAAACCACGGGCGCTTATTGGATATTGGATTCCAACTTGACAAGGTATGGGTCCACCTTCCGAACGTGTATCTCTAGAGGCGAATACACTGGGTTCAACAAGAACGTCTTGCAACCCGGCCCACACATGACCGACCACTCATTTCGCTTGAGTGTATCGAATGTATATCACCGACGGTTAAGCTCAAACCACCGTCTCCCGAAAAGGGACAGCATCGATAGATACAAGAAGCAAAAGGAATTTCTCTAGATAGGTGATTATACATCCTAATGGGAGCGACCCACATAGCCATGCTGCCTGCCCGATTTTTGTCATTTCCCGGTTGATGAGGCTTGAGGCTACGTTTTATCATCACATCCGATTCACTTCGAATGCCACATTGTCAGATCCATCGAAATCACTTAATTGACGTCTACAACAATACATTCCGTGTCAACTAAAGAAGTTTCCTTCTCTGCTTCCACTCTTAGTACGGCTGGAGAAATCAATGTACATGACCTCTTTGGAAATACTCTGTCAGACATCCATCCATACAAGTCATCCAGGATCAGGATGAACCGAAGGCACTCTCCTACTGCATCCTAGGTATCACCCTATAGATCAGTAGCGAGAAGTCCTTGCAATCCGAAGATTTCAATCACGACAGAATCACAATTCAAAATATCTTCGGGAGCGACCCTTAGAAATCCAACGAGTAGTTCTTCCGCTCATGAAGATCAACGGTCTTCAATGCTCCATCTCGACCATCTTCTGATATCTTCGACGTTACGTATTTGCTGGTCGGAATGGTTTTCGAATATAAATTCGATCCCGGTCTTTCCGTACCAACAATCGATAAAAGGCCAAACTTTGATA